>CM066042.1:20321303-21567137 GCA_033557465.1 Ichthyophis bannanicus
TCGACTAGAGCCTGATTTGCTTTATGTGGCAAATGTGCATTATGGTTTAATTTGAGCGCTAGCTAATATTATTGGCTTCCTTGGGGTTCGCCCGGAGGTCTCTCTGGTGGAGGAATGGGGCAGCTGATGGTTCGTCCAAGTCGAGGCTCAGTAAGCTCCCAATTAAAAGTCTTTGTCTTGTCCTTTCCCCGTGGGCTCTCATAGGGCAAGTAGTTAGCGTATCGAGGCTTTCGGGGAAAGGTACTCTTGGTAGCGCCCGGTTGGACGAGACGGCCATACTAGGCTGATCTCATTCGCCTACTCGACGGGCATTTCCTAGAAGTTGCCGGTAGCGGACATTCTGCTGCGGCTAGGTCCGCGACAAATGTCTCAGGTGGATCGGTGCCTGCCTACGGTTTGGCCTTTGAATGGACGGGGCTGAAGAAGAAGGGTTATTCTGCGTCAGTCTTCGCCACCTTGTTGAGAGCAAGGAGGCAGGCTGCGTCTGGTACATAGGTCCGTGCTTAGCGCCTTTTTGAAGGCTGCTGTTCACGGCGGCAAGTCTGGGCGACAAAGGTGTCTGTATCCTTGGTCTGAGTTCTCTGCAGGACAGTGTCTGAAGGAACTAGCGGCCAGTTCTTTAGAGGGTCCAGCTGGCGACTGTTTCCAGCTGTAGAGGTTCTGTGGAGGGAATAGCGCTAGGTGTTCGGATCGATGTGTGGCGTTTCCTTAAGTTGGGACCCGACTTGTCTCCTCAAGGAGAGTTCGGGTGCTGCTGTGGGATCCCGATTGGGCCTTAGAGGCGTTAACTAAAGAGCCCTTTGATTCTTTACTCCAGGCGTCGGTAAAGGATTTGCTGTTATAGACAGTGGCTTTGATAGCTCTTTGTTCGGCGCGATGAGTTTCGGAGTTTCAGGCGTTGTCATGTAATGAGCCGTTTTCACCCTTTCTGGATAGAGGGTGGTGTTTGCGACCAGTCCCGTCGTCCTTCCAAAAGGTGGTATCTGATTTTTCTCCTAAGCCTATTGGTTTCTCTTCCAGTTCTCGGTTTTTCTGGAAGGGGAGGTTTTTATTCGTAGCTTACGCCGATAGGAAACATAAAATGCAGGGTGCGGCGTTCGTTTCTTTGTTTTTGTGTGTTGGTTGGAGGTCCCCATGAAGGGGAAGCAGCAGCGAAGGTGGCCATTTCGCACTGGGTTAAGGCGGTGGTTGCCTCAGCATTCTGGTGGCGAGGTTGTACGATTCCGGGGGGCTTTCTGACTCTTGCTACCAGGGCACAAGCAGCTTCATGGGTGGATCACTGTGTCATTCCACCGGGGGGGATTGTTAGAGCAGCTTCCAGGTCGTCTCTTCATTCCCTCAGTAACCACTACTGCCTAAATGTTCTGGCAGTAAAGGATGCCTGTTCCAGGTCGACGGTGTGGTGAGTTGGCTGGATAGGTCCCTCCCAATGATTACTGCTCTGTTACATCCCAGAGGTGGAGGACTAAACTGGAGGAACGATAAGGAAATAGAAATTACACTTACCTGGTAATTGTCGTTCCTTGAGTGACAACAGTTTAGTCCTCATTCCCGCCCAGGGGTGTGATTTCTTCAGAGTTTATTTTCAGGCGGAGTGGAGCATCAATCTCAAGGAGTAGACAGATCCTTTCAGATTCTAGATCGCAGTGAGTATCCCTCTCTGTTGTTTCTTCCTTCTCTCTTATTTAAATGAGGGGATGGTATAGGAAACGTGTTTGCATAGGGGGGACGTGAATGTAAAGTTAAAAAAAAATATATTTTGCTGCCCGCTCCATCTCCTGCCCGGCCGCAGCTCTCCCAGGAGGGATCGAGCACGCGGTGAAGAAAAGGACGCCCTCCGGTCTTCCCTGCCCAATCCGGGCGGCCCAGCTGACTCAAATAAGGAGCGCCATCGGGCGCAGGCTCCTTTTGCTGCCCGCTCCATCTCCTGCCCGGCCGCAGCTCTCCCAGGAGGGATCGAGCACGCGGTGAAGAAAAGGATGCCCTCCGGTCTTCCCTGCCCAATCCGGGCGGCCCAGCTGACTCAAATAAGGAGCGCCATCGGGCGCACCCGCGCCTTGCGGGCCCGCGCCTGAGGGCCTCGCAAGAGGGCCCTTTGGCGTGGCCCTTAGGCGGGGACCTCCAAGAAAACAACAGCCTATTGATTGGTCTTCCGCACGCTGAACCCCTGCACCCCGGCTTTATTCACCTCTGCCCTCCCGCACCCCGGCTCACCAACAGCTCTCCGGCCGGGATCGAGCTGCCGGGGTTACAGGGCCTGCCTCCAGCTGAAGTTGCCCAATCGGGGCAATCAACAATCTGCAATCTAAAGAAAGCACCTGCAGTTGGCCCAGATACCGCAACGGACACATCTCACAGAACCAACGCAAGACTTCCCGCCAATTTGAACTTTCTTAATGTATGCTCACGCTGCCTTCCGCAAGTATAATCTCGTTAATAGAGCCACTGCATATCAGGTCCATGTTATTTAGCTACTATACTGTTACAGCTAACGTTAATAGTTAGTCACCACTGTGCCATTGGTAGTATCCAAAGCACTGCTGTAAGTAATGTTCCTTTGCAAACCAACCGCTTTACTGTTGTCAGTAGCCAGTATCTATACTGTTGTCAGTAGCCAGTCTCTATACTGTTGTCAGTAGCCAGTAATATTCCATTGTCAGCAACATTCCATTGCAAATAAGCCACTATACTGTTGTCAGTAGCCAGTAATATCCCATGCAAATCAAACTCTATACTGTTGTCAGTAGCCTTATTAACTCCAGTCACCATCGTAGTGCTAGCAATAACCTACTATTGTCAGCAATCTACTTTACTGTTGTCAGTGGATCTACTGTTGTCAGCAATCTACTTTACTGTTGTCAGTAGTCTCACCAGTTCCAGTCATCAAGTTATTGTACTAGTTAGCTAACTTTAACCATTGCCTGCGATCATAGTGTCTGCTGTCACACAGTATACCACACTAAATACCAAGAGTTTGGTCAATAACTTCCTGTTAGCCTAACCAGATTGACCCACTCCCATTCACATAGTGCTCTGACAAGATGGGTTCCCTCATTACCACCATAATAGGATGCTATTTCGTCCTTTCAGGCTGGTTCTCCAACTCTCTAGCCTCAACCACAGCATCCAACCAGATTCCAATATTACTGAGCCATGGGAGAAGGTGGACTAGTGCTTCCCATAACAACATAACTTGGGACTCCCGCTCACACCACCCCCATCTGTTACACATTGCTCTTCAACACAATATGAAACCGAAACAAATTCAAAACTCCTACCCTCATAACCTAAAATGTGCCCTCATCAATGCCCGTTCTATCCGGAAGAAGTGGCCAGCCGTCACTGACCTAATTGCCAGCCACGGCCTTGATATACTCATGGTCACGGAGACGTGGTTATCTGCTGAAGACAACGTAATACTCAACCAGCTCCTCCCTCAGAATTTCACCATACATTCAAGTCATAGGCAAGAAAAAAGAGGAGGTGGCGTGCTCATCCTCACCAGGACAGACCTCCATTTTTGAACAGTGCACACCACCAATACAAACTACCTTGAGACCGTCACCATCTCCAACAAACGCTGCATAATCAACCTGCTTTACAGAGCACCTTCAGCTTCCCCAGATGATCTCGCAGCTATCATCGATTTGGCATCCAACACTCATAACCCAGGCCTCCCAAATTGGATCCTAGGCGACTTCAACCTGCCTACATTGCAAGATCATCAAGCAACAGCCTTCTTGGATGCCCTGGAAAATCTTGGTTTCAAGCAACTAGTTAATGATTCTACTCATATTAAGGGAAATATCTTGGACCTTGTATTCGCCCCGCAAACCTCTCTTAACCCAGCCCAGGATCCCATAACCTCCATAACTTCTGTTCCTTGGTCAGATCACAAACTGATCATCATTCAGATTCCCTCTTACAAAGCCTACACAAAAACCAACAAAATCCAAAGCAACACCGCAAAACCGCCCTCTCGATCTTTCAAGCCTTACAACAGAGATCTTATCCTTGCTGAAACGCAGCAACTCATCTCTGAATCCACCCAGAACCTTGACAACCTAATTTCTCAATGGAACAACTGCCTCAGCTCAATTGCCCTACGTACAACATCCAACAGGCCTCCAGGTAAAAGAGTAAGTGCCCCATGGTACTCAGCTGATCTTAAAGCATCACTTAACCACTTACGGAAACTGGAGAAACGCTGGCGCCGATCTCACTCTTTAAATGACCTGTCAGCATACAACGGTCATCTGGCTGCACACCGCAACGCAATCACTAACACAATGAAGCAGTACTACTCTGACACCTTAATGAGATCACTTAATAAACCACATGACCTCTTCGACCTAGTCAAGACTTTATCCAAGGAACCATCCTCTGGACCTCCATTTGAGCTACACCCACAAGATTTTGCAACCTATTTACAATCCAAGATATGTCAGACCAACAAAACCTCTACTATAGCCTCTACCACAGAGCAAAACTGCCAAACAACCCTAACCATGTTTTCTACCCCCTCCAAGAGAGGAATTGAAGACACTATTGCAGCCCTTAACACCAGTACTGCTCAGACTGATCCATGCCCAGCCTTCTGGATCAAGGAGCTTCGCAGTCACTTCAGCTCAGTACTGGCCAAAATAACGAATCTCTCCTTCTCAACTGGCTCCTTCCCTTCAGCCCTTAAACACACCTCTATCAGACCTCTGTTAAAAAACTGCAAGCTTGACCCCCAACAGGTGGAATCCTACAGACCCATATCTAGTATTCCACTACTCGCGAAGATCATTGAAAAGGAGGCCCAAAAGCAACTGCAGGATCACATTGACTCCGCTGCACCATTAGACCCCTGCCAACATGGTTTTAGGGAATTCCATGGAGTGGAAACCCTCCTTACCACCCTCTTCTGCAAAATAATCACTGGCATTGACGACATCCGTCAAGGATTTGCACTCATCTTTCTGGACATCGCTGCAGCTTTCGACTCAGTAAATCATGAGCTTCTACTAGGACGTCTGATTGACAAAGGCATTAATGGAAAAGCGCTTGAATGGTGCAGATCCTACCTGGCCGAAAGATGGCAGCATGTCCGTTCTGGAGGGATAAAGTCTGAACCTTTCCACCAAAGCCAAGGAGTACCTCAAGGATCCTCCCTTTCTGCGCTCCTTTTCAATATTTACATGCAGCCAATTTGTAATATCATCCGGTCTTTCAATGTTGACTGCATGTTATATGCAGACGATGTCCTGCTTTACATTCCCTTCTCTACCGAGCATCTCGACCTCTCCCCACTGACGAGTTGCTTCAACGCAATATCTGACTGGCTCCTGTCTCAAAATCTCAGAATACAACATAAGAAAACTGAAGTACTCTTCATAACAAGGAATCCCAATTTTACCCCCCCAAAATATCTTAAAGTAAAAGAAGCGGAGTTGCAATCTAAATCCTCAATTCGATATTTGGGAGTCACACTAGATCAACGCCTAGACATGAAAGCCCACATAGGAAACATAGTCAGATCGGTTTACTACAAGATACGCTCACTTAGACACCTACGTTCCATGCTTGATCCAACTGATTTCCGGACAATCTTCCAGGCGTTGGTTATACCACATTTCGACTATGCCAACGTCATATTACAAGGTCTTCCCCAATCTACATTAAACCCACTTCAGCTAGCCATGAACGCGGCAGCAAGAGTCATCCATGGAGCCTCCAGGTACGACCACATTACGCCCCTGCTGATACAGTTGCATTGGCTTCCTATTCAAGCTAGAATAGTCTTCAAGACCTTGATAATTACTTTTAAAGCTGTCAATAATCTCACATCGGCATCCTTATCCTCGCTTATCCATAGCACATCTCCAAATAGAGCAAGGAGATCCATGGCTATAAACTCCCTCAACATCCCGAGGGAACTTACTACTTGCACTAAATCGACAGCCAACAGAGCATTCAGTCTCAGTGCCCCAATATGCTGGAATGCACTACCCCCTGATATCCGGGCTATTAAGAGCCTGACACAGTTTAGGAAAGCCCTCAAAGGCCACCTTTTCAACAAATACCTTATAGAACCCAATGGCGTCACCTAGAGCCCAATAACACCCACTGATACCAGCCCCAGATAAATCTAGGGTATATCAACAACTCACCAAGTGTGATATTCATTCCTATAGTGGCTGGTTTCCCTATGTATCTTCTGTGTATATGATCCCATGTAGTATGTTTTGTAGATAGTTACCCCGGTTATCCAAGTTATTTATACCCTGTTACCTGTAAACTCATACGTGTTAAATGTACTGAGCATTTTGTTCCATGTGAACCGCGCTGATGCTGAATAGTGCGGTATATAAGAGACTGTAAATAAATAAATAAATAAAATCTAAGACTGATAAGGTTAAAAAGGTTCCTCAGGTTAAGGAATGGAAAGTTATTTAAAGTTATGGTATAGTTAATTATTTGTTGTTCCTTTGAGTTTGCTTTGTCAGTAGTACACTGGGGGCTGATGGGAGATACCAGCAGGCTATATCCAGTGATGTCACGACTTTGACATGCCCAGTCTCCAAGCTGCAGGAGGAGGTGCACAACCCAGAGGTGGAGGACTAAACTGTCATCACTCAAGGAACGACAATTACCAGGTAAGTGTAATTTCTATTTTATTTATTTGGTTACATTTTTATACCACTCCTTCCAGTGATCGGGAGCGGTTTACATTTTAACATTTAATTCTGCAAGGACAACAGTTACATATAACATTTTTAGAACTATGTATATAGCAAAGGTAGCATAGGAATCAAGCTCAAACTACGAGGGTTGCTCAGAAAGTAATGCCCCACATGTTTTTTCTCAGTCCAGAATGAAGATAGAGGTGTGAAATTGAAAGGGTAGTAACTTGAAACTTCAAAGGGCACGTGTGTAATTTTACAGTCATCCTACAAATAGCGAGGCAGTAGTGCTCCTTCAAATGGCGTCTGTGAGTGACACACGGTACAAACAACAAGCTGTAATTGAATTCTTGGTGGAGGAGAAAGAAAGTCCTGCCTCAGCCACCAGTCCAGATCAGTGCATCACGAGTCGGGAATTGTCCGTACAGCTTTCCGTCAGTAGAGGTAGTGCAATGGCAATTATTGACTCTTTGGGATATTCAAAGGTGTGTGCAAGATGGGTTCCGCGAAGTCTCACAACCGAACACAAATGCCAAAGGACAGACATCTGCTCTGATTTGTTGGAGCGTTTTGAAGCTGAGGGGGAGGCCTTTATCCCCCCTCAGCTGTATCTGCTGTTGGATATATAAGAGGTGAACCATTTTAAGGGAGTTCCTTTTATTCCTATTGATTCAAGTCTTGAGATGAGGGTCTTATGATTCACCGAGTCAAAGGCCGCTGTTATGTCTATGAATATATAGAAGCTGATAAGGATAAAGTGGAATTGCTTAACAAATATTTTTGTTCTGTGTTCACAGATGAAGAACCAGGAGCAGGACCTCAGAAAACACCCACAAATAAGAACAGAAGCGAGGGACATCTTGAACTATTTTCAGAAGACTGTGTTCGTGAGAAACTAGCTCAACTTAAAGTAGACAAAGCGATGGTACCGGATGGGATACACCCTAGAATACTGAGGGAACTTGGGGACGTTCTAGCAACTCCACTGACTAACCTTTTCAATGCCTCATTGGAGTCGGGAGTGGTGCCAAAGGACTGGAGAGAGGCTCATGTGGTGCCTTTACACAAAAGCGGAAGTAAGGATGTGGTTGAAAACTACAGGCCGGTTAGTTTAACTTCGGTGGTGAGTAAATTATTGGAAACGCTGCTGAAAGAGAAAATAGTGAGGTTTCTGGAGTCCAGCGGATTACAGGATCCGAGGCAGCATGGATTCACCAGAGGCAGGTCTTGTCAGACAAATCTGATTGATTTCTTTGACTGGGTGACCAGGGAGTTGGACCGAGGGAGAGCTCTAGATGTGGTGTATTTAGATTTCCGTAAAGCCTTTGACACTGTTCCTCACAGGCGACTTATAAACAAACTGAGCACCCTAGGGATGGACCCTAAAGTTACTGCTTGGGTCAGAAATTGGTTGGGTGGGAGGCGACAAAGAGTACAAGTAAATGGAGCTCAGTCTGAGGAGAAGGATGTTACCAGTGGTGTGCCCCAGGGATCTGTCCTTGGTCCGATTCTTTTTAACATCTTTGTTAGTGATATAGCGGAAGGGCTGTCGGGTAAGGTTTGCCTCTTTGCGGATGATACCAAAATCTGCAATAGAGTAGACACCCAGGAAGGGGTAGATAACATGAGGAGGGATCTAGCTAAGCTTGAAGAATGGTCTAGAATTTGGCAGCTGGGATTTAATGTTAAAAAATGTAAGGTCATGCATTTGGGCTGCAGCAATCCAAGGGAGCAATACAGTATAGGAGGTGAAGTACTTTTGTCCACTAAAGAAGAGCGGGACCTAGGCGTGGTTGTGTCTGATGATCTTAAAGTAGCTAAACAGGTAGAAAAGGCGACGGCAAAAGCTAGAAGGATGCTTGGGTGCATACGAAGAGGAATGGCTAGCAGAAAAAAGGAGGTGATAATGCCTCTGTATAAGTCTTTGGTGCGACCTCATTTGGAGTATGGTGTGCAATTCTGGAGACCGCACCTTCAAAAGGATGTGAACAGGATGGAGTCGGTGCAGAGGGTGGCTACTAAAATGATTAATGGGCTTCATTATAAAGCATATGAGGACAGACTTAAGGATCTTAATATGTACACCTTAGAGGAAAGGCGGGATAGAGGTGATATGATTGAGATATTTAAATACCTCCGTGGCATAAATGTTCAGGGAGAGAGCCTCTTTCAATTGAAAGCAAGTTCTGTTACGAATAGACATGGGATGAGGGTGAAGGGAGATAGATTCAGGAGTGATATGCGGAAATATTTCTTTATGGAAAGAGTAGTGGATCCGTGGAATAGTCTCCCAGTGGAGGTGGTAGAGATGAGGACAGTAACTGAATTCAAAAAAGCATGGGACCAACACAGAGGATCTCTAAAGGTAAAAAGTGAACTGTTGTAGTTGTTGTTATGGAAGGACAGACTAGATAGGCCATGTGGTCTTTTTCTGTCGTCATGTTTCTATGTTTCTAATATTAAGATGAACATTTTCTTGCAATTTTCAATACCTTTATATAGTTTATCAAATAACACAAGTAGGAGTGTTTCTACTCCATGGGATTGACGAAAACCATATTGTTGGTCATCAAGTGCATTTGTGGCATCTATATGGTCCTGTAACTGACACTGGACTTTTTTTTCAATGGTTTTGGCTATAAACGGGATGCTTGAAATGGGCCTATACGCAGATGGGTCTTCTTTGTTGAGTGTTTTGTTTTTTAGGATAGATCGTTAGAGGGATCTTTTTAGCTCTGCTGGCATAGTTCCTTGCTGGAGTGATTGGTTTACTATGTTTAGTATTATGGGTGCAGTTTCTGTTTTTGTTGCCTTGATCCAGGCTACTGGGCAGGGATCTAGAGGAGATGTAGTAGTGTTTGTTTGTGATTATGTTTAACATTTGTCTTAGATCAATCTTATGGAAATTTTCTCACTCTTCTGAGGAGTCCATAGTCGGTGGTGTCCTTTGGGATACATTGTTTGCTGTTAGTTTGTGAGAGGTGTTTTCTTCTGTAGGGTTCCATTTGCTAGCATAATGATCAGCAAGTGCTTGGGTATTTATAGAATATTTTGTATTGGTGTCCTTAGTGGGTTTGGTAAGGGATTTTACAAGTTCCAACAATTCTCTGGGTCTATTTAAAATATTATTTAGTTTTTTGGTATGGTAATTTTTTTTTGCAGTGTTGACTGCTTCTTTGTAGCTTGCGAGTAGTAACATATATTGTGCTTTGATTTCTGAGGACTTTCTAGTTCTCCATTTTTTTCCATTCTTCTGAGGTCTTTCTTTGTTGTGACCAAATCAGAAGTGTACCATGCTTCAGTTTTATTCTTTAATTTGGTGTTTACATTAGGTGAAACTTTGAATAATTGTTTTGCAACTGCTTCTATTCCATTATTCCATTGATTTGTTAGGACATCAAGATTTGTAGTCTCGGTGTTTGTGTGGGAGAAAATTGATTTTATTAATGTGTCTTTATCCAAATTTTTAAACTTGCTTCTATGTGCATGTGCTTTGGATTCTGGATTGGGGGGTTGCATTGGCATGTAGAAAGAAGGTGAATTGGATTAGGTGGTGGTCAGACCATGGAACCTGTTATTTTTGGTGTGGAGTTTGTTACTGTGTTGCTGGAGTGTTTTAGGGAGGAATACCATGTCAAGTAAATTTCCCTTGTTGTGAGTGGGTGTGTTTGAATTATTTTTTGATATCCCATTTGGTCCATGGCTTCTAGGAATGCATTTGTGTGTGTGGTATGAAATGATGCAAGGTTTATGTCCCCTAATATCATCTGATATTTTTTTATGGAAGTTGCACAGACTGCTTCTAGTGCTGTTGCTAGAATGTCATGTTTAGACGAGGGTGGTCTTTATATGAGGGATATTGCGAATGTTTTGTTCTCCACCTTGAGGATATCTATTCCTTCAAGTGAATTATGGTGAGCAGATGGATAATTTTAAGGTGTCTCTTGCAATTATTAGAACTCCTCCTCCTCTTCTGTTGGTGCGGGGACAGTTAAATAGATTGTAACCTGGGATATTTAGTATGTTAAGGAGAACTGTGTCAGTATCCGTAAGCCATCTTTCCATGATACAGAGTAGATCTGGCTTTTCATCAGTAATGAGGTCCTCTATAATGTGTGTTTCATTCCTAATAGACCTGGAATTTATTAGTAAACAGTTTTGAGGGGTTAGCATGCAGGTGTTATGAGGTGGTGCGGTTGAGGTGGTTTTAATTTTAATTAATCTTGAGTAAGGTTTCTTTGTTTTTGATTTTGGGTGGTATATGTTGGGATGATTGTTTTTGTCCGGTGCTCATTGTATGTATTGAGCTGAGTATTGTATATGAGTGAGACTTGGGAGAGTGTATAGCGAATATGTATATGGGTATGATAGTGTTGTTTTTGCATACATGATCAAGCATAGTAGGATGGTTAGTAACATATTAAGGAACTCCATCATCATTTTTGTGTGTGTTAAGCTGCAAATGTGTGTACAATATGAAATGCCCTTTTGCACAATACTTTGGGATGCAACTGTGAATCAAGAGCTTTGTGCCTATGGTGCAATTTGTAGAGGTAGTTGATCAATGGTATTTATGTAAGTAATAATGTATCTTCTGAGGTATCTACTTTACACTGTTCTGGACCATGTGATATTGCACTGCTCATTTTCCTTGATCTCTCTTCAGCTTACGATTTAGTGGATCACACTTCATTACTCCAAAGATTATCTATTTAGATATTACAGGGCAACAGTTCATAGCTGCTTTCATCATTTCTCACTGACAGACGTTTCTCAAGTCATCATAATTCTTTAATTTTGTGCAGCTATACTCAAGGAGCCATTTTCTTGCCTCCCTCTTCCATCTCTTCATCAGTCCTCTGGCCACTTTGATTCAGTCTCTCTATGTAAATGCCTATCTGAATGTAGACGATATTCAATTTCTGTCCCCCACCACACTCTGTAACCCCCAACTTACCTCCACTCAGCAACTGCGTTCAAGCTTTAGCTTCCTGGATCATCTTGCATAAACTCCGACTGAATGTATCTAAATTACAAGCAGTGTGGACAAGCAGTAATGATACCCATCCTACTCTTGCTCCCCAACTTTCTGGTAATAGGTTTTCACTCATAAAAACATAAGATATGCCATATTGGGTCAGACCAAGGTCCATCAAGCCCAATATCCTTTATCTTTGTTAAAACATTTGATAGACCGCCCATCGGGAGCCATCTGGGTGGTTTACAATAACAATATTTCTCCAGGACCAAGCAGGAAGTCAGTCCTCACTTATGGGTGTCATCGACGCCGCTGAAGCCCCAGCGGAGCATTTCCCCAGCTTTCCATGAAAGCCTTTGGGAATGCTGGCATGCATGTGCGGTTCCCTTCCCGCCTAAAGGTGCCATCTTACCTCAGTCTCTTTTTTTCCGTGAAGCCCATCGGACGTGTGTCCTGTTTCCCGGTTAAAAGTAGATTTTTTTCTAGCGTTGTTTCGCTTCTTTTCTTCGGATTCGACGTTGGTTCCCCTCCCGCCGGGATCGGTACACCGGTATCGAACCCCCTTTTTATTTTTCGTTTTTTGCCCTTAGTGGCTAGGCGTTCGCGTCTAAACCTTTTTTCTTTTTCCCTGGAAGGCCGGTCTTTTGACCTCGCGGGTACCCTTTTTTCCCCCATGTCTTCCAGTGGTTTTAAAAAGTGTGATCGGTGTAAAAAGATTATGTCTCTCACCGACACACACGACTGCTGCCTTCGGTGCCTGGGCCCGGACCACGATTCTAAAACGTGCGGGCCATGTGGAAAAATGTCTTCCAAGGCCCTCCGAAGTCGTCAGCAACAAAGTGAAAGGCTTTTCTCCGACTCGGCCTCTGCTCGTGCCCGGACCTCGTCTGAGGCTTCGACACCTCAGTATTCCGATCCCGAGAGGCGTCGAAGCTCCTCGGACAGGGGGTCCCCCAAGAGGGAACGTAAGAGGAAGAAGCGGCTCGCGAGGGCGGCGTCGGTGGAGGTCCCTGGACCCTCGAGGTCCAGGTCTAAGACCCCCGACCGTCGTCCCGGGCCCGTGGAGAAGCCGACCAAAGTTCCTCGTATAGAATCGTAGTTTGCTGGACACGTAAGTCCTGTTGTCCTCGAGGACTCGCCTCCCCGAGTACCGACGTCGGGCCCGGCGCTGCCGGGGCCCGAGTCGGGGGCTGCTGCGTCACTTGAGCTGAGTCTCAGGTTGACAGCCTTGGAGAGCAGAATGTCTGCCTTCATGGATCAGCAGCGGGCATTGATGGCCAGCCTGTCTGGCGCATATGCCCCGACCACCGGAACATCGACTTCCAAGTCGACCCCTGAGACCGAGCCGATACTCGAGTCCCTTGCGGCTTGAGGTCGTCCTCGGTCCAGGTCTCCCTCGACCTCCCGTTCGGGACCGAGGGTCTCGACGCCGGTGCCTCCGGCGTCGGGGCGGGTGCCCAGAGGCCCCGCGGTGTCGGACCCCGACTCGACTTCGGACGAGTCTGCATGGGAAACCGAAGATGAGGAGTCTCCTGACATCTTTAAGACTCGGTGTGTCCCTTTGG
Organism: Ichthyophis bannanicus; assembly: GCA_033557465.1. Classification (NCBI taxonomy): domain Eukaryota; kingdom Metazoa; phylum Chordata; class Amphibia; order Gymnophiona; family Ichthyophiidae; genus Ichthyophis; species Ichthyophis bannanicus. The sequence goes on from CM066042.1 coordinate 20,334,515, forward strand.
ACTCACCTGAGTCTGAACCCCAGAGTAGATCCCCTCCGGAGGATACTAGGTTCTCGGAGTTTATCTGGGATATGGCCGCTGCCCTGGCTATCCCGGCTGACCCCGAGGAAGAGCCTCGAGCCGAGGAGCTCGATGCTCTGCAGTACGACTCTCCTCCGAAGGAGGCCTTTACTGTCCCGGTTCCTCCGATGCTGGAGCGGCTCCTCTTCCGGATGTGGGAGGCACCGGCCTCGGTGCCGGTTTTGAGCAAGCGAGTTGATTCCATTTATCGACTCCGCAAGAGTCCTGGCTTCCAGAAAGCACAGCTGCCGCACCATTCTATGGTTGTGGAATCGGCCATGCATCGTCTGAAAAGTCAGAAGATGCACTCTGTGGTGCCTCCCAGTAGGGAGGCCCGCAGCCTTGATGGAGTCGGCAGAAAGTGTTTTCAGGGCTCCATGCTTGCTTGCCGTGTCCAGACTTACCAGCTGTACATGGGCATGTATTTACGAGACCTGGCCAAGGAGTTGGCCGGGTTCTCTGCTGGTCTCTCCGGGGAACCCTTGCAGAGTTTTAAGTCCTTGTCTTCGAGGATACGGGAATGCTCTAAGTTCATGTCCCGCTCCGCCTACGATGGCTTCGAGGCTTCGGCCCGAGTAGCGGCTGCCGGCATCACGGCTCGACGCCAGGCGTGGCTGCAGTCATCGGACCTCGAGCCATGGGTTCAGGATAAGTTGGTCGATGTCCCTTGCCGAGGTGAAAACCTTTTTGCCAAGCCTGTGGCCGAGAAGGCCGCACAGCTCGAGACTGAGCACCTCACCAGGACAAGACTGTCCAGGAAGACCTCTGCCCCTTCACATAAAAAGAAGGGCCCGGGTAAAAAGTCCTTTTACCCGAGGAAGGGCACTGCCTACAAACAGTACCCACATTATCAGGCTGCCCAACCTGCCCCACAGGGTCAGCAAGCCAAGGGCCGGGGTAATGGGCCCCTTAGGCAGACTGCCCCCAAGCCTCCGGCCCCTGCTCCCACTCAGCAGGGTGGGGGTTTTTGACTCCTTGAGTACAGCCAAACCTCCCTTGCAGACCCAGCCCTGCACAGGAGGCCGCCTAGCCTTGTTCGCCCATCAGTGGCCCCTGATAACTCAGGACAGTTGGGTGCTGGACATAGTCCATCGAGGCTATGCCCTGCTTTTTCACCAGCTACCTCCACCACACTTTCCAGGGGAGCCTTCCAGGCCTCCCCTGCATACAGCCCTTCTCCTCCAGGAGCTCAGGGGTCTGTTGCTGGACAGGGCGGTGGAGCCTGTGCCTCCCCACTTTCAAGGTCACGGTTTTTACTCCAGGTATTTCCTGGTGCCAAAGAGAACCGGTGGTCTTCGACCCATTTTGGATCTCAGAAATCTAAACAAGTTTCTTGTGAAGGAAAAGTTCAAGATGGTTACTCTTGGAACTCTTCTGCCCTACCTCCAGCAGGGAGATTGGCTATGCTCTTTAGATCTAAAAGATGCTTACACTCACATCCTCATTCATCCAGACCACAGAAAGTACCTCAGGTTCATTGTGGGAGGAAACCACTATCAGTACAGGGTACTGCCTTTTGGGCTGACTTCCGCTCCCAGAGTCTTCACCAAGTGCCTGGCAGTGGTTGCAGCCTACCTGAGAAATCAGGGCATCTTTGTCTTTCCCTACCTGGACGACTGGCTCATCAGAGGCCAGACGTCTCTCGAGGTCTAGCAGGCCAACAACAGAGCCATAGACCTGCTCCAAAAGGTGGGCTTTGTCATCAACTTCGCAAAGTCCACTTTGCTCCCCTCCCAGAACTTGGAATTCATAGGGGCAAGGTTGGATTCTCAGCTGGCAAGAGCATTCTTACCAGTGGACCGAGCACAAAGGCTCATGGACCTTGCAAGCAAGTTTCTGCACAGGTCCCTGGTCTCCGCCAGACTCAGTCTCAGGCTTCTGGGCCACATGGCGTCCACAGTTCAGGTGACCCCCAATGCCAGGCTCAATATGAGGCCTGCCCAGTGGTGCCTTCGGACTCAGTGGTCACAGGCCTCAGGCAGCCTCAGAGACAGGATCAGAGTGTCCCACCGTTTTCTGACCTCCCTCAACTGGTGGTTACACCCCCCCAATCTGCTGGTGGGGGTGCCCTTTCAGATACCTCCTCATACAGTGGTGCTGACCACCGATGCCTCTCTGTTGGGTTGGGGAGCACACTGCCTAGACAAGTGCACCCAGGGTCTGTGGTCTCCTTGGGAGGCGTCCCAGCAGATCAATCTCCTAGAGCTCAGAGCTATCCACTTGGCCCTCAAGGCCTTTACTGCTTCCCTGGCTCAACAGTCTGTCTTGATCCAGACAGACAATCAGGTAGCCATGTTCTCTGTAAACAAACAGGGCGGGACTGGTTCCCAGCCCCTTTGCCAGGAGGCCCAGGACCTCTGTTCCTTTGCCCTGAAGCACAACATGCTCCTCAGAGCAGTCTATCTTCCAGGCCAGGAGAATTGCCTGGCCGACAGATTGAGCAGGATTTTGCAACCACACGAGTGGCAGCTGCATCCTTTAGTGGTTCAAAAGATTTTCTTGAAATAGGGGCTTCCCTCCATAGACCTGTTTGCCAGTCCACTGAACAATCAGCTGCCAAGGTTCTGCTCCAGGCAACCGCATCCTCTGAGAGTAGCAGCAGATGCTTTTCTGATTCCCTGGACTCAGGGCCTACTCTATGCGTTTCCTCCCACCCCCCTGGTGGCCCAGACACTGTTCAAAATTCTCCAAGACAGGGCCTCAGTCCTCCTGGTGGCTCCCAGGTGGCCCAGGCAGCCTTGGTTCCCCCTCCTGCTTCAACTGGCGGTGGATCTCCCTCTGCCTCTGTGATTGCAGCCCGACCTTCTCTCTCAGAATCAGGGCTCTCTACTGCATCCCAATCTCAAATCCCTCCATCTGATGGCATGGAAGCTGCAAGGGTAGTATTGGCTCCCTGGGGCCTGCCTAAAGAAGTTGAGGAGGTTCTCCTAGCTTCTAGGAAACAGTCCACAAGGAAAACCTATGCTCTCAAGTGGAGGAGGTTTTCTGTGTGGTGTCAGTTACGTGCTGAGGATCCTTTCTCCTGTGCTGTGTCTGTAGTACTTCAGTACCTGCTGCACTTGTCCAATCAAGGTCTCAAGTCCAACTCTGTTCGGGTCCACCTCTCTGCTTTGGCAGCTCACCACTCCTTAGTAGAGGGTCATTCCTTGTCTGTGCACCCTTTGGTGTCCAGGTTTCTCAGAGGTTTGTTACTGCTCAAACCTCCCATACATCCTCCTGCTCCTGAGTGGGAGCTGAATGTGGTCTTGCAGCAGCTGACTCGACCACCTTTTGAGCCTATGGCTACTTGCCCTCTACGCTTCCTCTCCTGGAAGACTCTCTTTCTGATCGCCCTTACTTCGGCTAGGAGAGTGAGTGAGCTTCAGGCCTTGGTCTGTGATAGACCTTACACCAGGTTCTATAAAAACAGGGTAGTCCTCAGGACTCACCCTAAGTTCCTTTCTAAGGTTGTCTCCTCTTTCCACCTCAACCAGGAGGTGGTTCTTCCTACTTTCTTCCCTAGGCCTCATGCAAGTCAGGCTGAGACAGTTCTCCATACCTTGGACTGTAGGAGGGCCTTATCCTTCTACCTTGAACGTACGCAGGGTCACAGGAAGGCTTCTCAGCTCCTTCCTTTCTTTTGACCCCAATAACTTGGGGAGGCCTGTGTCCAAGCGTATCTTGTCCATCTGGGTGGCTGACTGTATCACCTGGGCTTACAAGGCTGCTGACCTTCCTTTGCAGGGTAGGGTCACGGCCCACCGTGTGAGGGCAATGGCTGCATCAGTGGCTCATCTCTGCTCTGTTCCATTGCAAGACATCTGCAGGGCTGCTACTTGGTCTTCAAGCCAGACTTTTGCAGCCCACTACTGTCTGGAGAGGGAGTCCCGTAGGGACAGTGCTTTTGGCCAAGCAGTACTCAGGAATCTCTTTGAGGTCTAGGCAACTCCTGCCCTCCTGCCCTCTAGTTGGGCTACCTGTGGAGGTTCTGTTCTTGAAAAGTTGTTTCTGTGTTGCTGAGACTAGAGGGAGTTCTCTTGTTCAGCCTGGGTTCCTGGTAGCCCAGAGCTGGGGAGTCACCCATAAGTGAGGACTGACTTCCTGCTTGGTCCTGGAGAAAGAGTAGTTACTCACCTGTAACAGGTGTTCTCCAGGAGCAGCAGGAATCAGTCCTCACTACCCTCCCTCCTCCCCTTGGAGTTGCAGTTGTACATAGTTCATTTTTCAATTTTTGTGTGCTGTTCTTAGCTATGTCATTTGACTGAGGTAAGATGGCACCTTTAGGCGGGAAGGGAACCGCACATGCGTGCCAGCATTCCCAAAGGCTTTCATGGAAAGCTGGGGAAATGCTCCGCAGGGGCTTCATCGGCGTTGATGACACCCATAAGTGAGGACTGATTCCTGCTGCTCCTGGAGAACACCTGTTACAGGTGAGTAACTACTCTATATAAGAAAAGCCAGAAACAGAAAAGAAATTACAGTGCCAGACAGGAAAGGGCACACCCATACAGGACCAAAGAGAAAAAGAGCCTAAGTGGAAGGAGAGGAGGAAACAGGGGGGTCAGGGAGAGGGAGGTCATAGGCAGTACAGAAGAGGTGGGTTTTCAGGAGATACTTGAATTTGGGAAGTGATTCTTCTTGACGGATTAGGGGAGAAAGGGATTTCCACAGTGATGGGGCTATTTATTTATTTATTTATTTATTTAACATTTCTTATATACTGCCTTTCATGATATCAACAATCAAAAAGTCAAAACATAAATGTAACCCGTGAGTCCGTTTACAAAAGAAACATCTTTTTCACATAAACATTTTTCTGTCGGGATCCGCTGACCTGAGACGGGGAGAGGAAAAGCTCCCCTCTCTATGTCGGCAGAAGCCTTTTTTTCTTTTAAATTAAGAAAAAAATTTTTTGAAACAGTGAAAACCACTTAGCTGATGGGAAACCAAATTCATTCAGTAAAAAGGGCAGCAAAATTTCAGACAGACAGCGACATGCATGTTTAGAGCCCGAGAGGGCCCTGTGTCAAGCGGATTCCATAAGTTTACGCGCCCTCAGGTCGGCGGATCCCGACAGAAAAATGTTTATGTGAAAAAGATGTTTCTTTTGTAAACGGACTCACGGGTTACATTTATGTTTTGACTTTTTGATTGTTGCATTATTTTGTGTCATCACATTTTCGGAGGTTTTTTCTTTCTTTCCTTTCATGATATCAAGGCACGGTTTACGTTGAACAAACTGAAATTACATTGAACAAGGCATTATAACTTGGAGATAACTATTTACAGGGAACATGGGCAATGGAGGGTTAAGTGGCTTGCCCAAGACCACAAGGAGCACCTGTGGGACTAGAAACCCCAGTCCTTCCGGCCCAAGGTTGCTGTCCTCTAGTGGGATTTGAACCCCCGACCTTCCGGCCTGGGGTAACTTGCCCCAACTACTAGGCCACTCCAGCTAGAAAGAAGAAGGTGGAATGCCGGGTATGCTCCAGGCGGGTACAGGCAGGAGAGGGGAGGTCAAGGTGGTTGGTGTGCAGGGACCGGAGGCTACGATGTACTGTACGAAAGTCTATTGAGTCTGCGAGATACTGAGGGGTGTGCTAATGCAGGGCCCTGTGTGTTAGGATTAGGAATTTGAAGGTAATACGGTAAGGGAAGGGGAACCAGTGCAGGTGGATCAAGGAGGGAGTGATATGATTGAAGCGAGGAGTATGAGTGAGGAGATGAGCGGCGGTATTCTGAATTAGCTGTAGATGGTGAAGCTGATGATGGGGGGTACCAGCAAAACAACATTACAATAATCGAGACGTGAAATTACTAGAGAGAGAAGAAGAGTTGTGAGGGATGGTGGGGAGAGCACAGGACTGATGGCTCGAATCTGATGAAGAAAAAAGTGGGAGCGGTGCACAAGGGAGGAGATTTAAGTGTGGAAGGAGAGGTATCCAGGATAACCCCCAGGTACCGGAGTGAGGTTACAAGGGGGATTGGGGCATCCAAAAGAAGAGGGGAGAGGGCCAGTTGGTGACCACCATGGATGAACTACATTGCAGATGTTTTGACTGGGTTGAGGTGGAGTAAATTAGAAGATAGCCAGTTAGTGACAAGTGAGAGACAGGCATTGAGGGGAGAGAGATCCAGATTCTCAGAGGAAGTGTGGTGTAGAAGAATAATATCCTGTGGCTAATCTAGGTCATAAGTACCTAGCAGTTTTCCCAAAGGATAGAGGTTCCACAATGCTTGTATTGGATTAAGCAGTGGATATCCTGGGTCCCCTTTAATAATGGTTTATGGACTTTCCTCCAGGAACTTGTCCAAACCTTTTTTAAACCCGGCTAAACTAACAGCTTTTACTCCCATAACAAATTACAGAGTTTGATTATACGCTGAGTGAAAAAATATTTTCTCTTATTAGTCTTCAATAAGTTACCCTGTAGCTTGTGATAAGGAAGCTTATCATAGTTCAGGAAGGAGCTATAATAGAGGTGAATTGGCTCTGAACAAGCAACCTGTCTTTGCTGGTAGAAATAATAAAACAGAATGTTTCCATAAAAGACTACCAGTCCCAGAATGCACCAGGTTTCAAACAGCCACTAGAAGAGCTGAAGTGGGGAAACGTGTGTTCAATCAGGAGAACTATGTGGTAATCCCCAATCCCTCATCTCCAAGGGCAGGGCTTGATTCAGCACAGCTGGGCTGTGCTAGGGTGGAGTATCCCTCTAAACAAGTTAAAAGAAAAACCTATTCTACACAGAATCAGAAGGAGCAGAGGCAGCAGCAGCAGTTGCAGACGGAGTTGGAGTTGCACAGGAACCCAGAGCTCAAGGACAGAGAGAGCAAGAAGCAGCATGGAAGAAAGAAGAGGAAAGCATCTTGGAGGTCTAAAGGAGTCCATAGCAGTACGTGTGCTGGGAGTCATTCCAGAGGCAAGCATACTCCATTGGACTGGAGGAAACCAGATGAGTGGGGTTACAGAGCCAGGAATCCCCGGACGGCACCTGTGAGGGAGACGGCTGCATTTGGAAGGGGCCCTAAGACCAGTGCAAGAAGGTATGTGAAGAGAGACCCAGTGTCCAGGGATCCTGATTGGAAGGCTGGACATAAAAACTGGACTACATACTGGCCAGGATATCTGGAGAGGGACTCTAACAGCAATGGAAGCTCAGGTATGAACACTGATCTATGCCCTAGCTCTTCACTTGGAAGACAGCAGGGAAACAAGTATTGTTCTGAGAGCGCTCCATTAAGAAATTCCCCTGAACCAGTCCATGATATTGATTCTATGATAGTGGAAGAAGAAGGAGATATTTTACCTGATCAGAGTGAATACATGGATTGCTCTCTATCTAGGCTTCTGTGGTAATATACTTTCACAAATACACCAACCATCAAAAAGAAATATATCCTGTTCTTTTATCTACCCATAAAAGTTTACAAGAAAGCTTTTGGGTGAGATTTGAGCCACGTATAGAAAGTAAACCAGCCAAGAGGTTTGCAGCTGGTTAATTGTTAGCAATTAAGCCTTGCATAATTGCACGTGGGCTCTAAAAGGACACTTCTGGGTGTGGGTGAAAATACAAGAAGTTATCCTTGAAAAAGAACAGTTTTTGATTACTTTTTGGGTTTTGTTTTTGTTTTGGAGCACTGCTAAAAGGTATTAGCAGGAGCCCACAGAAAGACCTTTCTGTTCCCATCAAGGTCTTTATTGTTTGATTGATTGCTTAAGAAGTTCAGTTGTTGTTCCTGATTTGTTTTTCTAAAGTATAATACTGAAAGCAAGTATCCTTTTGTGCTACCAAGTATATCTGTGTGGGAGAAATAACCCCATAAATAAAATATATTTTCTTTGCTTAACACTCGAGCAAGCACAACTCATTTATTTGTGAATGGCTGATTCTGGTATGAATGGACTACATTTCCCACAATCCTTTGCAAGTCATACTAATATTTGCCTTTGCCAAGACTGTGGACATTCTCACCCAGCGCCCCCGTTTACAGGCTTCATTGCATGTCCCCTAGTCTTTCTACATTTTGATGGCATAAATAATCAATCTATGTTAATCTGTTCCACTCCATTCATTAATTTATAGACCTATATCATATCTCCCCTCAGCCGTCTCTTTTCCAGGTTGAAGAGCCCTAACCTTTTCAGCCTCTCTTCATAGGAGTATCTTTCCATCCCCTTTACCATTTTGGTGGCTCTTCTCTGTACCTTTTCTAATAATCCTATATCCTTTTTAAGATACAGTGACCAGAATTGCACTCAGTATTTGGGGTGTGGTCGCACCATGGAATGATACAGAGGCATTATAATATCCTTTGTTTTATTCTCCATTCCTTTCCTTATGATACCTAGCATTCTATTTGCTCTCTTGGCTGCCGCTGCACACTGGGCCGACGGTTTCAACATGTTCATTGAACGCTCCTAACACCCCAGTTAACCTCCAGTCTCATACCCACACTTCATCATCAACTGTTTATATGTCACAGTGTACATAAGTTGTGCTTTCAGCACTACCCGTTTACCCCCTCCCCTTTGTTCCCCAAATAAACTTTCCGTTATTGTTTAAGTTTTATTGTTTTTTACATGCAAGTTCTCTGTAACAGTTAAAGTTTTAATGTAAACCACCTTGATTAAATGATAAGGCAGTATAGAAAAATTGTTAAATAAATAAAATAAATATCCATGATGACGCCTAAATCTTTTTCCTGGGTGGTGGTTCCTAATGTGGAACCTTGCATCGTGTAACCATAGTTTTGAGTTATTCTTTCCTAAGTGCATAACTTTGCACTTGTCCACATTAAATTTCATCTGCCATTTGGATGGCCAGTCTTCCAATTTATCAAGGTCCTCTTGCAATTTTCCACAATCCTCATCTCTTGCACCAGATCTTGTGTTCCACTAACAGTTAGGTCCAAAATGGCTTCCCCTCTGGTTGGTTCATGAACCATCTGCTCCAAGAAGCAGTCATTTCATCTAGAAACGTTATGTCCCTACCATGTCCTGCCTTGACACTAATCCAGTCAATACTGGGTTAATTGAAATCACCTATCATTACTGTGCTATAACTTTTGTTAGCTTCCCTGATTTCTTTGAGCATTTCATTATCCATTTGTTCATTCTGGCCAGGTGGTCGATAGTACACCCCCACTGCCTTCCCCCTCCCCTTTTTACATGGAATTTCAATCCATAGAGATTCTACAGGGAATTTTGTTTCCTGCAAAACTTTAATCCTTTGTGACTCAATGCCCTCTCTGTCATAAAGTGTAACTTCTCCACCAATTTTATCTGCTCTATCATTATGATATAGTTTGTATCCAGGTATCACAGTGTCCCACTGGCTGTTCTCCTTCCACCATGTCTCTGAGATACCAATCATATCTAACCTCTCATTTAGTGCTATATATTCTAACTCTCCCATCTTATTTTTTAGACTTCTAGCATTTGCATACAAGCATTTTAGAGGCTGTATTTTATTCATATTAATCTGGCTATCAGTAGGCAGGAGTAATTTGGAATCTTTAGGCTTTGTCTGCTCTGTACTTTAGGACATTTGGGCTACTTTTGTCTTTATTGGAACCTCTCTGTTGATATGCCCTAACTTCATTTTTTGGTAGTATCCTTCAAGGATACATTCTTCCGAACTATGTGCTCTTGGGTGACTGTCGGCTCTTCCCTGTTATCTAGTTTAAAAGCTGCTCTATTTTCTTTTTTCAAGGTTAATGCCAGCAGCCTGGTTCCATCCCAGTTAAGGTGGAGCCCATCCCTTTGGAAGAGCCCCTCCTTTCCCCAAAATGTTCCTCAATTCCTAACAAATCCAAAACCCTTGCACCATCGTCTCATCCACGCATTGAGACTCTGGAGCTCTGTCTGCCTTTTGGGTCCTGCATGTGGAACAGGAAGCATTTTGGAGAATGCTACCCAGGAAGTTCTGGATTTCAACTTCCTACCTAAAAGCCTAAATTTAGCCTCCAGAACCTCCCTACCACCCTTTCCTATGTCATTGGTACCAACATGTACCAAGACAGCAGACTCCTCCCCAGCACTATCTAAGACCTTGTCTAGATGGCGTGTGAGGTCCGCTACCTTTGCACCAGGCAGGCATGTTACCAGGCAATACTCATGTCCACCAACCTCCCAGCTATCTACATAGAAACATGATGACAGAAAAAGACCACAAGGCCCATCTAGTCTGTCCTTCCATAACAACAACTACAACAGTCCACTTTTTACCTTTAGAGATCCTCTGTGTTGGTCCCATGCTTTTTTGAAGTCAGTTACTGTCCTCATCTCTACCACCTCCACTGGGAGACTATTCCACGGATCCACTACTCTTTCCGTAAAGAAATATTTCCGCATATCACTCCTGAATCTATCTCCCTTCACCCTCATCCCATGTCCCCTCGTCGCAGAACTTGCTTTCAATTGAAAGAGGCTCTCTCCCTGAACATTTATGCCACGGAGGTATTTAAACATCTCAATCATATCACCTCTATCCCGCCTTTCCTCTAAGGTGTACATATTAAGATCCTTTAGTCTGTCCTCATATGCTTTATAATGAAGACCACTAATCATCTTAGTAGCAACCCTCTGCACCGACTCCATCCTGTTCACATCCTTTTGAAGGTGCGGTCTCCAGAATTGCACACCATACTCCAAATGAGGTCGCACCAAAGACTTATACAGAGGCATTATCACCTCCTTTTTTCTGCTAGCCATTCCTCTCCGTATGCACCCAAGCATCCTTCTAGCTTTTGCCGTCGCCTTTTCTACCTGTTTAGCTACTTTAAGATCATCGGACACAACTACGCCTAGGTCCCGCTCTTCTTTAGTGGACAAAAGTACTTCACCTCCTATGCTGTATTGCTCCCTTGGATTGCTGCAGCCCAAATGCATGACCTTACATTTTTTAACATTAAATCCCAGCTGCCAAATTCTAGACCATTCTTCAAGCTTAGCTAGATCCCTCCTCATGTTATCTACACCTTCCTGGGTGTCTACTTTATTGCAGATTTTGGTATCATCTGCAAAGAGGCAAACCTTACCCGACAGCCCTTCCGCTATATCACTAACAAAGATGTTAAAAAGAATCGGACCAAGGACAGATCCCTGGGGCACACCACTGGTAACATCCTTCTCCTCAGAGTGAGCTCCATTTACTTGTACTCTTTGTCGCCTCCCACCCAACCAATTTCTAACCCAAGCAGTAACTTTAGGGTCCATCCCTAGGGTGCTCAGTTTGTTTATAAGTCGCCTGTGAGGAACAGTGTCAAAGGCTTTACTGAAATCTAAATACACCACATCTAGAGCTCTCCCTCGGTCCAACTCCCTGGTCACCCAGTCAAAGAAATCAATCAGGTTTGTCTGACAAGACCTGCCTCTGGTGAATCCATGCTGCCTCGGATCCTGTAATCTGCTGGACTCCAGAAACCTCACTATTTTCTCTTTCAACAGCGTTTCCATTAATTTACTCACCACTGAAGTTAAACTAACCGGCCTGTAGTTTTCAACCACATCCTTACTTCCGCTTTTGTGTAAAGGCACCACATGAGCCTCTCTCCAGTCCTTTGGCACCACTCCTGACTCCAACGAGGCATTGAAAAGGTCAGTCAGTGGAGTTGCTAGAACGTCCCCAAGTTCCCTCAGTATTCTAGGGTGTATCCCATCCGGTCCCATCGCTTTGTCTACTTTGAGTTGAGCTAGTTTCTCACGAACACAGTCTTCTGAAAATTGTTCAAGATGTCCCTCGCTTCTGTTCTTATTTGTGGGTGTTTTCTGAGGTCCTGCTCCTGGTTCTTCATCTGTGAACACAGAACAAAAATATTTGTTAAGCAATTCCGCTTTATCCTTATCAGCTTCTACATATTCCCCCCTGTACCCTTGAGTCTGACAATACCACTTTTGCCCTTCCTCTTCTCACTAATATATCTGAAAAATGTCTTATCCCCCCATTTTATTGCATTGGCTATTTCCTCCTCCTTTTGAATCTTTGCCTTCTTGACTACTTTGCTAGCTTCTCTAAGTTTTTCCAAATACAGATGCCTGTCTTCCTCTCTCTGTGATCTCTTGTATTTCATGAAGGCCTCCCTCTTTTTCTTCACTTTTTCAGCTACTTCCTTCGAAAACCATAGCGGTCTCCTGTTCCTTTTGCCTTTGTTTACCATTTTAACAAAAAGGTTGGTTGCCTTTAAAATACCCCCTTTCAGTTTTGCCCATCTACTTTAACGGCTGTCCTAACTCTTCCCTCATGGGCACATGCCCTGGAGAAACCTCCTCGGTGCGAGAGGGTTTTACATCACCTGGAAGACAGGTCCTAACTACAGGATCACTTCTTGCCACACCAGGGTGATGCTTTCCTGTCACATGACCTCTTTCCTCCATGGCAACAGGGATGCTGACAGACTGGAGGTAGGACTTTAGTACTATATCCCTGTAGGTCTTATCTATATTCCTCTCTGTGTTCCTTATGTTCTCCAAGTCTGCTACTCTAACCTTCAGAGATCAGACTCATTCTCTGAGAGCAAAGAGTTCCTTGCACCTAGTGCATACGTAAGACCCTTCACCAACTGGGAGAAAATCATATCTGTGACACTCAATGCAAAAGACTGGAAAGCCCCCATCTCACTGCTGGCCTGCTGTCTGCATCTTAGTTTTAATGTTGTTTTTAGGTATTTAAGTTGTTTACTTACTAAGGTTTGCTGGGGATACTTATACTAATACATCTATACCTAATACATTTAATGGACTTTGTTCACCTGAAGCTTAATTAATCTCAAGTCCTTAATGTATGCCTGATGAGAATAAACAGCTGTACCTGAGAGTGAATATGGCACCTCCTTTCCTTTAAGAGGTTTAAGCACCAATAAAGCTACGATTATCCCAGGGGTGTGTGGGATTCGGTGAGGGAGGGAGAGAGAAAAAGACGACATTAAAAGCTGGCTGCTACACAGTATCCTGTCCTGTCCTGTGCTTCTAAGGTAACCTGTGACAAATTTCCTGGATGATTCACACAGCCTTTACTTGGATAGAGGGAGTCTTTCAAAATACCCCTTTGATCTGTCACTTGGCTTTAACAGCTGTTCAAAACAATTTCATGGGTCTCTTGCCCCCTATCTAGAAGGCCTCTTTGTAAAGGTTTCTAGAAACAATTCATTGCTCTAAGAATACTGACCCTGTTTTTCCTTTTATGCTGAGTTATACTCTGAGTTGATTTAAAATTAAAGCTCTTTGCTGATACTAGGCCCTGACTGGGTATTAAATTAACCAGAAAGCTCTCTGCTGGGTTTTAAATTTAAACTGAAAGCCATCTGCTGTGTTTTAAACTTAAACTGAAAGCTACCTGTGGAGTTTTTAATTTAACTAAAAGCTCTTTGCTTCTACTAGACCCTGACTGATTTATTAAATAGACTGGATTCTAATTTACACAGATTAATTAGCTTTAATCTAGAGAATTCCTTTTTCCCCAAGATTTAGAAAAATTCCTAGAAGTGATACTTACAATTGCAGATCTCTCTCCAGAAGTAGAAGCCCCTTTTTGTAGGCCTTCATCTGATTCCCTGTCCAGACTTCCAGTGATCATCTAACTGAATACTAACCTATCACTGGATGCTACTTTCTTTGTGTATTTTAAGGTATTTGTAATTTATTTATTTATTACGATTTCTTATATACCGCACTATTCGACATCAGCGCAGTTTACATTAAAACAAAAAGACCGGAACAACAGGCTGTTCGGTATTATAGAGAACAGGTGAAAAAACTTGGACAACATGGGTGAACTATTTACAAAACGTATCTACAGGTAAGCGTAATGACAAAGCTCTAGAAGCAGCATGTATTTACATTCTTTGGTGGGGTTATTTAGGCTTCATTTCTGACTGGGTAGTACTTGAGGAACAGGTGATATTTGAGTGCCTTCCTGAACTGGGCTAACATTTTATTTGTTTCCTTTTATTTCACCTTTTACGACAGTCTAGATTCTTATGGAATCTCATTGTAAATTGCATTGATAATTGGTGAAAAGTGGTCTAGCAAGTGCCTGGAAATAAATAAAGCACACGGTATCCAGCTCTTCTCTAATTTCCCCTGACCGCTCTACCTATCCCCTCATTCTTAACTCGTTTCACTTCTCCCAGCCTATCGGTCCTTGGCTAACATGGTTCAGATGCTCATCTTTTGGTTGGACACGACGCAGTATCCCTAAGGTTATTTTTCCCACAGCTGAATGGAAAGACTCTCAGCCCCTTTTGTGTATTTATTTCTAACTGCTGTTGGATTGCAAAAAAATAAAAAGTTGCCAGTCACATGGGAACTATAGTTCTTATAGCAACTTTTTACATCTCAGCAGTGCTAATAGCTGTTTTGCTAATGTGTTAACATTTGTGCTTAGCAGCAGGCTGGAATATTAACGGCATCTTTTGAATGATATTTAAATGCTGCGCTTGTGTGAGGAGCTGCTAGGAAGGAGGGGGGAGGATGGATCAGGTGCATACTGTGCCACAAACTGTCCTTTAGGGCTCGGCTCCAAAGCCGCTGGGACTGCTTATACAGCAAAGGATGAGGGTTATTCTTGCAGAGGGACTTTATTTCAAGCAAGGAAATTCGGTGACGTTTTGCTACAGGCTCTCTTTCTGACCATTCTTTAAAATGGGGACTATTTCTATCCAGGCTAAAACCCCACCTCTTTTGGATCCTGACCCCCTCTTTTTCTCCTGTTTATCGCCCATGTGTGCTATAACCATTTCCCCTTGGTTCTACCCTATCACCCTGTTTGTTTGTCTGCTTCTTTCATGCCTTGCAGCACTATGCAAGTGATTAGTAGGATCCACTAGAGCAGTGCTGTAATTTTCTTTCCTCCTTTCGCACTTGCTTCTGGCGAGCTGCAACTGGCTGATACAGGATTCCTCGACTCCGAAGTGATCTCAGGAAGGGCCTCCTTCCACGGTTCTCTCATGACTTCAGTGTCTTGCATCCACCAGGACTGCAAGGCCAAAGGGACAGCTCTACTGCTGCATGTGTATTGTGATGAAGATGGCCCTTCAGAAGAAATGGATTTTGAGGAAAATCCCGAGAGCAGAGCTAAATCACACAGGATTTCCAAAACTGACCTGAAAAAAGTACAGTTCTCTGCTGAGCTGAAGACACACCCCAGTCCAGGGGAGGAGTTAGGCTTCAGCTCTGATTGGGCACGCCCAAGGGAACGGCAGGGAGTGCCGGGAATTGAAGCCCTTTTTAAAACCTCAGAGCTGAAACAGAGGGGAGGAGGAAGCAAGAGAAGGGTGAACAGGTTGTTGTTGCAGAGAGGACCACGGAGAATATCCCAGAGGATAGCGTGGGGAAGGATATCCAAGTCCAAAAGAACGTTGTGAGAGGAGTGCAGAGTGCTGGAACCCTAGAAGCTAGGAGACGAGCACTAGGACCTTGTGAGAAGACAGAACCCCGGAGGAGTCAGCCTGGGAGTCCAACGTACCCTGCAAGAAACTCTTACTGCCGGGAAAAGCCTAGACCTAGCCAGCCACGAGAAAGCAGCACGTGGAGAAAAGGTACTTCTAATGCCAACAAGCAGTGCTATAAAGACAGAGAACTACAGCCAGGAGAAAGTTTTCCTAAGAGAAGTTCTTTTATAAATGCCTCTAAACAAGGTAAAGCACAATTTCCTAATTTGTATGCTTGGCTGAAGAAACCTTCATATAGTGCTGAACTGTGCAAACCTAACTTTGCTACCGACGTAGATAGTGAGTGGGGGAAGGGCGTAACCTTTGCCAATAACTATCCACCAGATGAAAAGCAAACACAGGCTGAATTGCTACTGAAGGAATTTCAGAAGTTCCTGGAGCTGAAGTCAGGGCAAAATAAAGAACCTGATACGGACAGTAATTCTGTTAGTTCAGAAGAATACATGCACGTAGAAAGTTCCTTACCTACCATGAATCCTGAGCCTTGTGCCATGGATTGCTTTCTGCTGTATTGAATAACAGTTTAAAGAAGCACATACGTTTTATATGAAGAGAATATAAAACGTTGGCTTTTCTTGTTGTTTAATCGTAAGAGTTCCTGATTGTGTTCACCTGTTTCCAAGTCACGCTGTGAAGAGAACAGCTATTGATATAAAGCTGCATTCTCCAGGACCAAGCAGGAAGTCAGTCCTCACTTATGGGTGACGTCGGCGCCGACGGAGCCCTCGCGGAGCAATTTTCCCCAGCTTTCAAAGAAAGCCTTTGGGAATTGCAGCGCGCATGCGCGGTCGTCTTCCCGCCCGAGGGTGCCATCTTAGCCAGTCTTCTTTTTTCCGCGGAGCCCTACAGACGTCCCCGTCTTGTCCCCGCGAAAAAGTCGATTTTATTCATTATTTTATCCTTTTTTCCTTCGGTTCGACGCCGATCGTTTTCCCGTCGGACTCGCGACGCCGGTCACGAGTCCTCGTACTTTTTTCGGTTTTTCTGACTTTGTCAGCTTTCGTTTTCGATTTTTCCCTGGCAGCCCGGTCCTTTGACCTCGCAGGGGCCCTTTTTCCCCCGATGGCTGCCAGTGGGTTTAAGCGGTGTGGTCGGTGTGACCGAAATATGTCACTAACCGACACACACGACTTTTGCCTCCGCTGCCTGGGCCCGGATCATGAAGAACTGATCTGTGGGCCCTGCAGCAAATTGTCCTCAAAGGCGTTGAGAAGTCGGCGGCATCAGCGTGAGAGAATCTTCGCTGACCCCAGCCGTACCCGGACCTCGTCGGAGGCCTCCGCGTCGAAAGGCTCCAGCTCGGACCGTCGCCGGAGTTCCTCCGACCGGGGTTCTCCCTCCGGGGACCATCGTCGGAAGGTGAAACCCGCGAGGGCGGCGTCGGTGGACGCTCCTGGTTCTGCGAGGGCCAGGTCGCATAGCCCCGACAGCCGCCCCGGGTCCTTGGAGAAGGAACACATCCCGAAGCGACCTCGCCTGGAGTCGGAGATGCCTGCCCGGGTAAGTCCTGTGGTCCTTCTGGACTCGCCTCCGCGACAGCCGACGTCGGGCCCGACGCCGTCGGGGCCCGAGTCGGGGGCTGCTGCTGGGTCACCTGAGCTCGGACTCAGGTTGACGGCCTTGGAGAGCAGACTGTCTGCCTTCATGGACCAGCAGAGGGCACTGCTCGCTGGCTTCGCTGGCACCGCTGCCCCGACCGCCGGGACGTCGACGTCCAAGTCGACCCCGGAGACCGAGCCGATCCTCGAGTCGATGAGAACTCGAGTCGATCCTCGGTCGAGGTCACCCTCGGCCTCCCGTTCGGGACCGAGGTCGCCGACGCCGACTCCCTCGGCGTCGGGGCGGCTGGCGCCGCACCCTGCCCGGGCCGACCCCACCGAGTCCTCGTCGGAGTCGGTCTGGGAGTCTGAGGAGGAAGAGTCACCTGATTCTTTCCGGACTCGGTGTGTCCCTTCGGACTCACCGGAGTCCGAGCCTCGGAAGCAGTCCCCCCGGAGGATGCCCGGTTCTCGGACTTCGTTAGGGATATGGCCAAGGCTTTGGCCTTCCCTGCGGATCCCAAGGAGGAGCCTCGAGCCGAAGAGCTCGACGCCCTCCAGTATGACTCTCCCGCGAGGGAACACTTTACTGTACCGGTTCCTCCTATGCTGGAACGACTACTCTTCCGCATGTGGGAGAGTCCGGCCTCCTCGCCGGTTCTGAGCAAGCGGGTCGATTCTATCTATCGAGTCCGCAAGAGCCCTGGCTTTCAAAAGGCACAGCTGCCACACCATTCCATGGTAGTGGAATCGGCCATGCATCGTCTTAAGAGCCAGAAGATGCACTCCTCGGTGCCTCCTGGCAGGGAGGCCCGTAACCTGGATGGCCTTGGTAAGAAGTGTTTCCAGGGCTCTATGCTCGCATGTCGTGTCCAGACTTACCAGCTATACATGGGCATGTATCTCCGGGATCTGGCTAAAGAGCTAGCCGGATTCTCCGCTGGTTTGTCCGAGGAACCCTTGCGGAGGTTCCTGGCCTTGTCCACTGGCATTCGGGAATGCTCAAAGTTCATGTCCCGAGCAGCCTATGATGGCTTTGAAGCATCGGCTCGAGTAGCCGCAGCCGGCATCGGTGCCCGCCGACAGGCTTGGCTTCAGTCGTCAGACCTTGAGCCCTGGGTGCAGGACAAGTTGGTCGATGTCCCCTGCCGAGGCGAAAACCTCTTTGGCAAGCCCATGGCGGAAAAGGCTGCACAGATTGAGACTGAGACTCTCACCAGGACCAGGCTTTCTGGGAAGACCTCCGCCCCTTCCCAGAAAAAGAAGGACTCGGGGAAAAAGTCCTTTTACCCGAGGAAGGCGGCTGCCTACAAACAATACCCCCATTATCAGGCCCCTGCAGCTCCCCAACAGGGCCAGCAGGCCAAGGGACGGGGTAACGGGTCCCGTAGGCAGCAAGCCCCCAAGCCTGCACCACCAGCCCCTGCTCAGCAGGGTGGGGGTTTTTGACTCACAATGCATAGCCTCTCCCCCCCGCTGGTTCCTCCCAGCACCGGAGGCCGGCTGGTTCACTTCGCCCACAGGTGGTCCAGCATCACCGCAGATGCCTGGGTGCTTCAAGTCGTGCGAGAAGGCTATCTTCTCCACTTCCATCAGGTCCCTCCCTCCTATTTTCCGGGAGAACCTCCGCGACCCCCTCTGCACAGGGAATTACTCCTTCAGGAGTTAGCAGGTCTTCTGCAGGAACAGGCGGTGGAACCGGTGCCCCACCACCTGAAAGGTCAAGGCTTTTATTCCAGGTATTTTCTGATACCAAAGAGAACAGGGGGCCTCAGACCCATCCTGGACTTGCGCAACCTCAACAAGTTCCTTGTGCGGGAGAAGTTCAAAATGCTTACCCTTGGGATCCTTCTGCCCTACCTCCAGCAGGGAGATTGGCTATGCTCCTTGGATCTAAAGGATGCCTACACGCACATCCTCATCCACCCAAGCCACCGCCAATACCTAAGGTTTGTGGTGGCAGGAAATCATTACCAGTACAGAGTACTGCCCTTTGGCCTGTCCTCCGCACCGCGAGTCTTCACAAAATGTCTCGCGGTCGTGGCGGCCCATCTCCGGCTTCACGGCCTCTATGTCTTTCCGTACCTCGACGACTGGCTCATCAGAGCAGCGTCCGCTCAGGAGGTCACCAACGCCACGTGCCGCGCGGTGACTCTTCTGCAGCACTTGGGCTTTGTTATAAACTTCGCAAAGTCCACTTTGCTCCCCTCACAGGATCTCGAGTTCATCGGCGCGAGGCTGCACACTCCTCAGGCGCGAGCATACCTACCGCTCGACAGGGCTCAACGGCTCATGGACCTAGCCGACCGCTTTCGCAGCCAGCCCCTGGTCTCCGCCAGGCGCTTCCTGAGACTGCTTGGCCATATGGCTTCCACCGTCCATGTGACCCCCAATGCCCGCCTGAATATGCGGTCTGCTCAATGGTGTCTCCGCCAGCAGTGGCGACAAGCCACAGGCGGCCTAGCAGACCTAGTGCGCGTCTCCGAGCCGCTGGTCTCGTCTCTCCGGTGGTGGCTCCGGCAGCCGAACCTGATATTCGGAATGCCTTTCCAGTCACCTCAACCGACCCGGGTGCTGACCACCGATGCATCCCTCCTGGGCTGGGGAGCACATTGCCAAGAGGCACGTACTCAGGGCCTCTGGACCACGTGGGAGTCTGCTCAGCAGATCAACTTCCTGGAGCTCCGGGCGATCCGCCTAGCTCTCAAGGCCTTCTCCCACCTGACTTCCCAACAGTCCGTCCTTGTCCAGACGGACAATCAAGTTGCCATGTTCTACGTGAACAAACAGGGGGGCACGGGCTCCTTCCTCCTCTGCCGGGAGGCACAGAAGCTCTGCTCTTGGGCCGTCAGTCACGGCATTCTCCTCAAGGCAGTTTATCTCCCGGGCCAGGAAAATTGCCTTGCGGACAAACTCAGCAGGGTCCTCCAGCCGCACGAGTGGCGTCTGGATCCCTTGGTAGTTCAGAAGCTCTTCCTCAAGTGGGGCCTCCCCACGGTGGATCTCTTTGCCAGTCCTCGCAACCGGCAGCTTCCTCGCTTCTGCTCTCGTCAGCCACACCCCCTTCGGGTTGCGGCGGACGCCTTTCTGATCTCATGGTCGGGGAGCCTTCTGTACGCTTTCCCTCCCATCCCGCTAGTCTCTCGGACTCTTTTCAAGGTTCTCCGAGACAAAGCCTTCATGATCCTGGTGGCCCCTCGCTGGCCCAGGCAGCCGTGGTTTCCGCTCCTGCTGCAACTGGCGGTGGAGGATCCGATCCCTCTGGGGGTACAACCGGATCTCCTCACTCAGGATCAGGGGTCCCTACTGCACCCCAACCTCAGGTCTCTCAACCTCATGGCCTGGCTGCTGAGAGGGTAGTCCTTGCTCCCCTGCTCCTGCCGGCGGAGGTGGAGGAGGTCGTCTTGGCTTCGCGACGGCCTTCTACCCGCAAATGCTACGCCCTTAAATGGCGTCGCTTTGCAGTCTGGTGTACCCAACAGTCTCAGGATCCCTTCTCCTGCCCGGTGTCGGTGATCTTGCAGTACTTGCTGCACCTCTCTAATCTGGGACTTAAGTCCAACTCCGTCAAAGTTCACCTCAGTGCTCTTTCAGCACATCATGTGCCGGTGGACGGCAGACCTCTCTCCAACGACCCTCTCGTAACGAGGTTTCTCCGAGGTCTCCTTCTACTTAAACCACCTCTGCGCCCGCCAGCGCCTGACTGGGACCTGAATGTGGTTTTGCAGCGGATCACCTGTCCGCCTTTTGAACCTATGGCTACCTGTTCTCTCCGTTTTCTGTCTTGGAAAACACTGTTCTTGATAGCCCTCACTTCCGCTAGACGCGTAAGTGAATTGCAGGCCCTCGTGTCTGATCCCCCTTACACTAGGTTCTACAAGAATAGGGTAGTCCTTCGGACTCACCCGAAATTTCTGCCTAAAGTGGTCTCCCCTTTTCACATCAATCAGGAGGTGGTACTTCCAACCTTCTTTCCCAGACCACACTCCAGCCGAGCTGAAACGGTCCTCCATACCCTGGACTGTAGAAGGGCATTGAACTTCTACCTTGACCGTACGCGGGAGCACCGTAAAGCTGCTCAGCTTTTTGTGTCTTTTGACCCCAATAAATTGGGGCTCCCGGTCTCCAAGCGTACTCTGTCCATCTGGGTTGCGGGCTGTATCTCTTGGGCTTATGGGGCGGCCGGACTCGCCTTAGAAAGTCGAGTCACGGCTCATTGCGTTCGGGCAAAGGCCACGTCAGTGGCTTACCTCCGCTCTGTTCCGCTGGCAGACATCTGCCGGGCCGCTACTTGGTCTTCGAGCCAGACTTTTGCGGTCCATTACTGTCTCGAGAGGGAGTCCCGTAGGGACAGTGCTTTCGGACAGGCAGTCCTCCGTAATCTCTTTGAGGTCTGAGCAACTCCTACCCTCCATCCCGGATGTGGGCTACCGGTGGGTGCTAATTCAGCGAAGATTCTATCCTTCTGTGCTGCTGAGCTAGAGGGAGCTCATTTTTTGTGCTTAGGGTCTCCGGTAGCCTTGAGCTTGGGAGTCCCATAAGTGAGGACTGACTTCCTGCTTGGTCCTGGAGAAAGCGTAGTTACTCACCTGTAACAGGTGTTCTCCAGGAGCAGCAGGAATCAGTCCTCACTACCCTCCCTCCTCCCCTTGGAGTTGCAATCGTCTGCTTATGTTCTTTTTGCAAATTTTTATGCTGTCTTTTTTAGCTATGTCATCTGACTGGCTAAGATGGCACCCTCGGGCGGGAAGACGACCGCGCATGCGCGCTGCAATTCCCAAAGGCTTTCTTTGAAAGCTGGGGAAAATTGCTCCGCGAGGGCTCCGTCGGCGCCGACGTCACCCATAAGTGAGGACTGATTCCTGCTGCTCCTGGAGAACACCTGTTACAGGTGAGTAACTACGCTATATTTTCTAACAACCACATGAGGCAATGCTGAGTTAAGCTGCTGAAGTTTATGAATAGCTGAGTTAAAGCAAATTTGATTTTACTGCTTCCTGAGTTCCTGTTTTCCTCTGTTTATCCTAAAAGTTCCACTTTTTGCGTTTGTTGCTTTGAGTTTTTGATGCGGTGGAAACTATCCCCAAGACAAATAAATTTTCTTGCTTGCCTAACCACATCTGGTCACGACTACAATTCTTCCCTAAGGAATATACAAGAGCACTACAGTTCCCAAGATTCATTGGGAACCATGCCAGCTAATTCTTCAAGGGACAATATAAGGCCACTCCTGCCTGTAAGCTCTAGGGCGCAGGCAGGAGCATTGCAGTATACAAACACAGCAAACATTTTAAGAGCTCCTGAAGGGTTCAGTGTGGTGGTTGTAGTCAATTTAAATAAAAACAAGAAACCCTAGTTTTGTTTTCCCATAAAACCTATGGATTGAAAGGAGTTTACAGGAGATATCTCCAGTCCTCCTATAAAAAGCCCAACCCCCCCTTAATAGAAGTATTGCTGGGGAACCTGATAAGACAGGTGAAGCTCAGGTAAAGAACTTAAAACCTCAGTCCCATAGTGGGGTGGGGAAGTCCCAGGAATAGGCTAAGAGCATGTGTGTAGCTATAGAAGACTTGCGGTAATCCTATTTTGAGCCTAAAAGGTAAGCTGGGCATGTCTTTTATTTGTGTAAATAAGTACTTTTTATTTAGTTCTGACTTGGGCTTGTGGTCTTATTTGTGTCTAAAAGCCTCATCACAGGCCCAGAACCTCGACTGCTCACACTATTCTTCTAGTCTAAAATTGAATGTACTTTAAAAAAAATGTACAAAATAAATAAAACAGGTGAATGTCATTCTTTATATCAGTCTTTCTCCATTAATTCCATAGCAGTAGATTTTTTCCTTATAGAGGGGTTTGTACACCTGAAATTCCTGTATAAAGAGGACCAGAATAATTTGTTCATGAAAGCTCTGGTGTGGTCTTTGCACTCAGGCCACATTCCCAGCCCAGAAACATTCTAGAGGAGGGGTCGGACCAGAGGTGATTGAACCCCTGCAGGTCCTGTCCCTATGACTGAAGGGGAAGGGGAGATGCATCTGGCCTGATGCTGATATCTCCATGTACAGGGCCATTGCAATTCCCAGCAGCAATCCTGAGGAACGGGCATTGATGCTAGATAGGGGAGGGGGCACGGCTATCATGGCAGCATGGGGCTTGGCCCTCCTAAGCTGTAATTGGTGCTGAGGTTGGTCCTGTCTAGGAATGGCGGTGGGACAAAAGCCAGCTTATAAGATGTTTGCAATCATAGGTTTGAGAGAGGGTTAGAATCATAAAATGTGCTTATATGAATAGATCTGCAGTTATTTTCTTTTCTCTTTACAGACTGTCTTAGTTGAGAGTCAGGCAGCAGATGGATTATCCTTCTTAAAGTTGTCTTATACATTAATGCAAGATGTGACAAATCCTGGGTGCCAGGTTGCCATGGTAACTAGACATGTCCCCATGCTCCTTGGAATTCTTGTGCCCCCCAGTTCGTTGGCAGTGTGCAGCTTTCACAGAATTTGAGCCACACGGCGTGGAACTCTTGTACTAGTTTCATGGGACTTTGCCACCCACCAGCCCTGCATGGGTGTCTTACTTTGTGTAGCTTAAACTCACTGAGTTGTGTAATGCCAGTGTGAGGACAGCCCCTATTTCCTTGGCAGTAACTAACTTTCTGCAGACCACACGGCGAGGGGGACTAGGTGGATTGCCAGGAGGAGGGGTTGGCAAAATGGGGGATGGACTTTAGAGCTGTCTAACTGCGTGCAGTACCTGATGATCTGGAAGGGTGGCTGGGGCTGAAAGGTGCTTGGTAGTATTTTGGGGGGGGGGGGGGGAGTGTTCAGGGAAGGAAGAATATAATGGGGGATTACAGTTTGGAGGGGTGGAATTTGAGATTCTGAGGGTTGAGGGAGGCATATGAGAGGGACAGAAGTTTGAGAGTTGGTATTGTGGATAGGATGGGGAGCTGAAGCCTGGAGACAGAATGGGAGGATCAGAGAAAAGTAGATGATGGCTAGGTGTGGATTAGGGGTGGAGGCTGCTGGTTCTGTGCCTTAAGGACTTGTGCATCAGGGATGGCCCAACCATTAAGCAAACTAGGCGTTGCCTAGAGTGGCAGCCTCTGGGGGGGGGGGGGCAAAGAGCAAGGTATTCAAAACTAAACAATAGATTCTGACAGCTGGCTTGGGAGGGAGGCATAAAGCTCAAGGTTTTGTCTTGGATGCCAATACCTTGAGCCATCTCTAGTGCTGTGCACTAAGGGCCTGTTTAATAAGCTGCCTTCCCCTTTAACACTGAGGGGCTGATGCTGTAAGATGCTCTAACTTTTAGCACAGCAGTTTACTCTTGATTTTCCCATAACAATCTTACTTCTGATGCAGAAAAAAAGATTAGGGTAGGAAAATCAGCGTAAAACCACTGCACCAAAAGGTAATATACAGTGCACTGCAAAAGTATTCATCCCCTCTGTGTTTGTTGTTTTGTCGCATTACAACCTGGAATTAAAATGGCGTTTTGGGGGTTAGCACCATGTGATATAGACAACATGCCTTCGACTTTGAAGGTGCAAAATATCATTTATTGTGACACAAACAATAATAAAGACAAAAAAAACTGAAAGCAGGAGTGTGTATATGTATTTATCCCCCAAAGTCAATACATTGTAGAGCCACCTTTTCCTGAAAGTACAGCAGCAAGTCTCTTGGGGTATGTCTCTATTAGCTTAGCACATCTAGCCACTGGGATTATCACCCATTCCTTGAGGAAAAACTGTTCCAACTCCTTCAAGTTAGATGGGTTGGGTTGGTGTACAGCAATCTTCAAGTCATGCCACAGTTTCTCAAGTGGATTGAGGTCTGGGCTTTGACTAGGCCATTCCAAGACATTTAAATGTTTCCCTTTAAAACAGCTTTAGCAGTATGTTAGGGTCATTGTCCTGCTGGAAGGTAAATCTTCATCCTCATCTCAAATCTCTGGCAGACTGAAACAGGTTTTCCTCAAGAATTGCCCTCTATTTAGTTCCATCCATCGTTCCTTCAATCCTGCCCAGTTATCTCCAGGAAACAAGCAGGAATGAGTCTTCACATATGGGGTATCGTCGGTACCGACGGAGCCTGCGCGGGAACGCTCCCCAGCGTCCAATAAGAAAGCTTTTGGGAGCATCCCACAGCACCTGCGTGCTGCCTTCCCGCCTTTCCCAACCGCCTCTCTCCAGTTCAACGTCGGACCGGTACCACCGGTCTTTTCTTTCTTTCAAAAAAACCCAAAACAACAATTTATCTTTTCTTCACTGTGCATTTTCAGTTTTTGGGCCTTAGGCCTAAAAATTGTTTTCCTCATGGAGAAGCCCGCCTCCGGGTTCAAAAAGTGCACAAAATGTGGCGGTACTATTTCTGTCACCGACACCCATGACTGGTGTCTAAAATGTTTGGGGCCTGACCATTCCATCATGGATTGTATGTCCTGTACCATGATGTCTAAAAGAGGTCGGCAGTACCGAGCAGCCAAGCTCAGTACCCTGTTTCCCTCTGATGCAGCTTCGGTGGCATCAACGTCTTCCAGGGCTTCTTCTTCCTCCCATGGATCTCAGGTAACCAAACATAAATCTAGCTGGTCCTCGAAGGGTAGATCTCCCTCCAAGCATCGAGATGCCTCCGGGCTTGCCCTCGAGGATTCCGCACCGGCAAAATTACCCCGGCGGGAAGCTCCGGCTTCCAAAGCGTTATCTGTGGGGTCACAGGTTGACATCGATGCCTCGGCCTTGACAGATCACCTGTTGCCGTGTTCTGGGGTACCGGTGGCTCCCACTGGTACCGACATCCAGACATTGGTGGCGTCGATGGATCAGAAGATTCTGGCCATGCAGCGCACCCTGTCGGCATTCATACAGGCTGCGACGCCTCCGGTACCGCAACAATCCCCGTTGTCGGTACCGGCTCCGACACCAGCATCACTCCCGGTGCTGGTACCGATTGCATCGGCTTTGGTGTCGACTGCAAGGGTACCCTGTCCTATGATGCCCATCGGTACCGAACCGGTACCGGTTTCTCTCGATACCGATCCTACTCGGTACGGCTATCGGGATCTACAGGAGCATCCAGACAGGCGATACTTCGATTCCTCTGAAGACTCAGATGACTCTGAGGGTTCTGTCGAGGCATCAATACTTCTTCCTCAGGAGCCTTCTTCTCCTAAACGAAGAATGTCTCCTCCAGAAGACTTGTCTTTTCAAGACTTCATTAGGGAAGTGGCTAGGGACCTCTCCATCACAGTGGCCCCTGAGTCAGAACCCAGAGCCAAGGAGTTAGATATTTTACAATATCCTAAAACTCCTAAAGAGGCAGCTACTTTACCTATCCATGAAATTCTGTATGATCTCATGTTGAGGATGTGGGAGACACCTCTTACCACCTCTCCTCATTCTCGCAGGCTAGTCACCATGTATCGTGTCCCTCCTTGTCCTGGCTTCCACAAAACTCAGCTTCCTCACCACTCTATTGTGGTAGAGTCTGCCATGAGAAAAATAAAGAGTGCAAAGAGACACTCATCTAATCCTCCAGGGCGTGAATGCAGGACCCTAGATGCTTTTGGCCGAAGGGTTTTCCAAGCTTCTATGCTAGCTGCCAGGATCAACTCCTATAGTCTCTATATAGGGATGTTTCTAACTTTAACCCCTTTTATTTCAGAGGATAAAAGGCAGGAGTTTCTCACTTGGCTCAAACATGCCCAAGATGCCTCCAAATTTTCCAACCGTGCAGCCTTTGACTCTTTTGAGTGTGTAAGCAGAGCTTCGGCTATTGCCATAGGGGCACGCAGAATTGCTTGGTTACAAGCTTCTGATTTGGAGCTCTGGGTACAAGATGAATTAGGGAATATCCCTTGTACAGGTGAAAACCTTTTTGGTAAGGATTGGCAAGCAAAGGCCAATCAGATGGATGCTGAAAACTCTGCTTTGGATCGACTTTCAAAGTCTACCTCTGCTCCTGTTAAGAAAAGATTGTTCAAAAAGACATCTTTTTCTAAAAAGGGAAGATACTATCCTGCTTATAGTCAGCAGGCATCTTCTGCAGGTCGTTTTGCTGCAAAGCGTCAGCAACCACCTAAACAGGCCAAATCAAAGGCTGCTAGGCCTGCCATGACCCAGCAGCCTCAGCCTCCTCAGGGCCTTTGACTTGCAGCTAGAGAACTTAGCCTTTCTGGCTCTGGAAGAACCAGAGCCCCTTACCATTCCAGGAAGGTTGACTTACTTTGCTCCCAGATGGGAACAAATCACAGCAGAGCAATGGACACTCTCTATCATAAGGGAAGGGTACAAGCTTCATTTCTTAAGCCTTCCCCCTCATACCATAGTGAAACAGTTCAATTCTCCAACATCTCTCCTCGACCTTCTGGGTCAGGAGATTGCCACCCTTCTTGCCCAAGGGGCAATAGAAGAAGTACCTCTTCTTCAGCAAGGCACAGGGTTCTACTCCCCTTATTTTTTTATTCCAAAGAAAACAAGAGGCTACAGACCCATCTTAGATCTCAGAGAATTGAACAAATTTCTATTCAAGGAGAAATTCAAGATGATTTCTCTCGGTGCTCTGCTTCCATACCTTCAGAGTCAGGACTGGCTTTGTTCTCTAGATCTCAAGGATGTGTACACCCATGTCCTCATCCATCCAACACACAGAAGGTTCCTTCGGTTCCTTTTTGGAGAAAAACAGTACCAATACAGGGTGCTTCCTTTCGGTCTGGCCTCCGCACCAAGGGTGTTCACGAAATGCATGGCAGTAGTAGCTGCATTTCTACGCACCCTGGGAATATTCGTTTTCCCATATCTGGACGACTGGCTCATTCGAGATCCCTCTCAGTCAGAGGCCAAGACTTTTCTAACCTGCACAATGCGTGTCCTGCAGTATTTGGGACTGGTAATAAACATCCCAAAATCCAATCTCACCCCTACTCAATCTCTGGAGTTTATAGGGGCTGTCCTGGATACCACAACTGCAAGGGCCTATCTTCCTCAGGCTCGTTGCCTACGCTTGGTGCAGTTAGCCTCCCAAATACAGTTAAAGTCCCATTTAACTGCTCGGGAAATGTTACAACTCTTAGGCCACATGGCATCCACCGTACATCTGGTTCCATATGCTCGCCTTCACATGAGGGCAGCTCAATGGACTTTGTCCACCCAATGGACTCAGGCATCAGGTTGCCTGTCAGACAAAATAGCAAACTCCAGTCGCCTTTTTTGGTCTCTCCAGTGGTGGAAGTCCTCTCAAAACCTGTTGCTGGGGTCCCCTTTTCAGCAGTCACTTCCCCAAGCAACCCTTACAACAGATGCCTCTCCAGTGGGTTGGGGAGCTCATCTGCAAGATCTCTCCACCCAGGGCATCTGGTCTCCACAGGAGACTTCTCTACACATCAATCTCTTGGAACTCAGAGCAATTTTCTTAGCTCTCAGAGTGTTCCACTCCCTGCTCAGCTACAGGACAGTCCTCATCCACACGGACAACCAAGTAACCATGTTCTATGTGAACAAGCAGGGAGGGACTGGCTCTCTGTTGCTTTGCAACGAAGCTTTGCGACTGTGGGCCCTTCGCCAGAGAGCATCAGATTCATCTTATGGCAGTATATCTTCCAGGCGTTCAAAACTCTTGGGCAGACAGACTCAGTCGAGTTCTGCTTCCACACGAGTGGTCCCTCCACATGGACCAGGTAGCCAGGATTTTTCGAATTTGGGGAACCCCGGACATAGACCTCTTTGCAAGTCCGTGGAATGCCAAACTTCCCCGGTTCTGTTCCAGAATTCCGTGTCAGGGAGTTCAGGCCAAGGATGCCTTCCTTCTTCACTGGGGTCAAGACTTCCTTTATGCCTTTCCACCCATTCCCCTAATTCCCAAAACACTTTTCAAGCTTCAGAGAGACCGAGGTTCAATGATCCTCATAGCACCACATTGGCCACGCCAAGTGTGGTACCCTCTACTTCTGCATCTCTCTCAAGCTCTCTCCCTGGAATTGGGCTCTGCACCAGATCTTCTATCCCAGGAAGATGGAACGTTGTGACACCCAAACCCCCAGTCTCTCCATCTCAGGGCCTGGTTGCTGAAGGCCTAGACCTTCAAGTTTTTCATCTCTCTCAGCAAGTCAGAGATATTCTTCATGCTTCTAGAAAGCCTTCCACTAGGCGTTCTTATGCTTTCAAATGGAAAAGATTTACCATTTGGTGTTCAGAGAAGGGTCTTAACCCTCTTGCAATACCTCTGAATTCGTTACTAGAGTATCTTCTGCATCTATTCCATGCAGGCCTTAAAACGAATTCAGTAAGAGTCCATTTGAGTGCTATTGCAGCGTCCCTGAAGCCTCTCAATGGACAGCCTATTTCCTCTCATCCTCTTATAGCAAGATTCATGAGAGGCCTTCTTTTAACTAAACCTCCCATTAGACCACCTCCAGTAGCATGGGACTTAAATCTGGTTCTTGGCCAGCTTATGAAGCCACCCTTTGAACCTTTAGCCACCACCTCCTTGAAATTTCTTTCTTGGAAGGTTATCTTTCTCATTGCAGTCACCTCAGCACGTCGCATCAGTGAGTTGCAAGCCTTGGTGGCTAATCCTCCTTATACAAGGTTCCAGCATGATAAGGTAGTCCTCAGGACCAATCTACACTTTATGCCCAAAGTGGTCTCGCCTTTTCATCTGAATCAAGAGGTATACTTACCTGTCTTTTTTCCAGGACCTCATGCATCAAGTGCAGAGAGGAATCTTCATACTTTGGATTGTAAAAGAGCTCTCGCCTTTTACTTACAAAGAACACAGCAACATAGAAAGTCTTCTCAACTCTTTGTTGCTTTTGATCCTTCCCATTTAGGACTTCCAGTTTCTAAGAGAACACTGTCCAACTGGATTGGTCAGTGTATTTCTTTTGCCTACCAGAGTAGGAACCTTTCTCTGGAAGGCCATGTCACAGCTCACAATGTGAGGGCCATGGCAGCCTCAATGGCTCATCTAAACTCGGTGTCCATCGACCAAATCTGTCGAGCGGCCACCTAGGCCTCGTTTCATACCTTCACAGCCCATTACTGTTTGGACAAGGACTCCCGCTGGGATGCCTCGTTTGGTCAGGCTGTTCTCAAACACCTGTTCCATTCCTAATCAACTTCTACCCACCTACCCTGGTTGGATGCCAGAGATCCATGGGGGGAGGTGGAGCCCTTTTCAAGGACACACAACTCTGGGGTCTCTCCCTGGCATCTGCAGCTAGGGAGTCCCCATATGTGAAGACTCATTCCTGCTTGTTCCTGGAGATAGCACAGTTACTTACCTGTAACAGGTGATCTCTGGGAACAGCAGGAATAAGTCTTCACAACCCACCCACCTCCCCTAGGATTTGTATCTCTCATTCTATCTTTCCTTCCCTCTCTCTCTCTCTTTGTCTCAGCTTTAAAACTCGAACTGGAGAGAGGCGGTTGGGAAAGGCGGGAAGGCAGCACGCAGGCGCTGTGGGATGCTCCCAAAAGCTTTCTTATTGGACGCTGGGGAGCGTTCCCGCGCAGGCTCCGTCGGTACCAACGATACCCCATTTGTGAAGACTTATTCCTGCTGTTCCCAGAGATCACCTGTTACAGGTAAGTAACTGTGCTTTTCTGTCCCTGCCAATGAAAACCCCCCACAGCATGATGCTGCCACCACCATGTTTCACTGTGGGAATGGTGTTCTCAGGGTGATGGGAAGTGTTGGGTTTGCGCCACATATGGTGTTTCCCATGATGGCCAAAAAGTTCAATTTTGGTTTCTGACCAGAGAACCTTCTTCCATGTGTTTGGGGGGTCCGTCACATGCTGTTGTGCAAACTCCATACGTGTTTTCTTATTTTTTTCTTTAAGCAATGGCTTTTTTCTGGCTACTCTTCCATAAAGCCCCACTCTGTGGAGTGTATGGCTTAAAGTGGTCCTATAGACAGATACTCCCATCTCTGCTGTGGATCTTTGCAGCTCCTTCAGTGTTATCCTTGGTGTCTTTGTGGCATCTCTAATTAATGCCCTCCTTGCCTGGTCTGTGAGTTTTGGTGGGAGGCCTTCTCTTGTCAGGTTTGTAGTGGTGCTATATTCTTTCTGTTTTGTAATAATGGATTAAATGATGCTCTGTGGGATATTCAGAATTTGGGATATCTTTTTATAACGCAACCCTGATCTATGCTTCTCCACAACTTTGTCTCTGACCTGTTTTGAATGCTCCTTGGTCTTCATGTTGCTTGCTTAGTGGTGTTGCAATGTCAGGGGCCTTTCAGTACAGGCATCATGTGACAGAGCATGTGACAATGATTGCACACAGGTGGACCCTAATCAACTAATTATGTGACTTCTGAGGTTAATTGGTTGGACTAGATCTTATTTAGGGGTTTCATAGCAAAAGGGATGAATACATATGCACTCACAACTTTTCAGTTTTTACTTGTTTTTTTGTATATATATATATATATATATATATATATATATATATATATATATAAAGGTATTTTATTGTCATTTCACTCCACCAATTTGGACTATATTGTTAGGTCCATTACCTCCATTTTCATTCCAGATTGTATGTAATGCAACAGACAGGATAAAAACCAAGGGGATGAATACCTTCGTAAGGCTCTGTATTGGGCAGGCACAGTGCATGCAAATCGCTGCATAATAAATTGCTCCCGATAATAAAATAAACTGCTATCTTTACATCAGCTCAGGATGATGTGAACGTGCAGTGCGGAAGCTGAGATGAAATGTGACCCTTCACCTCAATCACCCAAGATCCTTAGTGGCCCAAGTAGGCCACTGGGACTCCCGATACCCAACATGCATAAAAACTGACCCAAGAAGACCCCTCCCCAGAGCCCCCTTCTACACACCTTCAAAGTTAGAAGGCAGGAGAAATACCAACTGGCTCGTGCCTCTGGCGTAGCATCCTGCAAAATGGTGGCGTACGTCTTCTTGCTGTGTGTCCTGAGCACCACTAGAGGTCAGCCTACCAAATAAGGCAATTATTCCAGAAAACTATTCTGCTTCTACAGATTTCATAGGATGAGCTTCACTTTCCATGGAGAGAACTCATCATACCAGCAAGTCCAACATATCCTCCTTCACGGACCACATTTTATCTGCCTGAGCTGTAGCAAGGAGCATCCATCCTCAATGCGTGGTTCTTATCTTCAAGTTTTTGATAACATAAGTTTTGATAGATTTATTTGTTGAATTTTTGATCATTGTTTGGTTTTACAAAAGACAAAAAATTGTTTTGCCCTTTGGTTGTGTGCTCAGTCATGTCTCCCTATGGGCACACATACACACACACTCTTTTCATCACCCCCAGCACTCTTATGCACAAGAACACATGCTCACAAATACATACATACTACTATTTAGCATTTATATAGCGCTATGCATGCAGCGTTGTACAGAAATATAAGCAAAAAGACAGTCCCTGCTCGTCAGAGCTTACAGTCTAGTCAAGAAGTAGTCCATGCCCACCAACCCTGGTCTGGATGCAACCCCAGCACCCCTTCCCTTCCTGAACACTCCCCCTCTTTTCCCATGGGCAAGATAAGTCATGCCTGTTTATTCCTCTGGCCTCTGCTGGAGTCAGCTGCACCTAGCGATTTCTCGTGGGTCTTCAGAGACTGTGATAAGGAAGCTTATCATAGCTCAGGAAGGAGCTATAGTAAAGGTGAAGTGACTCTGAACAAGCAACCTGTCAGTTCTGGTAAAAATAAGAAAACAGAATTTTTCTATAAAAGACTACCAGTCCCAGAATGCACCAGGTTTCCTACAGCCATTAGAGGAGCGGAAGTGGGAAAACGTGTGTTCAATCAAGAGGGCTATGAGGTAATCCCCAAGCACTCATCTCAAAGGGCAGGGCCTGATTCAGCACAGCTGCGCTGTGCTAAGGTGGAGCACTCATCAAAGCAGAATAAAGGTAGAGTTTATTCTACAGAGAATTATCCTCAGTTTCATCTGGGAGATCCTCAGATTCATCTTGGAGATCCTCATCTTGGACAGCTTCATCATCTGGAGGATCATCAGAAGCAGAAGCCAGAGCGGACAGACAGAGAGGGCAAGAAACCCTCTGGAAGAAAGAAGAGAAAAGCATTTGGGAGGTCTAAAGGAGTCCAGAGCAGTACGTATACTGGGAGACATTCAAAAGGCCAGCATACACCATTGGACTGGGGAAAGCCAGAGGAATGGTGCTGCAGAGCTAGGAATCTCCAGACGGTACCTGTGAGGGAGACGGCTGCACTTGGAAGGGACCCTAGGACCCGTGCCAGAAGGTATGTGAAGAGAGATCCAGTGTCCAGGGATCTGGATTGGAAGGCTGGACATAAAAACTGGACTACATACTGGCCAGGCTATTTAGAGAGGAACTCTAACAGCAATGGAAGCTCAGGTATGAACACTGATCTATGCCCTAGCTATACCCTTGAAAGACAGCAGGGAAACAAGTATTCTCTTGAGAGTGCTCCATTGAGAAATTCCTCTGTGCCAATCCATGATATTGAACCCATGATTGTTGAAGAAGGGGTGTTAGATACAGGCTGTGAATATATGGATTGCTCTCTGTCTAAACTCCTTTGGTAATTTACTGTTACAAAGTACAACGACCATCACAAAGAAATACAAACTTGTTCTTTAATCTACTCAGAAAAGCTCCTGCGTAGGAGTTTGAGCCATGCAGTAGAAATTAAGCCAGCTAAGGGGTTTCAGCTGGATAACTGCTAGCAATTGAGCCTTACCTAATTGCTTGTGAGCTCTGAGGGAATCACTTCTGAATCTATGTGTGAAGATATAAGAAGTTAACCTGAAAAGAACAGTTTTTCCCTTCTTTGTGGGTTTTGCTTGTTGTTTGAAACACTGCTAAGAAAATATTAGCTAAAGCCTACAGAAAAGACCAGTTTGTTACCAACCAGGTCTTTATCCTTTTGCTTTGATTGCCTGACAAGTTCAACTGTTGTTTTCCTGATTTTGTTTTTCTAAGTTTAACACTGAAAGCAAGTATCCTGTTTTATGTGCTACCAAGCATATCTGTGTTGGGAGAAATAACCCCATAAATAAATATCTTATTGGCTTTACACTCAAGCACAACTAATTATTGTGAGTGGCTGTGTCTGGTGTGAATGGACTGCATTTCCCACAATCCCTTGCAAACCATATTGATATATGCCTTTGCCAAGACTGTGAACATTCTCACCCAGGCAGCCGTCTGACAAATGGCGTAGTTTTTCGGATTGCTTTTGCGCAAAGGGATTTACTTGCTAAGGATTACAACTCAAGTCTGAAGGAAAAGACAGTTCAAGCTTAAAAGCTGAAAGAAAAGATTTTCCCTCAACTGCACTTTGGAGGAGAGGTGGCTGTTCCAGGTAGCTGTTCCAGGAAGAAAAGACCCTGTGCAGAGCTGGATTCATCACTGGCATAAGGTAACAAGTACCTGGGCATGCCTAGTGGTGGATGGGAGTAAGGCACAGGGGTAATTGAAAAAAAAAAAGTAGAAAAAACAAACAAACACCTGTTTGGAAGGTGGTGCACTGTGGTTTGTTTGTTTTTTTTTATGTTTTCTTGCAGGGATCAAGATGGATCCAAGGGAACTACCTCAGTGGATGACAGCCCAGTTTAGCAGGCAACAGGAGCTAGCACAGCAGGCTCAGGACACTTCTATGAAAGCCTTAATGGACCAGCAGAAACCAGTGCTTGATCTGGTGCAAGCCCTAGTTCAACTGCAGAACCAAAGTGGACCAGATGCAAGACCAGCAGTAAATACTGGTACACCACATGTGGACAGTGTGGGACTCAATCAAGGAATTGGGGCATTTAGTTTTGGGAAGCTAACTCCAGATGATAATGTTGATGATTTTCTAGAGTCTTTTGAAAGAGTAGCACAAGCATTAGCATGGCCAGAGACCCAGTGGGCAGTAAGGCTGGCAGCCTCATTAACTGGAGAGGCGCTTGCGGCTTATAGAGCAATGCCAGCAGCCCAGGCTTTGAATTATAAGGATGTAAAGGCTGCTATTAGAGATCGCCTAGGGTTGTCTATTTCAGAGTATAGGCGAATGTTTAGAGCTACTACATTGAGAGTGGGTGAAACACCCAGGGCTCTGAGTCAGAGAATCAGAGGATTAGCTGTAAAATAGTTGGAGCCTGAGCAAAAGACGGTAGAAATGTTATTAGACATTATTATGCTTGAACAATTTATGTCTGCGGTGCCTAAAGATTTGCACACTTTCCTTATACAGCAAAATTGCCAAAATCTTGGAGAGGCAACCATGCTAGCAGAGAGATTCTTGGAAGCCACGCAGGCTTGCCATAGAATGGGTGGCCCTCTGAAGATAGGTGCTGAGGCAAGCTGTGCTGTATCAGAAAAGAAAATAATTAAAAATGTTTCTGAAAGTAAATGTACTGTGCCAAACCAGATGACACAGTGGAATAGAAAGAAATGTTTCAAGTGTGGAAAATGGGGACATTTAGAAAAGGGATGCCAGACACACACTAGCTTAATGGGTGTGGATTTAAAACAGCCCAAAGAAGGATTTCCTTTGATGATTGATGTGCAAGGAATTACCACAAATGCTTTGTTAGACTCTGGGGCAGACCAGAGTATGATGTCAAAAAGGCTTTGGAAAAGGATAGAGGCCCAAGAAGGATTTGTGCCTAGAACCCCTGAAAGCCAAGTTCACATCAGATGCATTCATGGTGCTGCAACATTATATCCCACCTATAGGCTAAAGGTTAAGTGCCTGGGGGAACAAGAGGAAGTCCTGTTAGCAGTGGTGCCTAGGCTACCCTTTGATTTGGTTCTAGGAAGGGACTGGCCAAGATTTAAGCAGGGTCTAGTGGAAGGGCTAGGAAAGAAGGAGGGAGAAGGATTAATGGAAATAGCTCCTGGGCCTTTCTTTGGAAGTCCTCAGTCCCTAGCTAAAAAGATGGTTAAGCTTCCAGATGGCCAAGCTATAGGTAATAAGAGGAGCCTTGTATCCACCCGCTCGCAGGCTAAGGTAGAGAGCCAGCAGAAGGAGGAGGGGGAGCAGGCAGAGTTATTAGGAGACTTACCCTCTCATGATAATTTAATAACTCCATCATCTGGTAAAGTAAGAAAGTTGAAAGCACAAAAGCGACGTGAGAGACTTTGCAGAGCACAGGGTAGGGCTGAGATGTTAGCTGGTCAAAGTTTACCCTGGGTGCCAGCTGAGTTAGTGGCAAAGTTTCCTAACTTTCCACAAGAGCAGCGAGCTGATCAAGCTCTCACCCGAGCTTTTAAGTATGCTCATGAGGTCAGGGAGGAGTTGCCCAGATTCAGACTAGATAATGAAATATTATATAGAGAGAGTCAGGACCCCAGAAATGGGACCATACGTAAACAATTGGTGGTACCCACAACTTTCAAAAGGCTAGTACTTAGATTAGCACATGATCATCCAGTTGGAGGTCATAAAGGGATGCAAGGAACGCTGGATCAAATACTTATGCGTTTTTACTGGCCAGGTATTTTCAAAGAAACTGCCCCGTTTTGTGCTGCATGTCCAGCGTGTCAGCGAGTTACAGCGGCTCACCCACCGGTGGTGCCATTGATTCCCATGCCAATTATCACAGACCCAATTGGTCGCATTGCCATGGATATTGTAGGCCCATTAGTCAAAACGCCCCGAGGTTTCCAATACATCCTAGTTATGGTAGATCAGGCAACAAGGTTTCCCTGGGCCATACCATTGAGGAATGTTTCTCTGCAAAAACAATAGCTTTAGAGCTAGTAAAATTGTTTTGTGAAGTGGGATTCCCAAGAGAGGTGTTGACTGACCGAGGGTCCAATTTTGTATCCAAATATTTGGCCCAGGTCTGGGATGCCTTTGACATTCATCACGTGAAAACCTCAGCCTACCATCCACAATTGAACGGTTTGGTGGAGAGATTCAACCAAACTATCAAACAAATGTTGAGAAGGGGGTTAGCAGGAGAGGTAAAAGAATGGGATATGTTATTGCCCTTTGCCTTATATGCCTGCAGGGAAAGAATTCAGGTGTCCCTAGGTGTAACTCCCTATGAATTGATGTATGGTAGGGCTCCACGTGGTTTGTTAGATATTTTGAGGGAACAATGGATTGATCCTGAACCAGGAAGTCAGGAAGTGCCACAGTTTCTACGTGACTTGAGAGCACGTTTGAAAAGGACCTCGCAGGTTGCTGAGAGGAACCTGCAGGACAGTCAAGTACGCCAGAAAGGGTGGTATGATAGGAAGGCCAAAAGCCGCCAATTAAGCATTGGTGAAAAGGTTTTGGTTCAAGTAGCAGGAACTGCCCCAAAATTTGAAGTACAATGGAAAGGGCCATGGAAGGTTGTTAAACAAGTGAGCCCAGTGTCTTATATGGTAGAAAATGCAAGAGGGCGTAGACAGACCTACCATATTAATGTACTTAAGTCTTGGAAGGAGAGGCCTGTAAATAATAATGACCCTGAAGCCAGTCAGGAAGTAAGTGAGCTTCAAAAAGAGAACACTCTCGTAGGTATTACGGACTGTAGGAAAGAAGTTTCACCAGTTAAACCAGTCCGTAATAACTTAAGCAGGGGGGTATGTGATAAGGAAGCTTATCATAGCTCAGGAAGGAGCTATAGTAAAGGTGAAGTGACTCTGAACAAGCAACCTGTCAGTTCTGGTAAAAATAAGAAAACAGAATTTTTCTATAAAAGACTACCAGTCCCAGAATGCACCAGGTTTCCTACAGCCATTAGAGGAGCGGAAGTGGGAAAACGTGTGTTCAATCAAGAGGGCTATGAGGTAATCCCCAAGCACTCATCTCAAATGGCAGGGCCTGATTCAGCACAGCTGCTCTGTGCTAAGGTGGAGCACTCATCAAAGCAGAATAAAGGTAGAGTTTATTCTACAGAGAATTATCCTCAGTTTCATCTGGGAGATCCTCAGATTCATCTTGGAGATCCTCATCTTGGACAGCTTCATCATCTGGAGGATCATCAGAAGCAGAAGCCAGAGCGGACAGACAGAGAGGGCAAGAAACCCTCTGGAAGAAAGAAGAGAAAAGCATTTGGGAGGTCTAAAGGAGTCCAGAGCAGTACGTATACTGGGAGACATTCAAAAGGCCAGCATACACCATTGGACTGGGGAAAGCCAGAGGAATGGTGCTGCAGAGCTAGGAATCTCCAGACGGTACCTGTGAGGGAGACGGCTGCACTTGGAAGGGACCCTAGGACCCGTGCCAGAAGGTATGTGAAGAGAGATCCAGTGTCCAGGGATCTGGATTGGAAGGCTGGACATAAAACTGGACTACATACTGGCCAGGCTATTTAGAGAGGAACTCTAACAGCAATGGAAGCTCAGGTATGAACACTGATCTATGCCCTAGCTATACCCTTGAAAGACAGCAGGGAAACAAGTATTCTCTTGAGAGTGCTCCATTGAGAAATTCCTCTGTGCCAATCCATGATATTGAGCCCATGATTGTTGAAGAAGGGGTGTTAGATACAGGCTGTGAATATATGGATTGCTCTCTGTCTAAACTCCTTTGGTAATTTACTGTTACAAAGTACAACGACCATCACAAAGAAATACAAACTTGTTCTTTAATCTACTCAGAAAAGCTCCTGCGTAGGATTTTGAGCCATGCAGTAGAAATTAAGCCAGCTAAGGGGTTTCAGCTGGATAACTGCTAGCAATTGAGCCTTACCTAATTGCTTGTGAGCTCTGAGGGAATCACTTCTGAATCTATGTGTGAAGATATAAGAAGTTAACCTGAAAAGAACAGTTTTTCCCTTCTTTGTGGGTTTTGCTTGTTGTTTGAAACACTGCTAAGAAAATATTAGCTAAAGCCTACAGAAAAGACCAGTTTGTTACCAACCAGGTCTTTATCCTTTTGCTTTGATTGCCTGACAAGTTCAACTGTTGTTTTCCTGATTTTGTTTTCTAAGTTTAACACTGAAAGCAAGTATCCTGTTTTATGTGCTACCAAGCATATCTGTGTTGGGAGAAATAACCCCATAAATAAATATCTTATTGGCTTTACACTCAAGCACAACTAATTATTGTGAGTGGCTGTGTCTGGTGTGAATGGACTGCATTTCCCACAATCCCTTGCAAACCATATTGATATATGCCTTTGCCAAGACTGTGAACATTCTCACCCAGGCAGCCGTCTGACAAGACTCAGCATCTTAAAGGCAATTCCAGGAGAGTTCCCAGAAACTATCTGCACGTCTTTATGCATCCAAAAATGGAGGTTTTACCTTGCCAAGTGTTTCCCAGTTGCAAAGAAAATCTCTCAAATATTGGCGAAAGATCCTTTACTGAACAGTGTAAAGAAACCTGCAAGTGCATCGGGGTAGATCGCCTGAGTGGGAAATCCTCCCGCTCAGAAGCTCCTGCCCAATCGGGGCAGTGGGAGTATCTTTAGAAGCGGCGGCCCAGCAAAACAGGCACCGCTGCTCCTCCACCACCCACCTGCCGGACATCGAAGCTCCCCCGATTGGGGTAGAACGTCTGAGTGGGAAGTCCTCCCGCTCAGAAGCTCCTGCCCAATTGGGGCAGTGGGAGCATTTTTAAAAGCGGCGGCCCAGTAGGGCATGCCCGCGCCTGAGGGCCTCGCCAGAGGGCCCCGCCAGAGGGCCCTTTGGCGTGGCCCTTGGGCACAGCCACAGAAGCAACCACAGACAACAACTGCAACAAATCCACCAGCAGCAGGCGACCACAGCCAACAAAGAAACGAAAACCAACACCAGCAGATCAAAGTAAGTGCAGCCATACACTAAAATCTGACAGAGAAAACGTACACAACCCTGATACTGCCCATCAGCCTCCTCCTCACCCAACTCCTGCCACTTCAGGCAACCAACCACAACCTACTAACAAGCACTCCATGGCATCCAGCACTGCTCTACACACACCCCCAGTATACACAATGGAACTCACACAAGACACCAAAGCACAAGAGACAAAACAGGTACAAGTCCAACACGCACACAAACCCAAACGAAGCACAGAGACCACTAAACACCCCAGCCACAATCATAATAGAGCTTATCAATGCCAGATCCATACGAAACAAAATTAACACAATAGCAGACCACATAGAAGATCAGCAACCTGACATACTGTGCATCACAGAAACATGGCTCACCCCCACTGATAATGTACTACTCAATCAATTAGTACCATCCACCTACTCAGCATTCAACTGCCCACGCGCATAATGGAGAGGAGGAGGGGTCTTGATCATCACAAGGAACAGCCTAAAATTCAAGTCACGAAATGCCTCAAACACAAACCAATGCAACACCATCACTGTAGAAAACAAACGGATGGCCTTATGCCTCACCTACAGAGCCCCGAATGTGCCACCAGATGAACTAGCCTCCACACTAGAAGAGGTCTGTGCCGTCAACACAAATCACAAACCACTGCTATTATTAGGAGACTTCAACCTAAAATCTACCAACACAAAGGATGCAGAAGCTTTCCTACGAGCTATGGGATCCTTACAATACACCCAACTGATCAATACACCGACACACAGACACGGATCATCATCAGACCTCATATTCGCTCCCAACTTTCTGTTGGACAGAGGTAACATATCAACACCCAATGTCACACCTGTACCATGGTCTGACCATCACATAATCAAAATAAAGTTTATGCCACAAGGGCAAAACCACGACAAGAACATGGACAACCCACCAGCACAAAGAAGATTTAAAAGCTTTGACAGGGACCAATTTCTACAGGACACTCTACCCCACCTGAACACAGAAGAAGAGGAGCTAGACGAACAAATCAGAAAATGGGTCATCAATGCTGCCACCAAAACCACCGAATACAGACCCAAGAAAGATCGCCGCACCAAAGCACATCACATACCCTGGTACTCAAAAATCAAACGGAAAGAGAAGAGGGAACTCAGGAAATAGGAACGGCGATGGAGACACACCAAGTCGTACAACACTCAGGCAAAAACAAAAAGAATACAACAAACTCATCAACCAAACGAAGAAAGAATACCACACTAACATCATACTCAAATCAAACAACAAATCGAGAGAGCTCTTCGAAATTGTGAAAACCCTCACCAAGGAACAGAAAACCGAGAGCGAAGTGCAAATAGACCCACAGGCATTCGCAGACCATATCCAAGAAAAATTCCATTCAGCTTCACAATGGAAAACAGACACAAGCACCAAACCAACCAATCCCTCAAGAAAAACTTGGGACAAATTCAGCAACCCATCCATAGAGCAGATCTCACACATCATCACTGCACTCAACACAAGCACGGCCCCAACAGACCCATGCCCAGTTACATGGATTAAGGCGACAGTCAAATTTCATCCACACCATACACAACATGGTGAACAGCTCACTAAACCAAGGAATCATGCCAGACCAGCTAAAACTCGCCACAATAAGACCAATCCCGAAGAAATCACCACTCGACAAGAACAACCCAGCAGCCTACTACTACTACTACTACTACTAAGCATTTATAAAGCGCTACCAGGCACACGCAGCGCTGTACAATGAAAACACAAAAAGACAGTACCTGCTCAAAAGAGCTTACAATCTAAAAAGACAAAGCAAGAAAAGGAGTAGTAAAAAGATAAGAACAAGGGCAAAGAGACAAGAGCAGGAGAGACAGGACAAAGGAAAGAGGTAAGAACAAGTGTAAGAGGAAGAAAGAAAGGTGAAATAAAAGAGGGGAAGGAAGGAGAACAGCAAAATCAAGAGCCAAAGGCAGAGGTGAAAAGATGAGCTTTTAACTTGAGTTTGAAGAGGGGCAAAGAAGATGCCTGACGTATAGACAAAGAAAGTTTATTCCAAGCGTAGGGAGCAGCAAGGTGAAAAGAGCGGAATATGGAGTTGGCAATAGAAGAGAAGGGCATAGCAAGAAGCAACTGGGAAGAAGAACGAAGTACATGAGGAGGGAAATAGGGAGAAATGAGAGAAGAAAGGTACTGAGGAGCCACGGAGTGAATGCACTTATAGGTCAGAAGGAGAAGCTTAAAGTGAATACGGAAACAGATAGGGAGCCAGTGAAGAGATCTGAGGAGAGGAGTGATGTGGGCAAAACAAGGCTGACGGAAAATCAAACGGGCAGCGGAGTGCTGAATAGACTGAAGAGGGAAGAGATGAGACTGAGGGAGACCAGCAAGAAGGAGGTTACAATAATCAAGGCGGGAGGTGATTAGGGAATGGATGAGGGTTTTAGTAGTGAGCTCAGAGAGAAAGGGGTGAATTTTGCCAATGTTGAAGAGAAAGAAGCAACAGGTCTTAGCGATGAGTTGGATACCTACAGACCTATCTCAAGCATCCCTCTACTGGTTAAGATTATCGAGAAAGCGGTACAACACCAACTACAAGACCACATCGACAACCACGCACAACTGGACCTCAACTAACATGGTTTCCGTCCCAACCACGGAGTCGAAGCACTCCTGCTATATCTATTTAACGACATACTACACCTCATTGACAACAGCAAGAGCAGAATACTCATGATCTTCTTTGACATTTCATCAGCATTTGACACAGTGGACCACGGAACTCTACTAGCAAGACTACAGAACATTGGATTACACAGAGCCACACTGAAATGGTTCCACTCCTACTTAACGGACAGACAGATACAGGTCAAGATCGGTCCCAACACATCCCGACCCATAAAGGTCATGCAAGGCGTACCTCGAGGATCTGCCCTATCAGCACTATTATTTAACCTCTACATCCAGCCAATATGCAGCATCATAAAAGAACACAGGATAAAATACACAATCTATGTGGATGACATAATGATATACACACCAATCACCCTCGACAACCCAGACTACACCAAGATAACAGAATGTCTCATGCACATGAACAGCTGGTTTCAGGACAACAACTTGACCATAAACTACAGCAAGACCGAGGCTCTAATCGTCACACAAAACTCCGACTTCATCCCCCCTCGCAACATCAAGATAGACAACACAACCATACCCTGTGACATAGTGGGTCCTTCTAGCCCGTTTAATGAAGCTAAAAAGCCAGGAACAAAAGTAGAGCTGAGCTGTAAACAGAAGCACATGGCTCCTGTTTACCGTGGGAACCAAGCACGGAAGCAAGAGAAACGCCGGTGCTATCAGTCAAGGGGTGAATCACAAGGTAATGCAGGACACCTGCTAGGGGGTGGAGTTGAGCACGGCCCCAGAATTCACCCTATTAAAGAAGGTTCAGGTGAGTTAAGTAAGTGGAGTAGGTGGAGTAATGTAGGCAGAGAAGGAGGTAATGAAGAGCTGGCTGAAGAAGCAGGAAGTGAGGCATATGAGCTGGAGAGAGAAGCTATTGAGAGCTACACTGAAGACAGCTATGCCCAGAGTAAGCCAGAGTCTCT
This sequence comes from Ichthyophis bannanicus, assembly GCA_033557465.1. NCBI lineage: Eukaryota > Metazoa > Chordata > Amphibia > Gymnophiona > Ichthyophiidae > Ichthyophis > Ichthyophis bannanicus. The sequence goes on from CM066042.1 coordinate 20,377,905, forward strand.
ATGGAAAGGAGAGACAGATTCCTTCTTGAGGAGAAAGAAAGAAACCCCGAGGACAGGATATAAGAAGGGCAAAGGAGATTGTCTGCAATATCCTGGGGAGCACGGGAGAGACAGAAAGCCTAGGAGGCAAGTGAAATGCTATGAGCAGGGCTTAGGTTGGGAACCTACAGCTGTTCAAAAGCACCAGAGAAAACCTCCACCAGTAAGGCTGAAAGGTAAGCCAAGAGGCTTGAATATACTTAATTACAGTGACTGTTTGTATCCAAAAGGGTGGTGCTGGGAAAAGAATACTGGGCCTGATAGTCTGTGTGAAAGCCAGTATTTGACCCAGGCATATCGAGTAAAGCCTGGAGCAGTAAGAAAGGGCGTGGCACCAGCAGTGCCGGTTCAAACATTTCCTTATGAGCAGGAGGAATTGATGGACTGTGAACCAGAGTGTATTGATACTGGAGAAGATATAGATATAATGGACTGTACATTATCTCTGGCCAATGGAATAATTTCATTGCGTTGAAAGCCTGCTTGAAAAGAGAGTACAGCACAGATAGCACGTGGAAACAGAGAGCTGTGAGGAAACAGCGTGGTTTTGTTTGAATGTTTGTTTTCACCTTGGTTAATGCTGAAGAAAGCCTTTTTCTGTTAAGGAACTTTTGTTTGTCCAAATACCAGTAAATACCTGGATTGTGTTTTCTGTTCATGGTAAAATCCACCCCGGGAGGGGAAATAAAATCCTTTGGTTGCTTAACCACTTTTTCCACAACTGCTCCTTATTGATTTGGTGAAAAGACTACATTTCCCAAGGGGCATTGCTCCAGGATCTGTAAAACAGCTATTTCAATAGGGAAAAACCCACTCCCTTAACCTCTACTCGGGGGTTTAAGGAGAGCTGGTGACAACCCATAGAACCAGAAGTGAAATACCTCGGAGTGACCCTGGACAAAGAACTGAACCTTCAGTCCCATATCAGCAGAACCACCAAAAATGCATACCACAGGATGAGACTAGTCTGATGCCTCAAGCCCCTCCTCTCTCAAGAACACTTCCGCACAGTCTTTCAGGCTCTAATAATAGGAATCCCCCTATTTTTCCTCAAGAGCTCCAGACCAGTAACTATGCTACCCTGTCAGTCTCTATGTTCATCCCAAAATCATCAATGTTGAACCCCCGGTGATGGGCCCCCCCCCCCCACCATTGATTCCCCCCCTTGTTATATGTCCCATCGCTTTGACCCGGTGAAAAGCGGGATATAAATACAGTTAAATAAATAAATAAATAACCCCAATCCTAGACTTCTGCAACCCAATCTATCTTGGCCTAACAAAACAGACTCTCAGGCCACTGCAACTGGTGCAAAACACAGCAGCATGCATAATAACCGGCACCACAAGACAAGAACACATCACACCCACTCTAAAAGATCTCCACTGGCTACCAATCAGCTCCTGCATCAGATACAAGACAATCATAAACATATTCAAAATCAAATAGTCATCAGCTTTCAGCCTACACCCACTCATACAACCTGACAGCAGCACAAGACCAAGGAGGAGAGGCACATCCAACCGAGTCAACACACCTAAAGACATCAACAAGGTACGCAAGGACACCAAAAAGCGAGCATTATCAAAGGCAGCACCAACAATTTGGAATGCCCTCCCTGATGAACTACGGTCAACAACAGACATTAAGGACTTTAGGAAACTGCTAAAGACGACCGTCTTCATAGAGCACTACGGTGACATCACTTAAACCGTGCAACAGACAATACCCCAACTCAGCACCCTACCCTCACAACACGATTATAGTATTGAAGTAAAGTCCTGATGTACATAGTATTGTAAATAGCGCACGTTGTAAATGGCTCACCAAGAATCAACGACCATCTACATACACACGCACTCACTGCTCAATGAATGCGCACACTAGACACAGTATTTTGTTGATTGTTTGCTGTGTAGACCGCCTTGATTGTAGGAAAAGGCGGTATAGAAATCCGTTTAAATAAATAAATAAATAAGTGCTGCCATCGGAAAGATCTATGGAAAGTATGGTTGTATTTCTATAACACTGCTAGATACCACAGCTCTGTACAGATTCTCCAAGAGATAATCCCTGCTTCCTAGAGCTTGTCACCTAGGCAAGCGACACCAGCAAGTAAGAAGCTTTGGGAAAATATGGTTCTCTAGGAGCAAGCAGGAAGTCAATTCTCACATATGGGTGATGTCGGTGCCAAAGGAGCCCGTGCAGAGCATTTTCCCAGCTTTCAAATAAAGCCTTTGGCAATGCTACCATGCATGTGTGGTCCCCTTCCTGCCCAAGGGTGCCGGCAATGCTACCACGCATGTGTGGTCCCCTTCCTGCCCAAGGGTGCCGGCAATGCTACCATGCATGTGTGGTCCCCTTCCCGCCCAAGGGTGCCATCTTGCTTAGTCTCCTTTTTTCCGCAGAGTCCAATGGACACATGTCCTGTTTCCCTGGAAAAATTCCTTAAACATTACCTTCTTAGTTGAGTTTTTCCTGGTTTGCGTACCGGTTTCTCTTCCTGCCTCGAGCCAGCACCGTCCCTGCTGCTGTTCTCGGCTCCTTTCTCTTTTTTCATCAAGGCTTGCCTCGACCGGCATTCGTGCCCTTTTTTGCCAGGGGGTCGTCAACCCCATCCGAGTGTGATCCACCGACATGGTGGCTTTAAAAAGTGTGATCGTTGCAGTCAAATTTGTCTGTAACAGACACCCACAACTGCTGCTTGTGCTGCTTTGAGCCGGACAATGATCCCTCGGACCAACAAGAAAAGGTCTGAGTTGCAGGAGAAGATGTTCCCGCTGTCCAGCTCTGCTCCAGCTTCCTCAACGCTGAGCCCGAAGCCGAGCACCTCCCGTGAGGCCTGAGCGTCTTTGGAGTCCCATGGCAGTGGCTCCTCCAGAAGACGCCAGACCGTGGCAAGAAAAAAAATCCTCAGTCAGTTGAGGTTCCACCAGGGAAATCCGGTAAGGTCCCGCAGCGGGTGTCTCCGAGCAGCGCCCCTCTAAGGTCTCTAGGAAGGAGTCCTCAGCTAGTGGTGATCGTGTGAGGCTCCCTGAGGTGCCTGCGCCGAATGCTGCGGAACCTTCTGCCATCGAGGCCAGAATGGCAGTCCTGGAACAGAGTATCTCTGCCATCCTGACCATGCAGCAGATAATGATGTTAGGTTCGTCTGCATCATCTGCCCCGACAACCAGGCCCCCCCAACTGTGGTAGTGTCCCCGGGCATTGAGCCGGGCCCCGAGTGCTATCAGCCTCGGGCTAGCCCTCGGCACTGATCAAGGTCCCAGTTCCAATCCACGGGTGTCTGGTCCTCCCTGGCTAGTTTCCAGGAGTCTGACCCGAGACCGGTTTGGGGATCTTGATTCCCTGATGCAGGCCTCAAGGCGCAGGAGCTCTGAGTCTCGGACTCATCGATGCCCTCGGAGTCAGACTGGGAGACCGATGTCAAGGCCTCCCCCAAGACCTCTTGACATCGAGACATCCCCTCGGAGCCATCTCCCCCAGAACTCCGACGCCATTCCCCACCCAAAGACAAGGCATTACACAACTTCGTCCGGAACATGGCCGAGCCCTCTCGGTCCCCACCGAGTCCGAGGAGGACCCGCACACTGAAGAGCTGGCGATCCTCCAGTATAAGTCTCTGCCAAAGAAGGCTCTATTGGTGCTGGTGCATTCCATCCTCAAACGGCTGCTCTTTTGGATGTGGGAGACCCCGGCCTCGGTGCCAGTGGTCAGCTGAAGCCTCGATGCCATCTACTGCGTCAAGAGGAGTCCAGGCTTCTAGAAGGCCTAACTTCCCCACAGTTCCATAGTAGTGGAGTCCATGATGTAAAAGCTCAAGAGCCAGAAGACTTATTCTTCTGTACCCTGGGGTAGAAAGGCCAGAACCCTCGATGCCCAAGGGTCCATGCTGGGCTGTCGGATACAAACCTATGAGCTCTACATAGGGATGTATCTTAAGAGCCTCATCCAAGAGCTCGCTGACTTCTCAGCAGGGGTTACCAGAGAACCCCTACAACGGTTCCAGGCCTTGGTGGCCACCATCTGGGACTGCTCCAAGTTCCTGCCCTGGGCCGTCTACAATGGGTTTGAAGCTGCAGCCTGGACAGCAGTTGCAGGCATCGGTGCTCGGTGCCAGGCCTGGCTGCAGACCTCGGACCTCAAGCAGTGGGTCCAAGAAAAGCTGCTGGATGTCCCCTGCACCGGGGAGAATCTATTTGGGAAACCTATGGCCAATAAGGTGGCTGAGATTGAGGCCAAGGTGGTGACCAGGCAGAGACTCTCAAAGAAGACCTCTACCCTTCCCTGTAAGAAAACCTCTGGGAAAAGGCCAACTTTCTTGAGGAAGAAAGGCCCTTTCCATCAGAGTCACTACTACCAAGCCTTCCCAAGCCAGCAGCATGAGGGACCCCAGCCCAAAGACCAGGGACACGGACCCAGGAAGCCAAAGCTCACCAAACTGCAGACACCAGCTCTGGCTCAATCTAGTGGAAGCTTTTGACTCCCAGGGTGGGGCCTCCCTCCCTCTGGGAGACCCTCACCAGCCCACAGGGGGCCACTTAACACTCTTCGCCCACAGGTTGGCCTGAGGTCACCTTGGACCAGTGGGTGCTCCGGGTAGTGAAGGACAGTTACCACCTCTGCTTCCAGCTGCCATCTCCAGGGCATTTTCCAGGACAGCCAGTGCGACCTCTCCTTCACCAGGCCCTCTTGCTCTCAGAGCTAGCAGGCTTACTAAGGGACAGGGCAGTAGAGCCTGTTCCCCAGCACCTCTGGGGCAAGGGCTTCTACTCAAGGTACTTTCTTGTCCCCAGAAGAACCAGGGGTTTCAGGCCCATCCTGAACCTCTGAGATCTGAACAAGTTCCTGGTGAGGGAGAAGTTCAAAATGCTCTCCTTTGGGACACTGCTGCCCTACTTCCACCAGGGAGACTGCCTTTGCTCCTTGGACCTAAAGGATGCTTACACACACATCCTTGTCCACTCATCTCACTGGCAATACCTGAGATTCATGGTAGAGGGAGGCCACTACCAATACAGGGTACTTCCCTTCAGCCTGGCCTCCTCGCCAAGAGTGTTCACAAAGTGCCTAGCAGTGGTAGCCGTCCATCTGCACCTACAAGGGATGCTCATCGTCCCCTACTTGGATGACTGGCTCATCAGAGGCGGCATACCCACAGAAGCCAGTCAGAGCACAGAACATACCATCCTCCTCCTGCAGCACCTGGGGTTCATCATCAGCTATCCCAAATCACATCTCTCTCCGGTGCAAGACCAAGAGTTCATCGGTGCTTAGCTGGAAACGGTGCAGGCATAACACTTCAAGCAGGGCAGAACACCTCAAACAGCTGGCAGGGGAGGTCCAACACCGCAAAACAGTGCTAGCTCGCCTTCTCCACCGCCTTCTGGGACACATAGTCTCCACGGTCCATGTCACACCCCTAGCCCGCCTGCACATGCAGACAGCCCAGTGGTGCCTGTTTTCTCAGTGGACCCAGGCCATGGGCCAACTCCGGGACAGGGTCAGAGTCTCCTGCCAGCTGGCAAGATCCCTCGACTGGTGGCAGAACATGGGCCTTCTTCGGGTAGGGATGCCCTTCCAGAGGACCCTGACCACAGATGCTTCTCTCCAGGGCTGGGGAGCTCACTGCGGAGTTCACTGCACTCAGGGTTGCTGGTCCAGGGAGAAGTCTCTGTTACAGATTAACTTCCTGGAGCTCCAGGCAGTAGCCCTCACCCTACATGCATTCCATTCCCTCTTGTGGAACAAACCTGTGCTGGTCCAGATGGACAAAAAGGTCACAATGTTCTATATAAACAAGCAGGGGGCATGGGCTCGTACTCCCTCTGCCAGGAGGCTGTAGCCCTCCTGTGCTTTGCAGTGTGCAATGACATGCTTCTGCGAGCAGTCTACCTCCCGGGCCAGGACAACTACCTGGCAGATAGACTCAGCGGAGTCCTGCGCCCTCATGAGTGGCATCTCGACCCTGCAATGGTGAAGAAGCTCTTCCACCTTTGGGGCTGGCCCAAGATGAACCTCTTTGCCTCTCCGGACAATGCGCAGCTGGCTCACTTCTGCTTCAGGCAGCCGCACCCACAGAGGGTAGCAGCAGACATGTTCCTAATCTCATAGTCCGAGGGACTGCTGTATGCATTTCAATCGACCCCTGGTCACCAAGACTCTGTTCAAAATTTAGAATGAGAGGGCATCGGTGATACTGATCACCCCCAGGTGGCCCAGGCAACCCTGGTTCCCACTACTGCTCTCGCTGGTGGCGACACTCCCAGTACTCCTGGATCAAGCCCTGGACCTCCTGACTCAGGAGGAAGGTTCCCTTCTGCACCCCAATGTGGGATAATTGACTCTAATGGCCAGGGTAGCCTTGGTCCCACTCAACCTGCCACAAGAGGTTAAGGAGATTCTGCTAGCCTCCAGGAAGCCCTTCATGAGGATGGCTTATGCCTTTAAGTGGCACAGGTTCGCCCTGTGGTGCGCAGATAGGAAGGAGACCCCGTTCTCCTGCCATGTCCAGTTGGTACTCCAGTACCTAGTTCATCTGTCATGCACAGGGCTGAAATCTTTCTGTCCGGGTGCATCTGAGTGCCATAGCCACTCACCACCACCCAGTAGGTAGAAAGCGTAGAACAGCAGGAATCAGTCTTCACAACCCTCCCTCCTGTCCTTCTGTGTTTTGTTTGACTGCTCTCTTAGCTATGTCATTTGACTGAGCAAGATGGCACCCTTGGGCGGGAAGGGGACCCCGCATGTGTGGTAGCATTCCCAAAGGCTTTCTTTGAAAGCTGGGGAAATGCTCTGTATGGGCTCCGTTGGCGCTGACGTCACCCATATGTAAGGACTGATTCCTGCTGTTCCTGGAGAACATCTGTTACAGGTGAGTATTGTCACGCCCTTACAGATAGTGTGGAGGGGCGTGCTTGTCATAAGAGAGATTCACCATTTATTCACAGATTCACCACCTCCCAATGAAACATGGTTGCAGTTATGTAAATATGTAAATATGTGCATATGTATATTCTGATTACTCTCCGTAAGTCCTTCACCGTGTGCTGTGCTTCTCCCTTCAAATCAATGTGTGTATACCGCAAAAATTCCTGTCATGATTGACAAATTCATATCTGTAATCAAACCGCTACTGATCGCTGGAAGCAGCGGTATACAAATATATGCTAAATAAATAAATAAATTTAGCCTTTACCTGACTGGCTGCCTTGTAATGCCTCATGGGAAAGGTAGTTCAGTCAGGAGGTACTTGGCTTTAGGTAAAAAAACACATTTTGTAGTTGGCTTTGAGTGGTAAGGCTTTTGACAGAAATTTATTTATGGGGAAAACTCTGAGCTCACAAATTAACACCTTTGGATTGTTTCTCCAGGATTCTTTCAAAAATACATCAGGATATAACTGAACTCAAAATAAAACAAAACAGCTCATAACGTTTCTTCAGCATAAAGAAAAGTCCTTTCAACAGCTAATGCTACCAGACATGGCTAGCAGTGCTGTTTTAAAACAAACAGAAACAGCTTTTCCTAGAACAGGTTTCTTTTCTCTCAGTCCAGAACACTTCCCAGCTGTTTGTCTCCTTAAGCACAGGAAAACTTTCAATAAGAAGTTAAACTCTTCATAGGCAAACAATTCTCTATGCAAGGTTTTTAGGAATAGTGAAAAACAAAATCAAAGCTTTTCTTACTTTCACCGTCAGCACCGCTTCAGGCTGTGCACTGCACTGGCTAGCAGCTGTTTAACAAGTTGTAATTAGACAGCTGCAGTTTGCTCAGCAAAGGTATTTCTCCTTTAATACAGGACTTTCACAAGTTATCTACAGGCTCTCAGGATTACCAGACTCTGGAGGTTTTCCTTACGGTTGACTCCCTTCCAAACCCTCTGTATTTGAAGATTGGCATAAAGAGCAATCCATGTATGAGTCTTCTTCTTCTACAGCTAGGTCTTGTTCACCCAGTTGCATGGGCTCTACCTTAGTCTCTGGCTCAGAGAAACATAGAAATATAGAAACATGATGACAGAAAAAGACCACATGGCCTATCTAGTCTGTCCTTCCATAACAACAACAGTCCACTTTTTACCTTTAGAGATCCTCTGTGTTGGTCCCATGCTTTTTTGAATTCAGTTACTGTCCTCATCTCTACCACCTCCACTGGGAGACTATTCCATGGATCCACTACTCTTTCTGTAAAGAAATATTTCCGCATATCACTCCTGAATCTATCTCCCTTCACCCTCATCCCATGTCCCCTCGTAGCAGAACTTGCTTTCAATTGAAAGAGGCTCTCTCCCTGAACATTTATGCCACGGAGGTATTTAAACATCTCAATCATATCACCTCTATCCCGCCTTTCCTCTAAGGTGTACATATTAAGATCCTTAAGTCTGTCCTCATATGCTTTATAATGAAGCCCATTAATCATTTTAGTAGCCACCCTCTGCACCGACTCCATCCTGTTCACATCCTTTTGAAGGTGTGGTCTCCAGAATTGCACACCATACTCCAAATGAGGTCGCACCAAAGACTTATACAGAGGCATTGTCACCTCCTTTTTTCTGCTAGCCATTCCTCTCCGTATGCACCCAAGCATCCTTCTAGCTTTTGCCGTCGCCTTTTCTACCTGTTTAGCAAGATCATCAGACACAACCACGCCTAGGTCCCGCTCTTCTTTAGTGGACAAAAGTACTTCACCTCCTATACTGTATTGCTCCCTTGGATTGCTGCAGCCCAAATGCATGACCTTACATTTTTTAACATTAAATCCCAGCTGCCAAATTCTAGACCATTCTTCAAGCTTAGCTAGATCCCTCCTCATGTTATCTACACCTTCCTGGGTGTCTACTCTATTGCAGATTTTGGTATCATCTGCAAAGAGGCAAACCTTACCCGACAGCCCTTCCGCTATATCACTAACAAAGATGTTAAAAAGGATCGGACCGAGGACAGATCCCTGGGGCACACCACTGGTAACATCCTTCACCTCAGAGTGAGCTCCATTTACTTGTACTCTTTGTCGCCTCCCACCCAACCAATTTCTAACCCAAGCAGTAACTTTAGGGTCCATCCCTAGGGTGCTCAGTTTGTTTATAAGTCGCCTGTGAGGAACAGTGTCAAAGGCTTTACTGAAATCTAAATACACCACATCTAGAGCTTTCCCTCGGTCCAACTCCCTGGTCACCCAGTCAAAGAAATCAATCAGATTTGTCTGACAAGACCTGCCTCTGGTGAATCCATGCTGCCTCGGATCCTGTAATCCGCTGGACTCCAGAAACCTCACTATTTTTTCTTTCAGCAGCGTTTCCAATAATTTACTCACCACCGAAGTTAAACTAACCGGCCTGTAGTTTTCAACCACATCCTTACTTCCGCTTTTGTGTAAAGGCACCACATGAGCCTCTCTCCAGTCCTTTGGCACCACTCCTGACTCCAACGAGGCATTGAAAAGGTCAGTCAGTGGAGTTACTAGAACGTCCCCAAGTTCCCTCAGTATTCTAGGGTGTATCCCATCCGGTCCCATCGCTTTGTCTACTTTAAGTTGAGCTAGTTTCTCACGAACACAGTCTTCTGAAAATTGTTCAAGATGTTCCTCGCTTCTGTTCTTATTTGTGGGTGTTTTCTGAGGTCCTGCTCCTGGTTCTTCATCTGTGAACACAGAACAAAAATATTTGTTAAGCAATTCCGCTTTATCCTTATCAGCTTCTACATATTCTCCCCCTGCACCCTTGAGTCTGACAATACCACTTTTGCCCTTCCTCTTCTCACTAATATATCTGAAAAATGTCTTATCCCCCCATTTTATTGCATTGGCTATTTCCTCCTCCTTTTGAATCTTTGCCTTCTTGACTACTTTGCTAGCTTCTCTAAGTTTTTCCAAATACAGATGCCTGTCTTCCTCTCTCTGTGATCTCTTGTATTTCATGAAGGCCTCCCTCTTTTTCTTCACTTTTTCAGCTACTTCCTTCGAAAACCATTGCGGTCTCCTGTTCCTTTTGCCTTTATTTACCATTTTAACAAAAAGGTTGGTTGCCCTTAAAATACCCCCTTTCAGTTTTGCCCACTGTTTTTCTACATCCCCCAGCTGTTCCCATCCGACTAACGACTCCCTGAGGTACTGGCCCATCTTCGCAAAGTTAGTCTTCCTAAAGTCTAAGATCCTCACCTTGGAATGGATTCTAACAGCCCTAGTCCTAATACTGAACCACACCATCTGGTGATCACTGGATGCAAAATGATCTCCCACTACAACATCAGAAACACTTTCACCATTGGTAAGCACCAAGTCCAGTATGGCCCCTTCACGTGTGGGGTCTGTTACCAATTGCCTGAATAGTTCTCCCTGTAGAGTATCCAGGATCTCCTTACTTCTAGATGATACTGCAGCAGGAATGTGCCAATCAACATCTGGCGTATTGAAATCTACTATCAGTAGCACTTCCCCTTTCCTAGCAATGCTGCGTATGTCTTCAATTAATTCTCTGTCTACCTCTTCCTCTTGCGAGGGAGGTCTGTATATCACACCAATGCAAATAGATTTCTCTTTCCCTCTTTCTAGTTTAACCCACAATGCCTCCTCTCTCCCTTTTAAGCTCTGTAATTCCAAAGCTTTAATAGTAGTTTTTACATATAGTGACTGAAGACCGAACACAGTTTAGGATAGCTATCCAGAGGGTCGCCATGAGTCGACTCCGACTCGACGGCACTTAACAACAACAACATATAGTGCCACTCCTCCTCCCCTTCTTCCTACCCTGTCCTTTCTGAATAAAGTATAGCCAGGTATAGTTACATCCCAGTCATGGTTTTCTGTGAACCATGTTTCTGTAACTGCCACTAAATCCAAGTCAGCCACTCCCACCAAAGCTTCAACTTCAGGGATCTTATTTCCCATGCTACGGGCATTAATACACACTGCTTTCCATATGTTACCCCTGTTACCCATTTCCATAAAGGTATTTAATGTATCACCTACCTGGGGGCTTTCTTCACCCATCCCCAACGAATCTAGTTTAAAGCCCTCTTCAGTATATTAGCCAGTCTACTACCGAAGATGCGTTGACCTTTCTTGGACAGATGGATGCCATCTCTGCTCTGCAACCCTTGGAACAGCATCCCATGGTCTAGGAAACCAAAACGCTCTCGATGACACCATCCACGCAGCCATGCATTCATCTCCAGGATGCGAGCCTCTCTGCCTTGGCCTTTACCCTCAACAGGGAGGATTGAAGAGAACACCACCTGTGCACCTAACTGCTTCACCCTCTGTCCCAGAGCCATGAAGTCACTTTTGATACGTTCCAAGGTATACCTGGCAGTATCATTTGTTCCAACATGGATTAGCAACATTGGATAATAGTCAGTGGGCTTGATGAGTCTCGGCAAACTCTCCGTAACATCTTGGATTTTGGCACCAGGCAGACCGCATACCTCTCTGGACATCAAGTCTGGTCGGCAGATGGACGCCTCAGTACCCCTCAGAAGAGAGTCTCCAACCACCACTACCTTTTGTTTCCTTCTGGTCACTGATTTTGCAACTTTGGGGTACTTGAACTCTGGTTCTTCCCTTTCCAGGGATGCTTTCACCTCCTCCACTTCCAGGGCTTGTGATAAGGAAGCTTATCATAGCTCAGGAAGGGGCTATAGAAAAGGTGAAGTGTCTCTGAACAAGCAACCTGTCAGTGCTGGTAGAAATGAGAAAACAGAATTTTGCCATAAAAGACTACCAGTCCCAGAATGCACCAGGTTTCCAAGAGCCATTAGAGGAGCTGAAGTAGGGAAACGTGTGTTCAATCAAAAGGGCTATGAGGTAATACCCAAGCACTCATTGCAAAGGGCAGGGCTTGATTCAGCACAGCTGCGCTGTGCTAGGATGGAACACTCATCTCAAAGGGCAAGGCTTGATTCAGCACAGCTGCGCTGTGTTAGGGAGGATCACTCATCTAAGCAGAATAAGAGTAGATTTTATTCTACAGATGACCATCTTCATGATCACCTTGGATATCCAGAGAATTGTCCTCAGTATCCTGAGAATCAGCTTGAGTTTGATCATCAGTTTCATCTGAAGGATCATCAGAAGCAGAAGCCAAACCGGACGGACAGAGAGGGAAAGAGACCCTTTGGAAGAAGGAAGAGAAAAGCCTTTGAGAGGTCTAGAAGAGTCCAAAGCAGTACGTATACTGGGAGGTATTCCAAGGGCCAGCATACACCATTGGACTGGGGAAAGCCAGAGGAATGGTGCTGCAGAGCTAGGAATCACCAGAGGCTACCTGTGAGGGAGACGGCTGCACGTGGAAGGGACCCTAAGACCTGTGCCAGAAGGTATGTGAAGAGAGATCCAGTGTCCAGGGATCTGGATTGGAAGGCTGGACATAAGAACTGGACTACATACTGGCCAGGCTATATAGAGAGGAACTCTAGCAGCAATGGAAGCTCAGGTATGAACACTGATCTATGCCCTAGCTATAACCTTGAAAGACAGCAGGGAAACAAGTATTCTCCTGAAAATGCTCCATTGAGAGATTCATCTGTGCCAATCCATGATATTGAACCCATGCTTGTTGAACAAGGGGGAATAATAGCAGATGAGGATCCTGTTTATATGGACTGCTCTCTATCTAAACTCCGTTGGTAACTTTCTGTTATAAAGTACAGCAACCATCACAAAGAAATACAAATTTGTTCTTTAATCTACCCAGAAAAGCTCCTGAAGCAGGATTTGACCCACACAGTAGAAAGCAAGCCAGCTAAGGGGTTTCAGCTGGATAACTGCTAGCAATTAAGCCTTACCTAATTGCTTGTGAGCTAGGAGAGAATCACTTCTGTATCTATGTGGGAAGTAATCAGAAGTTAATCTGAAAAGAACAGTTTGTTTCTTGCTTTGTGGCTTTTCATTTGTTGTTTTCCTGATTTTGACTTTGTTTTTCCAAGTTAACACTGAAAGCAAGTTACCTGATTTTATGTGCTACCAAGCATATCTGTGTTGGGAGAAATAACCCCATAAATAAATATCTTATTGGCTTTACCCAAGAGCACAACTAAATTATTGTCAGCAGCTGTGTCTGGTGTGAATGAACTACATTGCCCACAATACCTTGCAAATCATATAGATATATGCACTTGTCAAGACTGTGAAGATTCTCACCCAGGCAACCGTCTGACAGGCTGCATAATGGTTCTTCAATTCAAGGGCTGGAGAAGTTGGATTGGTGATTTTGCAGGCCCTGGTGACTTGTGTCCAACCATCGCCATTCTGTTGGCACCCATCTTCTCCTGTGCTGGAGAGCTTGGTTGCTGCAAGAAGCATCTCATCAATGTACTTCTCACTGTCTTGAATGCTCCTCAGCCTCGCCACCTCCTCTCTGAGTTCCTCCACTTGTTTCCTCAGAGCTTCAGCATGCAGGCACCCTGCACATGGAACCGGTCCTTCAACTGGCATTAGGACCTCTGTCTGGACCGAGGCAGAAGCTGTAACGGGGGCAACAGCTTTAGCAATATGATTTTTCCCAGCCATTGTTCTGTTCGTGGAGCTTAGATATCTGTTAAAGCAAAAGAGAGAGATCTACCAAGTACCAGCCGGTTTCACAGCTGTCCTTTCAGAGAAAAAGCAGTTAAATCTCTTTAATTATATTCAAAATGTGATGGTCCAATTCTCTGTGACTTGTTAAAGGGGGAGGTGCCTTATAAAGCAAGACTGCTCACTAGGGGTGGGTGGGAGTTGGGGTGGGTAGGGAGGGAACTAACACCTGATTAGGTGTTAGCAGTTTCTAAACCTGAGGAGGTTACTGGAGTTCAGCAACCTACTGTGCTCAAGGAAAATTCCCCTAAAGCACCAAAAAGAAAGTAACCTTGCTTTAAAAAATATACAAAAAACCCTTTTAAGAGCTCCCAGTCAGAGAACTAGCAATGTAATATAATAAAACAAACAAACCCTCAAATCCTTACTGTTTGTTGATCTGTGGAGCCCTGGTTAGGAAAGCCTCAACAGGGCAGGGCACTGGAGCCTTTTATGCAGACTTCAACTGCACTCAGGAAACAGGCCCACTAACTCCTGATTAGGTATTAGCAGTTTCTAAACCTGAGGAGGTTACTGGAGTTCAGCAACCTACTGTGCTCAAGGAAAATTCCCTTAAAGCACCAAAAAGAAAGTAACCTTGCTTTAAAAAATATACAAAAAACCCTTTTAAGAGCTCCCATTCAGAGAGCTAGCAATGTAATATAATAAAACAAACCCTCAAATCCTTACTGTTTGTTGATCTGTGGAGCCCTGGTTAGGAAAGCCTCAACAGGGCAGGGCACTGGAGCCTTTTATGCAGGCTTCAACTGCACTCAGGAAACAGGCCCACTAACTCCTGATTAGGTGTTAGCAGTTTCTAAACCTGAGGAGGTTACTGGAGTTCAGCAACCTACTGTGCTCAAGGAAAGTTCCCTTAAAGCACCAAAAAGAAAGTAACCTTGCTTTAAAAAATATACAAGGGCTTAGCTGACTGCCTTTCGTTAGGGCAAAAGCTGTCTCTTGCAACCCTGTAGTGCTCCAAATTAGGCAAGCTTCCAATGCTCCTACCTGGGTCAAGGCTTGTACCAGCTTCTCCTCGCCGATGCTCTGGCCACCATTCACCTGAGCTTCCTCGTCCTGTCCTCCAACTTGTGTTCCTTGTTCCTGCTGTTCCAGCTCCATTCCTCTTCCAGTAAGCATTCCTACTCCTCTCTCTGTATACATTCCTACTCCTCTCTCACGTTCTCTCTCCTTTCCTCTTCTTCTTCCTCTCCTGCCTCTTCCTTCTGAATAAACGGACTTAGTCTTAAACCTCTCAGGTGCCTGCTCCACCCCCTCTCCTCTCAGGTGTTGGAGATCAAACTGCCTCGTGGCAGCTGAGTAATTGGGTAATTCAGTGACGTAAGGGTTCCTTACCCTGAGCCTGTATTCCCTCTCTTTTTCTCCACTAGGGGCATTCTGCAACCTATGGTAGCTAGGAATTTCCTGCTTTCTAGGTGTAAAGGGAGTTTTGTGTCTCTGACCTGGTAAAATAGATCCTTTTATAAGGGTAAATTCCTTCTCTTTATCCCTGTCTCTTGGGTCCTGATAAGCTTCCTTATCACAGTATGCTCTATTTTAGAAAAATAGCTAGAATCAACAATCCTTTTGTGAACTTTGTCAATAAAAGCAGTTAAGTTGAGAAAACCAATTCAGTGCAATTTGTCTTCTTGGAAGATTATAGCAAGCTTTTGATAGTTTATCCCTGAGGAAAGTGCCCCCCACATGTACTCCACCATCAGTTGATAAGCAGTCTAATGGTTAGAGCAGCAAGCTAAGAGTCTGGGAAGCTCGGGATTCGAATTGCACTGATGTTTACTTAACATTTTTTTATATACCGCCTTTCAGATTCTCAAGGCGGTTTACATGGAATAGAACTTGTTTACATAAAATGTTTCATTAGAACTATGCACAATGTTCTATGTACTATGTACCTTGTGATCTTGGGTCAGTCACTTAACCCTCTGTTGTCTCAGGTACAGATTTAGATTGAAAAGGAAATAGTTAATGTACCTGAATGAAACTTGCCCTGAAATAGCATTGAAAAACTGTGAGCTAAATAAAAAAGAAACAGAAGCCTTATTACACATTTTAATATAAAACAGCATTTATAGCTTGTTTTTTCTACAATAGTATTCAAGGTCAGCTACAAAAGATTCTGCTCATAAAATAAACTAAAATCCACGCTAAACTTGCCATTAAATACAGTTGCTTTACTAACGTGAAGGCACATTGTAGAAAGGCTGTTTAGGTGAAATCTGAGACGTCCATGTTGAAACATCTGAAATTCTGTAGGAGAGGCAGCAATTAAAGTGGAGACATGTAAAATAGACACATCTCCACCCCGAAATGATAAGTGTCCATCGCAATATAAAGAGAATGAAGATAAGGGCCCAGACGTGCAGAAAACCAACCAATTTTGTAAATGTGGACATGCGCTGTACCGGCCACATGGCTGTGCCGGCGCTGGTATTTTGGAACACGTTAATGTGTGGCACCACATAAACATCCTGGCCTCCCATTTTGGAAACTGAGACATGCAGTAATGCATCAGTAAAGAATAAGCATCAGTAGTGACCTCGGGGTATTTTTTGAGTTGGTAAAAGAGAAGGCATTCCCCCCTTCTCTGCACCTTTAGCTGGTCGAAACGAGCACTTTTTAAATGTTTCCATTTGTGCCGAGAGGCAATTATAAGACATGGATGTTGTCTGCTGATAGCTGATTTTAAATTTCCACTGCACATTTAAATCTAACACGTGTTATCTTTTTTGGAACACTGTGGACACGCTTCTGGTGCTTCATAGATGTGCTCATACTGCATACATGTAAACTTGGGGCATTCCAAAATGGTTCTCAGGACATGGATGTGATTTGGACGTCTAAATGGCTGTTTTCAGATGTCCAAATCACAAATAGGGCTTCTAAACTGACCTAACTTTCCAACTCTCCCGTGATTCATTCCTTCTTAAGCACTAACCACCTGGCCAGCACACTCTTTAAATTATTTCTTATGTTCATTCTTGCCAATTTAAAACTGAATAAAAAGCCATAGGGGGAGGTATTCAGTGGGTCAGCTGGATAGCAACGAAACTAACCAGGCAGCAGTGATATTAGCTGCTGAAGCTAACCGATCAGCGGCTGAAAGTAGGTGCCTAACTTCCACTGCTTAGGAATAACTGACTAGCAGCTGAATATCATCTCCGATCTGCCCCCAGATCACCCCAACACTAGCTGGCTAGTGTTGCTGTTTTCAGTGGAGGTACCTGGGAATATTCAGCGATACTAACTGTGTTATTGCCACTAAATATACCTCAGGCACCATTTATATGGTTTACAGGTCTGCCAACTGCCTTAATGGCTTTGAAAATGCCCCTCATGCTTTTATTTTTTTCTTAAAATAAGATGACTCTTTTCCAGCTGTAGCGCCTTCAGTAACTTGTTGTATTCCATGGAAGCCTGTCCCATCAGGGTTTGCATTCTTGTCTACATGCCTTTTTTTTCCAATTTATTTAAATTTTACAACATTAAACATAGCTCAGAGTACATAATTATTCAATAAACACTTAGAATCCCCCCCCCCCAAAAAAATAACAAAAAAACAAAAAACTCCAAAAGGCAGATGTCTATATGCAGGTCAACCATGGGCTAGTCAAACGAACATCCAAGATCTCCATGTTCTTTCCATTTTATTAATACAATTTAGGAAGACAGAAGCAGCCCCTTCAAGTTTGCGGGTCTGATGAGTGGAACGCCTGCTGAAAAGTCACATTCAGTGAAGAGGGATCTTTCCAACAGTGCATGACCTGGTGAGCTGCAATGGACAGCATAGGCTAAAAGCATCTTGTCATATCTGAACCGTACAATTTGTAGTGATAAAGGGGAATTTAGATGAATCACTTCTCTGATATATCACCATACACCGTGCCAGAAGGACTTGACTAAGGGGCATTTGTGAATTAGCGTGCCAAAATCCACAGCGCAATGCCAACAAAGGTTGGACAGTAAGAGGCCCACCCTGAACATATTCAGAACCTCCAATAAAAGTTCTCTTTCCAAACGGATTGACCTAAATGTTTTGTAGATTCTTAACCGCTCCCTTGTATGCTCATCAACTTAAACCCAATACGTTGAACTATTGGGAGCCAGTGAAGCTGTTTCAGTAAGAGAGTAGCTCTATCCCATCTTTTACCTTTTTCTTTCATTTTGTGCTTTAGTACTTTGTAAAATCGATAGTCTTGTTATCTGCTTTTTAGTCAAATCTATATAGATCAAATTGCACTAATGTTATGTTATTCTTTATTTGATATACTGCATATCTATAAAAAACTATATGGTTTACAATAACAAAGTAAACAAAAACATATAATGAAAAGAACACCATAATAAACAGTACAGATATAACATAGAATTACATTTCAGCACAATAGGAGATAAAAACACACCAAAGACAGGTGCTGAGAAAATAAACAGATTGCATCCAAGGTCGCATAACCACAACCCCCCCCCCCCCACCCAAGCTCAAGCTATATTTGTCCCAAACGCAACACTAAACAGATGAGTTTTTAGGGACGACCTGAAACGTTTCAGGTCAGTGGCAGTATATAACACAGTAGGCAAAACAATTCCATAGTGTGGGAGCTACAGAAAAGAAAGCCGATCGTCTGGTGAACTCATATTTGACAATGGCCGGAGATGGTATAGTTAAGCGGAAACCATGTAACAAACGTAAAGCTCTAGCTGGAGTGTAAAGGGTTATTAGAGAGGATAAATAGTCTAGTGCCAGATCATGAATTGCCTTAAAAGTCAACAGTAAAACCTTATAATGAAGCCATTCAAAAATAAGGAGCCCATGATGTAGAAGCAAAGGTGTGACATGGTCATAATGATGTGTACGGGCTAATGTACTCACTGCCATGTTCTGTACCGTCTCCAAATGCCAAAGTTAGTGAAGAGGCAGACCTACATAAATAATATTACAATAGTCCAAGAGGGACACCACAGTGTGAAGCATCACTGTTGTCTGAACAGCCACATCTAAAAAAGGTGGAATGGCTCTAAAGCGATGGCGTGCACAAAACGATGATTAATCTAGGTTTCATCACCGCATGAGTATTCTTCTTAGATTGTGTTCTGAAAGATATGATCTAATTTGCTGAATCGATCTTAATTTAATGGAGGTCTTTACCAAGGTTATCGCCTGATTATCCAACATCCATTTCGAATCAATCTCTCTTCCTAGGCTCCAGATAGATTGTAGTTGCCTTTTCCTGAACCATCGGTTGCTCAATTAGCTTTTGCACTCTTGGCTTCCCCACACAGAGGATTTTTCTTTTTTTCTGGGTTTAACAACACTTTATCCATTATTGTATGTATATTTATTTATTTAGTTAATTAATGTCTTTTTTTATACCGCGCTCTTTAGAATCAGTGCGGTTTACAGTTAACTTGTGCAGTGCAGACAGGACCTACACTGGACTTACAATGAACAGGGGATTCTAAATGGGACTGACAGGGTAACTACGTACAGGCAAGCTAGCTGTCACAGGTGACATGGTCAGCTCGCAACTATTTTCAGATTTGTTCAACTATATACAGATTGACCGGTCAGAATGTATCATATTCCACCTGCAGAATGTATCATGATCTAGAGAGTGGGGCCGCAATTGTGCAGGGTGGCTGCGCTGGGGATGATGGCCTGGTTCTTGGGTGTGACTGGTTGTGAGATGTCATTTGAGTCGATATAGTGCTGGAGGAAAAGATGGTGCTTTAGCGCCTTCCTAAACTGAGCGAGGTCGGTGATGGCCCGAATGACGAGTGGAAGGGCTTTCCAGCATGTGGGTGCATATAGTGCGAAGGCTCTGTTTCTTGTTTACTGTGAACATTTTGTAATCGCTTTTGGGAGTATCAGAGTATTAGCGGCAGCTGATCTCCTAGCTTTGTTGAGGGGGGTGGGCTGGATGAGATCCATGAGGGAGGTAGAGGAGTCCTTGTTGATGGCTTTGAAGGTCATCAATAGCACTTTAAAGGAAAGTCTGCAGTGGACCGGAAGCCAGTGCAGGTGCTTCAAGATTGGGGTTACGTGTTCCCTCTTGGAGGCTCCATGCAAGATTCTAGTGGCTGCATTCATTGCAAGCTGAAGTGGATTCAGCGTGTTCTTCGGGAGTCCGTGTAGTATTGCGTTAGCATAATCAAAATGTGGGATTACTAGGGCTTGATATGCTCCAAACAAGTGTTTATAGTTTCATAAGAACATAAGATATGCCATACTGGGTCAGACCAAGGTCCATCAAGCCCAGTATCCTGTTTCCAACAGTGGCCAACCTAGGTCATAAGTACCTAGTAGTTTCCCCAAAAGACACAGTTTCCTCAATGCTTGTATTGGGTAAGCAGTGATATCCTGAGTCCCTTTTAATAATGGTTTATGGACCTTTCCTCCAGGAACTTGTCCAAACCTTTTCGAAACCCAGCTACACTAACAGCTTTTACTACATCCTCCGGTAAAAATTCCAGAGTTTGATTACATGTTGAGTGAAAAAATATTTTCTCTTATTAGTCTTAAATAGTTTACCCTGTAGCTTCATTGCATGCCCCCATAAGTCTGGTCAAGTGAGGTCCTTAATTAGGATGATGGTCTGTACGTCATCTGCATACATATAATAATCCACAAAGCATCCAGAAGTTGTTCCAAGGCTGAGAACTGAAGATGTTGGTGATCCCGGAGGTGTTCCACTTCCCAAAAAGCATGCATCAGACTCCTTTATTCCATTTCTCATCAAGCATTTAACATCGCCCCTGCTCCGGCATGAGCTCCAGTGCTCCATAGCTGCCGGTTTCGAGCAGGCTCAATCGCTCCTCCACACATCGACTCATGACCAAACCATCTCACGAGCTCCACCCCGGTACTTTCAAGTAACTCTCCTTTGTCTTGCCTCCCACTGCTGGCATTGATCTTCCTCCCATTACCCACCTTGAACGTGCTACCCACTGTCTGCACTGTACTGCTACCCATTGTTGGCATTGAATTGCTACCCACTGTCTGCATAGCACTACTACCCACTGCTTGCTTAGTATTGCTCCCATTGCCTGCATCGTACTGCTACCCATTGCTGGGCACAGAACTGCTACCCATTGTTGCTTAGAACTGCTACCCATTGTGCATAGAACTGCTACCCATTGTTGCATAGAACTGTCATCCACTGCTTATCCATTGTTTGCATAGTATTGCTACCCATTGTTGCATAGAACTCCTACCTATTGTTTGTATAGAACTGTTATCCACTGCTTATCCATTGCTTGCTAGCCATTGTTTGCATAGAACAGCTACCCATTGCTTGCATAGAACTGCTACCCACCACCTACTTGTTTGCCTATTACTTGCTACCCATTGCGTACCTAGAACTTGCTACCCATTGCTTGCCTAGAACTTGCTGCCCACTACAATGGCCCCACATCTCATTGTCCTTCTCTTCCTCATCCTCCCCAACTGCCTCCCCTCCTACCAACACCCTCCCTCCCCTTCCCCCTCCCCTCCCCTCCCCCTACCTTCCTCACTTCTCCCTCCATTCTGCCCCCTAGCCTAGCATCCACTCTTGAGCTTCTTCACACCATCCCCCGCATTCAACCAGCCCCCCTCTCTTTAAGGCAACCCCACCCTCACTTCCGCCATACTATCTCCACTTTACCTCGCTCTCTAATACTCATTCTCCTTCTCTCATCAGGTAATATCAACCCCAACCCTGCCCCCCCCCCCCCGATTTCTTTCTCACACTAAAAAAAGTTCCTTGCATACCCTATCTAATTTCATCCACATCCCGCTCCTCCCTCCTTCCGCCCTCCCTCATTCATCCCACAATCACTCATCCATAGATATCAACTCCAACGCTACCCCCATAAATAATCCCTCACATAACCTACCCGATACCATCAACTTACCCCTCATTTCCCCTCCCTCATGTCCCTCTTGGAGAGCACACACACCCAGACATACCTATCCATACCCTGCTCCCTCTAAATCTCGGTATTACCCTAGACATAGACCCCCACACTACTCTGATAAGAAATCCACATGTAACTTATCTAACCTTATCCATATCCCTCTCCTCTCCCCCTCCACTTTCCCGTTTTCATACGCCCTATGGAACGCATGCTCAGTCATTTAAAAAAACCCTTTTATTCACAATCTTTTTATCTCTAATGCCCTACACCTTCTTGCCTTGACCGAGACCTGGCTCCCCCCAGACGACACCGCATCCATTGCCACTCTCTGCTATGGGGGCTACCAGTTCTCCCATACACCTCAATCTACTAGTCGCGGTGGTGGCGTTGGCCTCCTACTCTCTCCCTCCTGCCAATTCCAACCCCTCCTGCCACCCCAATCACACTCCCCCCTCTCCTTCGAAGTCCACTCCATTCGCCTCCTCACACCACTTCCCCTCCGAGTAGCTGTTATTTATCGCCCACCCGACAAATCCAAATCAACTTCCTCACTGACTTCGACTCCTGGCTTTCTTCCTTTATGGATCCCTTCTCCCCCACTCTTATTCTTGGCGATTTCAACATTCACATCGACAACCACTCCGACCCCCATGCCTCAAAGTTCCTCGCTCTTACCTCCTCATTCGACCTCCAACTTTGTTCCACTGCCCCCACACATCTACACGGCCACTGCCTTGACCTAATACTCTTCTCCAATTCCTCTCCCTCAAACTTCCACAAATCAATCCTTCCCTCATCTGACCATCACCTCTTAACATTTACTCTTCAACTTCCACTGTCCCAACCTCGTCCTGTCTCCTCCGACCTATCTAGAAACCTTCATAATATTGATCCCCTGACTCTCTCCTCCACCATTTCTCCATCTCTCTCCTCCATTTTATCCTCCAAGTCCATTGACGAGGCATTATCTTCATACAATGCTACACTATCCTCAGCCCTTGACACTCTTGTCCCTCCCACCCCACGTCCTGTCAAACAATCTACTCCCCAACCCTAGCTTTCACCCACAATCTGTTACCTACGCATCTGCGCCCGTTCTGCTGAACGAGTTTGGTCCAAATCCCGCTCCCCGGAAGACCTTCTACACTTCAAATTCATGCTTGGCTCCTTCCAGTCAGCCTTAGCACTTGCCAAACAAGATTACTACATCCATCTGACCAACTCCCTTGCCTCTGATCCTCGCCGTCTCCTTAATACCCTCAATTCTCTCCTCAAGGTCTCCCCGCCCCCGATCCCGCCCTCCCTTTCTGCCCAAACCCTAGCCAACTACTTTCATGACAAAATCCACAAGAATACCCTCCAATTCACCACCCCTCAGCCACCTCCCCCTGCCACCCTCTCCTCCTTCCCTCTGATCTCTGAAGAAGAAACCGCACTCCTCCTTTCCTCATCCAAACCCACCACCTGTTCATCAGACCCTATCCCCACCCATCTCCTACGTTCCATCTCCCTCACCATTGTCCCCTCCATCACTCATATCCTCAACCTTTCACGCTCCACTGCAACTATCCACGTTGACTTCAAACATGCTGTTGTCACACCCCTCCTCAAGAAACTCTCACTTGATCCCACATGCCCTTCTAACTATTGACCCATCTCCTTCCTTCCCTTCATATCCAAACTATTAGAATGAGCAGTCCACCGTCGCTGCCTCAACTTCCTCACCTCCCAGGCCCTCCTGGACCCACTACAATCTGGCTTCTGTCCCCTACACTCCACTGAAACGGCACTCACAAAGTCACCAATGACCTGTTCCTGGCTAAATATAAGGGCCTCTATTCTATCCTCATCCTTCTTGAACTTTCTGCTGCCTTTGACACCGTTGACCACAACTTTCTCCTCACAACCCTCTCCTCGCTTGGCTTCAAGGACTCCGTACTATCCTGGTTCTCCTCCTACCTCTCCCATCACTCATTCAGTGTATGCTCTGGCGGCTTGTCCTCCTCCCCTACCCCGCTCCATGTAGGTGTACCCCAGGGATCTGTCTTGGGCCCCCTCCTCTTCTCTCTCTATACCCAAGGCCTTGGTGCGCTTATCTCCTCCCATGGCTTTCAGTACCATCTCTATGCCGATGACTCCCCGATATACCTCTCTACACCTGATATTTCTCCGGCAACCCAGTCCAAGATCTCTGCCTGTCTTTCGGACATTGCTGCCTGGATGTCTCATCGCCAATTGAAACTGAACATGGCCAAGACTGAACTCCTTGTCTTTCCACCAAACTCCTCCCCCACACTTCCCCCTCTCTCAGTCCATGTGGATGGATCTACTATCCTTCCTGTTCCCTCTGCCCGCAATCTAGGGGTTATCTTTGACACCTCTCTCTCCTTCTCCGCTCATTGAGTGGAGGAGTGGCCTAGTGGTTGTGGCAAGGTACTTCAGGCCGGAAGGTCGGGGGTTCAAATCCCACTAGAGGACAGCAACCTTGGGCTGGAAGGACTGGGGTTTCTAGTCCCACAGGTGCTCCTTGTGGTCTTGGGCAAGCCACTTAACCCTCCATAGCCCATGTTCCCTGTAAAATAGTTATCTCCAAGTTATAATGCCCTGTTCAATGTAATTTCAGTTTGTTTAATGTAAACTGCACTGATGCAGAATAGCACAGTATATAAGAGAATGTAAATAAATAAATATCCAGCTTGTAGCTAAGACCTGCCACTTCTTTCTCTATAACATCAGCAAAATCCGCCCCTTCCTCTCTGAACACACTACCAAAACACTTATCCACTCCTTAATCTCCTCTCGCCTTGATTACTGCAACCTACTCCTCACTGGGTCTCCCCGTGAGCCACCTCCTTCCCCTTCAAGCCATACAAAATCACACTGCTCGACTAATCTTCTGTCAGCCTCGCCATGCCCACGTTACTCCTCGTCTCAAGTCGCTTCACTGGCTCCCTGTCCAATTCCGCATTCAATTCAAGCTTCTCCTACTGACCTATAAATGCATTCACTCTATGGCCCCTCAATACCTCTTATCTCTCCCTACGTCCCTTCTCAAAATTTGCGCTCTGCTAACAAATTTCTTCTATCAATGCCTTTCACCTGCACCGCGAACTTCCGACTGCACTGCTTTCACCTTGCTGCACCATATGCCTGTAACAGCCTACCTGCGTCTGTGCTCCAGGCATCCTCCCTGGCCCTCTTCAAATCCAGGTTGAAGACCCACCTCTTCACCGTTGTATTCAGATCCTGACTCCATCCTCATCTTACCCTAACCCTCGTCAACGTTTATGACCAAAATGTAGACCAGACTGTACCACACCGTACCTTGCGCAGAACTGACTAATGCTCTGTACTGTTTTTAACTAGATTGTAAGCCCAATGAGCATGACTCTGACAGGCAGGGACTGTCTCTTGTATGTTGGCTACCTCTTGTAGGTTAGCTGTGCAGCGCTGCGTGCATGGCGCTTTATAAGTGCTGAATAGTAGTAGTAGTATTCCCCTTTCTGACAATCATGATCGATTAGGTCAAAATCTGCTGTTAAATCAGTCTGGACTAACAGCCCAGTTTCCCCTTTAGCCAGCAAATGTTGCATATTTTCTGTTAGTGTTCCCCTACTGTTTCTCTGCTGAACCTGGGACCTGAACCCAGATGGAGCATTAGTTGATATTCTTTCAGATAGAGTTTCTGTCAGGTTGCAACTAGAGTTTCCATAGCTTTTGCCAAGAAATGGTATGTTAGCTATGGTGTATAATTTGCACTACTCATTTTGTCACTCTCCTGATCTTTTACTTGTGGGCGTAAGAAAAGCTGTTTAGTCCTTACAGATAATTTCCCTGCTGTAACATCATATTCATAGGCGTAACTAGCCAGTGGATGATATTTTACTGGGGCTGTTTTTAGTAAGCTGCAGGACATTAGTTCCTTTCTCCCATTTACCCCCATTTTCAGTAACTTTTATTTTCTTGTTGTTTCCTGCGACCCGACTGGGCCTTTGGTCATCATCGAGACATTTGATTTCTTCCCAGACATGTCCCATAAACCGGGTTCAAGAAATGCACCAAATGTGCTAGGACCAGCTTGGTCACCAATAGGTACAATTGGTGCCTCCAGCATCTGGGTCCCAATCACCAACTCTCTTCTTGCAATTTGTGCTTGCAGATGACAAGAAGAGGCCTGAGGGATCAAGAAAGAAGTCTGATTCATCATCTTAGGCACCAGCATCGGTCTCGATAGCTCCCCTAGGATCCATTGACATCAATGCTTGAACCAATACAAGCATTGTGGAACCTGTGTCCCTTGGGGAAACTGCTAGGTACATATGACCTAGATTGGCCACTGTTGGAAACAGGATACTGGGCTTGATGGACCTTGGTCTGACCCAGTATGGCATATCTTATGTTCTTATCTTATCAAGAGGTTCCTGGGCTCAGTCGGAACTTCATGCCCATAATGACCTGGAGCTTCGGCCATTGGTCGGTCTGTGTCTGGAATTGAAGAAGGACTTGACCTTGACTCCATCAGTGTCGAAGGGGGAGCCTTCCAAGCACCAGGCTAAATCCCACATGCATTGACATTGGAGCCCTTTCCAACACAATGTCGAGAACGGTGGCCACGAATGGCCTGCTAAGGTGCCTCTGGAGAGAGTTTTGGAAGGACACCAAATGTCTCCCGACAATTGAGGCCATGCCAATATCCCTGTAGTAATGCTGGAGACATTGGTCATAGCTGCTCAGGCCTCAAAGCATTTGGAATTGGCAGCCATTGAGGAACACCTTTGGGCACTCAAGGCCAAAACTGCATTTATGCTGGAGACACAGCTAGCTGGTGCTTCAGTGCCTAAGGCAATATCATCGAGTGTTGTGAAGCTGATTCTTGAGATGCATGCTCTGCCTATGGAAGCATTGACATTGGGGCATCAAAGAGATCAGATGCCAGTTCCCGGTGGGGTCATCTCTTTGTCGATTTTGTCGGGTTCTGATATCCTAATGAAACCCCAGAAGCCCTTGATGCATCATCGATCCCGTTGATGTTCCCACTTCCCTCAAGGCTGGAAGGAGCTCAGGGCAGAGGCTTAGAGGTACTTTGACTTCCTTTTGGAGTCTGATTCTGATGACTGGGTGACCGATGTGGAATTGGAGAACCTGTCAGAGGGCAGGTCTCCTGAGCTTCCATCAGACCTCTCCCCTCTGCACAAATGGCAGAAGTCTCCAGAGGACATTTTGTGAGGGATATGGCCAAGGCCATCCCATTTTCATTGGAGATGAGGATGAGCCCAGGGAGGAGGAGTTGGAGATCCTACAGTACTCCTCAGCACCTAAGGAAACAGTGATGGTACTGGTGCAGTGAATCCTACACAGGCTGCAAATGTGATTCTGGGAAAACCTGCTCACTGTGCCATCGGTCAGTAAGGAGGCTGGACTCGATATACTGGGTTCAAATGTCCCCTGGATTTGAGAAGCCTCAGCTTCCACACCACTTCGTAGTGGTGGATTCCACCCTAAAAAGGATTAAGAGAGCAATAAGACTCATTCTTTGACACCCCTGGGTAGGGAGGCTTGGACATAGGACTCCTTAGAAAGGAGGTGCTTCCATAGCTCCTGAAAGACATCATATGTGATCTCACCAGAGAAACAGGAGCATTATCATGTCCTGGTGGGCCATGGCAAGGACTGCTTGAAGTTCCTGGTCAAAACAATGTACAACACCTTTGAGATGGTCTCTAGAGCAGCGGCAGTTGGTATTGGAACCCGCAGGTTCACCTGGCATCAGTCTTCTGACCTGAAACAGTTTGTGCAAAATAAGCTTGTGGATGTTCCTCACATTACCCTCATCAGGTTCTCGAGATGATGCGTATCGCAGGAGGTATCAAGATGAAGGCCTACTATCTGCGTAAGCGTAGTGTGACGCCTTCCACCGCTCTCACCGCACTGCCCCTAGGGGTGGCACGGCAGATTGTCTCTGTTTGATCACTTATAGTGCTATTTAGTATAGACACTTGCCTAATGAGAGACGGTGGATCACCTCCTTAATTGTAGTTGTGGTTTGCTTTTGTTAGCAGTCCGAATAGAAGGAGCACAGGACAATTTATAACATAAATTGCTTTTATTTTTATTTTCTGTAAGGAAATCATTCGTGGCAAAATTCCAGAAAGGGAAAACACATTCAACCAAAGTATAGGATTCTTCTCCAAAATGTGCAAGGTGAATTTCTTCCATAAACTTCTCAACCTTGATAGCAGTATTTTCTAGTATTTACAAACGCAGTAGAAATATCTTTGTGCATTACTCACAAACTTTGGCAATATAAAAAGCTTCACTTTCCTTGCTGACTTCAAGTTTAAAACATCATTCAGGGTGCTACCTCTTAGCTTTCAAACCACTAGCTTTCTCAGCTGACGTTACAGCAGCAATAAAACTAGCTAAGCTTTCACATGAGGTTTCTCTTATCCACTTGTCTGCTTTCCAAGCATACAATGATATCTGAACTCCTGACGTCTTCTTACTTGTTTCATACAGCATACAGGAAAAGCTTTATACATTAGACACACACAAACTGCAATCCATCAATTCAGCAGAGGACATTGATTTATCAGAGAGACAGTCCACGTCCATTTCAATTGGGGAATTGTATGGCTCTGAACTTGGGGTAATCTCTGGTTTAACCTGTTGTATGTTCTTCAGAAGCTTACAAAGGTTTCTCCACTTTAGCTCACGGTTCCCCTCTGTAACTGGGTTTGAACCTTTTGCTTTTCTCCCCCTTAATAGTTTCTCCTCAGGAAATGCAAAAGCTTCTTGACTAGCAGTAACTCTCCTCCTAACAGGCTTTCTATAATATCTGTGTGGAGGTTCAAGACTAGAACTGCTATATTCTGATTCAGAGGTACAATCCAGGCTTCTCTGCCGGTTCTTTCTATGCCCACACCCTTTGCACTTGCCTTGTAAGTAGTGGTCAGTCCTTCTGGGCTTAGCAGAATTAACAGCTTTTAAATCCTGCTTCCTTCCCTGGTTTACTGGCCTTTTCCTCTGGCTCCTAGCCTGCAACCGGTCCTGCCTTTGAACAGACCTTCTTTGCAGTCTTTCTGGTGTATGAGCACATACCGTTTGATCAGTACCTGATTCCTCCTCCCACTCAGCTGATTCTTCAAAGAAACTTTGTCCTCGGGGTTTTGCTAGTTTCCCTTTAGCATTGCAATTTCCTTTGCACCGTCCTGTGCCTAGTCCTCGTGTGTGTGAAGCTCTGGAATCAACTCTCAGCTGATCCTCCAGCTCCTGTTCATCTCTCCCCTCACTTCCTGTGTGACGCAGCTTATATGTTCTGTGAACTGTTTGCTTCTCTGACCCCACCCTCTCTCTGCTTGCAGCTGTCCTAGAGGTTGGGTGTGGCTTCAAGCTAACCCTGCTTCTATGTGCCTTAGTTTCATTCTCTCTGTGGGAAATGTGCTTCTGTGATCCCATCCCCCACTTGTGGGAACAAATCTCAGAGTTTTTTCTACTTTTAAAGGGCTCTGCAGCCTTCACATCATCACATATCCCCCACCTTAAGCAATTGCCAGCTGGCGCACCCACGCGCGCATAGCTGGAAATCCCAACTAATGCTCTTGGGTTATTGTCTGGACTTGCAGCTACTTTATCGACCCGCTCCTGCCATGGGCGCAAGCTGTCGATGTGGTATGCATGGTACTTCCCCTTCCCTGTCTCCAAGGAATAGTGTAGAGGACCTATCTGTTTTAATACTTTATAAGGGCCTTTCGTGGCAGTTCCAAACTTGGAGCTGGCCTTGGTAATTACTAATACCTCATCCCCCCTACGTAAGAAATGCGGTCGGGCTCGTCGGGCATAATAAGCCTTCTGACGGGCATGACCATCTTCCTTGGCTAATCTAGGTACCGATTCGGCCATAACTGGCCTTAGGGGTGCCCTCGGTGGACGACTTGCTGCGCCCCCCTGACAAACCGGGCAAGACGCACAATATCTCGCCGTTTCCGTATATACCCCTGGCCAATAGAACCTAGCCAATACGTGCTCTAGGGTGTCTTGCGCCCCTTTATGCACTCTTCCCGCGTATCCATGTGCTATCCCTAACACCATGCTCCTAAGAGCTTGAGGTATCACTAATTGTTTCCTTGTGCCCCCTAGGCGGATATCTGTACTTTCCCTGTACAAGATATTGTCCTCTAATAGAAATCTTGGTAGGGTCTCCGATCCCTTCGTAGCGTACTCATACGCTCGACGGAGAGCAGGATCGGCCCTCTGTTCTGCAGGGAATGAGGAAATTTTTTCCTTTAATTCGGCAGGAACCCAGGGTAGTTCCTGTCCTGTCATTATTTTAACCCTATTTTGTGCCCGTGTCCTCCTCTCCCTTCTCCTTTCAGGTTTCCCTTTCCTAGGAGTGTCTTTGGCCTGAGTAAGCAGGTCTTCCTGGAAGGATGTTCCTGGCACTGGGTCTACTTGTGAACCAATTTCTTCTCCTAAGGGCTTATCCCCTGTACGGGTAGTGATCATACCCATTCTTTCGGCTAGTCTGGGGTCAACTACCTTGCCTACCTCGGGTAAGGTCTTCTCCCTGACTGTGGTATTCATAACAGCCCTATTCTTAACTAGCATGGGGTCAGCTACCTTGCCTACCTTGGGCAGGGTCTTCTCCTCAGCTAAATCAACTTGCGGAAAGGTAGCGAATGGGTAGTTTTCCACCTGCAACTCCCTAGCCAGACCTTTCCGAAATTGTGGCCAATCTCGGCCTAAGACTACTTCGTGTGGAAGCCTTGGTACAATGGCCACTTGCATTTGTTTCTTGAGACCCACTCCCTCTATAACCACCGGGTGTATAGGGTAGGTAGAGGCTGCGCCATGGACGCACCGGATCCGAATATGATCCCCAGAGCTTGGCAGCGAGGGTTTTTCTTTTGCCTCTATCTGTTGCCAGAGCTTCCGGGAGATCATAGACTGATTCGCCCCTGAATCTAAGAGTGCCTCAGTTGGTATTCCTTCTACCTCCACCCTCAGTAGGAATCCCTCCCCTGTATCTCGGTGCTGGGTAGTGATTAAAGCCTTCCGGGCCTTACAGTCCCTTTTCACGTGTCCCACTTCTCCACACGAAAAACACTTTCTTAACACATTTCTCTTATACAGTTTCACATTACTATCTGTAAATTCATCCAGCTTAGCTTTCCTTTCTAGTAACTCCACTTTGTTTTTAAAGATGCCTTCTTTCTCCAGGCTCAACTTATTGGCCTCCAGAAAGCGGTCTGTTAAAGCAATTGCTTCTTGCGTGTTCTTACAGCTTTGGAGTACTAGAAAGGTATGCACGCTGCTCGGTACTGCTTCCATGAACTGTTCAAGAATTATTGTGTCTAAGACAGACTCTATATCTTTACCTTCAGGCATCAACCATTTATAAGCCAAATTCTTTACGCGGTAATATAATGCCTGAGGTGTTTCCTCTGACCTCAATTTACATGACCGTAGCTG
This sequence comes from Ichthyophis bannanicus, assembly GCA_033557465.1. Taxonomy (NCBI): domain Eukaryota; kingdom Metazoa; phylum Chordata; class Amphibia; order Gymnophiona; family Ichthyophiidae; genus Ichthyophis; species Ichthyophis bannanicus. The sequence continues at coordinate 20,408,877 of CM066042.1, forward strand.
CCTACGGTAGACCGCTGGATTTAGACCCAAACGATCCTTTAACCGCTTGTTTTACATCTTCATAGCTTGTAACTAAACTAGCAGGCATGGCACGGTAAGCTGCTAAGGCTTCGCCTGTAAGCGAGGCAGCAAATCTTAGCGCCCACTGTTCTTTAGGCCATTTTGCTAGAATAGCTATACGCTCAAAAGACTCAATGTAGTCGTCTACATCGTCATCCTTTGTTAGACGACCTCCTGCAAAAATCCCAGTCCCTGACCAGTCCCAGTCCCGACAATCTGCCCTTGCACCTGGCATAGTCCTGGCAGCATCGTCCTTTTTCCCTTGGGCCTCAAGCCAACTGGACATTGCTTGTATAACCGGTGCTTGTTGTGATTGGAACAGCGCCTTCGCCTGTTCCAGGCTCCTCGTGGACAACTCTTGATGTTGGGCTATCTGACCAGCCGCCCAGTCCAAGATGTCTCGAGACTCCATCTTCTTTCCTGTAAAAAAAAACAGAAACAAAGCACCAAGTGCGGAACCTTCTACTTCACCCTTGTCTTGGTGATTATCCCAGCAGCCACCCTCTTACACCAGTACTTATCCGGTCCAACCCTCCAGCCTACGGGTTACCTTATACTGGTGCAGAGTCTCACTTCATCAACTCCGTTGCCCTGGACTCGGGTTCCAGTGGTCACTCCGGCTTTCCTTCCGCTCCGCAGACCTTGGAAGTTGATACAGCTGCTCTCCGGGATTCTCTTTCCTGTGTTTGTAGATGACCTCTCCGTTGTCACGTGACTCCAAACGAAAAATCCAACACACTACGCCACCTGTGACGCCTTCCACCGCTCTCACCGCACTGCCCCTAGGGGTGGCACGGCAGATTGTCTCTGTTTGATCACTTATAGTGCTATTTAGTATAGACACTTGCCTAATGAGAGACGGTGGATCACCTCCTTAATTGTAGTTGTGGTTTGCTTTTGTTAGCAGTCCGAATAGAAGGAGCACAGGACAATTTATAACATAAATTGCTTTTATTTTTATTTTCTGTAAGGAAATCATTCGTGGCAAAATTCCAGAAAGGGAAAACACATTCAACCAAAGTATAGGATTCTTCTCCAAAATGTGCAAGGTGAATTTCTTCCATAAACTTCTCAACCTTGATAGCAGTATTTTCTAGTATTTACAAACGCAGTAGAAATATCTTTGTGCATTACTCACAAACTTTGGCAATATAAAAAGCTTCACTTTCCTTGCTGACTTCAAGTTTAAAACATCATTCAGGGTGCTACCTCTTAGCTTTCAAACCACTAGCTTTCTCAGCTGACGTTACAGCAGCAATAAAACTAGCTAAGCTTTCACATGAGGTTTCTCTTATCCACTTGTCTGCTTTCCAAGCATACAATGATATCTGAACTCCTGACGTCTTCTTACTTGTTTCATACAGCATACAGGAAAAGCTTTATACATTAGACACACACAAACTGCAATCCATCAATTCAGCAGAGGACATTGATTTATCAGAGAGACAGTCCACGTCCATTTCAATTGGGGAATTGTATGGCTCTGAACTTGGGGTAATCTCTGGTTTAACCTGTTGTATGTTCTTCAGAAGCTTACAAAGGTTTCTCCACTTTAGCTCACGGTTCCCCTCTGTAACTGGGTTTGAACCTTTTGCTTTTCTCCCCCTTAATAGTTTCTCCTCAGGAAATGCAAAAGCTTCTTGACTAGCAGTAACTCTCCTCCTAACAGGCTTTCTATAATATCTGTGTGGAGGTTCAAGACTAGAACTGCTATATTCTGATTCAGAGGTACAATCCAGGCTTCTCTGCCGGTTCTTTCTATGCCCACACCCTTTGCACTTGCCTTGTAAGTAGTGGTCAGTCCTTCTGGGCTTAGCAGAATTAACAGCTTTTAAATCCTGCTTCCTTCCCTGGTTTACTGGCCTTTTCCTCTGGCTCCTAGCCTGCAACCGGTCCTGCCTTTGAACAGACCTTCTTTGCAGTCTTTCTGGTGTATGAGCACATACCGTTTGATCAGTACCTGATTCCTCCTCCCACTCAGCTGATTCTTCAAAGAAACTTTGTCCTCGGGGTTTTGCTAGTTTCCCTTTAGCATTGCAATTTCCTTTGCACCGTCCTGTGCCTAGTCCTCGTGTGTGTGAAGCTCTGGAATCAACTCTCAGCTGATCCTCCAGCTCCTGTTCATCTCTCCCCTCACTTCCTGTGTGACGCAGCTTATATGTTCTGTGAACTGTTTGCTTCTCTGACCCCACCCTCTCTCTGCTTGCAGCTGTCCTAGAGGTTGGGTGTGGCTTCAAGCTAACCCTGCTTCTATGTGCCTTAGTTTCATTCTCTCTGTGGGAAATGTGCTTCTGTGATCCCATCCCCCGCTTGTGGGAACAAATCTCAGAGTTTTTTCTACTTTTAAAGGGCTCTGCAGCCTTCACATCATCACAGTAGGTACTTTCCTGGTCCTCAAACCTCCCAGCAAAGGATACAAGTTTCTCACCCGCAGCATCGAGAGAAGCCTCAAAAGGCTCAGCCTGCCCCACAACCCAATCTGGGAACAGGGTTTTGACTGTTCTTCTAGAACATAGTGTGGTGGCGAGACAGGTTTAGAGCCCAAAGAAAATCTGAAAAAATAGCCATTTACCTCTGAGCAGAAGAAAGGTTCAGGGGGTTTAAGGGTTAAAACTCAAATCAAAGGAAAAAACTCTGCACAGAGTTGGGGAGAGTGAGACACGCCCTAACTCCATGGAGACCAGGGGAGGTGACGAGGGAAGCCTGGGGGTGGAGTCTGAGGCTATAGGGCAGGCCCAGTCATATAAGCAGAGAGGGTCTTCCAGAGAGGGAGGACACGGAGGAGATAGAGGAGACACAGGAACAGCAGGGAGACAAACGAGAAGGAAAGCAGGAGGAGAACGTGTCGTTGGGTGGAGTCCAGGAGGGAAATCCTCTGAGGAGGAAGGATCCCCTAGCAGGCTGGACACCAGCAGAGAATCTCTAGAAGCTACAGAAAGTAAAGAGATTAGGAGGACACGTGCAAGGGAAAAGTGCTCCAGCAGAAGCCTAAAACAAGATCCCTATTGCAGGCAACAGGCAGACAACTCGAGCCCTGATGGCAGCCTAGCTGGTAAGAAGTGTACAGCTGGTTGGGAACACAGGAGAGTTGGTTCTGGGGAAAATGTTGCTGGAAAGCATGGTAAAGGAATCTTTGTGAGAGAGTCTGTGGAGAAGTTTTCACCTGAGGCACAGCCTGAGAGAAGACAGGGTGCTGGGAACAAGGTGAGCCTTTTGCAAGCTTTAAAACGTTTATTGAGAAAGAAAGATCTCCTAGGTCCTTCCCCTGCAACTCAGTGTAGTGAAGATTCCCAGTGGGGACAGGTTTGGAAATTGATAGAGCAATTAAAACCTGCTGTTAGAAACGCTGAGGCCAGCCAGGTGCTAATTGAACCAGATGAAGAGAGCATGGACGTAGAGGAATGCCTTTCAGAAAATGAGAGTTCTGACTTTGAAATGGATTGCTCTTACTGTGTGAGTCATAAGTAGGAAAGCTGTATGGTTTTAAAAGTATTGAAAAAGCCATAAGCTTTTAAAGAGTTTTATGACCGGCTGGAAGTGGTTAATTGAAGCACCAATGTGAGCTAGCCAGATAAGCTCAGAGGAAAACTGTGAATGCTGGAAGTTAAAGCCAATGTTTGTAATTGGAAAGTGAAGAAGCCTAACGTCTGTAAAAGGAATGATGCAAAAGTTTAGCAGCTTGTAAACTTGGAAGTCCATGTGCTGTGCAGAGCCTTTGAATGATACAGGCTTGTGCTGTGCCAATGCTGGGACTTGAGAGTATATCCTTGGCTGAAAGCAAGGGTTGTTGCTGTGTTTAAAAACAAGCTGTTTGGAATGATTAATGCTGGACTGAGCAGTAAAATTTATGTTTCCCTTTACATGGAGAAGTATCCTATTTATGTTATGGTAATATATATGAACTGCTGACAAGAAGTTCTATGGATAAGTAGAAAAATAAAAATCCTGTTACCTTTTGGAAACCCTCGGCTGTGTTTGGTTCTTGCCACACAACTACATTCTTCAAAGGCCTCAGTGAAAGGGATTAAGGTGATAAAGGACATAAAGTGGTACGCTCACTACACATAGGCAACTGCCTAACCCATAGGGGGCGCTACAATAGCCAATCTGCCGATGAACACAGAGGGGAGGATGACTTACTCTTTTGGCCCAAAGGTGGCCCTTTATAACTTTGGACTTGTGAGTGCTACAGATAGTCCAAACTGGTTACATGTTGCACCTTGCAGAGCTGCCACCTCATTGTCCCCCGAGAGCATATCCTCTTGATCCTTTGCATTTGAACCTACTATGGAAGAAAATCTCTATCCTTCTAGCTGATCTCACCGTCGAGCCCGTACCCTAGGAGAAGATTGGACAGGGATTTTACTCCAGGTACTTTCTGGTCCCTAAAAAGACAGGGTGGGGAGTTTTGGCCCATCTTGGACCTCAAACCTCAAAACCTTTTTGGTGTGAGAAAAGTTCAAGATGATCTCTCTAAGTACCCTGCTCTCTTATCTTCAGTAAAATGATTGACTATGCTCCCTGGTTTTAAAGTATGCATCTGCCAACATACCGATCCATCCCACCCATGGGAAATATTTCAGATTCATCCTGGGAGGACAGCACTTTCAGTATCAAGTGTTACACTTTGGACTGGCTACTCTGCCCCGAGTCTTCACAAAGTGCCTCACAGTGATTGCGGCCTATCTCAGAATACTAGAGGTTTTTGTCTTTACTTATCTGAACAACTGGCTCATAAAAAGAACCACTACAGATGGAGTCCTGCAATCAACATGGTTGACCATCCAGGTGCTAGAGCTGTTGGATTTCATAGTCAATTATCCAAGTTCACCCTTCAGCCCACCCAACTGGAGTTCATAGGTGCTCTCCTCGACATGGCTCAAGCAAAGGCATTTCTCCCACTGGACCAACTCTAGAGGTTGACAGCTTTGGTCTATAATATCCAGCGGAGTCATCAGACAATGGCTCGCAGGATGCTGACCGTGCTTGGCCACATGGCCTCCACAGTGCACATTACTCCCATGGCTCATCTGTCAATTAGATAAGCTCAATGGACACTGACTACTCAGTGAAAATAGGCCACCAGCTGCCTTCGGGACTGGGTGGCAGTCACTGTACCTCTGGTCCAGTCCCTGCACTGGTGGTTGGATCATCAGAACCTGCTAAGGGGTCTTCCTTTTCAGAAGATGCCACCCCAGAAGACACTGACAACAGATGCATCCAAGCTGGTTTGGGGAGCGCATCTATATGACCTCCACACTCAAGGCATCTGGTCTGAACAGGAGACCCTGCACCAGATCAATTTCTTGGAATTACAAGTCATAGTGAATGCCCTCGGGGCTTTCCATGATCATCTAGCCAACCAGATTGTTCTGATTCAGATTGACAATCAGGCCTCAGTGTACTACATAAACAAGCAGGGGGGCACAGGTTCATATTGCCTGTGCTGGGAGGTGGTCCGGTTGTGGAAGTTTGCCATCACTCATAGTATGAAGTTAAGGGCCATGTATCTGCCAGGGGAGCAGAATGCCCTGGCTGACCAGCTGAGCCATGTCCTTTAGCCACATAAGTGGACTCTGGACAGGAATGTCATGTCCTGGATCTTTCTGAGGTGGGGTACCACCTCGATAGATCTGTTCACCACTCAGCACAATCCCCAAGTGGATCAGTTCTGCTCCAAGGTTGCCTCGCACAGCAGGCTGACTCGGTATGCCTTCCTCCTGCACTGGGGTAAGGGTCGGCTTTACGCATATCCTCCCATACCTTTCATAGTGAAGACCCTGCTGAAACTCCAGATAGACAGAGGTACAATGATCCTCATCACGCTGTATTGGTCCAGACAGCAGTGGTTTTCCCTTCTGCTTAAACCCTCCCAGTGGGAATTTCTGCAGTTGGGCTCTGTCCAGATCTTATATCTCAGGAGGGTGGGAGGATGCTCCACCCCAACATCAGATCCTTGGCTCTCACTACGTGGATGTTGAGAGGCGAGTCCTGTCAGAGCTCAACCTGCCCAGTGGAGTAACAGATGTTCTGTTGGCCTCTAGGAGGGTCTCAACAAGAGGATCTTCTGCTTTCAAATGGAAGAGATTTGCTTCCTGGTGCACAGAACAGGTGCCGGATCCCTTTAATTTTTCTGTCAAAAGGCTACTTGAGTACCTCCTACATCTCTCAGAGTCGGGTCTCAAGGCTTGTTAAATAAATAAATAAATAAATACGTCCAGCTCTGTCAGGGTTCACCTCAGCACAATTGGGGCTTACCATCATGGTTTGGAGGGAAAGTTCACATTGACTCAGTCTTTAATGGTTCATTTCATATGAGGCTTGCTTCTCTGGAAACCTTCCTTCAAGCCTGCGGTGGTGGCTTGGGACCTTGAAGTGGTTCTGGCACAGCTCATGTTAACATCCTTTGAGCTGCTCAATTCTTGCTCTTTGAAGTTCTTGACCTGGAAGGTCTTGTTTCTGGTGGCAGTTACCTCAGCACACCATGTTAGTAAGCTCCAGGCTCTAGTGGCTCATCTGCTATATGCCAGGTTCCATCATAATAGAGTGGTCCTGCACACTCGCCCTCTATTCCTCCCAAAGGTGGTATCGGCTTTCCACCCTAATCAGTCAGCAATTATTTATTTTATTCATTTATATTTATTTATTTGGTTTTGTATACCATGCTATTTAAAATCAGTGCGGTTTACATATGAACAAACAAGACAGTCCCTGCTCTTACGAGCTCACAATCTAAATTAGGACAACCCTGGCGGGTACAGACATGGGTAGAACGGGGCAGACATGGGTAGAACAGGGTGAGACAGGGTGGTAAGGGGTTACAGTCTTATTTGATGGCACATGCCTACGGTCATGTGCCGTCAGCAGTTTTCATTTGTATGACTGATCTAGGGTGGGTGATCGTACGTAAGCTGGAAGAGGTGAGTCTTCAAAGCCTTCCTAAAAGTTGTGAGATCTGGGATCGCACATATCGTTGCAGGTAGGGCATTCCATTGTGTTGGTGCAAATAGGGAGAAAGCTTGGTTCTTGGTTGATTGGGTGCAGGTCCTTACTGTTGAGGGGGTTGCGAGGGAGTTTACCGAGCATGTTCTCCTGGACCTGGTCTTTGGCGTTCTTTGTATCAGTTCTGAGAGTGAGGTCGCTGACATTGCATTCCTGGCCTTGAAAGTGAGTAACATTGCTTTGTAGGTCAGGCGACTTGCTATGGGGAGCCAGTGGAGTTGAATTAGGATGGGAGTAATGTATCTGGATGCAGCTAAGATTGTACGGGCAGCTGTGTTCATGGCAAGTTGTAGTGGCTGCAGGGTGTGCTTCGGCATACCATGAAGGATGGTGTTGGAATAGTCTAGATGAGGAAGGATGAGAGCTTGGGCCACTGAATGGAAGTCCGAGGTTTCGAGGAGAGGACGTAGGTGTCGGAGGGTTCTTAGTTTATGGTATACAGATTTAGTGATATTTTGAGTGTGGGTCTCCCATGATAGGCGTTGGTCGATTGTTACCCCCAGATAGCGGACCTCTTGCTTGGTTATAAGGTCAAAATCTTTTACTTTGAGGGAGGGCGATGGTGTAAATGTGGGGTCCCTTGATATGAATAAGACCTCTGTCTTATTGGTGTTGACCTTCAGGTTGCGTGTCATGAGCCAGTCTGAGACTGTGTTGAAGCACTCAACTATGGACGCGTAGTCTGGGTTGTCAGTGATGAATGGAGTGTATAGTAAGACGTCATCCGCATAGATGTGGTATAGAATGTTGAATGATTGGATGATGTTACAGATTGGCTGTATGTAGATGTTGAAGAGTAGGGATGAGAGGGATGATCCTTGGGGGACCCCTTGCGTCTGTTGGAAGGGTCTGGATGCCTGGTCGTCTATTCAGACTTGTTGTTGTCATTCGGATAGGTAGGATTTGAACCATTCTAAGGCTAAGCTAATTCCGATGCCTTCCTTCCCGAGGCCTCACGCCCATAGAGGGGAAGCAGCGCTTTACATGCTGGACTGCAAGCAAGCCTTGGCCTTCTACCTAGAGCAAGTGAAGGTCCACTGAAGGTCCATCCAGCTGTTGGTCTATTTTGACCCCAGCAAGCCACGGCTGCCATTTCTAAATGCACTCTTTCCATTAGGCTCACAGACTGCATTTCTTTCACTTATGCCCAGACTGGCCTGAGCCTTGAGGATCACAGCTCACAATGTCAGAGCCATAGCTGCGTCGGTGGCTAACTTGCGCTCGGTCTCCATGGAAGAGATTTGCAGGGCTGCAATGTGGTCTTCTGTCCACACATTCACATCTCACTACTGTCTGGATGAGGATTCCTGATGCAACAGCAACTTTGGCCAATCTTTACTCCAGCATTTGTTTGGGGATTAGAATCCAATACATCCCCCCACGGCCCTACTGTCCATCCAGGCTACCAACCCCCCCTCCCCCCCCCAAAGAGCATGAATGATAATGTACAAAACTGTATGGTGAAAAAGCTGAATCAGATAAGTTCCCCGTTGAGGACTACCAATGCTGTACATAGTTGATTCTCCAGTTCTTAGTTCAATTTGCCGCTGTTGGGCTTCTTGTACTCCTTGGTTTTCAGTAACCTGTAGCTTGGGAGTCCCATACGTGAGGATTCATTCCTGTTTGTCTACAGAGAAAAGGTAGTTACTCATCTGTAGCAGGTGTTCCCTGTGGAGAGCAGGAATAAGTCCTTACAATCCTCCCACTTCTCCGAGGAGTTGCTTTTTTTTATTTGCTATGTATTATACTGGCGAGAAGATGGGACTGTGGTGGAAAGACAGGCACCAAGGCATGGTGGAGCCTCCCAGAAGCTTCCAATAGAAGCTGGGAAGTGTTCCCATGTGGGGCTCCGTCGATGATGTCACCCCTACATGAGGACTTATTCCTGCTGTCCATGGAGAACAGGTGAGTAACTGCCTTTTATACTGCAAAACCTGAGCCAAGTCATACACACATTGTCCTTGGTCTTCTTTTTCTTTTCTTATTTCTGAAGCACTTAAAGGCTTGTTTGCAGTCTAACCTTCTGTGATCTGTTTAAAATATTAATTTTGCTAAGAAATAGCTACCTCCACTCCCCACCCACACACAAAGGTTGTACAGGTAAGTATATATATCAATATAACTATGTAGGATAGGGGGTTGCAATAATCCTCCCCCTCCAGTTTTTTTCTGTGCTGTGTTAGCTAAGTTCCTGTTTATAGACTGCAGCCTGTAACGCAGGGCCAGCCCCAGAGTTGGTTCAAGGTGTTGGCACCCTAGGCAAACATTAAGTCTTATGCACCCCCCCCCCCCCCGCCGGCTTTCAGAATCTATTGTTTAGCTATGAATATGCTGCTCTTTGCTGCCCACTCCTCTGAATCTGCCTCTCTAGGCAACCGCCTAGTCTGCTTAATGGTCAGGCAGGTACTGCAATAACCTTTGATGAGCAACTTATCCTGCACAAGAGCTTGGTGTGATATGCCCGAAGAGGAGTTATCCTAGGTAGTACTGGCCACAGTGATGCCTAGATTCTTTCACATTCTCCAGGACCAAGCAGGAAGTCAGTCCTCACATATAGGTGTCATCGACGCCGATGAAGCCCCAGTGGAGCATTTCCCCAGCTTTCTATGAAAGCCTTTGGGAATGTAGGCACGCATGCGCGGTTCCCTTCCCGCCTAAAGGTGCCATCTTACCTCAGTCTCTCTTTTTCCGAGAAGCCCACCGGACGTGTGTCCTGTCATCCCGGATAAAAGTTTGATTTTTTCGGCGATTCTCGCTACTTTTTCTTCCCGGTTCGACGCCGGTTCCCCTCCCGATACACTGGTATCGAGCCCGTTTCTTCTTTTTCGGTTTTTGCCCTTCGTGGCTGGCGTTCGCGCCCTTTTTTGCTTTTTCCCTGGAAGGCCAGTCCTTTGACCTCGCGGGGACACTTTTTCCCCAATGGCTTCCAGCGGTTTTAAAAAGTGTGATCGGTGTAAGAAGTTGATGTCTCTCACCGACACACACGACTGCTGCCTTTGGTGCCTCGGTCCTGATCACGAACCTAAGACGTGTGGACCATGTGGGAAGATGTCTTCCAAGGCACTACGAAGTCGCCAGCAGCAGAAAGAAAGGCTTTTTTCTGACAGCCTCCGGCCGGGCCCGGACCTCGTCTGAGGCCTCGACATCTCGGGAATCGGATCCAAAGCACCGTCGTGGCTCCTCGGACAGGGGGTCCCCCGACCAGGAACGGAAGAGGAAGAAGCGGCTCGCGAGGGCGTCATTGGAAGAGGTCCCTGGCTCCTCGAGGGCCAGGTCTAAGACCCCCGACCGTCGCCCTGGGCCCGTGGAACAGGAGAAGCCTGCCAAAGTTCCTCGCGTGGAGCCAGAGTCTGCTGGACATGTAAGCCCTGTAGTCCTCGAGGACTCTCCTCCCAGAGAGCCGACGTCGGGCTCGGCGCCGCCGGGGCCCGAGTCGGTGGCTGTTGCGTCTCCCGAGCTGAGTCTCAGGATGACAGCCTTGGAGTGCAGACTGTCTGCCTTCATGGAGCAGCAGCGGGCACTGATGGCCAGCTTGTCTAGCGCATCTGCCCCGACCACCGGGACATCAACATCGAAGTCGACACCGGAGACCGAGCCGATACTCAAGACCATGATGGCTCAAGGTCGACCTCGGTCGCGGTCTCCCTTGACCTCCCGTTCGGGACCGAGGCCGTCAACGCTGGTGCCTCCGGCGTCAGGGCGGGTGCTCCAGGGCCCCGCGGGGTCGGGTCCTTACTCCTCGTCGGACGAGTCCGCCTGGGAGACGGAGGATGAGGAGTCCCCCGACACATTCAAGACTCGGTGAGTCCCCTCGGACTCACCGCAGTCTGAACCCTGGAGTAGATCCCCTCCGGAGGATACCCGGTTCTCGAGTTTGTCCGGGATATGGCCACCCTCACTTGGTTTGCAGCTTGTCGTGCTGTGAGGGCTTGTGTGCATCAGTGATGCTGAGAGCTAAACTATCGGTAGTTTAACTACTGGCAGGGTCTCCCAAGATGGACAGGTTTCAGCTGAGATGCCAGACCAAGACAAACCACCCATCTGGGCAGCAGCAGAATGGGATAGTGTTGACGGCGGAGGATCACATTTATGTGACAACGGCAACAACACCAAACTTAAACTGCGCGGAAGAAAGGCACGGCAATCTACTTCTGTATCTTGCCATGAAAACCCAATGGATAGTTACAACAAAACAAATTGTGCTGTAGTGCTGGAAGATGAGACCCCCCAGGTTGGAAGGCACTCAACTAGCTACTGGGGAAAAGCTGAAGACGTTTCAGAGTAAAGCCAGCATTTATGATGTGGTTGGATCAAAGCCCTCGGGACGTCTGACTGCTGATGTAGCTGCGCCTGAAATGAGAGTCAGAAGCTGTAAAGATGTCTTACACATTGGAACATGGAACGTACGAAGCATGAACCAAGGGAAGTTGGAGGTGGTCAAGAATGAAATGGAACGTGTACAACTTGATCTGTTGGGTGTCAGCAAACTGAAATGGACTGGCATTGGGCACTTTGCATCAGAAGATCACATGGTCTACTATGCTGGAAATGAAAGACAAAGAAGAAATGGTGTTGCATTTATAATAAAGAAGAAACTTGCAAGAACTGTAATGAAATGCAATGCAGTCAGCGAACGCTTAATCTCTATTCGTCTACAAGGAATGCCTATCAACACAACTATAATTCAAGTATATGCCCCAACAACAGTTGCAGAAGAGAATGAAATTGAAGAGTTCTATGAACAAGTACAAGCTGAAATTGACAGAACATGCAAACAGTATATCCTGATAGTCATGGGTGATTGGAACGCAAAGGTTGGCAACAAAGAAGAAGACAAAGTAGTTGGAAAATATGGACTTGGCAACAGAAATGAAGCTGGAGAAAGACTGATAGAATTCTGCAAGACCAACGATCTATTCATCTCGAACACCTTCTTCCAGCAACACAAGCGGCGACTGTACACATGGACTTCACCCATTGGATTGTATAAAAATCAAATTGACTACATCTGTGGAAGTCAACGATGGAAAAGCTCTATAACATCAACAAAGACAAAACATGGAGCTGACTGTGGTACAGATCATCAACTACTAGTATGCAAACTCAAGCTAAAGCTGAAAAAGAGCAAACCACTCATGAATGCAGCAAAATATGACCTTGAGAATATAGCACTGGAATTTAAAGACTGCCTGCAAAATCGATTTGCTGCTTTAGATACAAATGATAGAGTTCCAGAAGAGTTATGGAATGACATCAAGAAGGTTGTGTTGGAAGAAAGCGAGAAGTCTCTACAAAAGGTAAAAAAGAAAAAACGGCCAAAATGGATGATGGAAGAAACTCTGAAAATTGCCCAGAAACGCAGAGAAGCTAAAGCCAGAGGAGAAAGAAAGACAATCACAGAACTCAACAGAGATTTCCAACGTGCAGCAAGACAGGACAAGGAAAAGTACTACAATGACGCATGCAAGGAAATAGAAGCAGAAACTATTAGAGGAAGATTAGCTTTCCTAAAGCTACGAGAGTTAAAGAAAAAGTTCCAGCCTCGAATTGGAATGTTACAAGATGCTCAAGGTTCTATGTTGAATGATGCTGAGAAGATCAAGAAAAGATGGAAGGAATATACAGAGTTTTTATATGATAAAGATCAAGTGGACCAACAGCCGTTTCAACCTGTACCTTATGATCTGGAACCATTGGTGATGAAAGAAGAAGTTGAAGCAGCATTGAAAGCCTTATCAAAGAACAAAGCACCAGGCATTGATTGCATTCCCATAGAAGTATTACAGCAATCTGATGCAGCTGTTACCGTACTTACAAGGCTCTGCCAAGAAATATGGAAGACAGCATCATGGCCAACTGACTGGAAAATATCTGTGTTTATACCAATACTAAAGAAAGGTGATCCAACTGACTGTGGAAATTATCACACAATCGCTCTGATCCCACATACCAGCAAGATTCTACTGAAGATTATTCAAAAGAGACTACAATCATACCTGGACCAAGAACTACCTGAAGTGCAAGCAGGGTTCAGAAAAGGGCGAGGAACGAGAGACATCATTGCGGATGTGAGATGGATCCTTGAAAAGACTAAAGAATACCAAAAGGATATCTATTTGTGCTTTATCGACTATAGCAAAGCTTTTGACTGTGTAAACCATGAGAAACTCTGGGCCACATTAAGAAGCATGGGTATACCAGAACACCTGATCGTTCTCTTGCACAATCTGTACATTGATCAAGAAGCAACAGTTCAAACGGAACAAGGAGAAACAGAATGGTTTAAAATAAGCAAAGGTGTAAGACAAGGCTGCATACTTTCCCCCTACCTGTTTAATTATATGCAGAACAAATCATCAGAGAAGCAGGATTGTATGAAGACAACAGAGGTGTGAAGATTGGTGGAAGACTCATCAACAACCTTCGCTATGCTGATGATACCACATTACTGGCGGAAAGTGAAGATGATCTGAAACATTTGCTTCTCACAATCAAAGAACATAGTTTCAAAATGGGCCTGCACCTTAATGTAAAGAAGACAAAGATCATGACAACTGGCATAATCAACAGGTTCATCGTCGAAGAAGAAATTGAAATCATGAATAACTTTAACCTACTTGGATTAACTATCAATAAAGAAGCAACAAGCAGTAAAGAAATCAGACGACGCATTGCTCTTGGCAGAATGGCTATGAAAGACCTAGATAAGATTCTCAAGAGCAGAGATGTCTCTCTCCATACAAAGATTCGACTTGTTCAAGCCATGGTATTTTCAATAACATCATATGGATGTGAAAGCTGGACAGTGAAAAAGATAGACAGGAAGAAAATTTATGCCTTTGAATTATGGTGCTGGCGGCGAATACTGTGTATACCATGGACTGTCCGAAGAACAAACCAGTCTGTACTAGAGGAGATCAAACCTAAGCTTTGTTTAGAAACTCAGATGACAAGACTTTGACTTTCATACTTTGGACACATCATGCGGAGAGAGAGATCATTAGAGAAAGACATCATGCTTGGCAAGATAGAAGGTCAATGCAAAAGAGAAAGGCCAGCTATGAGATGGATCGATACAATAACAGCAGCTACGGGTACGAGTCTGTCAACAATGAGCCGCCTGACTGAAGACCGAACACAATTTAGGATAGCTATCCAGAGGGTCGCCATGAGTTGACTCCGACTCGACGGCACTTAACAACAACAACAACAACAATGGCCACCGCGTTGGCTATCTCGGCGGACCCCGAGGAAGAGCCTTGAGCCGAAGAGCTCGAGGCCCTGCAGTACAACTCTCCTCCGAAGGAGGCCTTTACTGTCCCAGTTCCCCCGATGCTGGAACGGCTCCTCTTCCGGATGTGGGAGGCACCGGCCTCGGCGCCGGTTTTGAGCAAGCGGGTCGATTCGATCTATCGACTCTGAAAGAGCCCTGGCTTTCAGAAGGTGCAGCTACCACACCATTCCATGGTTGTGGAATCGGCCATGTATCGCCTTAAGAGTCAGAAGATGCACTCTGCAGTGCCCCCGGCAGGGAGTCCCGGAACCTCAATGGCGTTGGTAGAAAGTGCTTCCAGGGCTCGATGCTTGCTTGCCGTGTCCAGTCTTACCAGCTGTACATGGGCATGTACTTGCGAGACCTGGCCAAGGAGTTGGCCGGGTTCTCTGCTGGTCTCTCCGGGGAGCCTTTGCAGAGATTCAAGTCCTTGTCCTCGGGGATTTGGGACTGCTTCAAGTTTATGTCCCGCGCCGCCTACGATGGCTTCGAGGCTTCGGCCCGAGTTGCGGCAGCCGGCATCGCGGCTCAACGCCAGGCATGGCTGCAGTCATCGGACCTCGAGCCATGGGTTCAGGACAAGTTGGTCGATGTCCCTTGCCGAGGTGAGAACCTTTTTGGCAAGCCCATGGCCGAGAAGGCCGCACAGCTCGAGACTGAGCACCTTACAAGGACAAGGCTGTCTAGAAAGACCTCTGCCCCTTCTCACAAGAAGAAGGGCTCGGGTAAAAAGCCCTTTTACCCAAGGAAGGGCACTGCCTACAAACAGTACACACAATATCAGGCTGTTCAAGCTGCCCCTCAGGGTCAGCAGGCCAAGGGGCAGGGTAATGGGCCCCGTAGGCAGAGGACCCCCAAGCCTCTGGCCCCTGCTCCTATACAGCAGGGTGGGGGTTTTTGACTCCTTAAGCATAGCCTCTCCGTCCCTGCTCTCCCAACCCTGCACAGGAGGTCTCCTCGCCCTCTTTGCCCACCAGTGGCCCCACATCACTGGGGACAGTTGGGTGTTAAACATAGTCCACAGGGGCTATGCATTACACTTTCACCAACTGCCTCCTCCATATTTTCCAGGAGAGCCTCCAAGGCCTCCCCTGCACACAGATCTTCTCCTCCAGGAGCTCCAAGATCTGTTGGAGGACAGTGCAGTGGAGCCTGTGTCTCCCCATTTGCAAGGTCAAGGGTTCTACTCCAGGTATTTCCTGGTACCCAAAAGAACCGGTGGCCTTCGACCTATTCTAGATCTCAGAAACCTCAACAAGTTCCTAGAGAGAGAAAAGTTCAAGATGCTTACTCTTGGAACACTTCTGCCCTACCTCCAGCAGGGAGATTGGCTATGCTCCTTAGATCCAAAGGATGCGTATACCCACATCCTCATTCATCCAGACCACAGGAGGTACCTCAGGTTTATGGTGGGAGGAAACCATTATCAGTACAGAGTACTGCCTTTTGGCCTTACCTCCGCTCCCAGGGTCTTTACAAAATGCCTGGCAGTGGTGGCAGCCTATCTCAGAAATCAGGGAATCTTTGTCTTCCCCTATCTGGACGACTGGCTCATCAGGGGTCAGACATGCCAGGAGGCCAGGCAAGCCACCCTAAGAACTATTGCTCTTCTTCAAGGCTTGGGCTTTGTAATAAACTTTGCAAAGTCCACTTTGCTCCCCTCCCAGAACTTGGAGTTCATAGGAGTAAGGTTGGACACTCTGCTGGCGAAGGCATTCTTACCAGAAGACAGAGCCCAAAGGCTGATAATCTTAGCAAACCAGTTTCTCAGCAGGTCCCTGGTCTCCGCCAGACTCTGCCTGAGGCTTCTTGGCCACATGGCTTCGACAGTACATGTAACCCCCAATGCCAGGCTCCATATGAGGCCTGCACAGTGGTGCCTGCGGACTCAGTGGTCACAGGCCACAGGCAACCTCAAAGACAGGATAGAAGTGTCCAAACACTTGCTGTCCTCCCTCGGCTGGTGGCTACACCCACCCAATCTCTTGAAAGGAGTACCTTTTCAGAGTCCTGCGTTCCAAGTGGTCTTGACCACGGATGCCTCCCTCCAAGGCTGGGGGGCTCATTGTCTAGGCAAGTGCACCCAGGGCCTGTGGTCTCCCTGGGAATCTGCACAGCAAATCAATCTCCTGGAACTCAGAGCTATTCGGTTAGCCCTCAAGGCTTTCTCTCAGACCCTGGCTCATCAGTCTGTCCTAATTCAAACAGACAACCAAGTAGCCATGTTCTATGTGAACAAGCAGGGCGGAACTGGGTCCAGGCTCCTCTTTCAGGAGGCACAGGATCTTTGCTTGTTTGCTCTCAGACACAACATGCTGCTCAAAGCAGTCTATCTACCCGGCCAGGAAAACTACCTGGCGGACAGGTTGAGCAGGATTCTGCAGCCCCACGAGTGGCAGCTCCATCCTTTGGTAGTTCAAAAGATTTTCATGAAGTGGGGACTTCCATCCATAGACCTCTTTGCCAGTCCTCTGAACAAACAGCTGCCAAACCTCTGTTCCAGGCAACCGCATCCTCTGCGGGTAGCACCAGATGCTTTTCTGATTCCCTGGTCTCAGGGCCTCCTGTATGCGTTTCCTCCCACGCCCTTGGTGGCCCGAACTCTGTTCAAGATTCTTCAGGACAAGGCCTCCGTCCTGCTGGTGGCTCCCAGGTGGCCCAGACAGCCCTGGTTTCCATTTCTACTTCAATTGGCAGTGGCTCCCCCTCTGCCTCTGGGGTTGCAACCCGACCTTCTCTCTCAGGATCAGGGTTCCCTTCTGCACCCCAACCTTTGATGGCATAGAGGCTGCAAGGGTAGTTTTGGCTCCCTGGGGCCTACCTCGGGAGCTTGAGGAAGTTCTCCTAGCCTCTAGGAAACAATCCACTAGGAAAACCTATGCTCTTAAATGGAAAAGGTTTTCAGTGTGGTGTCAGTTACGTACAGAGGATCCTTTCTCCTGTACTGTACCAGTAGTGCTTCAGTACTTACTGCACTTATCCAATCAAGGTCTTAAGTCCAATTCTGTTTGGGTCCACCTCTCAGCTCTAGCAGCTCACCACTCTCTGATAGAAGGACACTCTCTGTCGGTTCACCCTTTGGTGTCCCGGTTTCTCAGAGGCTTGCTCTTGCTCAAGTCTCCAATCCGTCCTCCTGCCCCTGAGTGGGAGTTGAATGTGGTCTTGCAACAACTGACTCGCCCACCTTTTGAGCCGATGGCTACTTGTCCACTACACTTCCTGTCCTGGAAGACACTCTTCCTGATAGCCCTTACCTCGGCTAGGCGAGTGAGTGAGCTTCAGGCCCTGGTCTGTGATAGGCCTTACACCAGAATTTATAGGAACAGGGTAGTCCTCAGGACTCATCCAAAGTTCCTCCCAAAGGTTGTCTCCTCTTTCCACCTCAACCAGGAGGTGGTTCTTCCAACATTCTTCCCTAGGCCTCATGCAAGCCAGGCTGAAGCAGTCCTGCATACCCTGGACTGTAGGAGGGCCTTATCCTTCTACCTTGACCGTACGCAGGGGCACAGAAGGGCTACTCAGCTCTTCATATCTTTTGACCCTAATAATTTAGGGTTAGCTGTGTCCAAGCGTACCTTATCCATCTGGGTGGCTGACTGTATCACCTGGGCTTACAAGGCGGCTGACCTTCCTTTGCTAGGGTTGCCAACTGGCTCCAGATGCGCCCGACAGGCTTGATCCAGTCCTGGGTTTACCCCATTGCATGCAGGGACATGTAGTTTTGCTTTTCTTATGGAGTGCAATGGAAAAATCAGAACTACATGTCCCTGCATGCAGTGGGGTAAACCTAGGACTAGATCAAACGTGTCGGGCGCATCTGAAGCCAGTTGGCAACCCTATCCTTTGCAGGGTCGGGTCACGGCCCACCGTGTCAGGGCAATGGCTGCCTCAGTGGCTTATCTCTGCTCTGTACCATTGGTAGACATCTGCAGGGCTGCAACTTGGTCTTCAAGCCAGACTTTTGCGGCCCATTACTGTCTGGAGAGGGAGTCCTGTAGGGACAGTGCTTTTGGCCAGGCAGTACTCAGGAATCTCTTTGAGGTTTAGGCAACACCTGCCCTTCTGCCCTCTGTTGGGCTACCGGTGGAGGTTGTGTCAGTGAAAAGCCTTTCTTTGCTGCTGAGACTAGAGGGAGTTCTCTTGTTCAGCCTGGGTTCCTGGTAGCCCAGAGCTAGGGAGTCACCCATATGTGGTCCTGGAGAAAGAGTAGTTACTCACCTGTAACAGGTGTTCTCCAGGAGCAGCAGGAATCAGTCCTCACAACCCTCCCTCCTCCCCTGGGAGTTGCAGTTCTACATAGTTTATTCTTAGCTATGTCATTTGACTGAGGTAAGATGGCACCTTTAGGCGGGAAGGGAACCGCGCATGCGTGCCTGCATTCCCAAAGGCTTTCATAGAAAGCTGGGGAAATGCTCCGCTGGGTCTTCATCGGCGTCGATGACACCCATATGTGAGGACTGATTCCTGCTGCTCCTGGAGAACACCTGTTACAGGTGAGTAACTACTCTTTATTTTTTTTATTTTTATTTTTATTTTTTTAAATATTACTTGCACCATATGCGGTTCTGGGTAAGGCACAAATTACATGCGCAAGCAAATAATGAAAACAACATACTATACCCCAGAAGAATCTACAGCAGGATCATCGGACATGGCTGAATAGCAGTAAGATGCGGGAGCACTAGCAATGCTGAAACATAATGGGCCCGATATTCAAAGGCATTTCCATGGTCGTCAGGCCTGCGGACCGTGTAAAGGCTGCCCAGTGGGATATTCAGAAGCATTTCCATGGTCGGCAGGCCTGCGGACCGTGAGAGGCTGCCCAGTGGGATATTCAGAAGCATTTCCATGGTCGGCAGGCCTGCAGACCGTGAGAGGCTGCCCAGTGGGATATTCAGAGGCATTTCCATGGTCGGCAGGCCTGCGGACCGTGAGAGGCTGCCCAGTGGGATATTCAGAGGCATTTCCATGGTCGGCAGGCCTGCAGACCGTGAGAGGCTGCCCAGTGGGATATTCAGAGGCATTTCCATGGTCGGCAGGCCTGCGCACCACGTAAAGGCTGCCCAGTGGGATATTCAGAGGCATTTCCATGGTCGGCAGGCCTGCGCACCGCGTAAAGGCTGCCCAGTGGGATATTCAGAGGCATTTCCATGGTCGGCAGGCCTGCGCACCACGTAAAGGCTGCCCAGTGGGATATTCAGAGGCATTTCCATGGTCGGCAGGCCTGCGGACAGTGAGAGGCTGCCCAGTGGGATATTCAGAAGCATTTCCATGGTCGGCAGGCCTGCGCACCGTGTAAAGGCTGCCCAGTGGGATATTCAGAGGCATTTCCATGGTCGGCAGGCCTGCGCACCGTGTAAAGGCTGCCCAGTGGGATATTCAGAGGCATTTCCATGGTCGTCAGGCCTGCGCACCACGTAAAGGCTGCCCAGTGGGATATTCAGAAGCATTTCCATGGTCGGCAGGCCTGCACACCACGTAAAGGCTGCCCAGTGGGATATTCAGAGGCATTTCCATGGTCGGCAGGCCTGCAGACCGTGAGAGGTTGCCCAGTGGGATATTCAGAGGCATTTCCATGGTCAGCAGGCCTGCGCACCACGTAAAGGCTGCCCAGTGGGATATTCAGAGGCATTTCCATGGTCGTCAGGCCTGCGGACCGCGTAAAGGCTGCCCAGTGGGATATTCAGAGGCATTTCCATGGTCGGCAGGCCTGCGCACCACGTAAAGGCTGCCCAGTGGGATATTCAAAGGCACTTCCATAGTCGGCAGGCTTGCGCACCGCGTAAAGGCTGCCCAGTGGGATATTCAGAGGCATTTCCATGGTCGGCAGGCCTGCGGACCATGTAAAGGCTGCCCAGTGGGATATTCAGAGGCATTTCCATGGTCGGCAGGCCTGCAGACCGTGTAAAGGCTGCCCAGTGGGATATGCAGAGGCATTTCCATGGTCGGCAGGCCTGCGGACCGTGAGAGGCTGCCCAATGGGATATTCAGAGGCATTTCCATGGTCGGCAGGCCTGTGCACAGTGTAAAGGCTGCCCAGTGGGATATTCAGAGGCATTTCCATGGTCGGCAGGCCTGCAGACCGCGTAAAGGCTGCCCAGTGGGATATTCAGAGGCATTTCCATGGTCGGCAGGCCTGCGCACCGCGTAAAGGCTGCCCAGTGGGATATTCAGAGGCATTTCCATGGTCGGCAGACCTGCGGACCGTGAGAGGCTGCCCAGTGGGATATTCAGAGGCATTTCCATGGTCGGCAGGCCTGTGCACCGTGTAAAGGCTGCCCAGTGGGATATTCAGAGGCTTTTCCATGGTCGGCAGGCCTGCGCACCGCGTAAAGGCTGCCCAGTGGGATATTCAGAGGCATTTCCATGGTCGGCAGGCCTGCGCACCGCGTAAAGGCTGCCCAGTGGGATATTCAGAGGCATTTTCCATGGTCGGCAGGCCTGCGGACCGCGTAAAGGCTGCCCAGTGGGATATTCAGAGGCATTTCCATGGTCGGCAGGCCTGCGCACCGTGTAAAGGCTGCCCAGTGGGATATTCAGAGGCATTTCCATGGTCGGCAGGCCTGCGCACCGCATAAAGGCTGCCCAGTGGGATATTCAGAGGCATTTTCCATGGTCGGCAGGCCTGCGGACCGCGTAAAGGCTGCCCAGTGGGATATTCAGAGGCATTTCCATGGTCGGCAGGCCTGCGCACCGCGTAAAGGCTGCCCAGTGGGATATTCAGAGGCATTTCCATGGTCGTCAGGCCTGCGGACCGTGAGAGGCTGCCCAGTGGGATATTCAGAGGCATTTCCATGGTCGGCAGGCCTGTGCACCGTGTAAAGGCTGCCCAGTGGGATATTCAGAGGCATTTCCATGGTCGGCAGGCCTGCGCACCGTGTAAAGGCTGCCCATTGGGATATTCAGAAGCATTTCCATGGTCGGCTGGCCTGCGCACCACGTAAAGGCTGCCCAGTGGGATATTCAGAGGCATTTCCATGGTCGGCAGGCCTGCAGACCGTGAGAGGCTGCCCAGTGGGATATTCAGAGGCATTTCCATGGTCAGCAGGCCTGCGCACCACGTAAAGGCTGCCCAGTGGGATATTCAGAGGCATTTCCATGGTCGTCAGGCCTGCGGACCGCGTAAAGGCTGCCCAGTGGGATATTCAGAGGCATTTCCATGGTTGTCAGGCCTGCGGACCGCGTAAAGGCTGCCCAGTGGGATATTCAGAGGCATTTCCATGGTCGGCAGGCCTGTGCACCACGTAAAGGCTGCCCAGTGGGATATTCAAAGGCACTTCCATAGTCGGCAGGCTTGCGCACCGCGTAAAGGCTGCCCAGTGGGATATTCAGAGGCATTTCCATGGTCGGCAGGCCTGCAGACCGCGTAAAGGCTGCCCAGTGGGATATTCAGAGGCATTTCCATGGTCGGCAGGCCTGCGGACCGTGTAAAGGCTGCCCAGTGGGATATTCAGAGGCATTTCCATGGTCGGCAGGCCTGCGGACCGTGAGAGGCTGCCCAGTGGGATATTCAGAGGCATTTCCATGGTCGGCAGGCCTGCAGACCGCGTAAAGGCTGCCCAGTGGGATATTCAGAGGCATTTCCATGGTCGGCAGGCCTGCGGACCGCGTAAAGGCTGCCCAGTGGGATATTCAGAGGCATTTCCATGGTCAGCAGGCCTGCGGACCGTGAGAGGCTGCCCAGTGGGATATTCAGAGGCATTTCCATGGTCGGCAGGCCTGTGCACCGTGTAAAGGCTGCCCAGTGGGATATTCAGAGGCATTTCCATGGTCGGCAGGCCTGCAGACCGCGTAAAGGCTGCCCAGTGGGATATTCAGAGGCATTTCCATGGTCGGCAGGCCTGCGGACCGCGTAAAGGCTGCCCAGTGGGATATTCAGAGGCATTTCCATGGTCGGCAGGCCTGCGCACCGCATAAAGGCTGCCCAGTGGGATATTCAGAGGCATTTTCCATGGTCGGCAGGCCTGCGGACCGCGTAAAGGCTGCCCAGTGGGATATTCAGAGGCATTTCCATGGTCGGCAGGCCTGCGCACCGCGTAAAGGCTGCCCAGTGGGATATTCAGAGGCATTTCCATGGTCGTCAGGCCTGCGGACCGTGAGAGGCTGCCCAGTGGGATATTCAGAGGCATTTCCATGGTCGGCAGGCCTGTGCACCGTGTAAAGGCTGCCCAGTGGGATATTCAGAGGCTTTTCCATGGTCGGCAGGCCTGCGCACCGCGTAAAGGCTGCCCAGTGGGATATTCAGAGGCATTTCCATGGTCGGCAGGCCTGCGCACCGCGTAAAGGCTGCCCAGTGGGATATTCAGAGGCATTTTCCATGGTCGGCAGGCCTGCGGACCGCGTAAAGGCTGCCCAGTGGGATATTCAGAGGCATTTTCCATGGTCGGCAGGCCTGCGCACCGCGTAAAGGCTGCCCAGTGGGATATTCAGAGGCATTTCCATGGTCGGCAGGCCTGCGCACCGTGTAAAGGCTGCCCAGTGGGATATTCAGAGGCATTTTCCATGGTCGGCAGGCCTGCGGACCGCATAAAGGCTGCCCAGTGGGATATTCAGAGGCATTTCCATGGTCGGCAGGCCTGCGCACCGCGTAAAGGCTGCCCAGTGGGATATTCAGAGGCATTTCCATGGTCGTCAGGCCTGCGGACCGTGAGAGGCTGCCCAGTGGGATATTCAGAGGCATTTCCATGGTCGGCAGGCCTGCAGACCGCGTAAAGGCTGCCCAGTGGGATATTCAGAGGCATTTCCATGGTCGGCAGGCCTGCGGACCGCGTAAAGGCTGCCCAGTGGGATATTCAGAGGCATTTCCATGGTCAGCAGGCCTGCGGACCGTGAGAGGCTGCCCAGTGGGATATTCAGAGGCATTTCCATGGTCGGCAGGCCTGTGCACCGTGTAAAGGCTGCCCAGTGGGATATTCAGAGGCATTTCCATGGTCGGCAGGCCTGCAGACCGCGTAAAGGCTGCCCAGTGGGATATTCAGAGGCATTTCCATGGTCGGCAGGCCTGCGGACCGCGTAAAGGCTGCCCAGTGGGATATTCAGAGGCATTTCCATGGTCGGCAGGCCTGCGCACCGTGTAAAGGCTGCCCAGTGGGATATTCAGAGGCATTTCCATGGTCGGCAGGCCTGCGCACCGCATAAAGGCTGCCCAGTGGGATATTCAGAGGCATTTTCCATGGTCGGCAGGCCTGCGGACCGCGTAAAGGCTGCCCAGTGGGATATTCAGAGGCATTTCCATGGTCGTCAGGCCTGCGGACCGTGAGAGGCTGCCCAGTGGGATATTCAGAGGCATTTCCATGGTCGGCAGGCCTGTGCACCGCGTAAAGGCTGCCCAGTGGGATATTCAGAGGCTTTTCCATGGTCGGCAGGCCTGCGCACCGCGTAAAGGCTGCCCAGTGGGATATTCAGAGGCATTTCCATGGTGGGCAGGCCTGCGCACCGCGTAAAGGCTGCCCAGTGGGATATTCAGAGGCATTTTCCATGGTCGGCAGGCCTGCGGACCGCGTAAAGGCTGCCCAGTGGGATATTCAGAGGCATTTTCCATGGTCGGCAGGCCTGCGCACCGCGTAAAGGCTGCCCAGTGGGATATTCAGAGGCATTTCCATGGTCGGCAGGCCTGCGCACCGTGTAAAGGCTGCCCAGTGGGATATTCAGAGGCATTTTCCATGGTCGGCAGGCCTGCGGACCGCATAAAGGCTGCCCAGTGGGATATTCAGAGGCATTTCCATGGTCGGCAGGCCTGCGCACCGCGTAAAGGCTGCCCAGTGGGATATTCAGAGGCATTTCCATGGTCGTCAGGCCTGCGGACCGTGAGAGGCTGCCCAGTGGGATATTCAGAGGCATTTCCATGGTCGGCAGGCCTGTGCACCGTGTAAAGGCTGCCCAGTGGGATATTCAGAGGCTTTTCCATGGTCGGCAGGCCTGCGCACCGCGTAAAGGCTGCCCAGTGGGATATTCAGAGGCATTTTCCATGGTCGGCAGGCCTGCGGACCGCGTAAAGGCTGCCCAGTGGGATATTCAGAGGCATTTTCCATGGTCGGCAGGCCTGCGCACCGCGTAAAGGCTGTCCAGTGGGATATTCAGAGGCATTTCCATGGTCGGCAGGCCTGCGGACCGTGAGAGGCTGCCCAGTGGGATATTCAGAGGCATTTCCATGGTCGGCAGGCCTGCGCACCGTGTAAAGGCTGCCCAGTGGGATATTCAGAGGCTTTTCCATGGTCGGCAGGCCTGCGCACCGCGTAAAGGCTGCCCAGTGGGATATTCAGAGGCATTTCCATGGTCGGCAGGCCTGCGCACCGCGTAAAGGCTGCCCAGTGGGATATTCAGAGGCATTTTCCATGGTCGGCAGGCCTGCGGACCGCGTAAAGGCTGCCCAGTGGGATATTCAGAGGCATTTTCCATGGTCGGCAGGCCTGCGCACCGCGTAAAGGCTGTCCAGTGGGATATTCAGAGGCATTTCCATGGTCGGCAGGCCTGCGGACCGTGAGAGGCTGCCCAGTGGGATATTCAGAGGCATTTCCATGGTCTACAGGCCTGCGGACTGTGTAAAGGCTGCCCAGTGGGATATTCAGAGGCATTTCCATGGTCGGCAGGCCTGCGGACCGTGAGAGGCTGCTCCGTGGGATATTCAAAGGCACGTCCATAGTCGGCAGGCCTGCGCACCGCGTAAAGGCTGCCCTGTGGGATATTCAGAGGCATTTCCATGGTCGGCAGGCCTGCAGACCGCGTAAAGGCTGCCCAGTGGGATATTCAGAGGCATTTCCATGGTCGGCAGGCCTGCAGACCGTGAGAGGCTGCCCAGTGGGATATTCAGAGGCATTTCCATGGTCGGCAGGCCTGCGGACCGCGTAAAGGCTGCCCAGTGGGATATTCAGAGGAATTTCCATGGTCGGCAGGCCTGCGGACCGTGAGAGGCTGCCCAGTGGGATATTCAAAGGCACTTCCATAGTCGGCAGGCCTGCGGACCGCGTAAAGGCTGCCCAGTGGGATATTCAGAGGAATTTCCATGGTCGGCAGGCCTGAGGACCGTGAGAGGCTGCCCAGTGGGATATTCAAAGGCATTTCCATGGTCGGCAGGCCTGCGCACCGTGTAAAGGCTGCCCAGTGGGATATTCAAAGGCATTTCCATGGTCGGCAGGCCTGCGCACCGTGTAAAGGCAGCCCAGTGGGATATTCAGAGGCACATGGTTAGTGCCGCTGAATATCTGTGGGTGCTGCTGCTGCATGCACCAGTGCTAATCAACTGGCATTGGGGCAAGCTGGAGGTGCTCAGGGTGTCACCCGTTGCTAACCGGGCAGCGGTGATATTGATCTAATGCCTGGCTAGCGACACGTGGCAAAGTCAGGCACAGGAAACACTGGCCTAACTTTCACCGCAGAAGCTAACTGAATAGTGGGTTTTTCTAAAGTCTATTATATAACGTTTATTTCTTAATTCTGACAGCAGTGAATTCCATACAGCAGGATCAACGACACAAAAGATATGTGCTCGGGTCTACATTAATTGCAACACACAAACTGTACGGTCTGATGAACACAACGTACATGGTGGGAGGGACTGACATAAAATAGTGTTTCCCTACCTAGATCATGGTGAACTAAAGCTTAGATCTTAAATTTAATTGAAATAAAATGGGGAGCCGGTGTAAAGAGTACAGAAACTGCCATTAGCCTCGGTTAGAACTGGGGAAGCAGCATTCTGCACTTGTAAGGTACTCATCAAAGCAACAGGAAAGTTTGTTCAGATGGGCTTCAATAATTACGCGACATAGAGACGAAAGGCGCCAGGATAGACTACAGATTACTCATAGAGGCATGTTTACTAAAGATTTTGACATGCATTAATGTGCGTCAATTGTCCACATTTTATTTCTATGGGCAATAGTGACACTTAACGCATGTTAACTTTATTAACTTTTAGTAAACACGTTCCTTAGTTGGAAGAAGGCATTTCACCACTGCTTTCAACTGTGGTTGCACAGAAAGGGTGTAAACAAGGCAGACACCCAGTCATGGAACCTGGGATGATAGAAGAATCTGCCACTCAGTCTGTATTCAGATCCTGCTCAGGACTAGGCCTTCAGCTCTACTAATGTTTAATACAAGTTTGATGGAAAACATCCATGATCTACAGCAGGGCTCAATAAAACCCAGGCACCACGTTGCCATGGCGACCAAAAATTTGTATCTCATGCCTGGGATTTTCAACTCCCCTCCCCACACCTTTCTGAAAAAAAAAAAGAGATCTGTTAGCAGACACTTTATGTCTACAAGTGAGGATTCGATCTCCCTCAGGCAGAAGAGGAGGCTGCCTGAAGGGATCCCATCCACCACAGGCAAAAGAGGGAAAAAGAGCCACCATCTCAGCAAAGACCCCTACTATCTGCTTGCAGAAGAAGAGGAGAGGGCTGTGATCTCACAAAGACCCCTGCTGTCTACCCGCAGGAGAGGAGGAGAGGGCTGTGATTTCACAAAGACCCCTGCTTTCTAACAGCAGGAGAGGAGGAGAGGGCTGCGATCTCACAAAGACCCCTACTGTCTACCTGCAAGAGAGGAGGAGAGGGCCGTAATCTCACAAAGACCCCTTCTGTCTACCTACAGGAGAGGAGATGGCCCTGATCTCACAATGACCCCTACTATCTGCCCACAGGAGAGGAGGAGATGGCCCTGATCTCACAAAGACCCCTACTATCTGCCCACAGGAGAGGAGGAGATGGCCCTGATCTCACAAAGACCCCTGCTGTCTACCTGCAGGAGAGGAGGAGAGGGCTGTGATTTCACAAAGACCCCTGTTTTCTAATAGCAGGAGAGGAGGAGAGGGCTACAATCTCACAAAGACCCCTACTGTCTACCTGTAAGAGAGGAGGAGAGGACCGTGATCTCACAAAGACTCCTGCTGTCTGCCTGAAGGAGAGGAGGCGAGGGTTGTGATCTCACAAAGACCCATGCGGTCTACCCGCAGCAGAGAAGGAGATGTCTGTGATCTCACAAATACCCCTGCTGCCTTCCCACAGGAGAGGAGGAGATAGCCGTCATCTCACAAAGATCCCTGCTGTCTACCCCCTGGAGAGGAGGAGATGACCATGATCTTACAGAGACCCCTGCTGTCTGCCCGCAGGAGAGCTGGAGAGGGCCGTGATCACACAAAGACCCCTGCTGTCTACCCCACAGGAGAGAAGGAGAGGGCTGTGATCACACAAAGACCCCTGATGTCTGCCCAGAGGAGAGGAGGAGAGGGCCATAAAGTCAAAAAGACCCCTTCTGTCTACCCGCAGGAGAGGAGTAGAGGGCTGTGATCTCACAAAGACGCCTGCTTTCTACCCGCAGGAGAGGAGGAGAGGGCCGTAATTTCACAACGACCCCTACTGTCTACCCACAGGAGAGGAGGAGATGGCCGTGATCTCACAAATACCACTGCTGTCTACCTGCAGGAGAGGAGGAGAGAGATGAGAGGGCTGTGATCTCACAAAGACCCCTGCTGTCTGTCGCAGTAGAGGAGGAGAGGGCCATGATCTCACAAAGACCCCAGCTATCTGCCCGTTGGGAGAGGAGGAGAGGGCCGTGATCTCACAAAAAACCCTGGCCGTAGGAGAGGGCCGTGATCTCACAAAGACCCCTGATGTCTACCTCTACCCGCAGCAGAGAAGGAGAGGGCTGGGATCTCACAAAGACCCCTGCTGTCTGCACACAGGAGAGGAAAAGAGGGCCGTGATCTCACAAAGATCCCTGTTGTCTGCCCACAGGAGAGGAGAGAGAGGGCTGTAATCTCACAAAGACCCCTATTGTCTACCTGCAGGACAGGAAGAGAGGGCTGTGATCTCACAAAGACCACTGCTGTCTTCCCGGAGGAGAGGGCCGTGATGGCACATGGACCCCTGTTGTCTGCCCGCAGGAGCAGGGGCGGCCCAAGGGGGGTGCGGGGCCATGTGCGGAGACTCGGTGTGGGGCCTCATTTGCATAAGTGGCCTTATTTGCATAAATATTTGCATAATGCTAACATTCATTAAGAGACATGTTTACTAAAAGTTAGTGTGTGTATGGATAAAGACAGACTAAAAGATTTCTACATTACTATAATCCAGTGCCAACCGCCAGGCACATTAGGAACTACTACAAACACTGCCCATTTAGAACCCATAGCAAACCCGCCGTATCCTAACAGCACTACCAGAACTCACAAAGCACCATACCCTACCTATCAAAAGGCAACACTGCAAATATTAAACCAATACATTTCAGAGAAAAACAATACATGACCTACTGGGGAAAGAGAACAAGTGGCAATGTCAAATAGGAATTACATAAACAGAATACCTCAGCTCAGTTACACATGCAGAACATAGACCATCACCAAACAAGGAATCACAATTTAGAAACAGGAAGGCAATAATTAAACTGGGAACCCCAAAAGCCAAACTTGGAATGTACAACAACTGTAGAAATAAAACTATAAATTAATTTCCTCTTGTACCAAACAAAGCGCAGACGTTAATGATGCACATTTCCCAGAGCTTTCATATTCCAGTTAATAAATTCAAAATAAAGAGATATCTTTCTACCTTTTGTGCATTTTTTTCCGGTTGCAATTGCTCCAGCCACTTTCTTCTGGTTTCTTCATGTTTTCTGCTAACTCTCCATCATCTGCTGTCTCTTCTCTCTTCTAGTTTTTTTTCCATTCTCTCTCTCTCTACATCTGCTTTAACATACTAATCTTTCTCCTTTTGCTCTTTCCTCATTCCTATTTCATCCACTCACATTTTACCCCTCCATCCTCAATCCCCACTTACTCTCCCAATACCCAGCTAAGTGTAGATTTTTTACCCCTACCACACAAAATATTTTTCCCCTCTCCATTTTACTCTCCCAGCCCCATCCCATTCTAATCCTCCCCTAATCCTCCCCCAACATCAGCTCCCTTCTAGTTCCAGTCTCACCCAGCATCCATTCCCTTCTTGTCAGTGCTTCAGCCCATTTCCAGTCCTAGCCCCCATCAGCCCATTTCCAGTCCTAGCAACCCCCCAACCCAATACCAGTCCTAGCCCCCCCCCATCACCCCACTTCCAGTCCTAACCCCCCCATCAGCCCACTTCCAGTCCTAACCCCCCCATCAGCCCATTTCCAGTCAGCCCCCCATAGCCCATTACCAGTCCTAACCCCCCCCAACAGCCCACAGCCCATTACCAGTCCTAACCCCATCAGCCCACCTCCAGTCTTAATCCCCCCAGCCCATTGCCAGTCCTAGCAACCCCAACCCATTACCAGTCCTAGCCCCCATAGCCCACTCCCAGTCCTAATCCCACCAGCCCATTACCAGTCCTAAGCCCAGCAGCCCCCTCCAGTGTTAACCCCCCATCAGCCCATTTCCAGTCCTAGCCCCCCCATAGCCCATTACCAGTCCTAACCCCCCCCCAACAGCCCACAGCCCATTACTAGTCCTAACCCCATCAGCCCACCTCCAGTCTTAATTCCCCCAGCCCATTTCCAGTCCTAGCACCCCCTCCAACCCATTACCAGTCCTCGCCCCCCCTAGCCCACTCCCCGGCCTAATCCCACAGCCCACTACCTGTCCTAATCCCACCAGCCCATTTCCAGTCCTAATCCCCCTCACCCAATTTTCAGTTTAAGCCCTCCCATACCCCATTACCAGTCCTAACCTCCCCATCAACTCACTTTCAGTCCTGATCCCATCAGCCCATATACAGACTTAGCGCCCCCATAGCCCATCACCACTCGTAAGCCCCCCGCCCCCCCATAGCCCATCACCACTCCTAACCCCCCCCCAGGCCCCCCCATAGCCCATCACCACTCCTAACCCCCCCCCAGGCCCCATAGCCCATCACCACTCCTACCCCCCAGTCCCCCCATAGCCCATCACCACTCTTAAACCCCCCAGCCCCCATAGCCCATCACCACTCCTAACCCCCCCAGCCCCCCCATAGCCCATCACCACTCTTAAACCCCCCCCAGCCCCCCCATAGCCCATCACCACTCCTAACCCCCCCCAGGCCCCCATAGCCCATCACCACTCCTACCCCCCAGTCCTCCCATAGCCCATCACCACTCTTAACCCCCCCAGCCCCCATAGCCCATCACCACTCCACAACCCCCCCAGCCCCCCCATAGCCCATCACCACTCTTAAACCCCCCCAGCCTCCCATAGCCCATCACCACTCCTAACCCCCCCAGCCCCCCCATAGCCCATCACCACTCTTAAACCCCCCCAGCCCCCCATAGCCCATCACCACTCCTAACCCCCCCAGCCCCCCCATAGCCCATCACCACTCTTAACCCCCCCAGCCCATCACCACTCTTAACCCCCCCAGCCCCCCATAGCCCATCACCACTCTTAACCCCCCCCAGCCCCCCATAGCCCATCACCACTCTCTTAACCCCCCCCAGCCCATCACCACTCTTAACCCTCCCCAGCCCCCCCATAGCCCATCACCACTCCTAACCCCCCCCCAGCCCCCCATAGCCCATCACCACTCCTAACCCCCCCCCCCAGCCCCCCATAGCCCATCACCACTCCTAACCCCCCCCCCCAGACTCCCATAGCCCATAACCAATACTAACGCCCAGCCCATCCCATGGAAATTTTTTAAAAAAAAGAAGTTTTATTCTACTGCAACCGTGGCCGCCGCGGCAGAATCGAGTGTGCCGCGGGGCCCCCACAGCCCAGCAGAGCCTGCCCTCCCGAGCCTGCCCTCCCCTTTATCACCTGTCTTCGCAGCTCTAATCAAACGCGCCGGCTTTCAGAGCGCGAAAGGGCTAGTTTCCCTTTCGCGGCTCTCTGTTAAGCCCGCGGGGGCTGATGGGAACTTCCCATCAGCCCCCGCGGGCTTAATAGAGCAGCGAGGGAGAAACTCTCCCTCGCGCTCTGAAAGCCGGCGCGTTTGATTAGAGCTGCGAAGACAGGTGATAAAGGGAGGCAGGCTCGGGAGGGCAGGCTCTGCTGGGCAGGGGGGGCCCCGCGGCACACTCGATTCTGCCGCGGCGGCCCCGGCTGCCGGAGAAGACAACTTCTTTTTTCTTTTTAAAAATTTTACTTTAGGATTAGAATGTTTTTTGCGCAGGGCCCCCTGAAACGCGGGGCCCTGTGCAAAAAACATTCTCGCTCAATGGACGGGCCGGCCCTGGCGAGCAGAAAGCAGGAGGTCTTTGAGACATCATGGCCCTCTCTTGCTGGCAGACAGCAGGGGTTTTTGAGAGACCACAGCCATCTCCTCCTCTCCTGCAGGTAAACAGCAGGGGTATTTGTGACATCACAACCCTCTGCTCATCTCCTGTGGGTAGACCGCACGGGTCTTTCTGAGATCACGGCCCTCTCCTCCTGCGGGCAGATAGCAGGGGTCTTTGTAAGATCACGACCCTCTTCTGTGGGCAGACAGCAGGGGTCTTTGTGAGACCCTAGCCCTCTCCTCCTTTCCTGTGGGCAGACAGCAGGGGTCCTTGTGAGATCACGGCCCTCTCCTACGGGCAGTCAGCAGGGGTCTTTGTGAGATCACGGCCATCTCCTCCTTTCCCGCGGCAAACAGCAGGGGTCTTTGTAAAATCACGGCCCTCTCAGGCAGGGGTCTTTGTGAGATCACAGCCCTCTCCATGTCCTGTAGACAACATGGGGTCTTTGTGAGATCACAGCCCTCTCCTCCTCTCCTGCGGGCAGACAGCAGGGGTCTTTGTGAGATCACAGCCCTCTCCTCCTCTCCTGCTGGCAGACAGCAGGGGTTTTTGTGAAATCACGGCCCTCTCCTGCGGGCAGACAGCAGGGGTCTTTGTGACATAACGGCACTGTCCTCCTCTCCTGCAAGTAGACAGCAGGGGTCTTTGTGAGATCACAGCTCTCTGCACCTCTCCTGTGGGCAGACAGCAGGGGTCTTTGTAAAATCACGGCCCTCTAATGCAGGTAGATGGCAGGGGTCTTTCTGAGATCACGGCCCTCTCCTCCTGCAGGCAGATAGCAGCAGTCTTTGTCAGATCACGGCCCTCTCCACCTCTCCTGTGGGCAGACAGCAGGGGTCTTTGTGAGATCACAGGCCTCCCCTCCTTTCCTGCGGGCAGACAGCAGGGGTCTTTGTGAGATCACAGGCCTCTCCTCCTTTCCTGCGGGCAGACAGAAGGGGTCTTTGTGAGATCAGAGCGCTCTCCTACGGGCAGACAGCAGGGGTCTTTGTGAGATCACGGTCCTCTCCTCTCCTGTGGGCAGATAGCAGGGGTCTTTGTGAGATCACAGTCCTCTCCTACGGCTAGACAACAGGGGTCTTTTTGAGATCACGGTCCTCTCCTCTCCTGTGGGCAGACAGCAGGGGTCTTTTGGAGATCACAGACCTCTCCTCCTCTCCTGCGGGTAGACAGCAGGGGTCTTTGTGAGATCACCGCCCTCTCCTCCTCTCCTACGGGCAGACAGCAGGGGTAATTTTGAGATCACGGCCCTCTCCTCCTCTCCTGCGGGCAGACAACAGGGGTCCATGTGACATCACGGCCCTCTCCTCCGGGGAGACAGCAGTGGTCTTTGTGAGATCACAGCCCTCTCTTCCTGTCCTGCAGGTAGACAATAGGGGTCTTTGTGAGATTACAGCCCTCTCTCTCCTCTCCTGTGGGCAGACAACAGGGATCTTTGTGAGATCACGGCCCTCTTTTCCTCTCCTGTGTGCAGACAGCAGGGGTCTTTGTGAGATCCCAGCCCTCTCCTTCTCTGCTGCGGATAGAGGTAGACATCAGGGGTCTTTGTGAGACCACAGCCCTCTCCTCCTCTCCTGCCAGGTAGACAGCAGGGGTCTTTGTGAGATCAGGGCCCTCTCCTCCTCTCCTGCAGTTAGACAGCAGGGATCTTTGTGAGATCACGGCCCTCCCCTCCTCGCCTGCTGGCAGACAACAGTGGTCTTTGTGAGATCACAGCCCTCTCCTCTTCTCCTGTGTGCAGATAGCAGGGGTCTTTGAAAGATCACGGCCCTCTCCTGTGGGCAGACAGCAGGGGTCTTTGTGAGATCCTAGCCCTCTCCTCCTTTCCTGCGGGCAGACAGCAGAGGTCTTTGTGAGATCACAACCCTTTCCTCCTCTCCTGTGGGTGGACAGCAGGGGTCTTTGTGAGATCACGGCCCTCTCCTCCTCTCCTACGGGCAGACAGCAGGGGTAATTTTGAGATCACGGCCCTCTCCTCCTCTCCTGCGCAGGGCCGGCCCGTCCATTGAGCGAGAATGTTTTTTGCACAGGGCCCCGCGTTTCAGGGGGCCCCGCGCAAAAAACATTCTAATCCTAAAGTAAAATTTTTAAAAAGAAAAAAGAAGTTGTCTTCTCCGGGAGGCGGGGCCGCCGCGGCAGTATAGAGTGTTCCGGGGGGGCCCCCCTGCCCAGCAGAGCCTGCCCTCCCGAGCCTGCCCTCCCCTTTATCACCTGTCTTCGCAGCTCTAATCAAACGCGCCGGCTTTCAGAGCGCGAGGGAGAGTTTCTCCCTCGCTTCTCTATTAAGCCCGCGGGGGCTGATGGGAAGTTCCCATCAGCCCCGCGGGCTCAACAGAGCCGCGAAAGGGAAACTAGCCCTTTCGCGCTCTGAAAGCCGGCGCGTTTGATTAGAGCTGCGAAGACAGGTGATAACGGGGAGGGCAGGCTCGGGAGGGCAGGCTCTGCTGGGCAGGGGGGGCCCCGCGGCACACTCGATTCTGCCGCGGCGGCCCCGGCTGCTGGAGAAACCAATTTCTTTTATAAAAAAAATTTCCCGGGGCGGGGCTGGGCGTTCGGTGTGGTGTTGGGTTTTGGGGGGCTGGGGGGGGGTTAGGAGTGGTGATGGGCTATGGGGGGCTGGGGGGGGGGGTTAGGAGTGGTGATGGGCTATGGGGGGCTGGGGGGGGGTTAGGAGTGGTGATGGGCTATGGGGGGGCTGGGGAGGGTTAAGAGTGGTGATGGGCTGGGGGGGTTAAGAGTGGTGATGGGCTATGGGGGGCTGGGGGGGGGTTAAGAGTGGTGATGGGCTATGGGGGGGCTGGGGGGGTTTAAGAGTGGTGATGGGCTGGGGGGGTTAAGAGTGGTGATGGGCTATGGGGGGCTGGGGGGTTAGGAGTGGTGATGGGCTATGGGGGGCTGGGGGGGTTTAAGAGTGGTGATGGGCTATGGGGGGGCTGGGGGGGTTATGAGTGGTGATGGGCTATGGGGGGCTGGGGGGGTTTAAGAGTGGTGATGGGCTATGGGGGGGCTGGGGGGGTTAGGAGTGGTGATGGGCTATGGGGGCTGGGGGGGTTTAAGAGTGGTGATGGGCTATGGGAGGACTGGGGGGGTAGGAGTGGTGATGGGCTATGGGGGCCTGGGGTGGTTAGGAGTGGTGATGGGCTATGGGGTGGCTGGGGGGGGTTTAAGAGTGGTGATGTGCTATGGGGGGCTGGGGGGGTTAGGAGTGGTGATGGGCTATGGGGGCTGGGGGGTTTAAGAGTGGTGATGGGCTATGGGGGGACTGGGGGGGTAGGAGTGGTGATGGGCTATGGGGGCCTGGGGGGGGGTTAGGAGTGGTGATGGGCTATGGGGGGGCCTGGGGGGGGGTTAGGAGTGGTGATGGGCTATGGGGGGGCTGGGGGGGTTAGGAGTGGTGATGGGCTATGGGGGCGCTAAGTCTGTATATGGGCTGATGGGATCAGGACTGAAAGTGAGTTGATGGGGAGGTTAGGACTGGTAATGGGGTATGGGAGGGCTTAAACTGAAAATTGGGTGAGGGGGATTAGGACTGGAAATGGGCTGGTGGGATTAGGACTGGGAGTGGGCTGGTGGGATTAGGACTGGGAGTGGGCTATGGGGGGCTAGGACTGGTAATGGGTTGGAGGGGTTGCTAGGACTGGAAATGGGCTGGGGGGAATTAAGACTGGAGGTGGGCTGATGGGGTTAGGACTAGTAATGGGCTGTGGGCTGTTGGGGGGGGGTTAGGACTGGTAATGGGCTATGGGGGGGCTAGGACTGGAAATGGGCTGATGGGGGGGTTAACACTGGAGGTGGGCTGATGGGCTTAGGACTGGTAATGGGCTGGTGGGATTAGGACTGGGAGTGGGCTATGGGGGGCTAGGACTGGTAATGGGTTGGGGGTTGCTAGGACTGGAAATGGGCTGGGGGGATTAAGACTGGAGGTGGGCTGATGGGGTTAGGACTGGTAATGGGCTGTGGGCTGTTGGGGGGGGGGTTAGGAATGGTAATGGGCTATGGGGGGCTGACTGGAAATGGGCTGATGGGGGGGT
The DNA here is from genome assembly GCA_033557465.1 of Ichthyophis bannanicus. Lineage (NCBI taxonomy): Eukaryota > Metazoa > Chordata > Amphibia > Gymnophiona > Ichthyophiidae > Ichthyophis > Ichthyophis bannanicus. The sequence goes on from CM066042.1 coordinate 20,444,418, forward strand.
TAGGACTGTAAGTGGTCTGATGGGGTGTTAAGGACGGGAAGTGTGTTGAGGGGGGGTGGCTAGGACTGGTATTGGGTTGGGGGGTTGCTAGGACTGGAAATGGGCTGATGGGGGCTAGGACTGGAAATGGGCTGATGCAGGGACAAGAAGGGAATGGATGCTGGGTGAGACTGGAACTAGAAGGGAGCTGATGTTGGGGGAGGATTAGGTGAGGATTAGAATGGGATGGGGCTGGGAGAGTAAAATGGAGAGGGGAAAAATATTTTGTGTGGTAGGGGTAAAAAATCTACACTTAGCTGGGTATTGGGAGAGTAAGTGGGGATTGAGGATGGAGGGGTAAAATGTGAGTGGATGAAATAGGAATGAGGAAAGAGCAAAAGGAGAAAGATTAGTATGTTAAAGCAGATGTAGAGAGAGAGAGAATGGAAAAAAAACTAGAAGAGAGAAGAGACAGCAGATGATGGAGAGTTAGCAGAAAACATGAAGAAACCAGAAGAAAGTGGCTGGAGCAATTGCAACCGGAAAAAAATGCACAAAAGGTAGAAAGATATCTCTTTATTTTGAATTTATTAACTGGAATATGAAAGCTCTGGGAAATGTGCATCATTAACGTCTGCGCTTTGTTTGGTACAAGAGGAAATTAATTTATAGTTTTATTTCTACAGTTGTTGTACATTCCAAGTTTGGCTTTTGGGGTTCCCAGTTTAATTATTGCCTTCCTGTTTCTAAATTGTGATTCCTTGTTTGGTGATGGTCTATGTTCTGCATGTGTAACTGAGCTGAGGTATTCTGTTTATGTAATTCCTATTTGACATTGCCACTTGTTCTCTTTCCCCAGTAGGTCATGTATTGTTTTTCTCTGAAATGTATTGGTTTAATATTTGCAGTGTTGCCTTTTGATAGGTAGGGTATGGTGCTTTGTGAGTTCTGGTAGTGCTGTTAGGATACGGCGGGTTTGCTATGGGTTCTAAATGGGCAGTGTTTGTAGTAGTTCCTAATGTGCCTGGCGGTTGGCACTGGATTATAGTAATGTAGAAATCTTTTAGTCTGTCTTTATCCATACACACACTAACTTTTAGTAAACATGTCTCTTAATGAATGTTAGCATTATGCAAATATTTATGCAAATAAGGCCACTTATGCAAATGAGGCCCCACACCGAGTCTCCGCACATGGCCCCGCACCCCCCTTGGGCCGCCCCTGCTGCTCGCAAGAGAGGAGGAGAGGGCTGTGATCTCACAACGACTGCTGCTGTCTGCCCACAATAGAGGGATGTGATCTTACAAAGACCCCTGCTATCTACCCGCAGGAGAGGGCTGTGATCTCACAAAGACCACTGCTGTCTACCTGCAGGTGATGAGGGAGGGCTGTGATCTCGCAAACACCCCTACTGTCTACTTGCAGGATGGGAGTGTGGTAGGCTATGGCCTAGCATGGCCTGCTACTATGAAAGGCCTGTAAGTTAGGCCTGGATCCTAACTCCCATTATTTATTTATTTATTAACATTTTTTATATACCGCACTATTCGTTATCAGCGCGGTTTACATGGAACAAAGGACCTCAGACAACATACAAATATCTGGGTTTTACAGTTAACAGGAAAATCAACTTGGATAACAGGATAACAGGATTAACTATGTACAAGACAACTATTTACATCAAAGAATCAGGGTATGAGAAGTTTCATGTAAATCTGTTGAACTAGATTGATGTGCTGATGAGTCAGAAGGTTTACGTGTTTGGCAAGTGGTTATTTGTGTTTGAATGTGATTGTGCTTCTTCGTTCTCTGGGAAGTATTTAAGGAAAAGGTGATGTTTCAGGGCCTTCCTGAAGTGGTTGAGATCAGGGATGGCCCTAATGTGTGATGGAAGGGTGTTCCAAAGTTTTGGGGCACATAGACTGAAGGCTCTGCTCGATGTTGTGGAGTTGTTATAGCTAGAAAAGAACCAAAAATCTGTGGAAAATGAGAAAACTGTTTTAAAATGCTTAATAAGATGTTTTCATGAATTCATAAGTCTTCTATTATTCTCTTGTGTGTGAAAGAACAGAAATGTTTCAGTATATGCATTCCAGAAGCCAAAGTTAACCTTGCAGTAGAAAAGTAACGAAATTCAGAACTGTACCATTGTTCAAGCAATCCTAAAGGAGGGGGCCGGTTGCTAGGCTCCGGAGGGATTTCTAATTGGACAAATGAAGGGAATGTATAAGCAATGAAAAGTTTGCATGTATCGAGTTGGAACCAATAGAAAGTTCTCATGTATCAAACTGAAAAAGAGGTATAAATGGTTATGTCTCTGTATAAACTTTTGCTTAGTTCCTTTTGAAGCTTTGACTGACTGGGCCTTGTGCACAATAAACTGACTTGGACCCTGTCAATCGACTCCTGGACTTATTCATTGATTGCACTTTGCCACAGCATATTCTTGGTGCATTGGCCGGGAAGTGCGAGTGGTAAATGGTACTCAAGTGAGTAATCTACGTAATTCGCCTTGAGGTTTGGCCCGGTTGGAACCGTGTCTGTCCGACCGCAGGGGAAACCTCAGGCGCCGCCGGCCCTTTTGTGCCGGAGAGGGTTCCGCCTGCCTCGGAGGGCCATCGGGTCCAGCTGGCCAACACCTCCGACCCGGGGGAGTCCAGGTTCCAACTCAGAAGCTGGTGTGGTATCGGGGACCGTTTTCAGTGAGTAGACATTTTTGAAGTATTTGATAGTCAGAAAGAATAGCCTGGGACAATGTCTTGCGTGTGCAAGACTGATTTGGTATATTTGGTATAGACTAACTGGGAAATCTCGCATGAGTATGCGCGAGACAAGGGAGCCTAATCACCTCCCATAAGGGCGGTCCTAGTAAGCTCCGCGTAAGGAAAGCGGAAGCCGAAGCCATCGACCCTTCTTGTTTGGAATAGTCAGTCAGTCAGAAAACCTGGGCACTTGAAATATTGAAATATGATATCTTGTTGAAATATGCTTGCGTGTGTGAGTGAGAGGTCTTGAAATACAGACCGAGCGAGAGCGGACTCCTAAGTAGCGCAGTTCCTGGCTGAGTGACCGCGCCCAGGTCGCGAACAAGAGGAAGCGAGTGGTGTTTGTCCCCCCCAGTGTTCTGTGGGCTGTACATACCCCTTACCTACAGCCATACTACCTATCCTTATTGTTCGTTGTCTTGTACGTCATTACGTGTACGTAGGGACGTAGGGTACGTAATGTACGCAGGTACGTTGAGTACGTAGGTAGTAGTGTACGTAGGTACGTTTAGATTATGGGAGGGACGGAGTCCACGCAAACTCCGCTGGCATGTATGATCAAGAATTTCCGTAAAGGATTTTCGGGCGATTATGGTACAAAAATGACTCCATCCAGATTAAAAATGTTATGTGAAAGGGAGTGGCCCGCATTAGCTGCTTCATGGCCCCGAGGGGGCACCTTTGATTTTGAGACAGTTTTATGAATTCATCAGCTTATACTGAGAGCGTATCCTGACCAGTTCCCCTATATAGATTCCTGGTTAAGTGTAAGATATAAGATATAAGATATGCCATACTGGGTCAGACCAAGGTCCATCAAGCCCAGTATTCTGTTTCCAACAGTGGCCAATCTAGGTCATATGTACCTAGCAGTTTCCCCAAGAGACACAAGTTCTGCAATGCTTTTACTGGGTCAAGCATTGATATCTTCGGTCACTTCTTAATAATGGTTTATGGACCTTTCCTCCAGGAACTTGTCCAAACCTTTTTTAAACCCAGCTACACTAACAGCCTTTACTACATCCTCCGGTAACAAATTCCAGAGTTTGATTACACGTTGAGTGAAAAAATATTTTCTTTTATTAGTCTTAAATAGTTTACCCTGTAGCTTCATTGCATGTCCCCTAGTCTTTCTATATTCTGATAAGGTAAACAATCGATCTACGTTTACCCGTTCCACTCCGTTCATTAATTTATAGACTTCTATCATATCTCCCCTCAGCCGTCTCTTTTCCAGGTTGAAGAGCCCTAACCTTTTTAGCCTTTCTTCATAGGAGTATCCTTCCATCCCCTTTACCATTTTGGTGGCTCTTCTCTGTACCTTTTCTAAAATCGCTATATCCTTTTTAAGATACGGCGACCAGAATTGCACACAATATTCAAGGTGCGGTCTCAACATGGAACGATATAGAGGCATTATAATATCTTTTGTTTTATTTTCCATTCCTTTCCTTATCATACCTAGCATTCTATTTGTATGTGAACAGCAGCCCTCATGGATGAAGCGCTGTTATGAGGAGCACTGTAAAATATTTGTAGCTACTACTAGGGGAACCAAAAAGGCTAAGGAAGCGAAGCCACTTGTGTATTCTGACCCAGAGTCCTCAGATATTCTGGATAGTTTACCCCGGCACCCACAGAAATTAGTCCCCACAGCCCCGCGACTTGAAGTAGAGCCCGAAGAGGAGCCCCAGCAAATACTGAAGCAACAGCCTAAGAAGTACCCTACCCCGAGTGAAAGTCCCGAGTCAGGCCCAAGCACAGCAGGGGGACTCGAGACTTCTGATGAGATAGAAAGCGGAAGCTCTCCTGCCAGTTCAGGGTCACCCACCAAGGAGACTAGTGCCCGGGAGCCTTATGATTTAAGAAGCGTAACTCCCAAGAAGAAGGAGAAAGCAGGGCACCTAATGCCATTACGCCAAGTGCCTGGAATTCCTGTTTTAAATGATCAGGGCCAGATGGCGCCAGGACCAACCAGCTTAGTTTATGTACCCTTTTCTACCACAGATTTATTAAACTGGAAAACGCATTATGCTTCCTACATAGCCAAGCCCCAGGAATTAACAGAATTAATGTCTAGCATTATGCAAACTCATCAGCCTACCTGGGCCGATTGTCGCCAGCTCCTGTCCACCCTCTTCACTACTGAGGAGCGAGGCCGAATCGGGCAAGCAGCCCTCTGATGGTTAGAAGAGAACCCTGTAGAAAGGGGAGGAATAAATCCCCCGCAAGCAGCAGCTGCAGAATACCCCAATGAAGATCCCAGATGGGACCCAAATGAGGAAAGGGGGGCGGCGGCCCTAACCAGATTTCGCCAGGCCTTATTGCAGGGCCTGAAGAAGGGAGGCCAGAGGGCCATGAATATCGGGAAAGTGTCGGAAGTTCTCCAGGGTCCAGATGAGAGCCCAGCGGCCTTTTATGAGCGGTTGTCTGAAGCTTATAGATTGTATACCCCATATGATCCTGCCGCTCAGGAAAATTTACGCATGGTAAATGCGGCCTTTGTTAGTCAGTCCCAGAGAGACATAAAGTGAAAATTACAGAAATTGGATGGATTTGCGGGCATGAATACAGCACAGTTAATGGAAGTCGCTCAGAAAGTATTTGTGAATCGTGAAAATGAACGAGACAGAGAAAGTGAACGAAAGATGAAGAAGAAGGCAGATCTTCTTGCTGCTGCTATAACCGAACGACGTGGAGGAGGTATTCCTAATCAAAGGACCAGAGGACGTGGAAGAGGCCGCGAAAGCGACAGGCCTCCATTAGGTACAAATCAATGCGCCTACTGCAAGGAAGAAGGACATTGGAGAAATGAGTGCCCGCATCTGGACTCCGCCCCTGCAAGGGGAGGAGGGAGTCCCTGGAGGACCGGAGGAAGATTTCAAAGGAGAGGATGAGTGAATCGAACACAGTTCCAGCAGGAGAGGGAAGAAGCCATTGAGGGAGTGGCAGTAGCAACAGGCTATGATCTGAATGACATAGATGAAGACTAGGCCAGACCGGGCTCCAAGTTCACCCTTGGTCCCCAGGAGCCTATGGTCAGTTTGAAGATAGGGGACCAATACATGGAATTCATGGTAGATACAGGAGCAGAACATTCAGTAGTAGCCAAGCCAGTAGCTCCTCTGTCCTCACGATCTGTCACCACTGTGGGAGCCACTGGAAATAAAGCCACAAAACCATTCTTGCAGAACCGCATGTGTGAACTAGGGGGACAGAAGATAACGCACCAATTCTTGTATATGCCTGAGTGCCCTATTCCACTACTGGGCCGAGACATGCTTGCCAAGCTCCAGGCCCAAATATCCTTTGCTGAAGGGGGAGAAATGAAAATGACTGGGAACGCAAAGCCTGCTGGTTGATGGTGCTTACTGTTCCCCGAGAAGAAGAATGGCGGTTCTATAGTGCACCTTCGATAAAGTCATCCAGTCCCTGTATACCTACCAACCTCATAGCTCCACCTGAAGTATGGGCAGAAGATAATCCACCTGGCCTAGCGAAGAACATAGCCCCTGTCATTGTCACCCTCAAGCCAGGAGCGGAACCAGTGCATGTGAAGCAGTATCCTCTCCCTCGACCAGCCACATAGAAGGAATTCACTGCCATTTAATGAAACTGCTGAAGTACGGACTTCTCGAGGAATGCCAGTCACCTTGGAACACCCCCCTTCTCCCAGTAAAGAAGCCTGGGACAGGGGACTACCGCCCAGTACAAGATCTAAGGCGAGTAAATGATGCAGTTGAAACTATACACCCAGTAGTACCAAACCCTTATACTCTCTTGGGACTGATCCCCGCTGAGGCTACTCACTTCACCGTCCTGGACCTGAAAGATGCCTTTTTCTGTGTGCGCCTAGTACCCACCAGTCAACTTTTATTCGCTTTTGAATGGCAAGACCCCACAACAGGAAGGCGGGGTCAGCTCACCTGGACCAGATTACCCCAAGGATTCAAGAATTCACCTACTCTCTTCAGTGCTGCCCTGAATCAAGATCTCTCAAGTTACCCAGTGGACCCAGGAAAGAGGGTTCTTCTTCAGTATGTAGATGAATTGCTCATAGCCACCAACTCAGAAAGTGAATGCCTACAAGCTACTAGTGAACTTTTGTACTTTCTCAAAGATGCTGGATACAAAGTTTCAAGAGCCAAAGCACAACTATGCCAAACTGAAGTCAAGTATCTAGGATTCCAGTTGTCCAGTGGGATCCGACGTTTAGGACCAGAACGCAAAGAAGCTGTATGTAATATCCCCACTCCAACCACTAGGAGGCAAGTAAGAGCCTTCCTGGGGGCCGCGGGATATTGTCGCATATGGATCCCCAACTTTGCCCTGATTGCAAAACCACTATACCAAGTCACCAAAGGAATGGAAAAATCCCCACTAGATTGGGGACCTGAACAAGATGTAGCATTCCAAACTTTGAAAAAGGCCCTGATGTCATCTCCAGCTTTAGGTCTTCCAGATGTTCCGAAGCCTTTCCATCTTTTTGTCCATGAGTTACAAGGAAACGCATTGGGAGCATTGACCCAATCTCTTGGTTCCTGGCAACGGCCAGTAGCTTATCTGTCACAACAATTGGATATAGTTGCAAAAGGATGGCCCCCTTGTCTGAGAGCTGTTGCAGCAACAGCCCTCCTAGTGGGCAAAGCAGACAAACTCACACTAGTACAAACTCTTCAAGTCACCGTGCCACACTCTGTCCTGACTCTCATGGAACACAAAGGAAACTTCTGGCTAACCAATGCACGAATGTTGAAGTATCAAAGCATGTTGTGTGAAAACCCTCGGATACAGTTGAAAGTTAGTCAAACTCTGAACCCTGCTACATTGTTTCCAATTGATCCTGGGCCACCTGATCATAATTGCTTAGAAACCATGGACACTGTATTCTCAAGTCGCCCTGATTTGACTGATGTCCCTCTAGAGGACCCAGAGCGGACTTTCTTTGTAGATGGAAGCAGTCTGGTCATCAATGGACATCGTTGTGCTGGATATGCAGTGGTGACCCTTGATCTGGTAGTTGAGTCCTCAGCCCTGACCCCAGGAACTTCTGCACAGAAAGCTGAATTGATAGCCCTCACCAGAGCCTTGACATTAGGAGAAGGCGTCTGCATAAATCTGTACACAGATTCCAAATATGCCTTCACTACTTTGCATGCACATGGAGCCTTGTATAAAGAGCGAGGGTTGATCACCTCAGGGGGTAAGGACATTAGGTATGGACCCGAGATATTGATGTTATTAGATGCTGTATGGGCCCCCAAACAAGTGGCAGTCATGCACTGCCGAGGTCATCAGACAGGAGCAGGAGAAGTCACCCGAGGGAATAGATTTGCAGATGCCACAGCCCGAAAGGCAGCCCCACCACAGGACAAGTTAGGACCCAAGATACTGTAATGCAAGCAGCCCTATTCCCTGTGCCCCTTAGTTCCTGGGCACCCCGATATACTACAAGAGAGTTAGACTGTTATTGTGAAAAGGAGGGAGGAGTCTTAACGGAACAAGGTTGGATAGTGCTACCAACCCCAGAAGGTAGTCCACCTCCAGGTCCTACCGTCATCCCTGAAGCATTAGGGCCAGCCTTTGTTCAAGCTTTCCATCAAGCCACACATTATGGAAAAACAGCCATGAAGAAAGCCCTGAGACCCCATTTCTGTATTTCATTGCTAGGATCCCTGACCACCTCGGTGGCACAGCAATGCCTGATATGTGCCAAAAATAATGCCAAGCAAGGTCCTGTTCCACCCCCAAGAATTCAGTCGGTAGGGGTGACCCCCATGAGTGATATACAGATAGACTTTGCAGAAATGCCCCATGCAAATGGATATCACTATATGTTAGTGTTAGTCTGCACATTTTCAGGGTGGGTAGAAGCCTACCCCACCCGAACTGAGAAAGCCAGAGAAGTCACTAGGGTATTGCTCCATGAGATCATTCCCCGATTTGGAATACCATCAACTATAGGGTCAGACAATGGTCCATCATTTGTATCTCAAGTGACTCAACAGTTAGCTCAAGCTTTGCAAATAAAATGGAAGTTACACACTGCTTACAGACCCCAGAGCTCAGGGAAAGTAGAATGAATGAATAGAACCCTGAAAACACAGTTATCCAAGCTTTGTCAAGAAACACACCTGAAGTGGCTGCAAGTTTTACCCATAGCCCTTCTTAGGATACGTTCAGCTCCCACCAGATCCTTAGGTGTCTCCCCTTTTGAGATTTTGTATGGGCGACCTCCACCCATAGTGCAGGGAATAAAGGGAGACATGAGACAGATAGGATCTGAAATAACAAGACAAGAACTATTAGCTTTAGGTTCTGTTTTGCAGAAACTCCAAACGTGGGTGCAAGACCGACTACCCATCAACCTGACCGAGCCTCTGCATCCCTTCAAGCCAGGAATGTCCGTGTGGGTGAAAGAGTGGATAAAAACCCTGGTGGCGCCGCATTGGAAGGGACCCTATGTCGTCGTCCTATCAACCCCCACTGCAGTGAAAGTTGCAGAATTCGAACCCTGGATCCACCACAGTCGAGTGAAGCCGGCAGCTGCTCCTGATCCTGGCCAATGGACATCAGTGAATGATCCCGAGACTCCATTGCGACTCACCTTGAGGAGACAGCCAGCTTTATAGAGAATCTTCAGCATCCACTTACGTCACGCGAAAGTGACCATCACTGCAGAAACAGAAGAAAACTCAGCACAGTTCATTATCCTCAACTTTCCAGTTAAGCTCCAGAGACTGTAATCACAATGTTCTTCCACTATTGCCTTGTGGGAGTGGTGATCCTGGGAATCCTGGAAAAGACTTTTGCTCTACCCCCTTGTGCAGCTTGCATAACCACCACCCGAACAGGACAAAAGATTACTCAGATTTTGCTCTATCATTCCTACTATACCTGCACTGGTACAGTCAGCTGGTGTGTTTATAATGGCACTGAACTGAATATTTGCACAAAGGGGAAAAGTAAGACTTGTTATAACCCTCGACAGAACCCATCCTACTTTACATTTGAGATACGCTGGAATGATGAAGATGGAGCCATTCTGAATGCGACAAAACCCCTCACCAACCCCACAAAACCTATCATCCTGAATTTTGATGCTTGCGATGCAATCAACAGAAATGCTTACCACAGATGTGGGTCATGGGAGCGAGCATACTACCATGATGATAAATACATGTGTCCAGAAGGAGCCTATGGATGGGGAAGGTGTACAGGAAAGAGTACAGCAGCCACCATCTACACCACTTCATCTAGACATGATTACTTTTGCCCAAAATGGGAATGTGTATATTTTGCTACCTGGAAGAATGCACCGACGGGACGAGATGGAGATCATCGCAAAGGTAGCCTAACAAAGATCAGACTACCAGAACCCAAGAAATGCCAGAAAGGTGCCTGTAATCCTCTACAACTTTTCATAGCCAACCCTAGCCACTGGAAGCAAGGATACAAGTTTGGGTTGCGTATTGCAGGAGGAGGTGCAGATCCTGGGACTATCTTATATCTGCAATTAAACACCAAAACTCATGTATCCTCCATGGAGGAACAACAATGGGAGACCAATGGCCTTGGGAGGCACAAGAACTGAACTATTCTGTTCCGTATAATCAGACTAATATACACAATACCACAAGTGAATGGGTATTGGCCCACTCCATTGTGTCAATTGACAAGTTCCAAGCCAGTTTATTGTGCACAGGCCCAGTCAGTCAAAGCTTCAAAAGGAACTGAGCAAAAGTTTATACAGAGACATAACCATTTATACCTCTTTTTCAGTTTGATACATGAGAACTTTCTATTGGTTCCAACTCGATACATGCAAACTTTTCATTGCTTATACATTCCCTTCATTTGTCCAATTAGAAATCCCTCCGGAGCCTAGCAACCGGCCCCCTCCTTTAGGATTGCTTGAACAATGGTACAGTTCTGAATTTTGCTACTTTTCTACTGCAAGGTTAACTTTGGCTTCTGGAATGCATATACTGAAACATTTCTGTTCTTTCACACACAAGAGAATAATAGAAGACTTATGGATTCATGAAAACTTCTTATTAAGCATTTTAAAACAGTTTTCTTATTTTTCACAGATTTTTGGTTCTTTTCTAGCTCCTCTGTACCTCCTGACACCACCAATCAGATGTGCCCTTCAACGGCATTAAACCGCCGATGCGGGAGCGCGCCCGGGACCAAGAACAGTGAATCGGCAGCAGAGGGAGTGAGCGGGAGCTCCTCTGTACCTCCTGACACCACCAATCAGATGTGCCCTTCAACGGCATTAAACCGCCGATGCAGGAGCGCGCCCGGGACCAAGAACAGTGAATCGGCAGCAGAGGGAGTGAGCGGGAGCTCCTCTGTACCTCCTGACACCACCAATCAGATGTGCCCTTCAACGGCATTAAACCGCCGATGCGGGAGCGCGCCCGCGGCCCTTAGGCGTTGGACCGTACGGGACCGAGGAAATGGCTGTGCTAAATTGGTTCTGTCTGCTGGTATATATGTTTTAGTTAATGTATTGTAATGTATGTGTTGTGCTTCCCTGTGATATGTACCCCTTATTCCTTCACTTTGATTAATTACAAAGTGACTTGTGTTTCCCTTACCTTTGTATGACCCTGTATTGTATTTACCGCTTTGATTGAAGGAAAAGGCGGGATACAAAACTGTTTAAATAAATAAATAATGGGAGTTAGGATCCAGGCCTAACTTACAGGCCTTTCATAGTAGCAGGCCATGCTAGGCTGTAGCCTACCACATTCCCCCCTTTGATTATTCCCACCCGCAAGTGAGGAAGGGTGAGAATTAAATCACTCATTAGTCAATTAATACATTCGACTGGTGTAATGGCATCATCATCGTGGGGTATAGGGTAATATTGCCACATAGTTAATACTTTTGCAGCTGCCTTCCGCTCTATAGTGTTATCAATTGATGATGTTATCATGCGTAAGCAAAGGGGTAGGAGACAAGGGAGCAATAAGCACAGGGCTAATATGAATAGTACGATAAACATAAGGGATTTCAGACCACCAATCCAAGAAAACAATGAACCAAACCACCCATCCATCTTTAAACTGTGCCAGGTCTGGACAGGCACAAATGTCTGCTCTCTCATCTGGGTGGCTAAATCTTCCACTACATGCCCATTATTATCAATCTGTAAACAACAATTACTGAGATTCAACGTCCCACACACCCCACCTTCAGCTGCTAACAAATAATCTAAAGCTAAACGATTTTGATAAATGGCTGTGTGCATTTGCGTACTTTGCTTTGCCGGAAGGGTTAGTGCTATACTAGTTTCATTGGTTATTATTTCAACAACAGCTTGCAAACGTATTATTCGATTAATCATATAAACAGGAGTACGATATCCCCAAGTCCCATCCTGCTCCCAAGTAGCAGGTCCATAGTATGAGATGATTCTTTCTGGTGGCCATTCTTCAGATGACGCATCCCATTTGTCCCATTGGCCTATTTTCAAGGCCTCCTTCAGCTGTCGACTTCTGTACACAGGATATCCCAGCTGTTCTCCCTGGGATGTAGGCAGGAGGAAAAAGGAAGGTCGTATGGTTCCCAATACACATGCGCCTCCCCAATGGTGAGGAAGTCTGGCATATGCAAATCCAGTACAGTCCAGGTGGTGCTTGCCAAGAATTATATGCTGCTAAGTTAGTCCAGATACTGGCAAGTTTGGGGAACTGAACTAGAGGATTGGAAGGTTCAGTAGTGTTGACTCCTGACCACCAAGATGTCTTCTAAGTGGTACTGTTGTAGAACTTCTGATTGAGACAGACCAGCTGCCCCACTTCCATATTAAACATTGGTCCATAGCGAGAAAAACATAAGTTACCCACAATGGAGTGGGCCAATATTCATTCACTTGTTGTATTGTGTATATTAGTCTGATTATACAGAACAGAATAGTTTAGTTATTGTGCCTCCCAAGGCCATTGGTCTCCCATTGTTGTTCCTCCACAAAACAAACAGTCTGAAACATGGAGACTAGATGCAACTGCTCCCGCTAATTCAAGAAATAAGTTCTGGGAGGCAGGAGGAATTTCAAACTCTGATTTCATGGCTTCATAGAAGGAGTGATGTATACGATAGGGTGAGGATACATGAGTTTTGGTGTTTAATTGCAGATATAAGATAGTCCCAGGATCTACACCTCCTCCTGCAATACGCAACCCAAACTTATATCCTTGCTTCCAGTGGCTGGGGTTGGCTATGAGGAGTTGTAGAGGATTACAGGCACCTCTCTGGCATTTCTTGGGTTCTGGTAGTCTGATCTTGGTTAGACTGCCTTTGCGATGATCTCCATCTCGTCCCGTCGGTGCATTCTTACAGGTAGCAAAATCACATTCCCATTTTGGGCAAAAGTAATCATGTCTAGATGAGGTGGTGTAGATGGTGGCTGCAGTACTCTTTCCTGTACACCGTCCCCATCCATAGGCTCCTTCTGGACACATGTATTTATCATCATGGTAGTATGCTCGCTCTCATGACCCACATCTGTGGTAAGCATTTCTGTTGATTGCATCGCAAGCATCAAAGTTCAGGATGATAGGTTTTGTGGGGTTGGTGAGGGGTTTTGTCGCATTCAGAAGGGCTCCATCTTCATCATTCCAGCGTATCTCAAATGTATAGTATGATGGGTTCTGTCGAGGGTTATAACAAGTATTACTTTTCCCCTTTGTGCAAATGTTCGGTTCAGTGCCATTATAAACACACCGGCTGACTGTACCAGTGCAAGTATAGTAGGAATGATAGAGCAAAGTCTGAGTAATCTTTTGTCCTGTTCGGGTGGTGGTTATGCAAGCTGCACAAGGGGGTAGGGCAAAAGTCTTTTCCAGGATTCCCAAGATCACCACTCCCACAAGGCAATAGTGGAAGAACATTGTGATTACAGTCTTTGGAAGTTAACTGGAAAGTCGAGGATAATGAACTTTGCTGAGTTTTCTTCTGTTTCTGCTGTGATGGTCACTTACGCGTTACGTAAGTGGATTCTGAAGATTCTCTATAAAGCTGGCTGTCTCCTCAAGGTGAGTCGCAATGGAGTCTCGGGATCATTCACTGACATCCATTGGCCAGGATCAGGAGCCGCTGCCGGCTTCACTCGACTGTGGTGGATCCAGGGTTCAAATTCTGCAACTTTCACTGCGGTGGGGGTTGACAGGATGACGACATAGGGTCCCTTCCAATGCGGCGCCAGCGGGGTCTTTCTCCACTCTTTCACCCATACGGACGTTCCTGGCTTGAAGGGATGCAGAGGCTTGGTCAGGTTGATGGGTAGTCGGTCTTGCACCCACGTTTGGAGTTTCTGCAAAACAGAGCCTAAAGCTAATAGTTCTTGTCTAGTTATTTCAGATCCTATCTGTCTCATGTCTCCCTTTATTCCCTGCACTATGGGTGGAGGTCGCCCATACAAAATCTCAAAAGGGGAGACTCCTAAGGATCTGGTAGGAGCTGAACGTATCCTAAAAAGGGCTATGGGTAGAACGTGAAGCCACTTTAGGTGTGTTTCTTGACAAAGCTTGGATAACTGAGTTTTCAGGGTTCTATTCATTCGTTCTACTTTCCCTGAGCTCTGGGGTCTGTAAGCAGTGTGTAACTTCCATTTTATTTGCAAAGCTTGAGCTAACGGTTGAGTCATTTGGGATACAAATGATGGACCATTATCTGACCCTATAGTTGATGGTATTCCAAATCGGGGAATGATCTCATGGAGCAAAACCCTAGTGACTTCTCGGGCTTTCTCAGTTCGGGTGGGGTAGGCTTCTACCCACCCTGAAAATGTGCAGACTAACACTAACATATAGTGATATCCATTTGCATGGGGCATTTCTGCAAAGTATATCTGTATATCACTCATGGGGGTCACCCCTACCGACTGAACTCTTGGGGGTGGAACAGGACCTTGCTTGGCATTATTTTTGGCACATATCAGGCATTGCTGTGCCACCGAGGCGGTCAGGGATCCTAGCAATGAAATACAGAAATGGGGTCTCAGGGCTTTCTTCATGGCTGTTTTTCCATAATGTGTGGCTTGATGAAAAGCTTGAACAAAGGCTGGCCCTAATGCTTCAGGGATGACGGTAGGACCTGGAGGTGGACTACCTTCTGGGGTTGGTAGCACTATCCAGCCTTGTTCCGTTAAGACTCCTCCCTCCTTTTCACAATAATAGTCTAACTCTCTTGTAGTATATCGGGGTGCCCAGGAACTAAGGGGCACAGGGAATAGGGCTGCTTGCATTACAGTATCTTGGGTCCTAACTTGTCCTGTGGTGGGGCTGCCTTTCGGGCTGTGGCATCTGCAAATCTATTCCCTCGGGTGACTTCTCCTGCTCCTGCCTGATGACCTCGGCAGTGCATTACTGCCACTTGTTTGGGGGCCCATAGAGCATCTAATAACATCAATATCTCGGGCCCATACCTAATGTCCTTACCCACTGAGGTGATCAACCCTCGCTCTTTATACAAGGCTCCATGTGCATGCAAAGTAGTGAAGGCATATTTGGAATCTGTGTACACATTTATGCGGAGTCCTTCTCCTAATGTCAAGGCTCTGGTGAGGGCTATCAATTCAGCTTTCTGTGCAGAAATTCCTGGGGTCAGGGCTGAGGACTCAACTACCAGATCAAGGGTCACCACTGCATATCCAGCACAACGATGTCCATTGATGACCAAACTGCTTCCATCTACAAAGAAAGTCCATTCTGGGTCCTCTAGAGGGACATCGGTCAAATCAGGGCGACTTGAAAATACAGTGTCCATAGTTTCTAAGCAATTATGATCAGGTGGCCCAGGACCAATTGGAAACAATGTAGCAGGGGTCAGAGCTTGACTAACTTTCAACTGTATCTGAGGGTTTTCACACAACATGCTTTGATACTTCAACATTCGTGCATTGGTTAGCCAGAAGTTTCCTTTGTATTCCATGAGAGTCAGAACAGAGTGTGGCACGATGACTTGAAGAGTTTGTCCTAGTGTGAGTTTGTCTGCTTTGCTCACTAGAAGGGCTGTTGCTGCAACAGCTCTCAAACAAGGGGGCCATCCTTTTGCAACTGTATCCAATTGTTTTGACAGATAAGCTACTGACCGTTGCCAGGAACCTAGAGATTGGGTCAATACTCCCAATGCGTTTCCTTGTGACTCATGGACAAAAAGATGGAAAGGCTTCTGAACATCTGGAAGACCTAAAGCTGGAGATGACATCAGGGCCTTTTTCAAAGTTCGGAATGCTACATCTTGTTCGGGTCCCCAATCTAGTGGGGATTTTTCCATTCCTCTGGTGACTTGGTATAGTGGTTTTGCAATCAGGGCAAAGTTGGGGATCCATATGCGACAATATCCCTCGGCCTCCAGGAAGGCTCTTACTTGCCTCCTAGTGGTTGGAATGGGGATATTACATACAGCTTCCTTGCGTTCTGGTCCTAAACGTCGGATCCCACTAGACAACTGGAATCCTAGATACTTGACTTCAGTTTGGCATAGTTGTGCCTTGGCTCTTGAGACTTTGTATCCAGCATCTTTGAGAAGATACATAAGTTCACTAGTAGCTTGTAGGCATTCATTTTCTGAGTTGGTGGCTATGAGCAAGTCATCTACATACTGAAGAAGAACCCTCTTTCTTTGGTCCACTGGATAACGTGAGAGATCTTGATTCAGGGCAGCACTGAAGAGAGTAGGTGAATTCTTGAATCCTTGGGGTAATCTGGTCCAGGTGAGCTGACCCCGCCTTCCTGTTGTGGGGTCTTGCCATTCAAAAGCGAATAAAAGTTGACTGGTGGGTGCTAGGCGCACACAGAAAAAGGCATCTTTCAGGTCCAGGACGGTGAAGTGAGTAGCCTCAGCGGGGATCAGTCCCAAGAGAGTATAAGGGTTTGGTACTACTGGGTATATAGTTTCAACTGCATCATTTACTCGCCTTAGATCTTGTACTGGGCGGTAATCCCCTGTCCCAGGCTTCTTTACTGGGAGAAGGGGGGTGTTCCAAGGTGACTGGCATTCCTTGAGAAGTCCGTATTTCAGCAGTTTCATTAAATGGCAGTGAATTCCTTCTATGGCTGGTCGAGGGAGAGGATACTGCTTCACATGCACTGGTTCCGCTCTTGGCTTGAGGGTGACAATGACAGGGGCTATGTTCTTCGCTAGGCCAGGTGGATTATCTTCTGCCCATACTTCAGGTGGGGCTATAAGGTTGGTAGGTATACAGGGACTGGTTGATTTTATTGAAGGTGCACTATAGAACCGCCATTCTTCTTCTCGGGGAACAGTAAGCACCATCAATCCAGCAGGCTTTTGGGTTCACAGTCATTTTCATTTCTCCCCCTTCAGCAAAGGATATTTGGGCCTGGAGCTTGGCAAGCATGTCTCGGCTCAGTAGTGGAATAGGGCACTCAGGCATATACAAGAATTGGTGCGTTATCTTCTGTCCCCCTAGTTCACACATGCGGTTCTGCAAGAATGGTTTTGTGGCTTTATTTTCCAGTGGCTCCCACAATGGTGACAGATCGTGAGGACAGAGGAGCTACTGGCTTGGCTACTACTGAATGTTTTGCTCCTGTATCTACCATGAATTCCATGTATTGGTCCCCTATCTTCAAACTGACCATAGGCTCCTGGGGACCCAGGGTGAACTTGGAGCCCGGTCTGGCCTAGTCTTCATCTATGTCGTCCAGGTCATAGCCCGTTGCTACTGCCACTCCCTCAATGGCTTCTTCCCTCTCCTGCTGGAACTGTGTTCGATTTATTCCTCCTCTCCTTCAAAATCTTCCTCCGGGCCTCGAAGGACTCCCTCCTCCCCTTGCAGGGGCGGAGTCCAGATGCGGGCACTCATTTCTCCAATGTCCTTCTTCCTTGCAGTAGGCGCATTGATTTGCACCTAATGGAGGCCTTTCGCTTCCGCAGCCTCTTCCACGTTCTCTGGTCCTTTGATTAGGAATACCTCCTCCACGTCTTTCGGTTATAGCAGCAGCAAGAAGATCTGCCTTCTTCTTCATCTTTCGTTCACTTTGTCTCGTTCATTTTCACGATTCACAAATACTTTCTGAGCGACTTCCATTAACTGAGCCAGTTTATTGTGCACAGGCCCAGTCAGTCAAAGCTTCAAAAGGAACTGAGCAAACGTTTATACAGAGACATAACCATTTATACCTCTTTTTCAGTTTGATACATGAGAACTTTCTATTGGTTCCAACTCGATACATGCAAACTTTTCATTGGTTATACATTCCCTTCATTTGTCCAATTAGAAATCCCTCTGGAGCATAGCAACCGGCCCCCTCCTTTAGGATTGCTTGAACAATGGTACAGTTCTGAATTTCGCTACTTTTCTACTGCAAGGTTAACTTTGGCTTCTGGAATGCATATACTGAAACATTTCTGTTCTTTCACACACAAGAGAATAATAGAAGACTTATGGATTCATGAAAACTACTTATTAAGCATTTTAAAACAGTTTTCTTATTTTTCACAGATTTTTGGTTCTTTTCTAGCTATAATGGGAGTTAGGATCCAGGCCTAACTTACAGGCCTTTCATAGTAGCAGGCCATGCTAGGCCGTAGCCTACCACAACAGGAGAGGAGGAGAGGGCTTTGATCTCACCAAGACCCCTGTTGTCTCACCGCAGGAGAGGAAGAGAGGGCTGTGATCTCACAAAGACCCCTGCTGTCTGCCCACAAGAGAGGACCGTGATGTCACAAAGACCCCTGCTGTCTGCCTGCAGGAGAGGGCCGTGATTTCACAAAGACTCCTGCTGTTTGCCGCAGGAGAGGAATAGATGGCCGTGGTCTCACAATGACCCCTGCTGTCTGCCCACAGGAGAGGAGGAGAGGGCCGTGATCTCACAAAGACCCCTGCTGTCTACCAGTAGGAGACTAGGGGATGGGCATGATGTCACAAAGACCCCTGCTGTCTACCTGCAGGAGAGAAGGTGATGCCATTGATCTCAAAAAGACCCCGGCTGTCTACCCACATGAGAGGGCCGTGATTTCACAAAGAACCCTGCTGTCTACTTACAGGTGAGGAGGAGAGGGCCGTGATCTCACAAAAACTCCTGCTGTCTACCCATAGGAGAAGAGTATAGGGCTGTGATTTCACAAAGACCCCTGCTGTCTGCCCACAGGAGAGAAGAGGGTCGTGATCACCCAAAGATCCCTGCTGTCTGACCGCAGGAAAGGAGGAGAGGGCCGTGATTTTACAAAGACCCCTGCTGTCTACGTGCAGGAGAGGAGAAGAGGGCTGTGATCTCACAAAGACCCCTGCTGTCTACTTGGAGAGGAGGAGAGGGCTGTGATCTCACAAAGACCCCTGCTCTCTGCCCACAGGAGAGCGCCGTGATTTCACAAAGACCCCTGATGTCTGCCCTCAGGAGAGGGCCGTGATCTCACAAAGACCCCTGATGTCTGCCCTCAGGAGAGGGCCGTGATCTCACAAAGATCCCTGCTGTCTACTTGCAGGAGAGGAGGACAGTGCCATGATGTCACAAAGACCCCTGATGTCTGCCCACAGGAGAGCGCTGTGATTTCACAAAGACCCCTGCTGTCTGCTCTCAGGAGAGGGCAGTGATCTCACAAAAACCCCTGTTGTCTACCCACAGGACATGGAGAGGGCTCTGATCTCACAAAGACCCCTGATGTCTGCGTGCAGGAGAGGAGGAGATGCCCGTGATCTCAAAATAAACCCTGCTGTCTGCCCTCAGGGGAGGGCTGTGATCTCACAAAGACCCCATGTTGTCTACCCGCAGGACATGGAGAGAGCTGTGATCTCACAAAGACCCCTGCCTGAGAGGGACGTGATTTCACAAAGACCCCTGCTGACTGCCCGAGGAGAGGAGGAGATGGCCGTGATCTCACAAGGACTCCTGCTGTCTGCCCGAGGAGAGGAGGAGTTGGCCGTGATCTCACAAGGACTCCTGCTTTCTGCCCGCAGGAGAGGAGGAGAGTCCTCTGATCTCACAAGGACTCCTGCTGTCTGCCCGCAGGAGAGGAGGAGAGTCCTCTGATCTCACAAAGACCCCTGCTGTCTGCCTGCAGGAGAGGAGGAGATGCCCGTGATCTCAAAAAGGCCCCTGCTGTCTGCATGAGAGGGCCGTGATCTCACAAGGAACCCTGCTGTTTTCCCGCAGGAGAGGAGGAGAGGGCCGTGATCTCACAGAGACCCCTGCTGTCTGCCCGCAGGAGAGGAGGTGAGGGCCGTGATATCACAAAGACCCCTGCTGTCTGCCCACAGGAGAGGCGGCAATGTCCGTGATCTCAAAAAGACCCCTGCTTTCTGGCCGCATGAGATGGCCGTGATTTCACAAGAACCCTGCTCTCTGCCCGCAGGAGAGGAGAAGAGGACCGTGATCTCACAAAGACCCCTGCTGTCTGCCAGCAGAAGAGGGTCATGATGTCTCAAAGACCGCCTGCTGTCTGCCCGCAAGAGAGGCGGCGATGTCCGTGATCTCACAAAGACCCCTGCTGTCTACCTGTAGGAGACTAGGGGATGGTCGTGATGTCACAAAGACCCCTGCTGTCTACCCGCAGCAGAGAAGGAGAGGGCTGTGGTCTAACAAAGACCCCTTCTGTCTACCTGCAGGAGAGGAAAAGATGGCTGTGATCTCAAAATGACCCCTGCTGTCTGCCACAGGAGAGGCGGAGAGGACCGTGATCTCACAAAGACCCCTGCTGTCTACCCGCAGGACATGGAGTGGGCTAAGATCTCACAAAGACCCCTGATGTCTGCTCACAGGAGAGGAGGAGAGGACTGTGATCTCACAAAGACTCCTGCTGTCTACCCAAAGGAGAGGAGTAGATGGCTGTGATCTCAAAAAGACCCCTGCTGTCTGCCCACTGGAGAGGAGGAGAGGACTGTGATCTCACAAAGACCCTGCTGTCTGCCCACTGGAGAAGAGAGGGCCGTGATCTCACAAAGACCCCTGCTGACTGCCCGCAGGAGAGGGCCGTAATTTCACAAAGACCCCTGCTGTCTTCCCACAGGAGAGTTCTGTGATCTCACAAAGACCCCTGCTATCTGCCCACAGAAGAGGAGGAGAGGGCCGTGATCTCACAAAGACCCTTGCTGTCTGCCCGCAGGAGAGGAGGAGAGGACTGTGATCCCACAAAGACCCCTGCTGTCTACCCACAGAAGAGGAGGAGAGGACTGTGATCCCACAAAGACCCCTGCTGTCTTCCCACAGGAGAGGACTGTGATCCCACAAAGACCCCTGCTATCTGCCCACAGAAGAGGAGGAGAGGGCCGTGATCTCACAAAGACCCTTGCTATCTGCCCACAGAAGAGGAGGAGAGGGCCGTGATCTCACAAAGACCCTTGCTGTCTGCCCACAGAAGAGGAGGAGAGGGCCGTGATCTCACAAAGACCCTTGCTGTCTGCCCACAGAAGAGGAGGAGAGGGCCGTGATCTCACAAAGACCCTTGCTATCTGCCCACAGAAGAGGAGGAGAGGGCCGTGATCTCACAAAGACCCTTGCTGTCTGCCCACAGAAGAGGAGGAGAGGGCCGTGATCTCACAAAGACCCTTGCTGTCTGCCCGCAGGAGAGGAGGAGAGGACTGTGATCCCACAAAGACCCCTGCTGTCTACCCACAGAAGAGGAGGGGAGGACTGTGATCCCACAAAGACCCCTGCTGTCTTCCCACAGGAGAGGACTGTGATCCCACAAAGACCCCTGCTATCTGCCCACAGAAGAGGAGGAGAGGGCCGTGATCTCACAAAGACCCTTGCTATCTGCCCACAGAAGAGGAGGAGAGGGCCGTGATCTCACAAAGACCCTTGCTGTCTGCCCACAGAAGAGGAGGAGAGGGCCGTGATCTCACAAAGACCCTTGCTGTCTGCCCACAGAAGAGGAGGAGAGGGCCGTGATCTCACAAAGACCCTTGCTGTCTGCCCACAGAAGAGGAGGAGAGGGCCGTGATCTCACAAAGACCCTTGCTGTCTGCCCACAGAAGAGGAGGAGAGGGCCGTGATCTCACAAAGACCCTTGCTGTCTGCCCACAGAAGAGGAGGAGAGGGCCGTGATCTCACAAAGACCCTTGCTGTCTGCCCGCAGGAGAGGAGGAGACTCCTGTGTCCTCACAAAGACCCCTGCTGACTGCCCGCAGGAGAGGAGGAGAGGACTGTGATCCCACAAAGACCCTTGCTGTCTGCCCACAGAAGAGGAGGAGAGGGCCGTGATCTCACAAAGACCCTTGCTATCTGCCCACAGAAGAGGAGGAGAGGGCCGTGATCTCACAAAGACCCTTGCTGTCTGCCCACAGAAGAGGAGGAGAGGGCCGTGATCTCACAAAGACCCTTGCTGTCTGCCCGCAGGAGAGGAGGAGAGGACTGTGATCCCACAAAGACCCCTGCTGTCTACCCACAGAAGAGGAGGAGAGGACTGTGATCCCACAAAGACCCCTGCTGTCTTCCCACAGGAGAGGACTGTGATCCCACAAAGACCCCTGCTATCTGCCCACAGAAGAGGAGGAGAGGGCCGTGATCTCACAAAGACCCTTGCTGTCTGCCCACAGAAGAGGAGGAGAGGGCCGTGATCTCACAAAGACCCTTGCTGTCTGCCCACAGAAGAGGAGGAGAGGGCCGTGATCTCACAAAGACCCTTGCTGTCTGCCCACAGAAGAGGAGGAGAGGGCCGTGATCTCACAAAGACCCTTGCTGTCTGCCCGCAGGAGAGGAGGAGACTCCTGTGTCCTCACAAAGACCCCTGCTGACTGCCCGCAGGAGAGGAGGAGACTCCTGTGTCCTCACAAAGACACTCTGAATTCTGGAAGAAATTGAAAACTCATCTCTTCCAGGAACACGTTTCCCTACTTCTATAGCCCTCTCTAATCTTCTCTTTAAACTCCCTATGTAAATAGCCCTTAAAACTCCATGTAAATAGTTCTTAAGCCTCCGCCATGAGTAGTCTCTTGTTAACCAGTGATACTGTGTTTATCATTGTTTCATTGTATTCAGTTGAAATTCACCG
The DNA here is from genome assembly GCA_033557465.1 of Ichthyophis bannanicus. Taxonomy (NCBI): domain Eukaryota; kingdom Metazoa; phylum Chordata; class Amphibia; order Gymnophiona; family Ichthyophiidae; genus Ichthyophis; species Ichthyophis bannanicus. The sequence continues at coordinate 20,467,133 of CM066042.1, forward strand.
ACTGTTATGTTCCCTGTAAACCGTCTTGAATTGTAGAAAATCGGTATATAAAGCTTGTTAAATAAATAAATAACTGCAGTCTGCCCGCAGAAGAGGAGGAGATGGTCGTGATCTCAAAAATACCCCTGCTGTCTGCCCGCAGGGGAGGGCCGTGATCTCACAAAGACCCCTGCTCTCCTCCGACAGGAGAGGACCGTGATCTCATAAAGACCCCTGCTATCTGCCCACAGGAGAGGAGGAGATGGCGTGATCTCATAAAGACCCCTGCTGTCTGCCCGCAGGAGAGGAGGAGATGGTCGTGATCTCAAAAATACCCCTGCTGTCTGCCCGCAGGGGAGGGCCATGATCTCACAAAGACCCCTGCTCTCCTCCGACAGGAGAGGAGGAGAGGACCGTGATCTCATAAAGACCCCTGCTATCTGCCCACAGGAGAGGAGGAGATGGCGTGATCTCATAAAGACCCCTGCTGTCTGCCTGCAGAAGAGGAGGAGAGGACCGTGATCTCACAAGGACCTCTGCTGTCTGCCCGCAGGAGAGGAGGAGACGGCCATGATGTCACAAAGACCCCTTCTGTCTGCCCGCACGTGAGGAGGAGGGCCATGATCTCACAAAGACTGCTGCTGTCTGCCCTCAGGAGAGGGCTGTGATCTTACAAAGACCCCCGCTATCTGCCCGCAGGAGAGGAGGAGATGGCGTGATCTCATAAAGACCCCTGCTGTCTGCCTGCAGAAGAGGAGGAGAGGGCCGTGATCTCACAAGGACCTCTGCTGTCTGCCCGCAGGAGAGGAGGAGATGGCGTGATCTCCCAAAGACCCCTGCTGTCTGCCCGCAGGAGAGGAGGAGATGGCGTGATCTCATAAAGACCCCTGCTGTCTGCCTGCAGAAGAGGAGGAGAGGGCCGTGATCTCACAAGGACCTCTGCTGTCTGCCCGCAGGAGAGGAGGAGACGGCCATGATGTCACAAAGACCCCTTCTGTCTGCCCGCACGTGAGGAGGAGGGCCATGATCTCACAAAGACTGCTGCTGTCTGCCCTCAGGAGAGGGCTGTGATCTTACAAAGACCCCCGCTATCTGCCCGCAGGAGAGGAGGAGATGGCGTGATCTCATAAAGACCCCTGCTGTCTGCCCGCAGGGGAGGGCTGTGATCTCACAAAGACCCCTGCTCTCCTCCGACAGGAGAGGAGGAGAGGACCGTGATCTCACAAAGACCCCTGCTATCTGCCCACAGGAGAGGAGGAGATGGCGTGATCTCATAAAGACCCCTGCTGTCTGCCTGCAGAAGAGGAGGAGAGGGCCGTGATCTCACAAGGACCTCTGCTGTCTGCCCGCAGGAGAGGAGGAGACGGCCATGATGTCACAAAGACCCCTTCTGTCTGCCCGCACGTGAGGAGGAGGGCCATGATCTCACAAAGACTGCTGCTGTCTGCCCTCAGGAGAGGGCTGTGATCTTACAAAGACCCCCGCTATCTGCCCGCAGGAGAGGAGGAGATGGCGTGATCTCATAAAGACCCCTGCTGTCTGCCTGCAGAAGAGGAGGAGAGGGCCGTGATCTCACAAAGACTGCTGCTGTCTGCCCTCAGGAGAGGGCTGTGATCTTACAAAGACCCCCGCTATCTGCCCGCAGGAGAGGAGGAGATGGCTGTGATCTCCCAAAGACCCCTGCTGTCTGCCCACAGGAGAGGAGGAGAGGGCCGTGATCTCAGAAAGACCCCTGCTGTCTGCCCGCAGGAGAGGTCTCTGATCTCACAAAGATCCCTGCTGTCTACCCCCAGGAGAGGAGGAGAGGGCTGTGATTTCCCAAAGACCCCTTCTGTCTGTCCATAGGGAAGGAGGAGAGGGCTGTGATCTCAGAAAGATCCCTGCTGTCTACCCCCAGGAGAGGAGGAGAGGGCTGTGATCTCCCAGAGACCCCTTCTGTCTGCCCATAGGGAAGGAGGAGAGGGCTGTGATCTTCCAGAGACCCCTTCTGTCTGCCCATAGGGAAGGAGGAGAGGGCTGTGATCTCACAAAGACCCCTGCTCTCCTCCGACAGGAGAAGAGGAGAGGACCGTGATCTCACAAAGACCCCTGCTATCTGCCCACAGGAGAGGAGGAGATGGCGTGATCTCATAAAGACCCCTGCTGTCTGCAGAAGAGGAGGAGAGGGCCGTGATCTCACAAGGACCTCTGCTGTCTGCCCGCAGGAGAGGAGGAGACGACCATGATGTCACAAAGACCCCTTCTGTCTGCCCGCACGTGAGGAGGAGAGGGCCATGATCTCACAAAGACTGCTGCTGTCTGCCCTCAGGAGAGGTCTGTGATCTTACAAAGACCCCCGCTATCTGCCCGCAGGAGAGGAGGAGATGGCTGTGATCTCCCAAAGACCCCTGCTGTCTGCCCGCAGGAGAGGAGGAGAGGGCCGTGATCGCAGAAAGACCCCTGCTGTCTGCCCGCAGGAGAGGGCTGTGATCTCAGAAAGATCCCTGCTGTCTACCCGCAGGAGAGGAGGAGAGGGCTGTGATCTCCCAGAGACCCCTTCTGTCTGCCCATAGGGAAGGAGGAGAGGGCTGTGATCTCACAAAGATCCCTGCTGTCTACCCCCAGGAGAGTAGGAGGGGGCTGTGATCTCCCAAAGACCCCTGCTGTCTGCCCACAGGAGATTGGATCCCCGTGGTATATCAGTAATGCAAGGCATCAGCTTGCCCAAAGAGATCTGATCTCTCACGGGCAGAAGAATGCAAGGCAGCTTGTCCATGGACCCTGCAAAAACAATAATAAAAAAAATGGACGGGAATGAAAATGCAAAAGTTTAAAGGGGCAGTGTGTTACAAAAAAGAGGAGAAGCCGCCTTCAATGTCCAACGAATATTGCTTTCTATGTGCGCAGGGCGGTTGGTCAAGTCGGGGTCTATGCTTATCAGTTTTGACGCAGAGAAAGCGTTCGATAGGGTTTCCTGGGACTTCATGTACCAGACTTTGGAGGCGATGGGATTCTCTGGATTCTTTGTAGATGTGATCCGCCTCTTATATGCTGAGCCACAGGGGGCCATCTTAGTTAACGGCCATATGTCAGAAGCCTTCCCCATTCAGAAGGGAACGCGTCAAGGTTGTCCTCTTTCCCCGCTCCTCTTTGTCTTGACGTTGGAGCCGTTGTTGATTCGAATCCGAACAGCCACGGAGTTTCGAGGTATCCCGATTGGGTCGGCAGAAGTCCGGGTAGCGGCTTTCGCGGATGACTTGCTTGTCCATTTGAGTAACCCAACTGAGGGGCTCCCAGGTTTGTTACAACTTATCGAGGACTACGGGGTGCACTCTGGGTTCCGATTAAACTTAGATAAATCTGAGGCCATGTGGGTGGGTTCGGTAGGACAGTGGGGCTGGATTGGGGACTTCCCTTTAAAGTGGGCGGCGGGGCATTTCAAGTATCTTGGTATTTATTTGCCGGTGCACGTGCGGGATCTATACCGTCTCAATGTCTCCAAACTCACGGATGCTGTTGCGGTGCATGTGGATAAATGGCGCGATTTGCCGCTTTCTTTGGTGGGACGGGTGGCTTTATTTAAGATGGCGCTGTTTCCCAAGATCCTATACATGTTGCAGACCCTTCCGCTAATGCTGACACGGGCGGACCTTCGGAGGCTGCAGGTTCTTATTAATCGTCTTCTCTGGCAGGGTCGGAGGCCCAGGGTGCGATTAGGCATTTTACAGCAGCCCCGATCTTTAGGAGGCCTTGGGCTCCCGGACCTTCGGAAATATAACATAGCTTGTTTGCTGCGGATCGGGCGGGATTGGCTTTGGGATCTAGAGGAGAGTTTGCCATTAGCGCTTTTGAAGGAGGCTGTCCGGCCTTTTCATCCGAGGTACCTGCTTCATAAATCGGTGCGGGGCCCTAGTCGAGAACTAAGGGAGGTGTTATTGGACCCAGTACGACAGGCATGGTGTCTCTTTTGCGGCGGGCGTCGACTCTCGCCTGGCTGTTCTCCCTACCTTCCCATTTGCGGCAATGCGGATTTTCTTCCCGGTCTGGAGGGGCCGGTATTTGAGAGGTGGGCCCGTATGGGGATAGAGAATCTGGAGCAAGTGGTCTCATCGGAAGGTGTGGTGGAAACCTACGCAGCGTTGGGGCAACAGTACCCGCTGAAACAGTGGGACGTCTTCCCCTACATGCAGCTTCGGAGCTATATTAGGGGCGTCCCCCGGGAGGCTCTCAGGGGGGAGGTCAGTTCAGTTTTGGAAGAGGCGCTTCGCGGCTTGGATCAAGGGATACGTGTATCATGGCTGCACCAAATGCTTTGGGAGGGCCTGGAACCGATATCGGTAACAGAGTTGGCGACTGCATGGACTGTGGAGTTGAGGGAAGAGGTGACACCAGATGGTTTATTGCGGGGTTTGGTGGCGCTCCCCACACTGAGTGCTATGGTGGCACATAGAGATGCTCAATTTAAGATATTACGTCGCCTACACTTTGCACCCCATCGTGCATGGAGGGCCGGCCTAGCCGATAATCCTGGTTGCCCTAGGTGCAGCGAGGCTCGGGCCACGTTGGGGCATATGTTTTGGTCCTGCCCTCAAAGCTCAGGTTTTCTGGAGGAAGGTGATGGCCTACTTGGCCCGCTGTGTGCAGCTGCCAGTGCCTTTACATGCTGGCAATGTGGTCCTAGATATCTGGGACGAGCAATGGTTGGATGCTTTGGGCCCCGTGATGATGAGCTGGATTCGCTTGGTCTTGATGCTAGCCCGCATGACGGTTTTACAGAAATGGTTGGAAACAACTGGGCCTGGTTGCGGACTTTGGAGAGTGAAGCTCCATGAGATGTTACTCATGGCCCGGCTTCATGCTGCTGGGCATCCGCGCCGTTGGCAGCGGTGTCTGGAGGGGTGGGGAGCCCATCTCTCTCTCTCCTGCCTTCCCGAGTTCGCTGTCGGATACTTGGTGGCCTTTAAGGGGCGCAAGGGCTTCCTCACTGGAGTCCCCCCTTGCGTACTATTCAATACGCCTGCAGATAGTGTGAAGGAGGGTGTTCCAATACAGTCGGGGATAGGGAGGGTTGGGTGGGGGGAGGGGGAATAGGTAGGGATGTGGCAGGGCTATGGCTGCTGTGAATGTTTGGGGGAGTGGTTGCTTGTTGCCTTGCACACAGAGGGCCTGGGAGAAGAGTCCACCCTAGGTCCGTCCGGTTTGATCGGCAAGTTATTGAAAGGGATTGCAGGGGGGGGGGGGGAGGTACTGGGGGGGATATCCCCACCTAGGGGAGGATGCTCCATTGTGTATGGTTTTGAGTGTTTGGCTGATGTAGGTGGAATGCAGTGGAAGGAAGGGTGGGTAATTCCCGCCACTGTTAGAACTGTGGACCTCCCTGGCGGTTCCTGGCGACGGCCCCGTGGGGGTGGAGGAGCTGTCATTTATTTTCACTGGGGTTTACTAGTGTTTTAGTGCCTCTCGCCGACCTCGCTCTCACATCCTACTGCTCCTGCACTTGTTGATGATTTGTTTAATGTATACTGTTTGTAATACTTTTTGATTCTGTGTATTCGCTTGATTGTTTATTGATTATGGTGCTGAAAACTGAATAAAACAGATTGAACATAAAAAAGAGGAGAATGGAGAGAATGTTGGGCTGGAGTGGGACAGAGCGAGAAGGGGGGAACCTGGAAGGAGAAGCGTGGGGAGGCGTTGAAGGGGAGGGAAAGAATGCAAGGTGTTTGTAGACTAAAGGTACAATTTGTATATGTCGAAAGGTGCATTTCCCCTCCTTAGAACACACACAATTACTGCATGCGCACACACAGTCACCCCACCTCCACAGGACAGAGACACTCACACCCCAGCTCCGCAGGACAGAGACACTCACACCCCAGCTCCGCAGGACAGAGACACTCACACCCCAGCTCCACAGGACAGAGACACTCACACCCCACCTCCACAGGACAGAGACACTCACACCCCAGCTCCACAGGACAGAGACACTCACACCCCAGCTCCGCATGATTGGCACACACAAGGCAGCACACACATAGGCACCTCACTTCTGCACCACACAAAACACACATAGGCACCTCACTTATTTATTTATTTATTTAGCTGTATTTATATACCGCTTTTCACCGGGTCAAAGCGGTGCTACATAGGGGGGGGGGGAATTAAGTACAAGGGGGGGCCATCACCGGGGGGGCAACATTGATGATTCTGACTTCTGCACCACACAAAACACACCCACGCACACATAGGCACCCCACCTCTGCACCTCTCCCACACTTAGGTTTCCCAGTTCTACAGGGCACGCTGTGATAAGGAAGCTTATCATAGCTCAGGTAGGAGCTATAGAAAAGATGATGTGACTCTGAACAAGCAACCTGTCAGTTCTGGTAGAATTGAGAAAACAGAGTTTTCACATAAAAGACTACCAGTCCCAGAATGCACCAGGTTTCCAGCAGCCATGAGAGGGGCTGAAGTGAGAGAATGTGTGTGCAATCAAGAGAGCTATGAGGTAATCCCTAAGCACTCATCTCAAAGGGCAGGGCTTGATTCAACACAGCTGCGCTGTGTTAGGGAGCAGCACACATTAGGAAAGAATAAGAATAGAGATTATTCTTCAGGAAACAGTTTCAGCAACAGTTTCAAGAACAGCTTCAGGACGAGATACAGAGGGGAGAGCTTCAGCAACGGCTACAAGCACCAGTATCACCTGGAGAAACAGAAGCCAAGCCAAGCAGATAGAGAGAGAAGGAAACTCTCTGGAAGGAAGAGAAGAAAGGCCATTGGAAGGTCTGGGAGATTCCAAGGCAGTACTCATACTGGGAGGTATTCCAAAGGCCAGCAGAGTCCATTGGACTGGATTCAGCCAGAGGAATGGAGTGGCAGAGATAGGAATCACCAGTGGCTACCTGGAAGAGAGAAGACTGCATGTGGAAGGGACTTTCAGACCAAGGCCAGAAGGTATGTGAGAGAAGATCCAGTGTCCAGGGATCAAGATTGGAAGGCTGGACATCAGAATTGGATTACATATTGGCCAGGCTATACAGAGAGGAATAATGATAGCAGGAGAGGCTCAGGTATGAACACTGATCCAGACCCTATCTATAATAGAGAGTAGCAGCAAGGGAATAAGCATTCTCATGATAGTGCCTTAATGAAAGACTCGTCTGTGCCAATGTATGATAGTGACCATATGCTGATTGATACAGCAGATGAAAATACAGTTTATATGGACTGTTCTCTATCTAAATGCTATTACTAGTTTTCTCTGAGCAAACACATCAGCCATCACAAAGAAACCTAACTTTATTCTTTATTTCCACTGCAAACAGCTCTTAAAGCAGGATTTGGGCTCACACAGTAGCAGCCAGCCAGCTAAAGGCTTTCAGCTGGTCCATTGATAGTAATTAGGGCTGCACCTGATTGTGTGTGTGAGCAAGGGAGAATCACTGCTGAGATCGGCGTGGAAAATAAGCAGAAGTTAACCTAACCAGCAAAGTTTATTCTTTTCTTTGTGCTTTTGTATTTTGGTAATTATTTGCTAAGAAAACATTATTTATTATTTATTTATTACAATTTCTTATATACCGCACTATTGTCAGCGCGGTTTACATACAACAAAATGACCATAACAAACTGCTTGGCTTCACATAGAACAGGAGTAACAACTTGGATAACATGTTTATGCTTTACAGAGAACAGGAGTTGCAACTTGGATAACACAGGGAATGCAAACTGAACTAAATACATATGTACAAGGAGATCGAGTCTGAGAATTTAGGGTGTACATGTGTGTACATGTGTGCGATAGGGTTGATATGTTAACTTGAGGAGGTAAGGGAGAGGCAATTATGTAGGGGTTGGGTTAATCTGGTAGTACTGTGTAAATAAATGGAATTTGAGAGCCTTTCTGAATTGTGTTAAGTCAGTAATCGCACGGATGCCTGGTGGTAATGCGTTCCAACATTTTGGGGCATAGATACTGAATGCCCTGCTAGATGTTGCGGTTGTGTACTTTGTTGAAGCCTTTGGTACTACTAGCGCATTCGTTGATGAGGTTCACCTTATTCTGTTGGGAGGAATGGGTTGAATGATGTCGGTTAATGAGGGGGAGGTAATGCCTAATGCTAATTGCCTGACAAGCTGAAGGTTGTTTCTGGTTTATTTTGTGACTTTTTGTTATCCATTTAAACACTGCAAGCAAGTAACCTCATTTATAGTGCTATCAAGCATACATGTGCTGGGTGAATTAAACCCCATCAATAAAAGAAGTATTTTATTGATCTTACCACTTGGTTTCACAACTCAAATTATTGTCATCAGCTGTGTTTGGGAGTGAATGAACTACAATACCCACAATACCTTGCAAGAATCATATGAATATATGCATCGTCAAGATTGTGTAAGTTCTCACCCTAGGCAGCCGTCTGACAACGCGCACGCACGCACACACACACACACATTGCAGTCCTTCATCCCACTCACACAAAGGCACCCACCATCACATTCCATGCACAGAGAGACAAACCACCGTTGCACCACATGAGACTTGCTATCATCCAGCCCCTGCTACCACAACAAGACAGGTTTTATCATCTTCCACCCTCTCCAGACCTGTATGAGTTTGCAAATGAAGGGAGATCAGTAGAGAATGGAGGTAATAGGGGCGAGGGGGTGCAAAGGGGTCACAGCCATTGGCTTCTAAGATATTGGCCTGGCTCTTAATTCCAAACAAAATTTGTTAAGGTCTGATTTGTGTTTGTTAGAATGGATTAATCACACCAGGGTGGTGAACAATAAAAAAAGATTTATAAATTACATTCAATAAGCTAATAAACGTAATTAAAATAAAAACAGACTTAAAAAAAAACAAAACCCTCTGGCCACACTGCCCTGAGTGAGCCTGATGTTATTTGAGTTTGAAAGTTAAGCAGGATATATCTGGTTAGTACTTGGATGGGAGACTACCTCGAAATATCAGGTGCTGTAGAATTACTTTGTGGAAGAAAGGCTGGCAATTTAGTTCCAATTGCCCCTTGCCAAAACATTCCTATAGATAGGGAGAAATTGCTAGACGTTGGCATCGTTTCAATAGCACTTAGCAATAACAATAAAAGAATATAGAAGACAACATAATGGCAGAAGACAACAGTAAAACCAGCCATTCGGCCGCAATTTATCCAGCAACCTCTCTCAAAAGGACCTACTCCAAATCAAAAGCGTGACCAAAAAAAACATGTTTTCAGAGAGGTTTTAACTCTTAGTGAATTCCAGTGAAACAAAGCCAAATAAAAGAGTGAAGGATGTCTTGTAACCTGTCAACAGAATGAATCAACCAAGTGAACCTGAATGGTACCAAGAAATCTGGAAGATAAATAGTGCCCTGTGTCCAAAATGAAAACCATTATTTACATGCGTAAAAGCTACAAACAGCAGAGTTTGAAAGGGGCAGAGTTGTGAGTGTGGTTTGCGCAGGAACATAAATTATGCATTTATCTTTTATTATACAAGAGAGAAATACAGGTACACTTCAAAAAGTTGCATAAATTTGTTAGATGTATAGAAACATAGAAAAATAACGACAGAAAAAGCTACATGACCTGTCCTTCCACAACTACAACAGTCCCCTTTTTTCCTTTAGAGATCCTCTGTGTTGGTCCCATGCTTTTTTGAATTCAGATACAGTCCTCATCTTTACCACCTCCATTGCGCGACTATTCCACGGATCCACCACTCTTTCCATAAAGAAATATTTCCGCATATCACTCCTAAATCTATCCCCTTTCACCCTCATCCCATGTCCCCTCGTAGCAGAACTTGCTTTCAATCGAAAGAGGCTCTCTCCCTGAACATTTATGCCACGGAGGTATTTAAACATCTCAATCATATCACCTCTATCCTGCCTTTCCTCTAAGCAGGTGTACATATTAAGATCCTTAAGTCTGTCCTCATATGTTTTATAATGAAGACCACTAACCATTTTAATAGCCACCCTCTGTACTGACTCCATCCTGTTTATATCCTTTTGAAGGTGCGGTCTCCAGAATTGCACACTATACTCCAAATGAGGTCGCACCAAAGACTTATTCAGAGGCATTACCACCACTGTTCCCTCTAAGCTGTGCGCGTGTGCGCGCGCACACACCTCGCCGAGCGAGCGCACATACATTACAACAGAGCGCACAAAAATTATGGCTCTGATTCTGATAGAAAACACAGACGTCTTAAAATTTAAGTTATGATTTGTAATTACTAGAAATTTCCCGCTTCATTTAGTAATCGTCTATTTTCATTTAATTTGATTAAAATCAGTGTGGTGTACATACTGTATTCTGACGTGTAGTCAAATTTTAAAGTATGTAACTCAGAGTGTCGTTATGTGGCGCACAAAAATTTAACCTTCCTTCAAAAGCTGCACACAGCTGATATTTTATGCGCACACAGCCTACAGAAAATTAGAGGGAACATTGATTACCACCTCCTTTTTTCTGCTAGCCATTCCTCTCCGTATGCACCCAAGCATCCTGCTAGCTTTTGCCGTCGCCTTTTCTACCTGTTTAGCTACTTTAAGATCATCAGACACAACCACGGTAGGTCCCGCTCTTCTTTAGTGGACAAAAGTACTTCACCCCCGGTACTATATTGCTCCCTTGGATTGCTGCAGCCCAAATGCACGACCTTGCATTTTTTAACACGTGAGAGACTGAAATTGGATGACTAAATAAATTATCTACCTAAATGAACTGAAACAAAACTAAAATTTATCTAAAAACAAATAAAATTATGGATAATGTTAGTGGTTACTATTAATGTAAATGGGCATGGTATGTTGAAGTTGTAGAATGGGATTTTGCTGGATTGATGTACTGAAAAAATAATAAATTACAAAAATAACTATATGTATGTAAGAGTCTATGCATAAAGTTCTTCCTCCTCGCTTATTATTGATAACAGACCATTACAAAACAAAATTAAGAGTCAGAAATCAAAGCATGTTCAGCTTGTTAACGCTCACTCGGGGTTTGCTCATCGCTCTGTTGGTCGTGCTCATGGCTCAGATTGTTAGCATGATCTTAGGAGTTGCTCTGAAGATTTCCAGACGTCCCTGATATTCAGGGCGCAACCCAGGTGTTTTCCAGGTCAGCAATGGGGATAATTTAAAAGACAAAATAATGTTGTGCATGGACACATAGCCTTTTATAAAATTGCGTTATTAGAAAAGGTTCAGAGAAGAGCCACCAAAATGGTAAAGGGGATGGAAGGATACTCCTATGAAGAAAGGCTAAAAAGGTTAGGGCTCTTTAACCTGGAAAAGAGACGGCTGAGGGGAGATATGATAGAAGTCTATAAATTAATAAACGGAGTGGAATGGGTAAACGTAGATCGACTGTTTACATTATAAGAATACAGAAAGACTAGGGGACATGCAATGAAGCTACAGGGTAAACTATTTAAGACTAGTAAAAGAAAAAAAAAATTTCACTCAACGTGTAATCAAATTCTGGAATTTGTTACCGGAGGATGTAGTAAAGGCTGGCAGTGTAGCTGGGTTTAAAAAAGATTTGGACAAGTTCCTGGAGGAAAGGTCCATAAACCATTATTAAGAAGGGACCCAGGTATCAATGCTTGACCCAGTACAAGCATTGTGGAACCTGTGTCTTTTGGGGAAACTGCTAGGTACGTATGACCTAGATTGGCCACTGTTGGAAACAGGATACTGGGCTTGATGAACCTTGGTCTGACCCAGAATGGCTTATCTTATGTCCTGACTGTGGGGTTAGTTTTATAACAGGTTGCCTAGGTTGAGAGGGCAAATAGTTGCCTATTTCTAGCCTGTTTTATAGCGACATATAGGTGCCTTTGGTGGTCATTTTAGAAGCACAAGTTGTGATTTGCACATCTGAAGACACCCATTCAGACATGTGATTCACAGTCCCATCCCACAAGCCATTTTACAAAGCCTGGGATATATATGTGTCTGGCATGAGCATGTCAAAATTGACACAGGAATGGCAGAAGCGTGATGAAGGCGATGCACTGCATCTTCCAAACTGCTAGCAGTCAAATCAATATCCATACTTGCTCTGGGGCACAAATATGAATAGAAAAAGTGCTCATTTCAGCAAATAAACGACTATACATAGGCAAAGGGGTGGGGCCACAGGGGCCATAGTCCCACCAATATTTTGCCCAACACAGTATCAGCAACTACTACTATTCCTTATTGTTAGAGTGTTTTGGGGCGGTAGCAGCAGGGACTGCTTTGTTTGGCCCTTCCATCCATAAACGTGTTCTGCTGCCCATGACTCTATGGAGAAGAGGTTGTTGTATGACTCCCAGAATAATTCTTGCATCTACAAAAAAGCATGCCGGTAACATTGAAAATATTTTACTGGGCCACTGTGTGCTACTACACATCTCTGTTCCTCAGATGGCAGGCCAGGATGTGTAGGTGTTGGCACATACATGTGCCTGTTCTGAAATCTTGTGGTGGGCACGTGTATGTTGCCAGAATTGGCAATGTTGTCTTCTGAGACATGCACCTTTCCAAAATAGCCTAGACACCTGCCTGTGCTCAGCAACTTTGCATATCTCGGGTGTTGGGCCAATTTTACAAGGCACTTACACGTGCCCAACTAAGCTGCTGCCCCACCCATGGGCTTTGGAATGTTTTGATTGTGACATCACAGATTGCTCTTAAACAGCCTTTCTAAAATGTGTCTTTACAATTTAATTAACATTTTTTTTACATGTCTTTATCAAATACTCCAGGTTGCTAATAAGTGCTGTCGAGTTGTCGACTCATGGCGACCCTCTGGATAGTTGACCGAAAGTGTGTTTGGTCTTCAGTCAGGTGGCTCATTGTTGATAGAGTGGTACCCATTGCTGTTGTTATTATATCGATCCATCTCATTGCTGGCCTTCCTCTTTTGCATTGACCTTCTACCTTGCCAAGCATGATGTCTTTCTCTAATGATCTCTCTCTTCGCATTATGTGTCCAAAGTATGAAAGTAGAAGTCTTGTTATCTAAGTGTCTAAAGAAAGCTTAGGCTTAATCTCCTCTAGTACTGACTGGTTTGTTCTTCGGGCAGTCAATGGTATACATAGTAATCGTCGCCAGCACCATAATTCAAAGGCATCAATTTTCTTCCTGTCTATCTTTTTCACTGTCCAACCTTCGCATCCATATGACGTTATTGAAAATACCATGGTTTGAACAAGTCAAATCTTTGTATGGAGAGAGATATCTCTGCTCTTGAGAATCTTCTCTAGGTCCTTCATAGCCATTCTGCCAAGAGCAATGCGTTGTCGGATTTTTTGACTCCTTGTCTTTTCTTTATTGATAGTTGATCCAAGTAGGTTAAAGTTGTCAACTATTTCAATTTCTTCTCCGTCAACGATGAACTTATTGATTTTGCTAGGTGTCAGGATCTTTGTCTTCTTTACATTAAGGTGCAAGCCCATTTTAAGACTGTTCCTTGATCTTGAGAAGCAAATGTTTCAAATCATCTTCACTTTCAGCCAGTAATGTGGCATCATCAGCATAGCAAAGGTTGTTGATGAGTTTTCCACCAATCTTCACACCTCTGTTGTCTTCAGACAGTCCTGCTTCTTTGATGATTTGCTCTGCATATAAATTAAACAGGTATGTGGAAAGTATGCAGCCTTGTCGTACACCTTTGCTTATTTCAAACCATTCTGTTTCTCCTTTTTCCATTGGAACTGTTGCTTCTTAATCAATGTAAAGGTTGTGCAAGAGAACTATCAGGTGTTCTGGTATACCCATGCTTCTTAATTTGGCCCAGAGTTTCTCATGGTTTACACAGTCAAAAGCCTTGCTGTAGTTGATAAAACACATATAGATATCCTTTTGGTATTCTTTAGTCTTTTCAAGGATACATCTCACATCCACGATGATGTCTTTCGTTCCTCGTTGTTTTCTGAACCCTGCTTGCACTTCAAGCAATTCTCATTCCAGGTATGGTTCTAGTGTTTGTTGATTAATCTTCAGTAGAATCTTGCTGGCATGTGGGATCAAAGCGATTGTGCAATAATTTCCACATTCAGTTGGATCACCTTTCTTTAGGATTGGTATAAACACAGATCTTTTCCAGTCTTTCCTGGCAGAGTCTTGTAAGTATGCTAACAGCTGCATCTGATTGCTGTAATACTTCAATGGGAATGCCATCAATGGCCAGTGCTTTATTTTTTGATATGACCTTCAATGCTGCTTCGACTTCTTCATCACCAATGGTTCCTTATCATAAGGTACAGGTTGAAACAGCTGTTGGTCCACTTGATCTTTAAGGTATAATGACTATGTATATTTTTTCTACCTTTTCTTGATCTTCTCAGCATCATTCAACATGGATCCTTGAGCATCTCGTAACATTTCAGTTCGAGGCTGTAATTTTTTCTTTAACTCTCATAGCTTTAGGAAAGCTGATCTTGGTTTTCCTCTAATCGGGGATGGAAGCTGGAGATTCTAGCCCCTCCCACTCTCCCCGCCAAGGCCATTTGGGCCCGGACAAAGAACAGCAGTGGGACTTTAAATCTTCAGCACCAGCAGGCGTCGTCCACTGGCCCTCTAGCACCCAATTGGCATCGGGTGTGGAAACAGGAGATTCTAGTCCCTCCCGCTCCCCCCACCAAGGCCTATCGGGCCCGGACAAAGAACAGCAGTGGGACTTTAAATCTGCAGCACCAGCAGGCGTCCTCCACCGGCCCTCTAGCATCCAATTGGCATTGGGAGTGGAAGCAGGAGATTGGCCTTGGCGGGGGGAGCGGGAGGGACTACAGTCGGGCCCGGACAAAGAACAGCAGCAGGACTTTAAATCTGCAGCACCAGCAGGTGCGCCCATGCCTGAGGGCCTCACCAGAGGGTCCTTTGATGTGGCACATAGGTGGGGACCTTGAAAGGGACCTCAGAAACGCCACAGCCTTACTCAAAAGGAAACAACCAGTGAACCTTCAGTCGCCAAAAGCTACAGTTACCGCATGGATACCGCCTGGAACAGAAAAATTAATTGACCAAAGAAGAGGTAAGGAACACGTCCATTTAGTAGTTTCTACTGTATAAAGAAGTAGAACCTCCGCATCAATGATGTAAGCTCCTCCTTACTGTCCGAGTCAATTTAACACCGCTCCAACGCAGCAGACTCTCAAAAAGAAAATCTGACCTGAGAGACCCCCCCCTGAACACTGGATCAGCTTGAACAAGCGCTCTTGATAGGAAAGTAAGCTCCTTATCACTACTTAGAAATATTGTGTGCCTCCTCAACTGTGGCACAAACGCTAAATTAACAGTGCTACAGGCATTCACTGGTACCATCTACACCTCACCAAGCACACAGGAAGTATCAAATAGCCACAGAGGTATAACTATAGGCACTAGCTGCAAAGCAACACAAGAAGACAGCAAGACAATCAAGCCCCCATCAACATAGCCTGAAAACCGCTGTAATAGATCCCGCAATACACAGCAGATTGAGCCAAGATACACCATCTCAAAATGGCACAAATAACCACTAATGTACTATAACTGCTGATAATAACACTCCTTCTGATAGGATTAACGAATGGAACCATGACCCAACCAGCATGTATTCCAATTGTATACTGTAATTTTTTATAATTAGTAAGGGGAAGCACAGCGATTTTAAGAGCTCTTAACCTACATATACAACTAGAGAAACCTACCCAGCTTCCAACAATTCCTACACATCCCCCTCCTCAGCTCACCTAGAATCTACACGTCATTCCGCCTTCTTCTTCTTGGCCCCTGCACTCTGGAACTCCCTCCCCCTTGCCCTTCGTACCAAATTGTCTTTTCAACACTTCAAGAGCTCATTCAAAACTCACCTTTTTCAGCAGGCATTTGACCTCCACAATCCCTAAAGTTACCTTGCCCCACCATTTCCCTCATCAGGCCTTTTCCCCACCCTCACCCACCTTGTCTAGTTATCCTTCTCTGTCTCTCCCTGTCCCTCTCTTTTCTATTTAAGCAATGGTGTTCCTTTCTTTTTCTACTTTCTAATTGATTTGATTTTATTGTACACCGCCCTGACGCATACGCTTGGGCGTTATATCAAGCAATGAATAAAGATAAAGATACCCAGAAGGCAATCAAGACTAATCCATATTGCTACATCACCCCCTGCAACGATTCAACAAAACAATAATCACTCACCTAAATATATACAAGCTGTGCCAAAGAAAAAATAACAGAAGTTCAGGTGATACCGGAGAACCAAAAAGACATAATTCATAGCCACAGCGGTAAAGCTTATAATGCAGGAACAGGGCAAGTAGAAACAAAAGACTGTCAGGACAAATAAGCAGATGATCCTCTTTCCAGCAGCCCTGATTAAGGATTTGCATCCAAAGACACTTTTGGCTCCCAAGTTCCTAGGTCCATTCCGTGTGCTCCTGGTGGGATACTCAGCTTGTAAAGTGGAAGGACACTCTCGTTGGATACATCTTACACAGTGTAAAAGGCTCATTCACAGGATCTTGAAGGTGGTTCCCTGCATCAGTGAATCAAGCGATTGCAACGCAGAGACTCATTGGACAACAGTGATATTACAGAAAAAGACTATCAGGATTTAAGTGCTTTTTGAATGAACTAATTATGCAAAACACCTTCTTCCAGCATCTATACTGCTGCTTAGGTGGATAAAGTTAGTTTGAATTAGTGTTTTACTGATATATATGCAATGACCTTTTGGCACTTAACCTCTACTTTATGAAAAGTTTGTGAATTAGGGGGTAGTTGTAGCTATAGTATATGGCTTCATCATATTAAGAAAAGTAGGTGTATTTTCATTTTGTTTTAGAACATTTATTTTGGATTATAGTTTCAGATATTTAGAGGTTTGCTAAGGATGTTTCTCTATCTGGTCTTAGTTGTGCTGTGGCATATTGTTAATGAAGCAGTACTGCATTTAGAATCTTGGGAATGTTATGGGAAATACCCAAATATTTTTGAGTCGCATTTACACGCAGTTACAGAAGACATTTTAATCTAATGGTCTCATATAAACACAGAACCTAGCGTAGTCAGCTCTATGCCTCTAAAGTCCCCTCCAATATGTTTCATGGCTCAAAGTACAGGGAAAAGGTAGGGGACATCCCGTGGAACATCTGTAGAATAGGAATGCTACATAATTCTTCTATTTGGTATAAGAAATCCCATGTAAGAAAATCCTATATTTCAGTAGTACAATTACTGCAAGTTCAAGGGAACCAAGTGCATGGGTTTCCCCTTGTTAGGGTACTACCATCCCTGGGAATGTAATTTATCTGTTGGAATTAAAGAAATGAACATTATTCAGTGGGCTCTGAATAACTGTACACAGAATACATCTTGTCCCCACAAATTGACGATTTGGGAAAATGGATTAGTGGCTTTAGAAGTTAGATTATTTTGTATGTGGTAATCTTGCAGACCAAAGGTTGGTCAGGTACTTGCTATGCTGCCCAGTTAGACACCCCGTGGCGTTTTTTTTTACCTTACCAAAATATTACTTTATTAGCCTAGAATCGCATGGTTTTAGACTATCTCCTAGCGAAGGAAAATGGCCTGTATGGATTAATTATTTATTTATTTTTATTTATTTATTTATTAATTATTATTATTATTAATTATTGTTTGCTTGATGATGAAGGAAAAATAGTGAAAGGCCTACTAGATAAGGTTAGGAATCGTACATTTGTATCAAGTAGTAGTTATGTAAGTTCTTTTTCTGATTTTTTTTATTCTGTTTCTTCTTTCTGGAGTTTATTATCTAGGCCCCTGCAAGGTATATTAGCTTCATTATTTGGCTTATTAGGGATTATCATTTTAGGAACAATAATTCTTTGTGTAATATCTGCTTGCTGTAAGAAATCAGTGGAGACACTGACCCCTAAAATGATGTTACAGATTGACCCAGAAGCTAGCTACAATCCATTTTTAATACTGATGTCTGAGTTTCCTTATCTGTGAAATGATTCTTTACAGAATCAGAGGAAGGACTGAAAGAAAGCTTGATTGTACCAGGCTGGATACACAGTCAGGCCCTGTGTATAACATTATATTACTATAAGCCCTAAGAAAGAGTTAATATCATTTGTAGCTCCTTAATAACATCCTTCATAGTCTCTGTAGAAGTAATTGGGTGAAAGGTTTGAGATAACATAAACATTAGTCTTGTTATTAGAAAGATAAGTAAAAGGCAAGTTGTTTACCCAGCTTCTCAGTCTCTCAGTCACTGGTCAGAGATATCAAACTGTCAGTGTTAGAATTAATTAGAATTAAGGCCTACATAGTCATGTCTGAGAATATATGTATGTCTTTTCATGATTGTCTATGACGTGCATGCCTATAGAAAAGTATGTTATGAATATACGTGACACAAGACGTAGAATAGAATATGTATATTATGAATATACGTGATGTGAGACGTAGAATAATAAAGTGAAATTATGCTGTGTAATGGAATTTTTACCTATAAATAAAGTGGCCTAAAGCTATGATATCAGAGTAAACATAGGCAGAGGCCTAGCTTGCTCTCCCAAAGCTTTGGTTTGTTTTTATAATACAAGTGTGTTGTGTATTATTTACTGATTTACCAATTAACCTTCTCATTGCCTTGTGTGTGGATTTCTGTTATACCCAAGAGCCCTGCCTCGTTGTAGGTGAGGGGAGGTGCAGAGTATTCTTTCACTCATCACATCAGACATGGACCTACATAACTGCCCACGAATAAATAAGAGAGGAGGAGGGATATTCATCCTCACTAGGAATGGCCTCAAATTCCAAGTGTCCACGTCTTTGACAAATGCCACCTTAAATGTCCTACAGATCCAAAACAACCAATCTATATCCATGGTTTACAGATCCCCAACATCAACAGCAAATGATATCACTAATTAAACTAGCAAGCTCGCAATCAGCATCAGAAAAACCTTTCATCCTGCTGGGAGACCTTAACCTACACTCAGTACCAACAAACCAAGTCACATCCTTTATGGAAGCAATGGACACGATGGACCTTTCACAGATCGTCCACTCCCCCACACACAAAGGAAGAAACACCCTGGACTTGATTTTCATCCCTAAGACAATGATGGCACTGAATGTTTAAACCACACCATTACCAGGGTCAGACCACCACATGGTATCCTTCGACCTACCGCTGCTCATGCCTACCCAAAAATGGAAACCACAATACCAGGACACACACAGATTCCGAGAATTTGATAAGGAAGCCCCCCCTGAAACACCTCACTCCACTAATGGAATCATCTTCCACAGATTCCAGAGAACTAATTGATGAATGGAACAACCGAATAGCATCTTTTGCAGTACTCCCCCCAAAGCGTGACCTGAGGCAAAGTGGCTCAGCACCTTGGTACTCAAAAGGCATAAAAGAAGCGAAACTCAAACCGAGACAGCTTGAGTGCAGATGGAGAAGAACGCAAGACCCCAAACATCACAAAGAATACGCCTCCAAGCAAGCTGAGTATAATAACCTGATAAGCCAACGAAAATGAGAATACCTTAGTAATATCATTCACAAATCATTCAACTGGCCAAGAGAGCTGTACAAAATCACCAAGAGACTCATACAAACCCCTACCACCTCAAAAGGCCCCAGCCTGAACCCACAAGATTATGCCTTCTACCTCCAAAACAAATTCCCCCGCACTAAAGAAACAATAGACCTAGATCAACTAACTACAAGCACATACATCAGCTCACCAAACTGGTCCATGTTGACTCCAAGATCAAGCAGGCAACTAGATAGCCTCCTCTCACTGATGAACACTGCCACATCACCACTAGATCCATGCCCAACCACATGGATTAAAGCAGCTAGAAAAGAGCTGACTTTACCACAGCTCAAAATAATAAACTCATCCCTCACCCTAGGCCAAATCCCAACTAACCTAAAGATCTCCTCGATCGGGTCCACCCTGAAGAGTGCTAGAGCAGACCCTACCCTACCCACTTCCTACAGACCCATCTCCAGTACCCCTCTCCTAGCAAAAATAATAGAAAAAGCCATCCAGTTCCAACTACAGTAATTTATAGACACCAACGCACCTTTGGACAACCAGCAACATGGGTACCGACAACACTACAGTACTGAAACACTCCTCCACTCCTTGACACCCTATTCAAGGGCATAGAAAGATCCAAACAGGCATTCATTCTCATGTTCATAGATATCTTTGCAACATTTGACTCTTTAAACCACAGAAGACTCCTCATCCACCTAACAGAAATTGGAGTAAATGGGATCCCCTTAAGATGGTTTCACTCATACTTATCTGACCGCATGCAACAGGTGAAAGTACAAAGTAGGGCATCAAAACGATTTCAAATTCACCAAGGACTGCCTCAAGGATCAACTCTCTCAGCTCTCTTATTTAACTTATACATCCAGCCCATTTGCAACATCCTCCGGAAATATGGGATAATGTTTCATATCTATGCAGATGACATTATGCTGTACACCCCAAATGTGACAAATAACCCGGACTTCTCCACCATCCTCTCTTGCCTCAATGAAGTAAGCCACTGGTTACATGAACACTCGCTCGCATTGAATGTAAATACAACCGAGGCACTGGTTGTAAACAGAGACTTCAAATACATTTCAATAGAGAAACTCACCTTCAACAGCCATATCTCCATCAAATCTGAAATTAAATACCTAGGAGTGATACTAGATTGGAAACTCACTTTCCAAGCCCACATTAAGAAAGCAACTGCAGCGATATATCAAAGAATAAGAACAATACATAACCTCTGCTGGACCACAACCTATTCCATACGGTCTACCAAGCACTCATTACTCCAGTGTGCGACTACTGCAACTCTATACTCCAAGGCCTACCAAAAGGCACACTTCTTCCACTCCAGATTGCGCAAAATGCTGCAGCATGCTTAATATCAATGACACCTAGACAAGAACACATTACCCCAGTATTAAAGGGACTACATTGGCTGCCCATCCAAGCTCAGATACAGTACAAAGTAACAATGAACACCTTCAAAAGTATACATAACCTAATCGCTGCCTGTCTATAAGCTCTCATAATCATACCTCCTGACAACAGACCATCAAACCTCCTCAAAATCCCCAGACAGAAAACAACCAGTACACAAGAAATATGCCATTGCACCTTCTCCATATACGGGCCGACATTATGGAACTCCCAACCTATCTCAGAGCAACTAATGACTCAACATAGTAACATAGTAAATGACGGCAGATAAAGACCAGTATGGTCCATCTAGTCTGCCCAGTAATGTGGCAAGAGTTTATAGACAGGCAGCGGTTAGGTTATGTATACTTTTGAAGGTGTCCATTGTTGCTTTGTATTGTTTCTGAGCGTGGATGGGCAGCCAATGTAGTCCCTTTAGTACTGGGGTAATGTGTTCTTGTCTAGACTCAAGAAATATTATGGGACAGACTGCCAAGATCACTCACCCACAACCAAAACCCCCACACTAAACTAGATGACTGCAATATAAAAGTAAGATCTATATACCGTCCAAATATAAATAGTTATCAGATCGCTGTTCAGACAGTAAATACCTTATTGCCTATCAGTTAAAATGTAAATAGTTAATTGCATTGCAATTCTAGTTAGCTGTGCCTAGTTAGTTGCAGCATGTTTCATAAGAACATAAGAACATAAGATATGCCATACTGGGTCAGACCAAGGTCCATCAAGCCCAGTATTCTGTTTCCAACAGTGGCCAATCTAGGTCATATGTACCTAGCAGTTTCCCCAAGAGACACAAGTTCCACAATGCTTGTACTGGGTCAAGCATTGATATCTTCGGTCACTTCTTAATAATGGTTTATGGACCTTTCCTCCAGGAACTTGTCCAAACCTTTTTTAAACCCAGCTACACTAACAGCCTTTCCTACATCCTCCGGTAACAAATTCCAGAGTTTGATTACACGTTGAGTGAAAAAATATTTTCTTTTATTAGTCTTAAATAGTTTACCCTGTAGCTTCATTGCATGTCCCTTAGTCTTTCTATATTCTGATAACGTAAACAATCGATCTACGTTTACCCGTTCCACTCCGTTCATTAATTTATAGACTTCTATCATATCTCCCCTCAGCTGTCTCTTTTCCAGGTTAAAGAGCCCTAACCTTTTTAGCCTTTCTTCATAGGAGTATCCTTCCATCCACTTTACCATTTTGGTGGCTCTTCTCTGAACCTTTTCTAAAATCGCTATATCCTTTTTAAGATACGGCGACCAGAATTGCACACAATATTCAAGGTGCGGTCTCACCATGGAACGATTTAGAAGCATTATAATAACTTTTGTTTTATTTTCCATTCCTTTCCTTATCATACGTAGCATTCTATTTGCTCTCTTGGCCGCCGCTGCACACTGGGCCGAGGGTTTTAACATGGTATTCACAATGACGTATAACTCATGTAACTCTTGTTCTGTTAGATGTAAACCGCCTTGATACCACTGAAAGGTAGTATATAAGAAATGTTAAATAATAGTTTCTGCTTCTATTTCCTTGCATGCATCATTGTAGTACTTCTCCTTTTCTTATCTTGCTGCATGTTGGAAATCTCTGAGTTCTGCGATTGCCTTTCTTTCTCCTCTGGCTTTAGCTTCTGTGCATTTCTGAGCAATTTTCAGAGTTTCTTCGGTCATCTATTTTGGCCGGTTTTGCTTTTTCACCTTTTGTAGAGTTTTCTCATTTTCTTCCAATACAACATTCTTGATGTCATCCCATAACGTTTTTGGAGCTCTGTCATTT
Source organism: Ichthyophis bannanicus (assembly GCA_033557465.1). NCBI lineage: Eukaryota > Metazoa > Chordata > Amphibia > Gymnophiona > Ichthyophiidae > Ichthyophis > Ichthyophis bannanicus. The sequence goes on from CM066042.1 coordinate 20,489,880, forward strand.
TATCTAAAGTAGCAAATCGATTTTGCAGGCAGTCTTTAAATTCCAGTGGTGTACTCTCCAGGTCATATTTTGCTGCATTCATGAGTGGCTTGCTCTTTTTTCAACTTTAGCTTGAGTTTGCATACTAATAGTTGGTGATCTCTACCACAGTCAGCTCCAGGTTTTGTCTTTGTTGATGTTATTGAGCTTTTCCATCGTTGACTTCCACAGATGTAGTGAATTAGATTTTTGTACAATCCATTGGGTGAAGTCCATGTGTACAGTTGCCGCTTGTGTTGATGGAAGAAGGTGTTTGAGATAAATAGATCACTGTTCTTGCAGAATTCTGTCTTTCTCCAGCTTCATTTCTGTTGCCAAGTCCATATTTTCTAACCACTTTGACTTCTTTGTTGCCATCTTTTGCATTCCAGTCACCCATGACCATCAGGATATCTTGTTTGCATGTTCTGTCAATTTCAGCTTAGACTTATTCATAAAATTCATCAACGTCGTCCTCTTCTGCAGCTGTTATTGGGGCATATACCTAAATTATAGCTGTGTTGATGAGCAGTCCTTGTAGACAAATAGAAATCAACCATTCATTGATTGCACTGTATTTCATTAGAGTTCTTGCAAGTTTCTTCTTGATTATAAATGCAACACCATTTCTTCTTTGTCTTTCATTTCTGACATAGTAGACCATATGACCATCAGATGCAAAGTGTCCAATGCCAGTCCATTTCAGTTCGCTGACACCCAAAAGATCGAGTTGTACACATTCCATTTCATTCTTGACCACCTCCAACTTCTCTTGGTTCATGCTTTGTATGTTCCATGTCCCAATATGTAAGACATCTTTGCAGCTTCTGACTCTTATTTCATACTCCAGGTAAACTGGCATAAATCATGACTAGATTGAAGCTGCGAACATTTACTTGGGAGCCAGTGTAAATGTAGAAAATAATGAGAAGAAAAAGAGAAACAAAATAGAAAAATAAGATGATACCTATTTATTGGACTACACATCTACAATCTGGGCAATTTGTGCACATTTTTTAAAGAGCACACATACTTTATTATTTATTTATGTGAACAGTTTTCTATACCGCCCCTTCGAACGATCAGGGGTGGTTTACATAGAACAGTTAACGTTAGGGTTACATAGAACAGTAATTAAACTATATACAGGGAACATATAACAGCTACACCCGGCGTGAGTATAGTGGAGATTGGTTAATATAACTATATACATGAAAGAATTCACAACGTGCACCTGTGAACAGGGTGGCTGAGAGGGAGGTTCAACCTGGGGGGGGGGGTGCTTGGTGGTAGTTGAGTTGCTGGGTTGTATGTTGCTGGATTGTATCATTGTATCATTGAAGGAGAGGTTGTTATAGTGTTCAGTAAATAGCAGTGTTTTCAGTTCTTTCCTGAATGTCTGAAGGTCGTTTATTGATCTGATTTGGGTCTGGGAGGGACTTCCAGAGTGTAGACGCTGTATAGGAAAAGGCTCTATTACTAGTTACTTGTTTTGTTTTGCGGAATGAGGATGGCGTTGCTAGTAGGTTTAACTTACTTTTTCTCCTACTTCTGTTTTCTGGTTGGATTTGTATCTTGGTTGTAAGAAAAGCTGGGGAGATATTGATAAGTTTGAATGTGGTGACTAAGGATTTGTATTTTATCCTACTGGTCACCTGGAGCCAGTGTAGGTTGTAGAGAATGGGGGAGATATGATCTGTTAATCTTGCCTTGGATATGATCCTTTCAGTGACATTCTGGGCTAATTGGAGAGTGTGAAGGCTCTTTTTAGGCAGTCCTTGTAGTATACTATTACAGTAGTCCAGGTGAGGAGTGATTAGGGCCTGGACTACTGTATGGGAATCATGGGTCTCTAGGAGGGATCTGAGGTGTTGGATTGTCTTTAGTTTGTAAAATATAGTTCTTGCCATTTGCTTAATTTGTGTTGTCATCGAGAGGGATTTATCTATTGTGATGCCTAGATATTTAACCTCATCTTTGACTGGGACTTCTGTGTCATGGAGTTTAAATGTTGGGGGTTGCCAGAAGTCAGTATTGACTTGATGGCACTTAAAGAAAAAATATGAACCTATGAACCCCATTTGGGATTCTGCTGATTGCTCAGGGATTTCATGGTGCTTGAAGGATTGCACTCACCTGCTCTGCTCAAGCTCCACCCCCAGAACACGCCCAATCTTGCGTCACATCAAAGTATGCGCCTTCTTGTCAGCATGTGTACTTTTATCCTCGTAACCCCTGGGGTAATAGAAAAGCCCTTTAATATGCACAGATGCTTAGGAGGTGATCTGACCTGAGCAGAAGTGTTCCCAGGGGTGGGGCTAGGGAAAGGTTTGCATTTACATACCTACATTATTAAATATGCATGGAATAAAGCCAGGACATCTATGCATATTAATTATCAGGTGTAAATGTGGGTGGGGCAGTTTTCCAAGGTGAAGTAGAAGGAAACTTTCTCATAGAAAATGGATGCAAGACATGCTCATGTTTTGCATCCATGCAGGTAAGGCAGCCTGTTAGAAGATTCCCCTCCATATAAACTGTTTAGGCAGGGCCGGTCCAACCATTAGGCAAGACTAGGGCAGTGGTACTCAAAGGAAAACAAGAGATCCTGCCAGCCCCATAAACCAGAGAAACACCAGCACATCCTTTGACTTGCAGGGAGAGTGGGCACACACACAAAGCATAGTTTAATTGTTGAAATCTAAGGGGGGAAAGGTTATATTTTTCTTTAAGTGCCATCAAACAGGGCCGGCCCGTCCATTCAGCAAGAATGTTTTTTGCACAGGGCCCCGCGTTTCAGGGGGCACCGCGCAAAAAACATTCTTCATTGCACAAGTAGAAAAAACCCCCAAACTGGCTGCTGCTGCCGCTGCCGCCGTGGCAGCGGCAGAATCAAATGTCCCATCGCGGGGCCCCGCCTGCCCGGCAGAGCCTCCCTTCACCATCAGCTCCCGAGTCCCTCCCAATGCGCAGGCTTTCAGAGCCGTGAGAGCTTCTCTGACCTCTCGCGGCTCTGTTAATCCCGCCAGGGCTGACCCGCGCATTGGGAGGGACTCGGGAGCTGATGGTGAAGGGAGGCTCTGCCGGGCAGGCGGGGCCCCGCGACGGGACATTTGATTCTGCCGCTGCCACGGCGGCAGCGGCAGCAGCAGCCGGTTTAGGTTTTTTTAATCTATCAGGGCTGATGGGGGGAGGGGGGTTAGGACGTAATGGGCTTTGGGGGGGGGTTAGGACTGGTAATGGGCTATGGGGGGGCTAAGACTGGAAGTGGGTTGATGGGGGAGGGGGGTTAGGACTGGTAATGGGCTATGGGGGGGTTAGGACTACTAAATGGGCTATGGGGGGGGGGGGCTAAGACTGGAAGTGGGCTGATGGGGGGGTTAGGACTGGAAATGGGCTGATGGGGGGTTAGGATGTAATGGGCTCTGGGGGGGCTAAGACTGGAAATGGGCTGATGGGGGTAGGACTGGTAATGAGCTATAGGGGGGTTAGGACTGGAAATGTGCTGATGGGGTGTTAGGACTGGTAATGGGCTATGGGGGTGCTAAGACTGGAAATGGGCTGATGGGGGGTTAGGACTAGTAATGGGCTATGGGGGGGCTAGGACTGGAAATGGGCTAATGGGGGGTTAGGACTGGAATGGGCTATGGGGGGGGGCTAAGACTGAAAATGGGGTGTTGGGGGGCTTAGGACTGGAAGTGGGCTGATGGGGGGCTTAGGACTGGTAATGGGCTATGGGGGGCTTAGGACTGGTAATGGGCTGGGGGGGCTAGGACTGGTAATGGGCTGGGGGGTGGCTAGGACTGGAAATGGGCTGAGTGGAAGGAGGGCTTGAACTGCAAATAGCTGTAAGGGGAGGGAGCTAGGACTGGAAATGGGCTGAGTGAGGGGGTGGATAGGACAGAAAATGGGCTGATAGAGTGCTAGTATAGGACTGGAAATGGGCTGTTGGGGGGCTTGGATTGAAATGGACTCATGGAGGGGCTAGAACTGGAAGTAGGCTCATGGGGGGCTTGGATTGGAAATGGGCTGAGTGGAGGGGAGCTAGGATTTGACATGGGCTGATGATGGTGGGGCTAGGAAAGGACTAGAAATGGGCTGATGGGGGGCTGGGATTGGAAATGAGCTGATGGAGGGACTCGGATGGGGGAGCTAGGACTTGAAATGGGCTGATGGGGGTTAGGACTGGTAATGGGCTATGGGGGGGGGCCAAGACAAAATGGGGTGATGGGGGGCGCTTAGGACTGGAAGTGGGCTGATGGGCTTAGGACTGGTAATGGGTTATGCGGGGCTTAGGACTGGTAATTGGCTATGGGGGGGCTAGGACTGGTAATGGGCTGGGGGGTGGCTAGGACTGGAAATGGGCTGAGTGGAAGGAGGGCTTGAACTGCAAATAGCTGATGGGGATGGGAGCTTGGAATGGAAATGGGCTGAGTGGAAGGAAGGCTTGAATTACAAATAGCTGATGGGGAGGGGGGCTTGGAATGGAAATGGGCTGTGAGGGGAGGGAGCTAGGACTGGAAATGGGCTGAGTGAGAGGGGCTAGGACAGGAAATGCGCTGATGGAGGGCTAGGATAGGACTGGAAATGGGCTGTTGGGGGGGCTTGGATTGAAATGGACTCATGGAGGGGCTAGAACTGAAAGTAGACTCATGGGGGGCTTGGATTGGAAATGGGCTGAGTGGAGGGGAGCTAGAATTTGACATGGGCTCATGGTGGGGCTAGGAAAGGACTAGAAATGGGCTGATGGGGGGCTGGGATTGGAAATGAGCTGATGGAGGGACTCGGATGGGGGAGCTAGGACTGGAAATGGGCTGATGCGGGGACTAGAAGGGAGCGGATGCTGGGTGGGGCTGGAACTAGAAGGGAGCTGATGTTGGGGGAGGATTAGAATGGGATAGAGCTGGAAGAGTGAAATGGAGAGGGAAAAAATATTTTGTGTGGGAGGGAAGACAAATCTACAATTGGCCGGATATTGGGAGAGTAAGTGGGGATTGAGGATGGTGGGGTAACATTTGAGTGGATGAAATAGGAATGAGGAAAGAGCAAAAGGAGAAAGATTAGTATGTTAAAGCAGATGTAGAGAGAGAATGGAAAAAAACTAGAAGAGTGAAGAAAGGACAAATGGACAGCAGACGATGGAGAGTTAGCAGAAGACACAAAGAAACCAGAAGAAAGTGGCTGGAGCAATTGCAGCTGAAAAAAAATGCACAAAAGGTAGAAAAATATCTCTTTATTGAATTTATTAACTGAAATATGCCAGCTCTGGGAAATGTGCATCATTAACGTCTGCGCTTTGTTTAGTACAAGAGGAAATTAATTTATAGTTTTATTTCTACAGTGTTGTTGGGCTTTTGGGGTTCCCAGTTTAATTATTGTCTTCCTGTTTCTAAATTGTGATTCCTTGTTTGGTGACGGTCTATGTTCTACACGTGTAACTGAGCTGAGGTATTCTGTTTATGTAATTCCTATTTGACATTGCCACTTGTTCTCTTTCCCCAGTAGGTCATGTATTGTTGTTCTCTGAAATGTATTGGTTTAATATTTGTAGTGTTGCCTTTTGATAGGTAGGGTCTTGTGCTTTGTGAGTCCTGGTAGTGCTGTTATGATACGGCGGGTTTGCTATGGGTTCTAAATGGGCAGTGTTTGTAGTAGTTCCTAATGTGCCTGGCAGTTGTCACTGGATTATAGTAATGTAGAAATCTTTTAGTCTTTCTTTATCCATATACTCATTAAGAGGCATGTTTACTAAAAGTTAGTGTATGGTAACATTATGCAAATATTTATGTAAATGAGGCCCCTTATGCAAATGAGGCCCCGCACCGAGTCTCCGCACCCCCCATCAAATCAATACTGACTTCTGGCAACCCAGCAGCCTCTGGGCAAGGTATAACTGGAAGTAGATTGTCAAGCCTTTCTTTCCAAAGTAAGGGAGGGTAAAGTGACTTGTCCAAGGTCACAAGGAGTGCCCGTGGGAATTGAACACCAATCTCCTGGGTGTTAGGCCATTGCTCTAACCACTAGGCTACTCCTCAACACAAGGTTCAGCTAGAGTGACCGATATCCTTGCACCAGCTCTGTGTTTAGGGCTAGATGTACTATCCACAATTGTGCAATTTGTGGGGCAAAGATGAGTCTGATTAGCTCGGAATCTTTGCCTTGCCGCCTCCCATTTCCATTTCCTTTTATCTCTCTCCTTTTCTAAGCAGAAGGTTTAATGTTTCATGTGAAGTATCCCTGGAGCTCAGTACAAATCTGAGAGTGCTATGAAGAGTGTGGAAGAAAGCAGCGAAGTGGCAGGTAATTCGTAAGTCTTCTAATATCACAGCCACCCAATTCTGCTGAGCATCTGCAGTGCCCTCACCGCTAGGCACACAGAATTGCAGGAACTCTTGTTTACTCTATTTCTGCTGCTTTCTTTGTATCTTTTGCCCTGCTGAAAGGATAAATGAGAATATGATTTTCTGAACAATTTGACTGAAATTCCCTTTAGGGAGGGAGGGAGGTTGGGAGGGTGATGAACCTACAATGGCATTTAATTTTCAGACTTTGATAAGAATTCTCTGTTATATTTTATTTCTGCTGCTTATGGATCCCATTTGGGATTCTGCTGATCGCTCAGGGATTCTATGGTGCTTGAAGGTTTGCATTGACCCGACTGTGATTTTATTGGCAATTCCAGGATTTGTAGCACTGCTGGGCAAGTACCTCTATCACTGGAATCTCCCAGATGGTTCTAAAATGTCCCCAAAGGTTCTGGAATTCTACTGGAGATGCCAGCAAGGATTCCAGTGACAGTTCCAGGATTCCACAGACTGCCAGGAATCTGCTTGTAGGGTTTGAGATTCCAATGACGGTTCCTGAAATCCCCTGACAGCTTTGATTTCACCTGTGGGACAGTCACGGACCTGATAGAGGAGTAAAAGATGCACTAAGAGAGGACAAGGCCATAGCAGAGAGACCGAATAAATTTTTTGCTTCAGTCTTTACTGAAGAAAATATAGGAAACTTACAATTTTATTTTATTTATTTATTTAAATTTCTTCTATACCGCACTATTCGGCATCAGCGCGGTTTACATGGAACATAACAATCAGACGGGTACATAAGTCTGAGTTTACAAATAACAGGAAAGCTAACTTGGATAACTAAAGATTATGGGCATGGGTATCAGAACAATTGAAACCCATCTCGATAAACCGGGAAGATGTAATACAACAATTTCATAAACTAAAGACTAGCAAATCACCTGGACTGGATGGAATAAATCCCAGGATGCTGAAAGAATTCAAGCATAAAATCTCATACCTACTATTAGAAATTTGTAAACTATCATTAAAATCATCTATAGTGCCTGAAGATTGGATAGTGGCCAACCTAACGTCCTAAAGGAAACACAAAGGAGATCAGATGAGTCAAGATGCAAAAGTGGCAGCAAAGAGGTCAGTTTTCAGCCTGGATTTGAAAAGGGTCAGAGAAAGCGCCTGATATACAGACTCAGGTAGTTTGTTCCAAGCATAAGGAGCAGCAAGGTGAAAGGAGTGAAGTCTGGAGTTAGCAATAGAAAAGAAGGGTACAGATAGAAGCGATTTGCCAGAAGAGCGGAGTTCCCGAGGAGGGCTGTAGGGAGAGGAAAGGTAGTGAGGAGTTGCAGAGTAAATGCATTTATAGGTCAGCAGGAGAAGTTTGAACTGGATGTGTAAATGGATAGGGAGCCAATGAAGTGACTTGAGAAGAGGGGTGATATGAGCATGAAGAGACTGGCAGAAGATTAGCCACGCAGCAGAGTGTTGAACAGATTGAAGGGGAGAGAGATGATTCAGAGGGAGACCAGCAAGGAGCAGGTTACAATAGTCTAGATGGGAGGTGACTAAGGAGTGGATAAGTGTCTTAGTAGTATGTTTGGAAAGGAATAGGTAAATTTTGTAGATGTTATAGAGAAACGTCAGGTTTTAGCTGTCAGTTGGAAGTGTGTGGAGAAGGAGAGAGAGGAGTCAAAGATGACCCCAAGGTTGCAAGCTGAGGAGACAGGGAGGAATAGAGAGTTATCCACAGAGACTGAGAAAGGAGGAAGAGAAGAGAAGGGTTTAGGGGGAAAAATAAGAAGCTCAGTTTTGGCGATGTTCAATTTCAAGCGGCGGTGAAACATCCAAGCAGCAGTGTCAGAAAGGCAGACAGAGATCTGGGTCTGGATTGCCAGAGAGATTTCAGGTGTAGAGAGCTAGATCTGGGAGTCATCAGTGTCAAGATGGTACTGAAAGCCATGGGAAGAGATGAGTGCACCAAGGGGCTGGGTATAGAGAGAGAAAAGGAGTGTGCCCAAGAGTGATCCTTGGGGTACACCAACTGAGAGCGGGATAGCAGTAGAGGAGGATCCACCAGAACAAACACTGAAATAGCAATGGGCGAGAGTTAAGAGGAGAACCAGGATAGTACAGAGCCCTTAAAACCAAGTGAGGACTGGGTATAGAGTAGAAGGTTGTGGACAACATTACCAAAAGCAACAGAAAGGTCAAAAAGGATGAGGATTGAGTAAAGGCCCTTGGATTTTGCCAGGAACAGGTCACTGGACACTTTGGCAAGAGCTGTTTCAGTAGAGTGTAAAGAATGAAAGCCAGATTGTAAAGGATCCAGGAGGGCTTGAGAGGAGAGAAAGTCGAGTCAGTGGCGGTGAACCTCATGTTTAATTAGTTTAGAAATGAAGGGGAGGTGAACACAGTGCCATGTTTGGATGTTCTGTTTGATTGTTAGTTAGAATACTTATTTATTTTTGCCGGCACTAGGAGTTTTTTCTTTTGTTATTTTTTCTTTTTGCGATAGTGAGGACAGCTAGGATCTAGTGAGGTTTCTTGAGGAGAGGTGTAACTACAGCATGCTTGAAGGCTGCAGGGACAGTTGCAGTAGAGAGCGATAGTTTGAGAATATGAGAGATGGAAGGGACAACAGTGGAGGAGGTAGAGATAAGGAGATGGGTGGGGATAGGATCAGAGGAGCAGGTAGTAAGTTTGGAGGAGGAAAGAAGGTGAGTGGTTTCCTCCTTAGAGATCATAGAAAAGGAAGAGAGGGTAGCAGAGGTGGGGGGGGGGGTTCAGAGTTCATTTATTTAAGAGTTTTATATACCGTCTTTTCATGAAATCAAAGTGGTTTACAGAGAACCAACATTCCATTACATCAAAACATAATTAACAGGTAACAGCAAAGGAAGATGAATTTACAAAGGGATGATCGAAAATTAACTTGGAAAACAACTTATTTACATGTGAAACCTGTGCATTCTCTTCTTCTTTCATTTGAGGTATTTTTAATAAGAGTTGCAATATTACCACCCAGCTGTTGGCCGCCTGTTTGTATTTTGCAATTAAATAAAGTTCTAAAGTCTCACCTCATCTGTTCTGTTTTTTTCCACACTGTGCCTGAGATTGTAGACTTTCACTTGATATCTAAACATTAGAAGCTTTCCTGATTTAAGATAACAGAATTGTTTTCAACTGTTGTACAATTATCTGTGTGTTTCCTAGAAAGGGTGGTGGATAGATGGAACAGACTCTCAGAGAAGGGGGTGGAGAAAAAACAATTACAAAATTCAAGGAGGCCTGAGGTCCTCTTGGAAGAGTCTTCGGTATGATGAAGCGAAGGGAAATGAGAGGCCAGAGGGGATCTGTGGCTATGCACTGGAAAGGAAACTGTGTAGATTATATTCTGTGTTCCAATGACCAGAGCATGTCTTACACTTACACACCTCTCACATGCAGACCTGCTGGAATGTAACCTTCGCTGATTAATGAACCTGAATCTAAGAACAACCCAGAGATACTGCACAAATGATACATTAGTAGACCGCTGTTTGCAATAACTTTCCTGAATATTCCTGACCTGGTTACATAGTATCAGAGTAGATAATGGTGGATAAGGTGTCAATGGGACCTTTCTCTACCATCTTTGGAAGACAAGGGCAGGGGAAGTCCCTCATACTACTTCCTGCCTTTGCTGTTAGCTCAGTATCTGATGGCAATGGTATGTGGGGGGTACAGCCTATCTCTGGTAGCATTAAGAGGAGCGGCAGATGGACTCTTCCAGGTGGAGTGTCGTGGAAAGAGATACGGGATTTGATGATGTCATGCACAGTGAGTAGGAAGGATGTTTACTTTTCCCTCCTTTCCACCAGTCGAACAGAGGCTCTGAACTCTAGGAGAGGGGCAGGGCCTGGGCTCTGTGGAGTAGTGTTGTGGAACGCTAATATGGGTCAAAGACCAAGGAAAACAAGAGGCAGTGTTTTGCTTTTTTTCCCCACCCCAGGGCTGCTGCTGCTGCTGCTGCTGGACTTCCTTGACGGTGGCCCCCAGGCAAAGAAGCTTGAAGTTAGGACAAGGTGCACCAAGATATTTGGAAAACCTTCTGGGGAAGAATAAGGACTTCACTTTGAGATCTGGGCTCACAGGAGACATTCCAAGGGGGCTGATAGACAGATGAGGGGGAGGCACCTGTGCTTAGGAAAGAGGGATGTCTGGGCTTTTGGTGTTGGTTCTTTCTAGTTCTGGTCTGACTTTCTTCTTCTCTCTTCCATCGGGCTCTGGCGGATCTTCTTCCACACCTATCCCACTATCAGTCGGTGTACCTGTCTTGGGACCTCTTCTCTCTCTATGCTCACTCCCTTAGTGTCCTAATCTCCTCCCAAGGTTTTCAGTACCAACTTTACACTGATGACTCCCAGATATATCTCCCTGCATCAGAAATGTCTCCAGAAATACAGGCTCACATCTCAGCCTGTTTGTCTGACATTGCTGATTCGTTATCCCACTGGCACTTGAAACTGAACAAGGCCAAGACAGAGCATCTTATCTTTCCCCCTAAGCCCACCTTCCCCCTTTCTCCTTTCTCTATGGATAACACTGTCATCTTACCTCTCTCCTCTGCTCTTAACCTTGGGACCATCTTCGACTCCTCTCTGTTCCTTTGCACATTTTCAACAGATAGGTAAAACGTATTAGCCATGTAATTGGCCATTGAGAATTACTTTTTGGGTATCTTTTCCTAAAGGAACTGGGTGTGGAGGGATTACTGGAGAAGAGGAGCAGGACCATTGTTGCTGTGTGCTCTGGTGAGAAAGCAGTAGGAAGAGAGATTACTGCAGAAAAGAAGGAGGATCATTGGTGCTGTGCATTCCTCAGCGCTGCTCTATAAATGAGAGAGGAAAAGGAAGTAGGATTATTGGAGGATGATCATCAGTGCTGTGTTCCTCAGTGCTGCTCTATAATGTGAGAGAGGAAAAGGAAGCGGGATTACTGGAGAAGAGGAGGATGATATCAGTGCTGTGTGTTTCTCAGTGCTGCTGTACAATGTGAGAGAGAAAAGGAAAAGGAGTTACTGGAGAAGAGGAGGATGATCATCAGTGCTGTGTTCCTCAGTGCTGCTCTGTAATGTGAGAGAAGAAAAGGAAAAGGGATTACTGGAGAAGAGGAGGAGGATCATCAGTGCTGGGTTCATCGGTGCTGCTCTGTAATGTGAGAGAGGAAAAGGAAGAGGGATTACTGGAGAAGAGGAGGAGGATCATCAGTGCTGTGTGCTCCTCAGCACTGCTCTATAATGTGAAAGGAAAAGGAAGTAGGATTACTGGAGGAGGATGATCATCAGTGCTGTGTTCCTCAGTGCTGCTCTATAATCTGAGAAAGGAAAAGAAAGAGGGATTACTGAAGAAGAGGAGGAGGATCATCAGTGCTGGGTTCATCGGTGCTGTTCTATAATGTGAGAGAATAAAAGGAAGAGGGATTACTGGAGAAGAGGAGGAGGATCATTGGTGCTGTGTGCTCCTCAGCGCTGCTCTATAATGTGAAAGGAAAAGGAAGTAGGATTACTGGAGGAGGAGGATCATCGGTGCTGCTCTATAATGTGAGAGAATAAAAGGAAGAGGGATTACTGAAGAAGAGGAGGAGGATCATTGGTGCTGTGTGCTCCTCAGCGCTGCTCTATAATGTGAAAGGAAAAGGAAGTAGGATTACTGGAGGAGGATGATCATCAGTGCTGTGTTCCTCAGTGCTGCTCTATAATGTGAGAAAGGAAAAGGAAGAGGGATTACTGAAGAAGAGGAGGATGATCATCAGTGCTGTGTTCCTCAGTGCTGCTCTATAAAGTGAGAGAATAAAAGGAAGAGGGATTACTGGAAAGGAGGAGAATCATTGGTGCTGTGTGTTTCTCAGTGCTGTTCTATAATGTGAGAGAGGAAAAGGAAGAGGAGTTACTGGAGAAGAGGAGGATGATCATCAGTGCTGTGTTCCTCAGTACTGCTCTTTAACCTGAGAGAAGAAAAGGAAAAGGGATTACTGGAGAAGAGGAGGAGGATCATCTGTGCTGTGTTCCTCAGTGCTGCTTTATAATGTGAGAGATGAAAAGGAAAAAGGATTATTGCAGAAAAGATGAGAATCATCAGTGCTGTGTGCTGAGCACTGGTGTTTAATGTCAGAGAAGATGCCTTTTGGGAAGGAAGAGAGTCATCAGCCCTGCTGAGGAGGAGACAGATTTTTCTGAAGAGGATGAAGATCATTGATGCTTCTGTAGAATACATTGCTAGGTGGTTCAGGTGTCTCTCTGCAGTTAACCCTCAGGCTCCCCTCTGTGTCTGCTACAGATTACATTATCCTGGAAGCTTTGCAGTCCCCAGTACATAAGTTACTATGGTAGACACTGTGGTGCTTTCTTGAATCTCTCTCCCCTCCCCTCCCCTATTCTCTCCAGGGAGAAGGAGTGCTTCAGCTTGCCATCCAGTCCTGAGGTATGCACTGGCTGCCTTAGTTACTGCATTGGGAGCAGGGAGATGCAGGTCTCTGTGTCCGCATTACGACAGGGGCTGCATTCTCGTGCCTCCCTTCCCCTCTGATTTTACGGTGTAGGTTTATTCCTTGGTAGCTCTCAAGGCAAGAATGCAACGGTGGTGAAGCAAGCTTCAGTGCAGAATGATGCGCAGAAGGACCTCTGATCCTGGCACCACTGACACCAGCTCACTCATTGACTTGGAGGGGACCCAATACCATCCGAGAAATTCTCCTGCTGCTGTCCAGAATGGAGGCTTCTGCACTGCAGACTATGTAGGTACAACGCCTAGCTTGTGTTCAGATCTGCTTTTACTTTGCTCTTATAACAATGAAGAAATCAGAGGAGGCTAAGACCAAGTATTCTGGTATTCAAAGCTTCTCAAACATAGTAATAACAACATTGTGTGTTTCATGTACAAACGTGTAGACTTTGTCTGCTAGCAAATACGGGACTAGCAAGTGGTGCTGCAGGGCATGAGTGAAGTGTATTGGCAGAACTGTGTGAGGGGGTTTCAATATTGGAATAGCAGGGGTACTGCAGGGCAGGAATGAGGTGCATTGGAAGAGCTGTGTGAGGGGGTTTCAGTACTGGAATAGCAGGGGGTACTGCAGGGCAGGAATGAGGTGCATTGGAAGAGCTGTGTGAGGGGGTTTCAGTACTGGAATAGCAGGGGGTACTGCAGGGCAGGAATGAGGTGCATTGGCAGAGCTGTGTGAGGGGGTTTCAGTACTGGACTAGCAGGGGGTACTGCAGGGCAGGAATGAGGTGCATTGGCAGAATTGTGAGGGGGTTTCAGTACTGGAATAGCAGGGGGTACTGCAGGGCAGGAATGAGGTGCATTGGCAGAGCTGTGCGAGGGGGTTTCAGTACTGGAATAGCAGGGGGGTACTGCAGGGCAGGAATGAGGTGCATTGGAAGAGCTGTGTGAGGGGGTTTCAGTACTGGAATAGCAGGGGGTACTGCAGGGCAGGAATGAGGTACATTGGCAGAGAAATGCGAGGGGGTTTCAGTACTGGAATAGCAGGGGGTACTGCAGGGCAGGAATGAGGTGCATTGGCAGAGCTGTGTGAGGGGGTTTCAGTACTGGAATAGCAGGGGGTGCCGCAGGGCAGGAATGAGGTGCATTGGCAGAGCTGTGTGAGGGGGTTTCAGTACTGGACTAGCAGGGGGTACTGCAGGGCAGGAATGAGGTGCATTGGCAGAGCTGTGTGAGGGGGTTTCAGTACTGGAATAACAGGGGGTGCCGCAGGGCAGGAATGAGGTGCATTGGCAGAGCTGTGTGAGGGGGTTTCAGTACTGGAATAGCAGGGGGTACTGCAGGGCAGTAATGAGGTGCATTGGCAGAGCTGTGTGAGGGGGTTTCAGTGCTGGAATAGCAGGGGGTGCCGCAGGGAAGGAATGAGGTGCATTGGCAGAGCTGTGCGAGGGGGTTTCAGTGCTGGAATAGCAGGGGTACTGCAGGGCAGGAATGAGGTGCATTGGCAGAGCTGTGTGAGGGGGTTTTAGTACTGGAATAGCAGGGGGTACTGCAGGGCAGGAATGAGGTGCATTGGCAGAGCTGTGTGAGGGGGTTTCAGTGCTGGAATAGCAGGGGGGTACTACTGCAGGGCAGGAATGAGGTGCATTGGCAGAGCTGTGTGAGTGGGTTTCAGTACTGGAATAGCAGGGGGTACTGCAGGGCAGGAATGAGGTGCATTGGCAGAGCTGTGTGAGGGGTTTTAGTACTGGAATAGCAGGGGGGTACTGCAGGGCAGGAATGAGGTGCATTGGCAGAGCTGTGTGAGTGGGTTTCAGTACTGGAATAGCAGGGGTACTGCAGGGCAGGAATGAGGTGCATTGGCAGAGCTGTGTGAGTGGGTTTCAGTACTGGAATAGCAGGGGTACTGCAGGGCAGGAATGAGGTGCATTGGCAGAGCTGTGTGAGGGGGTTTCAGTGCTGGAATAGCAGGGGGTGCCGCAGGGCAGGAATGAGGTGCATTGGCAGAGCTGTGCGAGGGGATTTCAGTGCTGGAATAGCAGGGGTACTGCAGGGCAGGAATGAGGTGCATTGGCAGAGCTGTGCAAGGGGGTTTCAGTGCTGGAATAGCAGGGGGGTACTGCAGGGCAGGAATGAGGTGCATTGGCAGAGCTGTGTGAGTGGGTTTCAGTACTGGAATAGCAGGGGTACTGCAGGGCAGGAATGAGGTGCATTGTTTTAACGTCTCAACACTGGAATTTATGCATATTTCTAGTTTATTTATATGGAACAATATATTTACATCACTTCCAAATTATAAATAAAACAAAGGAAAGCTTAGATTGTCTTTACAGTACATATCTCTGCTTTCCGATAAGTTTTCTCCAAGATGTTCATCGTAATCCTGAGATCTAGGGTTGTATTTATAGTTCAGGAGATAACCTCTTTCAATGGAATTTGGATTTTTTGGCTAGCTATAGAAGTAATTAAGCATGGGGTTGATGCCTTCTAAGAACGAGGTAATGCTGTCCAGGGTACAGATGAAGAAGGTGGAACCTGAAAAGTGCTGGAGTCTGGCTGGAGAAGAGGTCAGAGGGAGGGGGACAGTGCTGGAGTCTGGCTGGAGAAGAGGTCAGGGGGAGGGGGACAGTGCTGGAGTCTGGAGAAGAGGCCAAGGGGAGGGGGACAGTGTTGGAGTCTGGCTGGAGAAGAGGTCAGGGGGAGAGGGACAGTGCTGGAGTCTGGCTGGGGAAGAGGTCAGGGGGAGAGGGACAGTGCTGGAGTCTGGCTGGAGAAGAGGCCAGGGGGAGAGGGACAGTGCTGGAGTCTGGCTGGAGAAGAGGCCAGGGGGAGAGGGACAGTGCTGGAGTCTGGCTGGAGAAGAGGTCAGGGGGAGAGGGACAGCGCTGGAGTCTGGCTGGAGAAGAGGTCGGGGGAGAGGGACAGCGCTGGAGTCTGGCTGGAGAAGAGGTCGGGGGAGAGGGACAGCGCTGGAGTCTGGCTGGAGAAGAGGTCAGGGGGAGAGGGACAGTGCTGGAGTCTGGCTGGAGAAGAGGTCAGGGGGAGAGGGACATTGCTGGAGTCTGGCTGGAGAAGAGGTCGGGGGAGAGGGACAGCGCTGGAGTCTGGCTGGAGAAGAGGTCAGGGGGAGAGGGACAGTGCTGGAGTCTGGAGAAGAGCCAAGGGGAGGGGGACAGTGCTGGAGTCTGGCTGGAGAAGAGGTCAGGGGGTGAGAGACAGTGCTGGAGTCTCGCTGGAGAAGAGGTCAAGGGGAGAGGGACAGTGCTGGAGTCTGGCTGGAGAAGAGGCCAGGGGGAGAGGGACAGCACTGGAGTCTGGCTGGAGAAGAGGTCAGGGGGAGAGGGACAGCGCTGGAGTCTGGCTGGAGAAGAGGCCAGGGGGAGAGGGACAGTGCTGGAGTCTGGCTGGAGAAGAGGCCTGGGGGAGAGGGACAGTGCTGGAAATCTGGCTGGAGAAGAGGCCAGGGGGAGAGGGACAGTGCTGGAGTCTGGAGAAGAGGCCAAGGGGAGGGGGACAGCGCTGGAGTCTGGCTGGAGAAGAGGTCAGGGGGAGAGGGACAGCGCTGGAGTCTGGCTGGAGAAGAGGCCTGGGGGAGAGGGACAGTGCTGGAAGTCTGGCTGGAGAAGAGGCCAGGGGGAGAGGGACAGCGCTGGAGTCTGGCTGGAGAAGAGGCCTGGGGGAGAGGGACAGTGCTGGAAGTCTGGCTGGAGAAGAGGTCAGGGGGAGAGGGACAGCGCTGGAGTCTGGCTGGAGAAGAGGCCTGGGGGAGAGGGACAGTGCTGAAAGTCTGGCTGGAGAAGAGGCCAGGGGGAGAGGGACAGTGCTGAAAGTCTGGCTGGAGAAGACGTCAGGGGGAGAGGGACAGTGCTGGAGTCTGGAGAAGAGGCCAAGGGGAGGGGGACAGTGCTGGGGTCTGGGTGGAGAAGAGGTCAGGGGGAGAGGGACAGTGCTGGAAGTCTGGCCAAAGAAAGGGCCAGGGGGAGAGGGACAGTGCTGGAGTCTGGCTATAGCGAGCTGTTAGTCTCATGGGAATTTGCTCTAAACTTCAACTTACTGGTTTCTACAGGCCCATTTATTGTTGTTAATTATTTGTCTGGATTTATTTTTGTATTTTAACTTTTGTAATATTATGTAGATTTGTTTATTGTGTTTATTTGTTTTGAGTTATATTTGTTTTTTAATTGTAAACCGCCTAGATGTCAAGATATGTGGTTTGTAAAACAGTTAATAGTATATTGTTTTTTAATGCCTCGTTGAGAGTTGGGGTTGTTCCTGGGTTCAAGTGAGCTCTGGTATTCCCTTTCCTAAAAAGAGGGTTAAATAGCTCTGTTTGCGCTATTGTCCGGTTTCAGATTTTACAGTGATGGCTGAATTGGTGGAAATTGTGTGCTCCTGCAGTTAGTGGATTTTGTAGTTGAATTGGTGGAAATGTGGGTAACCCCCCCCACCCCCTGTCAGTTTATTTTGTGGTTGAATGGGATTGTTTGAGCAAATTTCAGAATGGTTTTAGACGGAGCCATGGTGCCTAAGTGGTTCTCATTGCTATTTCTGATGCGTTACGTGGTGTTGGCTTTGCTTGATTGTTTGAAACCTTGGATCACAGGCTGTTATTGCAGGAGTTGAAGGATCTGAGCATCACCAGGACAATGTGGAATTAGTTATTTATTTATTTATCTTTATTTATTTATCTGCATTTATATCCCGCTTTTCACCGGGTCAAAGCGGTTGGGGGATACATTTAACACAGGGGATATGAGACACATACACTAATACTTACAGGGAACATGGGCAATGGAGGGTTAAGTGGCTTGCCCAAGACCACAAGGAGCACCTGTGGGACTAGAAACCCCAGTCCTTCCGGCCCAAGGTTGCTGTCCTCTAGTGGGATTTGAACTACTGACCTTCCGGCCTGTAGTACCTTGCCCCAACCACTAGGCCACTCCTCCCTACTGTTATGTTCAGTGGTCCGACCTAGAAGATGATTTGTGGGGTGGAGGAGTCTGGATGCCCTTGTCTTCTGAGGGCCCCAAGGTCTACTCCATATCTTCCATGCTATTTAACATTAATCTACAGGCTTTTGCTTTATATTTAGTGGGACAGGGATTCTTGTTCCATGTCTATGCAAATGATGTATAAATTTTGGTACCAGTTGAGTAGAAGCTCCTTTGTTGATTGCAGCCTGTTTGAGCCTTGTGGGTGATTGGATGGTGCAGAGCCATCTTGTGTTGATCTATATTAGGCCAAAATTATATGCATGCATCATAATCCGTATCCTTTGCTACTACTACTAATCATTTGTATAACGCTACAAGGCATATCACACAGAAAAGGCCACAGAAACTACCACAAAAAGCTACAGAAGCAAACCACAACAAAAGCAACCAATGGACTACAGCAACAAACACCCAACATACTCCAACTCACACAGCAAAGCTAAAGCAACCCGAGACAGTGTGGAAAAGGACCACCCAACGCCCTAAGAAACCAGCACAGAAGCACAGCACAGCCCCAGGACACACAGGTACACCTACAAGCCATGCCACCCTTCCTAGTTCCAATTTACCTCCTAGCACCATTCCTTACCCTTTACCCCTCCACCACAAACACACTCTCCAACCATCCCTTGCCAGACATCACAACCATCCAAACCACAAACCAAACATCACAACCATTCAAACCACAAACACCAACAACGCCCCCCCCTACATGGGGCAACACCCACACACCACCCACACCAATACACACCCCCACCCCCCTAAACAGCAACCCTCTCTCCATTTCACTAATAAATGCTCGCTCAGTCAGAAACAAATACCACATGCTCCAAGACCTGATCACAACCCAAAAGATTGACATCCTATGCATAACAGAAACTTGGCTAACAGACACCGACACTGTGCTCATGAACCAACTAACACCGAATGGATACAGTCTTCACTACTGCTCTCGAACACACACCAGAGGAGGAGGAGTAGCCATCATTGCGAAAGCCAACCTCCACCTCAGGAACCATGCCTCAGAAACAACCAATGAAGCGGATATACTCACCCTCACCAACAAGCACCTCTCCATATGCCTAATCACCAACCTCAAGCACCGACCTACTGGGTATACTACAACACATATCTGAGAGCGCCATCTCCACAAAAGAACAACTAATTCTCGGAGATTTCAATCTCCCATCACTCCAAGACAAACATGCCGAAGCCTTCATCAATGCCATGGAAGCAATGAACCTGACACATATCATACACAAACCAACACACGAAAAAGGGAATACACTTGACCTCATATTCCTAAACTCCCAAAACGCCACCTCATACAAAAACCCAGAAATCACATGTGTACCATGGTCTGACCACTATCTCATCAACATATCCCACATCTACCCCC
This sequence comes from Ichthyophis bannanicus, assembly GCA_033557465.1. Taxonomy (NCBI): domain Eukaryota; kingdom Metazoa; phylum Chordata; class Amphibia; order Gymnophiona; family Ichthyophiidae; genus Ichthyophis; species Ichthyophis bannanicus. The sequence goes on from CM066042.1 coordinate 20,509,075, forward strand.
CTTCCAGCAACACCAAGGAGTACCCCAAGGATCCACACTATCTGCCATGCTCTTCAACATCTACCTGCAACCACTCTGCTCAATCATACGCACCCACAACATCAAGTACCACATCTATGCGGATGACATAATGCTCTATGGACCGATCACAACCACTAACCCAATGAACAAACACCTATCAGACTGCTTCATAGAAGTCTCCAGCTGGCTACAAAAGAACAACCTATCCATCAACATAAAAAAACAGAAGCCCTCATAGTAACCAAAGACCCAGACTTCATACCACCTACACACCTCAACATAGGAGCCACACAAATACAAATTCAACCACATAAAATACCTAGGAATCATCATAGACCAAGCGCTGACACTCAAGCAACAGATCAAAAAACCTACCAGAATAATATTCCACAAGGCAAAAACAGTACAATGCCTCAGACCTCTCATTGAACTGCAGGACTTCAGGACAGTCATGCAAGCCATGACACTCCCCCATCTGGACTACTGCAATATAATCTAGCACGGACTACCTGCCACCCACACCAACCCACTCCGAACTGCCTTAAATACCACAGCAAGAATTATCCAGAAAGCAAAAAAAACAAGATCACATCACCCCAGTCCTGAGGGAGCTGCACATACTCCCTCTCGAAGCAAGAATCAAATACAAATCTATCTTAGTTATTCACAAAGCCCTCTACCAAACTCAGACTTCCCAGCTCTGCACCCTACTGCCCCAACCCACCCACAACAGAACAACCAGGCAAACCACCAGCAACTCCCTCACCATCCCCCAAATACGGACCAAATACAATCAACGGACCTGCAACAGAGCCTTCGAACTGTACACACCATCCCTCTGGAACTCTCTACCAAGTCATATCAGAAGCAACGGAGATCCCTTGACATTCAGGAAACAACTAAAAATCGTCCTTTTCCAGGAGTACCTCGGACCAGAAGCAAACACTCATCACTGACTACCCCCAGACCCCCTAATCATACCCTCAGATCTATTTTCTAAGAGACTGATGTACATTGTCTATGTCCTTAATATGTTCAGATCATTAATGTTGGCCCCCCTGTGATAGCCCCAACCCTAGAATTGATTATTGTCCCCCACCCTTTAATGTTAAACTGCTTTGACCTGGGGAAAAGTGGGATATAAATACAGTTAAATAAATAAATATCTAATGCTGTACAGAGACATGGAAGAGATGGTCCCTGTTCATCAGAGCTTACAATCTAGTCAAGATAGACAACACAACTGCTGGGGACTAGGATAGGTCCAGGCGGGGAATATATAAGAAAACACATAGGAGACTAAGCAGATCAGGATCCAAAAGCAGCCTCGAAGAGATGAGTTTTTAGCTTGGATTTGTAAAGGGCCAGAGATGAAGCCTGACGTACCAACTCATGTAGTTTTTTTCCAGGCATAAGGAGCAGCGCAGTGGAAAAGAAGGGTACAGATATAAACGATCTGTCAGAAGCATGGAGTTCCTGAAGAGGGGTTTATGAGAGATAAGAGAGGAAAGGTAGTGAGGAGTAGCAGAATGATTGCACTTATAAGTCAGTAGGAGAGGGGTTTATGAGAGATAAGAGAGGAAAGGTAGTGAGGAGTAGCAGAATGATTGCACTTATAAGTCAGTAGGAGAAGTTTGAATTGGATACGGATGGGGAGCCAATGAAGCGACTTGAGCAGAGGGTTACGTGAGTGTAGCAAGACTGGCAGAGGATTATCCATGCAGCTGAATTTTGACCAGATTGAAGGGGAGGGAGGTGATTCAGAGGGAGACCCGCAAGGAAGAGGTTGCAATAGTCAAGAGGGGAGGTGACTAAAGAGTGGATAAGTGTCTTGGTATGTGTTCAGAAAGGAAGGGGTGAATTTTGCCAGTGTTATAGAGAAAGAAACAACAGGTTTTAGCCATCAGTTGGATGTGTATGGAGAAGGAGAGGAAGGAGTCAAAGATGACCCCAAGGTTGCAGGAGCAGTTGCAGTGTATGATGGGATTATGATCCCCATGCTCAACGTGGTGCATGCTTTGGGGTTTAAGTTGGACTCCATCTTGAATTGGAAGGAGCAGGTAAAGTTGCTTTCTGTAAACTTTGGCTATTGTGGCAGTGGAGGCATTACTTGCCCTCCATTGAATTCAGGACTGTGCTCTAGTCGTCGTTTTTGAGTGCAGTATATTCCAGATTGCCTAGGATCACGTTATGTCTATTTCAGCAGGCGCACAACATCATTGCCTGACTGGTGTCTGCTATATGCCTATCTTCCAGCCTTGTGTTGTCTGCATGTCCTCTAGCATATACATTTCAAGCTTTGTTCCTTCATCTTTAAGGTTATGTGTGATGGGGAACCACGGTACTCAACAGAACTGTTGCACTGGTATGTACCCAGTCATGCACTGAGCTCAGCAGGGATAAATTTGTTAGCAGTTCTGGGTTCGCAGGTGGCCAAGTTGGTTGTAGCATGCTCGAGGATGTGCTAGATTGCTGGGTCTACAGTGCGCAGGTTGTTGCCTAATCTCCCATGGTCAGACACTGATAGGGAAAAACTTGAAATCCCTTTTGTTCATTGAAGCTTTTGTGAAATGAGTGGAGCATATTGGGTGAATGGGTTTAATGTTTGCAAAGTGGCATTTTGTTCTTATTTACGTGTCATGGTTTTACTGTGAGCCATCTTGAACAATGTTCTTTGATAGGCGGGTTATGCATTTTATAAATAAAGGAATATACCATATGTAACGGCTGTGGGGCAGTGGGTATGAGAGAGAAGTAATAAACTGGACACTTATACAAAGGGACAGTGCTGGGGTCTGGCTGGAGAAGAGGCCAAGGGGAGAGGAACAGCGCTGGAGTCCGGCAGGAGAAGAGGCCGGGGGGAGAGGGACAGTGCTGGAGTCTGACTGGAGAAGAGGTCAGGGGGAGAGGGACAGAGCTGGAATTGGACTGGAGAAGAAGTGAAGGGGAGGGGGACAGCGCTGGAGTGTGGCTGGAGAAGAGGTCAGGGGGAAAGGGACAGCACTGGAGTCCGGCTGGAGAAGAGGCCAGGGAGAGAGGGACAGTGCTGGAGTCTGGCTGTAGAAGAGGTCAGGGGGAGAAAGACAGTGATGGAGTCTGGCTGGAGAAGAGGTCAGAGGGAGAGGGACAGCGCTGGAGTCTGGCTGGAGAAGAGGTCAGGGGGAGAGGGACAGCGCTGGAGTCTGGCTGGAGAAGAGGTCAGAGGGAGAGGGACAGCCCTGGAGTCTGGCTGGAGAAGAGGTCAGGGGGAGAGGGACAGTGCTGGAGTCTGGCTGGAGAAGAGGTCAGGGGGAGAGGGACAGTGCTGGAGTCTGGCTGGAGAAGAGGTCAGGGGGAGAGGGATAGCGCTGGAGTCTGGCTGGAGAAGAGGTCGCGGGAGAGGGACATTGCTGGAGTCTGGCTGGAGAAGAGGTCGGGGGAGAGGGACATTGCTGGAGTCTGGCTGGAGAAGAGGTCAGGGGGAGAGGGATAGCGCTGGAGTCTGGCTGGAGAAGAGGTCAGGGGGAGAGGGATAGCGCTGGAGTCTGGCTGGAGAAGAGGTCGGGGGAGGGGGATAGCGCTGGAGTCTGGCTGGAGAAGAGGTCAGGGGAGGGGGATAGCGCTGGAGTCTGGCTGGAGCAGAGGTCGGGGGAGGGGGATAGCGCTGGAGTCTGGCTGGAGAAGAGGTCGGGGGAGGGGGATAGCGCTGGAGTCTGGCTGGAGAAGAGGTCATGGGGAGAGGGATTGCGCTGGAGTCTGGCTGGAGAAGAGGTCGAGGGAGAGGGACATTGCTGTCTGGCTGGAGAAGAGGTCGAGGGAGAGGGACATTGCTGGAGTCTGGCTGGAGAAGAGGTCTGGGGAGGGGGGATAGCGCGCTGGAGTCTGGCTGGAGAAGAGGTCGGGGGAGGGGGATAGCGCTGGAGTCTGGCTGGAGCAGAGGTCGGGGGAGGGGGATAGCGCTGGAGTCTGGCTGGAGCAGAGGTCGGGGGAGGGGGATAGCGCTGGAGTCTGGCTGGAGAAGAGGTCGGGGGAGGGGGATAGCGCTGGAGTCTGGCTGGAGCAGAGGTCGGGGGAGAGGGACAGCGCTGGAGTGTGGCTGGAGCAGAGGTCGGTGGAGGGGGAAAGCACTGGAGTCTGGCTGGAGCAGAGTTCGGGGGAGAGGGACATTGCTGGAGTCTGGCTGGAGAAGAGGTCGGGGGAGGGGGATAGCGCTGGAGTCTGGCTGGAGCAGAGGTCGGGGGAGGGGGATAGCGCTGGAGTCTGGCTGGAGCAGAGGTCGGGGGAGAGGGACATTGCTGGAGTCTGGCTGGAGCAGAGGTCGGGGGAGGGGGATAGCGCTGGAGTCTGGCTGGAGAAGAGGTCGGGGGAGAGGGACAGCGCTGGAGTCTGGCTGGAGAAGAGGTCGGGGGAGGGGGATAGCGCTGGAGTCTGGCTGGAGCAGAGGTCGGGGGAGGGGGGATAGCGCTGGAGTCTGGCTGGAGCAGAGGTCGGGGGAGGGGGATAGCGCTGGAGTCTGGCTGGAGCCGCGGTCGGGTGGGGTTAACGCTGGCGTCTGGCTGGAGCAGAGGTCGGGGGAGCGGGATAGCGCTGGAGTCTGGCTGGAGAAGAGGTCGGGGGAGGGGGATAGCACTGGAGTCTGGCTGGAGCAGAGGTCGGGGAGGGGGATAGCGCTGGAGTCTGGCTGGAGCAGAGGTCGGGGGAGGGGGATAGTGCTGGAGTCTGGCTGGAGCAGAGGTCGGGGGAGGGGGATAGCGCTGGAGTCTGGCTGGAGCAGAGGTCGGGGAGGGGGATAGCGCTGGAGTCTGGCTGGAGCAGAGGTCGGGGGAGAGGAGGGGATATCGCTGGAGTCTGGCTGGAGAAGCGGGGGGGGAGGGGGATAGCGCTGGAGTCTGGCTGGAGAAGAGGTCAGGAAGGGGGATAGCGCTGGAGTCTGGCTGGAGAAGAGGTTGGGGGAGGAGGATAGCGCTGGAGTCTGGCTGGAGCAGAGGTCGGGGGAGGGGGATAGCGCTGGAGTCTGGCTGGAGAAGAGGTCAGGGGAGAGGGACATTGCTGGAGTCTGGCTGGAGAAGAGGTCGGGGGAGGGGGATAGCGCTGGAGTCTGGCTGGAGAAGAGGTCGGGGGGAGAGGGATAGCGCTGGAGTCTGGCTGGAGCAGAGGTCGGGGGAGAGGGACATTGCTGGAGTCTGGCTGGAGCAGAGGTCGGGGGAGAGGGACAGTGCTGGAGTGTGGCTGGAGCAGAGGTCGGGGGAGGGGGATAGCGCTGGAGTCTGGCTGGAGAAGAGGTCGGGGAGCGGGATAGCGCTGGAGTCTGGCTGGAGCAGAAGTTGGGGGAGAGGGACATTGTTGGAGTCTGGCTGTAGAAGAGGTCGGGGGAGGGGGAAAGCGCTGGAGTATGGCTGGAGTGGAGGAGGGTGCGGGGAGGGGCGATAGCGATGGGAGTATGGCGGAGCAAAGAGGTCGGGGGCAGGCTCGCGTGTGGATCACGAGGTCTGGGGAGGGGGATCTCGCGCTGGAGTGTGGCTGGAGCAGAGGTCGGGGGAGGTTGATAGCGCTGGAGTCTGGCTGGAGAAGAGGTCGGGGGAGGGGGATAGCGCTGGAGTCTGGCTGGAGCAGAGGTCGGGGGAGGGGGATAGCGCATGGAGTCTCGCTGGAGCAGAGGTCGGGGGAGGGGGATAGCGCTGGAGTCTGGCTGGAGCAGAGGTCGGGGGAGGGGGATAGCGCTGGAGTCTGGCTGGAGCAGAGGTCGGTGAGGGGGATAGCGCTGGAGTCTGGCTGGAGCAGAGGTCGGGGAGGGGGATAGCGCTGGAGTCTGGCTGGAGCAGAGGTCGGGGGAGGGGGATAGCGCTGGAGTCTGGCTGGAGCAGAGGTCGGGGGAGGGGGATAGCGCTGGATTGTGGCTGGAGCAGAGGTCGGGGGAGAGGGACAGTGCTGGAGTGTGGCTGGAGCAGAGGTCGGGGGAGGGGGATAGCACTGGAGTCTGGCTGGAGCAGAGGTTGGGGGAGGGGGATAGCTCTGGAGTCTGGCTGGAGCAGAGGTCGGGGGAGGGGGATAGCGCTGGAGTCTGGCTGGAGCAGAGGTCGGGGGAGGGGGATAGCGCATGGTTTTCCATAGATATACCCCCTCCACTCTCTTCTCTTTCTCTCATTCCCGGTTTCTGTGGGCTGGATGTTTCTCATTGTAGAAAACCTCTAAAAAGATATGTGAATAGAGGTTCAGTAGGACTTACCCCGAGTGTTTTTAATTTTCTTATGTTTATTTTTCAGTTCACACTTTATTAAAATGTTCTCCGCTGAAATCAAAGCAAGTGGAATCACCCGTATATGCCATCATCTTAATGAGGCGGGGTGATGGATTCCCTCCGCGGGGATCTGGATCCTCTGAATAGACTCATGTAGCTGAACTGCTCTTAATAGGTGTACGGAAAAGACATAAAGCAGCTTAAAGCCTCCTTCCACCCCCTCTGTCTGGATATTGATACCATATGTAGAGGCAAGGCACTTCACAGATATCCCAGGGGTGCCATAATGTCTCAGTCTAGAAAAGGTTAGCATAGTCCCTGCCATGAAAGGCTTTTTCCTGATCCGGAATGAGTAGGTAGAAGAGGAATTCCTCTCCTGCTTCTCCTCTAATGATGGACAGAGGTTCTCACACGCCAGGCTATTGGTGACCTTGTCACAGGCCTGTTTCGGAGAGACGTACTGAGCCTGACATCAGTACCAGGGAAAATGGTAGAAACCATCATAAAGAACAAAATTACACAGCATGTAGATAGTCACGGCCTAATGGGAGATAGCCAACATGGCTTTAGACAAGGAAGATCTTGTCTCACTAATCTGTTATGTTTTTTTGAAGGTGTGAATAAACAGGTGGACAAAGGTGAGTCGGTTGATATAGTGTATCTGGACTTTCAGAAAGCTTTTGACAAGGTCCCCCATCAGAGACTTTTGGCGAAGCTAAAAAGTCATGGGATAGGAGGCAGTGTACTATTGTGGATCGGGAACTGGTTAAAAGATAGAAAGCAGAGGGTAGGGCTAAATGGCCAATATTCCCAATGGAAAAAGGTGAATAGTGGAGTACCCCAGGGATCTGTACTGGGTCCGCTACTTTTTGACATATTCATAAATGACCTGGAAAAGGGAATAACTAGTGAGGTTATCAAATTTGCAGATGACACAAAACTGTTTAAAGTTGTTAAAACCCAAGAGGATTGTGGAAAACTGCAGGAGGATCTGGATAAATTGGAAGACTGGGCATCCAAATGGCAGATGAAATTTAATGTGGACAAGTGCAAAGATATGCACCTAGGAAAGAACAACCCACCCTATAGTTACACGATGCAAGGCTCCACATTAGAAACCACCACCCAGGAAAAAGATTTAGGAGTCATCGTGGATAACATGTTAAAACCCTCCGCCCAGTGTCCAGCGGCGGCCAAGAAAGCAAATAGAATGCTAGGTATCATAAGGAAAGGGATGGAGAATAAAACAAAGGATATTATAATGCCTCTGTATCGCTCCATGGTACGACCGCACCTTGAGTATTGTGTGCAATTCTGGTCACCGTATCTTAAAAAGGACATAGCGTTATTAGAAAAAGTACAGAGAAGAGCCACCAAATTGGTGAAGGGGATGGAAGGCTACTCCTATGAAGAGAGGCTAAAAAGGTTAGGGCTCTTTAACCTGGAAAAGAGACGGCTGAGGGGAGATATGATAGAGGTCTATAAATTAATGAATGGCGTGGAACGGATAAACGTGGATCAATTGTTTACGCTATCAGAATATAGAAAGACTAGGGGACATGTAATGAAGCTGCAGGGTAAACTATTTAAGACAAATAAGAGAAAATATTTTTTCACTCAACGTGTAATCAAACTCTGGAATCTGTTACCGGAGGATGTAGTAAGGGCTGTAAGTATAGCTGGGTTTAAAAAAGGTTTGGACAAGTTCCTGGAGGAAAGGTCCATAAACCACTATTAAAAAGGGACCCAGGATATCAATGCTTGACGCAGTACAAGCATTGTGGAACCTGTGTCTTTTGGGGATATTGCTAGGTACGTATGACCTAGATTGGCCACTGTTGGAAACAGGATACTGGGCTTGATGGACCTCGGTCTGACCCAGTATGGCATGTCTTATGTTCTTATGTTCTTAGATGACGGAAGGGACTACTGCAGATAGGCGATGCAACAAGACCTTAGCTGGTATCCTTTGGCCTCTGTTCGGTAGGGATGCAGGTCCCCAGCTTGTCAGGTGTTCACATTCTCTGTTTCCCTTTTTTCTGTAGCAGTATCAAAAGGAATTTTGGCAAGGAGCATGACAGAGACCCTTCTTTTACATAGATATTGCGCAAGTTTCCTAAATCCTTGGCCATTCTGTTGGTGTTTTATTCCCCATGGTCACCTCTAGCTGCAGACTCCAAATTCTGAGCTATGGGGTCATGGACTCCAAGGCTGAGAGTCTGGTGACTGGAAATTTTCACAGGAAAGGTGGGATTTTCAGGATCAGTGAGTGTGAAGGAGTTAGAGCACTGGCTTGGGAGCCAAGCAACCAGAGCTCAATTCGTACTATTACTCCCCTCCATTGCCTCAGAAGAATCCAAGGTATAATGCCCCGTTTAATGTACATTACCAAGTGTAAGTTACAATGTAGACTGCTTTGACTGAAATGTTAAGACAGTATAAAAAGCTTATTAAATAAACTAGCTTCAGAAATACTTTACTACTGTACACATCTTAGCCCTGCTTTCTGGAGAGCGCTGTAATCGAATGATGAGTTGCCTTCATGTTCTTTGTCTCACGCAGTTCAGAAGCTCGGCCCTGGGGCTGATTCTTTTCAATATCTTCAGAAGCAAATCTTGTTGAAGAGTTAGAAGAGAAATTTTGCCTTTTTATGGAGGACACAAAGATTTGATACTGTTCTGTCCCGAGGAAGAAGGTTTTGGCCTCCTAAAGCTAGTAAAAAATATATTAAATTAGTCCAATAAACAGGCATCATCTTATTTTTATTGTTATTTATTAACCTTTAGAATGGACAGACGTAGCGATCACTTTAACAGAGATTTGCAACCGAGTGGACACCCCAGAGGGAGGAGGCAATACGAAACGTGATCCATAAAATGATAATACTGCTTTATTGCTTGCCAGTTAAGCTTTAATGGGAAGAAGCGCAGAGTGATGCATTTGGAATGCAGAAATCCAAAGGAGCCGGATGCGATAGGGGCAGGAGGCTGATGTGCGTTATCGGTACCATGGAAACAAATAGTGCAGTACCCTATGCTAAAAACCCCACATTGCCTGGGTAGTGCGTGTACAGGTGGCATATGAGCAGGGTGTAAGCGTTCCCACTCCGGCACCACTAGCGCAGACCTTGAAAGCCCATGCTGCCGTTTAATGGTGGGGAGCGACTGCCACCAGCACAATGTTACTCGCTGTGACGGTTTTAATGTGGCGAGCTGTGCTAAATTCATAGGGACGACGCCCCACCCCTCTGTATCTAGCACCTGCTCTGCACTAGTAATGTGGCCCAGATCTGTGTTACTTGCATACAGCTTAAGAAACATGCCAAGGGTTTCTACCACCCCCTCCCTGCTGCTGCCGCCGCCCCTGCTGCCCCCCCAAATCCATCTCATCTTGCCATGATGGCACGATTCCATTTTGAGCCGCTGCCGCTGCTTTCAAAGTAGAGTTGGGCCGCCGCTGCCACACGATGAGAGAGATGAATTCAAGGGTCGACGGCAGCTCAAACAGAGTCGTGCCACAAACAGAGTCGGACCACCCACCATGGTCTGCCGCCCTAGGCAGCTGTCTAGTCCACCTAGTGGATGGCTCGGCCCAGCCCCTCAGTGATGTAGTTTGTGCACAGTGTCACTGAGTGTTGTTGTTATTTCTCTGTTTGAATTGTTAATTGTTATAAGTCATTCAGGGCCAGGAACTTAAATATTCTCTTTTCTTTTCCTGTAGCTTGTGTCTCCATATACTGTTGGCATAGGCAGCAGAAGTAGGTGGGCCACAGGGACCAACACAGTATCAACAACTAGAGAGCTTGGGGGCAGGACCAGAGATGTTCCTCTGCCCCCGACTGTTTTAGTTTATCTATTGCAATTGATATGGGGTATATCAGATTTAATACACATGCCACAAAGATACTGGGCTGAGTTGTGAGCACAGTGTCTCCAGGGGTTGGGAGCAGCTGCTGATTTACCTGAGAAAACAATTTTCTGAGTTCAGCAGTGAACCTTGTTTACAGCAGAGGTAGAGGGACCAGAGAGCGAACGATCTCCTCTACCAAAGCTGGCACAGCTCTGCTCAGCAAACGTTTTCTTAAGCAACATTTTTGTCTTCAGTAAGCAATCACCTTGGAAGGGTCCCACCCTGAGCTGTATCGTTTGCTCAGCACTACTTATCATTTCCATAACACTACAAGATATACGCAGCCCTGTAGAGATACACACAAGGGACGGTCCCTGCTCCAGGGAGCTTAGAAGCTAGTCAAGACATCTAGACAAGATAAATAGCTAATGCTCCTTCCCAGAGAGGGGCCTGCTGGCATGTGCAGGATGCGAGGGGGAGGGGTATTGAAAGTATTTTAGAGCCTGATATTCCACAGCACTCTCCAGACAGTGACTATCCCCACAGACAACATAAAAAATGTCCAGTTAAAACTATGGCAGAACAGGGGGGCACCGCCACTCACTGTTCAGATAGCAGTGAAATTTGTCCCTAGACCGGATAGTTAACTGGTTAAAGTCAGAACAGGCAAATGTCTGTTTTAAGTTTAACTGGTTATTGCTAACACGCTGCCTGGTAAACCCAGATATTCAGCACTGGATGCCAGATAACGTCCGGCATTGAATATCCGGTCTCATTAAACTGGTAGTGGTTAAGCACTTTAAATAGCCCACCCACCGCTGCTGAACATCCACCTTAGAATACTGCATTGTTTACATTCATCAGGTAATGGCCAGAGCAAGGACAGTCCTATGATGACATTTTACTTACCAGTTAATGTCCTTTCCTTGAGTCCTGCTAGACCAGTCCAGACAAGTGGGTTGTGTTTCCCTGGAGATTGGTGGAGACAAAGAACCAATAAAAAGCCCAGGTTTTAATGACATCACTCGCATGCCTCTATTTGCCTTAGCTACCAGAGGTTCCTTCAATATTAATCCAAAAGCATATGGGAGAAACATGGCAAGCCTCAACAATCTCAATCATGGACAATAAGGAGTAATCAACAGTCAATAACTATGCAAAGGAAATCTCAAATAGCAGACTTTCAGTAGACAATGATCCTGCAGAGCCAAGAATAAAAATCAGAGTGGACCCAAACAATGTTCCCTCTAATTTTCTGTAGGCTGTGTGCGCATAAAATATCAGCTGTGCAGCTTTTGAAGGAAGGTTAAATTTTTGTGCGTCACATGACGACACTCTGAGTTCTATACTTTAAAATTTGACTACACGTCAGAATACAGTATGTACACCACATTGATTGCACTAAATAATATTGTAGAACTTGTGAAAACCGTAAATACACAACAACTTTTAAATTTTAAGATGTCTGTGTTTTCTATCAGAATCAGAACCATAATTTTTGTGCGCGCTGTTATAAAGTATGTGCGCTCGCTCGGTGAAGAGTGTGCGCGCGCACACGCGCACAGCTTAGAGGGAACAGTGGACCCAAGGGTACCACAGCAGAAGAACAGAGTAATACAGTTCTAGGAGCAGGCCATGAACTGGTCTAGCAGGACTCAAGGAAAGGACATTAACTGGTAAGTAAATTGTCACCTTCCATATCATCCTGCTAGACCAGTCCAGACAAGTTGGATGTACTAAAGCTACAACTCCACTGGGCAGGAAGAAGACACAGCAGTTCGCAAATCCCTTGAGCCAAAGGTCATGTCCGCCCATGCGTGGATATCCAAGTAGTAATGCTTGACAAAAGAGGAAAGTGATACCCACGTTGCTGCCTGACAAATGTCTGCAGGGGCTGCCTAGCTCCGTTCTGTCCATGAGGATGCCTGTGCTCGGGTAGAGTGGACATGCAAACTCTCCGGAACCAGCCTGTTCTGCAACAGATACGTTGAGGCAATAGACTCTTTAATCCAGTGTCCCAAATTCAACTTGGCCACTGCATCACCCTTACGTGGAATATACACCTAAAAAGGTAGATCACACATCAAAATTTTTTTTATTTATATCACAATGATGATATATTCACAAATCTTCTGTGGTGCTACCCATTCACAGATGCCATAGTTTCAACATACCACAGTGGAATGTCACAAATTCTTCATAAAAAACATCTTCTTTGATATACTCTTTCTACTTCCACCATCGCGCCAACCTGTGCCTTCTCCACCTCAATGCTTCTATTACTTCCACGATCATGCACACTCCGTGCCTTCTCCCCTTCTCCACCTCAATAAGGTTTACTCCACACACTCTAATCGCATGTCTTCCACGCACTCGACTATGGACCGTAATGCCACCAAATGACTTCTTCAAAGAAAATTTAGGTGCCGCTCACTACTGCCACCACAGCTTGAACACTGCATGTTATGGACCACAGTTTCACCTAGAGGCTTCTTCAGGAGAACTTCAGCGCTGCGCGGTGTTATCCACACAGCAAATGCACTTCAACAAAAAATATCATCATTGTGATCAACAGTAGATGTTATAGTAAGAACTCTATAACCTCAGATACGTGCACAGTATTCAGTGGAGGAGAATAATGATAAATAACAATATCACATTGAATGTGTGCTGAGTGGGGACTTTGTGAATTTTATAAAAGTGAATAGTGATTACTGATATATCATATTAATTTCTTTTTTTTTTTTTTTTTTTTTTTTTTTATTAAGCATTTATAGTGAAAATACACCAAATCAAGATAGGAAAATAACAGTAAATTGTACATATGCAATCAATAAAAAGAAACATGTTGCAATATTTAGTCCACATTAAATGGAGCTGGTAAATTAACAAAGATTAAGTAATTAAGGTCAAACAGAAAACCAGGCCAAAAGCCTACACTATTGGAGGACCAACTATCTATATACCGGTCCTATCTCCTAAACCTACTCCGGAGCGATCATTCAGAAATTTTTCTAAATGGGTTATATCCATGAAAACAAAAGAAGCTCCCTCAAATCCAATCAAACATTTACAAGGAAATCGAAGAAAAAAGGTGGCCCCTAAGGCCAACACCTTGGGTTTGAGAGCTAGAAACTGCCTCCGCCGAAGCTGAGTCTCGCGAGATACATCAGGAAAAACATTAAGAACTTGTCCACAAAAAGGGACAGATTTCTTTTTAAAGAAAGCACGGAGTATCCGCAGCTTAACTTCGATGGAGGCAAAGGTAACCAATAAAGTAGACCGAGTAGAAACATTGTCAGTAGAATCCTCTAAAAAGGCAGTTAAATTAGAAATAGCGGGTACAATCTCATCCAAACCCCCCTCCTGAGGATTAACATTTTTTCTAGTTGCAAGAATATAGTATGCCTGTAAAACAATGATCGGATCTTGGATATTAAGTACCTCCTTAAAATACTTTTCTAAAAGTATTCTAGGAGCAATAAGAGAAGTATGAGGAAAATTAAGAAACCGAAGATTGCATACACGGGAAGAGTTTTCTAGAGCCTCCACACGAGAATATAAAACAAAAGAATTCTTTACAGCAACAGTATGCGCTGCCATCAAAGGAGGAATCTGAGAACCCAAAAGCTGAACTGATTTATCAAGGGATTTAACCTTCTCATCAAGTTGCTGAAAAGTTAAAACAGCTTCTTGAGAGAAGGTACATAACGAATTTAAAGTGGAGGAAACTTTCTTGTCAAGGGATAATAGAACAGACCAAATATCTTTCAGAGTTACGACATCTTCAGCAGAGGGAGAAGAAATATTAGACACCACATTCAAAACTAGCAATTGTACAGGTGTAGGCATAATCAAAGGCAATTTAACTATACTTGCGACTTCAGAAGATTTAGCTGACAGGTCTAAAGTCCGCGACGGTGCAGGTAAAGGAGGAGGAGATCTCCCACTGGAATCGAGAGATACTCCATCCGGTGAAGACTGCGCTATAGGGACAGGCGCAAAATGCCTGTCTAATGGACCAGACTGTTTCTCTCCCGCCCCAGCGCCAGAGACCTTGTCCACACTCTTGCCTTTCCGCTTCCCCATTTCTCACCTATATGAGTGGGGAGCAGAGCAGTGCCGCAGTAACGCCGAAGGAGCGCCAAAGGAGCAGAACCTGCTCCTTTGACCACGCTCCTTCGAAACACGCTCCGCGATCACGCTCCGCGATGAAATCAAGGCAAAACGAATATAGCAAGGTCCCCGCTGAGAAGAAGGTGCCCAGGGCCCGCCTGCCCGATTTCCAAAGGCACACAAGGGGGAAGAAACGCTGCAACCAAGCACCGGCCAGCAGTCCAGGCAGTCCAAGGCTGTTGTTCTGCCCGAGTCCTCCACGCTCTCTACCAGCTCGGGGAAACCTCTGCCGGGGAGCAGGTTTTATGGAGTGAAGGTCCCCGCTGAGAAGAAGGTGCCCAGGGCCCGCCTGCCCGATTTCCAAAGGCACACAAGGGGGAAGAAACGCTGCAACCAAGCACCGGCCAGCAGTCCAGGCAGTCCAAGGCTGTTGTTCTGCCCGAGTCCTCCACGCTCTCTACCAGCTCGGGGAAACCTCTGCCGGGGAGCAGGTTTTATGGAGTGAAGGTCCCCGCTGAGAAGAAGGTGCCCAGGGCCCGCCTGCCCGATTTCCAAAGGCACACAAGGGGGAAGAAACGCTGCAACCAAGCACCGGCCAGCAGTCCAGGCAGTCCAAGGCTGTTGTTCTGCCCGAGTCCTCCACGCTCTCTACCAGCTCGGGGAAACCTCTGCCGGGGAGCAGGTTTTATGGAGTGAAGGTCCCCGCTGAGAAGAAGGTGCCCAGGGCCCGCCTGCCCGATTTCCAAAGGCACACAAGGGGGAAGAAACGCTGCAACCAAGCACCGGCCAGCAGTCCAGGCAGTCCAAGGCTGTTGTTCTGCCCGAGTCCTCCACGCTCTCTACCAGCTCCATATCATATTAATTTCTGTGAGATGATATGATTTGATACATTTGTAATATGTGTTGAGATGTGGTAGAAAACAGTGAATATAAAGTATATTAGTACGTTATACCACATACTAGTATGTTATTGTAATAACGGTGGTATCAGAATAATGGTGTTTTTTTTGAAGAAGTACTAAATGAATTTTAAGAGCTAATGTATTTTTATAAAGATGTGAGGCTTACTGAATACATTAAAGATGATAGTGAAAAGTAAATTAATTTATACTTATAAGATGTATTGATGTAAGGGTTAATATTTATGGTATATGTAGAGGCTTAATTATGATTGAGGTATTCTATTGTTATTGATGAAAAAGTTCATTTATATGGGTAGAGCCCATTGTCATTGGTGATATAATGTTATGTGAGTGTGTATGAATGGGTAGGATAGTTTTATATTGTTAGTTTATAGTAGTTATATTGTTTGTAGACATTTTCTATTGTAATATTTTAATGTTGAAAATAATGTGTGCCTTCAAGTCAGTCCTGACTCCTGGCGACTCAGAAGCTCTCCTGGGTTTTCTTGGCAGTGTCAACAGAAGTAGATTTCGAGGCCTTTCTTCCGAGGCAATGGAGGGTTAAGTGACTTGCCCAAGGCCACAAGGAGTGCTAGTGGGAATTGAACCCTGGTTGCTTGGTTACCAAGCCAGTGTTCTAACCACTAGGCTACTCCTCCACTCCTATTTTTTTTTTAAATGTTACATGATATAAATAAAAATTTTTTGATGTGTGCTCTACCTTTTTAGGTATATATGTTACCTGGTTTGATTATATTTATTGGTAATTGGCCTGGTGATTTGGTTTAGTCACCCTTACGTGGGCCAGCAAACAGCACAGAAAGATGGTCGGTAACTTCCAAGTACCGGAGAAGCACCCTTTGAACATCCACAAGGTGAAGATCCTTATCCGTCCCCTAAGATTGGAGGAGGGATAGCAAACCACCTTGTTCTCGTGAAAGGGAGAAAACACCTTAGGTAAGAAGGAAGGCACAGGCCAAATGGAAACGGCCACCTTTGAAAAGGACAGATAATCCTGGCAAGACAGAGCCTGTAGCTCGGAAATCTGCCTTGTGGAACAAAATGCAACCAAGAAGACCATCTTGAGCATCAAATCTTTCAAAGCAGTGTGCTTCAACGGCTCAAAGGGAGCTGCCATCAGGGCCCTGAGCACCAGATCCAGATCCCAGGAAGGGATCAAAGACCAGAGGAGAGGATCCAGACATTGAACCCCCTGGAGACAGCGTGAAACATCCGGGTGCAAGGCTAAAGACTTACCAGAAACAGGCCATAGTTGCTATCTGAACCTTCAGGGAGCTAAGGGAAAGGCCCTTCCCAGGTCATCCTCTAGAAAGGCCATCATAGATGGCACCTTGGCCACCTCAGGAGCCAACTGCCAAGCAATGCACCATTGCTCAAAGAGGCACCAGATCTGCACATATGCTAGCTTTGTAGACCTCCTCCAGGATCCGAGCAGAGTGGAGACTGCCTCCAGAGAGTAACCCTTACGCACTAGTCTTCTCCTTTCAAGAGCCAAGCCATAAGTGAGAAAGGAACTGGGTCCTCCAGGATTATCAGTCCCTGCTGCGATAGACCTCGGGATGGAGACAACCAAAGAGGAGGTGCCTGCAGGAGCCACATCAAGTCTCTGAACCACACTCTTCTCAGCCAATCTGGTGCCCCCAGAACAATCCTGCTCGGGTGGCATTCTGTATCCTGAATCACATGCCCCATCAGGGACTTTGGAGGAAACACGTACAGCAGATGATGACTTGGCCAAGGCTGGGTCAGGACCCTGTCTCCATGTGGTTACTGAAGAAGCAGCAAGCTCTGGCAATGGAGCGGGTCACCATCAAATCCTTTTTGGGGTGACCCCAGCGGTGCAGAATCAACTGAAATGCCTCCTGACTCAACTCCCATTCTCCAGGATCCAGAGAGTGACAGCTGCGAAAGTCTGCTTCCCCATTGAGCCAACAAGGCTAGGAGGTTCTTCGTCAAGGCAAACAGGAGAGCCATCTCCAGAGCTACCCCAGCACTCCTCATGCTGCCTTACCGAGTGACATAAGCCACCTCCATGGTGTCTGAAAACACTCGAACCACCCAGCCCTCGACCAGCGGCTGGAAACATAGAAGCGCCAACCTGATGGCCCTCACCTCAAAGCGGTTGATGAACCATATCGCTTCTCTGCGATTCCACTGACCCTGGACTGTATGGTCTTGGCAATGGGCTCCCCAGCCCGAGAGACTGGCATCCATCATCAGCAGGATCCAGGAGAAATTGTCCAGCGGCATTCCGTTCTTCAGATGACAGGGCTGCTGCCAACACTTCTGGCTGGTCTTCACCATCATTGGGAGCAGGAGCCTGCACTCGAACTCCTGAGAATTCGAGGACCATGAAGTCAGCAAGGACAGCTGGAGAAGCTGCATGTGAGCACAACCCCATGGCACCATCTCTGTTTGCCGCCATCAATCTGAGGAGCTGAAGATAATCCCAGACTCTGGGAGCCAGTTGAGCACCGAACAGCGCCAGGCAATCCAACAGTCTTTTGACCTTCTCTTCTGGCAGGAAAACTCTGCCCACTCGGGTGTTGAAATGTGCTCTCAGGAACTCCAGGTACTGGGAAGGCAACAGCTGGCTGTTTGCCTGGTTGGTCACTCAGCTGAAGTTTTCCAAAAGGGACGCCACTCAGGGCACCACCCGAAATGCCTCTGAAAGGTAACTGGCCTCGATGAGCCAGTCGCCCAGATATGGATGGACACAGATCCCTCAGCACCGCGGATAAGTTTGCTGATCTACCTGGATTGGGATATGAAAATATACCTTGACCAGATCCAGAGAAGCCAAGAACTCCCCTCGGCATACTGCTTGAATCATGGAGCGCAAGGTTTCCATCTGGAAGTGCAGGATGTGCATGTGCTTATTGACCCCCTTGAGGTCCAGAATGGGCCGGAAGGTACCGTCCTTTTTGGGCATCATGAATTTGATGGAGTATCTGCCCTTGCCCTGCTTGTCTGGGGGGACAGGCATCACCACCTTTAGGTGCAGCCACCTGTCCAAGGTGGTCCGCACAGGGGCCGTTTCAATCGCAGATCTACAAGGGGAGATGGTGAAGGCATCCAGAATCGGCTCTTTGCATTCCAGGACATAACCGAACTGAACGGGCCCATTCCTGAAAGAAAGGGTGAAGCCTGCCTCCAACTGGAGAAACCAAGGAATGGGCCCCAAAGCTTCACTGCATAGCCCGGGTGGGTCCTCCTCTGGAGGGACCAAGTCCCTGGGCCCAAGTACTACACAAAAGGACTGAGAATGAGCCCAAAGTCCAGAAGCAGAGGGGAAGAAAGGTTTTCCAGGTTGGTAATGCCAAGTGTCCTGAGACCCCCGGGGATCCAGCCAGTGCGTCCTCAGTGGACAGGCAGAGGTTGACAAGAAAGGGGCACTAGCCTTCTTCACAGGCCTCCTTGGACATGTCTTCCAGAAGACGGTAAGATTTTGCCTCGCCCAGGTCCTTCACCAGCTGCTCCAAATCAGCTCCAAAGAGAAGCTTCCCCTTAAAAGCCAGTTGGGCCAACCGTGCCTTGGAGGATGTATCAGTTGCCCAGCACTAGAGTCAAATCCAACGCTATCACACCGTCATCAGGGCACCATCCCTGCTGCCAAACCTACCAAGTCATACATGGCATCAGAAAGAAAGGCCATAGCCGACGCCAAAAGAGGGGTAGTATCATCTGGTGGAAGAGACTGAATCCACTGGAACAGGGCTCAAGATGTCAGGCTGGTACATACCGCTAGCTGCAGAATTTCAGTCACCACAGCTAACAGGCTCCTTAACAAAGAATCCACCTTACAATCCAGAAAATCCTTTAAGGCCAACCCACCTTCCACAGGAATGGTGGTCCGTCTGGTAACTGCCATGACTTGCACATCCCTTGGGAATGCCAAACCACTCAATGCACTCCTTCTCTGGGAGAGCGTAGGTCTTCTTACATAACCTTAACCCTTTAGGCAGGGAGTCAGGAGGCATACTATATCTCAACTCTGGCTGTCTTCCACTACCTGCTATTTACGTTCTTGTGCTAGCTCAGCTGAGCATAATTGGCTCAAATCCTGCATCCTTGCAGACTTTCTACACTTCAAATTCATGCTTGTCTCTTTAGTCAACCATAGCACTTGCCAAACAAGACTATTATGTTCAGCTGACTAACTCTCTTGCCTCTGACCCTCGCTTTCTCATTATAATTCTCAACTCTCTCCTCAAGCCGCCTCCGACCCCTCCCTCCTTTTCTGCCCAAAACCTGGCTATTTCCATGACAGAATCCACAAGATCACACTCCAATTCCCCTCGAGGTCAGCTACTTCCCCTCCTCTCTCTCTTCACTCCCTTCTATCTCTGCTATCCTTTCTTCCTTTTCTATGACCTCTGAGGAGGAAACCACACACCTTCTTTCCTCATCCATACTCACTGCCTGCTCCTCTGATCCTATCACCCCCATCTCTTTATCTCTGTCTCCTCCATTATAGTACCTTCCATCTCTCATATTCACAACCTATTGCTATCCATTGCAACTTTCCCTGCAGCCTTCAAGAATGCTGTAGTCACTCCTCTCCTCAAGAAACCCTCACTAGACCCTCCCTATCTTTCTAACTATTGACCCATCTCCCTCCTCCCTTTCATTTCTAAACTACTTGAACACGTAGTTCACCGCCGTTGACTCAACTTTCTCTCCTCTCAAGCCCTTCTGGATCCTCTACAATCTGACTTTTGTCCTTTACATTCTACTGAAACAGCTCTTGCCAAAGTCTCCAAGTGACTTATTCCTGGCAAAATCCAAGGGCCTTTACTCAATCCTCATCCTTTTTTACCTTTCTGCTGCTTTTGACACTGTTGACCACAACTTCTCCTTGATACCTTGTCCTCGCTTGGTTTTAAGGGCTCTGCGCTATCTTGGTTCTCTTCTTATCTGTCCCATCACTCTTTCAGTGTTTGTTCTAGTGGATCCTCCTTTACTGCTATCCCACTCTCAGTTGGTGTACCCCAAGGGTCTGTTTTGTGTCCACTCATTTTCTCTCTCTATACCCAGTCCCTTGGTACACTCATTTCTTCCCATGGCTTTCAGTACCATCTTTACACTGATGACTCCCAGATCTACCTCTCTACACCTGAAATCTCTCTGGCAATCCAGGCCCGGATCTCTGCCTGCCTTTCTGACATTGCTGCTTGGATGTCTTACCGCTGCTTGAAACTGAACATGGCCAAAAGTGAACTTATTATTTTTCCCCCTAAACTCTCCTCTTCCCTTCCTCCTTTCTCAGTCTCTGTGGATAACTCTCTACTCCTCCCTGTTTCATCTGCTCGCAACCTTGGGGTTGTCTTTGACTCCTCTCTATCCTTCTCCACACACATCCAACTGATAACTAAAACCTGCCATTTCTTTCTCTACGACATCAACAAAATTTTCGCATCCAGTTCAAATTTCTCCTGCTGACCTATAAGTGCATTACTCTACAGCTCCTCACTACCTTTCCTGCCTTATCTTTCTCTACACCTCTCGAAACTCTACTCTTCTGGCAAATTGCTCCTATCTGTGCCCTTCTCTTCTACTGCTAACTCCAGACTTCGCTGCTTTCACCTTGCTGCTCCTTATGCCTGGAAAAAACTACCTGAGTCTGTGCGTCAGGCTTCAGATCTGCCCCTTTTCAAATCCAGACTGAAAACTCACTTCTTCGCTGCCACTTTCTTTTTTTTCAATTTAAATTTTATTAAATTTCCAACATTAATCCAGATTCATCTGAATAAGAATACACACTTCAAATACAGAAAAACATTTCAAACATAGGAAATCTTACAAGTTAGAATTAGACCCTCCCCCCAAAAAAACCCAATAAGGTTGCAAACAGGAAATAGAAAAAAAAAAGAAACAGGGAGTCCCCCCCTCAAATATGGAGAGCCCCTCTACCATCTTAGGAGCACAGATATCAAATATGGCAGCCAGTACAGGAATCAAGCCTTCCCCTCACCCTCCTTCCCCTGAAGAAATTGAACCAATTGCTGGGGTTCAAAAAAAAGAAATTGCTTAGATTGATACAAAACCAAACATTTACATGGATACTTTAATCTAAATTGAGCACCCAGAGCAGTAGATCTTTGACGTAATGCCAAAAACTCTTTCCGCCTCTTCTGGGTATCTCTAGAAAGGTCAGGAAATATCAAACATTTTGACCCCATAAATTGGGAAACAGACATTTTACGGAAATACAATCTAAGTATAGAGTTGCGATCAGATTCAAAAGCAAAACAGACTAATAATGTAGTTCGACTAGTCACCACCTCCAGGGAGCTCTCTAAAAATTTTGATAGCTCCAACTGGGCAGGCCCGAGTGCACCCTCAGAGCCCATCTCTGCACCGGCTTCAGAAGAAATTGCTACATATTGAACTCTTACTATAGGAGGTAAATTATCTGCAGGTAGCAGGAGGACATCAGTAAAGTACTTACAAACCAAAGCCAAGGGCTCCATCAAAGGAGATCTTGGAAAGTTCAAAAACCTCAAATTGTTACCGGAGGATGTAGTAAAGGCTGTTAGTGTAGCTGGGTTTAAAAAAGGTTTGGACAAGTTCCTGGAGGAAAGGTCCATAAACCATTATTAAGAAGGGACCCAGGATATCAATGCTTGACCCAGTACAAGCATTGTGGAACCTGTGTCTTTTGGGGAAACTGCTAGGTACGTATGACCTAGATTGGCCACTGTTGGAAACATGATACTGGGCTTGATGGACCTTGGTCTGACCCAGTATGGCATATCTTATGTTCTTATGTTCTACCGAATCTGATTATTCATGAACTCCAAACATCTCAAAGAAATCAAACGCTCCCTGGTCTGGGTCGCACCCAAAGTTTGTAGATCTTCCACTTCGGCCTCTAGCCTAGTCACTTTATCCGCCTGATCCGCCACCTTTGTCTCCATTGCTGAACACCAAACTTTTACCACATTTAATTCCTGCAAAATACCTCCCACCAAAGGTAATAGGGATCTCTGAAGTGTTGAGATGGCTTCCCATAAGCTTTCCAAAGTTACTCGTGCCGGTTTTTTCATTCCGCAAACCAGCCGGACCGCCGAGACAACTGGGGAGCTGATCTTCACCTGCTCCGCTCCAGGACTATCTCCGAGAGAGGCATTTACATCCCTGCCCCCCACGGAAGCAACCAAGTCGCTCGGGGCAAGCTTAGAGGAGGCGCCCCCCGCTGCTGTTGTGCCCTCCTGACCCGGAAGCACTCCTGCACTCAGCTCCTCCTCAACACTTCCTCCGGGCTGCGGTGGCAACATCTGAACAGGGTTCAACTCCACCCCGTTGCTGCTCAGATTCGCCGTACCCTTCGACAGACCTGCCGAAGCCATATCCGCCGTAGTAGGTGAGCAAAAAGGTATAATGAATGACTGAGTCAAGCCGCTAATTGGGGTAGAGGAATTGGGGGGCTTCGATGTCCGCTGCTTCCTCTTTTTCCCCATCGGCTCTAGTCTGTAATCCCGTCCTCTTCGCAGACCTCACCTCGGCGTCTTACTCCACCGCCATCTTGGGACCTGAAATTCTCCCTTCGCTGCCACTTTCTGATCTTGATTCATCTAATCTCTTTTGTGTTTTCTTACCATTCCTCCTAGATGTATTCTATGTCTACAGCTACTGTGTTGTCTGTCCCGACTCGATTGTAAGCTCCGATGAGCAGGGACTGTCTTTTACAAGTGTCTGTGCATGCTGTATACATCTTGTAGCGCTATACAAATGTTCAGTAGTAGCAGTAGAAGTACACCCATTCTGGGAAGACAGTAGTGGATTTCCTCACCCTTTGAAAGAGCGAGTGCACCTTCGGTTCCTTCTCTGTTCCATATGTATCCGTCAAGTTCAAGATAGATGGAACTCTGGCAATCAACGCTGCCAGCTCCTCCTCCTGGAATAGGCGGATCACCTAGGCCTCTTCACAGTCTTCTGAAGGTGAGAGTACTTCTTCTTCCACATCAGAGCACAGTACCGAGCCATCTGAATGCGAGCCATAGTCAAAATTTCGGACATCTCCCAGCTGATCCCTATCTCCAGGGGTGCCCCTCGCCAAAGACAATTAAACAGGGCTTCCACTCTCGGCCTGCCCAGCCTGCCCTGCCGCTGGGTCCGAATTTCCATGCTAGAAGGACCAGGCTTGCTGCAAAAAAGAAAATAATTCCGTCGAGAACAATCCAGAGTCTGGAAGCTCTCCTCTCAGAAATGACCCCCCCCCGACACCAGACCCCCTAGAGGACGAAGAGTGGCTATCAGCATGGTCGCCAGAGCTTCTGGCTGGCTGGATATCCTTACCCTTAGCGCCATCCGTCACCTCCTGCCCTGAGGCAGGCAAGGTCGGACTAACTGCATCCCTTGGCTGAGAAAGGGGGAGCAGACCCTTCAGGGATGACTCATAAGCTGGCATGGAAGAACAGTAGCGTCCAGAATCCAGAGATGAGGCACCCCGCTTGCCACAGGTCAAACAACGCTTCCTAGAAGAAGACATAGAGAGTTAAGGCAAGTATCACAACAGCTTGCACTAAAGTTGCGGCAGTCTGAAAGGCATGCATTAACTGCACTTTTATTGCAATGTGCGTTACAGGCTCTAGGGAAAGGATGCGTGTTGGAGCTGTTTGGGTGGAATGCGTGCTAGGACTGTAGTGACTGCCAGGCGCACATTAGGTCCATCCCAAATTTTGTCAAGCCTTGGTGCTCAATCAGTGTTGGGCTCAGTTCTACTCCCCTGAAACTGTTTTATTGGCTTTGCAGCACTGCATTTAAGGTGGCTGGCAGGCAGATTCCTCTGAGAGCCTTCTGCAATCTTCATAAGAACATAAGAACATAAGATATGCCATACTGGGTCAGACCAAGGTCCATCAAGCCCAGTATTCTGTTTCCAACAGTGGCCAATCTAGGTCATATGTACCTAGCAGTTTCCCCAAGAGACACAAGTTCCACAATGCTTGTACTGGGTCAAGCATTGATATCTTCGGTCACTTCTTAATAATGGTTTATGGACCTTTCCTCCAGGAACTTGTCCAAACCTTTTTTAAACCCAGCTAGACTAACAGCCTTTTACTACATCCTCCGGTAACAAATTCCGGAGTTTGATTACACGTTGAGTGAAAAAATATTTTCTTTTATTAGTCTTAAATAGTTTACCCTGTAGCTTCATTGCATGTCCCCTAGTCTTTCTATATTCTGATAAGGTAAACAATCGATCTATGTTTACCCGTTCCACTCCGTTCATTAATTTATAGACTTCTATCATATCTCCCCTCAGCCGTCTCTTTTCCAGGTTAAAGAGCCCTAACCTTTTTATCCTTTCTTCATAGCAGTATCCTTCCATCCCCTTTACCGTTTTGGTGGCTCTTCTCTGTACCTTTTCTAAAATCGCTATATCCTTTTTAAGATACGGCGACCAGAATTGCACACAGTATTCAAGGTGCGGTCTCACCATGGAACGATATAGAGGCATTATAATATCTTTTGTTTTATTTTCCATTCCTTTCCTTATCATACCTAGCATTCTATTTGCTCTCTTGGCCGCCGCTGCACACTGGGCCGAGGGTTTTAACATGGTATCCTCAATGACGCCTAAATCTTTTTCCTGGGTGGTGGTTCCTAATGTGGAACCTTGCATCGTGTAACCATAGTTTGGGTTGTTCTTCCCTAGGTGCATAACCTTGCACTTGTCCACATTAAATTTCATCTGCCATTTTGATGCCCAGTCTTCCAATTTATCAAGATCCTCTTGCAATTTTTCACAATCCTCTTGGGTTTTAACAACTTTAAATAGTTTTGTGTCATCTGCAAATTTGATAACCTCACCCGTTATTCCACTTTCCAGGTCATTTATGAATATGTCAAAAAGCAGCGGACCCAGCACAGATCCCTGGGGTACACCACTATTCACCTTTCTCCATTGGGAAAATTGGCCATTTAGCCCTACCCTCTGCTTTCTATCTTTTAACCAGTTCCTGATCCACAATAGTACACTGCCTCCTATCCCATGACTCTTTAGTTTTGCCAAAAGTCTCTGATGAGGGAGGTCTTCAGGAGAGAGGGGAGGGGAGGGGGGAGGTGGGGTAGGGGGCGGGGGACAGAGGAGGAGGGAGGGGCGCTGAGGTTCTCCATGGACTAGCAGGATTGCGTCAGCCACACCTGGTGCCTCCCTAGCCACACCTGGTGACGTCCTTCGGGCGGCGCCATATGGAAGTGCTCTCTAGCTCAGAACTCTGAGCCTGCCCAGGTAGCCCACCTCCACGCCCCGCCCCTAGCCCGATCAGTCTTCTTCCTTCCGCCTTGCCAGCAAGACGGACCCTGCTCTCCTACACCTTGTTTTATTTCTTTCTTTGTTTTTTATTTATTTTATTCTAATTCATGCCTAAATCAATTTTTAAGAAATGTCCGCGATGCGGCCACAGAACTTACAATCCTTCACACGGCTGCACTCACTGTGGGGGCTCCTCATCTGATGCCAGCAAGAGGAAAGGGAATCACAGGACGTATCCAGCTTCTAAAACTGCCCCTCGAAGCGTCGCTAGCCCTCCGCCGGCTCAGGATGTGCCCGAAAGGGCCTCCATCCCCAGCCGCGCCACCGAGACAACTACTGATGCTCCTGCCAGGGCCGCGGCCCGGGATGTGCCCGATAGGGCCTCCTTCTCCAGCCAGGTCCTGCCGACGACCTCCCCCGCCGCTACAGCCAGCTCGTCTGCCGGGCAGCACAGCCGCGGCATTCCCGAGGTAAGGCCTGCCCCTCCGAGGACCATCATTCTCATGACCGCAGACCCGGAGTGTATTGGGCCTTCCTTCTCTCCTCCTCGGGGCCATGTGGAATCCAACAATGGCGCCTGGGAGAAGTCCTCCAGCCGAAAGGATCAGTCCTCCAACTCCGCCCACCGTCGTCACAGCATCCCCGGAGCCGACGCTACTGGAAGCTCCGCCCACGAAAGCTCTGCCCACCGTATTGCCTCAGCGAGCCTCTTCCTTGCATTGGGACTCAGCGCTCTGGACCCGGCCCTCTCTCCCGGCGCTGCAGCGAGTCCAGCCAGCATTTTTTCTAAACCAGAACGCTGGCAACAGCATGAGCGGGGGCACAAGCACCGACGGCAGCACAAGGGCAGCAAAAATCACAGAAGACATTCTCGTACTTCTGACTCCTCTGCGGGCAGCCCCGAGCTGGCACGCAAGAAACACCGCAGAGAATATCACCACAGGACCAGCAAAGGGGATTCTACCACCACTAGCAGGAGCCGCCAGGTGAGGTCTTGCAGCCATACCACTGACTCTGCCAATAACTGCTATACTGAAACTGCTGACACAGATAGTCCAGCAGACCGCGCACCCCCCTACTGCTTCAAGACCTATCCCCTCCGCAGTCCCCACTGCCAGATCTCATTCTAGAGACCGTGAGCCAGCAGATGCACTACCTCTCTCTCTGGCCAACCCCTCCCCGGACAGTACTGCCGAGGAGCGGGACATCGAAGCCGTTGTGGGCACCGCTTCCAATGACGGGACCACACCAGAGGGCAGACACTCCCCAGAGCCGGAAGGGCCCCCTCCACCCCCGGAGAACCAGTCTTACCCAAGATTCTTGCAAAAGGTGGCATCCACCCTGGCTCTGACTTTGCCCGAGCAAGCCGAGGAACCGGATCCGGAGGTTCTGAAATATCTCACCGCGCCCAAGCCTTCAATTTCTCTACCAATGCACCGCAAGCTGCGAGATGACTACCTCAAGGTGTGGCAGACGCCCGCCTCAGGACGCCCCTTCTCCAGAAGGCTGGACTCAAAATACCAAATCCAGCCCACACCAGAAATCATGGTAACACAGCTACCACATCAATCCATCGTAGTCTCCTCCGCACTGAAAAGAGTTAGATCCTCTCGAACCCATGCTAAACACCCGCCTGGGTGAGAACAAAAACTCCTCGACGATATAGGCAAGAAGGTCTTCCAAGGAGCGATGCTTAACGCCAGAATCGCCACACATCAGTTTCAACACATCCTGTTCCAGGACACCTGCGTGGCGAACATAAAGAATGCTATCACAGCCCTCCCTAAGGAGACACAAGCGTTGATTGCGAGCTCACTCGCCGATATCTCGGAATGCAGCAAACATCTGGCTAGCACAGCCTTCGATGCCTTCGACACGTCTGTTCAGACCGCTGGCACCGTGATCTCTGCCAGGTGATGGGCATGGCTCAGAGCCTCCGGCCTGAGTGAGGACACACACGACAAGATAGTGGACGCCCCCTGCTCGGGCGACTCGCTCTTTGGAGAGAAAGTCACAGACGCGGTTAACGTCATGAAGGAGCATTGCACCACCCTAAAAACCTTGGCAGAGGAAGGGTTCGAGCGCCGCAACGCCCCTCAGAAGGGCAACTACCAGTGAAAAAACTACTATGGCTCCAACAACTACAGTTCTAGCAAGAGATACCCCCCCAACCGGAAGTGGCAAGCTCCAAGTTACAAGACCAACTCTTACCAAGGACCCTCCAGCCAGCGGCAGCCCCAGAGGGACCGCAGACAAAAGAAGGGCACCAATACGCCGGCAGCCAAAGGAGCCTCCTCCTTTTGACACATCCTCGCAGGCATCCACCCGGATAGGGGGTCGCCTGTCACGCTTCCTGCAGGAGTGGGAGAAGATATCTACTGACTCCTGGGTCCTACGTATCATTCACGAGGGATTCCATTTGAGGTTTTGCATGCCGCCCTGCCAGAACAACAAACCATCCAGCAGAATCCCACCGCACCTTCAACTTCCCATGGCAACAGAGTTAATACACCTCCTCGCGTCTCACGCCATAGAGGAAGTGCCTCCCTCCGAGATCAACTCTGGGTTCTACTCCAGATACTTCCTCATTCCAAAGAGGACAGGCGGATGGCGCCCTATCCTAGATCTGCGCAAACTGAACAAGTTCATCATCAAGGAGAAGTTCAGGATGTACTCCCTCAACGCCATCCTTCCCCTGATCCAATCCGGCGAATTCATGGCATCCCTGGACCTACAAGAAGCCTACACCCATATCCTCATCCACAAATCACACAGGAGGTACCCTCGCTTCCAAGTACTAGGGCGACACTACCAATACAGAGTTCTCCCCTTCGGCCTGTCACCCACACCTTGGGTCTTCACAAAGTGCGTAGCCGTTGTCGCAGCGCACCTCCGCAAGCTAAGGATATCTGTCTTCCCCTACCTGGACGACTGGCTCTTCACGGCACCCTCAGCCCAGGAGCTGCAGGCATCTCTGCAGAAAGCAACGGTCATAATTACCTCTCTGGGATTTGTCATCAACTACAGCAAATCACAGCTACATCCCTCCCAACAGCTCGAGTTCATTGGAGCGGTAATTGACACACGGACGTCACAAGCTACCTACCAGAGCGCCGACTGCTCAACATTGTCTCGCTTGCAACCAAGATGGCCGAGACAGAAATCTCCTCTGCACGAGCCCTCCTGCGCCTTCTGGGGCATATGGCAGCAACTACCTCAGTCCTGCCTACGGCGAAGTTGAGGATGCGACCGCTCCAGTGGCACCTGCGCTCCCTCTGGAATCAGCATCCCCAGCCGCTATCCACCCATGTCCCGATGCCCCTAAGCATCACAACTCACCTGCGCTGGTGGTCGAACCCATCCAACCTGTCCGGGGGCAAGGGCATCCACCAGCAGGCGCACCAAGTGGTTCTCACCACGGACGCGTCCAACACTGGTTGGGGTGCACATCTCCAGCATCTCAGTACCCAAGGCGCATGGTCCCAGAAGGAGAAAAGGCTACATATCAATCTCCTCGAGCTCAGAGCCATCAGATACGCTCTCCTAGCTTTCCTCCCGCACCTGCGGGACAAGTCCGTCCTCATACAGACGGACAACCAGGTAGCCATGTTCTACGTGAACAAACAAGGAGGGACTGGCTCACGTCCCCTCTGCAATGAGGTGACAGCAATATGGTCCCTGGCCACAGAGAACGGCTGCAAGCTACGGGCCTCCTACCTGCTGGGAGATATGAATACCCTTGCAGACAAACTCAGCAGGCAGCTGCAACCACACGAATGGTCACTCTCCCGGAGGTGACAAATGTACTCTTCCACCAGTGGGGGACCCCATCAGTAGACCTCTTTGCCACGGAGTTGAATGCGAAATGCCCCCTGTTCTGCTCCAGACACCCTTCACCCAACAGGCTGGCAGCGGATGCATTCGACGTGTACTGGGGGGGAGTGGTCTCTAGTGTACGCCTTCCCGCCGACCCCCCTCATCCCAGTCACCTTGCAGCGGATCGTCCAGGACAAAGCGTACGTCATCCTGGTGGCTCCCTACTGGCCGCGACAGATGTGGTTCATGCTCCTGCAACTCCTGGCCCACAGGGATCCGGTACGCCTTCCCCCCAAAGAGGACATGCTGACGCAGAACGGAGGCAGTATGAGACACCCCAACCTCAAAGCCCTTGCATTCACTGCCTGGAGGTTGAGCGGTTGAACCTCTCTGCCCTCCACCTGCCTGTAGAAGTACAAGACGTGGTCCTAGCAGCCCGTAGACCGTCCACCAGAAAGTCCTATGGCCTAAAGTGGAAAAGATTCAGCATCTGGTGTGCACGACAAGGCCTCAACCCCACCTCTTGTCCTGTCGCGCAAATCCTCCAATATCTCAACGTTTTGTCTGAAAGCGGACTCAAGACCCAATCCATCCGGGTGCACCTCTCAGCAATATCGGCTTTCCATGACCCGGTAAATGGAGCCAACTCCATCTCGGCGCTGCCCATAACCACGCGTTTCATGAAGGGGCTAACGAACCTCAAACCCCCGGTCAAACCCCCAGCCTCACCCTGGGATCTCAACTCTGTCCTGCATCGACTAATGCAGGAACCCTTCGAACCTCTCCAATCTACAGGGATGAAGTTTACTTCATGGAAAACTCTATTTCTGGTGGCCATAACTTCCGCACAGAGGATCAGCGAACTACAGGCCCTGGTGGCACACCCTCCATACACAAGATTTGCTCCAGGACCGAGCGTCCCTGCGGACCAACCCTAAGTTTGTTCCAAAGGTCGCATCAGCATTCCACGTCAATCAGTCCATTGAGCTTCCCTGTTTCTTTCCGGAGCCTCACTCGTCCAGTGAGGAGCAACGCCTACATACCTTAGATTGCCTCCGGGTCCTCAGGATCTACCTCCAGAGGACACGCGTGGTCAGGAAGTATGACCAGCTCTTCGTGTCTTTCGACCCGAACAGGCCTGGCCAACCCGTCTTGAAGAGGACACTTTCCAACTGGGTGGCCTCCTGCATCTCCTGCCTGGACTCACCGGATGGCCAGTCGCCGCCTAGAGTTGGCCCACACCGGCTCAGAGCTTTGGCTACCTCCCTAGCGAACCTGCGCTCCGTTCCACTCTCGGATATCTGCAAAGCAGCCACATGGTCTACACCACACACTTTCCAGCGGCACTACTGCCTAGACCTGCGATCAAAGGAGGATTGCGCATTGGGCGCTGCAGTCCTAGCCTCCATCGTCAGGGAAGAGTCCGACACCGTCCCAACAGCTACCAGCTGAGACATTTCCACAACCAATGCCTTGGACTTACTCATGCTTGTTCTTGCATATGTCACTTTGTGGTTCTGCACATGCTGCACTGTTAATGCACCTTTCTGCACTGTACTGCACTATTGCACCTTGCTGCACTGTACTACATTGTGGAGTTCTCCTACGTTGTTACTGCACCTTACTGCACTGTACCGCACTGTTGTTTTGCCTACACTGTTGTTGCTGCACCTTACTGCAATGTTACTGCGTCACTTCTACACGATGTTGTACATGCTTTGGTTTCCATTAAACTGTTTGCCCGGACATGCGTAATCTTTTGCTTTGTATGCATGCTTCCCTCCTCCACCTCTGGCGCACCGCGCTGCTAGGGAGGCACCAGGTGTGGCTGACGCAATCCTGCTAGTCCATGGAGAAAGCGGAGTTACTTACCTGTAACAGGGTTTTTCTGTGGACAGCAGGATAAGTCAGCCACACAATCCCGCCCACCTCCCTGGAGGAGGTCCGCTACAGTGGCTCGCCCCTAGCCGGAAAGGCACAGCTAGGAACATACTGACCGGGCTAGGGGCGGGGCATGGAGGTGGGCTACCTGGGCAGGCTCAGAGTTCTGAGCTAGAGAGCACTTCTGTATGGCGCCGCCCGAAGGACGTCACCAGGTGTGGCTAGGGAGGCACCAGGTGTGGCTGACTTATCCTGCTGTCCACGGAGAACCCCTGTTACAGGTAAGTAACTCCGCTTTGTGTGAGGCTGCTGCACTCTCCCAGATCCTACCAAATCCTTCCAATTTCTGGCTGCTCAAAAGGCTGTTATAACGATAAGAGCATGGAGCTTAACCAATTTTCCCTTCTCTTATGGCTACTGAAAAGACCACAGTCTAGTGGAGCCTCCCACATTGCGCTCAAGTTTGAGAATCACCCTCAAGGTGGTTGTTTACGAGCATTGAATCAATCTTTTCCTCAGATTTTCTGATGTTCTTCAGGGAGGAGAAAATCCATCAATCATTGGCTGGAGACAAAGAAATGCTGAAGGGACCTCTGATGGCTGAGGTGAATAGAGGCATGGGCGTGATGTCATTGAAAGCTGGGCTTTTTATTGGTTTTTTGTCTCTACCAATCTGCTGGTGGGGTAACACAAGCTACTTCTCAGGATGATATAGAAGTGACTTTTGCCCTTTTTTGGTGGGAGAGGCATTATTTCGCCTTAACATAAAAACATAAGATATGCCATTCTGGGTCAGACCAAGGTCCATCAAGCCCAGTATCCTGTTTCCAACAATGGCCAATCTAGGTCATACGTACCTAACAGTTTCCCCAAAAGACACAGGTTCCACAATGCTTGTACTGGGTCAAACACTGATATCCTGGGTCCCTTCTTAATAATGGTTTATGGACCTTTCCTCCAGGAACTTGTCCAAACCTTTTTTAAACCCAGCTACACTAACAGCCTTTACTACATCCTCTGGTAACAAATTCCAGAGTTTGATTACACGTTGAGTGAAAAAATATTTTCTTTTATTATTAAATAGTTTGCCCTGTAGCTTCATTGCATGTCCCCTAGTCTTTCTATATTCTGATAACGTAAACAATCGATCTACGTTTACCCGTTCCACTCCGTTCATTAATTTATAGACTTCTATCATATCTCCCCTCAGCTGTCTCTTTTCCAGGTTAAAGAGCCCTAACCTTTTTAGCCTTTCTTCATAGGAGTATCCTTCCATCCCCTTTACCATTTTGGTGGCTCTTCTCTGAACCTTTTCTAATAACGCTATATCCTTTTTAAGATACAGTGACCAGAACTGCACACGATATTCAAGGTGTGGTCTCACCATGGAACGATATAGAGGCATTATAATATCTTTTGTTTTATTTTCCATTCCTTTCCTTATGATACCTAGCATTCTATTTGCTCTCTTGGCTGCCGCTGCACACTGGGCCGAGGGTTTTAACATGTTATCCACAATGACGCCTAAATATTTTTCCTGGGTGGTGGTTCCTAATGTGGAACCTTGCATCGTGTAACCATAGTTTGGGTTGTTCTTCCCTAGGTGCATAACTTTGCACTTGTCCACATTAAATTTCATCTGCCATTTTGATGCCCTGTCTTCCGATTTATCAAGATCCTCTTGCAATTTTCCACAATCCTCTTGGGTTTTAACAACTTTAAATAGTTTTGTGTCATCTGCAAATTTGATAACCTCACTCGTTATTCCCTTTTCCAGGTCATTTATGAATATGTCAAAAAGCAGCGGACCCAGCACAGATCCCTGGGGTACACCACTGTTCACCTTTCTCCATTGGGAAAATTGGCCATTTAGCCCTACCCTCTGCTTTCTATCTTTTAACCAGTTCCTGATCCACAATAGTACACTGCCTTCTATCCCATAACTTTTTAGTTTTGCAAAAAGTCTCTGATGAGGGACCTTGTCAAAGGCTTTCTGAAAGTCCAGATACACTATATCAACCGACTCACCTTTGTCCACCTGTTTATTCACACCTTCAAAAAAACATAACAGATTAGTAAGACAAGATCTTCCTTGTCTAAAGCCATGTTGGCTGTCTCCCATTAGGCCATGACTATCTACATGATGAGTAATTTTGTTCTTTATGATGATTTCTACCATTTTCCCCGGTACTGACGTCAGGCTCACCGGTCTGTAGTTTCCCGGATCACCACTGGAACCCTTTTTAAAATTGGCGTTACATTGGCGATCCTCCAATCTTCAGGTATTACAGAGGATTTTAATGAAAATTCACAGATTACTAATAGCAGGTCTGCAATCTCATATTTCAGTTCTTTCAACACCCTTGGATGTATACCATCCGGCCCAGGTGATTTGCTACTCTTCAGTTTATCTAATACTGTAGTTGTAATACATCTTCCCGATGTATCGATATTTCCTTCAATTCTTCTGCACCTTTAAATACCACTTCAGTCATGGGTAACATCCCTATATCTTCCTCAGTAAAGACCAAAGCAAAGAATTCATTCAGTCTCTCCGCTACCGCCTTATTGCCTCTTAGTGCCCCTTTAACCCCTCTATCATCTAATGGACCAACTGACTCTCTCACAGGTTTTTGCTATGAATGTACTTGAAAAAGTCTTTATTTCGCATTTTTGCTTCCGCAGCAAGCTTCTTCTCAAATTCTCCCTTTGCCAGCCTTATCAATGCCTTGCATTTGACTTGCCAGTGCTTGTGCTGTTTCTAGGTTTCGTCGTTTGGCTCTTTTTTCCATTTCCTGAAAGATGCTTTTTTGGCAGCAGCCTCTCTGACCTCACCTTTAAACCATGCTGGCAGTTTTTTGGACTTCCTTCCACTTTTCTTAAAGCGTGTAATACAGCTGGTCTGCGCTTCCAAGATAGTATTTTTCAACAACACCCAAGCTTGATGTAAGTCTTTAACCTTTGCAACTGCACCTTTTAGTTTTTTCTTAACTATTTTCCTCATTTTATCATAGTCTCCCTTTTGAAAGTTAAAAGGTAGTACTGTGGATTTCCTTACTATCCCTCTTCCACTAATTAAATCAAACGCAATCATGCTATGATCACTATTGCCAAGTGGCCCCAACACCCTTATCTCTTGCACTAGATCTGGTGTTCCACTAAGGACTAGGTCTAATATGCCTTCCCCTATGGTCGGTTCATGAACCAGCTGCTCCAAGAAGCAGTCATTTATTTCATCTATGAAATTTATCTCCCTAGCACGTCCTGCCGTGACACTGACCCAGTCGATACTGGGGTAATTGAAATCACCCATTATTATTACTGCGCTGTAACTTTTGTTAGCTTCCTTGATTTCTTTGAGCATTTCATCATCCATTTTTTAATTCTGGCCAGGCGGTCGATAGTACACCCCCCACTGCCATCGCCTTCCCCTTTTTACATGGAATTTCAATCCATAGAGATTCTACAGCAAATTTTGTTTCCTGCAAAACGTTAATCCTTTCTGATTCAATGCCCTCTCTAACATAGAGCGCAACCCCTCCACCAATTTGATCAGCTCTATCATTACAATATAGTTTGTACCCAGGTATCACAGTGTCCCACTGGTTGTCCTCCTTCCACCGTGTCTCTGATATTCCAATCATAGCTAACCTCTCATTTAGTGCTATATATTCTAACTCTCCCATCTTATTTTTTAGACTTCTAACATTTGCATACAAGCATTTTAGAGACTGTATTTTATTTATATTAATCTGGCTATTGGTAGGCATGGGTAATTTGGGATCTTTAAGCTCTGTCTGCTCCATACTCGAGGGCATTTGGGCTACTTTACTCTTTTTTGGAACCTCTCTGCTTTTGGTAGTATCCTTCAAGGATACCTTCTTCTGAGCCATGCGCTCTTGGGCAACTGTCGGCTTTCCCCTATTATCTAGTTTAAAAGCTGCTCTATCTCCTTTTTAAAGGTTAGTGCCAGCAGCCTGGTTCCATCCCGGTTAAGGTAAAGCTTATCCCTTTGGAAGAGCCCCTCCTTTCCCCAGAATGTTCCCCAGTTCCTAACAAATCCTCATCTCTGCACCATTGTCTCATCCACGCATTGAGACTCCGGAGCTCTGCCTGCCTTTTGGGTCCTGCGTGTGGAACGGGAAGCATTTCGGAGATCGCTACCCTGGAAGTTCTGGATTTCAACTTCCTACCTAAAAGCCTAAATTTAGCTTCCAGAACTTCCCTACCACATTTTCCTATGTCGTTGGTACCGACATGTACCAAGACAGCAGACTCCTCCCCAGCACTATCTAAGACCTTATCTAGGTGGCGCGTGAGATCTGCTACCTTCACACCAGACAGGCATGTTACAAGGTGATCCTCATGTCCATCAGCCACCCAGCTATCTACATGCCTAATGATCGAATCACCAACTATAACAGCTGTCCTAACCCTTCCCTCATGGGCACATGGCCCTGGAGAAACTTCCTTGGTGTGAGAGGGTTTTACATCACCTGGAGGTCAGGTCCTAGTTACAGGATCACTTCCTGCCACACCAGGGTGATGCTCTCCTGTCACGTTACCTCTCTCCTCCATGGCAACAGGGATGCTGCCAGACTTGAGGTGGGACTTCAGGACTATATCCCTGTAGGTCTCGTCTATGTACCTCTCTGTCTTTCTTATGTCTTCCAAGTCTGCTACTCTAGCCTCTAGAGAATGGACTTGTTCCCTGAGAGCAAAGAGCTCCTTGCACCTAGTGCACACGTAAGACCTCTCACCAACTGGGAGAAAATCATACATGTGACACTCAATGCAAAAGACTGGAAAGCCCCCATCTCGCTGCTGGACTGCTGTCTGCATCTTAGTTTTAAGCTTGTGTTTAGATCTTTAAGTTATTTACTTACTAAGGGTTGCTATGGATATTTATACTAATAAAACTGTACCTAATACATTTAATATACCTTGTTCACCTGAAGCTTAATTAATCTCAGGTCCTTAGTGTATGACTGATTTGGATAACGAGCTTCACCTGAGAGCACCTCCTTTCCTTTAAGATGTGTAAGTACCTATAAAGCTACGATTATCCCAGGGGTGGGTGGGTGTTGGGGGGGGAGGGAGGGAAATAACACTTATTAAAAGAGGGCTGGTACACAGTACCCTATCCTGTGCTGCTGAGGTAAGCTGTGACCAACTTCCTGGGTGATTAACAGTCCTTGCTTGGATAGAAACTGCTGCTACTAGGCCCTGACTGATTTAACAAAAAAAACTGGGTTCACAGATTAATTAGCTTTAATACAAAGAAGTCCTTTCAGAAAATTCCCAGAAGTATATACTCACAATTGCAGTTCTCTCTCCAGAAGTAACAGTCCCTTTTTCTAGTCCTTCAAGACTGAGGATCACAGAGATCTGGTTGAGCTATTTATGCCTGTGCTGCTGAGGTAAGCTGTGACCCACTTCCTGGGTGATTAAGAGTCCTTGCTTGGATAGAAGGAGTCTTTCAAAATTGCCTTTTGACCTGCCACTTGGTGTTAACACCTATTGAAAAGGTTTCACAGGTCTCTTGCCCCCTAGGTAGAAGGCCACTTTGTAAAGGTCTCTAGAAGACTTTATTTGTTGCTCAAAGAGTACTGACCCTGTTTTGCCTTTTATGCTAAGTTGCCTTGGTACCATGCAGCCTCCCAAGCAGCTCCTAGGGAGCTTTCCACAGAGATGTCATGATAAGGATCAGCATAATACTGGAAAGGAAGTGCATGTCATACCTTGGGGGAAGAGAGGAAGGACCAGTAACATTAGGGCACATTGTCCTCTGGTTATCACCCTTCCTCCTTCCATGACCCCCACTCACTGC
Organism: Ichthyophis bannanicus; assembly: GCA_033557465.1. Classification (NCBI taxonomy): domain Eukaryota; kingdom Metazoa; phylum Chordata; class Amphibia; order Gymnophiona; family Ichthyophiidae; genus Ichthyophis; species Ichthyophis bannanicus. Next base: position 20,545,992 of record CM066042.1, read on the forward strand.
TTTTCTGGGCCTTAGTTAGTATTGAATAGCCTGCTGAGCTCAGCAAGGAGTGTTCAGGAAGTATAAAACCAATCCTTCTTCACCTTCAGGCTCTTAGCACTGCTAGGTTCTGGATCAATTCAGCTTGTTGACACAGAGTCCATGAAGGTATTGCTTGTGCCAGGCTGAGGCACATAGCAGCCCTCATCTTTGCACGTCTGTCTGGTTTATGCCTCCATTTTTCTTCTGCTTGAATCTCAGGATGAGGATGACGATGATCCCATCTACATTCACCGTGATGACTATGGCCTCAACCCCAAGGGAAACTACTTCAGGGATGGGAAGACAAAAATAGGTAACTTTATTTCTCCTGTTCTCAGTTCTCTTTAAGCAATTGTTCTGATCGTATCTGATTTCAATTGTGGTCATAGAGATCTTTTGTACTGATTTTATATTTATTTTTACTTTTGTAGTATTCTATGATGATCTGGTGATATGATTTTATATTTATTGTAAAGTTTGTGCTGGATTAGGCCAATCTGTGCTAGTGGTGTGCATTTCCTTTAAAACTAATGGTAAAAAATGATAAATGATGGCATTTTTGGGTCTTGTACCTTAAAACAAAGCAAAGGGTCACAGGGGTGGAATAAACTGAATTCTCATTTGTGACATTTGGTTTTGGAAATATTGTGGCCTGTGACATAGCAGAATCACTTTGGGAGGGGAAGAGGGAAGCAGCATGGGTCATTTTACCAATCACACTGAAACTTTATTGCAATCAATAATTTTTATTATTTTTAATACACAACAAATTAAAACAGAACAAAACCTGCACAGCAGCTACAAAATGGGCCATTGCAGCCCATTTCCGATTGTGACTAGACAAGCAGTTGTGCCTCTTGGTGGTGACCCTTCCACATGTACAGACAGTATGAACATAGTTACAGCAGCACTGAATGTTATACCCGTGTTATTCCAATGGCATAAAATAAATTTAATGGGCAATGACAAGTGAAAATTAAGTAAAAAAAATCCTTTCTATTGGGAAATGGAATTATCCAATCTTAGTGATTTCTAAATAATATGTGATGGGCTCTTGTATCTGAAGAATATCACATCCATGATTCCAAACAGCACTCCAAAATTCACAGAGGTAGGGACAATGATAAATCAAATGGGAAAAGATACCAATATCACTTTCACATGACCAACACATATTGTCCGCTGATGGTCATACTTTTGCTGCCTTTAATGTAGTCCACAAGGTCTTATATGCAGTAAAATAATTTATTATATCATTGATGTGGAGAAGAAAATCCTCAGCATCTTATTCCAATAAGGAGGGAGGAGTGGCTCAGTGGTTGGGACAGGTTACCTCAGGCCGGAGGGCCGGGGGTTCAATTCCCACATGGGGACAAGTAACCTCAGGCCGGAGGGACTGAGGTCTCTAGTCCCATGGCTGCTCCTTGTGGCCTTGGGCAAGCCACTTAACCCTCCATTGCCTCAGGTACACTTAGATTGTGAGCCCTTTGGGGACAAGGGAATAAAAAAGTACCTGTTAGTATATACGTGTAAACCGCTCTGATGCGTAAGTAAAGGGCGGTATATCAAATGCCTAAACCATAAACCATAAACCATAAACTTCTATTGTCTTTCCACTACAGTGCCGCTTAAATCAGCTTCTCAAACCTTTTCAGTACCTATTGAAGCCCCCTGTGGCTCACAGCTGAGCAAGGAGTATAAACATGAAAGGCCCGATTTTGAGCTGAGCGGTGCTATGCAGCACATCGGCGCATAGCCCACCCTCCTCTTGCCTAACCCGGACATTAATGCTGGGGTCATATGCAGCCCTGGAATCGAAAATCTGGGTGTTGCCGCAAGGCCAGGAAACCATAGAATCTACCCGTGGTAGTACCAATTTTCGATACTACACGGTTAGCCCCAGCGCCTTAAAGATAGGTGAGGTTTCCCCACGCCTATCTTTAAGGTGCAGAACGCTAACCGTGTAGCACTGAAAATCGGTGTTACATGGGTAGCACCATGGCTCACCTCTGCTCCACCCCGGAATGCCCCCAACACACCCCGATGATAAGCGGATAGCATTTGGGCGTGTTAGGGACATATCCGGGATTTTCGAAGGGCACTACCCATGTAGGTGCCCTTCAAAAATCCCAGATAAGGCATTTACATGGGTAACTATGGAAGTTACCCATGTAAATGTCTTCGAAAATCGGGCCCGACATGTTGAAATGTTGTGATAAGCAGCTAAACAAGCCTAGTCCTACCTTACTTCAACTAAATAATATAGCTGATAATGTCAGTGGTTCAGCACAAAACTGAAACCAAATACCTGTAATCCAGAACCATTTTCTCTTCTGTCTTCAGAGAGGTGGTAGAAAGGTGGTGGCCTTAGAAATTATTAAGGAATGTGCAGTTGTGAGCACTTATTTGGTTTGCTTGGGTACCTAAAAACATAAAGTGAACACAAATCACTTGTATTTATGTATACTTACTAATTAACATGCATTCAATTGATTTGCATGCTTAAAAACATTGTACTGTAGCATGCATGCCTAAATTACAAATATGTGAAAACAAGAAAAGATGCCTGAAAATCAGGAAATACTAATTTTAAGTGAGCACAAACCAGACTTAGTTGTGCATAGACTACTAGAAATTATCCAGAAATCAACATAGGTTGGTGAAAGATAGACAGGCAACACTGTTTCTGTTTCATTGTCAAAGAAAAGTGAGTTTCAAAAATCTCTCAGGCTCAGTGGCTCTAGAGACAGGGGAGAGTGCACAATGCATAGTCAAGTTAGAAGGAAAAGGAGGCCAAACAGTGGAGAGAGGGCAGATTGGCAAAGGCAGTTGCCTACTACTAGCACCAGAACTTATTTCTAAAGCACGACCAGGGATATGCAGCACTGTGCAGATACATATAAGCAAGACAGTCCCTGCGCAATAGAGCTTACATTCACAATGCTTGGAAATGGTGGGAGAAGCAGGAAGTTGATGCACCTGAGAGAGATCAGACCATCAGCAGGACCAGTGGAGAGCTCAGAGGATGGTCTCCAGTCCCTGTAGTTAACCAGTCAAGCTGCAGAGAGAGTGCTGTCACTGGAAATGTGAAAGACCAGCAGCCTGCTCCCATCCATGTAGTGAGGCAGTGGAGGGGGGAAGGGGAAGGAGAAAGAGATCAGCAGTAGGTAAAGCTATTGCCAAAAGAGCAGAGTAGCCACGGGGCGGCGCACCCTGTTCCCTGCTGAGAAGTGTAGGAAATGGGATTTGGCAGATAATTCCTGATGTGAGGGATTTCCAGCAGAATAATCAGATCCTGAAGGTTTCATAGCCAAGGAGGATCTGGGAAATCTAGTTGTCAGCATGCTAAGTGGTGACCAATAGCCTAGGAAGTGACACCAGGGGCCGAGACATGCACAGGTGGAGAATGTGACAGAGGGCTCTGATCTCAGGGCTGGAGCCAAGAGACATGCACAGGTGGAGAGTGTGACAGAGGGCTGTGATCTCAGGGCTGGAGCCAAGAGACATGCACAGGTGGAGAGTGTGACAGAGGGCTCTGATCTCAGGGCTGGAGCCAAGAGACATGCACAGGTGGAGAGTGTGACGGAGGGCTCTGATCTCAGGGCTGGAGCCAAGAGACATGCACAGGTGGAGAGTGTGACGGAGGGCTCTGATCTGAGGGCTGGAGCCAAGAGACATGCACAGGTGGGGAGTGTGACAGACAGCCCTGACCTCAGTCCATTTCCAGCAGCAACAGCCTGCAAGTCAGGCATGGGTGGAGGCTTCTTAACGTGCCTGAGGACCAGCAATAGACTAGCAGAAAGCCATTAGCAGAAGAAAGCTAATGGGCCGTCCTTCGAACAGCGCTATGCGGCATCATTTGCAGAAACAGCCTTCTGAGCAACTGTAGCTTCAAGGGAGGGCGTTAATACCAGACCGAAGACTCCGCTAATGGTGGTGATATGGTCAGGGCTGGCCTAACCACTATGTAGACTAAGTGTTCACCTAGGGCAGCAGAGTTCAGGGAGCGGCAGCATGCAAGAAAGACTCTGTTCCCTCCTCTTCTCCACAGCCGCTGCCACCACCACCCTACCTCTGCCTCAACCACTCAGAAGCACTTTGAAGTGTTGTGCGTACTGTGGAGCCTCTGAGTGCAGGCACACGCTCCAGCTTTCATGGGTTCCACCTCCTCCAACGAAAATGTCCTGCTGGACCCAGAAGAGCTGCAATCTGTGCCTCCATGTCATTAATAGTAGCATAGTAACATAGTATATGACAGCAGATAAAGACCAGCATGGTCCATGTAGTCTGCCCAGCAGGATGGCAAGAGTAGGTGCACCTGTCGCTCTGTTCAGGCCACCCCTCCCCATGTCTTTGTTTAGGGGTAAACCCACCACTCCATGTAGGACATCCCTATTTGTTGAGACGTTATATGGTTCAGAAGTTAGATGGTACCGTTTATCTTGTTTTTATCCTATTACTGTAAAGGGTTCCACTGTGTTTGTCCCCACCACTTCCATCGGGAGGTCATTCCAAGCATCCACCACCCTTTCAGTGATGCCCCTTTACCCCTCTCCTGGCGCTTTAGGATCTTCCTGCGCTGTTGATGCCCCTTTACCCCTCTCCTGGCGCTTTAGGATCTTCCTGCGCTGTTGATGCCCCTTTACCCCTCTCCTGGCGCTTTAGGATCTTCCTGCACTGTTGATGCCCCTTTACCCCTCTCTCCTGGCGCTTTAGGATCTTCCTGCACTGTTGATGCCTCTTTACCCCTCTCCTGGCGCTTTAGGATCTTCCTGCGCTGTTGATGCCCCTTTACCCCTCTCCTGGCGCTTTAGGATCTTCCTGCGCTGTTGATGCCCCTTTACCCCTCTCCTGGCGCTTTAGGATCTTCCTGCGCTGTTGATGCCCCTTTACCCCTCTCCTGGCGCTTTAGGATCTTCCTGCACTGTTGATGCCCCTTTACCCCTCTCCTGGCGCTTTAGGATCTTCCTGCGCTGTTGATGCCCCTTTACCCCTCTCCTGGCGCTTTAGGATCTTCCTGCGCTGTTGATGCCTCTTACCCCTCTCCTGGCGCTTTAGGATCTTCCTGCGCTGTTGATGCCCTTTACCCCCTCTCCTGGCGCTTTAGGATCTTCCTGCGCTGTTGATGCCCCTTTACCCCTCTCCTGGCGCTTTAGGATCTTCCTGCGCTGTTGATGCCCCTTTACCCCTCTCCTGGCGCTTTAGGATCTTCCTGCGCTGTTGATGCCCCTTTACCCCTCTCCTGGCGCTTTAGGATCTTCCTGCGCTGTTGATGCCCCTTTACCCCTCTCCTGGCGCTTTAGGATCTTCCTGCGCTGTTGATGCCCCTTTACCCCTCTCCTGGCGCTTTAGGATCTTCCTGCACTGTTGATGCCCCTTTAACCCTCTCCTGGCGCTTTAGGATCTTCCTGCGCTGTTGATGCCCCTTTACCCCTCTCCTGGTGCTTTAGGATCTTCCTGCGCTGTTGATGCCCCTTTACCCCTCTCCTGGCGCTTTAGGATCTTCCTGCGCTGTTGATGCCTCTTTACCCCTCTCCTGGCGCTTTAGGATCTTCCTGCGCTGTTGATGCCCCTTTACCCCTCTCCTGGTGCTTTAGGATCTTCCTGCACTGTTGATGCCTCTTTACCCCTCTCCTGGCGCTTTAGGATCTTCCTGCACTGTTGATGCCCCTTTACCCCTCTCCTGGCGCTTTAGGATCTTCCTGCGCTGTTGATGCCTCTTTACCCCTCTCCTGGCGCTTTAGGATCTTCCTGCGCTGTTGATGCCCCTTTACCCCTCTCCTGGCGCTTTAGGATCTTCCTGCGCTGTTGATGCCCCCTTTACCCCTCTCCTGGCGCTTTAGGATCTTCCTGCACTGTTGATGCCCCTTTACCCCTCTCCTGGCGCTTTAGGATCTTCCTGCGCTGTTGATGCCTCTTTACCCCTCTCCTGGCGCTTTAGGATCTTCCTGCGCTGTTGATGCCTCTTTACCCCTCTCCTGGCGCTTTAGGATCTTCCTGCGCTGTTGATGCCCCTTTACCCCTCTCCTGGCGCTTTAGGATCTTCCTGCGCTGTTGATGCCCCTTTACCCCTCTCCTGGCGCTTTAGGATCTTCCTGCACTGTTGATGCCCCTTTACCCCTCTCCTGGCGCTTTAGGATCTTCCTGCGCTGTTGATGCCCCTTTACCCCTCTCCTGGCGCTTTAGGATCTTCCTGCGCTGTTGATGCCCCTTTACCCCTCTCCTGGCGCTTTAGGATCTTCCTGCACTGTTGATGCCCCTTTACCCCTCTCCTGGTGCTTTAGGATCTTCCTGCGCTGTTGATGCCCCTTTACCCCTCTCCTGGTGCTTTAGGATCTTCCTGTACTTTTGGTGCTGCTTTATCTTAGCGTCTTCATATCATGAGTTCTGCCACTTTGCCCCTCTCATGGTGGCTTGGATTCTTCATGCCACTTTCTGTACCCTTTGCCCTTCTTTTGTTGCCATGGGGTCTTCATGCCACTCTTGAGGCCTTCGAGTGTTGCCAGCACATTTCAATAAAATAGATGGAAAACCGATGTTTAGAAACATGACAGCAGAAAAAGACCACATGGCCTATCTAGTCTGCCCTTCGATATCGACTACTAGAATAGTCCCCTCTTTTCCCTTAGAGATCCTCTGTGTTTATCCCATGCTCTTTTGAATTCAGATTCTGTCCTCATCTCTACTACCTCTACTGGGAGGCTATTCCACACATCTATCACTCTTTCCATAAAGAAATATTTTTACATATTACTCCTGAATCTATCCCCTTTCACCTTCATCCTATGTCCCCTTGTAGCAGAGCTTGCTTTCAATTGAAAAAGGCTCTCCTCTTGTGCATTTATGCCTCTGAGGTATTTAAATGCCTCTATCATATCTCCTCTATCCCACCTTTCCTCTAAAGTAGACTTATTAAGATCCTTAAGTCTGTCCTCATATGCTTTATAACAAAGACCACTAACCATTTTAGTAGTCCTCTGCACCGACTCCAACCTGTTTATATTTATATTAAAAGTGTGGTCTCCAGAACTGCACACCATACTCCCAATGATGTTGCACCAAAGTCCTATACAGAGGCACTATCACCTCCTTTCTTCTGCTGGCCTTTTCTCTCTCTACGCACCCAAGCATCCTTCAAGCTTTCGCCGTCTCCTTTTCTACCTGTTTAGCTACTTTAAGGGGCTTGTTTACAAAGCCGCAGTAGCGGTTTCCGATCGTTATTGGAGCCGCGGCCCCATGTGAAATCAATAACAATTGGAAACCGCTACCGTGGTTTTGTAAACAAGCCACTAAGATTGTCAAACACAATCATGTCCAGGTCCCGCTCTTTTTTTGAGGACAGAAGTACATCCCTCCTACACTGTACCGCTCCTTTGGATTTTTGCATCCCAAATTCATGACCCTGCATTTTTTAGCATTAAATCTAAGCTGCCATATTCTAGACCATTCTTCAAGCTTAGCTAGATCCCTCTGCATGTAATCTACTCCTCCTGGGTGTCTACTCTATTGAAAATTGTGGTATCATTCACAAAGAGGCAAACCATACCTGACAGCCCTTCCGCAATATCACTAACAAAGATTTAAAAAAATAATTATCTGACCAAGGACAGATCCCTGCGGCACACTACTGGTAACCTCCCTCTCCTCAGAGTGAGCTCCATTTACCTGTACCTTTTGTCACCTTTCCTCAACCAATTTTAAACCCAAGCAGCTACTTTAGGGTCCATCCCTAGGGTGCCCAGTTTGTTGATAAGTCACCTCTGAGGAAGAGTGTCAAAGGCTTTACTGAAATCCAAGTACACCACATCTAGGACTCTCCTTCGTTTTAACTCCCTGGTCACCCAGTCAAAGAAATCAATCAGATTTGTTTGACAAGGCGTGCCTCTGGTGAATCCATGCTCTCTCCAATCCTGTAATCTATTGGTTAGTGAAGAAAACTCCATGATCTGACCACAATACCACGGCTCTTTAGGTCTCTGGTCCATCAAGCAGTGAGAAACAGACACAGAGTAATACAGAACACAATCACACACACACAAAGTGCTATTTTCTTTGAGCTCAGAGGGAAGACGGCAACAGACGGTCTATGGACACGCATAGTTCCACGCCTACCGAATTCAAAGTTCTCCTCCTAAAAGCTCCTTTTTATTAGAGAAAAAGAGGAAGTAACAATCATTTATTATAACCATGAAATAACACAAGGTGTCGCCAAAGTTCTTTTTACAGAGTAAGATCTGATTACAGTATATTAGATGAAATTTACTCAATTATGACAAAATTGTTTATAATTGCAAAAGTTGCAAAAATTATGTTTTGTCAGCAGTGACTGTACAATGAACTATGGTTGCACAGGTCATAGCCTTTATGCTTAGTTAACACTGTTCCATCTATTTTAAAGACGGTTACAGAGAACTCATGATCATGACATCCTATTCTATTTAAAAGGAAGTAGGTGAGAAGTCAAACTTCTAAACACATTTTGTATCAAGAAATTCATCCATCTTCAATTACATATTGGGGATTCTGGTATCCCTTTATCTGTCCATCCCTACAGTTAGGTTAGGGCTCTTTAACCTGGAAAAGAGACGGCTGAGGGGAGATATGATAGAAGTCTATAAATTAATGAACGGAGTGGAACGGGTCAATGTAGATCGATTGTTTATGTTGTCAGAATATAAAAAGACTAGAGGACATGCAATGAAGCTACAGGGTAAACTATTTAAGACTAATAAAAGAAAATATTTTTTCACTCAACGTGTAATCAAACTCTGGAATTTGTTACCGGAGGATGTAGTAAAGGCTGTTAGTGTAGCTGGGTTTAAAAAAGGTTTGGACAGGTTCCTGGAGGAAAGGTCCAAAAACCATTATTAAGATATGGTCCAAAAACCATTATTAAGACCCAGGATATTAATGCTTGACCCAATACAAGCATTGTGGAACCTGTGTCTTTGGGGGAAACTGCTAGGTACATATGACCTATATTGGCCACTGTTGGAAACAGGATACTGGGCTTGATGGACCTTGGTCTGACCCAGTATGGCACATCTTATGTTCTTATGACTAATAGGCCTGTAGTTTTCAACCACATCCTTACTTCTGCTTTTGTGTAAAGGGGCCACATGTGCCTCTCTCCAGTCCTCTGGCACCACTCCTGACTCTAAAGAGGCATTGAAAAGGTCGATCAGTGGAGCCACCAGAACATCCTCAAGTTCTTTCAGTATTCTCGGATGTATCCCATCCGGTCCCATCGCTTTGTTTAGTTTAACTAGTTCCTCCTGAACCCAGTCTTCTGAAAATCGTTCAAAATCCCCTTCACTTCTGTTCCTATTTGTGGGTGTTTCTGAGGTCCTGCTCCTGGCCCTTCATCTGTGAACACAAAACAGAAATATTTGTTAAGCAATTCCACTTTATCCTCATCAGCTTCTACATATTCCTCCCATTCACCCTTGAGTCTGACGATATCACTTTTGCCCTTCCTGTTCTCACTAACATATCTGAAAAATGTCTTATCCCCCTATTTTATTGCATTGGCTATTTCTTCTTCTTTTAGCATCTTTGCTTTCCTGACTACTTTGCTAGCTTCTCTGTTTTGCTAAATATAAATTCCTAACTTCCACTCTCTGTGATCTCTTGTATTTCACGAAGGCCTCCTTCTTCTTCACCTTTTTAGCTACTTCTTTTGAGAGCCATAGCGGCCTCCTTTGCCTTTTACCTTTGTTTACCTTTCTAACAAAAAAGTTAGTTGCCCTTAAAATATCCTCTTTGAGTTTTGCCCACTGTTTTTCTACATCCCCCAGCTGTTCCCATCTCGCTAACAACTCCTTGAGGTGATGATGATGATGATCGCTGCTGCTCACATGGGCACCCACCTGGATATTCGACATGCTATCTCTGTTGGTGAGCACTAAAGCCAGCACCGAGCTCTCCCTGGTCGTTCCATCACCATTTGTCTAAGTAAGGCATCCACAATTTTTTTACTTCTTTCCAGATTTGCAGAAGGAATACTCCAATCCACATCGGGTAGATTAAAGTCACCCTATATGATTACTTCCCCCTCCATAGCTATCTTTGCAATATCAGCAATCAATTCGCTATCCATCTTGGCAAAGTTAGTTTTCCTAAAATCGAAGACACTTGCATTTGAATGGATTCTATCAGCCCTAGTCCTAATACTGAACCACACCATCTGCTGATCACTGGAGGCGAGATGACATGGTGACATGGTGGAAGGAGGACAACCAGTGGGACACTGTGATACCTGGGTACAAACTATATCGAAATGATAGAGCTGATCAAATTGGTGGAGGGGTTGCGCTCTATGTTAGAGAGGGCATTGAGTCAGAAAGGATTAAAGTTTTGCAAGAAACAAAATTTGCTGTAGAATCTCTATGGATTGAAATTCCATGTAAAAAGGGGAAGGCGATGGCAGTGGGGGTGTACTATCGTCCGCCTGGCCAGAATGAACAAATGGATGATGAAATGCTCAAAGAAATCAAGGAAGCTAGCAAAAGTTACAGTGCAGTAATAATAATGGGTGATTTCAATTACCCCGGCATCGACTGGGTCAGTGTCACAACAGGACATGCTAGGGAGATAAAGTTCCTAGATGAAATAAATGACTGCTTCTTGGAGCAGCTGGTTCATGAACCGACCAGAGGGGAAGCAATATTAGACCTAGTCCTTAGTGGAACACCAGATGTAGTGCAAGAGATAAGGGTGTTGGGGCCACTTGGCAATAGTGATCATAGCATGATCGCCTTTGATTTAATTAGTGGAGGAGGGATAGTAAGGAAATCCACAGTACTACCCTTTAACTTTCGAAAGGGAGACTATGATAGAATGAGGAAAACAGTTAAGAAAAAACTAAAAGGAGCAGTTGCAAAGGTTAAAGACGTACATCAAGCTTGGGTGTTGTTGAAAAATACTATCTTGGAAGCCCAGACCAGCTGTATTCCACGCTTTAAGAAAAGTGGAAGGAAGTCCAAAAAATTGCCAGCATGGTTTTAAAGCTGAGGTCAGAGAGGCTGTTGTTGCCAAAAAAGCATCTTTCAAGAAATGGAAAAAAGAGCCAAATGATGAAACCTGGAAACAGCACAAGCACTGGCAAGTCAAATGCAAGGCATTGATAAGGCAGGCAAAGAGAGAATTTGAGAAGAAGCTTGCTGCGGAAGCAAAACGCGAAATAAAGACCATTTCAAGTACATTCGTAGCAAAAAACCCGTGAGAGAGTCAGTTGGTCCATTAGATGATAAAGGGGTTAAAGGAGCACTAAGAGGCGACAAGGCGATAGCGGAGAGACTGAATGAATTCTTTGCTTCGGTCTTTACTGAGGAAGATGTAGGGATGTTACCCACGACTGAAGTGGTATTTAAAGGTGTGGAAGAATTGAAGGAAATATCGATACATCGGGAAGATGTCTTACAACTATTAGATAAACTGAAGAGTAGCAATCACCTGGGCCGGATGGTATACATCCAAGGGTGTTGAAAGAACTGAAATTTGAGATTGCAGACCTGCTATCAGTAATCTGTGAACTATCATTAAAATCATCTCTAATACCTGAGGATTGGAGGATCGCCAATGTAACACCAATTTTTAAAAAGGGTTCGAGGGGTGATCCGGGAAACTACAGACCGGTGAGCCTGACATCATTACCGGGAAAAATGGTAGAAACCATCATAAAGAATAAAATTACTCAGCATATAGATAGTCATGACCTAATGGGAGACAGCCAACATGGCTTTAGACAAGGAAGATCTTGTCTTACTAATCTGTTATGTTTTTTTGAAGGAGTGAATAAACAGGTGGACAAAGGTGAGTCGGTTGATATTGTGTATCTGGACTTTCAGAAAGCCTTTGACAAGGTCCCTCATGAGAGACTTTTGGCAAAACTAAAGAGTCATGGGATAGGAGGCAGTGTACTACTGTGGATCAGGAACTGGTTAAAAGATAGAAAGCAGAGGGTAGGGCTAAATGGCCAATTTTCCCAATGGAGAAAGGTGAATAGTGGTGTACCCCAGGGATCTGTGCTGGGTCCGCTGCTTTTTGACATATTCATAAATGACCTGGAAAGTGGAATAACGAGTGAGGTTATCAAATTTGCTGATGACACAAAACTATTTAAAGTTGTTAAAACCCAGGAGGATTGTGGAAAATTGCAAGAGGATCTTGATAAATTGGAAGACTGGGCATCAAAATGGCAGATGAAATTTAATGTGGAGAAGTGCAAGGTTATGCACCTAGGGAAGAACAACCCAAACTATGGTTACACGATGCAAGGTTCCACATTAGGAACCACCACCCAAGAAAAAGATTTAGGCGTCCTTGTGGATACCATGTTAAAACCCTCGGCCCAGTGTGCAGCGGCGGCCAAGAGAGCAAATAGAATGCTAGGTATGATAAGGAAAGGAATGGAAAATAAAACAAAAGATATTATAATGCCTCTATATCGTTCCATGGTGAGACCGCACCTTGAATATTGTGTGCAATTCTGGTCGCCATATCTTAAAAAGGATATAGCAATTTTAGAAAAGGTTCAGAGAAGAGCCCCAAAATGGTAAAGGGGATGGAAGGCTACTCCTATGAAGAAAGGCTAAAAAGGTTGGGGCTCTTTAACCTGGAAAAGAGACGGCTGAGGGGAGATATGATAGAAGTCTATAAATTAATGAACGGAGTGGAACGGGTAAACGTAGATCGATTGTTTACCTTATCAGAATATAGAAAGACTAGGGGACATGCAATGAAGCTACAGGGTAAACTATTTAAGACTAATAAAAGAAAATATTTTTTCACTCAACGTGTAATCAAACTCTGGACTTTGTTACCGGAGGATGTAGTAAGGGCTGGTAGGGTAGCTGGGTTTAAAAAAGGTATGGACAAGTCCTGGAGGAAAGGTCCATAAACCATTATTAAGAAGGGACCCAGGATATCAATGCTTGAACCAATACAAGCATTGTGGAACCTGTGTCCCTTGGGGAAACTGCTAGGTACGTATGACCTAGATTGGCCACTGTTGGAAACAGAATACTGGGCTTGATGGACCTTGGTCTGACCCAGTATGGCATATCTTATGTTCTTATGTTATGTTCTTATGATCTCCCACTATAACATTAGAAACACTTTCACCATTGGTAAGCACCAAGTCCAGTATGGCCCTTCACGTATAGGTTCTGTTACCAGTTCCCTAAATAGTTCTGCCTGTAGAGAATCCAGGATCTCCTTACTTCTAGATGACACAACAGCAGGAATTTGCCAATCCACATCCGACATATTGAAATCACCTATCAATAGCACTTCCCCTATGCTAGCAATGCTGCGTATGTCTTCTATTAAATCTCTGTCTACTTCTTCTCCCTGTGAGGTGGGGGGGGGGGGGGGTCTGTATATCACACCAATGCAAATTGATTTCTCTTTCCCTCTTTCTAGTTTAGCCCACAGTGCCTCCTCTCTCCCTTTAAGCCCTGTAATTCTATAGCTTTAATGTTATTTTTTACATATAGTGCCACTCTTCCTCCCCATCCTTCCTGAATAATTACATCCCAGTCAAGGTTGTCTGTGAACCATGTCTCAGTAACCACCACTAAATCCAAGTCAGCCTGTTCCATTAAAGCCTCAACATCAGGGATCTTATTTCCCATGCTACAGGCATTTATACACACCGCTTTCCAGATGTTTCCCCTTTTACCCATTTCTATAGAGCTATTTAATGTTTCACTTACCTGGAAGCTTTCTTCACCCATCCAACAAATCTAGTTTATAGCTCTCTTCAATTGGTTAGCCAGTCTGCTACTGAAGACACGTCGACCCTTCTTGGATGGATGGATGCCATTTCTGCTCTGCAGCCCTTTGAAAATCATCCCATATTCCAGGAAACCAAAATGCTCTTGGTGACACCATCCATACAGCCATGCATTTATCTCTAGAACGCGAGCTTCTCTGCTTTAGCCTTTATGCTCAACAGGAAGAATTGAAGAGAACACCACTTGCACCCCTATCTGCTTCACCCTCAGTCCCAGAACCATGAAGTTATATGCTTAGAGGGATATGTGGCAATATTATTTTGACAAGAGGGAAGAAAAGGGCACTAAGAGGGAATAAGGCCATAGTGGAGAGACTGAATGAATTCTTTTTCCCAATGGAGAAAGGTGAATAGTGGAGTACCCCAGGGATCTGTGTTGGGTCCACTGCTTTTTAACATATTCGTAAATGATCTGGAAATGGGAATAATGAGTGAGGTAGTCAAATTTGCAGATGGGACAAAATTATTTAAAGTTGTTAAAACCCAAGAGGATTGTGAAAAATTGCAAGAGGACCTTGGCAAATTGGAAGATTGGATGTTCAAATGGCAGATGATATTTAATGTGGACAAGTGCAGAGTTATGCATCTAGGAAAGAACATCCGAAACTATGGTTACATGATGCAAGGTTCCACATTAAGAACCACCATCCACGATTTAGGCGTCATCGTGAATAACGAAACCCCCGGCCCAGTGAGCAGCGGCGGCCAAGAGAGCAAATAGAATGCTAGGTATCATAAAGAAAGGAATGGAAAATAAAACAAAGGATTTTATAATGCTTCTATATCGTTCCATGGTGCGACCGCACCTTGAATATTGTGTGCAATTCTGGTCGCCATATCTTAAAATGGATATAGCGTTATTAGAAATGGTACAGAGAAGAGCCACCAAAATTGTAAAAGGGATGGAAGGATACCTTATGAAGAGAGGCTAAAAAGGTTAGGGCTCTTCAACGTGAAAAAGAGACAGCTGAGGGGAGATATGATAGAAGTCTATAAATTAATGAATGGAGTGGAACGGGTAAATGTAGATCGATTGTTTACACCATCAAAATATAGAAAGACTAGGGGACATGCAATGAAGCTGCAGTATGACCTATTTAAGACTAATTAGAGAAAATATTTTTTCACTCAATGCATAATCAAACTCTGGAATTCGTTATTGGAGGATGTAGTAAAAGCTATTAGTGTAGCCAGGTTTAAAAAAGGTTTGGACAAGCTCCTGGAGTAAAGGTCCATAAACCATTATTAAAGGGGACCCAGGAAATCCACTGCTTGCCCCAATACAAGCATTTTGGAACCTGTGTCTCTTTTTGGGAAACTGTTATGTATTTGTGACCTAGACTGGCCACTCTTGGAAACAGGATGCTGAGCTTGATGGACCTTGGTCTGACCCAATATGGAAGATCTTATGTTCTGATGTTTTTTTTTGTTCCTATGTAATGGACGTGGGCTGTATAGCTTTCCTGCAATAGCTCTTCTGCCTCTTCAAGACAAAGAGGATGAACTCTGAGGATAACAGA
This sequence comes from Ichthyophis bannanicus, assembly GCA_033557465.1. Classification (NCBI taxonomy): domain Eukaryota; kingdom Metazoa; phylum Chordata; class Amphibia; order Gymnophiona; family Ichthyophiidae; genus Ichthyophis; species Ichthyophis bannanicus. The sequence goes on from CM066042.1 coordinate 20,561,331, forward strand.
CGGTTAACGATGTTAAGAGCACAACTAATACAGTAGCTATTCTGCTTCAGCTCTTGGGACAGTCCTTGCTTTTAGAGTCCGAATTCTGGGGCTCTTAAGCAAGGCTGCCCTCTCATTTAGTTACTCTGCAGAACAATGGAATTTTCTGGATAAGGGCACTGAGAGAGAGATTCAGCAGCAATATTTGGAAAACACCGTGGTAATCTGTGGGCAGGGTGATGGTGATGCCGGCCACTTTATCAGCCGCTGTCCAGAGAAATGATCAAGATAGCTGAGGCCATTGAAGAAGCTGTCCTAAGTTGCTCTCCAGATAGCGGCAGTGTTTTCTGGGTAGTGGCTGTACAATATGGATATTCATTGGCAGCCACTATCTGTAAACTGCCGCTGAATCCAGACGATATTTAAACACCACGGTTGACCACTGTGGCATTTAAATATCAAGTGCTTGAACATCAGTCACAATGGGTATTTTTGGGGTGAGACCTGCAGACCAGGAAGTCTGCATCGGGTGGTCTGAGGGGGCAGAACAAAAAGCCCTTCGGCACCAAAATTATAAGGTAAGTGCTGTGGTGCTCTTTGCAGCCATTGCCACGGCTGCAGGTGCAGAGAAGGGTGACAGCGACAGCAACGGGTGTTCCTGGAGGGCCGCGGTCTAGGCAGCAGCCTAGTCACCTAATGGTTGTACTGACCCTGCTGTTGCTAGAGCTACCACAGATATGTCCAGAGCATTCGCCTACATTGGCTCATGGCTATGGAATATGTTGCCATTTCCCATTTACGCTGAACTGGATTATAAAAAGTTTAATAAGCTAGCTCAGTCTTGGCTTTTTGATGGATGATGAAGGGTTACTTGTGGGCGTTATTTACATATCTAATGGGCTGTTTAGGATTGATGGGGGGGTGAGGATATTTATTGTAGATTCTGACAATTTTGTGCCATAAAAGCAATAAATAAATACATATATCTAGTACGAAGGGAAGAAAACTTTCCAAGCCACCTTGCGATTGAGGCCTGTGAAAAGGAAGAAACAGGAATATTTATAAGAAAAGCAGGACTGCAGTTTCTGCGGTGCCTGGCTTCGGTAAAGCAAACCAGACTGCTCCAGCCTCTCAGTTAACCTAGATCAGATGATGGTCCCTGTCACTGTCAGATCTAAAGTTTGGTGAGCTGGTTCAGTCTGGTTAGAATTAATTTGGGGTTATGCTCGTATTGAGTCAGAATTTGCTTCTGGTTGAGTAATTCAAATCAGTTTGAACGTAAGACCCTTCTTCTGAGCAGAATCCTTTTGAGGTACATAATGAGGGTTATTTTAGAAGCCCTATTCGTTCTTCGGCCATCTGAAAACGGGCGTAGAGATGTTCAATGTGCAAAGACGCCCCTGCAGCCATTTTAGAAGCTGGTTCTGTGGACACCCCCAATGTGAGAATGTCCAAATTGGAGCAGAGGCATGGTGGAGGCGTGTCCAAGTCATTACCAAGAATCTGGACGTCCTCACCCGATTGCAGACATGCCCTGTATGTCCCGTGACACGTCCAGGCAGGAATAAGCAGCGGAGAAGTGCTTGTTTTACCTGCCAAACATCCAGAGGGTGTGGAAAAGGAGGTAAATTGCTATCCCAGGTTTCCCCTGTTGACAACAAACTGCCAGGGAACGGGGCTCATATTTCCAATTTGCCACTACGCTGGACGTCCCCATATGCAATCTTGCATGGGCTATACATCCCCACCCCACTATTCCGTAGCCAGGACGTCTATGTGGATAGAGCTGCGGACATCCACATCAGGGATGTCTGTGTTCCTGAAATTGGCCACAGACACAGATGTACCTGGCGTTTTTCTGCACGTTCCATCCTGGATATCCCTGATTGCACTCGGTCGTCCTTCTATATGTGCTATAGTAGGTGAGACCAAAGGTCCATTGAGCCTATTCAGGTCACGAGTACCCAGCAGGATCCCAAGGAGCAGATCCAATCACTATTGCTCATACCCAGAGATCAGCGATGGCTTTCCCAGGCCCACATGGCTAATAGTGACTTATGGACCTTTATTTATTTAACTGCATTTATATACCGCTTTTCACCGGGTATATACCGCTTTTCACCTTTCCTCCAGGAACTGGTCTAAACCCAGCTATGTTCATTGTCTTGACCATATCTTCCAGCCACAAATCCCAGAATTTCATTGTATGTTGCATGGAAACACACTTCCTTCTGTTTTGTTTAAATATGCTGCCTATTAGTTTCCTTCCCAATCAGCACATTCCGCCCCACTCGGAATTCTCTAGACCTCTCTCATAGCCCCCAGCTGTTTAGCCGTTCTCACGGAAGAGAGCTGTTGTTCCACTCAATTTATCATTTTGGCTGCTTTGTTTGTACCTTTTCTAATGCCATGATATCTTTTTTGAAATGAGGCAACTGCACATGTTTCGATACAGAGGCATTTTCCTTAAGACGTCCGGTTCTAGGCGTTTATGGTTTGGAAATTTAGGGATATGTTTTTGAGGCAATTACGTGCTTTCCCAGGGTTGGAAAAATAGAGGTTTATTACTATATTTGTAGGGCAAAAACTTTTTTTGGGGGCTTTTTCAATGGATTCCATTTAAATAACTCATAACACATTTTCAAGTGCTAACCTTTCTCCAAGCTCCACGCCTTTCTGAATTCCATCACCATTCTTCCCATCTTGAGGACATTCCAAGCATCCACCACCCTTTCTGTGAAAAGTATTTTCTGATATTTATTTATTTATTTAACATTTTTTATATACTGCTTTTCAGTATTAGCAAAATGCTTTACATAGAACAGTAAAACGGTAAAAACAACTATTCATATTTAACAATTGGTGGAGGATTCTTTACAACATTTTAACTATTTACAATAGATTTGTGCTTTCAGTTTTGGTTGGCCTTTTATTGGTTCATCTGTGTTCTTCAATTGAAAGTATATTTCTCTAATCATCCTGCTGGAAATACTTTTATCAGGAAATACTTTTTCACTGAAAGGGTGGTGGATGCTTGGAATGACCTCCCGATGGAAGTGGTAGGGGCAAATACAGTGACAGAATTCAAAATGGCATGGGACAGACACAGTGAATCCCTTTATAGCAACAGGATAAAGTCAAAATAAACATAACTATCTCTTATATCTGTACAAATAGGGGTGACCTACACGGAGCAGCAGATACACCTACTCTTACCACCTTGCTGGGAGACTAGATGAACCATCTTAGATTATGGCGCCAGTATTTGGATGACATTTTTGTGTTATGGTCTGGCTCTGAGGTTCAGTTTCTACAATTCTTTAGTTGGCTTAAAGCAAGAATGAGAATCTTAAGTTCTCCATTTATTACCATCCTGTTGAGATTGATTTCTTGGATGTATATATATCTCGTGTGCAGGAGGAAATCCAGACTACTGTTTTTCGCAAGGAGGTGGATCGTAATGCTTATTTACACTTTTTAGCTGTTATCTGTTGTCCCTTCATAAGAATTTACCTGTAAGCCAATACCTCAGAGCTAGACGAATTTGTTCAATGGAAGGGGGCTTTCTACAAGAAATAAACTACTTGATGCCCGTCATGAAGCATGGGGTTATCCTCGATCTGATGTGAAGCGGGCCTTTTTGAGAACATGTTGTGCCCAGCGCCCTTTGTTGCTGCAATATCAATCTAAGGACTCTGATGAATGTCTCACCTGTGTGTTACCATATGTGATGGGTGTTCATAGGATTACTAAGATTCTTGATGTTACAGTTGCATCCTTGCCTATCGGTTTCGCTAAGGATAGCATTTACCAGAGGTAGAAACATAGGCGAGTTGCTTACTAATTTCCATGGATCTTTACCATCAAATGTGAGTGTTCAACTAAAGGCCATTACCCTTGTTCTAAATGTAGTTGGTGTACGTTGGCACTGATAGGATCCAGTTGGACACACAATGATGATAAGGTATATCATTTGGCATGTTATACTTCTTGTGATACCATCAGGGTTGTTTATTTAATAGTTTGTCCTTGCTCTATGGTGTACATTGGTTGTACTACTAGGAAAATCTGTCAGCGTCTTTCTGAGCATGAGTTGGATCACTGGTCAACATTAAAATCGTTACTGACTTTAAAAGGCCCTAATCTGTAGTATCTTGGTGAGCTGAACACGAATATAACATTTAAAAAATTTTTTGGCTCTCGTTTTGAAGATATTGCATGTAGTTCATTTTTGACGTTTCACCGTGTAAATTTATCCAGTAGGACATCAACAACATCCCAAATAAGCCTTGAATGATGCAATATTGCATCACATTGCATAATACCAGCATGCACACATCATCCAGAGTTGATTGCATCATTTTCTGATGCAATGCAATATTACTGCCAGACGGCTGCTGAAGCCATCTGACGTCAGCAGTGTACTATACAGTCAGAAAGGAAAGTAATCTGGTATTCTGTTCCGATATTGAAAGCCTCATGAATGCCTTAAAAATCACTCATGACCCACAAGACTGGAGACTATTTATAGACTCTTCGAAACTGAGTCTGAAGGCTGTGCTTTTGAATAATGGAAACCGTCTTCCATCTATTCCAGTAGCGCATGCCATCCACATGAAAGAGACATATGATAACTTAAAGCATCTACTGACTTCCATTAACTATAACAAGTACAGCTGGCACCTCTGTGGTGACTTGAAGATAGTTGCCCTTTTAATGGGACTGCAGCAGGGATATATAAAATACATGTGTTTCTTATGTGAGTGGGATAGCCAAGCAAGGGATTGGCACTACTTGTGGAAGGAATGGAATCGCAGACAAAATGTAACAGTTGGAGAGAAGAATATCTAGCACCCAGCTCTGGTTGAGGCTCACAAAATCCTGCTACCACCCCTTCACATCAAACTAGGTTTGATGAAAAACTTTGTGAAAGCCATGGACTGCACTTCGCCAGCTTTCTGATACCTGCATGAAAAATTCCCTCGACTCAGCGAAGCAAAGATTAAAGAGGGAGTTTTTGTGGGTCCTCAGATTCAAGAGCTCTTCAAAGATGACCGGTTCAACAACTTGCTGCAGGGTGATGCGAAAACAAGCACGGAATGCTTTCCGCCTAGTGTCAACAAACTTTCTCGGGAATGTTAGGGCAGAAAACTACAAGGAACTAGTAGAAGACATGCTGATGCAGTATCAGAAACTTGGCTGCAATATGTCTCTAAAGATCCATTTCCTTGATTCCCATCTCGATTTCTTTCCTGACAACTGTGGTATGGTTAGTGATGAACAGGGTGAACGTTTTCCAGGATATCGCAACCATGGAGCAAAGATACCAGGGAAAATGGTCCATTACAATGCTGGCTGACTACTGCTGGACACTCCCCAGAGAAGCTCCCGAACAGTTGTACAAGAGACAGGCGAAAAAAATCTAAGAAGTAGTCTATGACTTGTTTTTTTACAGGTATTAACCAAAGGCCTATTATATTTACTATTGACATGCATTTCATGATGTAAACATTAATTCTTGTAGATTACAAAAACCTAGAGCCAGCTTTGCAATTTCACTGTCGTATTCGTGTTCAGTATATAAAAATTGATAAGAAATGACTATTTTTATTTCAGTAACATGACTTTTGTAAAATTTGGTGACCAGCGATTAGTAACAATGTTGCTTCTGCTCCTTTGGTATTCCATTGGCAACAATGTCAGCATTCTATTGTTGATATTCCGTGGTGAGTGCTAGAGCATGTGCCTCAATCATGGAAAGGCAGTGATTACAGGAGAAGATTGATTCATCGTGAACATGTGTGGCTGTTTAAATTCGAATCTATTGAGCCTGTGGGACTTAACCAATCGATAAACTGGTTTTCTTTGCTCTGACCATGTGACCATTTTATTTATTTATTTATTTAACAAACACTTATATACCGCACTTTCCCATGGATCAGGTATGGTTTACAAAAAACAATGTAAAGAAAACGTGCAATTATAAAAGCTGTTCTTTTTTACATGAAACCTCAACGAACTATGTACAGTAGGCTTGTGCCTTAATACATAAAACAAAAACTATTGCATTGGACAAACAACTAAATACATAACAACTTATGTGGGGTGCTTCGCAACTATTTACAAAACATTTGTAACATTATGTTTAGACTATTTACATTACAGTGCAGTTGGCAGTCTAGCCATAATGTTTAGGAATTATTGTTACCGTGATAGAGGAGAATAATTTAATTTTCTTTGGATGCATTTATTTTGTTATGACTTACTTGGTTTGATAATTAACTTGTCTTCTGTTATTCATTTTCAGTATGGGAGAGGAACTTTGTCTGTGGACCATAGTGTGTTATAAAAAGATGGGTTTTTAGTTTCTTACGGAATTCCTTAATTTCAGTTAAAATTCTGATTTCCTCAGGTAGTGTATTCCAGAGGATGGGGGCCGAATGAGAAAATGCCTTGTTAGTTGACTTTTTGGCTTTTGTGTAGTCTTTTGGAGTCGTTATTTTATTTGTGTTACCTCTCCTATGAGCGATTTTTGTTGTTTCCATATTAATAAGCTTGCCCAGTGTCAGCTTTGAAAAGTGGTTATTAGGATTTAATGCTTTGAAAGTGGTTATTAGGATTTTGAAGTTTATCCTGCAGTGTATTGGTAGCCAGTGTAGGTTAGCTAGTATAGGTGTTATGTGTTCAAATGTATGAACCTTCATTATGGTTCTGGCCGCTGAATTTTGTGCTAGCTGAAGTTCTTTAAGGTTCTGTTTTGTTGTTCCTAGAAGAACTAAATTAGCAAAATCAAAGTGGGGTGTAATGATTGCTTGTATTATGCTCATAAAGTCTTGTATATGTACTAGTGGGCGTAGCTGTTTTAGTATCTTAAGCTTGTAGTGGATTTTTTCTGTTGTGTTTCTGATGTGAGAGTCCATACTGAGATTCTTATCTAGAATCACGCCTAGATATTCATACCCCATGAGGGGATGATGTATATATGAAGGAGTGTTACTGTAATAGGTCAGTCAGCCTATCCAACAACAAACCGAGAGAGCTATTCGAAATTGTGAAAACCCTCACCAAGGAACAGAAAACTGAGAGCGAAGTACAAATAGACCCACAGGCATTCGCAGACCACATCCAAGAAAAATTCCATTCAGCTTCACAACAGAAAACAAACATAAGCAGCAAATCAACCACCCCCCCAAGAAAAACATGTGACAAATTCAGCACCCCATCCACAGAGCAGCTCTCACACATCATCACCGCTCTCAATACAAGCACGGCCCCAACAGACCCATGCCCAGTGACATGGATTAAGATGACAAAGTCAAACTTCATCCACACCATACACAACATGGTGCACAGTTCACTAACTCAAGGAATCATGAAACTCGCCACAATAAGACCAATCCCAAAGAAATCACCACTCGACAAGAACAACCCAGCAGCTTACATACCTATCTCAAGCATCTCTCTACTGGCAAAGATCATTGAGAAAGCTGTACAGCATCAGCTACAAGACCACATCGACAACCACACACAACTGGACCTCAACCAACACTGTTTCTGCCCCAACCACGGAGTCAAAACACTCCTGCTATACCTATTTAACGACATACTACACCTCATAGACAACAGCAAGAACGGAATACTCATGATCTTCATTGACATTTCATCAGCATTTGACACAGTGGACCACGGAACTCTACTAGCAAGACTACAGAGCATTGGACTCCACGGAGCCACCCTGAGGTGGTTCCCCTCCTACTTAATGGACAGACAGATACAGGTCAAGATTGGTCCCAACACATCCCGACCCATAAAGGTCATGCAAGGCGTACCTGAAGGATCCGCCCTATCGGCACTATTATTTAACCTCTACATCCAGCCAATATGCAGCATCATAAAAGAACACAGGATAAAATACACAATCTATGCTGACAACATAATGATATACACACCGATCACCCTCGAAAACCCAGGCTACCCCAAGATAACAGAGTGTCTCATGCACATGAACAGCTGGTTTCAAGACAACAACCTGACTATAAACTACAACAAGACCGAGGTGCTGATCATCACACAAAACGCCGACTTCATCCCTCCACTCAACATCAAGATAGACAACACAACCATACCCATACAACCAGAAGTAAAATACCTCGGAGTAATGCTAGACAAAGAGCTGAACCTTCAGTCCCACATCAGCAGAACAACCAAAAATGCATACCACAAGATGAGAATAATCCGACGCCTCAAGCCCCTCCTCTCCCAGGAGCACTTCCACACAGTATGTCAAGCACTAATAACCCCAATCCTAGACTTCTGCAACCCAATATATCTTGGCTTAACAAAACAGACACTCAGGCCACTGCAATTGGCACAAAACACAGCAGCACGCATAATAGCTGGCATCACAAGACAAGAACACATCACACCCACTCTAAAAGACCTCCACTGGCTACCAAACAGCTCCCGCATCAGATACAAGACAGTCATAAACATATTCAAAATCAAACAGCTATCAGCCTTCAGCCTACAACCAGACAGCAGCAGAAGGCCAAGGAGCAGAGGCACCGCCAACCTCGTCAACACACCAAAAGACCTCACTAAGGTACGCAAGGACACCGAAAAATGAGCACTATCAAAGGCAGCACCAACAATATGGAACGCCCTCCCTGATGAGCTACGGTCAACAACAGACATTAAGGAATTTAGGAAACTGCTCAAGATGACCCTCTTCATAGAGCACTATGGTGACATCACCTAACTATGCAACAGACAGTACCACAGCTCAACTACCCTCCCTGTTCGACACATACATAGTATTGAAGTAAAGTCCTGATGTACATAGTATTGTATATAGCGCACGTTGTAAATAGATCACAAAGAATCAATGACCATCTACACACACACGCATTCACTGTTCAATGCATGCACACACTAGACACTGTATGTTGATTGTTTGCTGTGTAGACCGCCTTGATTGTAGGATAAGGCGGTATAGAAATCCGTTTAAATAAATAAAATGTTCCTCCCCTGATGCAGATAAGTGGATTAATGCTTGTCGAAACACAATATTGTGTCGGGATATGTTTTGTGTGAGATTATTTTATCTATGTTTTACTACTACGGTTGTTTGCCCGACAAGTTCAATGATGATATGAGAGCAATCCTGTACAAGCTTTTCGGGGCTGTTATGCAGGATGGTCAGTTTTGACTGGGTTGAATTCTGCCTTTTTTGAGAACCTGATGGGTTTTTAATAGATTAAATTGCTCCTCTAGTTTGGTATTTCTTAAGATATTATGTATAGTTTATACGTGGAGGTTAGTTTTGTTTTTGCTTGTTTAGTAAGGCAGCTTGTTGTGTTAAGGCGGGAATTTATTGGTGAGTTTGTGTTTTCTATAGCGTCGAAGTGTTCTTTAAGTAGATGAGTTTTTAGGTACTTTCTGAAGTTGGTGATATCTGAGGTTGCTCTCAGGTGGGGCAGGAGAGAGTTCCATAGTGATGGGGCATAGAATTCTAATACTCTGTGAAGTGCAGATTGTGAGGTGTACATAGATACATTAGCTGTCAAGAGAGTGTTCAAGTGTTGTGTCCTCCTTGATTGGGTGTCTGGAACTCATTTGATTAATCTGGTCAGACATCTGTCTGACTGATTGTGTAGTATCTTGAATGCCAGCATTATGGTCTTGTATTTTATTCATGATTGGACGGGGAGCCAGTGGAGGGATTTTAGGATAGGGGTAATGTGATTGTTTTTCTTTGTACTGGTAATTAGTTTGGCTGCTGAATTTGAGCCAGCTGTAGAGCTTGAGTTGCACATTTAGGCAGACCTTGAAGGATGTGGTTGCAGTAATCTAGCTGTGGGGTGATTAGTGCCTGGCAGACGGAGCGGAAATTGTTGTGGTTGAGTAAGGGCTGTAGATTTTGCAGGATCTTGATTTTATAGTAGGCTTTGGAGGCAGTCTTGTTGATATGAGATTGGAAATGGAGCCTTTGATCTAGGTGTATTCCAAGGTATTTTACTTCAGTCTTAATCGGAATTGAGCAGTTGCCATTAGTAAATTATGAGGGGGATAAATGCTGTGTTTCTTGTAATTAGAGGGCTTCAGATTTGTTGTAATTAATTATGAAGTTGCTTTGTGTTAGCCATTCCGTGACTGCTGTCATACAGGATGAGATATTAGAGTAGTCTGGGTTCTTGAGAGTACAGTATATCATTAGGTCATCAGCATATAAGTGGTAATGTATGTTGTGCTCCTGAATTATTTTGCAGACTGGATGTATGTAAATGTTGTATAGGAGGATGGAGAGTGCAGAGCCTTGAGGAAGTCTTTGATTAAGTGAGAAGGGTCTTGAGGTGTTGCTTTTAATCCTGACCTGAGTCCTTTTGTCAGAAAGATATGATCTAAACCATGTTAAGGGGGTGTCACTTATTCCCATCTCCATCAGCCTGTCAAGGAGTATGGAGTGGAATATCGAATCAAATGCAGATGTTATGTCTATGAACAGTAGTATGAAGCCTTGTTTGCTGTTTTTGATTCCTTTGAGGACTGTGTTCAGTAGGGATGTTAGTAGGGTTTCTAGTTCATGGAACTCTCGGAATTCGTGTTGTTGGTGGTCGAATGGGAAGATAGAGTCAACATGATCTTGTAGCTGATGTAGAACTGTCTTTTCGATTAGTTTAGATAAAAGCGGAATGCTTTCACCTTCTTTTCATGTCCTCTAGTTATTCACCTTCCCCGTCTTTGAAAAGGTTTGTTTGTTTATTAATATCTTTTAAGTATTTAAAGGTCTGAATCATATCTCCCCTGTCCCTCCTCTCCTCCAGAGTGTACATATTTAGGTCTTCAAGTCTCTTTTCATCTTCTGGTGCAGCTCCCATATCATTTTGGTTGCCTTCCTCTGAACCATTTCAAGTCTTTTTTATCTTTTTCTGAGGTACGGTCTCCAAAACTGAACGCAATACCCTAGTGAGAGTGGATGTGACTTTCTGTATTCTTTCCCATTTGACTTTGCCTTGTAGATTTTGTGCTGGTGTGGGAGGAGAAGAAGCGACCCTTGAAGAGACGAAAATTGAGGCATGCCTACAAGGCTCTGGATAGGGAATGCACGGAGGTTCACAGCCTTGAGCGCACCCGAGGCACTCATGAGGCCTGGAAGAAAAAGTTCCTGAAGAATCTATGCAAAGCAGGCCTCCTCATGGAAAAGGTGAGAACTAACATGATTCTCTGACTATAGGGCAAAGCAGAAAGGTTTCTGCAGTCTAAGCCTCTTTCCAAATCTTCTCCAGTGTTACCAATCACGTTTTCAGGTACAGCATATCTATTGAGCTTTGCATGAGTACCTTCAAATTCTCTTGAGGTTCTTTCTGTTAAGAATGTTCAAAAATCTAGACGAGATTGAATGTTTTCAATAATTTCTCCCAGTTCTTGGAACCAGTTACCGAGTGATTTATGATCTCTTTCCAAAGAAAGCCAAAGCTTATCTTGGAGGATATTGTATAAAGCCTTTTTTGCACGTATATGACAGGATGTGTACATAAAAGGTCTCTTATAAATGACCCTGGACGTAAACATATACACATGCTTTTGTGTGACTTGGTGGGAGGTATGCTCAGGGGGAGGAGTTTGTCTGGACTATAGGTGGAGTCACAATGAATGTGTGCACTTTATATGCGCTTCCAAGCTGTTTCAGTTTAGGCACGATTTGTGTTGGTAGACTCAATGTTACCTGTGTGTCTTTATAATATAGGTTTGGAATAGGTGCCCTTTTGGCCTGCCCATATCAAGCCCTGTTATAAAATTGCCCTCTTAGGGGATTATGCAATAAAGGATTTTTTTGGTCAGAAAAGGGCTTTAGGTATTGTTAGGATTTAGTTCACATGTGTTACAGCAGTAGTTCAAGGTGGGTTACATTCAGGTACAGTAGATATTTCCCTGTTCCCAGAAGGCTTACAATCTAAGGGGCCCTTTTACTAAAGTGTGATAAGCAGTCAAACCACTGGCGTAGCCAGATCTGAGCTTTTCGGGGGACCCAGAGGTAACATGGGTGGGCACTGGGCATACACAGGTCTGAGCCGTGCTACTTATACTCTAATGCCATAAGAGTAATTTTCAGGTGAACAGTTTGCAATTGCTGAATATATAAATATATATAGTACCGCGCGATGCCTGTCACCAGGCCCATAGCTGCAGCAGATAGCACATGCTGATGTTTAGGAAACATCGCCCACAATGCCCACATTAGACTGTAATTTAGTTAATAAATTAACAGCAAACTGAAAAATATCTAGTTATAACACAGCAGTCTGTTGGCTGGGCTCGATAGACTTGGGCTGACCCAGCATGACACATTTTGCTTTCAAGTCATTGTATGCTGCTACGATGCTTCCAATTACTAGCAATGACGTCATTTCAATTCGGTGCCAAACTCCTCGCCCTGAAGTCACACACAACTCTAAAAGAAAACACTCAGCACCTCTGAGGTAACCCTGAGATTCCAAATCAATACGAACTCCCAGGACTCTCACAGCAACAACTCCTCCTAGCAAGAGGTAGGAATACAAATATTACACCAGGCTTTCTTACACTAATACACGCTGTACCGGGAAACATAAGCTGACAAACAGCAGATCGCCACAAACTAGCAGACTACCAGCCTCAATCACACACCTTTACCAAACACACAACAAGGAATCACAATTTAAAAATGGAAACTGGATACCCCATGGAACCAGACAGCATCCCAAAAAAAGAGGGAATAGATATGCTCGTTCTCCTGTACTGTACAAAATCCAAAGGATATCAGAGATGCACATTTCCAAAACCTGAGGGAGAAAAACAAAGAAGAATGAGCAGAAAACGGCATAATCCTGGGGGACATGGGGACTGGCGCAGCAGCGAGACAGCCTAAGCTCTGCTGGGGGCAGAGCGAGTCCAGAGCTGGAGGTTCTCCAGCCTGCACTTGAAGAATACCTCACTTCAGTAACACGTACAACAAAGGCAGATCTTAATTAAGCATTGATTTCAGTGGGCAGAATTTGGAACTACAAATTCACATTGCTTGGGATGTAAGTTCAAAACCAGGACCGGTCAAAATGTCTTTCTCTTGGAAGACAGTAATCTGCGCAGTTCTGGGTGAGACGGCTGAGCTTCCATCATTTTTGTGAGACGTGTTGAGGTTTTGGAGCCCTGTGGATGTAGCTATGTAACATAACAGCCCCCACTGAGACTGGCTTGGCATAGAAGGAAATGCAGTTCAGTTTCTAGTTCTCCAGCTGTGCTCTGTGTTCAGAGGGGTTTCTTAAAGTTTCAGTTCAGTTTTTGTCTGCACATCTGTAATATGTGATTTGAGTCCCTCATGCACTCTACTACTACTGAACATTTGTATAGCGCTACAAGACGTCCGCAGCGCTGCACAGCGATATGTACGTTGGCACTGATAGGACCCAGTTGGACACACAATGATGGTAAGGTATATCATTTGGCATGTTATTCTTCTTGTGATACCATCAGGGTTGTTAAATAAACTATTAAATATTGTCCATGCTCTATGTCAGCGTCTTTCTGAGCATGAGTCGGATCACTGGTCAACATTGAAATCGTTACTGACTTTAAAAGGCCCTAATCTGTAGTATCTTGGTGAGCTGAACACAAATATAACATTAAAAAAATGTATTGACTCTCGTTTTGAAGGTATTGCATGTAGTTCATTTTTGACGTTTCACCGTGTAAATTTATCCAGTAGGACATCAACAACATCCCAAATAAGCCTTGGATGATGTAATATTGCATTACATTGCATAATACCAGCATGCACACATCATCCAGAGTTGATTGCATCATTTTCTGATGCAATGCAATACTACTGCCAGACGGCTGCTGAAGCCATCTGACGTCAGCAGTGTACTATACGCAGTCGGAAAGGAAAGTAATCTGGTATTCTGTTCCGATATTGAAAGCCTCATGAATGCCTTAAAAATCACTCATGACCCACAAGACTGGAGACTATTTATAGACCCTTCGAAACTGAGTCTGAAGGCTGTGCTTTTGAACAATGGAAACCGTCTTCCTTCTATTCCAGTAGCGCATGCCGTCCACATGAAAGAGACATACAATAAAGCATCTACCGACTTCCATTAACTATAACAAGTACAGCTGGCACCTCTGTGGTGACTTGAAGGTAGTTGCTCTTTTAATGGGACTGCAGCAGGGATATATAAAACACATGTGTTTCTTATGTGAGTGGGATAGCCGAGCAAGGGATTGGCACTACTTGCGGAAGGAATGGAATCACAGACAAAATGTAACAGTTGGAGAGAAGAATATCCAGCACCCAACTCTGGTTGAGGCTCACAAAATCCTGCTACCACCCCTTCACATCAAACTAGGTTTGATGAAAAACTTTGTGAAAGCCATGGACTGCACTTCTCCAGCTTTCCGATACCTGCATGAAAAATTCCCTCGACTCAGCAAAGCAAAGATTAAAGAGGGAGTTTTTGTGGGTCCTCAGATTCAAGAGCTCTTCAAAGATGACCGGTTCAACAACTTGCTGCAGGGTGATGCGAAACAAGCATGGAATGCTTTTCGCCTAGTGTCAACAAACTTTCTCGGGAATGTTAGGGCAGAAAACTACAAGGAACTAGTAGAAGACATGCTGATGCAGTATCAGAAACGTGGCTGCAATATGTCTCTAAAGATCCATTTCCTTGATTCCCATCTCGATTTCTTTCCTGACAACTGTGGTATGGTTAGTGATGAACAGGGCAAACGTTTTCACCAGGATATCGCAACGATGGAGCAAAGATACCAGGGAAAATGGTCCACTACAATGCTGGCTGACTACTGCTGGACACTCCCCAGAGAAGCTCCCGAACAGCTGTACAAGAGACAGGTGAAAAAATCTAAGAAGTAGTCTATGACTTGTTTTTTCACAGGTATTAACCAAAGGCATATTATATTTACTACTGACATGCATTTCGTGATGTAAACATTAATTCTTGTAGATTACAAAAACCTAGAGCCAACTTTGCAATTTCACTGTCATATTCGTGAACAGCATATAAAAATTGATAAGAAATGACTATTTTTATTTCAGTAACATGACTTTTGTAAAATTTGGTGACCAGTGATTAGTAACAATGTTGCTTCTGCTCCTTTGGTATTACATTGGCAACAATGTCAGCATTCTGTTGATATTCCGTGGTGAGTGCTAGAGCATGTGCCTCAATCATGGAAAGGCGGTGATTATAGGAGAAGATTGATTCATCGTGAACATGTGTGGCTGTTTAAACTCGAATCTATTGAGCCTGTGGGACTTAACCAGTCGATAAACTGGTTTTCTTTGCTCTGACCATGTGACCATGAGGGGATGACGTATATATGAAGGAGTGTTAGTGTAATAGGTCAGTCAGCCTATCCAACAACAAACCGAGAGAGCTATTTGAAATTCTGAAAACCCTCACCAAGGAACAGAAAACTGAGAGCGAAGTACAAATAGACCCACAGGCATTCATCCAAGAAAAATTCCATTCAGCATCACAACTGAAAACAAACACAAGCAGCAAATCAACCCCCCCCCCCAAGAAAAACATGTGACAAATTCAGCACCCCATCCACAGAGCAGCTCTCACACATCATCACCGCTCTCAATACAAGCACGGCCCCAACAGACCCATGCCCAGTGACATGGATTAAGACGACAAAGTCAAACTTCATCCACACCATTCACAACATGGTGCACAGTTCACTAACTCAAGGAATCATGCCGGACCAGCTAAAACTCGCCACAATAAGACCAATCCCAAAGAAATTACCACTCGACAAGAACAACCCAGCAGCTTACATACCTATCTCAAGCATCTCTCTACTGGCAAAGATCATTGAGAAAGCTGTACAGTATCAGCTACAAGACCACATCGACAACCATGCACAACTGGATCTCAACCAACATGGTTTCTGCCCCAACCACGGAGTCGAAACACTTCTGCTATACCTATTTAACGACATACTACACCTCATAGACAACAGCAAGAACGGAATACTCATGATCTTCTTTGACATTTCATCAGCGTTTGACACAGTGGACCACAGAACTCTACTAGCAAGACTACAGAGCATTGGACTCCATGGAGCCACCCTGAGGTGGTTCCACTCCTACTTAACGGACAGACAGATACAGGTCAAGATTGGTTCCAACACATCCCGACCCATAAAGGTCATGCAAGGCGTACCTCAAGGATCCGCCCTATCAGCGCTATTATTTAACCTCTACATCCAGCCTATATGCAGCATCATAAAAGAACATAAGATAAAATACGCAATCTATGCTGACGACATAATGATATACACATTGATCACCCTCGAAAACCCAGACTACACCAAGATAACAGAGTGTCTCATGCACATGATCAGCTGGTTTCAAGACAACAACCTGACTATAAACTACAACAAGACCGAGGTGCTGATCATCACACGAAACGCCGACTTCATCCCTCCACTCAACATCAAGATAGACAACACAACCATACCCATACAACCAGAAGTAAAATACCTCGGAGTAATGCTAGACAAAGAGCTGAACCTTCAGTCCCACATCAGCAAAACAACCAAAAACTCATACCACAAGATGAGAATAATCCGACGCCTCAAGCCCCTCCTCTCCCAAGAGCACTTCCGCACAGTATGTCAAGCACTAATAACCCCAATCCTAGACTTCTGCAACCCATTATATCTTGGCCTAACAAAACAGACACTCAGGCCACTGCAATTGGCACAAAACACAGCAGCACGCATAATAGCTGGCACAACAAGACAAGAACACATCACACCCACTCTAAAAGACCTCCACTGGCTACCAATCAGCTCCCGCATCAGATACAAGACAGTCATAAACACATTCAAAATCAAACAACAGCTATCAGCCTTCAGCCTACAACCACTCATACAACCAGACAGCAGTAGAAGGCCAAGGAGGAGAGGCACTGCCAACCGCGTCAACACACCAAAAGACCTCACTAAGGTATGCAAGGACACCGAAAAACTCTTTCATCATCACGATCCTCCTGTTCCACTCACACTCTCTGTCTCCCATCAACACAACCCCCTCCTCTCACACGCTCTCTCTCTCTCATCATCACGACCCACCAGTTCCCCTCATACTCTCTCTCTCTCTCATCATCACGACCCTCCTGTTCCCCTCACACGTTCTCTCTCTCATAATCATGACCCACTTGCTCCCCTCACACTCTCTCTCTCATCATCACAACCCCCCTGTTCCCTTTACAGGCTCTATCTCTCTCATCATTGAAGAGCTTACTTAACCCTCTCCGCACCAGCAACCTTACTGGGTTCTTGGAGCTACAGACTTCTACATTCAAAGACAATGGGAAGGTTATCAAAAGACATCAATAAAATACAACACAGTTCTATAGAAAATACACCAAAGCTTTCGTGGAGAGAAACTGAGAGAAACACGTTCTCCCTGTTTACTCTAACTTACTAGCCATGGTTTACTTTATTTATAAGGCTTTTTTAGATGATACAGCATAATTTCACTTTATCATTATACGTGTCACAAGGTAAACCCAGGGGACCCAGAGGAAATGGAGATTAGCGGAGAAAATCAGGCAGAACCTGATGAGGTAAACAAAAACATGTCAAATAGTTGCTATGAGCAACCACGGCACACGTGGGAAAAGGGTAAAAAGACACAACCAGCCAGCATGAGAATGGAGGTTGATTTACCTGATAGGGATCAGCTGAGAAGGGGTGGAACCACGGGGACAGATACATAGGCACACTCACAAGCAGTGAGGAGAGTGAGCACGGACAGAGGTGGAAGCAACATCCTCAGTCGTGGGAACGGAGGGAAAGAGAAGAGACACAGTATCCAATCTCATCTCCAGGACCAAAGTTGGTGGAAGGAAGGGAAATGAGAGAGTGGTCAGCAAAATATACCCACAGGACAGCTTGAATGAGTCTCAGGATGGTGTGAGTACATGTGGAGATCAGCTGTTAAATACAGAGTGTGTGTGTGAAAGCCAGAAGAGAGAAGAGGGAGGAATCCTGTTGCAGGAAACAAGGCATTTCAAAGTGAAAAGGACTGTTTTACACCCGAGTGGGCTAAGTCCAGGATTAATAAGAGAAGCCAGCAAGAGCAGATATAAAGGGAAAAGGAAACAACTTCTTTCCTTGTACTAACGGTTACAAGAGAAAGGAAGGTCTCTTACCTTATGAAGCACATAATTCTGCTAGCCAACTTTAAATTCTCAGACTTCTCCCGAGTGCCGTTGTCAGCATTGCAAACTCCCACAGCTGTACCAGAGGGAATTAGCCTTTAGCCGATTCAAGGCAGGACACAAGCTGTTTGATACTAATACCAGTGTTTATGGGCAGTTACCTCATAGCTTCACACAGGAGAAGTGCTCTTACAAACCAACTATCCAGAGTATACGGTAATACCCAAGAGAGCTTTAGCTTCAGAGCCAGGAAGCAGTCACGTACCTGACGTGATTAACCAGAGTGAGCTCGGCAGAACAGCTGATACAGAAAACGTAGGTACAAATGGTTATTCTTTAATGCAGTGTGATATTCCCAATGTGCAAGAAAACACTGAACCAATGGAATGCTCTTTAGTGATAACTGAAGAAGAAGAGTTTTCACTGAGATAAAGAAAATATATGTACCAGGAAGGTTTAACAGTAACACAGTAACTGGCTGAAGTGCTTGGTTAAAGTGAACCCTGATTGATTTATAACAGCAAAAGAAAAGGGTTAAGTGCTCATGAAGAGGATTGTTAAAGACTTTTCTTGTTGTTGAAAGTTAAAGCGAGGAGAAAGCACTTTTTGTTGCAATGTTTGCTTCTGTTATTTGCCAGAGTGGTTTTGATTATTTTTGTTCACCCAAGAAAAAGAATACCTCATTTGGACGGGGAATAAAGCCCTTGATTTAAAGTGTGAACTGTGTGTTTGAGTGATTACAAGAAGACGGTACAACTACCACCCACAGAGGGCCGGCAGGGCTATCTATAACATATAGCGAGCCAAGAAAAAGGTGTTAAGCTGTAATACCCAGTCCCAACCGGAGGGGCCCGATGAGGGTGTGACATAAAAATGGCGTAGGAGTGAGGATATTTTTTTTTGGGGGGCAAAATATTTTGTGGAACAGAAGAAGAAACAAAAAGACATTGCCCAAAGGAAAGGAGAATATTGGCATCACAAGACAAGTGCAGTGGGAATATTCGCTGGCAGGTCGGCCAGAGGACTGGAAAAGACCCTTTTTCACATGCTTGAGTCTGCCAGGAGACTAAGGTAATAGTACCTGTGTGGACAGGATAGGATATCCTGTGAGGAAAGAGGGGCGCTCTAGTTAGTTAGAGTAAAGTCCTGTATAAAAGATACCGCACTTGGTGGGCCTTTCTCTTTTCTTTTTCTTACAGGAGCAGCGTCTGGAGAAGATGGAACCACGGGACGTGATGTCGTGGATAGCTGAACAGTGGGACAAGCAAGCCCGAATGGTGCAAGCATTTACAGGAGCAATACATGGCTTCTGCGAAGGAGCAGCACAGGCCGCTATTAGAAGCTGTGGACGCTCTGCTGAAAAAAAAGTGGTGAAGGAGTAGCACGTACTACATCAATACCGCAAGTAGAGATGAACACTAACTTTGCTTTGTCTTTGGGACAGTTAAAACCGGAGGACAATCCGGATGATTTTATAGAAGCTTTTGAGAGGATTGCTAGTAATCTCCAATGGGCCATCTGAGCAATGGGCAATGCGGTTTGCAATGACCCTAAGCGGTGAAGCTTGTCTGCATTTTAAAGCTATGCCGGCCAGCCTGGCTAATAATTATGTAGAAATTAAAAAAGGCTTGTAAAAGACAGACTAGGCCTTTCACTAGGCATTATAGGCGATTGTTTAGAGAGGTCACACATGCATATAACTGAAACCCCGAAAGCATTGTATCAAAGGCTTAGGAATCTTGCCTATAAATGGTTAGATCCAGAGGGAAAACCAGTTAGAATCAATTCTAGACGAAATTATTCTAGAACAGTCTTGTTGGCAGTAACCCGGAGATGAAAACGTTTCTTACGTTACAGAATTGTTCCAAATATGGAGGAAGCAACTAGGATGGCTGAGGTATTCAGGGGAAGCTAAGAGAAACTGATACATCCAGGGGTAAACTTTTAAAAGTAGCAGGTATGGATGAATCAGATGAATGGAAAAGGTATGAAAGAATTAAGGCACCTAGTAGTAATATGGCCAAAGAGGTTTCCTCCACAAACATTAAGAAATGTTACAAATGTGGAAAGCCTGGACACATTCGGAGGGAATGTAAAGTTTATTTATTTATTTATTTATTTAGACAGTTTTGTATACCGCCTTATCCTTCAATCAAAGCGGTCACAACACAATTGGGGGATACATTTAACACGCGGGGATATGAGACACATACACTAATACTTACAGGGAACATGGGCAGTGGAGGGTTAAGTGGCTTGCCCAAGACCACAAGGAGATGGTCTTTGTAACAGGGGTGGAAAAACAAACACCAGAGGGTATTTTTCTACAAGTCCAAATAGAGGGGATAAATACTATGGCTTTTCTTGATTCAGGGGCTGAACAAAGTTTGGTTTCGCGGAAACTTTGGGAAACCATACAACATCCCTTGTCAATCTATAGACGAATGGTCAGAATTTTACCCCATGTCAAAAGTGTCATTAAAAACTATCATCTCAGACCTAAATACCACAACTTCATATTTAGATCCTTGCCCAGTATCGTGGATAAAAAATACACTACCAACTCTACTATCATATATTCTCCCAATAGTAAACTTATCACTAACCAAGGATACCTTCCACCTCTCCTTAAACATGCACAAATACGCCCAATTCTAAAGAACAGCAAACTAGACAAAACATCTCCAACATCATACAGGCCCATCTCTAGCATACCATTTATGGCCAAAATAATTGAAAAAGTAGTACAATTACAGACACAGGAATTTATAGATTTATCTTACCCACTTGACGATCAACAATATGGATTCCGACCCCGCCACGGAGTAGAAACACTTCTAACAGTATTAATAGATACACTCTAAAAGGAATTGACAATCATAACCAAGCGTTCATCCTCCTTTTCATCGACATCTCAGCAGCTTTTGATAGCGTGCATCACTCAATAATGCTCAACAACCTAAGACAGATAGGCATAAAACTCTACTGTACATAAATGGTTCACCTCATATTTAAATAACAGAACACAAAATGTAAGAATAGGTAATCAAACATCAAACACATACAAACAAGAAATAGGTTTACCACAAGGTTCAGCGGCTTTCAGCCTTACTTTCAATATTTATATAAAGCGGTCGGCAACATATTTAAAAAATTTGGAGTTCAATATCAACTTTATGAGGATGATATTATGATGTACATACATTTCACAATTCCTAACATACCTATCAAACTTCTATCATAGTGTTACAATGAAATCACAATCTGGCTAAAAACCCAAAACCTCCACATAAACCCATTGCTAAAAAACGAAGTATTATCGTTAACAAAAAACCAATCATATATGCCTCCAACCCATATAACACTACAAAACCAAGAAGAAATTAAAATAAAAAATGAAATAAGATATCTAGGTGTCATCTTAGACACACACTTACAATGGAAACCCACATCAGAAATACCATAAAGAAAATCTACTTCAAACTTAAAATCCTCAAACAATTACGCCCCCTTGGTATTTATACAAGATTTCATTAATATAACTCAGGCTACCATAACTCCCACTTCGATTTCGCCCAACTTAATTCTTATAGGCATTTCAAAACAAAACATCAGAAGAATCCACTTGCGCAAAATGCAACGCTAGAGTTATATTACAAATAAACTCCCTCCAACATATAACACCGATATTAGCATCCCTTCAATGGTTACCAATACAAAGCAGGATAATTTACAAAACAATAATACGACATTCAAAGCCTTAAACGACTTGGCACGAAGACATTATGTAATCTAATAGACAAAGAACCACCTAAGCCCACTCTTAGAAAAGGACAATCAAACAAACTAAGATTCCAAAAGAATTCATAAAAAAAAACCCACAAATTAACAAATAACAGAGCCTTTTCCCATATAGCTCCAACCATCTGGAACTCGTTACCAGAGACTTACGATCACTATCAGAGATAATGGAATTCAGAAAAAAATTGAAAACGTATCTATTTAATAAACACTATAATACCTTGGAAAACCCTCCACTCAACCTAGATAAAGGCTAAATATGAATCTACCATATCAAGCTAATACACCCTACTATAAAGGATAACATTCAAAAATTAAAATAATAACACTACACTCCTATGCCTTATATTCCTATTTGTATATAGTTACAACTGGTATGTTCTGCCTAATGCGGTACAGACAGTACTTTCTGTTTAAATTGTTAAACAATCTGTTATAGCTGAAATATCCTGATTATTTGTTGAATCATTGAATTATGCAAGTTAAGATGTTCTATGTAATAAGTTATCATGTTCAATGTTCTATGTAAACAAACTCTGCTTTGTTAACTGTTGTTTATTGTACACCGCAACTGATCGCTGGAAGATGCGGTATATAAATAAGTGTTAAATAAATAAATAAATAAAAATAAAACAGTCTAACCCTGATATATTGAATCAGGAAAAAGAACAGGTACAGGTACAATGTATACACGGGGCCCAGTTTCCATATCCCCTATATCAGGTGCATGTCAAAGGAATGGGCATCGAGAAAAAATTACAGGTAGCAGTAGTCTCTGACTACGCAGAATTTAATTATAGGACGTGATTGGCCGTTTTTCCAAAAGGGGTTAAAACAAGGGATGGGTTTGAAGATGGGTTTAGTCTCCACCCGATCTCAAACTAGTAAAAGTAGAAAACTAGGGAGTCCCCCGGTAGGGAAAAAAACTGAACCGGAAGAGAAGGTTGATGTGGAAGTTCCCGGAGAAGAAGGGACAGATACACTTCCTCATCACGATGACTTGGTCCAGAGTCCGAGTGAGGGCGGGAAAAAGGCTAAGGCCAAAAAGCGCCCATGAAAGGAGTCAAAGAACTCAGGAAGAAGGGAATTGGAAACGGCGGAGGGATTACCGTGGGTGCCTGCTGCACTGGTACAAAAAATTCCCATCCTTCCCAAAAGAACAAAGAGAGGATATGGCACTCAAAAGAGCTTTTGAGTGGGCCCAAAAAGAAAGGACAGTATTACCCCGGTTCTTTCTAGATGGGGATATATTGTATAGAGAGAGTCTCGATCCATATACCAGATGCGATACGTAAACAGCTGGTAGTACCTGTAAATTTCAAGTCGGGTAGTGTGCGTTTAGCGCATGACCACCCAGTAGGTAGCCACAAAGGCGTCAAGGAACGCTTGACCAAATTTTGGCGCGTTTCTATTGGCCCGGGGTATACCAAGAAACAAAACGGTATTGTGATTCTTGCCCTACCTGCCAAAGGGGTTTCTGTAGTAAAAACCCAAGGCCGTACCCTTGATACCGTTACCGACCATCTCGGCACCAATACGCCGAATGGGAGTGGACATTGTGGGCCCATTAATAAGAACACCCCCGAGCTATCAATACCTCTTAGTCATTGTAGACTATGCAACGCGGTTCCCGTGGGCCGTTCCACTCAGGAACATGTCGGCCAAAAAAATAATATCACAGAAAACTGATAAAATTGTTTTGTGAGGTGGGGTTTCCCCAGGAATACTAACAGATCAGGGCAGTAATTTGTTTCTAAATACCTTGCTAAGGTCTGGGAGGCGTTCGGAATACGCCATATAAAACCAGCGGCGTATCACCCTCAGACCAATGGGTTAGTGGAGCGGACTAACCAGTCAATTAAACACTACTGAGAAGAGGATTAAGGAGGGGAGAGATGGGCGGAATGGGATACGCTCCTTCCGTTTGTACTATATGCCTGTCGGGAACGGGTCCAAACCTCTTTAGGAGTATCACCGTTCGAGCTTCTATTGGGGAGGACACCTAGGGGGATACTAGGACATTCTGCGAGAAGAAGAATGGGTAGAACCCACGATACCCGAGATCGGCATCCCACAGTTCTTAAAAGAACTAAGGACCCGCCTGGAAAAGCTTCCCAAGCCTCAAGGGAGAATTTGAATCATAATAAGAAAAGACAAAAGTTTTTACTATGACAAAGGTAGAGGCAGGTAGAGCGGCAGGGGGGGATAAGGTTCTAATTCAAGTGGCAGACCCTGGTCCCAAGTTTGGGCTCACTGAGGCTGGCACTGGAAGGACCTGCACAGTAAAAAAAGGATGGATTGTATCTATCTCATGAAAACGATAAAAGGTAGCGTAGACAGGTATATCTAATAAATGTATTAAAGCCCTGGAGAGAAAGGTCAGCCACAGCACATTTTGCCTTTGTGAACAGCAGTGTAGAACCAGGAATGGAATTACATGCTGGCCACCTAAAAAACGGCGGCAGCAAGTAATGTTTTAAGGGGGGAATGTGTCACAAGGTAAACCCAGGGAGACCCAGAGGAAATGGAGATAGCGGAGAAAATCAGGCAGAACCTGATGAGGTAAACAAAAACATGTCAAATAGTTGCTATGAGCAACCACGGCACACGTGGGAAAAGGGTGTAAAAAGACACACCAGCCAGCATGAGAATGGAGGTTGATTTACCTGATAGGGATCAGCTGAGAAGGGGTGGAACCCGGGGACAGATACATAAGGCACACTCACAAGCAGTGAGGGAGAGTGAGCACGGACAGAGGTGGAAGCAACATCCTCAGTCGTGGGAACGGAGGGAAAGAGAAAGAGACACAGTAATCCAATCTCATCTCCAGGACCAAAGTTGGTGAAGGAAGGAAATGAGAGAGTGGTGTTCAGCAAAATATACCACAGGACAGCTTGAATGAGTCTCAGGATGGTGTAGTACATGTGGAGATCAGCTTTTAAATACAGAGTGTGTGTGTGAAAGCCAGAAGAGAAGAGGGAGGAATCCTGTTGCAGGAAACAAGGCATTCAAAGTTGAACAGGACTGTTTTACACACCCGAGTGGGCTAAGTCCAGGATTAATAAGAGAAGCCAGCCAAGAGCAGATATAAAGGGAAAAGGAAACAACTTCTTTCCTTGTACTAACGGTTACAAAGAGAAAGGAAGGTCTCTTACCTTATGAAGCACATAATTCTGCTAGCAACTTTAAATTCTCAGACTTCTCCCGAGTGCCGTTGTCAGCATTGCAAACTCCCACAGCTGTACCAGAGGAAATTAGCCTTTAGCCCGATTCAAGGCAGGACACAAGCTGTTTGATACTAATACCAGTGTTTATGGGCAGTTTACCTCATAGCTTCACACAGAGAAGTGCTCTTACAAACCACTATCCAGAGTATAACGGTAATACCCAAGAGAGCTTTAGCTCAGAGAGCCAGGAAGCAGTCACGTACCTGACGTGATTAACCAGAGTGAGCTCGGCAGAACAGCTGATACAGAAAACGTAGGTACAAATGGTTATTCTTTAATGCAGTGTGATATTCCTAATGTGCAAGAAAACACTGAACCAATGGAATGCTCTTTAGTGATAACTGAAGAGGAAGAGTTTTCACTGAGATAAAGAAAATATATGTACCAGGAAGGTTTAACAGTAACACAGTAACTGGCTGAAGTTGCTTGGTTAAAAGTGAACCCTGATTGATTTATAACAGCAAAAGAAGAAAAGGGTTAAGTGCTCATGAAGAGGATTGTTTAAAGACTTTTCTTTTGTTGAAAGTTAAAGCTGAGGAAAGCACTTTTTGTTCAATGTTTGCTACTGTAATAAGCCAGAGTGGCTAATGATTAATTTTGTTCACCAAGAAAAAGAAAACCACATTGGACCGGGAAAAAAGCCCTTGATTAAAAGTGTTAACATTTTGTTTGAGTGATTACAAGAAGACGGTACAACTACCACCCACAGAGGGCCAGGCAGGGCTATCTATAACATATAGAGAGCCAAGAAAAGGTGTTAAGCTGTAATACCAGTCTCCACCGGAGGGGCCCGATGAGGGTGTGACATACGTCATGTATTTATCTTATCGTAGGTCAACTTTATTCAGTGTGGGTCAGTGTGGAGACATACATGGAGTCCGAGACATAATTGTTTACTGCTACATAGGCCATTATGAGGAAACATACAGGATTCCAAGATATAAAATGACCTAATTGACATAATTGTTTACTGCTGATAACTTGATATCTACTAACCCTGAAAGTATTCTAGCTAATAACCCTGAGACAGCTATCTGGTATCCCTGAGACTGCTATCTGGTATCCCTGAGACAGAGAGGCTGGAGTACAACCTGCCCTTTCTTTATTTATGTAAACCTTCACTTAGTAAGCAAATATATGAAGTTTTATTTCTAAGCAAAGTTCTGAACAGAATTAACTCTTTCTCAGGTTTAGTCAGTCTAATAGTGTATGGTACCCTGTACCAATATACATACTTTCAGTCCCTCCTCTGATTCTGGAAAGAATCATTTCTAAAATAAGGAAACTCATATATTGCCATTGAAGTGGAAATACAACTGGATTCTGGGCCAATCCATAACATTATTGCAGGGGTCAGTGATCCTACTGATTTCTGATTTAGAAAGCTGTGAAAGGTGAAGAGGTGATGGCCAATGCTGACATAGAGAAACAACTGTCAGTACATAGAGGAGTAATACTTCTAGAATGAGAATTCCCAAAATACCAAGCAAAGATGCTAACACGCCTTGCAAAGGCCTGAATACTGAATTCCAAAATGAAGGAACAGAATCAGTGAGAGCTTAAAAGGAATTTACATAACTCTCACTTGAGACTAAAATATGGTTACTAACTTTATCTAATAGGTCTTTCACTATTTTTCCATTAGTATCAAGCATACTACAACAAACATCAACTAGTACTCTGCATACAGCACTTTCCTTTGCTAGGAGAAAATTTAAAAACCATTCAGTTCCTGACTGCATAAGCTGACACTATATTCACTGGACCTTGCAATACACACTAATTGCCTCAGTAAGCAAATATATGAAATTTTATTTCTAAGCAAAGTTCTGAACAGAATTAACTCTTTCTCAGGTTTAGTCAGTCTAATAGTGTATGGTACCCTGTACCAATATACATGCTTTCAATCATCACGACCCTCCTGTTCCCCTGACACTCTCTCTCTCTCTCTCTCATCAACACAACCCCCCTGTTCCCCTCACACGCTCTCTCTCTCTCATCATCATGACCCCACTGTTCCCATCACACGCTCTCTCTTTCTCATCTTCACGACCCTCCTGTTCCCCTCACACTCTCTCTCTCATCAACACAACCCCCCTCCCCTCACACTCTCTCTCATCATCACGAACCACCTGTTCCCCTCACACTCTCTCTCTCTCTCATCATCACGACCCTCCTGTTCCCCTCACACGTTCTCTCTCTCTCATCATCATGACCCACCTGTTCCCCTCACACTCTCTCTCTCTCACTCATCATCACAACCCTCCTGTTCCCCTCACACTCTCTCTCTCAGCAACACAACCCCCCTCCCCTCACAATCTCTCTCTCTTTCATCATCACAACCCTCCAGTTCCCCTCACACTCTCTTTCTCTGATCATCACAACCCACCTGTTCCCCTCACACACTCTCTCTCTCATCATCACAATGCCCCTGTTCCCTTTCCAAGCTCTCTCTCTCATCAACACAACCCACTCCACTCACACTCTCTCTCTCATCATCATGACCTACCTGTTCCCTTCACAAGCTCTCTCTCTCATCATCACGACCCTCCTGTTCTCCTCACACGTTCTCTCTCTCTCAGCATCATGACCCACCTGTTCCCCTAACACTCTCTCTCTCTCTCTCTCTCATCATCACGAACCTCCTGTTCCCCTCACACTGTCTTTCTCTCATCAACACAACCCCCCTCCCCTCGCACTCGCTCTCTTTCATCATCAAGACCCTCATGTTCCCCTCACACACTCTCTCTCTCCCATCATCATGACCACCCTGTTCCCTTCACAGGCTCTCTCTCTCTCTCATCATCATGACCCCCCTGTTCCCTTCACAGGCTCTCTCTCTCTCATCATCACAAGCCTCCTGTTCCCCTCACAGTCTCCCTCTCTCTCTCTCTCTCAACACAATCCCCCTCCCCTCACACTCTCTCTCTATTTCATCATCACGACCCTCCTGTTCCATTCACACTCTCTGTCTCTCATCAACACAACACCCCTCCCCTCACATGCTCTCTCTCTCATCATCACGACCCACCAGTACCCCTCACACGCTCACTCTCTCTCATCATCACGACCCACCTGCTCCCTTTACAAGCTCTCTCTCTCTCTCTCTCATCATCACCACCCTCCTGTTCCCCTCACTCTCTCTCTCTCTCTTTCATCAACACAACCCCCCTGTTCCCCTCACACGTTCTCTCTCTCTCATCATCACGACCCCCCTATTCCCTTCACAAGCTCTCTCTCTCTCATCATCACAACCCTCCTGTTCCCCTGCCACTCTCTCTCTCTCTCATCAACACAACCACCCTCCACTCACACTCTCTCTCTCTCATCATCACAACCCACCTGTTCCCCTCACACGCTCTCTCTCTCCAATCATCACGACCCACCTGTTCCCTTCACAAGCTCTCTCTCTCTCTCTCATCATCACGACCCTCCTGTTCCCCTCACACTCTCTCTCTCCCTCATCAACACAACCCCCCTCCCCTCACACTCTCTCTCTCTCTCTCTCATCATCACCACCCTCCTATTCCCATCACACTCTCTCTCTCTCATCAACACAACTCCCTTCCCCTCACACACTCTCTCTCTTTCATCATCACAACCCTCCTCCTCACACGTTCTCTCTCTCTCATCATCACGACCCCCCCTATTCCCTTCACAAGCTCTCTCTCTCTCTCATCATCACAACCCTCCTTTTCCACTGACACTCTCTCTCTCTCTTGCATCAACACAACCCCCCTCCCCTCACACTCTCTCTCTCTTTCATCATCACGACCCTCCTGTTCCCCTCACACTCTGTCTCTCATCATCACAACTCCCCTGTTCCCTTCACAAGCTCTCTCTCTCTCATCAACACAACCCCCCTCCCCTCACACTCTCTCTCTCTCTCTCTCTCTCTCATCATCATGACCCACCTGTTCCTCTCACACGCGCTCTCTCTCTCTCATCACCACGACCCACCTGTTCCCCTCACACTCTCTCATCAACACAACCCCCTTCCCCTCACACACACTCTCTCATCACCACGACCCTCCTGTTCCCCTGACACTCTCCCTCTCTCTCATCAAACAACCCCCCTCCCCTCAAACTCTTTCTCTATCATCATCACGACCCTCCTGTTCCCCTCACACTCTCTCTCTCGCATCAACACAACCCCTCTCCCCTCACACGCTCTCTCTCTCATCATCACAACCCCCCTGTTCCCCTCGCACGTTTTCTCTCTCATCATCACGACCCACCTGTTTCCCTAACACTCTCTCTCTCTCATCATCACGACCCACCTGTTCCCCTCACACTCTCTATCTCTCTCATCATCACGACCCTCCTGTTCCCCTCACGCTCTGTCTCTCTCATCAACACAACCCCCCTCCCCTCACACTCTCTCTTTCATCATCACGACCCTCCTGTTCCCCTCACACTCTCTCTCTCATCATCACAATGCCCCTGTTCCCTTTCCAAGCTCTCTCTCTCTCTCATCAACACCACCCCCCTCCACTCACACACTCTCTCTCTCTCTCTCATCATCACGACCCACCTGTTCCCCTCACACGCTCTCTCTCTCCCATCATCACGACCCCACGTTCCCTTCACAAGCTCTATCTCTCTCATCATCACGACCCACCTATTCCCCTCACACGTTCTCTCTCTGTCTTTCATCATCATGACCCTCCTGTTCCCCTCACACACTCCCTCTCTCTCATCATCACGACCCTCTTGTTCTCCTAATACACTCTCTTTCTCTCTCTCATCATCATCATGACTCACCTGTTCCCCTCACACGCTCTCTCTTTCATCATCACAACCCCCCTTTTCCCCTTACACGCTCTCTGTCTTTTATCATCACGACCCTCCTGTTCCCCTCACACTCTCTCTCTCTCATCATCATGACCCATCTGTTCCCCTCATAAACTCTCTCTCTCATCATCACAATGCCCCTGTTCCCTTTCCAAGCTCTCTCTCTCTCATCAACACCACCCCCCTCCACTCACACTCTCTCTCTGTCTCATCATCACGACCCACCTGTTCCCCTCACATGCTCTCTCTCTCTCATCATCACGACCCTCTTGTTCTCCTAATACACTCTCTCTCTCATCATCATGACCCTCCTGTTCCCCTCACACACTCTCTCTCTCCCATCATCATGACCACCCTGTTCCCTTCACAAGCTCTCTCTCTCTTTCATCATCATGACTGTCCTGTTCCCCTCACACTCTCTCTCTCTCATCAACACAACCCCCCTACCCTCACACTCTCTCTCATCATTATGAACCACCTGTTCCCCTCACACTCTTTCTCTCATCATCACGACCCTCCTGTTCCCCTCACACATTCTCTCTCTCTCATCATCACAACCCACCTGTTCCCCTCACACTCTCTCTCTCTCTCATCATCACGACCCACCTGTTCCCCTCACACGTTCTCTCTCTCTCTCCCAAAATCACGACCCCCTGTTCCCTTCATAAGCTCTCTCTCTCTCATCATCACAACCCCCCTCCCCTCACACTCTCTCTCTCTTTCATCATCACGACCCTCCTGTTCACCTCACACGCTCTCTCTCTCTCATCATCACAACCCCGCTGTTCCCCTCACTCTCTCTCATCATCCTAACCTCCCTGTTCCCCCACACACTCTCTCTCTCATCATCATGACCCCCCTGTTCCCTCACACACTCTCTCTCTCATCATAATGACTCCCCTGTTCCCCCACACTCTCTCACTCTCTCTCTCTCTCTCATAGTAACATAGTAAATGATGGCAGATAAAGACCAGCATGGTCCATCCAGTCTGCCCAGCAAATATATGGCAAGAGTAGGTGCACCCGTCGCTCCGTGCAGGCCACCCCTCCCCATGTCTTTGTTTAGGGGTGGACCCACCACTCCATGTAGGACACCCCTATTTGTTGAGAAGTTAGATGGTTCAGTTTATTTTGTTTTTATCCTATTGCTGTAAAGGGATCCGCTGTGCTTGTCCCATGCTGTTTTGAATTCCTTCACTGTGCTTGCCCCCACCACTTCCATCGGGAGAGCATTTCAAGCATCCACCACCCTTTCAGTGAAAAAATATTTCCTGACATTGCCTTTCAATTTTCCATCTTGCAGCTTCATGTTATGCCCTCTAGTTTTGCAGCTTCCCCGTCTTTGGAAGAGGTTTGTTTGTTCATCGTTCCTCTTTAAGTATTTAAAGGTCTGAATCATCATATCTCCCCTATCCCTCCTCTCCTCCAAAGTGTACATATTTAGGTCTTCAAGTCTCTTCTCATAGGGTTTCTTATGCAGTCTCCAAATCATTTTGATCGCCTTCCTCTGAACAGTTTCCAGTCTTTTTAGATCTTTTGCAAGATATGATCTCCAAAACTGAACACAGTATTCCAAGTGAGGCCTCACCAGCGACCTGTACAGTGGCATAAGTACCTCTTCCTTTCTGCTAGTAATCCCTCTTTGTATGCAGCCCAACATCCTCCTGGCTTTTGCCACTGCCTTGTCACACTGTTTTGCCACCTTGAGATCATCAGAGATAATCACACCAAGGTCTTTCTCCTGAACCATGCACACCAACCTCTCGCCCCTATTGCGTACATTTCCTTTGGATTTCTGCTACCTAAGTGCATGACACTGCACTTTTTTGCATTAAATCGTATTTGCCAAGCATTAGACCATTCTTCCAGCTTTTATAGATCTTTCCTCATGTTATCCACTCCCTCGGGGGAGTCCACTCTGCAAGAACCTCTCTCTCATCATCACAACCCCCATTCCCCTCACATTCTCTCTCATCATCACGACCCCTCGTTCCCCCCCACTCTCTCTCTCTCGTCATCACAACCCCCTGTTGCCCCACAGTCTCTCTCTCTCTCTCTCATTATCACAACCCCCTTCACTCTCATCATCATGACCCCACTATTCCCCTCACTCTCTCTCATCATCAAAGCCCCCCTTCACTCTCATCATCATGACCTCCCCGTTCCCTTCACACTCTCTCTCTCTCTCTCTCATCATCATGACCCCCCTGTTCCCCTCACATTCTCTCTCTCTCTCATTATCGTGACCCCCTCTTCCCCTCACACTCTCTCTCTTTCTCATCATCACAACCCCCCGTTCCCCTCACACTCTCTCTCTCGCTCTCTCATCATCATGACCCCCCTGTTCCCTCACACACTCTCTCTCTCTCATCATTATGACCCCCCTGTTCCCCCCACTCTCTCTCTCTCTCAACATCATGTCCCCCCGTTCCCCTCACACTCTCTTTCTCTCTCATCATCACAACCCCCCTGTTCCCCTCAGACTCTCTATCTCTCTCATCATCACAACCCCCCCTTCACTCTCATCATCATGACCCCCCATTCCCCTCACACTCTCTCTCACTCTCTCATCTTCACAACCCCCCTTCACTCTCACCATCACGACCCCCCGTTCCCCTCACACTCTCTCTCTCTCATCATCATTACCCCTGTTCCCCTGTTCCCCTCACACTCTCTCTCTCATCATCATGACACCCCTTCTCTCTCATCATCACAAACCCCCATTCCCCTCACACTCTCTCTCTCTCTCATCATCATGACACCCCTTCTCTCTCATCATCACGACCCCCCGTTCCCCTCACACTCGCTCTCTCTCTCTCATCATCATGACCCCCTTCTCTCTCATCATCAGGACACCCTTTTTCCCCCACACTCTCTCTCTCTCATCATCATGACACCACTTCTCTCTCAACATCATGACCCCCCTGTTCCCCTCACTCTCTCTCTCCTCTCTCATCTTCACAACCCCCTTCACTCTTATCATCATGACCCCCCCATTCCCCTCACACTCTCTGTCTCTCATCACAGCCCCCCTTCACTCTCATCATCATGACCTCCCCGTTCCCTTCACACTCTCTCTCATCATCATGACCCCCCCGTTCCCATCACACACTCTCTCTCATCATCATGACCCCTGTTCCCCTTATACTCTCTCTCTCATCATCACAACCCTCATTCCCCTCACACTCTCTCTCTCATCATCACAACCCTCATTCCCCTCACACTCTCTCTCTCATCATCACAACTCCCCATTCCTCTCACACTCTCTGTTCACTGTCATCATCATGACCCCCCCCCCGTTCCCCTCGCACTCTCTCTCTGTCATCATCATGACACCCCTGTTCCCCTCATGCACTCTCTCTCTCATCATCATGACACCCCTTCTCTCTCATCATCATGACCCCCCTGTTCCCCTCACACTCTCTCTCACTCTCTCATCTTCACAACCCCCTTCACTGTCATCATCACGATCCCTCCATTCCCCTCACACTCTCTCTCTCATCATCACAGCCCCCCTTCACTCTCATCATCATGACCTCCCCGTTCCCTTCACACTCTCTCTCTCATCATCATGACCCCCCGTTCCCATCACACACTCTCTCTCTCATCATCATGACCCCCCTGTTCCCCTCACACTCTCTCTCTCATCATCATAACCCCCGTTCCCCTTATACTCTCTCTCTCATCATCACAGCCCTCGTTCCCCTCAAATTCTCTCTCTCTCTCATTATCGTGACCCCCCTCTTCCCCTCACTATCTCTCTCTCTCTCATCATCACAACCCCCCATTCCCCTCACACACACTCTCTCTCTCTCTATCATTATCAGGACCCCCCTATTCCCTCGCACACTTTCTTTCTCATCATTATGACCCCCTGTTCCCCCACACTCTCTCTCTCTCTCATCAACAAAACCCCCCTGTTCCCCTCACACTCTCTCTCTCTCATCATTAAGACCACCCGTGTTCCCCCTCACACTCTCTTTCTCTCTCTCATCATTATGACCACCCGTGTTCCCCCTCACACTCTCTTTCTCTCTCATCATCACAACCCCCCTGATCCCCTCACACTCTCTCTTTCTCTCTCATCATCACAACCCCCCCTGTTCCCCTCACACTCTCTTTCTCTCTCATCATCACAACCCCCTCTTCCCCTCACACTCTCTCTCTCTCTCATCATCACAACCCCCTTCACTCTCATCATCATGACCCCCCGTTGCCCTCACACTCTCTCTCTCTCATCATCATGACACCCCTTCTCTCTCATCATCACGACCCCCCGTTCCCCTCACTCTCTCTCTCATCATCACGAACCCCAGTTCCCCTCACACTCTCTCTCTCATCATCATGACACCCCTTCTCTCTCATCATCACGACCCCCCATTCCCCTCATTCTCTCACTCTCTCATCTTCACAACCCCCCTTCACTTTCATCATCATGACCCCACCGTTCCCCTCATGCTCTCTCATCATCACAACTCCCCATTCCCCTCACACTCGCTCTCTCAGCATCACAACCCCCTTCACTCTCATCATCACAACCCCCCTGTTCCCCTCACACTCTCTCTGTCATCATCATGACACCCCTTCTCTCTCATCATCACGACCCCCTGTTTCCCCCACACTCTCTCATCTTCAGAACCTCCTTCACTCTCATCATCATGACTTCCCATTCCCCTCACACTCTCTCTCACTCTCTCTTCATAGCCCCCCTTCACTCTCATCATTACGACCCCCCCGTTCCCCTCGCCTCTCTCTGTCATCATCATGACACCCCTTCTCTCTCATCATCACAACCCCCTGTTTC
This sequence comes from Ichthyophis bannanicus, assembly GCA_033557465.1. Classification (NCBI taxonomy): domain Eukaryota; kingdom Metazoa; phylum Chordata; class Amphibia; order Gymnophiona; family Ichthyophiidae; genus Ichthyophis; species Ichthyophis bannanicus. Next base: position 20,596,169 of record CM066042.1, read on the forward strand.
CCCCACACTCTCTCATCTTCAGAACCTCCTTCACTCTCATCATAACGACCCCCCATTCCCCTCACACTCTCTCTCTCATCATCATGACACCCCTGTTCCCCCACACTCTCTCTCTCTCATCATCAGGGCCGGATTTACGTATACGCCATGTACGCCATGGCGTAGGGCCCACAGCTGGCAAGGGCCCACAAAAATGAACAAGATAGGCTTTTTTAAAAAAATAAAATTAAAAAAAAACCTGCTGGCTGCCGCCGCGGGGCCCCCTCTGCTGCCGCGGCAGCATGGACTGACCCGCGGGGGCCCCCTCTGCAATGTCAATGTCGATGCCTCCCTCCCTCCCTCCGTGCAGGCTGTGAGACACGCGAAGGGAGACTGTCTCCCTCGCGTCTCTGTTAAGCCCGCAGGGGCTGATGGGAAATTTCCCATCAGCCCCTGCGGGCTTAACAGAGACGCGAGAGAGACAGTCTGCCTTCGCGCCTCTCACAGCCTGCACGGAGGGAGGGAGAGAGGGACCAACCGATCGACCGACATTGCAGAGGGGGCCCCCGCGGGTCAGTCCATGCTGCCGCGGCAGCAGAGGGGGCCCCGCGGCGGCAGCCAGCAGGTTTTAAAAAAAAATTAAATTTTACATTAGGCCGGGGGGGGGGGGGGGTAGGGGTAGGACTGGTAATGGGCTATTGGGGGGCTGGGACTGGAAATGGGTTGGGGGATTAAGGCTGGAGGTGGGCTGATGAGATTAGGAGTGGTAATGGGCTGTGGGCTGTTGGGGGGGTTAGAACTGGTAATGGGCTTTGGGGGGGTTAAGACTGGTAATGGGCTGTGGGCTGATGGGGGCTGTCTGGTAATGGGCTATGGGGGGGCTAGGACTGGAAAGGGGCTGGGGGGGTTATGACTGGAGGTGGGCTGATGGGGTTAGGACTGGTAATGGGCTGTTGGGGGGGTTGAGTACTTGGAATGGGCTTTGGGGGTGTTAAGACTGGTATTGGGCTGTGGGAGGAGGGGGGCTGTCTGTTAATGGGCTTTGGGGGGGCTAGGACTGGAAAGGGGCTAGGGGGTTAAGACTGGAGGTGGGCTGCTGGGGTTAGGACTGGTAATGGGCTGTTGGGGGGGTTAAGAACTGGTAATGGGCTTTGGGGGGGTTAAGACTGGTAATGGGCTGTGGGCTGATGGGGGCTGTCTGGTAATGGGCTATGGGGGGGCTAGGACTGGAAAGGGCTGGGGGGTTAAGACTGGAGGTGGGCTGATGGGGTTAGGACTGGTAATGGGCTGTTGGGGGGGGTTAGAACTGGTAATGGGCTTTGGGGGGGGGTTAAGACTGGTAATGGGCTGTGGGCTGATGGGGGCTGTCTGGTAATGGGCTATGGGGGGGCTAGGAAGGGAAAGGGGCTCGCGGGGTTAAGACTGGAGGTGGGCTGATGGGTTAGGACTGGTAATGGGCTGTTGGGGGGGTTTAGAACTGGTAATGGGCTTTGGGGGGGTTAAGACTGGAAATGGGCTGTGGGCTTATGGGGCTGTCTGGTAATGGGCTCTGGGGGGCTAGGACTGGAAATCGGCTGGGGGGGTTAAGACGAGGTGGGCTGATAGGGTTATGACTGGTCATGGACTGTGGGCTGATGGGGGGGTTAGGACTGGCAATTGGCTATGGGGGGCTGACTGGAAATGGGTTGATGGGGTTAGGACTGGAAGTGGGCTGATGGGGGGTTAGGACTGGTAATGGGTTATAGGGGGGGCTTAAACTGAAAATGGGGTGATGGGGGGTTAGGACTGTAAGTGGGTTGATGGGGGGCTAGGACTGGTATTGGGTTGGGGGGTTGCTAGGACTGGAAATGGGCTGATGCAGGGACTAGAAGGGAATGGATGCTGGGTGAGGCTGGAACTAGAAGGGAGCTGATGTTGGGGGAGGATTAGAATGGGATGGGGCTGGAAGAGTAAAATGGAGAAGGGAAAAATATTTTGTGTGGGAGGGATAAAAAATCTACAATTGGCCGGGTATTGGGAGAGTAAGTGGGGATTGAGGATGGAGGGGTAAAATTTGAGTGGATGAAATAGGAATGAGGAAAGAGCAAAAGGAGAAAGATTAGTATGTTAAACCAGATGTAGAGAGAGAATGGAAAAAAACTAGGAGAGAAGAAAGGACAAATGGACAGCAGACGATGGAGAGTTAGCAGAAGACACGAAGAAACCAGAAGAAAGTGGCTGGAGCAATTGCAGCTGAAAAAAATGCACAAAAGGTAGAAAGATATCTCTTTATTTTGAATTTATTAATTGGAATATGTCAGCTTTGGTAAATGTGCATCATTAACGTCTGCCCTTTGTTTAGTACAAGAGCAAATTAATGTATAGTTTTATTTCTACAGTGTTGTACATTCCAAGTTTGGCTTTTGGGATTCCCAGTTTAATTATTGTCTTCCTGTTTCTAAATTGTGATTACTTGTTTGGTGATGGTCTATGTTCTGCATGTGTAACTGAGCTGAGGTGTTCTGTTTATATAATTCCTATTTGACATTGCCACTTGTTCTCTTTCCCCAGTAGGTCATGTATTGTTGTTCTCTGAAATGTATTGGTTTAATATTTGCAATGTTGCCTTTTGATTGGTAGAGTATGGTGCTTTGTGAGTCCTGGTAGTGCTGTTAGGATACGGCGGGTTTGCTATGGGTTCTAAATGGGCAGTGTTTGTAGTAGTTCCTAATGTGTCTGGCAGTTGGCACTGGATTATAGTAATGTAGAAATTTTTTAGTCTTTCTTTATCCATACACTCATTAAGAGGCACGTTTAATAAAAGTTAGTATATGGTAACATTATGCAAATATTTATGCAAATGAGGCCCCTTATGCAAATGAGGCCCCGCACCCCCCTTGGGCCGCCCCTGCTGGGGGCCCACAATTTTTGTTGGCGTAGGGCCTCACTCAAGGTAAATCCGGCCCTGTTCATCATCATGACACCACTTCTCTCTCATCATGTATCAGTGGTGGCAATGGGTGTTGGAGGCCCGATAAAATTGAAAATACACATCCGACTGAAGCTCTCCATCGCTCTTGCAACGGTGCAACCGCAGAGTAGACTCTGTTCCCAATGATGACGAGATGAGCAGAGCAGAGCAGTGTACAGCTGTTACTGCTACTGCTCATGTGTGCAGTGCCACCAGTGCAGCTGTGCAGTAACACTTTTAAAGCCCACCGTAAGAATATTTTTTGGGGAGGCTGCAGACAAAAGTGAGAGGACCTGGGCTCCTGAGGTCCCCCGTATAAGAACATAAGAATATAAGATATGCCATACTGGGTCAGACCAAGGTCCATCAAGCCCAGTATTCTGTTTCCAACAGTGGCCAATCTAGGTCATAGGTACCTAGCAGTTTCCCCAAGGGACACAGGTTCCACAATGCTTGTATTGGTTCAAGCATTGATATCCTGGGTCTCTTCTTAATAATGGTTTATGGACCTTTCCTCCAGGAACTTGTCCAAACCTTTTTTAAACCCAGCTACATTAACAGCCTTTACTACATCCTCTGGTAACAAATTCCAGAGTTTGATTACACGTTGAGCGAAAAAATATTTTCTTTATTATTAGTCTTAAATAGTTTACCCTGTAGCTTCATTGCATGTCCCCTAGTCTTTCTATATTCTGATAAGGTAAACAATCGATCTACGTTTACCCGTTCCACTCCGTTCATTAATTTATAGACTTCTATCATATCTCCCCTCAGCCGACTCTTTTCCAGGTTAAAGAGCCCTAACCTTTTTAGCCTTTCTTCATAGGAGTATCCTTCCATCCCCTTTACCATTTTGGTGGCTCTTCTCTGAACCTTTTCTAAAATCGCTATATCCTTTTTAAGATACGGCGACCAGAATTGCACACAATATTCAAGGTGCGGTCTCACCATGGAACGATATAGAGGCATTATAATATCTTTTGTTTTATTTTCCATTCCTTTCCTTATCATACCTAGCATTCTATTTGCTCTCTTGGCCGCCACTGCACACTGGGCCGAGGGTTTTAACATGGTATCCACAATGACGCCTAAATCTTTTTCCTGGGTGGTGGTTCCTAATGTGGAACCTTGCATCGTGTAACCATAGTTTGGGTTGTTCTTCCCTAGGTGCATAACCTTGCACTTGTCCACATTAAATTTCATCTGCCATTTTGATGCCCAGTCTTCCAATTTATCAAGATCCTCTTGCAATTTTCCACAATCCTCTTGGGTTTTAACAACTTTAAATAGTTTTGTGTCATCTGCAAATTTGATAACCTCACTCGTTATTCCACTTTCCAGGTCATTTATGAATATGTCAAAAAGCAGCGGACCCAGCACAGATCCCTGGGGTACACCACTATTCACCTTTCTCCATTGGGAAAATTGGCCATTTAGCCCTACCCTCTGCTTTCTATCTTTTAACCAGTTCGTGATCCACAATAGTACACTGCCTCCTATCCCATGACTGTTTACTTTTGCCAAAAGTCTCTCATGAGGGACCTTGTCAAAGGCTTTCTGAAAGTCCAGATACACAATATCAATCGACTCACCTTTGTCCACCTGATTATTCACTCCTTCAAAAAAACATAACAGATTAGTAAGACAAGATCTTCCTTGTCTAAAGCCATGTTGGCTGTCTCCCATTAGGTCATGACTATCTACATGCTGAGTAATTTTATTGTTTATGATGGTTTCTACCATTTTTCCTGGTACTGATGTCAGGCTCACCGGTCTGTAGTTTCCCGGATCACCCCTGGAACCTTTTTTAAAAATTGGTGTTACATTGGCGATCCTCCAATCTTCAGGTATTAGAAATTATTTTAATGATAGTTCACAGATTACTAATAGCAGGTCTGCAATCTCGTATTTCAGTTCTTTCAACACCGTTGGATGTATACCATCCGGCCCCGGTGATTTGCTACTCTTCAGTTTATCTAATAGTTGTAATACATCTTCCCGATGTATCGATATTTCCTTCAATTCTTCCGCACCTTTAAATACCACTTCAGTCATGGGTAACATCCCTACATCTTCCTCAGTAAAGACTGAAGCAAAGAATTCATTCAGTCTCTCTGCTTTCACCTTGTCACCTCTTAGTGCTCCTTTAACCCCTTTATCATCGAATGGACCAACTGACTCTCTCACAGGTTTTTTGCTACGAATGTACTTGAAAAGGTCTTTACTTCGTGTTTTTGCTTCCGCAGCAAGCTTCTTCTCAAATTCTCCCTTTGCTTGCCTTATCAATGCCTTGCATTTGACTTGCCAGTGCTTGTGCTGTTTCCAGGTTTCGTCGTTTGGCTCTTTTTTCCATTTCCTGAAAGATGCTTTTTTGGCAACAACAGCCTCTCTGACCTCACCTTTAAACCTTGCTGGCAGTTTTTTGGACTTCCTTCCACTTTTCTTAATGCGTGGAATACAGCTGGTCTGGGCTTCCAAGAAAGTATTTTTCAACAACAGCCAAGCCTGATGTACGTCTTTAACCTTTGCAACTGCTCCTTTTAGTTTTTTCTTAACTGTTTTCCTCATTTTATCATAGTCTCCCTTTCGAAAGTTAAAAGGTAGTACTGTGGATTTCCTTACTATCCCTCCTCCACTAATTAAATCAAAGGCGATCATGCTATGATCACTATTGCCAAGTGTCCCCAGCAACCTTATCTCTTGCACTAGATCTGGTGTTCCACTAAGGATTAGGTCTAATATGGCTTCCCCTCTGGTCGGTTCATGAACCAGCTGCTCCAAGAAGCAGTCATTTATTTCATCTGGGAACTTTATCTCCCTAGCATGTCCTGCCGTGACACTGACCCAGTTGATACCGGGGTAGTTGAAATCACCCATTATTATTACTGTGCTGTAACATTTGTTAGCTTCCTTGATTTCTTTGAGCATTTCATCATCCATTTGGTCATTCTGGCCAGGTGCTCGATAGTACACCCCCACTGCCATTGATTTCCCCCGTTTACATGGAATTTCAATCCATATAGATTCTACAGCAGATTTTGTTTCCTGCAAAACTTTAATCCTTTCTGACTCAATGCCCTCTCTAACATAGAGAGCAACCCCTCCACCAATTTGATCAGCTCTATCATTACGATATAGTTTGTACCCAGGTATCACAGTGTCCCACTGGTTGTCCTCCTTCCACCATGTCTCTGATATTCCAATCATATCTAACCTCTCATTTAGTGCTATATATTCTAACTCTCCCATCTTATTTTTTATTATTATCTATGCCCCTGAGTTAAATGCATGTTGTTGTGTACAATAGCTGTGCTCAAGGGCTGAAGTAACTGTTCCTGTGGGGGCATGCCAGTGACTGCGAGCTATTTCACAAGCTAGCTGCAGCTTGTGCATTCGGATGCTGAATGAGCAGCGTTGGGGCAGGGAATGGGCGATGTAAGTAAACTGCAGTTAGCGCGGGGAACATGTTTATGTTTATGTTTATGTTTAATAAAACTTGATTGACCGCCCTTCACAATAAAAGCAGAGCGGTTTACAATGCATAAAATCCATTAAAAATAGGGCACAAAGCCAGTAAAGGAAAAGGAAGTTACATATTTAAAAAAAAAAAAAGAGAGACAGAAAGGGCAAGAGAGGGTAGGGGGAGAGGAGTAAGGCTATAGAGAGGGGGGAGAAGTGGGGAGGTTAAAGGCTAGGGAAAAGAGGTGGGTTTTTAGCTGCTGTTTAAATGCTGAATGGGAAGACTCTAATCGGATAGCAGAGGGGAGGGAATTCCATAGTGCGGGACCTATAAAGAAGAAAGCTGAAGAACGAGTAGATTGTAAGTGGGCAGCAGAAGGAGGGGGAAGGATGAGCCGGTTTAAGTGGAATGAGCGGGGGTAGATCTGGGAGTGTGAAAGTGGATTAAGTCAGCTAGATATTGTGGGGAGTTGGTGTGGAGGGCCTTGTGAACCAAAGTAAGTAATTTGTATTGAGAGCGGAAGGGAACAGGTAACCAGTGTAAGTGAATAAGAAGAGGGGTTATATGGTGAGAATGAGATGAGTGAGAGAGAAGGCGGGCTGCGGTATTTTGGATTCTTTGAAGACGGTATAAATGAGATGAGGCCAAACCAATAAGGACAGAATTAGCAAAATCAACCCTGGACATAACAAGAGAGAGAAGTAGGGTAGACAAGGCGGAAGAGGAAAGAAAAGGGCGGATAGCATGGATTTGACGCAGAAAATAAAAGGAAGTCTTTGTAATGTGTGAGATGTGAGCGTGAAAGGAAAGATCTGAATCAAAGAGAACACCAAGATAGCGGAAGGTAGTGACTAAGGATATGGGAGTGTTAGAAAGGGATGGAGCTAATGAGGGGGGGGGGGGATGACCATAGGGGAACCAAATAGCGGTGGTTTTGGCTAGATTAAGGTGAAGACAATTTTGGGTTAACCAGTGGGTGACAGCAGTGAGGCAGTTGTTAAGGAGTCAGATCAGGGAGGAGTGGGGAAGTGTGGTGAAGAAGAAGGATGTCATCGGCATAGTAAAAAGCAGAGATCCCAAATTGTTGAATGACAAGTGTGAGGGGTACCAGGAAAAGATTAAAAAGGAGGGGGGCCAGGACAGAACCCTGGGGAACCCCACATGGTAGAGGGAAGGGGGCGGAAGGTAGAGAAGAGGGTGATGTGGCTAGTACAGAGGCAGACCGGGCGTGAAGAAAAGAGTGAAACCAATTAAAGACAGTGCCGTGAACACCAGCTTCATGGAGACGGGCTAAGAGAAGAGAGTGATCGACCAGATCAAAAGCCGCAGAAAGATCAAGTGCTACCGCAACCGAGATATCACCCCGATCATGTGCTACATGCAAAGAGTTTGTGAAGGCAAGAAGAATAGTTTCGACGCTGTGACCTGGCCGGAAACCTGATTGCCGAGGGTGAAGATAGTTAGTGGAGTCTAGATGGTGGGAAAGTTGTGCGAATACAATCTTTTCCAGAAGCTTAGAGAGAAACGGAAGATGTGAGACGGGCCGATAGTTTGATGGGTCGAGAGGGTCAAGGGAGGATTTCTTGAGAATTGGGCGGATTAGGGCGTGCTTCCAGGGATCGGGGAAGATACCCAGGGATAGGCTATTGTTTAAGATGGAAAGGATGGGGGAAAGGGAGGAGAGAGAAGGTGTGAGGAGCCACGAGGATGGGATGGGGTCAAGGGAGCAGAAAGTCTTATTAGAAGTGGAGATGAGTTTATGGAGTTCAGCTGAGGAGGCTAGGGCAAATGCGGACCAGGTATGAGAATGAAGGGATGAAGGAGGAGGGGAAGCTATAGGAGGGGGGAGGAGATGGGTGGGGGGCAAAATGGCAAAGAGGCTCTTAAAGAGCTGACTTTGGAACTGAAAGTGGCAGCTAACACAGAGGGGGGTGGAGCAGAAGAAGCAATCTTGGAGGTGGGGTTAGAATGAAGGGAAGTGAGAGACCGGAGTGTGGAGTAGAGGTGCCTAGTTTGATTCGGGGCGTTGTTTATAGCATTAGAGATAAAGGTACGCTTAGCCTGAAGGGTTTGGGAGCGATAAAAGGCGTGATGCGTTCTGAAAGAGGACAAAGTAGCTGGGGATGGGTTTTTGCGCCAGGAACGTTCAGCTTTACGGAGTTGGGACCGAAGGAGACGGAGGCCGGAGTGGAACCAGGGTTGTGAAAAGCGCTGCTTTACGGGACGGGGGCGGAGGGGAGCGACAGAGTCAAGAGCAGAAGAGAGGGAAGAAAACCAAGAGGATGCTTGAGCAGTAGGGGATAGGGAAGGGAAATCAGAGGGAAGAAGGGTGGTAACTGAGGGAAAGTCACGAACCGTGTCAGGAGTGAGTAGTCTGGAAAGCCGGGGGGGGGGGAGGGGAGTATGAGTGATTAGGAGTGGAGAACGGAGGGGGTGGAAGAGAACAAGAGACTGTAAGACAGAGATGGTCTGTCCAAGGAAGAGGGGAGGCTACTAAATTAGAGAAGGAGAGCTGGGACGCAGCAGGAGTGATGAGAAGATCAAGGGTGTGACCAGCTGAGTGTGTGGGGATGGGAACATGTTGAGTGAGGGAAAGATCTTGAAGAAGAGTGAGAAAAGCCTGGTCTCTTGAGGAGGATGGAGAATCGAGATGGAGATTGAAATCCCCAGCGATGAGAAGGTGCGGGAAGGCTAAGGAGAGATCGGATAGGGTTTTGATAAGAGATTCCCAGAGGTCAAGCCGGAGGGCAGGGGGGGAGTAAATGAGAAGAATGTATAGAGGGGGTGAGGTGTGAAGGTGGAGCAAAAGGGATTCAGGATAGTAGAGCAGGGGGGAGGAGACTCGGGAGGCGGGGAGAGCAGGGGAAAAGATGGCTGCTACCCACCGCCGGAGCGTCCTAAACGGGGGACCGAGAATGCGGAGCAGCCTGGAGGGAGACATCGGGCAAGAAGGGCATCCTCACCGTCCTTCAACCAAGTTTCGGTGAGAAGGGCAACATCGAGAGCGGAACGGAGAAAGAGGTCCTGGACAAGAAGGGTTTTAGATCGCAAAGAGCGACAGTTCAAAAGACCTAGTTGGAAAGAAGAGAGAGAGGGGGGGTTGAGTGAGTGGGGATGGGAGAAGGAGCTAAGCAGGGACGAAGATTCGCTGCACAACGAGAACGTTTGAAGAGGGCTTTAGGCGGGCGGTGACCCCATAGAGTGGGTATAGAGGCCATAATATCGTGAGGTAAAAGAAAGGAATGGGAGAAGTTAAAAACAGTAGACTGTACCTGAAGCAGCCGAGGATAAACACAAGTAGTAAGTCCCAGAGTGGAGCCCGAGGAGTCAATGTTGCCAATAGCACAGGTTCATCTACCACCATCTCAGTAGGCAGAGTTAAGTGCACCCATGGTGATAGCGCCATGTGTTAACTGTCGGGAACATGTTGGCCACGTCCATGACGTTGCCATGAAGGCTTTGCACTTATTGCACAATAGCTTTTTGCATCTAACTCTTGTTTAGCGCAAGAACTAACAGACTCTAGCAAAGGGGCCTTGTGTACCTGAGGCGACAGAGGGTCACATGACTTGCCCAGAGTCCCATGGAGCATCAGTGGGATTGAAGCCTGGTTTCCCTGGTTCTCAGGCTGCAGCTACTCCTCAGTGCCTAGAAGCACGTATTTTTATATGACCCGTTTATAGGCATGTTTGGGAGCAGAGTTTGGGTGGAAGTGGAACACAGGTCAGGTCACAATTCAGCCACGTTAAAACATACATGTATGTGCATACTTTACACGCAAAGATTTACACCTGCTCCCAAGCACAGATATTATATTCTACAAAGGCAACTAAGCACCTCTACATATTTATAAAAATAGACCTAAAACAGAGGTCTACTAGACTTTCACATATAGGTGACCAGTTATAAAATGAATCTGCTGGATGGCTGCCTGAGATAAGAAAAATATGAGTGTATGTGACAGAGATCGCAGCTTAGCGGGCGCAGACGTTTCCACTGGCTCTCTCACAGCAAACAAAGACATATAATGTGTGCAAGTTTGTGCCTAAATTCAGTAATTTTATATTCAGCGTGCATACTTCTAAACTCCACCCATTCGCTGACCACTGGCAAAGTGCATGTCCTTCTGTCACTTTTACACTTGCTGGTGTTGTAGAAGAGGTTATTTGTCTTTTTTTTAATATACAGTGGAGTAGCCGCCTAGTGGTTAGAGTAATAGCCTAACACACAAGAGAGTAGGGTTCCATTCCCACTGGCACTCTTTGTGACCTTGGGCAAGTCACCTTACCCTCCACTGTCTCAGAAGAAAAAGCCTCACAATCTACTTACAGTCATACCTTGCCAAGAAAATCCAGGGGCTGCTGAGTCACCAGGTGTCAGCATTGACTTGACGGCACTTACAAACAATGTTATTTAAATTGTGAGGGTTTTTGTAACTTGCTTAGAACTTTATCCGATTAAGCGGGTTAGGAAAGATTTCAATAAATAAATAGATTGATCCACAGTGGAGCAAAACTGACTGGAGATTTTGGAGAAAGGGATGGCTGGGAATGATGCTGGCATGGCTGGGAATGATGCTGGGATGGCTGGGAATGATGCTGCCATGGCTGGGAATGATGCTGGGATGGCTAGGAATGATGCTGGGATGAGGGTGTATTCAGAGACCTGAACTGATAGTTGGATTTTGGTTAGCAAAGGATTTTTTCCCTGTGTAACTCTGGACTCCAGGTCCTTGGTGTGTTTTTGCCTTCCCCTGATAAGCAAGTAGAGAGGAGCAACTGGGACTGAATGACCTCTGCTCTTCTTTCAACTTAAACCAACCCTGTAATTCGGAAACTGCAGCTGGTTTTAACATCGGCAGGTGGAACTTACGTCCGCTCTTCCCCCTGGGGAACCCAGCTGCCCTGATCCCTTATGCCCAGCGATGACTTTACTCACAATTATGGGTAAAACAAGGCCGCAGTTTTATTGCTAGATCAACATAATCAATACAAATATATATCAATATATGCCTGCAACATATGTACAGCGGGGCGAGGTTCCTGTTCCAATCACCCAAGCCAGTATGCGCCATGACCTCTTCCCTTGCTATCAAGTCAACTCATCGCGTGGGCTAGGGGCCTGCCATGCCAAACTGAGCTAGGCCCACTCCTGTACAAGGGGCCTTGCCAAGTCACCTGTGGGCCGCCTACGCTGGGCGGCTGTTGGGTATGGGGACTCACTGGGGCACCCTGCCATGGTGGCAGCTAGGGCACCCTGCCCCTTTTGTTCAAACTCTGCATGCACTTGCAGCCTGGCTCAGATAACTGCCATGGGAACATGGAACATGCCTTCCATGTGACCCACACTAAGGAAACTTCTTGCTGGCACCCGGTGCCACTGGAGCTTGCTGTGTGCTGGCCCGAAGGATGTTCTCCAAGGTCTCCTGTAAGTCATTGAGGAACAAGTCCAGTCCAATGTCAGATAAGTGGAGCAGGTCCCCTGCGAAGTATTCGGGCAATAGAGGATGTGTCCATTCATGTCGTATCTGCCATCCTCTGGCACGCTGGACGCAGAGGGCAATCTGCCTGTTGACCTTCTTGAGCTCCCTGCCCCATAGGCGAGTGTCTGCCCACTGGAGGTGAGGGATGAGGTTGGACCAGATGAAAAGCATGTGGGGAAAGTTGAGCGCCACCCAGGAGAGGTCCGTTCTGATCAGGTTGATGAGATGCCTTCTGGAGACTGTTCCAAGGTCGTTCCCTCCTAGGTGCACAATCAGGGCTGCAGGTGGGGCATGGGTCTGTAAATTCTTTCAAAGGAAGGGTCACAGATGCCCCCACCCCATGCCTGGGAAGCCCAGTCATAAAAGGTGCATACCACGGTCACAAAGTCCAAGGTGGGTCCCCAGGGACTGCATGGACGCCCTTTCAGCTGCCCTGCAGACGAAGAAATGACCCACAATCCAAACTGTGTGTTCTGCAAAAGAGGAGGGGTATGGTTAGCAGAGGCAAAACATTCAGTCAATCAATGGTGCCAGTCAGATCTGGGTGAATATATGTGCAATAGGCAGGGGACCACCATCACCCCAGCACCTGGATAGCTCATACTGGAAGGCCCCTTTCTGCCGCCACTGTCACGGCCCTGATGCGGAAGGAATGTGTCCCGAATAGGTCGGGGGATAATCCCAGTGCTACCAATGATTTCCTAAACACAGCCACAAACAGGAATTTGGAGAGCGGCGTGCCATCGACGTGTATCTGGAACTGAGCGGTTGAAGAGGATTAAGCTGAGAGGTACTGGAGCGTGTTGGCCATGGGACATGTGCGAAGCCCAGTTCTACCTTGAGGGAGATGGCTTGCCCCTTCCTTCTGGGATTGTTTTTGGCCCCATAATCCAAATGTGCATAAGCTTCTGTGACATTAGGACCACTGACAGCTGAAGACCAGAGGGGGGGAGCCTGTTTTTTTTTGGAGGCTGCCACAAGCTCAATGATTCAGATGGCGCTGAAGAAGGTCAGCGTAAATGCTGCCCAGAACAGACAAATTTCATACTCGGATGAGCAAATGATAGACAGCACCACCCAGAGCCTGTCCAGTACCTCATGCATAACCGGGTGTTGAGTATCAGACTGCCAGGGGAGGCTCCATACCCAGCCCTTCATCATCATTTTAAGCAAAACGTTGACACAGGTAACTCCAGCCCACCAGCTTAGCAAAGAAGAAAAATCCAGCCAGGTGCGACTGAACGGCCTGTCTTGACAGGCCCCAGGAACATACATTTGTGACGTATGCTACCAACAGCCCTGGGTCCATGTCTCCAGCCTTGCGATGCCAGGTAGGATGAAACAGTTGTGTAGTCTCGGATGTATGCTGCCTAGTTGTGTGGGGCTACCACCCATTGGATGAGCTGCCAATCCATGTGGATGGCGTGTCCCATATCCAGTCTGGCAAGGGGATGGGGTGCTTGTATGCCACCGGGGCCAGTCGCTGAAATGAGTCCCACTGTAAATGGAAGCGGGAATCAGCAATGCTATTAGACTGGATTTTACCCATGACTGAAATGGTATTTAAAGGTGATGCCACGGAGAAATTGAAAGAAATATTGATACACCGGAAAGATGTATTACAACTATTTGATAAATTGAACAGTAGCAAATCACCTGGACTGGATAGTATACATCCATGGGTGTTGAAAGAACTGAAATATGAGATTGCAGACTTGCTATTAGTAATCTGTGAACTATCATTAAAATCATCTGTAATACCTGAAGATCGGAGGATGGCCAATGTATCGCCAATTTTTAAAAAGGGTTCCAGGAGTGATCTGGGAAACTACAGACCGTAGAGCCTGACGTCAATACCGGGAAAAATGGTAAAAACAAAAATTACTGAACATGTAAATAGTCATGGCTTAATGGGAGGCAGCCAACATGGCTTTAGGCAAGGAAGGTCTTGTCTTACTAATCTGTTACCTTTTTTTGAAGGTGTGAAGAAACAGGTAGACAAAGGTGAGTTGGTTGATATAGTGTATCTGGATTTTCAGAAAGCCTTTGACAAGATCCCTCATGAGGGACTTTGCAAAATTAAAAAGTCATGGGATAGTAGGCAGAGTACTATGGTGGATCATGAACTGGTTAAAAGATAGAAAGCAGAGGGTAGGGATAAGTGGACAATTTTCCCTATGGAGAAAGGTGAATAGTAGAGTACTCCAGGAATCTGTGCTGGGTCCAATGTTTTTTTAACATATTCATAAATGACCTGGAAATGAGAATAACGAGTGCGGCAATGAAATTTGCAGATAACACAAAATTATTCAAAGTTGTTAAAATCCATGAGAATTGTGAAAAATTGCAAGAGGACATTGATAAAATGGAAGACTGGGTATCCAAATGGTGGATGAAATTTAATGTGGACAAGTGCAAAGTTGTGCACCTAGGAAAGAAAAATCCCAAACTATGGTTACACGATGAACCACCAACAAGGAAAAAGATTTAGGCGTCATCATGGATAACTTGTTGAAACCCTCTGCCCAGTGTGCAGCGGCGGCCAAGAGAGCAAATAGAATGCTAGGTATCATAAGGAAAGGAATGGAAAATAAAACAAAAGATATTATAATGCCTCTATACCGTTCCATGGTGCGACCACACCTTGAATATTGTGTGCAATTCTGGTCTCCATGTCCCCTATGAAGAGAGGCTAAAAAGGTTAGGGCTCTTCAACCTGGAAAAGAGATGGCTGAGGGGATATATGATAGAGGTCTTAAATTAATGAATAGAGTGGAACAGGTAAACCTAGATCGATTGTTTATGCCATCAAAATATAGAAAGACTCGGGGACATGCAATGAAGCTACAGGATAACCTATTTAAGACTAATAAGAGAAAATATTTTTTCACTGAACGTGTAATCAAACTCTGGAATTCATTACCGGAGGTTGTAGTAAAAGCTGTTAGTGTAGCTGGGTTTAAAAAAGGTTTGGACAAGTTCCAGGAGGAAAGGTCCATAAACCATTATTAAAGGGGACCTGGGTTATCCACTGCTTGGTCCAATACAAGCATTGTGGAATCTCTGTCTTTTAGGGAAATTGCTAGGTACTTGTAACCTACATTGGCTACTGTTGGAAACAGGGTATTGGGCTTGATGGACCTTAGTCTGACCCAGTATGGCATATCTTATGTTCTTATGCCCAGGAACATGACGTGCACGCGCTGTAACATTCAACTGCAAGCACTTTAGGACAAACGTCCATTGGAGCTCAGCCACTATGACACACTTGGCAGAGTGACTGTTCACGACAGTGACAACAGACTGGTTGTCTCAGCAAAAACTCATTATCTGGTTGTGCAGGAGGTAGCCCCAGACACACAGGGCCACATACAGGGGAAAGAACACAAGGAATATGATATTTCTGGTGAGACCACTTGCTACCCAGGAGGCATGCCAGGGGGCAGCGGCCCAGGAACCCCTAAAAAACATGCTGAAGTCAGAGGCCCCTGCTGTGTGTTTGAAGAGTCCAATTCATCATTGCACATACCCAGCTGCCACATGCTCATCCTGTTGAACGTATCCAGGAAATATGCCCAGATGTCCATGTCCTGTTTCAGGCTCCGCAAGACGCAAAGATGGTGAGGACTCTTGTGCGTGCTGGTCGTCGCATGCGCAAGGCATCTCAGGAAGGAGCGACTCATTGGTATAACCCAGCATGCAAAGTTCAGCAAACTGATGAGGGACTGGGCCGTCCGGAGGGTGATCTTCTATTGACCTCACACAACAGCGAGCTTCCCTTTGAGGTCTTCCAACTTGTCCCGGGGTAGGTGAGTGACTCCTTGCCTTGTGTCAATTTCATTGCCCAGAAATGATAACGTCTGGATGGAACTGACCGTCTTTATTTATTTATTTACAATTTCTTCTATACCGCACTATTCAGCATCAGCGCGGTTTACATGGAACATAACAATCAGACAGGGTACATAGGTCTGAGTTTACAATTAACAGGAGAAACAACTTGGATAACAAAAGGTAACTATTTACACAATGAAGTCACATAAGACATAGCAAGAGATTTAATGGTCAAGGATTCCTTACATGGTGTGGTCGCCTGGCTTACAGGGTGTGGTGGGACAGTTGTAAGTATTTGAGTGGGGATGTGGTTCATTGTTCTCTGGGAAATATTTAATGAAAAGGAAGTGTTTAAGGGCCTTCCTAAACTGGGTTAGGTTAGTGATTGCCCTGATGTTTGTTGGTAGTGAGTTCCAGAATCTTGGGGCGCAGAGACTGAAGGCCCTGTTTGCAGTTATTGAAGTGCATTTTGTTAATTCTCTCGGCAATGATAGCATATTTATCGCAGTGGATCTTCTTGGTCTATTAGGCGCAGTTGCTTGGATAAGGTCAGAAAGTGAAGATGGAGAGAGCTTATTGACCGCTTTGAATGTCAGCAGCACTGTTTTGAATAAGATCCTGGCTTGTACAGGGAGCCAGTGTAACTGCTTTAGAAGGGGCGTCACATGGTCTCTTTTAGATGACCCCTGGAGAACCCTCGCTGCACTATTCATGGCAAGTTGTAAGGGGTTCAAGGTGGATTGTGGGAGACCTTGTAATATGGCATTGGCATAATGTGGTATTATCAGGGCCTGGTAAATTGTCCGAAAATCTTCCGGTTCAAGCAAGGGGCGTAGATGTCTGAGTGAACGGATCTTGAAATAGATTGCTCTTACAGTGTTAGCTATGTGTGCTTTCATGTCAAGGTTTTGATCCAGTGTAATTCCCAGGTAACAAATTGTGGGTTTTGCTTGAAGTTCGGCTTCTTGTCCCATGCCAGAGGGATGCCAAATTCCTTTGCCATATCCTGAAAGGTTTCCAAGAGCATTGCACACAAGAGGGAATGCTCCAGGCTGACGAACAGGAAGTTAAGGTAGTGGACCATGGATCGCAGGCCAGTTCACTGCTGCACACCTAGTGGAGGAAAGTGCTGAAAGCCTCAAAGGCCGAGTAGGTCACTGAGCAACTCACTGGCATGCATCTGTCAAAGTAGTACATGCCCTTGAAGAGGAAGCTGAGTAGGGGAAAGCAGGTGGGATGGATAGGGAGGAGTCGAAAAGCCAACTCTATGTCCATCTTTGCCAGGTACGAGCCCCGCCCAGTGGTTCTAACAATGTCCAGAGCCTGGTCAAAAGAGGCATACTTCACCGCACAGGCCTCGGCTGGGATGTAATCATTCATGGAGTTCCCCTGAGAAAGGAGAGGTTGTGGATTAGCTTGAACTTCCCGGGGTCCTTTTTTGGTACCACTTTCAGGGAGAAGATGCCAGTCAGGAACTGGTGGGCTGCTGAAAGGGCCAGCCATTCCCTGGAGGTTCACCTTTGCATTGACATTCTCCTGTACGATGCGCCACAGGTTTCACAGTAGCTGAGTAGGATAAGCGATGGGGCCCTGGGTGCGCCCCTGAAATGGGATTATGAAGCCAAAATGGAAGCCCTCCCTGAGGCGCTTAGCGTCTGTCCTGTTAGCGTAGATGTCAAGCCAGGGATCCAAGGCCATGCTGGAAACTGGTGTTGCAGCTTGTTGGAAGGCGGGGTTACTGCCGAGGTTGCTCTACGGTCTTTGGCTGCATCCTTCGGGCACAATGGAATGTGGGGTGGGAGGCTGCACATTGGAGGCAGGCATGTCGATATTTGCAGTCGCGAAAGGAACACATATCCTTGTAGCGTCTGCAGACATCAGTGCTTGGCGCAGGCTTGCTTGCAACAGGCACACTACGCTTTTGAAAATTCTGCCCGTATTTAGAATTCATCCTCCGAAGCCAAATGCCCACATCATCCGCCCCCAGGACATGTTGGGGCGTTCTTCCATCTTGTCATGGAAATGCTCATCATAAGACAGCCAAGCATACCCCTCATACTCCTTTGCGGCATTGACAATGGTGTCCATGTATGCCAGCATGTGCCCGAGCTGAGAGGGATCTTTGCAGCGCATGATGCTGATCATGTGAGCATATGCAACAGTCCATTTGAGGATGGTACGTGGAATGTGCCGCTCTCTCATGTACAGCAGATCGCCTGTCTTAGTTCGCTTCTTTGCGTTCCGCCGGCGCCTCCCTTTTGGAAGCTTGAAGATGTCGAAGTACTCTCTTCAGATGACCTTATTCCTGAGGGACTGAGAGACAATCTCCCACAATTCCATTGTGCTAGGTGGCGGGGCGGCATGGGTGGTGGCCGCTCTGGCCTCTCTCAGCCTCGAGGGAGGGAGGATGAGGAGGAGGTGGACGAAGAATTGGAGGAAGAAGATGAGCATGCCTGTCAATGCTTCTTCTTGTGCTTGTGTGAGGTTCTCTAGGCCAGTGTGGCGGGGGCATGCTGGGCAATGGGGGCACACACCAGGGGGATAGAGGGTGAATCAAGTGAAATGGTCTCACCTGACCTCTCCAACGCCGTGGATCCCATCGATCCCACCAGAACTGTTCCAGATACATTCGGTGGCACCAGTTGCTGGGACTGCGGGGGCTGTGTGCTGTCTGTCGGATGCGCTGCCAGGATCTTGGCGATGGTGGCAACTTTTCCATCGGGAGCTGCCATGGGAGTGGGATCGAGCCAAAGAGCTGCTGCACGAGACACAGTGCCCTCTCCTGTGGTGCCAGTGATGTGAGCAGTGACCCCACTTGTGTGACGATCTACAATGGTTCCAGCTCCATGCTGAGCTTGACGAGCTCCAACTTCGGCTGCTCTCACTTGAGGATGTAGAGTGTTGTTCTCTCCTCCACCTGGGTGTCTGGGGTGTGCTGGTGTGTTGATCCCACTGCCTGGGGGCCCCAGTGGATTGGGAGCTGTGAGATGGAGAACACCTTCGAGGGGTTATCAATGCAGGTGGGTCGGGTGCCCGTTGCACCATGTCACACTGGAGTTCTGCGCCGCTGGAGTTTCATATGGGAGAAACCACCAGTGGGTCAGAAGTCAAACCCACAGTTGTGTGGACTGGGGTGGGTGTGTCATCCACAGCTGGTCCTGTGTCACCTGAGTGCTGCCCTCACCTCAAGGGCATGTGTTGCATGACTGGGGCTATGCTCCGCGCTGTTGCCGCCCTCTTTTGAGTCAGCGGGAGAGTTGGGGGTGCTGGAATATTGTGCCAGGAGATTCTGGAGTCTTTTGGGCGGCCTGCAACTCCACATGAGGTGACCTGGGCCATGCTGGGCCGAGGGGCACCAGCCTCAAGAGTGTCTGGGTGCTTCTCAGACTGGAATGGAAGTTCTCCTCACTGCAGGCATCTTCCGGGCATGCTGATGGTCTAGGACCACCATTGCTCACACCTGCTGTTCTTATGAAAGGGCAGGGCCAGGTCAGTAGTGTGCTCCTCTGCTACAGCTCTTCTACATGTTGCGGAGCAGGCCAGGGGTACCTTCCCGACCTCTGTGCTGCCCGGCGACAAGGCTTTCATCTGCAGCAATGGAGGGCCAAGTGACTTGCTCAAGGCCAGAATGGATACCAGACCAGTAGCTGGCTGTGGCTCTCACCCCTCCAGGTGCTCTAACAAGTGCCTTTACCAGAAAGGAGCTCTGTGAAGAGCCTTTTTTGCTGGAGGGGGCTCGATGCAGTGGCCTGAGAACAGTTGACTCCCTCCCATTTTCTAGTGGGAATTGAACCCTTGACTCTTGGGGGAGAATCTTCTGGGGGAGATCAGCAGCTCTTGAAGCAGAAGAAGCAGACAATCTGAAAGGGGGATCACTCTGCTCCTTCTGCCTTTTATCGGGGCTGAGATCTCACCCAGGCACGCTGGGCGGAGACAACTGTCATGAGGATTGCCCCCAATGGTGGGAATTTTCCCGCCGTGCCTGGTGAAATCCCAGCCACTCCCCGAGAGGCAGGGGATGGGGTGGATGGGCCCGCTGCCATGTTAAGTGGCGGGCACGTCGAACTAGTTTCGGCCCCTTGTAAAATGCTATGTTCCTAGCAGTGACTGGTGAGTCACTGTCTCCCTCCTGACACAGGACATGTGAACCTTATTCCTGGCTGGTGGAACCATGGGGCACTAGGGATTGTTAGACTGCCATCAGACACCTGCAGCCTCTCAACACCACACCTCTCAAATGGCGAAACACAGTCTTAGGCACCTCCCTGGTTAAACGGCGAGTAATTCTATAAGACACAGCTTTTACACATAGAAATCACCGTTTACATGTGGAGATTAGTCACTATTCTGAGCATATACACCACGGACTGATGGAGTGTGCTTTCACTGCGGCTATGCACAGGGGTGCAGTTTGAACAGAGTGCGTACCTTATAGAATATGGTCCAACACACATGAAGATACACGTGATCATTTAAAGCCGCTCTAGAGCTAGTGTAAGTGACCACGGCTTCATTTCTACGCCTTCGTGGTCACTTACACTAGTATTCTAGAAAGTTAAATCTACACGGCTTCAACTTAACAGAACCGGCACCATTAACACATATAAATCTGGCTGCTACTTACCAAATTACCTCTTTACCATTTCTTCGTTGCTATGAATCTCTCAGCTCACCTGCTTTTCTTCGCATCCAGCTCATTGGCTAACTCTGGAAATTAGATGCAACTCTGCACATATACATAATGCACGTTCTACAAAGCTATTATTCTTCATAATCATATTTTTATACCGCCCTTCCCCGAAGGCCCAGGAGCAGTGTGAAGCATAAATAAAGTACAGCATCATATCACCCATACTACATAAACAGATATAAAAAGCCAAGCTTTATAATGTTTCCTAAAAACTGGGTCTAACGTCCAGATCGCGAGGCAGTTAGTTCCGAAGTCTAGGGACTATATTTGAATAAGTTCTCTGTCATTAAATGAGCATTAGCAGGTACTTCCAGCACTCAGCTGGAGTTTATTGGTTTATCCGTGAAGACCTAAAAGGGAGTTTTAAATTTCACCTGTTCATTAATGGAAAGTCAGTGCAAGTCCGCTAGGACTGGTTTAATGTGTTCCAGGAGATGTGAAGTACAGCGTAGAGAGCTCAGAGGCTAGCTGAGGGCACGCCGTTGACCAATGAACTCTTCCCTCTTCCCCATGCAGGAGGAAACGGTGAGTGAGCGGAAGACCATTCATTACCTGAAGCTGAATGCCCCCTGGGATGTGCTGCTTTTCTACGCTGAGGAGCTGTGTATGCGGGCACCCCTCCAGGTCTGTTACATACACTCAGCCCTCCCCTTTCTGGATCTCAGATCCCCGCCTCATCACTTCCTCTCCAATTCTGTTACATCTGTCTGGTTCTCAGCTGTCTACTCTAACCACTAGGTCACCCCTAGATTCTTCCCTTCATCTGTCCCTTTCCCCTCCACAAAGGTTTAATCCTTCATAATAGCATCCTCCATCCAAATGCCCCTAGGAGAGATTTCTACCAAGTAACAGGTCCCCATTTCTTTCAACCCCACTCCATGAAAGGATTTCTGTCCAGTTACCTTTTGGTGCTATGGATTATCTTCTGTCTGCTTCCTGCCAGGCTCAGCCCAATCCAGACGTGAACACATCAGACGACGTCCTGAGAAAATTGCACCTTCCAAACTTCATGTATCTGCGAGTTCCCAACAAGCCCCTGGATTATTACACCTGTGCCTTCCGCAAGTCCAAGCTGGACAGGTGAGTGCCTGAGGGCAGTGCTACACCTAAGAACATAAGCTTTGCCATACTTAGGTCCATCGAGCCCAGTATTCTGTTTCCATCGGTGGCCAATCCAGGTCACAAGTACCTATCAGGTTCCCAAATGGTAGACAGATTCCATGCTGCTTATCCCAGGGGTAAGCAGTGGATTTCCGCAGTTCACTGTAATAATAATTTATGGACTTTTCCTCCAGGAACTTGTCCACACTGAAGGGTAAATATTCAACAGGGCCTAATTAGTAATGGAAGCACCTCCTTCTAAGCCTGTACGAGCCCAGTCAAACGTAAGGTAGCCATGCACATTGTCTTTGAATATTGGTTGCTTAAAGGACACATGGATTTGCATGGTACTGAAATGCATGTTAGCGTACACCCATCCCAGCCGTATGGTTTTAAATACTTCCGTGGTATATAAGTAGAGGGAGCTGGTCCTCTTCCACTCCAAAGGAAGCTGTGGAACGAGGGGTCATAGGATGAAGGGGACTCAGGAGTAATCTGAGGAAATACTGTATTTCTTTACGGAGGGGATGGCGGATGCATGCAACAGCCTCCCGGTGGAGATGAGGATTGCATCTGAATTCAAGAAGGATCTCAGGGAGAGGACGGGATTGTAGAGGATGGGCAGACTGTATGCTCTTTACCTGCCGCTATTTTCTGTGTTTATATGAAGGGGGCAGTTTTCAAACAGCTCACACTTGAAAAGCCAATGTGCTCTTCTTACCCTGTCTTTGTACTGGTTGAAATTAGCCTGAAAAACCTCACATGGCCTTCACTCCCTTGTACATTTTTCCTATTGTACTGTCTAAAATATAATTCAGAATACATTAAAGTAGGAATTAGTTTCACTGATCAACACAACATACTCTATACTTTCAGCATGAAAGAACAGTTATGCAGTAGAAATATTCAAAAAAGTGATTAAGAATAAGAAACCAAAAAGGGTTACTTGCACAAATCTTTGCACCCCTTGACTCAGTATTGGTAGAAGCTCTTTTGCAGCTATCCCAGTCATGAGTTGTGTGGGCTACGCAGCTTCCGACTTTGCACAGTGGCATAGTGAAGTTTTGCTCTTCCTTCTTGGCAGAATAGCTCAAGCATTTTCAAGATGGCTGAGGATCATCTGTGGGCTGCAGGTTTCAAGTCTTGCCACAGATTGTCCACTGGATTCAGGTCCGGGCTTACAGCAGCCCACGCAAAACAATTCACATTCTTCTTGCGGAGCTGTTCCATTGTTGTTTTTGCTTTGTCCTGATGAAAGGTGAATCTTCCCCGTCCCTTGTCTGTGGTTTTCCTCCAGTATCTGCTTGTACTTTGCATGAATGAAAATCAACCAAAGAAGGCAATATCTCCTGCTAAATGCTAGTCGGAGAATAGTATGGCAACAGCAGAAGGAACCACAATATAGAAACTTTAATGAATTATCAATTAAAACTCATACCCAACGTGGTCATATTGCGACATAAACCTTCCTTAGGCATATAAGACAATAGTAAATCTGTAAATAAGAAAAAATAAATATAATTTAAACATAAAATAATAAAATAATGCATAATTACAACATTTCAGAACATTTATCTCAATGTGATGGTCACAAATTAGGCAAAGTGATGAACAATATTATACTCTGTCTTCAATTAAAACTCTATAGAATAAATCAAATAAAGAATAGATTTAAAATAGGAAGTTTCCAAATGAATATAATGAATTTAATCCAGTGGATTGGCTACTGGTACAAACAGGATACTGCTCTGGCCCAATATGGCACATCATATGTAAAGGAAATGACCTCTAGGCTGCCATATCCAATTCACCTCACAGTCCAAGTGCCAGCTTCTGTGAGGCTGTTGAAATAAACAATCCATATTATGAGAGTGGGAGTGGAGGAGTAGCCTAGTGGTTAGGGCACTGGCTTAGTGGCTTAGTAACCAATAGTCTAGGGTTTGATTCCCATTGGTACTCCTTGTGGCCTTGGGCAAGTCACTTAATCCTCCATTGCCTTAGAAGAAAGGTCTAGTAATCTACTTCTAGTCAGGGCCGTGACTGAAGTGCGACTTGCACATCAGGCACACGCCCCCCTCCCACACCTCCATTTAGACACTTTATGGGGGTGTGGGAGGGGGGGCACTCACCCGATCTGCAAGTTGCTGGCACGCTAAGCAGGTCTGGTCCCTCCCGGAGAGACCAGACCTGCTTAGTGTGCCGGCGCGAAGACTTAAGGGGCGCATTTCGTCTCTCTGCTGCTGCCTGCCACCAAAAAAGTGTGCCCTTTAAGTCTTTGCGCCCTGTGCGGCTGCACCGCTCGCACAGGGTTTGGTACGGTCCTGCTTCTAGTCACACTGCTAAGAAAACTCAGGAGCTGCTGGGCCTCCAGGAGTCAGCACTGACTCAAAGACACACATTGTATCACATACGTACCCGGATCTTTTTTATCCTCTATGCTGCTGTTTAATCAGCTAAAAAACACACTGGCATAAGTATTCTTGGTTCTCACTATAAAACAACTCTAATTTCACATTATAATGGCGATGTACTGAGAAAGCTGTTCACACATCAAACAATGGCTGATACAAACACTAGAATAATTACAGTCCCAATCCAAACTAAAAATGAAATCTTACTAAAATATTTGCAACTGAACAGCTCAGGCAAATGAAAGCACCGCGATCTTCAGGTTCCGGCCATGACACTGGATACCACCTCTACTCTTCCGTTCATAGTAAAAATAAGGACACTTGCTGTGTCAGTCCCCATCCCATCACACAGTACATGATAGTAGGTACCACGGTCCCATGCTAAACCCCAGAATAAATGTTACCGCACTTTAGTAAACACACCCCATAGTGAATAGTTCCCTCCTTTTCTCCTAAAAATGTATGTCTCTATAACATTGTTGTACAGTACATCCAACATTAAGAATATGAATCAAACGATCATTGAATAATTTGCTATAGAAACACCTGAAAGGATCCCAATCAAACTCACCCATAATCTGAAATAATCCTGTGGGAATGATGCTTTCTGAAAAATCAGAAACAAAACCAGCAGAACCTTAACCAGTCCCAGAGTACAGTCTGCACTTATCTTGTTCAACAGATACAGTACTTTGATCAGGTGGTATAGTCACAGCTATAGGCAAGATCATTATGCAGGAGGAAGACAGAAGAGAACGATCTTATCCTGCTGAGTACACCGTGGTGAGCGGTCTATTAATATCCCTATGGGGAGGAAGGCAGAAGAGAGCACTCTTAAGCTGCTGCATACAGTAGTGAGCGGTATATTAATATCACTATGTAGATGGAAGACAGGAGAGCAATCTTACACTTTTGCGTACAGTGGTGAGTGGTATATTAATTTCACTATGCAGGAGGACAGAAGAGAGTGCTCTTACGCTGTTGTGTATATTGTATCTTATAGTGATTGATAATTTTACATAGTGGCTGTAAATATTAAAGAGGATGGCAGAGAGTGCCAATCCTTATGGGATGCCCTGTGGTTGATCTATTGTGTCAGAAAGGCCCTTGTTACATTTTACTTGTATTTGCCTGTAGAATAAGTAAGAGGTGAACCATTGGAGGGTAGTGTCATGGAGTCCTATTTCCTGTAGCCATCTCAACATGATATTGTGCTTTAGTCGAAGGCTGCAGTGATATCGACAAATATGAGTAGAAAATGCCTTTTAATGTTATCCAGACCTAGCAGAATATTGTCCAAGAGTGATGTGAAAAGTGTTTCCACACTGTGTTGGGACTTGAAGCCGTGTTTGTTTTGGTTTAGCAGAGAATGGATCCTGTAGTTGGTATTGAATCACTTTCTCAATCATCTTTATCAGGAATATGAGACTTGAGATTGGATGATAGGAGTTTGCATCCTTGGGGGTCAGCGTTTATATATTTTTAATACTGGCCAAACTGTTGCATATTTGAGAGTGGTAGGTACTTGGCCTTGACCGAGTAATAGCTACATGATGTTCAGTAGAATAGGGCAGTTGCTTAATCATGATCTTAATCCAAAAGACCAGGCTTAGGTCTAGGGGTGACGTGGTTGTGTTTATACTCATTATTATTTTCTTCAGGTGTTCTAGTGAGGGCACATGGAAGGAGCACCAAAGGTCCGAGGAAGGGAACATGGATGGGGAGTCCATTGCGATGGATGGAGATGTTTCTGGGTTGAGCTTGAATTTAAGTTTCAGGGAGTCTGCTATAAGATGTGGGTCAAACATGTGTCCCTCATTAGGTAAAGGCCAGTCTTTGGTGAGGGAGCGAACAATTTCAAACAACTATCTTGGCTTGTTGAGGGATGTCATTATTAAGTTGGTGTGATATTGCTTCTTGCATGCATTAAGTTGTTGTTGGTAATAATTAAGTGTTGTGATATAGTTTCTGAGGTGGAGATAGAGCAGCTTTTAAACTGGATAATAGGGGAGAGCTGACAGTCGCCCAAGAGCGCATAGTTTGGAACAATGTATCCTTGAAGGATACTAGCAAAAGAATAAAGTTAGGGCATATCAGCAGAGAGGTTCCAATAAAGACAAAAGTAGCCCAAATGCCCTTTAGTACAGAGCAGACAGAGCTTAAAGATTCCAAATTACCCCTGCCTACTGATAGCCAGATTAATATGAATAAAATACAATCTCTAAAATGTGTGTATGCAAATGCTAGGAATCTAAAAAATAAGATGGGAGAGTTAGAATCTATAGCACTAAATGAGAGGTTAGATATGATTGGTATCTCAGAGACATAGTGGAAGGAAGTCAACCAGTGGGACACTGTAATACCTGGGTACAAACTATATTGTAATGATAGAGCTGATCAAATTGG
This sequence comes from Ichthyophis bannanicus, assembly GCA_033557465.1. Lineage (NCBI taxonomy): Eukaryota > Metazoa > Chordata > Amphibia > Gymnophiona > Ichthyophiidae > Ichthyophis > Ichthyophis bannanicus. The sequence goes on from CM066042.1 coordinate 20,622,482, forward strand.
TGGAGGGGTTGCGCTCTATGCTAAAGAGGGCATTGAGTCACAAACATTTAAAGTTTTGCAGGGAACAAAATTTGCTATAGAATCTCTATGGATTGAAATTCCATGTAAAAAGGGGAAGGAGATGGCAATGGGGGTGTACTATCAACTGCCTGGCCAGAATGAACAAATGGATGATGAAATGCTCAAAGAAATCAGGGAAGCTAACAAAAGTTACAGAATAGTAATAATAATGGGTGATTTCAATTACCCCGGTATTGACTGGGTCAGTGTCACGGCAGGACATGCTAGGGAGATAAAGTTTCTAGATGAAATAAATGACTGCTTCTTGGAGCAGCTGATTCATGAACTGACCAGAGGGGAAGCCATTTTGGACTTAGTCCTTAGTGGAAGACCAGATCTGGTGCAAGAGATAAGGGTGTTGGGGCCACTTGGCAATAGTGATTATAGCATGATCACGTTTGATTTAATTAATTGAGGAGGGATGGTAAGGAAATCCACAGTAACTACCTTTTAACTTTCAAAAGGGAGACTATGATAAACTGAGGAAAACAGTTAAGAAAAAACTAAAAGGAGCAGTTGCAAAGGTTAAAGACTTACATCAAGCTTGGGTGTTTAAAAATGCTATCTTGGAAGCTCAGACCAGCTGTATTCCACTTTTTAAGAAAAGTGGAAGGAAGTCCAAAAAACTGCCAGCATGGTTTAAAAGTGAGGTCAGAGAGACTGTTGCCAAAAAAGCCTCTTTCAGGAAATGGAAAAAAGAGCCAAATGACAAACTGGAAACAGCACAAGCATTGGCAAGTTAAATGCAAGGCATTGATAAGGCAGACAAAGAGAGAATTTGAGAAGAAGTTTGCTGTGGAAGCAAAAAGCGTAATAAAGACTTTTTCAAGTACATTCGTAGCAAAAAACCTGTGAGAGAGTCAGTTGGACCATTAGATGATAGAGGTGTAAAAGGGACACTAAGAGGTGTCAAGGCCATAGCAGAGAGACTGAATGAATTCTTTGCTTTGGTCTTCACTGAGGAAGATGTAGGGATGTTACCCATGACTGAAGTTGTATTTAAAAGTGATACTGCGGAAGAATTGAAAGAAATATCGATACACCAGGAAGATGTATTACAACTATTTTGATAAACTGAAAAGTAGAAAATCACCTGGATCGGATGGTATACATCCAAGAGTGTTGAAAGAACTGAAATAGGAGATTGCAGACCTACTATTAGTAATCTGTGAACTATCATTAAAATCTTCTGTAATACCTGAAGATTGGAGGATGGCCAATGTAGCACCAATTTTTAAAAAGGGTTCTAGGGGTGATCCAGGAAACTACAGACCGGTGAGCCTGATGTCAGTACTGGGAAAAATGGTAGAAACCATCATAAAGAACAAAATTACTGAACATGTAGATAGTCATTTCTTAATGGGAGACAGCCAACATGGCTTTAGACAAGGAAGATCTTGTCTTACTAATCTTTTGTTTTTTTGAAGGCATGAATAGACAGGTAGACAAAGGTGAGTCGGTTGATATAGTGTATCTGGACTTTCAGAAAGCCTTTAACAAGGTCCCTCATCAGAGTCTTTTGGCAAAACTAAAAAGTCATGGGATAGGAGGTAGTGTACTATTGTGGATCAGGAACTGGTTAAAAGATAGAAATTAGAGGATAGGGCTAAATGGCCAGTTTTCTCAATGGAGAAAGGTGAATAGTGGAGTACCACAGGGATCTGTGCTGGGTCCGCTGCGTTTTAACATATTCATAAATGACCTGGAAATGGGAATAACGAGTGAGGTTATCAAATTTGCAGATGACACAAAACTATTTATAGTTGTTAAAACCCATGAGGATTGTAGAAAATTGCAAGAGGGTCATGATAAATTGGAAGACTGGGCATCCAAATGGCAAATGAAATTTAATGTGGACAAGTTAAAAGTTATAAATCTAGGAAAGAACAACCCAAATTATGGTTCCACGATGCAAGGTTCCACTTTGGGAACCACCAGCCAGGAGAAAGATTTAAGTGTCATCATGGATAGCATGTTAAAACCCTCCGCCCAGTGTGCAACAGCAGCCAAGAGAGCAAATAGAATGCTAAGTATCATAAGGAAAGGAATGGAGAATAAAACAAAGGATATTACAATGCCTCTGTATTGTTCCATGGTGCGACCGCACCTTGAATATTGTGTGCAATTCTGGTCGCCGTATCTTAAAAAAGATATAGCGGAATTAGAAAAGAGAAGAGCCACCAAAATGGTAAAGGGGATGGAAGGATAACCCTATGAAGAGAGGCTAAAAAGGTTAGGGCTCTTTAACCTGGAAAAGAGACGGCTGAGGGGAGATATGATAGAGGTCTATAAATTAATGAATGGAGTGGAACGGGTAAACGTAGATCGATTGTTTACATCATCAGAATATAGAAAGAATAGGGGATGCAGTGAAGTTACAGGGTAACCTATTTAAGACTAATAAAAGAAAATATTTTTTCACTCAACGTGTAATCAAACTCTGGAATTTGTTACCGGAGGATGTAGTAAAAACTGTTAGGGTAGCTGGGTTTAAAAAAAGTTTGGACAAGTTCCTGGAGGAAAGGTCCATAAACCATTATTAAAAGGGACCTGGGATATCACTGCTTGACCCAATACAAGCGCTGTGGAACCTGTGTCTTTTGGGGAAACTGCGAGGACCTATATTGGCCACTGTTGGAAACAGGATACTGGGCTTGATGAAGCTTGGTCTGACCCAGTATGGCAATATCTGATATTATTATGTTCCTCTCTAGTCTATGCAAAGTCCTCATCATAGTGTTGATTTCAGTGGAAAACCATGGTGCAGAGTAATTTCTATTGTTTGTTACCACCGTGTAAGGAGCAACCGCTGCATTGTGGAGCGTACTGTTCCAGTTGTCAATTATATCGTCCAAACTTGTGCGACGCCTCCGCTTGGGCCCAAGAGCTTACAAGCTGGAAACGGCCTTATGTGTCCTCCTTTGAATAAAGTTCGCTTTGTTGTCACCAGGGTATTCTGGGACTTGTAGTGATTTTTACTCTTGAAGGACAAATGTAGTTGTGATTCGGTGGTTGTAAGGCAGCAAGAAAATTTATTGTGGGGATTTCCAGGGCATTCAAGTTCAATACACAAACTAGGCAAAAGGATACATCTCCAACATAAAGAGTAAATCAGGATAGTGAGAATGACGTAACAAAATCTTTTCCACAGTTCAGCTGTTCTGCTTCTCTCACACACTCACACCGAGGACTGCCTCGTGTGGTCAGTTTTTATACAAAAAGCAATGTATAAGAGTAATATCAAAATCAGTATAGATCATATAAAATTACTCCACTATAAACAATTATGTCAACAGAAAAAGGGGAACTCTCTGCTATCTTCTAATTTGCACGGAAGTGGTCTCAGACTTATCGGCTGCCTCTACAAAGATATTTAAGTATCTTGAATATCTTGCGGCGCCTAGTGGCATCAATGACACACTGTCCGGCTTATTTTTAGCAGTTTCCCTCACCAATAGTGTTTCACACTTATCTTCTATAGCGATGATTTTTATCTCTCACAAGATTATAGTATGTTCAAAAATAGATCAGTTTCCCAAGTTGTTTCCCAACGCCTCACATATGACGCCGTGGCTGCGTTTCTCTCAAAATTTCTGAGGTTCTTCAGGGGAACATTCTTTAATCAGCCAAGTCATTCAAACTGCTAAAAATAAAGCTGGACAGTGTGTCATTGATGCCACTAGGCGCCGCAAGATATTCAAGATACTTAAATATCTTTGTAGAGGCAGCCGATAAGTCTGAGACCACTTCCGTGCAAATTAGAAGATAGCAGAGAGTTCCCCTTTTTCTGTTGACATAATTGTTTATAATGGAGTAATTTTATATGATCTATACTGATTTTGATATTACTCTTATACATTAGACCTTTTGCTTTTTGTATAAATACAACAATGGAAGGTCAACCCGTTTGGAAGGATGTTTTAAGTTTTTTACACAATCCCACTTCGCTGAGGTATGCAAAGAGAAAACACCCTTTACATTGGAAGACAGTCTGCAAGGAAGCATGGAAGCAACATGGGAAGCATTATTTAAGAAACAGAAACAGATCATAAAGTCTGATCTTCATAGGCTGTCTATGATAGAATATGTTAACAGACAGCAGATACCTAGGGGGCTGTGGGTCTATAAGGAACCACGGATGTTTACCACGAGTCCGGATTTTGTAGCAAATTGGAATCGAATATTAAACAAATGTTCTCTAGACCTAATGATACTGATTATAAATACGTCAAAACCAGTCTTGGATGAATTCCATCAAGAAGTAGATCGGATGACATCGGAACTGAAAGAAAAAGAGCCTGAAGATCAATTCAAACAGAAATTGGGTGAACAAAAGAAAAAATTAGATCTTTTAAAATCAGAAGTTCAAATAGCAAAGGTCAAGAAATTGAAACGAGATCACGATGATTATACAAGTGGGTATGTTTACCCCTGGATGGATTTAAAACGTAAAAATATGAAAAAATCATCACGAAAACAGGTGTCATTTGAATCGACCTCAGATGAAATGAGCTCCGCGGATTCCAATACTTCGAAGGAGGCTTTTCACGACGACGACGGGGACACACGCAAAAAGAAAAAGAAAACAGGTGGAAAAACACGACAGTCCGAATGGAACATAACTCACCGGCATTAACATCTCCCCCAGTAAGTAAGGATGAAGGGCTGGTGATTAATATATCAGGTAAACCCCTTACGGAGGATCAGTTGATAGTGTTAAATCGGGGCTTGTCCTATGTACTGACCACCAGTTTGATTCTTTTCAGTTTCATATAGATATGGAGAGTTTGATCCGTAAACTAAATTTGAAGATATATTTTGCTTCACAACTAAAATCTGAGACAGAGGAATCATCAGAGGCAAATGAGCGTCGCATACCACTACCTTTTTAAATCCACCTGGTCCCCTCCTGGTGCATTGCATCTGGCGTTGTCAATTTTTAAAGAATTGGTATTGAGAGATGTAGCAATTTTAGAACAAGCTCAAAAATGCTCCTCTAATGTGCTACCAATAAAGGAATGCGTCGCCTTACGAGAAATGATGAATAGGTTGGATATAGTCATACGGTGGGCAGATAAGGGGGAAGCAATAGTGATTATGAGTAGGGAATATTATATTCAGGAAGCTATGCGACAGTTATCCGATACAACAGCATATTTAAGACTACAGGATGACCCCACTAGGGAGCTTAAAGAAGAAATATCAAAGATTACAGCTCAAGCTTTAGAAGATAGATTAATTACTTATAAAGAACGAAAATTTCTGGTTGCAGAATATCCAACAATAGCATGCTTTTATTTAGTTCCCAAAATACATAAGAATATTGAGCAGTGCGACACCCACCGGCTGGACCAAGAGGCTGACAGCTGATAGGCGGCCTTACTGTCCTTTAGAATAAAAGTTCTTTACTCTGTAGGAATGAATTGTAGTTGAGGCAGGTGGTAAGGCTTTGCAAGATTTTTATTATTTATACAATGGGGATTTTTAAAGGCACGCGGAGGTTCAAAACACAACAAATGCACTAGGATAACTTCTCCAAATGAAACACAGGAAAAACCAGGAGAAATGAAAAACAAAACTTTTCTTCTCTGCTGTTCTCTGCACTGCTCCGTGTGGTCACACACTATACTGCAGCAGAACTAAACACAGCTGGTTTCACTTTCACCAAACAACGTCTTCACAAACTCCGTTACTCTCAACACTGAATACAGCACAGCACTGCTTTCTTCTGAGTCACAGGTAAAAGCTACCTTATTAAAAGACTTTTAAAACTCTCTCCTGTTTCACTTTCTTACTGTGGTATTCTCGTGAGTTAAACAACAGTCCATTGGTATAGGAAAATCATCACATTCAGGTACAGTGGTTTCTATCTGCATTTCCTCAATGCCATTAGAATTACCAAAGTCTTTCTCATATGTGGGGACTTCTTTTAGCTTCTCTCTCTTTAGAAACTGGTGGAAGTGATCCAGGGGCGGCCCAAGGGGGGTGCGGGGCCATGTGCGGAGACTCGGTGCGGGGCCTCATTTGCATAAGGTGCCTCATTTGCATAAATATTTGCATAATGTTACCATACACTACTAACTTTTAGTAAACATGCCTCTTAATGAGTATATGGATAAAGAAAGACTAAAAGGTTTCTACATTACTATAATCCAGTACCAACCGCCAGGCACATTAGGAACTACTACAAACACTGCCCATTTAGAACCCATAGCAAACCTGCCGTATCCTAACAGCACTACCAGGACTCACAAAGCACCATACCCTAACTATCAAAAGACAACACTGCAAATATTAAACCAATACATTTCAGAGAACAATAATACATGACCTACTGGGGAAAGAACAAGTGGCAATGTCAAATAGGAATTACATAAACAGAATACCTCAGCTCAGTTACACATGCAGAACATAGACCATCACCAAACAAGGAATCACAATTTAGAAACAGGAAGACAATAATTAAACTGGGAACCCCAAAAGCCAAACTTGGAATATACAACAACACTGTAGAAATAAAACTATAAATTAATTTCCTGTGGTACTAAACAAAGCGCAAAAATTAATGATGCACATTTCCCAGAGCTGACATATTCTAGTTAATAAATTCAAAATAAAGAGATATTTTTCTACCTTTTGTGCATTTTTTTTCAGTTGCAATTGTTCCAGCCACTTTCTTCTGGTTTCTTCGTGTCTTCTGCTAACTCTCCATCTGCTGTCCATTTGTCCTTTCTTCTGTCTTCTTGTTTTTTTTTTCCATTCTCTCTCTACATCTGCTTTAACATACTAATCTTTCTCCTTTTGCTCTTTCCTCATTCCTATTTCATCCACTCAAATTTTATCCCTCCATCCTCAATCCCCACTTACTCTCCCAATATCCGGCCAATTGTAGATTTGTCTTCCCTCCCACGCAAAATATTTTTCCCTCTCCATTTCCCTCTCCCAGCTCCATCCCATTCTAATCCTCCCCCAACATCAGCTCCTTTCTAGTTCCAGCCCCACCCAGCATCTGCTCCCTTCTTGTCCCTGCATCAGCCCATTTCCAGTCCTAGTCCCCCATCAGCCCATTTCCAATCCTAACGCCCCCACAGCCCATTACCAGTCCTAACGCCCCCACAGCCCATTACCAGTCCTAACGCCCCCCACAGCCCATTACCAGTCCTAAACCCCTATCAGCCTACTTGTAGTCTTAGCCCCCCCATAGCCCATTACCTGTTGTAACCCCCCATCAGCCCATTACCTGTCCTAACCCCCCCATAGCCCATTACCTGTCCTAATCCCATCAGCCCACTTGTAGTCGTACCTCCCCATAGCCCATTACCTGTTGTAACCCCCCCATAGCCCATTACCAGTCCTAATGCCCCCCACAGCCCATTACCAGTCCTAACACCCCCCACAGCCCATTTCCAGTCTTAGCCCACCGCCCCATAGCCCGTTTCCAGTCCTAATCCCCCCATCAGCCCACTTGTAGTCATAGCCCCCCATAGCCCATTACCTGTCATAACTTCCCCCATCAGCCCATTTCCAGTCTTAGCCCCTCCATAGTCTATTTCATGACCTAACCCCCCCTAGCCCATTCCCAGTCTTAACCCGCCCATCAGCCCACTTCCCGTCCGAATCCCCTATCGCCCATTACCAGTCCTACCCCCCCATCAGCCCACTTGTAGTCGTAGCTCCCCATAGCCCATTACCTGTTGTAACCCCCCCATAGCCCAGTACCAGTTCTAACCCCCCCAGCCCATTACCAGTCCTAATGCCCCCACAGCCCATTACCAGTCCTAACGCCCCCCACAGCCCATTACCAGTCCTAACCCCCTAACAGCCTACTTGTAGTCCTAGCCCCCCCATAGCCCATTACCTGTTGTAACCCCCCATCAGCCCATTACCTGTCCTAATCCCCCCATCAGCCCACTTGTAGTCGTACCTCCCCATAGCCCATTACCTGTTGTAACCCCCCCATAGCCCATTACCAGTCCTAATGCCCCCCACAGCCCATTACCAGTCCTAATGCCCCCCACAGCCCATTACCAGTCCTAACGCCCCCCACAGTCCATTTCCAGTCTTAGCCCACCGCCCCATAGGCCGTGTCCTGTTCTTATCCCCCCATCAGCCCACTTGTAGTCGTAGCCCCCCATAGCCCATTACCTGTCATAACTTCCCCCATCAGCCCATTTCCAGTCTTAGCCCCTCCATAGTCTATTACCTGTCCTAACCCCCCATAGCCCATTCCCAGTCTTAACCCCCCCCATCAGCCCAATTCCAGTCCGAATCCCCTATAGCCCATTACCAGTCCTACCCCCCCCCATCAGCCCATTTACAGTCCTTACCCCTCCCCCCCCCTCCCCATCAGCCCAGCTAAGTTTTAAAAAAAAAACCAGAAACCGGCTGCTGCTGCCGCTGCCGCCGTGGCAGCGGCAGAATGGAGAATCCCGCGGGGCCCCCCTGTCCAGCAGTCTTCTAAGCGGCCTCAGCGCGGGCTTTTCAGAGCCGTGCGAAGGGAGAGTTTCCCTTTCTCGCGGCTCTGTTAATCCCGCCGCGGGGCTGATGGGATTTCCCATCAGCCCCGCGGCGTGATTCAGAGCTGCGAGAGGAGAAGCTCTCTCTCTTCGCGCAGCTCTGACAGCCGACGGAGGCCGCATAGAAGACTTCAGGACAGGGGGGCCCCGCGGGATTCTCCATTCTGCCGCTGCCACGGCGGCAGCAGCAGCCGGTTTCTGGTTTTTTTTTTTTTAAACTTAGCTGGGAATCCTGGATGCAAGATGTTTTTTGCGCGGGGCCCCCTGAAACGCGGGGCCCTGTGCAAAAAACATTCTTGCTCAATGGACGGGCCGGCCCTGAAGTGATCTCACAGCAAGTCAGCCTTTTCAGGTGTTTTGGTACTAGGGGTTTGAATCCTCTCACTAGAGAATAGTCTCTGCAGTGCCCCTAAGTTAGAAGCTTCACAAACGTCAGAATTATCTGGTCTGGAGTTTGCAGCAGGTACTAGGCTTTCAATCCAACGTTTCACAGTAGAGGGGGAGGGTTCCAGCTCCTGCTCATTAAAACTAGCCTTTATCTCTTTTGCCAATTTATCAGATATAAAATGGTCAGTTTTACCTTGAGGCTATTTCTCTGTGTCAGCACTGGCGCTCTTTCCACCTCTCCAATCCTCCCAGCTGTAGCAATTGTTTGACTGGCCTGCACGGCTTCTCCAATTGTCTGTGCTTTTACCTTTGAATGCTGGCTTTGTCTGAGGGCGTGCCTTTCCCTTGGCACCTTCTCTCACACAGGCTGTTCTGCCTGGACTCTCTGGTCTCAGACTCTGGTCTTGGCTTTCACTTGCCTTCCAACTGGTTCTCTGGATATTTTCCTGACCAGCTTCCTTGTTGGTTCTCCAATCAGTTCTCCATCCAGGTCTGTCCTCGGGTCTCTCCACCGTTCCCCCGAGTCTCTCTTTGAGTCTGTCTTCGAGTCTCCCTTCCTTCCCTCTGCATGTGGTTTTTAACCCTAGCTTCCTGCTTCCTTGTGACCAATCAGAAAGGGGGTTAGTCTCCACCCCTGCAATAGGGCGTGGTTTGCTTCCTACAGGGAACTGCCTTTTCCTCTGACGTAGGCTGAGTTTTCCTTGTAGCTGTGCATTGTCATCCGTTTCCATGGAGATTTCTGGATTCTCTTCTGTGTCCATGCTTTCCACCAGGCTTTCACCATCACAGCAGCCACCGGGCAGGCCGATCGTGTCAACTAAGGGGACACTTTTGGAACCCTTATCTATTTTTATAGATTCTTATTTACGCCCTTTGCTAGTGGATATCCCTTCCTATATCAGGGACACTTCCCATTTTTTGCAACTTTTGGATAGTAATCCCCAATGGGCAACAACTCCGGATATAATTCTAGTGACTCTGGATGTAGCAGCTCTTTACACAAGTATTCCCCAGTCTCAAGCATTGGAAACAGTGGCGAGAGCCCTACAAAATAGGGGGGATTTGTCAGAGAATCAAATCCAATTTCTTCTATGTTTGGCAAGATTAATGATTTGCCATAATTATTTCAAATTTGAAGATCTGATTTTCCAACAAATTTCGGGGGTAGCGATGGGGGCAACGTGCGCCCCCTCCATAGCCAACCTTTTTATGGGGGATTTCGAGCGCCAGAAGGTATTCTCTTCACAACACATGCTACATATTAAGTTTTGGCATCGCTTTATAGATGATATTTTCATGCTATGGTTAGGCTCTATGGAGTCCCTGAGCCTTTTTGTGCATTGGTTGAATGCCCAGGATAAAAACATCCAGTTCACTCATGTAGCACATATGACAGAAATTGTTTTCTTGGATGTTATAGACAAAAAAGGAACCACCAATTGGATAACTTCAGTATTTAGAAAGCCAATAGACCGTAATACACTGCTTCATTTCCATAGTGCACACCCTTTACAATTAATGGACGGGTTGCCCTTTTCACAGTTTCTACGTTATCGCAGGAACTGTTCTGAGGTTCGTGACTAAAAGAATAAAGCTGCTGTTTTAGCTAAGAATTTTATGGAGAAGAGGATATCCTCCCCAAATCATAAAACGAGCATATCATTGGGCGTTGTATAATGATCGATAAATATTACTTGAGAAGCCTATTAAAGCTAGGAGAAATGATGCAGAGGTGGTGAATTTGATAACACAATATTCACCATTGAGTTTCAAAATAAGGAAGATTATCTCGAAGCATGCTAATGTTCTTAGCGCAGTATCTGGGTTAACGAATAAAACCATATGTTGCGTCTGGCGCAGGAACAAGAACTTGAAAGAAAAACTAAGCCCAGCTAAATTACGTCCTGAGTCTATAGAATCAACAGAGGCAATAAGATATGGACATTCGAAATGTGGCCACTGTTCTATTTGCAATGTCACGAGTGAACGAAAGCGATTTACCTGTCATAGTAAAGAGTACGTTTTGAGAACGCTCACCACTTGTGACTCTAAGAATGTTATCTATGCAATTACTTGCCCTTGTGACTTGTTTTACATAGGGAAAACGATTAGACCTTTTAAAATTAGAATTTTGGAACATAAAAGTAGGCTAAGACATGAGGTGATCACAGCGCCCCTAGTTCAACATTGCCTGGTCAATAAACATAACTTTGAAGATCTGCGGTGCTTCTGTATAGAACAAGTTACTATGTCTATGTACGGCAAGTCTTTAGAACAAACATTACTCTATCGGGAGCAACGGTGGATTTATAATCTTCAAACAGTTATACCCAATGGTTTAAATGTAGCAATAGAATGGGGAGCCTGTTGAATGAAGTGAATGATCCAATAAGTGACTTGAGCAAATAATGCGAGTTAGTAGCCTGCTCTTGAGTGCTACGCTCCTCCCTAGGGAGGAGCTATAAGAATGTCGAACACGGCCAGTCTGCACATGCGCGGCGTTTTTTGGAGAGAAGAACGGCAACTGTCCTCTAAAGAAATATGAAGGAGAAAATAATTTAAGAACTACGTTGGCAGCATGCTTCAGCTATAGTGGGGTAGGATTTTAAATAAGATATTAGCTACTATTAGAAGAAAAAAAATTTATGTTGTTACTTGTTTAAGTTTTTATACACATTTTTCTGGTTTATCCTATAGTGAATGACTTGGCTGATTAAAGAATGTTCCCCTGAAGAACCTCAGAATTTTTGAGAGAAACGCAGCCACGGCGTCATATGTGAGGCGTTAAGAACCTCAGAATTTTTGAGAGAAACGCAGCCACGGCGTCATATGTGAGGCATTGGGAAACAACTTGGGAAACTGATCTATTTTTGAGCATACTATAATCTTGTGAGAGTTAAAAATCATCGCTATGGAAGATAAGTGTGAAACACTATTGGTGAGGGAAACTGCTAAAAATAAGCCGGACATTGTGTCATTGATGCCACTAGGTGCTGCAAGATATTCAAGATACTTAAATATCTTTGTAGAGGCAGCCGATAAGTCTGAGACCACTTCCATGCAAATTAGAAGATAGCAGAGAGTTTCCCCTTTTTCTGTTGACATAATTGTTTATAGTGGAGTAATTTTATATGATCTATACTGATCGTGTGGTCAGTTAACAGCAACACAGGTAAATTTATAAGAGCTGTGGTTTTTCTTTTGAAAGCAAACTTCTTCACAGCACTGCTTCTTAACTTCAGCAAGTAATTAAACTTAGTGAAACATAGAATTAGCTTTCCTCAGCTTAAAGCAGGAACTGCCCTTATTTCCTATACGGTTTCACTGATTCTCAGTTCCATTCAACACTGCAGAATCTTCTCTTAAAGATAATGAACAGTCCATTGGAATGGGATCACATTCACAATTAGGCAAACAAGAATCTACTTGCATTCGTTCTATAGCACCAGGACAAACAGTATCTCTTTCAGGATTATAAGCTTTCTCAAACTTTCTCTCCTTCAAGAACTCCTGGAATTGGTTCCACAGCAATTCAGCTTGTACAGGCACCTTTGTATTAGGGGAGTGAACCTTTTCCTCAGAAAACAGCTTTCTTAGTGCTTCTAGCTTTGGAGTTTCAAAGGCTGTGCTTTTATCAGGGCTATGGCTTTTCTCATAAAAACTCTCTACCCACTTCTTAACAGTAGATGGTGAGGACTCAGCTTCCTGGCCTTAAGAAATGGCAAACTGTCTCTCTGCTGAATTATCAGTAATGAAACTGCTGGCTTTACCTTGGGGATGTTTCCTCAGACAAACACTGATTTCTTTCCTCCTGGGTTCGTCCAGGCTCTGAAATACATCCTCCTTATGTCCTTCTCCAGTCCCTCTTAGGCAGCTGCTTTCCTGGGAGATTTCCTCTTGCTTTCTCCTCCAGCTAAGCACAGCTTCACCTTCTCTCTCTCCTCCGTCACCTCTCCAACTCCAACAGCTGTTTCTGTTCCTTTCTCCACGTCCACCACGACGTCCTCGTTCACCTGTACCTCCTGTACTTCTCGTACCTGTTCCTGTGCCTCTTTTGCTCTGCTCTGCTCGTGGTTTTAAACACCGTTGCCTGCTGGGCATTCCCTGTTCTCTGCACCTCTGCGACCAATCATCAGGGAAGCCTGTCTCCACCCCTGAGCTAGGCGTGGCCTGACCTTAGCAGGGAGCTGACTTTTTCTCTGATCTGGCTTGTAATTTCCCTGCACGTGTGCACTGTCATTCACTTCAAAGGGGAAACTAGGATTTTCTTCAAGTTCCATGTCTTCCTGAGAGCTTTCATCACTACACTTGACAGATTCGAATCCAGTTGTGTTAATACTTGTTGAGGAAAGATCTCACTATTAAATTTCATGAATCTTCTGTGTTTCTTAGACTGACACACTTTAGTGAATGGGGTGGTGGGTAGTATTAAATTAAAATGTATTAAGAAGTGGTCTGACCAAGGGACTGGCGAGACAGTTGTTTGTCAGTTGCCCTTTTACTCAAATAAGTCATTTGATATAATGATAAGATCAAGGGTGACTCCCTTTGTATGTGTTGGTGTGGTTATCATTTGAATATTTCACAGGTTTTCTAGGCTGTAGAGAAAGCATTGGCATCCATGTATGGTAGTGATGGCATATTGAAGTCTCCCAGGAGTATGGGGGGTTTTTGTGGTGAGGTAAGGGTGCATACTCTTCAAGAATAGTTGGGAGGTCTTCAGTTTTGGAGCAGGGAGCACAATATGTCAGGCAAAGTAATGTGTGCCTGTTGGGTGTTGCTATTGTATTAAGTGTGGAGTGCGTAATGAACCCTCCCCCTCTTCTATTGGCTCTTGGACAGTTGTAAATTGAGTACAATTGTGATGCAATTTAGTTCAGTATGACATGGTCAGTGTCAGTGAGCCATGTTTCGGTAATGCACATTATATCCAGATTGGCTGTAATTATGTGGAATTTATTTCGAATGGATCGGGCATTGATCAAGGCAATCTTTAACTGTGCAGGAAGTAGTTTCTGAGTGCTTTGGTTGTATTGGGGTGGTAAGAGGTCAATTCTTCTTAGTCTACTATGTTGTGTCTGATTTGAGTGGGGGAATGGCTGAATAGTTTGGGTGTGTCTGTAACTTTTTATTTTTAGGATCAGTTGTGGTGACGGGTGAAACGTATATTCTAGAGCATGTGCAAACAGGATCTGTAGCATAAGTACTATAAGACAGAGATACAGGATTGAAACGTGACAGAAATTGACCCTTCTACTTGCATTAGACATGGTACCTGTACACACTTAAGAAATATAGTCTGTAGACGATACTTTCTATAGTACTCACTGTAGACTAGGGAATGCTGTCTCTTTGTATGGTAAGGGAGTGGATGAACCCTCAGGGGCTGTTTCTAGGTCAACTCCAGAGGACCATTTGAATTGAAGGTCCTATTTGCATCGTTCTGAGGGCCTCTGTTGATGGGTTCAATAGGGGAGAAGCACCATTCCTGTTCAGCTCCTTGTAGCGGTGGTGATGGTCCCACATTGGTAGTCCTGATATTTGAGGCTGGTGTGTTGTGCTGAACAGGTGTCTCCCAGCAGTATTTCCCTGCTCATTTAGTTGGTGGGGAGGCTGAGATAGAGGTTAGCTAGGTTCTGTGAGTGGCTCCTGGCTCTTTTGGATGGCAGGAAAGTGAAGCAGTAGCATGCAGCTACTGTTGGAGAGGGTTCATGCTCCATGCCACGCTCAAGGGCCATGCCTAAGGGCTATCTGGTGAAGCCCCAAGGCACGAGCCCGCCAGGTGCGGTCGCATCCTTGATGCCTTGTTTAAAAAGTTCCTGATGAGCTCTGATTGGCCTTATGTCGGGGAGCAGGGGAGGGGTGCAGCCTCCCGCTCCCTGTCTCATTGCCAATCGGGGCTTCGTTGTGCTGCTGCCAGCTTCTCTTCTTTGTGCCCGATGGCACCTTGTTTAAAAAGTTCCCAATGGGAGGAAGTGACATCACCCAACATAATGGCAGCTTAGGGACTTCTTTCTGCTACCCTGTGTGATTAAAAGCTCCCGATTAATTGGATTCCAACAGCACTGACAGCGGAAAACGCTGCTAAGAAGAGCAGGGAACAGTTGCGGCATGATGGTAGCCAAACCGAAAGTGCCAGAGGTGAACGAAAAGCCATGGGTGCCCATGCGGCTGGGTGGCAGGGCCAGACCCCATGCAGGATTACCAAAAAACGTGGCCTCGGGTGAATCGGAGGAGGAGAGCAGTGCCAGTAAGGAACCAATTGAGCCCATGACAGTAGAATCAGCAAATTAAAACCAGAGCTTCAGCGGGGTTTTGAGGTGATGGCTTCAGAGTTCCGCTCCTTAAGGGAAGACATTTTGAATAAAATAGCTGATCTCCATAGAGACCTTGGGGAGCTGGCGGCTGCATGGTGGATGCAGAGGCTAAACTGGACAAACACAGTGAGACAATGATGGAACTTCAATGTGCTATGGATAATCAGAAGGGACAGATTTCTGATCTGACATACAAACTGTATGACATTGAAAACAGGGCGTCGCAAAATAAAGTGCGTCTTTGGGGAGTTCCAGAGCAGAAAGCCAGGGCAGAGAATTTAGAGGGGCTGGTGAAAATCCTAGCGAAGGAGTTGCTGAGCCCCGATGAATATCAAGCCCGAGAACCATATATGGAAGTGGAAAGAGTGCACAGGGCCCTGGGTAAACCTCCAGGGAACAAACCCCAAGATATTATAGTGCAGTTTCTATGTTATCCTCATGCAGACCTCTTTTTGTGCAGGGGACGGCAGAAGAAATTGGTGCAACTTGGTGAAGCATCAGTGACCGTATACCAGGACTTGTCCACCTTTACACTGATGCACCGCAGAGAAATGAAACCTGTTGTGGAGGTGCTCACAAAGGAGGGAATCCGCTATTCATGGGCCTTCCCTTTTTGAAAGAACTTTGAGATGGCAGGGAAAAAGGTTTTGGCCAAGGATCTGTCTGAGGTTTAGAGGGCACTGCACTCAGCAGGACTAGTGAAGAATGATGTGCTGCCCCCAGGCCCCAATACGTTGGGGACCAGCGCCGAAGTGGCAGAGTAGGCGATCCTGGGTGTTGAAGGTGGCAGCCTGGAAGGTGTAGTGTGTTCAGCCTGCTTCATTGCACTTTGCGGAAGAGCGGCAGAAGGGCTAGTTGTGGAGCTGATCTGCTGAACCAAGATCCCTGAGCTGGACTTTGAGACACTGAGGGGTTGGTGGTTATTACATTGGAATAAGGGGTTATAGCATGGTTGTCAAACCTAAATATTGGCAAACTATTGGATAAAGTTGGCATTCCATTGTTGCTGTATAAGGGGGGAGAAGTGTTGTGGGAGGGGGTAGGGAGTGGAGTTCTGGTTTGTTGGGGAGGGATTTGATGTGTGTTCCTCTGGCCTGCATTGATGGTGGGTGATGGCAAAGGGATGGATGGGGGAGAAAAGGGGGATAGGGACAAAAGGCAGCTAGGGGGTTGATTAGAAGATAGAGCAAGTGCAACTAGGGAGTGGGGTAGCACTGTGAAGTGGGAGGGAGAACTAGACAGCGGAGGGTGGGTACTTGAACCTGGCTGCCTGATGAGGAGCGTGCATGAGCATGGCGTGCTTGAGGAGTGTGAGATGGGGGAAGTATATAAGTGTGGTGTGACCGGGGCCTTAGGGAGGAGTGTGTGTCAAGGTGGAGAGTTGTTGGGCCACTGCTTTAGGCACGAGGGGAGTATGGGGAGCATTGTTATTTACAGCTGTTTCGTTTAACATTAAGGGCCTAAATTCCCCCAGAAAACAGTCCCTTCTTTTCCAGGATCTTTGGAACCTTGGAGGTGATGTGGTCTTATTGCAGGAGACACACCTTCGCATGGCTAATGTGATGTGGCTGCAGCGTAGGGCTTATTTAGAGGTCTGGGTAGCAGCGGATGCTCCAGGGTGGAGAAAATGTGGGGTAGCTATTTTGTTGCGTTAGTCTTTACGCTGTATTGTAGTAGGAGTGCAATGTGATAAGGCGAGCAGATGGCTCTTTCTGAAGGTCTGAATTGAGGTCACTCTTTATACCATAGCTAATGTGTATGATCCCAATGAGGGAACAAAACAGCAGAAATGTCGACAATTGGTCAAGGCTCTTTTTCAACACAGAACGAACCCCAACACGTTTCAGTCAAAGGACCTTCTTCAGGGGGTGCAAGACCTCGAGAACAACCAAAATAACAATCAGATAGGAACATAATGAGTACATAAAAGTTAAAAAACATAAATAACATTCTTATTTATAATGTGACTAAAAAGAAAAACTAAGAACAAAAACCAAATTAAAACCATGCTCATACGTGCACAATTGCACATAAATAAATGATTAAGAGGCTGACATTGATCAATAATAAAAACTTCTTTAAACATGTAAAACATAAAATACCGTAAAAAGAACAAAAAACAGAGGAAATGAAAAGCTAGAGTAAGAGCTAATCCAAAGAAAGTGAGTTAACGTTTAAAAATGCTAAATAGCAAGGGAATGGAGGACCAAAAGAGAATCCTGCGTAAGGATCTACACGTTTATCTTGGTGGATCATGTAGACACAGAATAGGTGGCTTATAGAGATTTATAGTACCTGATGTTCAGCAAACAACCCTGTAAGCATGACTACATCAAGTGAGAGAGCAAACCATATGGGTGACATTGAAACAGAATGGAAAGGAAATAATATCCAAATTAAGCAAACACTCAAGGAATTGGTGCTGTAAGTATCCTGATGAAACAAACTCTAAATAAGGGTTCTGTACTATCAGCATATCGTGCATATAAATAAACGAGAAATCTGAATGCATTTCAATGTGCTCTGACTTAAAGAGCCCTATCTAACTCAGTCTATAGCCGATATTATAATCATCGTCTTAAACGGACTGATTCTGCCTTAATTAGAACCAGACTCCAAAAAAGAAAATTCCATATAATAATGGAAAACCAAAACCAAGAAGGCAAAAAGGCAGTTCAGAAGCCAAATCAAATGCAACTAGCGTAGGAGTGAGCCGATCCCATAAATTGGCTTAAAAAGGAGTTTTCGTGCTAGCCATCAGGTCATGGGGTGGTTTAATAAAGACTGTATGACCTACCGCCTCTTTTATTGGTTCCTGGAGCGCATGTGGGGCATTTATAGTATGGAGCGAGGGATTGAATGCAGCGTAGGAGCCGGCTTCGTTTTGACCGTATCTGGGAGCCCTTTGAGATGCAGTATGGGATGGGAGGGACTGGGTGTTCTCCTAGACAGGCAATATGAGATTTCAACTTCATTCCGGGTGCGGGATAGTGGGGGGGTTTCTTGGGGTTTTCAATACTTTGTATTAAGCAGGAAAACAAGCAACATAAAGAAACATAAAAAAGAGGAGGCGAGTCGGATGCACTACTATGGTTTAGTGTATGGAAACATATTGTTGATATTATCTGTTTTGATGTTCGATTTTGTAATCTGTTTGACACAATAAAGCCTCACTTTATGGGAAAAAAAATTCCAGATGAGCACTGATTGGCCTTGTGTCGGGAAGCAGGGGAGGGGTGCAGCCTCCCACTCTTTGTTCTTATGCCAATCGGGGCTTCTTTGTGCAGCTGCCGAGCGCTATGTAGGACGAAGACAGAAGACAGCGTTCTTACGCTGCTGCATACAATAGTGAGCGGTATATTAATATCACGATGTAGATGGAAGACAAGAGAGCGATCTTATGCTTTTGAGTACAGTGGTGAGTGGTATATTAATTTCACTATCAAGGAGGAAGACAAGAGAGCACACTTACGCTGCTGTGCACAGTGGTTAGTGGTATATTAATATCAGTATGTAGGAGGAAGACAGAAAGAGCTGTTACGCTGCCACGTACATTGGTGAGCAGTATATTAATATAACTATGTAGGAGGAAGACAGAAGAAAGCGCAGTTATGCTGCTGTGTACAGTGGTGAGCGGTATATTAATATCACTATGTAGGAGGGAGACAGAAGAGAGCGCAGTTACGCTGCTGTGTACAGTAGTGAGCAGTATATTAATATCACTATGCAGGAGGAAGACAGAAGAAAGCGCAGTTACGCTGCTGTGTACAGTGGTGAGCGGTATATTAATATCACTATGCAGGAGGAAGACAGAAGAGAGTGCTGTAACTGCTGTGTACAGTGTTGAGCAGTATATTAATATCACTATGTAGGAGGAAGACAGAAGAGAGTGCTCTTACATGCTGTGTACATTGGTTAGTGGTATATTAATATCAGTATATAGGAGGAAGACATAAGAGAGCGATCTTATACTGCTGCGTACAGTGGTGAGCGGTATATTAATATGACTATGTAGAAGGAAGACAAAAGAGAGCGTTGTTACGCTGCTGTGTACAGTGGTGAGCGGTATATTAAAATCATTATGCAGGAGGAAGACAGAAAAGAGCTCTATTACGCTGCTGTGTAAAGTGATTAGTGGTATATTAATATCGGTTTGTAAGAGGAAGACAGAAGAGATCGCTGTTACGTTGCTGCATACAGTGGCGAGCCGGTATATTAATATCACTATGTAGGAGGAAGACAGAAGAGAGCGATCTTACGTGGCTGTGTACAGTGATGAGAGGTATATTAATATCACTATGCAGGAGGAAGACAGAAGAGAGCGCTGTTACGCTGCTGCATACAGTGGTGAGCGGTATATTAATATCACTGTTAAGGAGGGAGACAGAAGAGAGCGCTGTTACGCTGCTGCATACAGTGGTGAGCAGTATATTAATATCACTATGTAGGAGGGAGACAGAAGAGAGCGCTGTTACTCTGCTGTGTACAGTGGTGAGCGGTATATTAATATCACTATGTAGGAGGAAGACAGAAGAGAGTGATCTTATGCTGCTGTGTACAGTGGTGAGCGGTATATTAATATCAGTATGTACGAGGAAGACAGAAGAGAGAGCTGTTACGCTGCTGCGTACAATGGTGAGCGGTATAGTAACATCACTATGTAGGAGGAAGACAGAAAAGAGCGCTGTTACGTTGCTGCATACAGTGGTGAACGGTATATTAATATTATTATCTAAGAGGAAGTTTGAAGAGAGCAATCTTATACTACTGCGTACAGTGGTGAGTTGTATATTAATATCACTATGAAAGAGGAAGACAGAACAGAGCGCTCTTACGCTGCTGTGTACACTGGTGAGTGGTATATTAATATCAGTATGTAGGAGGAAGACAGAAAAGAGTGCTGTTACGCTGCTGTATACAGTGATGAGTGGTATATTAATATCATTATGCTGGAAGAAGACAGAAGAGAGCGCTGTTATGCTGCTGTGTACAGTGGTGAGCAAGTATATTAATATCACTATGCTGGAGGAGGACAGAAGAGAGTGCTGTTACGTTGCTGCGTACAGTGATGAGCGGTATATTAATATCACTATGTAGGAGGGAGACAGAAGAGAGCGATCTTACGCTGCTGCGTACAGTGGTGAGCGGTATATTAATATGACTATGTAGGAGGAAGACAGAAGAGAGCGATCTTACGCTGCTGCGTACAGTGGTGAGCGGTATATTAATATCACTATGTAGGAGGGAGACAGAAGAGAGCGATCTTACGCTGCTGCGTACAGTGGTGAGCGGTATAGTTACATCACTATGTTGGGAGGAAGATAGAAGAGAGCGCTGTTACGTTGCTGCGTACAGTGGTTAGTGGTATTTTAATATCACTATGTAGGAGGGAGACAGAAGAGAGCGCTGATATGTTGCTGCGTACAGTGGTGAGTGGTATATTAATATCTCTGTGTAGGAGGAAGACAGAAGAGAGCGCTGTTACGCTGCTGCGTACAATGGTGAGTGGTATAGTAACATCACCATGTAGGAGGAAGACAGAACAGAGCGCTGTTCTGTTGCTGCGTACAGTGGTGAGCGGTATGTTAATATCACTATGTAGGAGGAAGACAGAAAAGAGCGCTGTTACGTTGTTGCGTACAGTGGTGAGCGGTATATTAATATCACTATGTAGGAGGAAGACAGAAGAGAGTGCTGTTACGTTGTTGCCTACAGTGGTGAGCGGTATATTAATATCACTATGCTGGAGGAAGACAGAAGAGAGCGCTGTTACATTGCTGCGTACAGTGGTGAGCGGTATATTAATGTCACTGTGTAGGAAGGAGACAGAAGAGAGTGATCTTACGCTGCTGCGTACAGTGGTGAGCGGTATATTAATATCACTGTGTAGGAGGGAGACAGAAGAGAACGCTGTTACGCTGCTGCGTACAGTGGTGAGCGGTATAGTAACATCACTATGTAGGAGGGAGACAGAAGAGAACGCTGTTACGTTGTTGCGTACAATGGTGAGCGGTATATTAATATCACTATGTAGGAGGAAGACAGAAGAGAGCGCTGTTACGCTGCTGTATACAGTGGTGAGCGGTATATTAATATCACTATGTAGGAGGGAGACAGAAGAGAGCGCTGTTACGCTGCTGTGTACAATGGTGAGCGGTATATTAATATCACTATGTAGGAGGGAGACAGAAGAGAGCGCTGTTACGCTGCTGTATACAGTGGTGAGCGGTATATTAATATCACTATGTAGGAGGGAGACAGAAGAGAGTGATCTTACGCTGCTGCGTACAGTGGTGAGCGGTATATTAATATGACTATGTAGGAGGAAGACAGAAGAGAGCGCTGTTACGCTGCTGTATACAGTGGTGAGCGGTATATTAATATCACTATGTAGGAGGGAGACAGAAGAGAGCGCTGTTACGCTGCTGTGTACAATGGTGAGCGGTATATTAATATCACTATGTAGGAGGGAGACAGAAGAGAGCAATCTTACGCTGCTGTGTGCAGTGGTGAACAGTATATTTGCACAGACAGCATCTTATGCTATTGTGTCCTGTAGTGAGAAGTATATTGACATTGAAGGGGTGAATAGTATTGGGAGTGGTGAATTTGGTAGCATGGCCCCTACCCCACGCTCACTCACTAAGCACTGGGTCTCTTAGGCCATTGACTGATGATGTATCGGGATTTTTTTCTGTTTTCTTTTTCCTGCAGGTTTCTGGGCAGTGACTGCCGCAGCTCTTACTTCACTAACACACAGAGGCAGAGAATTGTGAGTAAGATTCTCCATCGCCCTTTGTGTCTCTGTTGCACTCTCTGCTCTCTATTACTCTTTTCCTGTCTGTCTCTATCCCCAGCAGTTTCTCTTTTCTTGTGGTCTCCTTCCTATCTCTTTGTTCCTGCCACTCTGTTCTGCAGTTTTCATCTTCCTTTCAGACCAATGCAGAAAGCTCAGCGTGGGCTTTACGAGCTCCTAACGCCACGTTTAACGACCCTGTAAATGCAGGAAACAGATGTAAATGCCGGTGGAAAAACTAGCGCCCAGCTAATACCACGTGTATTTAAACGAACTTCAATTACTTAAATCTATTATAATCAGCCGGGCTGGTATGCAAATCATAGCTACGCACGATGCAGGGACAGGCAGAGACTGGGGTAGAGGATTTCGCAACCAGCCACAACACCAAAATTTTTACTTCAGGGTCTGAGTAGAAGTAAACCTCTAACACGTGCCCCCGACAGTAGTTTGATGGCACCTGGTGCTTTCCCTGATGCCTAGATCATCTCCTCCTCAGATGATCAGGCATCGGGAAAAGCCCCCAAAGACATGGAAATACCATCAGAGGCTGTGCCTGACGATAAAATTATCCCTGGTGGTCCAGTGTCCCCGATCCCACTCCCGACAATATTTTGATGGCATCATGAAAGGCCCTCGATGTCATGAAAATACTGTTGGGGGCCGTGCCCCACAATAAAATGACCCTTGGTGGTCTAGCGGCCCCTTCCCCCCTTAATAAAAGAAGAACCTGATGGTCTAGTGGCTCCTTCCCCCCCACCTCCCATTAATTAAAAAACAAAACCTGGTGGTCTAGAGGCCCTTACCTGATGGTCTGGTGGCTCCCAAATGCACCCTAAGCAGGAGCACTGCCTATGCGTTCCCGCTCTGCGTCAGCCATCTTGCAAAATGGCAGCATGTGGCCCCGCACAGTGCATCCTGGGATGCACAGTGCATCCTGGGATGCACTGGCTCAGGTCAGACTGCCATATGGTATTGGAGGCTTTTCCTGATGCTGTGATCGTCCCCCATTGCCATCAAAATATTGTCAGGGCTTCTATGCAAATTAGCCACATGGTGCCCGGAGAGCAAGCCAAATTAGCGCAGAGTTCTTGTGCGCTTGTGTTTGGCTTGATCTCCCAGTTTAATGCTGTGATGACTCATTTGAATGTGCATGGTTAATGGGGGGGCTCAATTGCATGCTCTATCTTTGCTGCATCCAGCATAAAAAAATATAGTTGTCGGGCCACGTTACAGTCATCTTCAGTGTGTGTCTAGCGCCGGTTTTCTGCATCGGCCTGTTTGTGTCTTGCTCCCTGACGTTCTGTGCTCTGTAGTTTTCTCTCTTCATGCTACTGTTGTCTGAAAGACTAGGAACAGGAAATACCAGGCCCTGCCCGGCCCAGCCCATAATTATGCAATAATAGCCCTGGAGGGATGGGAAGTTAATCAATACATGCATTTTCCCAATGTTATCCAGCGGTGGCCCATTGTAATCAAGTCAGCTCATGTTTATGTTTATGTTTATTCAGGTACTTGATATACCGCCGCCCCCCCCCCCCATTACATCACAAAACAGAAGAAACGGAAAAAGAAAAGGAACTACAATTCATATATAGGAAAGAGGGGGAAAGAAAAGAAAATTCATTCATTCAAAACATACTTAAAGAGAAGTGGGCAGAGCGGCGTATTGGGGGGTCATGGGGGAAGGTTAAAGGCAGAAGAAAAGAGGTGAGTTTTCAGAAGAGAATGGAACTTGAGGTAGGACTCCTCTAAACGCAGAGCAGTGGGACGGGAGTTCCATAGGGAAGGGCCAAGGTAAAAGAAGGCTGGTTGTCGGGTGGATTGTAGGTGAGTGTGGGTTGGGGAGGGAAGGTGGATGGGGTTGACGTGGACCGAGCGGAGACTGCGGGAAGGGGTGTGAAACACCTGAAGATCAGCTAGATACTGGGGTCTACGAGTGTAAATAGCTTAGTGTACCAGTATGAGGACCTTGAACCTTATCCGGAAATCCAACGGAAGCCAGAGGAGATGGTGAAGGATAGGAGTGATATGATCTCGGGAAGAAGCCGGGCTGCAGTATTCTGTATTAACTGCAGTCGGTGCTTTTGATATTTGGGGACACCGGTGAGTACTGAGTTACAGAAATACAATCTAGAAATAACTAAAGAGAGAAGAAGCGTGGAGAGGGTCTGTGGAGAGAGAAACAGTCTGATAGTGCGAATGTGCCGAAGATAAAAGAAGGAGCGCAGAGACACCTGGGAAATGTGATCATTAAATGAGAGATTGTTATCAAGTAGTACACCCAAATAGCGAAGATAGAACCGTGTGGAAACCAGATGGCGGCAGTCTTGGTGATGTTGAGAATAAGACAATTGGAAGAAAGCCAGGCAGAGATCACTGATAAACAAGTATTAAGGGGGGTGATATCTGGATGAGCATAGGAAGTGTGATGTAAGAGAAAAATATCGTCAGCGCAGTAATAAGCCGATAAGCTTGATTGCTGAACCAAGAGGGCTAAGGGAGCAAGACAAACATTGAATAATAGGGGTGATAGGACAGAGCCGCAAGGAAGAGGGTAGTGGTCAGAGGTAGAAGATCTGGAGGTAACAGCGAAGGATCTAGAATATAGAAAGGAGTGAAACCAGTGATAGTGCCCCGGAGACCTGCATCCCATAGTCTAGAAAGTAGGAGTGAGTGGTCTACAAGATCAAAGGCCGCAGATAAATCTAGAGACACCGCCACCGAGATGTCACCACGATCATGTGAGAAGTGTATTTCGTTCAAAACAGCGAACATGATGGACTCTACGCTGTGGCCTGGCCAAAATCTGGACTGACGAGAGTGGAGAAAGTGTGTTGAATCGAGGTGATGAAAAAATGATGAGATAAAGCAGTTTTTTCCAGGAGTTTCGAGGAAAAAGGCAGAGTGGAGGAGTGGCCTAGTGGTTGGGGCAAGGTACTTCAGGCTGGAAGGTCGGGGGTTCAAATCCCACTAGAGGACAGCAACCTTGGGCCAGAAGGACTGGGGTTTCTAGTCCCACAGGTGCTCCTTGTGGTCTTGGGCAAGCCACTTAACCCTCCATAGCCCATGTTCCCTGTAAAATAGTTTATCTCCAAGTTATAATGCCCTGTTCAATGTAATTTCAATTTGTTCAATGTAAACCGCATTGATGCAGAATAGCACACTATATAAGAGAATGTAAATAAATACATTTGAAACTGGTTGATAATGTTCTGGAATAAGGGGATCCAGGGATGGGTTCTTCAAAAGGGCGCAAAGCAGGGCGTGTTTCCAAGGGTGAGAAAATCCCGGTAGTGAGGCTGGAATTGATTATGGAAAGCGTCAGTGAGAGTAAGCCAAAAGAAGGTTTGGACAGCCAGGTGGATGGTATGGGGTCTAGTGAGGAGGTGGTGTTGTGTGTTGTAGAGACTAGTTTAATAAGTTCCGAGGAAGTGAGAGGGTAAAAATTGGCCCAAGAGTGGGATGGGGGGATGGGGGGGGGAGACCGGAGGAGGGAAAGTCAGTGGTTGGAGACAGAGAGGAGTGCAGGTCTCTCCATGGGGAGGCTTTACTCCAGGTGACTAGGGTGGAAGCCTTCACTTGGTCTAATCAGTAATACCTCATTTAGGTCAATAGGGAGCCATCCCCAAACTGCACAGATCACGTGCTATCCTATTACTACTACTACTACTACTACTGAGCATTTATATAGTGCTACAAGTCGTACGCAGTGCTGCACAGAGATGTAAGAGACAGTCCCTGCTCATCAGAGCTTACAATCTAGTCAAGACAATCACAGAAGGTGTAGACAGGGATAAAACTAGGGGAAAGAAAAAGGAGATCAGGTGAGTCAAGATCCAAAAGCAGCAGTGAAGAGGTGAGTTTTCAACCTGGATTTGAAGAGGGTTAGAGAAGGTGCCTGGCGTACAGACACAGGTAGTTGTTCCAGGCATAAGGTGCAGCAAGGTGAAAGGAGCGAAGTCTGGAGTTGGCAGTAGGAGAGAAGGGCACAGATGGAAGCAGTTGGCCAGAAGAGCGGAGGGGGGTTGTAAGGAGAGATAAGAGAAGAAAGGTACTGAGGAGCCGCAGAGTGAATGCATTTATAGGTCAGCAGGAGAAGTTTGAACTGGATGCGGAAACGGATCGGGAGCCAGTGAAGTGACTTGAGAATAGGAGTAATATGGGCATGACGAGGCTGGCGGAAGATTAGCCGTGCAGCAGAGTGTTGAACAGATTGAAAGGGAGAGAGATGATTCAAAGGGAGACCAGCAAGGAGTAGGTTACAGTAGTCAAGACAGGAGGTGATTAAGGAGTGGATAAGCATTTTAGTAGTGTGTTCAGAAAGGAAAGGGCGGATTTTGCTAATGTTATAGAGAAAGAAACGGCAGGTCTTAGCTATGAGATGGATATGTGTGGAGAAAGAGAGAGAGGAGTCAAAGACAGCCCCCAGATTGCAGGCCGAGGAAATAGGAAGGAGTACAGAGTTATCCACAGAGATTGAGAAAGGAGGAAGAGGAGGGGAGGTTTTATGGGGAAAGATAAGAAGTTCAGTTTTGTTCATGTTCAATTTCAAGCAGCGGTGAGACATCCAGGCAGCAATATCAGAAAGGCAGGCAGAGATCCGGGTCTGGGTTGTCGGAGAGATTTCAGGCGTAGAGAGGTAGATCTGGGAGTCATCAGCATACAGATGGTACTGAAAGCCATGGGAAGAGATAAGCGTACCAAAGGACTGGGTATATAGAGAGAAAAGGAGCGGACCCAAGACAGATCCTTGAGGTACACCAACTGGGAGCGGGGTAGCAGAGGATGAGGAGTCACCAGAACACACACTGAAAGAGCGATGGGAGAGATAGGAGGAGAACCAGGATAGTAGAGAGCCCCTAAAATCAAGCAAGGACAGGGTATCGAGGAGAAGGTTGTGGTCAACAGTGTCAACAGTGTCAAAAGCAGCAGAGAGGTCAAGAAGGATGAGGACAGAGGCCCTTGGATTTTGCCAGGAACAAGTCACTGGAGACTTTGGCAAGAGCCGTTTCAGTAGAGTGTAAAGGACGAAAGCCAGACTGTAAGGGATCCAGGAGGGCATGAGAGGAGAGGAAGTCAAGGCAGTGGCGGTGAACCGCATGTTCAAGTACAGGTGGGATCAAGTGAGGGTTTCTTGAGGAGAGATGTGACCACAGCATGCTTGAAGTCTGCAAGGACTGTTGCAGTGGAGAGTGATAGGTTGAGAATATGAGAGATGGAAGGGACAACGGTGGAGGAGATGGGGCTTAGGAGACGGGTGGGGTAGGATCAGAGAAGCCGGTGGTGAGTTTGGAGGAAGAAAGAAGGTGTGCAGCGGCAAGAGAGTTAGTCAGATGGACATAGTAGTCTTGTTTGGCAAGAGCTATGGCTGACTGGAAAGAGACAAGCATGAATTTGAAGTATAGAAAGTCTGCAGGGGAGCGGGATTTGAGCCAAGCACGCTCAGCAGAATGGGCACAGGAACGTAGATAGCAGGTAGTGGATGAAAGCCAGGGCTGGGGTGCAGAACGTCTCACAGGACGTGGCATGGGCAGAGCGAGAGCATCCAGAGCCGAGGAGAGTGCAGCATTATAGGAAGTTACTGCTTTGTCAACAGACTTAGATGACATAGTGGAAGAAAGAGATAAAGAAATGGTGGAAGAGAGAGCCAAGGGATCAATAGCATGAAGATTTCTAAATAGGTTGGAGGAGACAGGACGAGGCTGAGGCAGCGGGTGATGAAGATTAAAGCTTAAAAGGTGATGGTCAGATAAGGGAAGAACTGAGCTACAGATATTCGAGGGTAAGCAACTAGAGAAAAATATCAGATCAAGGCAGTGGCCATGCTGGTGAGTGGGGGCAGTGGAACAAAGCTGGAGGTCAAACGAGGAGGTAAGGGAGAGGAGCTTTAAAACATAAGGATCAGAGGGATTATCGACATGAATGTTAAAATCCCCGAGAATAAAAGTGGGGTAAGAGGAATCCAGAAAGAAGGAAAGCCACGAGTCAAAGTCAGTGAGAAAGGTAGAAGCAGACTTGTCAGGAGAACGATAAATAACAGCTACCCGGAGAGGAAGTGGAGTGAAAAGGTGGATGAAGTGGACTTCAAAAGAGAGAAAGGAGTGAGACTGAGGCAGCAGGAGGGGTTGGAATTGGCAAGAGGGAGAAAGTAGAAGCCCAACACCACCACCACGGCCAGTGAGACGATCCCTCGCTTCTTCTACAAGAGCCCATCCCCGTCGTCACACAGGAGGAGCCTAACACCACAGGAATCATCCCACGATGCACTTTATTTCCTTTCTGATCAACTAATTAACTCACAGGCCTCAATTCAATTTAATTTAATTTAATGTACAATAATGCTGAGAGCCCGCTTCTATCATAATAATTCAAAGCAGATTTACCTTCCACCTTGATTGTCAGAATCATGTTATGAGGGCAGTTGTATAAGGAGATGCCTAGTTCAGGTCCCTGCTTAGGCTCTATTTATAAAGACACCGAGGGTGCTGTGAGTCCTTATAAAATACCAGTGCAAGAAGCAGAGATGGTGCTTGAAAAGCAGGTGTGGACATTTGTAGCTGCTCAAGAGCTGGTGTGAAGGAATGTGGGCAAAGCACACAAGTACTTATAGAGCGGGTGGTTTGGCATGACGAGAGAGGAAGAGATTGAGGGTGATATTTGGATCAGATGTTAACAGGCGAGAGTCAGATGGGAAATTGAGCACCATGTGAAGGCTTCGACCTTTTATACAACCGAATATGTTTAAGTTGGTCCAGTGCTACACTACTGTAATGGATCATACATGGGGCTACTGGGGCAACCCAGGTGGATTTCAGCACCTTCTTTCTTGCTGATTCAAGTGAGGATCACATTTAGACTGTTGTGTCTGGCCATTTCAGCTTTGCAAAGTGAGGGTCTGGATTTGACCAGGAAACTGAATCAGTACAGCCATGATCAAGGCAAGGGAGTGTTTTTGGTGGTGCTGTCAGTGAGATGACTGTGACTGCCTCGTTCAGAGCTAGGGCTTTCTCAGTTGTGATTCCAAGTTGTGGAACGCTCTACCAGGGGGTTGCGTAAAGAGGCAAATTATGGGTTGTTGCGCTAAAATGTGAAACCATGGTTCCCTAAGTAGCATGATGAATCGTGGAGGAACTAAAGGAAGCTTTGTTACTGTTCAAGTTGTACAGAAATAAGAATCATTTTGAGAGAGCGTAGAATTTCCTTTATCGTGTTCTTATGTTGATTTTAGTCTGTTGTACACCGCTTTGATTACTTCTGTAGAAGCGTGTCGATAGTATATAAAAATGTTAAATAAGTAAGCATGAATATAGTTTAGGAAATTTCATAATTTAATGTGAGTACTTTCCATCTTTGCCCCTGCTCCTCTTAGACTGCTCTTTTGGCTACACCTCATGGCAACGCACATGTGTTCATTCCAATGCACATACGTATGTTTAGATTGGTCAGGATTTTATGCATGAAATGACTATAAAATTACCTCTGTGTGGCTTCTGTTGTGTACTGCTTGTTCCTTACATCCTCTGATTTCTGTTATTTTATTTATTTATTTTTATTTTATTAACAATTCTTATATACCGCACTCTTAGCCATCAGCGCGGTTTACATTGAACAGAAACATCCGACAATATACATTTGTCTGGTCATTACATTTAACAGGGAGTAGAACTTGGAGAAACGGGGTAACTATATACAATGGTGGTTCATCTGATACCATAGTATCAGATGAACCACCATTGTATCATACCATAGTATCATACCATACTCTAATTCTCATAGAGTATTAATGCCTTCTTAACTTTTGTCTTGTTTAATTCTTGAGGAAGTCAGGAACCTGTCTATGTAACCTTCACTACTTCCCAAACCTGACAATATCATTACTCTCTGTCAGGGAAACTATTATGCCGTGGTCAGCGGTCCTTGTCCTACTCCCTTGCCTCACTTGACGCTCACTCATCTCCTGTTAGACTCTTCCCAGTCACACACATCCTCTTGAGCTGGTCCTCTCCATGCCATTCACCTCACCCCTCAGTTTCTCTTGTGTTCCTCTCTCTGCATGAAAGAGAGCAGCCGGCTGGGATGGGAGAGAACAAACAGCAGTTATTGCAGAAACTGTGGGAGGAAGAGATGGAAAATATTATGGAAGAAAGCTGTTGCAGTAGTGTTTGACTTTAAAAAGAGAGAGTAATTAACTAAGGAGAAAAGTAAAAAGGTTAAGAGTTTTCATGAGGCATGGAGAATGTTTAAAAACACTTCGAAGCCCAGATAAATTGTATTTGACAGATTAAAAAAGGTCAAAGGAAGACCAAACAGCTGCCAGGACAGTTAATTGATGCTGTGAAAGGGGTCATTAAAGCCAAAAATGCATCTTTTAACAAAATGAAAAACAGGAACTAATGAAAAGAATTGAAACATGGAAACAGAAAAACATAGAAATGTAGGAAATTGATGGCAGATAAAGACCATAAGGCCTATCTGGTCTGCCCAACTACTGATTTCTACAAGCCCCATTCTTTCTGAGATCCTCTGCGTTTGTCCAGTGCTTTCTTGAATTCAGATACATCCTCGTCTACAGCACTCCTTTGGGAGGCAGCTCCATGCATCTTAGATTACTCCTGAGTCTATCCCCTTTCACCTTCATTCTTTGACTCCTCATTCCAAAGCCTCCTTTCTATTGAAAAAGAGTCGTATGTATTTATACCTGGGAGGTGTTTAATTGCCTCTTTTATATCTCCCCTATCCCACCTTTCCTCCAGGGTATACACATTTAATCTTTAAATTTGTTCTCATGGGAACATAAGAACATAAGATATGCCATGCTAGGTCAGACCAAGGGTCCATCAAGCCCAGTATCCTGTTTCCAACAGCCGCCAATCCAGGTCACAGGTACCTGTCAGGTTCCCAAAACGTAGACAGATGCCATGTTGGTTAGCCCAGAATTTTAAAAGCCGCCATCTGAACAGTCAACATCCTGTTTATATCCTTTCTAAGGTGTGGTCTCCCCAGAGACTTATACAGACGCACCATCACCTCCTTTTCGCCTGTTGGCCAGTCCTCTTCCTATGCACCCGTGCATCCTTCTGGCTTGTCATCTTTTCTACCTGTTTGGCCACCTTAACATTAGATATGATCGTTCCAGTTCCTGCTCCTCTTTCATGCACAGAAGTACTTCACCTCCTTTAGGCTTTGCTGTCTAAATACAGCACCCTGCATTTTTTTTAGCATTAAATCTTAGCTACTACACTCTTGACCATTCTTCAGGCTTCACTAGATTGCAGATTTTGGTATGATCTGCAAAAAAGGCAAAACTTTCCTGACAGCCCTTCTGCTGTATTACTTACAAAAATGTTGAAAAGAACCAGACCAAGGACTGAGTCCTGAGGCACACCACTGGCAGTGCCGCTTTCCTCTGAGTGCGCTCCGTGTACCACTGCCTCTTGTCATCCCCCATTCGCTCAGTTTCTAATCCACTCAGTTTCTTTAGGGCCATTCCATTGGTGCTGAGTTTATTTATAAGTCAACTATGCAGAACCATGTCAAAAATCTTGCTGAAATTTCTAACAAAGAGAGTTGTTGGCGTTACAATATCTCCTTTCAGTTTTGCCTCCTGCTTTTCATAGAGCTAACGACACCATAATGTATTCCCTCAGCTTGACAAAGTTAGTTTTCCTGAAACCTATGACCCTTGCTTTTGAATGAACTATCTCCACCCATGTCCTAATATCAAACCACACCATTCGGTGATCACTGGATTCTACATGATCATCGACTACATTTTTTCTCAAGTTGGTCCTGGAGCACCCCATAACCAGTCTGGTTTTCAGATATCTGCCAGGGATTTGCATGGGAGCATAACAGAAGTGACACAGGTTTCCTCCACCTTGCCGCTTGCTCCCCTTTACACAAATTTCCAGGCATCTAGCTCCTGGAGGGAGACCTTAGGCCTTTCCTGTATTTCTGATATTCACTCCTGGTGCATTCTGTGACTTGTAGGGCCGATTTCACATGGCAAATATTACAATGATGTGGCATGCAGATTTGAACACCAGGACTGGCCCAAAATCTCTCCCCTCCCCCCCATAGACTGGCTCACTTGGCAATTCTGGCAGTGCTTTGGTGACATTTCATTCTTTTCTCTCATCAGGTATATGAAATTCTGGCTTGTACGGTATATGGTAAACGTAAACGAGCTGAGATTGGTATCGAGCGGCTACTGAAAGAGGGCGTGTACACAGCTGCATTTCCTCTGCATGAGGTAGGAACCCTTTCGACAAGTCAAATGCTCTGAGTATAGTTATGTGATTAGTGGGGAAGAGAGCATGGCTAAACTTCCAAAAGCATTAAAGAAGTGTAGTACCTTCCATATTGCCTCTCCCTGTCACCGACCTAGCAAATTAGGACATTCCAAACAGTCTCTATGGGGTCACTTTATAACAGGCCAGGAGGTGCCTAACAACAACTTGCTGCAGGTGATTTAAACAACGTACAGCAAAAATTACAATAAAAGCCAGCTAAGACAAAGCAAAGGATAAAAACACAATAAAATGACATAGTATACATAAAAATCAATCAAATAAGACACTCGCTCACTCCCTAAGCAAAAACAAACCTAACCAAATAACCAATCAAATTTCCTTTGGAAATTGCTTAACGGTCTTGCTTGATAGACATTATTGGTGTTATATAGAAATTACCTAGTTTTGGCCTTTTATAAATCTGTTGTGATAGAAAAACTGTCCAACCACAGAGTGGAGAGAAACCACAGCACAAAACTGTTCAAATGTTCAGTCTTTTGAAATAGTTGCTCCAAGGAAAAGCTTTGCCTATACTAACAATAGCAAGCCAGGGCTCTGGTAGTTAATAGTTGAGGAGGCCAAACATGTCGCTTATTAATATTTTTCTTTCAGTTATATTTTGAGGGTCCAGGAGATTTTGCCACATAATTTCCCTCCCACTCTCTCCTATAACTTGCCTTTCTTACACAGGTTTCCAAATTCGCATTATCATTTTTTCTATTAATTGACAAAAAGTAATCTTGCTATTTGAAAATCGTTGTCAGAAAATAGTTATTCTATCAACCAACCATCCCAATCATGAGTATAATTCAACGCAGTCACTGTGGTGCCTTAGTTCTTAGGTAGACCATTCAGAGAATTAGAGCCCGTACCATCTGCCTCTAACTCTGCTATGAAAAAAGGAGCTCACTCAACTCAAACAGGAATCAGCTGCAATTAAACGTGCCTCCTGGACTATATGCATCCAAACAATTTACCCCACTCCCACAGAGAATTAAACAACCCAGGAATAGATGGGCTACAAGGGGCTCAGATAGATCACGCCCTGTGACACACAGGCATCCATTCTCCTAACCGCTGCCCCTACAAAATTCCTCTGCTGCGCTGGAACATTGCGATGCTCGTTAAGAGAAAGCTGCGAGAATTACTCACTGCCAACAAAATTCCCACATCACTGGCAAATCATCACAAAACAGAAAAGTCTCACCTCATGGAGACTCTGTGATCTGAGGTGTTAACCTAGGAACATCTTCCAAGGGTTCCATCAAGGTGAAATGCCTTCCTGGATCCTCAGTTAACACAAATACAAACCATTATCGGCGAGGAAAGAAAGGGCACTAAAATAGATGCTATAATTCACATGGGGACAAATGACCTGTAAAGAAGCAGCAGCATTGCAACACAGAGAAATTTCCAGAAGTTGGGGGAGGAGCTAAAGCCCATGTTGAGGACTATAGTTTTTTCAGAAGTACTATCTACTTATGAAAAGGGAAAGAGAGGCTCCATCATACAGACAGCTTCAATAACTGTCTCAAAAGCTGGTGTCTACAAGGTTTTGGATATTAGAAGCTGGGGCAATGTCTGGAAAACAAAAAAACAATATTCTAATGATGGTGACATCTTTCCGTGGCAGGAAGAAGGATCCTAAGTGTGAAATTTAGATGATATATTACTAGGCATTTAAACTAGAGGATGGGGGTGGCCCATGGAAGCTGATGAGTTCAAGATGTCACCCTCGGAAAAAGCAAGACCACAGTAGGGAATAAACAAAATAAATCATCTTAGCAACACACTCCTCAACAACAAAGAAGAAGAGGAGACTAGGCAAAGGGCAATAAAGAATATGAAAGAGTCAACAAAAAAGAACTGGAAAGCAATGAGCACAAATGCTCACAGTCCAGACAAGAAAGTTCCAGATCTGCAGGACCTATGGTAGAGGCAGACTTAGATTGTTGCTATTACAGAGACATGTTTCAATGAATCCCATGGAGAGGATGTGGCCATAGCAGGCTATAACCTCTTTGGGAGGAAAGGAGATGTCCGAAAGGGTGGAGGAGGACACCTTTATGTTAAAAACCAGTATTAAAGCAACTGAATTGCAGATGGTTTGGGGAAAGGAGGAAAGTGTCCTCTACAGACCTTCAACTGAAACACAGAAACTGGAAGAGATTTGGCCATGGATATCCAAAGGTTGGGAGATGCTGCTGTTAGGAGATTTCAGCCTGCTGGATGTGGATTAGGATATCCCATCTATAGAATCAGAAAGGAGAGAGATTGTGGAAGACATGCAAGGCACTCTGCTCAGACAAATGGTGAAGAAACCCATACAAGAAGGGGTGACACTGGATTTAGTACTCACAAATGGAGACAGTTGGGAAATAATCAAGTACCTGTAAACCGTGTAATTCCTCAAGCGGGATATTCAGCAGCACTAACATAGTCAGGGCAGGCTGTGTCGCCCCCCAGCCCCTGAATTAGCCCATTTTCAGTCCCAGCCCCTCATTCCCAGTATCAGACCATTACTAATATCAGTCAGCCCCCCCTACCCAGAAGCAGCCCATTTCCAGTCCCCACAACCCCAATATAAGCCCTTTCCAATCCCAGCCTCCTAGTCCCAATATCAGCCCATTTCCATCCCCCAGTGCAATTCCTGCACTCTGGCAACCACCACCCCTCCCTGCAGCAACGCAGCCACAGGAGCATTTGCTTTTGCTCCCCCAGCTGTGCTATTCTTAAGCCACAGTTCCAGTGTGTATAGTACAGCCATGGGAGCAAAAGAAAATGCTCCTGCGGCTGGGTTAATGTCTAACACAGCCGAGGCTCAGGAGGCAGAGAGTGAGCTAGTGTGGCGGACTTCCTGAGCCCCTATTGTGGTGCACCCTAAGACAGTGTCTCACTGGCTGTATTCTTAAGCCGACCCTGAGGTCCTGCTAACAGAATAAGCCCCACTAAGGGATAGTCAGCTGCACTAACCAGACAGTGCTGGGGCCGTCTGTGGGTAGGGTGAGGGCAGACCCATCCTTATCCAGTTAGTGGTGATTTTCAGTCCACTAACGGGATAGGTGCCTGACTAAAGTGAGGTCATTTCAATAGCTGTCCTGACTTTCTGTGGTCTGGCTTCCCGGTCAGCAGCTGAATATTACCACACCACTCAGGGCCAGAGGATATCCCGATTCTGGTACTGAAGATTTGGTTTCAGTTTTACCCCAGTGGTCAAACACTTTAAATCACCAACAGCTGCAGGCTGAATGTCAGGTCCAAGATAAGTATTTTTTGATCCTCTCCAACAAGAGGATTGCTTGAAAGATAAATAAGCAGACTACTTTCTGGATTTGTTTATTATTGAGTCTTGGTCGATAGGGTTTAATATATAATTTGCTGTTTTACATTTGTTTTATTATGATTTCTTTGTTTTGGTTGCCTCCCACCCTGATGTGGACTAATGTTTTGTTTAATATTTTTGCTGTATTGGATAGTTAATTGGGCAGTTCTTATATTTCCCTGCATTATATCTATGATAATCTCAATAAAAATACAATTTAGAAGAAGCTCTCATGGATTTATATTCCTCTTCTCTCTTTGATAAGCACTTTGGTGCCAGACTCTGAACCATTTTCATAACCAAACCTAAAATCTTAATCTCACACCTAACAGGCCAATTGCAGCATCAACCACGTGGAATAACCTCCCAGAGAGAGGCGCAACTAGAATCATTATCTGTAGTTTTATAAGCAGGTTAGAGCCTGGTTATGGGAACGAGCGTTGGAAATGCTCCGGAGTTGAGCTTAGCAATAAGGGGGAGGGGGGAGTTTGTTTTGGGAGTTAGGGTTAGTGGGAAGTTGAAGTAGGGTATTATTGGGTTATCAAGTGGGATTTGATATAATGGTATTGCGATGTTGTCTTGGGTGGTTCGGTTGAGGAAAGAGCTAATTGTGATTCAATAAATTAAAGTCTTTTAAGCCAATTTTAAAAAGAAACAGAAGTGTCTATCTTTCTAGAATTCTTGGGGTAAACTGGCAGAAAGTGTGGTTAGACTGAAACTGCGTATACCTGCGCTTGCTCAGGAGAAGGGGTAAAGGTTAGCCCCCAGTGGATGCTCTGCCCAAACTCTGCCGTGGATCACGTGAAAGAATCGCCAGTTTTCTGCGTGCAGCCGCTGGGGTAATTTCATGAAGCCCCTTGTACATGTGTGGTCAAAGCTGCTAGTGTAGCTGGTTATAAAAGGTTTGGATAAATTCCTGCAGGAAATTTTATTTATTTAGACAGTTTTGTATACCGCCTTATCCTTCAATCAAAGCGGTCACAACACAATTGGGGGATACATTTAACACGCAGGGATATGAGACACATACACTAATACTTACAGGGAACATGGGCAATGGAGGGTTAAGTGGCTTGCCCAAGACCACAAGGAGCATCTGTGGGACTAGAAACCCCAGTCCTTCCGGCCCAAGGTTGCTGTCCTCTAGTGGGATTTGAACCCTTGACCTTCTGGCCTGAAGTACCTTGCCCCAACCACTAGGCTACTCCTCCCTAAAAGTATTAAAGGCTGACCTGGGGGAAGCTACTAGTTATCCCTGAAGATGTGGCATGGAATCTGGCTACTTCTGGGGCTATTCCAGGACCTGGATTGGCCACTGTTGGAAACATGATACTGGGCTTGATTGAGCTTTGCTTTGACCCAGTAGGACTATTCTTATGTCCTTATACTGTATGAAAACTCATGAATATTCACTTTGGATATTCTGGAGACAGGGGCAGCTCAAGGCAGTCTGCTGCCTGAGGTGAAGAATGAGATGGTGCCCCCCCTCCCCACTACCTTAGAGGGGGCGGGGCTTTTTTCAGAAATCCACTCAGAGACTGAACCAAACCAAAAAGCTGATTAGATTATATGGAGGAAATGCAAGATGTTTGCACACAGGGCCGTATCGAGCTGCAATCGTGCCCTGTGGACTTGCAGCTCGGATGCACGCCCCCCCCCCCTCGTCCCCCATACCTCCGTCAAGCGCTGCCTTCTCTTTCCCTGCTACTGCCGCCCTCTGTTTTTTTCACTGCGGTGCCGGCAGCAGGGAAAGAGCAGGCAGCGCTGGACGGAGGTATGGGGAGGAGGAGGGGGGCTTGCGCCCGATCTGAAAGGCGCCGGCACTTTAAGCAGATCTATCCCTCCCTGCTCTGACATTGTGTCAGAGGAGGGAGGGACCAGACCTGCTTAAAGTGCTGCGGAAAGGCTTGGGGGTGCATTTTACCTGCCTACTATTGTCCTGCCAGCGGTGGCAGGGTAACAGCAGAGAGCCGAAATGCGCCCCCCAAGCCTTTGCGCCCTGTGCAGCTGCACTGCTTGCACAGGGCTAGGTACGGTCCTGTTTGTACACCAAGGAACTTAAAGACAGCAAGAACCAACAGCACAGTTTATAAAACTAAATTATAACCCATTGTTATTTTGTTATAAACTGCGTTATGGTTCTCGCTTTTTCTTTTTCAACATATATTTTGCATTCACAGTAGGTGCAGAGAAGAACCAGGACATTCACCCACAGAACTCAATATTTAAAAAAAAAAATCTGATTCTGATCATCTCACTAACAACAACAACAACCACTATTCTCCAGTACCAGGCATATTGTGAACTAATACAAAACCCTACAACAAAGAGCAAACCTACCATACCATACCATATCAGCACAAACTTCCAAAACTCACATAAGGAGCGCATCCAAAAAAAGCGTCACTGTAAATACTACAGTGGGCCCTGGAACATCCATACACTTATTTGAAAAGCTGAACAAGTTAAATTACTACAGTATAGTATAGATCTTTATGTACAAACTCCATGTTAACAGAACACCTGACCTCATTCACACACGCACAACATCGACCCTCACCAAGTACAGAATAAGTAACCACAATCTAAAGTAAAAATAAAAATATGTAGACAAAATTTAAACTGAAACCCCAAGAAGCCAGAGTCCACATGCAGTGCAACATCAGATAAATAAGAGATGCAGTTCCCCAATACTGTGTAAAATATAAAAATAGCACAAAGTCCAATCAACAAAATTAAATAAAATTATTTTTTCTACCTTTGTTGTCTGACCATTTTATTCTCTGATCATGCTGGTCCCGATCTGAGGCTTCTGCTTTCCTGTCTTCTCTTAGCTCTCTTTCTGTGGTCTATGGTCCATGGTCCATCTGCCATTTCTTATCTCTTCTTTTGTTTTCTTCACTTCCTTCCATCAGCCCATTTCCAGTTCCAGTAACCCTCCCCAGTATCAGTCCCCTTTCCAGTCCTCCCCTCCCAGTACCTTCCAATGTCAACCACCTTGCATTCCCACGACTGCCATTGGTGTCCATTCCCTTCCAGTCTCCCTCCTTTCCTACTGTCCAGCCCCTTCTAGTCCAAATACCATCCCAGGTATCAGCTCAGGTCCACTCTCAGTGCCACCCCCCAGTCAGCTCCCTTCCAGCCTCCTCCCTATTACCCAGCCACCTACCACTCCCATCCCCAAGTGTCAGCTCCCTTCCAGTCCCCCTTTGATACATCCCAAGTGTCAGCTCCTTTCCAGCCCCCTCCTTCCCTTCCTGCCTTATCCTTCCCCTGGCAGACCCTCTCAGTATCCGCTCCCTTCCAGTCCTATTCTACCATCCCCCCGCATCAGCCCATTTGTAGCCCTAGCCCCTAGTTTTCTTCCAGGGCCAGCAGCACTCTCCTCCCCTCACCTATTAGCCCATTTCCTGTCCCAGCCCATTTCTAGTCCTATTCCCTTTATCAGCCCACTCCAGTCCTAGCCCCTCAATCAGCCCATTACCAGTTGTAACCCTCCAATAAGTCCATTTCAGTCCTAGCACCCCAGTCAGCCTATTTCCTGTCCTACTCTCCCCCCATAGCCCATTACCAGTCCTAGCCCCCCTCCTGATCAGCCCATTTCCAGTTCTAACCCCCCATAGCACATTAACAGACCTAGCCCCCTCTCCTGATCAGCCCATTTCCAGTACTAACCCCCATTAGCCCATTTCCAGTTCTAACCCCCCAATAGCCCATTACCAGTCCTAACCCCCCATTAGCCCATTTCCAGTTTTAACCCCCATAGCCCATTACCAGTCCTAGCCCCCCTCCTGATCAGCCCATTTCCAGTACTACCCCCCCATCAGCCCATTTCCAGTTCTAACCCCCCCCATAGCCCATTACCAGTCCACTCTTAACCCCCCAATCAGCCCATTGTCTTACCTCTGGCATAAGAAGCAACTGACGCTGCTGCTCCAACGGCGGCAGAAGCAGAATGAGGAGCCCCACGGCCGCCTGCCCCCCGGAGAGCCTGCTGGTTTCCCCTCTTCGCCAGCTCCGCTTTGCAGAGCCGCGGTGAAGGGACAGTGTTTCCCATCAGCACTGCGGGCTCAGCTTTAACAGAGCCGCGCGGTTAAGGGAAACACTGTCCTTTTGCTGTGGCTCTGCAAAGCGGAGCAGGCGAAGAGGGGAAACCAGCAGGCTTGGCGGGGGTGGGGTGGCCGGGTGGCCACGGGGCTTCTCATTCTGCCGCTGCCGCTGGAGCAGCAGCGGCACCTGATTCTTACAATGTTGTTGTTTTTTTTTTTTGAAGGCCGAGTGAGGCGGTCTTTTTGGGGGCAATTTTGCCGCCCCCAAAAAGTTGCCACCTGAGGCCACCACCTCACTTGGCCTCATTATAGAGCCACCCCTGTCTGGAGACCCTGTATTGTCGCCAGGACAGCTTGGGAAGCCTTGGGGTAAAAACTAATGCAAAACTGACAAAAACTATGATAAATCTTTTCCTACTTCCTGTGCGTGTGGAATGGGAATAAAATGCTACAGACTTATAAAATGAAGACAGCACAGCTGGCCCATGAGAGATTTAGTCAGTCAACCATGGTGATTAGTGGTAACCACAGTCCCCAGTTTTTTGCTGCAGCTCAAGGGGAGATTCCATGGCAAGAGTTAGAAATGTCAGCTGCAGTTTCTGAAATTCTGAAGTACATTTGCAAAAATCTCTGTATATTTGAACCCCAAATAATGTTGTATATTATGATGTTTCTTGTATTTCCTGTTAATTTATTTGATCCATTTTGGTGTTCGGTTTATCTAGTAGGCATATGGATGTTCTAGGGCCCATGGCAATATTTACCATGCTGCTTTTTTCTGGGTAGACCCCTTGTTGTATGAGTTTTGGAAGTTTATGCTGGTATGGTTGATTTGGCCTTCAGTGACTTTTGTAGGGTTTTATATTAGTCCCCAATATTCCTGGTACTGGAGAATGTTTTTTGTTAGTGAGATGACCAGAATCAGAATTTTTTTTTAATATATTGAGTTCTGTGGGTGAATGTCCTACCTCTGCTCTGCACCCGTTGTTGAGGAAGGGGGTTCTGTGAATGCAAAATATATGCTCAAAAAGAAAAAGCAAGAACCATAACGCAGTTTATAACAACAAAATACAAATGAATTATAATTTGGAGTTACAAATTGCTGTGGTTCTCGCTCTTTCTTTTAGTTCCTTGGTGTACAAACATCTTGCATTTGCTCCACATTTTCTATGCGGCTTTTTGATTTGGTTCAGTCCCTGACTGAAGTTTTGAGAAAGATCCCTCCCCCCAGCTCCTGGGGGGGGGGGGACACCATCTCATTCCTCGCCTCAGGCAGCAGATTGCCTTGAGCCGCCCCTGCCTTTAAAGACACCAAATACTCAGAGCAAAGAGGAACCCCTTCTAGCCTACTCTAGGGCCATGTGCATATGCAGCTTCCTGGGGGTGACACTCTGGTACTGTGGCATTCCTCTGCTCCTCTTCTGGCTCGCCAGTCTTTTTGGGATCTCTGATACCCTTCCTCCAATTCTCTGGGAACTGCTATCTGGTCTTACCTGTGGGTGCCAGAATTTTAATTTGGACCCTGCTACCTGCCTCTACAAACTGAACCATGAGTGTACCAGACTGAGCCTTTTTCTGGTGGTGAGGGAGGGGGAGATCTGGCTAATGGGGCTGCAGGTTGTGATGAGACTGGAGAGACGGGGAAAAGGAATTGAGAGACACAGTTACTGTTTGTCCTTTCTCCCATCCAGGGCTCCTTTGAGATGCCAGAGTACGAGGTGCCAGTAGAAGACCTGAATCCACGGCAGGTGCTCCAGCATTACTGGGCTCGCTGGAGCTGTTGGTACCGGTACCAGCCCCTGGACCACATCCGTGAATATTTTGGAGAAAAGATTGCTATTTACTTTGCATGGCTTGGTGAGTCTCTCTCTCTATCAGTCTTTTCCATTCCACTCTGCCCTGATGTGAATAAGTTGGTCAGTCCGGTTCTGTAGTAATCTCTTGTCCAGCACTGTCTCTAATATGAATCCATCCATCTCTGACTCTGGAACCTTCTCTGGCCTTGCCTGCCCCAGAGTACAGTCTCCAAGCTGGGTGAATAAGTAGGACAGGGTCTGTCTCTGTTTGTCTGGTCCCACGTACCTCCTCCAGCCTACCCTCTTGACGTATCTTTGGCTAAGCAATTCTGTGTTCCAAAGTCAAGCTAAACTAATGATTTTCCCATGGAGGGGGCCATGATAAACATGAAGGTGCTGAAACTGGGGGGAGGAGGGGGCTTGGAATACAGATTAGGCAAGGTTTAGGGAAGTAGGGAAGATTTAAATAGTATTTAAATAGTTGCATATCAACACAATGTCTCCTGTTGTCTCCTCCTGTAGAAATGTGTGTGGATTTTGTACTATGCGAATATCTTAAAAGGACATGCACATTTCTGTGGGGTCCTCACTGTGCCATATTGCTTATCTGTTAATTTCCTGTGAGCTTTTCTAATCTGCTTTTTTCCTTTTTTTTTTCATTCTTCATCTATTTCTATTGTCCTCCTCTCTTCTGCTCTCCTGTGCTGTCCTTCCCCTTCACTCTCTCCATTTATATCCTCACTCTTTTGTTTCCTGCTTTTTTCTCATTCCTTCTCTCTTTCTCTCTCTCATTCTCCATGTCTCCCAATCTCATTTCTCACTCTTTCTCCCATTCTTTCTTTCCCTCATTCTATTTCTTTCTCTCACATTGACTCCTCTCCTCCCTTTTTCTCATTCTCCCCCTCATGTTCTCTCTCAATCTCTTTCCTCACTCTCTTTTTGTCTCATTCTCCCTGCCTCCCATTCTTTCTTTCCCTAATTCTCTCTATTTCTCTTTTTCTCACTCTCTCCCATTCCCTGTTTCTCATTCTCCCTCTCTTACTCTCTGTCTCTCGTTCTCTGCCATTCCTTCTCTTTTTCTCTACCTCACTCTCTCCACCTCTCATTCTTTCTTTCCCTCTTTCTCTGTTTCTTTCTCTCACTCTCCCTGTCTCCCGTTCCCTCTCTTTCTTATATTTCCTGTCACACGTTATCATCCATTCTTTCTCTTTCTTTCTCTGTCTTACTCTCTCTTTTCGCCATTCTCTTTTTTTCTCATTCTACCTATTTCTACCTGTTTCACTCTTCCTGTGTCACATTTGTTCTTTTGTCCCTTCTCTTTTTTCTCTCATTCTTAATTTCCCGATCTTTCTAAATCTCTCGCCTTTTCTTGCTCCGTGTTCTTTTTTCTTTCTCTCATTCTCTATTTCTTTCTCTCACTTTTCCTCTTTCCCCATTCCCTCATTGTCTTTTTCTCTCCTTCTCATGTGCTGTCTCATGTCCTCTTCTCATTCTCTTCTCTCTTTTTCACTCTCACTCTCTTTCTTCCCCTCATTCTATTTCTCTTTCCCTCAATCTCCCTATTTCCCATTCTCTTTTTACCTTGCTGTATCTACTTTGCTCACTCTGTCTCTCATTTGTTCTTTTCCTCATTCTCTTTTTCTCTGTCTCATTTTCCATTTCCCAATCTTTGTAAATCTCTTTTTCTCTCTCCCCCTGAGTCCTATTCTTTTTTCCCTCGTTCTGTTTCTTTCTCACTCTTCTGTTTCCCATTCTCTCATTTTCTTATTCTCATGCGCTGTCTCCCATTCTCTTCTTGTTCCTTCTCTCGTTTTCTCTCTCACTCTCCTTGACTTAAATTCTCTTTCCTTCAATCTCTTTCTTTGTGTTACTCTTCCTGTCTCACATTATTTCTTCTCCTCATTCTCTTTATATCTATTTCTCTCCCTGTCTCCCATTCTCTTTTTCTCCATCTCTCTCTCTTGCTCTACCCTACTCTCACTCTCTAGGATTTTACACAGTCTGGTTGCTTCCAGCCGCAGTTGTAGGTACCTTTGTGTTCATCTCTGGCCTTGTTACCATGGGAACAAACGCACCAGCGTGAGTATCTCTTGCTAGATGGAGGAATGCTTTATGTTCCCCTGGGGATTAGTACAGTGGATACTAGTTTTACTGGACAGTCACCGAGCTGCTGATAAAGGGTAACTACCAGGCTCCGAGTCGTGAGTCAGTCCTGCTTTCTCATATGAAGATACTCCCAAATGCTTTGAAATAGGAGTTTAAAAATGAATATTGACTCATGATTCCTAATAAGTTGAAGTCAAGTGACCATTTGGGATGGATGAGCAACGGGGGTGGCATCAGGAAGAGAGGGGCACTAGAAGGACTGGGACGTTCCTGTTGCTTTGTGGAGGGAAAGGGTTACCAGGAAATGTTGGATGGATAGTATAGGAGGAGAGGAGGTAACCACCTGGTAGAGAGGGACAATGGGAATAGTAGGAGGGGAGAGATATCTTTCACCGCTTGGGTAGAAAGAGACCGCAGTTTTAGTGAATATCTCCAGTATCGTTTTTCTTAATCACCCTGGAAGTAAAGAAGATAATTCAGTAAGATAATATTGTTTCACTGCTGTTTACCACCCTTTGCTTTTTAGATAGTCAACACAGATAAATAATAAAACAGATCACACAGGAATTTACTCTGCAGAGACTTTTACTGTGCAGAGTGCTTTGAAATCCATTGATAGGGGATGTGCCTGTGGGGGATTGTGCCTATGTGTGAGATTTCCCAGGGGATGTGCCTGTGGGGGATTGTGCCTATGTGTGAGATATCCCAGGAATCCCCCCACACCCTTACATTCTTGTCTTAGTGTGATGTGGCCTTAGGATTTTCCTTTGCAGGAGATGAGGGGGCGGGGGTGAGGCGTGGGTTTCCTGCTGGAGTCTCCTGACTGCAGGGGATATGTCCCAGAATTAGCTGCCTGTTGATATGAGTGACAAAATCAATTAGACTTGAAACTCCCCTTGGGAAGCAAGGAGAACTGGTACCGGAGCTGCAAGTCCAGCAATGATCCTGAAGCCCTGACAGTCAAAAAAGCAAGCAGAAGTGGGACCAGAGCTGTAGAGCTGGTGGGGCTCTGCGGACCGTGCCAGCCAAAGACAGGTGGAGTATCTGGGACTGGATCCGTGCGGCATGTGGGGGAAAATGAGCTAAGTGTATGTGATGGAAGGGAGCCGTGGCAGAGGGGAGATTAATACCAATGGAGGGGATTGCTAGGGGGAGGGGGGAGGTGGGAGGCAAGATGGAAGCCAATGGGAGGTAAAGGTTGAGACCAAAGGAGGGGTTGCTAAGCAAACACAC
The DNA here is from genome assembly GCA_033557465.1 of Ichthyophis bannanicus. Lineage (NCBI taxonomy): Eukaryota > Metazoa > Chordata > Amphibia > Gymnophiona > Ichthyophiidae > Ichthyophis > Ichthyophis bannanicus. The sequence continues at coordinate 20,667,359 of CM066042.1, forward strand.
CCATCGGCAAGAACATCTTTGGAAAGGTCGAAGCCATGGATGGAATACACTTTTGAAATCTTCTTTTCAAATGGAATGAAAGAATTGTGACTGAATAAAGCAGAGGAAGGCACAATATTATTTCAAGTCGCAATTTGCATAGGACACAGAGAGAGGAACTGGGATGACATTTTACAAAAGGCGCCACTGAACACACAGTTTTTCCTAAAAAATAAGGACACCGTGGATATAGGTAGAGCTGGAGAAGTGATTTCAAAGCTGCGCATGCAAAGAGCCGCATACTCAGCAGCTTCCATGTAGAGGTTCCGGCGGGTATACGTATAAGAAACAGAATTTCAGACAATGATAGATGTAAGCGTAGTTAACTGGGTAAATTGTGACTTTAAAGCCGATAGAAAGCAAGGGGGTGAAGCATAATTACCGCCTCAATGACCTGTCTCAAGCCCCAGTCGAAATGAGCACCGTGCAGAAGCTTACGAGTATGCACACCTCAGAGAAGGTGTAAAAGCCGGGGGGGGGGGGGCATTTCTGGAACCCACTGTAAAATGAGAAGTAGATGTGTAAATCAAGTGACCTGGGCTAAGTGCAGATCGCTATTTACACATGGCTGCCATCGACATGCTTAACTGCCGCTGCTTGTATAAGTAGGCGTCATGCAAGACTTATAATGATGTGGAGGAGGAGCCTAATGCTTAGAGCAGCAGACTGAGAACAAGGAAAGTCAGCGTCAAGTCTCACAGCTGCTCCTTGTGACTGTGGGAAAGTCACTTAACCCTCTACTGCCTCAGGTTCAAACTTAGATCGTAAGCCCTCCAGGGACAGGAAGATACATACCTACAGTAGCTGATTGTAAGTCACCTTAAGCAACTACTGAAAAAGGCGTGAACTAAATCCAAATTCACATCCCTGCCCCCTTGGTATTGCTTCTTTCATTTGCAGTACTCATATTCTTCCAGATTTATATCCCGGAAACACCACTGGAATAATCTCACTCTAAGATCAGCCATACTGCTTCAGACCAAAGGTCCATCAAGCCCAGTATCCTGTTGTCAACAGTGGCCAATCCAAGTCACAAGTACCTGTCAGATTCCCAAAAGTAGCCAGATGATTCCATGCTGCTTATCCCTAAGGGTAACCAGTGGATATCCCCAGGTGTACCTTAATAACAAGTTATGGACATTGACTCCAGGACCAACTTCTGAATATACCACCTCATCAGCTTGCAAAACAAGACAAACAGCTCCAGCAGATACCCGACACCAAGAAAACACCTATAAGTGACAACTCCATGGGATGCTGTTCCAAGGGTTGCAGAGCAGAGATGGCATCCATCTGTCCAAGAAAGGTCAACGCGTCTTCAGTAGCAGACTGGCTAATCTACTGAAGAGGGCTTTAAACTAGATTCGTTGGGGATGAGTGAAGAAAGCCCCCAGGTAAGTGAAAGCCCCCAGGTAGGTGATACATTAAATAACTTTATGGAAATGGGTAACAGGGGTAACATATGGAAAGCAGTGTGTATAAATGCCCGTAGCATAGGAAATAAGATCCCTGATGTTGAAGCTTTGGTGGGAGTGGCTGACTTGGATTTAGTGGCAGTTACAGAAACATCGTTCACAGAAAACCATGATTGGGATGTAACTATACCTGGCTATACTTTATTCAGAAAGGACAGGGTAGGAAGTAGGGGAGGAGGAGTGGCACTATATGTAAAAACTACTATTAAAGCTTTGGAATTACAGAGCTTAAAAGGGAGAGAGGAAGCATTGTGGGTTAAACTAGAAAGAGGGAAAGAGAAATCTATTTGCATTGGTGTGATATAGAGACCTCCCTCACAAGAGGAAGAGGTGGACAGAGAGTTAATTGAAGACATACGCAGCATTACTAGGAAAGGGGAAGTGCTACTGATAGGAGATTTCAATATGCCAGATGTTGATTGGCACATTCCTGCTGCAGTATCATCTAGAAGTAAGGAGATCCTGGATTCTCTACAGGGAGAACTATTCAGGCAATTGGTAACAGACCCCACACGTGAAGGGGCCATACTTGATTTGGTGCTTACCAATGGGGAAAGTGTTTCTGATGTTGTAGTGGGAGATCATTTTGCATCCAGTGATCACCAGACGGTGTGGTTCAGTATTAGGACTAGGGCTGTTAGAATCCATTCCAAGGTGAGGATCTTAGACTTTAGGAAGACTAACTTTGCGAAGATGGGCCAATACCTCAGGGAGTCGTTAGTGGGATGGGAACAGCTGGGGGATGTAGAAAAACAGTGGGCAAAACTGAAAGAGAATATTTTAAGGGCAACCAACCTTTTTGTTAAAATGGTAAATAAAGGTAAAAGGAAAAGGAGACCGCTATGGTTTTCGAAAGAAGTAGCTGAAAAAGTGAAGAAAAAGAGGGAGGCCTTCATGAAATACAAGAGATCACAGAGAGAGGTAGACAGGCATCTGTATTTGGAAAAACTTAGAGAAGCTAGCAAAGTAGTCAAGAAAGCAAAGATTCAAAAGGAGGAGGAAATAGCCAATGCAATAAAATGGGGAGGATAAGACATTTTTCAGATATATTAGTGAGAAGAGGAAGGGCAAAAGTGGTATTGTCAGACTCAAGGCTGCAGGGGAGGAATATGTAGAAGCTGATAAGGATAAAGTGGAATTGCTTAACAAATATTTTTGTTCTGTGTTCACAGATGAAGAACCATGAGTGGGACCTCAGAAAACACCCACAAATAGGAACAGAAGCGAGGGACATCTTGAACAATTTTCAGAAGACTGTGTTCGTGAGAAACTAGCTCAACTTAAAGTAGACAAAGCGATGGGACCGGATGGGATACACCCTAGAATACTGAGGGAACTTGGGGACTTTCTAGCAGCTCCACTGACTGACCTTTTCAATGCCTCGTTGGAGTCGGGAGTGGTGCCAAAGGACTGGAGAGAGGCTCATGTGGTGCCCTTACACAAAAGCGGAAGTAAGGATGTGGTTGAAAACTACAGGCCGGTTAGTTTAACTTCGGTGGTGAGTAAATTATTGGAAACGCTGCTGAAAGAGAAAATAGTGAGGTTTCTGGAGTCCAGTGGATTACAGGATCTGAGGCAGCATGGATTCACCAGAGGCAGGTCTTGTCAGACAAATCTGATTGATTTCTTTGACTGGGTGACCAGGGAGTTGGACCGAGGGAGAGCTCTAGATGTGGTGTATTTAGATTTCAGTAAAGCCTTTGACACTGTTCCTCACAGGCGACTTATAAACAAACTGAGCACCCTAGGGATGGACGCTAAAGTTACTGCTTGGGTTAGAAATTGGTTGGGTGGGAGGCGACAGAGTACAAGTAAATGGAGCTCACTCTGAGGAGAAGGATGTTACCAGTGGTGTGCCCCAGGGATCTGTCATTGGTCCGATTCTTTTTAACATCTTTGTTAGTGATATAGCGGAAGGACTGTCGGGTAAGGTTTGCCTCTTTGCGCATGATACCAAAACCTGCAATAGAGTAGACACCCAGGAAGGTGTAGATAACATAGGAGGGATCTAGATAAGCTTGAAGAATGGTCTAGAATTTGGCAGCTGGGATTTAATGTTAAAAAATGCAAGGTCATGCATTTGGGCTGCAGCAATCCAAGGGAGCAATATAGTATAGGGGGTGAAGTACTTTTGTCCACTAAAGAAGAGCGGGACCTAGGTGTGGTTGTGTCTGATGATCTTAAAGTAGCTAAACAGGTAGAAAAGGCGACGGCAAAAGCTAGAAGATGCTTGGGTGCATACGGAGAGGAATGGCTAGCAGAAAAAAGGAGGTGATAATGCTTCTGTATAAGTCTTTGGTGCGACCTCATTTCGAGTATAGTGTGCAATTCTGGAGACCGCACCTTCAAAAAGATGTGAACAAGATGGAGTCGGTGCAGAGGGTGGCTACTAAAATGATTAGTAGTCTTCATTATAAAGCATATGAGGACAGACTGAAGGATCTTAATATGTACACCTTAGAGGAAAGGCGGGATAGAGGTGATATGATTGAGATGTTTAAATACCTCCGTGGCATAAATGTTCAGGGAGAGAGCCTCTTTCAATTGAAAGCAAATTCTGCTACAAGGGGACATGGGATGAGGGTGAAGGGAGATAGATTCAGGAGTGATATGCGGAAATATTTCTTTATGGAAAGAGTAGTGGATCTATGGAATAGTCTCCCAGTGGAGTTGGTAGAGATGAGGACAGTAACTGAATTCAAAAAAGCATGGGACAAACACAGAGGATCTCTAAAGGTAATAAGGGGACTGTTGTAGTTGTTGATATGGAAGGACAGACTAGATAGGCCATGTGGTCTTTTTCTGTCATCATATTTCTATGTTTCTATGTAACTCCAATACCACACCAATCTCAGAATGGGAGACCTTTGAGACAGTCTCCAAAGAAAGAATTGAAACCAACATATCAAGCCTCAGTACCAATACATCCCTCCTAGACCCCTGCCCGGTAACCGGGATAAAGAACACAAGACAGGATCTAAGCCCAGCACTCGCCTTCATTGTGAACGAATCCCTCAAACAGGGATTAATGCCTACCAACCTTAAGACATCCATTATCCGCCCAACCCTCAAAAAGCCTGAACTGGGCCCAGCAGACCCTGCATCTTACAGACCAGTAGCTAGCCTCCCATTCACCACAAACTTATTGAAAAAATAGTTCAACAGCAACTGCAGGATCACCTAGACAACAACAGCACTCTAGACCCACAGCAGCATGGGTTCTGCCCTCAACATGGAGTAGAAACCCTCATGATCCCACTCACAAACACCCTAATCAAAGGTATCCAAAACAAGCACACTGGATATGCCTTGATCTTTTTTGATATCTCTGCTGCATTTGTTACCATCTCCCACACCATCCTCCTACTCCGACTATGAGAAATTGGCATAAAAGATAACGTGCTACAATGGTTCCACTCCTACCTGACAGACTGACGTCAACTAATTCGAACCAGCATCACTGTCTCCACCCCCTACCAACAAACGCAGGGAGTACCACAGGACTCCGCACCATCAGCTATGCTTTTTGAACATCTACCTTAAACCATTCTGCTCATTGATAAGGATCCACAATATCAAGTTCCATATAGACACAGATGATATTATGCTCTATGGACCCATTACAACTTTAAATCCAATAAACTCGGACCTAACAAACTGCTTCAATGATGTTTCCAATTGGCTACAGGACAACAACCTCACTATAAACCTTAAGAAAATGGAGGTTCTGTTTGTTACAAAAGACCAAAACTTCACCCCCAAACCCACCTCATCTTGGGAACAACACAAATTAAGGTCCAAACTCAAATAAAGTATCTAGACATCATACTGGACCAAGCACTGACCTTCAAACAACAGATCACAAGAACAGCAAAAACCATATTCTTCAAAACCAGGATGCTCCAATGACTCATACCACTCCTTGACCCACCGGACTTCAGATCGGTCATTCAAGCAATGACTCTCCCCCACATAAACTATTGCAATGCGATATACAGTACCAAGAACTACCAGCCAGCAACCTCAACCCTCTACAGACAGCCCTCAACACAACAGCAAGGATCATACAAAAAGGGAATAAATATGATCACATCTCCCCAATATTACGAGACCTCCACTTTCTCCCTCTTGAGGCATGGATCAAATATAAAACACTGGTTATGATTCACAAAGCATTCCACCACCAACAAGCCATGCATATGAGCACCCTGCTAACACAGCTGAGCTCCAAAAGACCAACATGGCAGCCCACATCTGACCTACTAGAAGTACCACAAGAAAGAACAAAATTTAACCAACAATCCTGCAGCTGAGCTTTTAACTTATATGCCCCATCATTGTGGAACACCCTTCCAACCAACATCCATGGTAACAAGGATCTCACCTCCTTCCTGAAACAACTAAAAGCTCACCTATCACCAAACACCTAGGACACAAACGAACAAGCACCAACTTGACCCCAGGTTCATCCTCCGTCCGGGTCAATCAGTCCCTCAACAAACCCGACATTTTGTAAATATAATGGCTGTACTGTTTCAACCCCTCCTTATTGATACTCCCTTTTGAACCTCCCCAGTGATAGTGCCCCCCTTTTTTTAACCTATGTTATAATGTCCCTCATTGTATTTCCCCCTTGATTTTGTAAACCGCTTTGACCTGGCGAAAGGTGATATATAAATACAGTTAAATAAATAAATAATAAAATAAAATAAAATGAATTTGTCTAAACCTTTTTTAAACGCAGCTACACTGCCTGTTTTTACCACATCCACCGGCAATGAGTTCCAAAGCTTAATTACATATTGTGGAAAAAATATTTTCTCCAATTAGTCTTAAATTTATTACTTCTTAACTTCAATGTGTGACCTGCTGGTTTTTGTAATCTCCAGGAACAAGCAGAAATGTAGTCTTCACGTATGGGTGACATATAACATAGTAACATAGTAAATGGCGGCAGATAAAGACCAGTATGGTCCATCTAGTCTGCCCAGTAAGATGGCTGGAATAAGATGGCAGGAATAGGTGCCACTCTGTGCAGGCCACCCCTCCCCATGTCTTTGTTTGGGGGGTGAACCCACCGCTTCATGCAGGACACCCCTATTTGTTGAGAAGTTAGATGGTTCAGTTTATTTTGATTTTATTCTGTTGCTATAAATGGATCCATTGTGTCTGTCCCATGCCATTTAGAATTCTGTCACTGTATTTGCCCCCACCACCTCCATCGGGAGGGCATTCCAAGCATCCACCACCCTCTCAGTGAAAAAGTATTTCTTGACATTGCCTTTCAATTTTCCATCTTGCAGCTTCATGTTATGCCCTCTCGTTTTACAGCTTCCCCGTCTTTGGAAGAGGTTTGTTTGTTCATTATTTGTCCTTAAGTATTTAAAGGTCTGAATCATATCTCCCCTATCCCTCCTCCAAAGTGTACATATTTAGGTCTTCAAGTCTCTTCTCATAAGGCTTCTGATGCAGGCTCCAAATCATTTTGGTCGCCTTCCTCTGAACAGTTCCCATTCTTTTTTACATCCTTTGCAGGATACGGTCTCCAAAACTGAACACAGTATTCCAAATGAGGCCTCACCAGTGACTTATACAATGGCATTAGAACCTCTTTCTTTCTGCTGGGAATTCCTCTTTGTATGCAGTCCAACATCCTCCTGGCTTTCGCCACCGCCTTGTCACGCTGTTTTGCCACCTTGAGATCTACAGAAATAATCACACCAAGGTCTTTCTCCTGATCCGTGCATTTCCCTTGGGTTTCTGCTACCCAAGTGCATGACTCTGAACTTCTTTGCATTAAATCTTAATTACCAAGCATTAGACCATTCTTCCAGCTTTTGTAGATCTTTTCTCATGTTAAGCACTCTCTCAAGGGAGTCCACTCTTTTGCAAATTTTCATGTCATCTGCAAAAAGACAGACTTTTCCATTCAGTCTTTCAGCAATATCACTCACAAATACATTGAACAGTGCCGGGCCCAGGACCGAACCCTGGGGCACCCCGCTAATCACCTTCCTTTCCTCCGAGTGAGCTCCATTTAACATCACCTTCTGTCATCTATCAGTCAACCAATTTCTGATCCAGTTTACCACCTTGGGACCCATCCCCAAACTACTGAGTTTATTGATAAGCCTCCTATGAGGGACAGTATCAAAGGCTTTGCTGAAATCCAGGTAGATGACATCCATCGCATGCCCCTGATCTAGTTCTCTGGTCACCCAGTCAAAGACCTCAATCAGATTTGTTTGGCAAGATCGTCCTTTGGTAAACCATGTTGCCTCGGATCTTGCAACCTGTTGGTTTTGGGAAAGTTCACTATTTGTTCCTTCAGAAGCGCTTCCATTACTTTTCCCCGCCACCGAGGTAAGGCTCACAGGCCTGTAGTTTGACACTTCTTCCCTGTCACCACTTTTGTGTAGAGGTACAACATCAGCCATTCTCCAGTCCTGAGGGAACTACTCCTGTTTCCAAGGAACTGTTGAAAACATCTTTTAACCTCTCTGAACTCTTTCAGTATCCTGGGATGTATCCCATCCGGTCCCATGGCCTTGTCCACTTTTAGTTTCGCAAGTTTTATTTATTTATTTATTTATTTAAAGGTTCTTATATACCGCACTCTTAAAAATCAGCGCGGTTTACATATAACGATAATGTGCAAAGTAGGCACTTACAATGAAACAGGGGATTGAACTTGGAATTCAACAGGGGAACTATATACAATTTCAGATAGTTATCTACAATTTGTATCTACAATATGTACAATCTTTGACAGCTTTTCAAATGTTGTTCTAATACATCATCTTCTGTGAATGGTGTGGTATCTACTTCAATCCCATTTTTATATTTGGGATTCACAGTTGGTCCTTCTCCAGGATTTTCTTTAGTAAAAACAGAGCAGAAGTATTTGTTTAGCAATTCCGCTTTTTCAATGTCCCTTTCCACGAGTCCGTTCCCAGCACTTCTGAGTCCTGCGATTCCACCTCTGATCTTCTTCCTTTCCCAAATATACCTGAAGAAAGTTTTGTCGCCACCCTTAACATCTTTAGCCATCTTTTCGTCTGCCTTTGATTTTGCTATCCTTATTTCTCTTTTTGTCTCTTTGTATTCATTTCTATGTTCCTCTGTTTGCAAGCTTTTGAATTTTGCGAAAGCTGTGTTTTTTGCCTTTATTTGAGCAGCCACTTCTTTGGAAAACCAAATAGGTTTCCTACTCCTTTTGTTCTCCTGTTGCCCCTTTTATTGCCACCTTTAGTTTAGTCCATTGCAATTCCACTTCCCTTATCTCCTTCCACCCTGTCAACTCCTCCTTTAGGTACATGGCCATTTTATTGAAGTCAGTGTTTTTGAAGTCTAGGACTTTGAGCTTGCTATAGTTGGACTGCACGTTGGTTTTTATCTCAAACCACACCGTGTGATGATCGCTGCTGCTACAGGTGCACCCACCCAGACATTCAACACGCTATCACGGTTGGTGAGCACTAAATCCAGTACTGAGCTTTCCCTGTTTGGTTCCATCACCATTTGTCTAAGTAACGCATCTTGCAGAGCATCCACAATTTTTTTGACATAGGCACTGAGGAGCCCACGTGGGATTGCTCCCCGCATCCAATTGGAAAGCTTTTTGGAGCACTCCACTGCACCTGCGCGACTACCTTCCTGTCTTCCCAACTCCCTCTCTTCAGTTCTTCGTTTTCCGCAGAGCCAGCAGAAAGCAAACCCTGTCACCGCAGAAAAAAACTCTTATTGTGGATAGCGCCTCTGCCTTTGCATTGACACCTGCACATCAAAGACATCGCTGGTTCCCTTAATCTTTTCTTTCACTTCTTTCTTTATCTTCTTTTAAAAAAAAGAAGAAGTCTTGGGCATCAACGCCCTTTTTAGGCCTTAAGCCTACCATACCCTTCACATCCTCGAAGGTATGGAGAAACCAACTAGTGGTTTCAAAAAATGTTTTAATTGTGCTAGTACCATTTTGGTGACTGACACATATGACTGGTGTTTAAAATGCCTTGGCCCAGACCACCAGCTAAAAGACCGGGCTTCTAAATTTGGAGCACTCTTCATTTTGGACACAGTATCGATGGCATCCACTTCGTCGAGGGTCTCATAATCCTCCCATGCATCTCAGGTATCTTCGAAATCCAAGCACAAGGCCGCATCAAAGTCTGACAATATTCTATTCTATGCTATTTAACATTTATAAAGCGCTTCAAACGTACGAAGCGCTGTACATACATGAAGAAAAGACAGTCCCTGCTCATCAGAGCTCACAATCTAGTCAAGAAGATCACAAAATACAAATACAATCAAGTAAGACAAAGTATACAATAAACAAGAAGAGCAAAAACAAGAATCAAGAACAGAAAGCAATAGAGGAGATGGGTTTTCAATCTGGACGTGAAAAGGTCCAGAGAGGGCGCATTGCGCGCAGACAGAGGTAGATTGTTCCAGGCAAAGGGTGTAGCCAGGTGAAAGGAGCGAAGTCTAGAATTAGCAGTATGAGTGGAGGGCATAGATAGACGAAGGCTGTTCGGAGAGGGGATGTAAGGAGAGATAAGAGATGATAGGTAGTGGGGGGGCTGAAGAGTGAATGCATTTATAGGTCAAGATGAGGCATTTGAATTGGATCCGGAAGCGGATGGGAAGCCAGTGAAGGGACTTGAGAAGAGGAGTGACATGGGAAAAGTGATGCTGACGGAATATTAGTCGAGCAGCAGAATGTAGAATAGATTGAAGGGGAAAGAGATGGTTTGCGGGAAGGCCAGCAAGGAGAATATTGCAGTAATCAAGACGGGAGGTGATCAAGTAGTGGACAATCATTTTAGTAGTGTCATCAGAAAGGAAGGGGCGAATTTTGTTAATGTTATAAAGGAAGAAACGGCAAGTCTTAGCTACGAGTTGGATATGAGTGAAGAAAGAGAGAGAGGAGTCAAAGATAACACCCAGGTTATGGGCCGAAGAGACAGGAAGGATTGAAGAGTTATCCACAGAGACTGAGAAAGGGGGTAGAGGAGGGGAGGCACTGGGGGGAAAGATAAGAAGTTCAGTCTTAGCCGTATTTAATTTCAAGCGGTGGTGAGACATCCAAGTAGCAATGTCTGAAAGGCCAACGGTGAACTTGTCATGGATTGCTGGAGAGATATCAGGCGAAGAGAGGTAGATTTGAGAGTCATCAGCATAGAGATGGTAATGAAAGCCATGGGAAGAGATAAGAGCACCAAGAGATTGAGTATAGAGAGAGAAGAGGAGCGGCCCCAGAACAGAACCCTGGGGAACACCAGCTGGGAGCGGGGTGGCAGAGGAGGAGGAGCCACCAGAACACACACTAAAAGAGCAATGGGAAAGATAAGAGGAGAACCAAGACAGTACAGAACCTCTAAAGTCGAGTGATGACAGGGTGATAAGAAGAAGGTTGTGGTCAACAGTGTCAAAAGCAGCAGAAAGATCAAGAAGGATGAGAACAGAATAAAGACCTTTGGATTTTGCTAGGAACAAGCCATTTGATACTTTAATGAGAGCTGTTTCAGTGGAGTGCAAAGGATGGAAGCCAGACTGTAAAGGATCAAGAAGGGCATGAGATGAAAGGAAATCGAGACAGAGAAGGTGGACAGCACGCTCAAGTAGTTTAGAGAGAAAGGGAAGGAGAGAGATGGGTCGATAGACGGACAGGTAGGATCGAGTGAGGGTTTCTTGAGGAGGGGTGTGACTATGGCATGCTTGAAGTCAGTAGGGAAGGTAGCAGTGGAGAGGGATAGGTTGAGGATATGAGAAATGGAAGGGACAATAGAGGATGAGATGAGGCATAAGAGACGGGTGGGGATGGGGTCGGAGGAGCAGGTGGTGGGTTTGGAGGAAGAAAGAAGAAGTGTTGTTTCATCATCAGAGACCACAGGGAAGAAGGAGAGGGTAGCAGAAGTTAGGTGGGAGAGATGGGAGAAAGGTGAGGTAGAAGAGGTAATGGGGAATTGGAGGGTAATCTTATGGATTTTGTCATGGAAGAAATCAGCTAGTGTTTGGGCAGGAAGAGAGGGAGGAATCAGCGGTGGAGGCACATTGAGGAGAAAATTGAGAGTATTAAAGAGAAGACGAGGATCAGAGGCGAAAGAGAGTCAGATGGGTGAAGTAGGCTTGTTTGGCAAGTGCTATGGCTGATTGGAATGAGAAAAGCGTGAATTTAAAGTGAAGAAGGTCAGCACGGCAGTGGGATTTAAGCCAAAGACGCTCAGCAGTGCAGGAACAGGAACGCAAATAGCGGGCAGTGGGTGTGAGCCAGGGCTGGGGAGAAGAATGCTTTACAGGGCATGGGGTAAGGGGAGCAAGAGTATCTGAGGCAGAGGAAAGTGCAAAGTTATAGGATGTCACAGCCTCATCAACGGATTTGGATAACAGAGAGGAGGAAAGGGAAGAAGAAATAGAGGAGGAGAGGGCTAAGGGATCAATAGCAAGAAAGTTTCTGAAAAGATTAGTGGAGACAGGACGAGGCTGAGATGGGGGATGATGAATAAGAAAACTTAGGAGGTGGTGGTCAGATAAGGGAAAGACTGAATTGCAGAAGTTGGAGGGTGAGCAATTAGAGAAGAAAATCAGGTCAAGGCAGGGGAAGATTTTGCTCAAAGCATTGAGACCCTTTGGGGGTTGCCTTGGAGGCAGATCAGTCTACTAAATAGTCCTGGTGAGAGGCTGTGTCCTCCAAAGCCATCGAGGGGCCCCAGGATGCTCACGAGGCCTTGACCTCCAGAGAGCTACTGGTGCCATGCTTTGGGACGGTAGTGCAGATACCCGTCACCGACACCCAAGCATCGGCAACCTTGATAGATCAACGCATACTGGCCATCAAGCGGAACTTGGCAGCCCTCCTTGCAGTCTCGTACTGATAAAACCCTTGGCTAAAGGCATTGCCCGGTCGATACCGGTTACGTTACCAACATCAACACCGGTTCCGTGCATGGCATCAGGGCATGGCATCAACACCGGTTCCGGGCATGGCATCAGGGCATGGCAAATGACATCGACATCACTCCCACTCATGTCCTCCCTTGAAACTCTTACCGATACCAGTGCCAAACCCAAGCGGCTCACCGAGGCTGATACCTTGGAGCATCGGTACCGGCATCTAGCTTCCAGCGAACACAGTGCCCGTTGATACTTTGAGTCCTCTGATTCCGATTCCTCTGTTTCGGATGCGGAGTCACTCGATTCCCGGGGACCCTGGGACCTACCTTCAGACCCTTCCCCACCCCAACAGCAACATATGTTGTCTCTGAAAGACATGTCCTTCCAGGAATTCATTTGAGACCTAGGGTCTCTCTATCATGGTAACATTGGAGAAGGAGTCAAGGGTGGAGGAATTAGAGATCCTCCAATACCTAACAGCACCCAAAGAGGCAGCCACTTTACCAGTGCACCGCATCCTTCATGACCTTATGCTCCTTATGCGGGAGATGCCTCTCATGTTCTCACCTCAAAGTCAATGTCTCGATACCATATATTGGGTAACTGGAGTGTCCCAGCTTCAAAAAAACACAGCTTCCCCACCACTCTATGGTGGTTGAATCAACAATGTGCCAAATCAAAAGCTGGAAGACTCACTCCTCTAATCCTCCAGGTAAAGAATCAAGAACTCTTGACATCTTTGGGCATCGATGCTTCCAAGTATCCATGCTGTTGGCTAGGATCAACTCCTATATCCTCTATATGGGACTGTTCCTCAAAGAATTTTCCAGGGATCTCAATGCTCTTTGCTCCTCTCCTCCCAGATGAGAAGAAGGCAGATTATCTCGCCCTAGTTAAGCATAGCCAAAATGTTTCGAAGTTTGTTAATAGGGCTACCTTCAATGCCTTTGAATACACAAGCAGGGCCTCAGCAATATGTATTGGTGCACATCGCATTGCATGGCTTCAAGCCTCAGTTCTTGAACAGTGGGTTAAAGACAAGCTGGGCAACATACCTTGCACAGGGAAAAACCTGTTTGGCAAAAACTGGCAAGATAAGACCTCTCAGTTAGAGTCAGAAAATAATGTCCAGACTAACAGTTCACTCTGCTAGGAAAAAGACACTAGCAAAGAAGTCTTTCTACAATAATAATAAGAAATTAATCTCTTCTTATCCTCCTGCTTCTCAGTACCAGGGTCAGGCCCCACAGAAGAGGCAGCAGCCTCCTAAATAACAAAAGAAGCCACAGGTGGCTAAATCTCAACAGTTCCGCAGCCACTGTGTGCGCCTGGTTTTTTACTCTTTCCTAGAGAACATTGCCATTCTTCCTCTGGAGACCCCCACCCCCTCCACATAGCAGGCAGAGCTTGTCACTACGCCCACAGATGGCACCTCATCACCTCAGAGCAGTGGACACTCGTCATAGTCCAGGAAGGGTACAGACTTCATCTACAAACTCTGCCCCCCTCCACTTTCATGGAGGAATATCAAATGCAACCCCCACTCACTGCTGTCCTACAGGACGAGGTGTCCTCTCTTCTGTCTCAGGGCGCCATAGAAGATGTCCTAACATCTGAACAGGGAATGGGCTTCTACTCTTCATACTTTCTCATTCCAAAGAAAATCAGAGGGTACAGGCCCATTCTGGACCTCAGAAATGTCAACAAGTTTCTAGTTCTCAGAAAGTTCAAGATGATCTCTCTCAGAACTCTTCCCTACTTCCAGAGTCAGGACTGGCTCTGTTCTCTACATCTAAAAGAAGTGTACACACATATTCTCATCCATCCATGACACAGGAAATATCTATGCTTCACCTTTCAAGAAAAGCATTATCAGTAGAGTCCTTCCCTTTGGACTCACCTTTGCCCCAAGAGTCTTCACAAAGTGCATGGCGGACATGGCTACATATCTAAGATCTCTGTGACACAACCCAGCATACCCCCCTACCCCCAGCATACCCACCCGTCATGATGACACCACCCAACACCCCCCCCCCTATCTGTCAAGTTAACGTAACCATATCCGTCAATATAATTGCTTAACCTGTAAATAGTTGTCAGGTCATATCATGTTGACATAACCATATCCGTGACATAATTGTTCAGCTTGTATATAGTGATCCCTGTTGAAATCCAAGTTGTACTACCTGTTCTTTGTAAAGTTCAATGTATGTTTTCAGCCTGCATTGTACAAATTAATGTTACTTGTAAACCGCACTGATTCTAAAGAGCGCGGTATAAAAAAATATTTAAATAAATTAATAAAATTTCTGGAGATATTCGTCTTCCCTTACTTAGATTACTGGCTAATCAAAGCAGATGCAAGCTTTCCTTGCATCGTACCATCACAGTATTACAAAACTTGGGATTTGTGATAAACTTCCTAAAATCCCAGCTCACTCCAACTCAAAAACTAGAGTTTATTGGAGCCCTACTAGACACCCAGCAGTCCAGAGCATTTCTGCCCCAGCTCTATTGTGCCCGTCTAGTCAAATTAGCATCCCAGATGCTCCTACAAGACCATCTCACAACCTGAGAGATGCTGCAGCTCCTTGGGTACATGGCCTCTACAGTACATGTCGTTCCATATGCCCGAATACATATGCGGACAGCCCAGTGGACTCTGGCCTCCCAGTGGAAGCAGGCTGTCTCCGGGACAGGATCCAAGTCAATGGCCATTTAACCACATCCCTTCAGTGGTGGTGTTCTCCAGAAAACCTGCTCATAGGGTCACCTTTGCAAGTGCCTCCACTTCAATGTACCCTGACGACAGATGCCTCCAATCTGGGTTCCTTAACGTCTCTCCAGTCCAGTCCCTCTTCACTGGGTTGTTCCCCCCTTCTAGCAGCTTGTAGACTGAGCACGTCATCTTTTGATGACCCTGGGGTATAAGTAGACCTGGCACCTCCCACCAGCTCCAGTTTTGTGCTCAGTCTTATAGCAGCTGGAAGGGGTGCAGCAAGCCAGGGATCTGGCTTACTGGAGAGACTACAGTAGGCAGGGATTGTTTTTTTCCTGTTGTTTTCTCTTTTCCCTTGATTTGGGGCTTTTTAGTTTCTTTATTTTCTTAGGTCTTTACTTGGAAAAGTATTCAGCTTTGGAGACTCCCCCCCTCCCCCGCTTTCTCCTCGTGGTGCAGGGAGTCGAGGGAAGGAGGACTTACCAGCAGCAGAGGTGCAGTGGCCGGGAAAAGCCTTGGGGGTTCTCCTCCTTGCGGCGGCAGAGGAGGCAAGTTGTCTGGGCTCTGCTAGGAGGCTTTCAGCAGGCAAGCCGTTACGTCTTCCCTGCCTCGCCGCCGAAGCCCCCGAGGCGGCTGAGCAGACGGGCGGGAAGACGAGGAGCTGGCAGGCATTTTAAGCGGAGGCAGCCCGGCGATTCTGAGACGCGTGGAAGGGAGGCTCCGTCAGTGGCGGTGAGCCATGTGAGTGGCAGCTCTCCACGTGGCTGTGGTCCGCGTGATTCGGTGAGGCCTGCAGTCCGGAGGTGAGTGATTCAGCACACATGCTTTTTAGCCGCGGGCTGAGGGTTTCTTTGCCGGGTCATTTTAAGGGCCTGATAGGTTTGCCCGGACAGCCGGACAGTGTAGGTTGAAAAAAAAAAAAAAAGAAAAAGAAAAAGAAGTTTTAACGGTGTTGCTGTTTTAAAAAAAAAAATAGTAGAGAGGGTTGAGTGTTTGGACGGGGGTCAGCACTCTTCTGCCCTTCTTCTTCATCTTCCCTTTTCCTTGCTCTGGGGCTTATTTACCTGAGGTCACGATGCCGGCTAAGCCCCAGTGTCTGCTTTGCGGGTCCCGCAAAGGGGGGGGGGGTCAAGGCTGGGGTCTGCAGGGGCTGTGCAGCAGAGGCAGCCTTGGTGGAGCTAGGGAGCCAGGCAGAGGCCTTGCTGGATCTGCGCCTTTGGGGGAGCTCTTCAGGTCCGAGTCTCCCCAGGATGTATTGGGGGACCCTTCCCCCCTGCCACCTCCCAAACCAGGTCCCTCTTCCTTGGGGCGGGGAAGAGGGGGAGGTGGAGGGGGAGTTCTCTCCAGAATTTGTATTACTACTGCATAAGGCCTTTTGTCTTTGAAGACAGGGGCAGCAAGGTCAAGAGCCTGTGGGCGTGTTCCCGAGCCAGGCACGCTCAAAGGAGTTGGCGGAGACGAGTCCCATCCCTGCGAAGCGGCAGAGGCTCATACAAGATGAGGATCCCCACCCCTCCCTGGCAGAGCCCTTGGAAGGGGACCTGTCGGACGGGGAATTGCGGGATGAAGAGGAACTGGAAGAGGGAGAGATTCCAGAGTATCAGACCAAGATTGTTAGGGTTTTCCGCAGAGAGGAATTACCGGCGCTGATCGGGGAAGCTCTGAAGGCCCTGAATATGCAGTCCGGAGGTCCAGCGGAGGATGAGGTGTTGGAGGATCCTTTGATTCAAGTGGTCAGGAAATCTCAAAAGGTTTTCCCAGTGCACCGTGTGGTAAGGCAGATGATCCAAGGTGAGTGGGACCAGCTGGAGTCTGCCATAAGAGGAGTTCGTTCCATGTCTAGGCTGTATCCACTGCCGGATGGAGAGAAGGAGTTACTACGCTCTCCCAGAGTGGATGCGGCAGTGTCGGCGGTCACCAAGAAGACCACTATTACGGTCAAGGGCAGTTCGGCCCTCAAGGATTCCCAGGATAGGAAGCTGGACACTCTGTTAAAGCAGACCTTTGATGTCAGTGTCCTAGCCTTACAGGCTTCGGTGTGTGAGGCCTGGGTCGCACGAGCCTGCTTGCGCTGGTCCCAGCAGATTCAGCTGGATGGAGAGTCCCCTAGGGAAGGCACAGAGGCGTCAAAGATTGAATCGGGCACCATGTATTTGGCGGACAGTCAGTATGATCTCATAAGAAGTCTAGCAAAGAACATAGCCTCTGTGGTAGCGGCCCGCCATTACCTTTGGCTCCGAAAATGGGCGGCTGACAGTTCGTCGAAGGCCAGGCTCAGCAGGCTCCCCTTTAAGGGTAAGTTGCTATTTGGGGAGGACCTGGATAAACTAGTAAAGGACCTGGGGGAGTCTAAGGGAGGTAGACTTCCGGAGAATAGGCCGAAGCAGAATCGGGGCTCCACTCATGGGCGGCTCCAACCCAGGGAGGTGAGGAGGTTTCGGCCAACCTGGTCTACTTCCTTTCAGAGAGGACATTTCTCCTCTAGGGGTCAGGGCTTCAGCGGGTTTCCGAGGGGCAGGAAGAGGTTTTTGTGCCTCGTCCTCTTCTCCGGCCGCCAGGAAGACCCAATGAAGCCACGGGGGCCCAGGGAGAAGATCTGCCAGTGGAGGCCGTCTTCGGCAGTTTCTTTCCAGGCTGGCCGTCGTGGACGCGACCCTCAGGAGGTTGCAGGCGCTGGGGGCGGTGGTTCCTGTCCCAGAAGCTCAACGTGGAACCGGTCGGTACTCCATCTACTTTGTGGTCCCCAAGAAGGAAGGCGCCTTCCGTCCCTTCTAGATTTGAAGGGGGTCAACCGGTGCCTCCGGGTCCCTCATTTTCGAATGGAGACTTTGAGGTCAGTGTTGGTAGCGGTAAAGCAAGGAGAGTTTTTGACTTCCCTCGATCTCTCCGAGGCGTATTTGCATATTCACATCCGCAAGTCCCATCAACAGTTTCTGCAGTTCGCGGTACCACAGGGACACTTTCAATTTCAAGCGATGCCATTTGGCTTGGCAACAGCGCCGCGTACCTTCATGAAGGTCATGGTGGTGGTAGCTGCGGCTCTCCGCAAGGACAAGATCTTGGTCCATCCGTATCTCGATGATTGGTTGATTCAGGCGAAATCCGAACAAGAGAGTCGGGAGGCCACCATCAGGGTAGTAAAATTTTTGGAGGGCTTAGGACGGGTGATCAATGTAACAAAGAGCAAGCTGGTTCCCTCCTGAGAGTTGGAGTATCTCGGGGCAAGGTTCGACAGGGGCAGGGTCTTTCTGCCAGTTTGAAGGACAGAAATGCTTCGGGACCTGCTGCGTCAGTTCTTGGACATGAAGGCGCCATCAGTGTGGCACTATCTTCAGGTGCTGGGGACCATGGCGGCGACCATAGAGCTGGTCCCTTGCGCCAGGGCTCACATGCGGCCCCTTCAGCGGTCCCTTCTTCAGCGATGGTCCCACCAGAGTCCTTGTCAGTGAAGCTGCCATGCCCAGAGTCGGTCAAGATCTCCTTTGATTGATGGTTCCTTCCAGGTCCCCTGGAGTGTGAGATGCCCCTCGAACCACCGGACTGGTTACAGTTGACAACGGATGCCAGTCTCTCTGGCTGGGGGGGCCCACTGCAAGGGATGGATTGCATAGGGACTGTGGAACGCGCAGGAGACACAGTGGTCTATCAACAGGCTGGAGCTGAGGGCGGTTTTCCTAGCCCTAAAGGAGTTCGGAAGCTGGATGGGACGGAGAGCGGTCAGAGTGCTGTCCGACAACATGACTACCATTGCATACATCAATCGCCAGAGCGGAACAAGCAGTCCCTCTCTGAAGGAGGAAGCGGAGGGGCTGATGCTTTGGGCAAGGTTCATCTGGTGGCCTTGTCAGCGCAACACATGGCAGGAGTGGAAAACACAATGGAAGATTACTTAAGTTGTCACAGGATAGATCCCGGAGAGTGGCGGCTCTCGCAGGAGGTGTACCAAAGGATCGTGCACAGATGGGGCCCTCCTATCATGGATCTGATGGCGACGTGGGAATCGGCCAAGTCAAACCGGTTCTTCAGCCGAAGAAAGGATAGGATGTCGGAAGGCTTGGACGCCTTAGTGCGAAGGTGGCTGACCGGCGGCCTCTTGTATGTGTTTCCGCCGTGGGCGCTCATAGGCAGGATTATTCAACGGATAGAGGCTCACCCGGGGCTGGTGGTTCTTATTGCCCCGGATTGGCCCCGTCGTCCATGCGTTTGCTGGCGGATCGACCGTGGCAACTGCCGGTGAAGGACGATCTCCTGTTCCAGGGCCTAGTACGCATGCCGCAAGTGGATCAATTCTCGCTTACGGCCTGGCTATTGAAAGGGCTTGGTTGCGAAAGCGAGGGTACTCGGGATCGGTGATTTCCTCTCTGCTAAGTTCCCGCAAGCGCTCGACCTGTCTTTCTTATGAACAGGTTTGGCGTATATTTGAGGAAAGGTGCATGAAACTAAGGAAGAAGGCCCTTTCGGTGTCGGTCCCGGAGGTCCTGGATTTCTTGCAGGCAGGTTTTGACAAGGGTCTGGCAGCCAGCTCATTGAGAGTGCAATTGGTGGCTATTTCCTGCTATAGGGGTAGAATCCAGGGTAAAGCCTTAGGCGAGCATGCGGACATCGGCAGGTTTATGAGAGCGGTCCGGCGGCTTCGACCCCAGCTGAGGTTGACAGTCCCTCCTTGGGACCTCAACCTTGTGTTGGATTCCTTGTCCGCCGAGCCCTTTGAACAGATCCAGTGGGCGTCCCTCGAGGATCTTACACTTAAGACGGTGTTTTTGGTGGCCATCTGCTTGGCCAGGTGTATTTCGGAGTTGCAGGCCCTTTCCTGTCGCCCTCCTTTTTTGTTTTTTTCCAAGGAAAGGGTGGTGATCAGGATGGTTTCTTCCTTTCTTCCCAAAGTAGTGTCGCCCTTTCATGTGAATCAGGCAGTGTCCCTTCCCTTCTTTTCGAGCTCGCGAAGGGAGGACAATGTTCGTCTGCATCACTTATGTGTGCAGAGTCCTGAAGCGCTATCTCTCTCGCATGGAGCCTTTCGCAAGTCGGAGCGCTTGTTTGTTCTGTTCGCTGGGCCATGTAAAGGGGAGGCGGCAGCCAAGGCGTCGATTTCCAGGTGGATTAGAGAGGCAATTTCGTCGGCTTACATTTTGAAGGGAAGACAGGCTCCGGCGGGTCTTCGCGCTTATTCTACTCGGGCCCAGGCGGCATCTTGGGCAGAATTTAGTCGGATTCCGCCGTTGGACATTTGCAGAGCTGCGGCCTGGTCGTCCTTGCATACTTTTGCAAAGCATTATCGGCTGGATGTCCAGGCTGTGGAAGAGGCGAAGTTTGGGGGAGCGGTTCTTCGGTCCGGCCTTGTGGGGCCCGCCCGGGTTTGAACTGTTCTGGTACATCCCAGTAAAGAGGGACTGGACTGGAGAGACGCTAAGGAAAGAATAATTAGACCTTACCTGCTAATTAGCGTTCCTGAAGGAACTCCAGTCCAGTCCCTGATCCCACCCAGTTTTTGATTGGTCCTTGTACAGGCATGGCTGGCCCGAAGGTCTATCCAGGGATAAGGACCGGAGGTTGCTCTGCTGAAGTCTTTGTTGGTGAGGTGAGGTGGACATTTTGGGTGCCTCGACGCACTGTTCGTTGTTCAGGTAAGTCCCTCCTTCTCCGGGGACGGTGGGAAGTTCTCCTGGGGGAGGGGGAGCCGGAAGTACTTTGTTTATAGTTTAGGTAGATCTAGTGCAAGAGATAAGGGTGTTGGGGCCACTTGGCAATAGTGATCATAGCATGATCGCCTTTGATTTAATTAGTGGAGGAGGGATAGTAAGGAAATCCACAGTACTACCTTTTAACTTTCGAAAGGGAGACTATGATAAAATGAGGAAAACAGTTAAGAAAAAACTAAAAGGAGCAGTGGCAAAGGTTAAAGACGTACATCAAGCTTGGGTGTTGTTGAAAAATACTATCTTGGAAGCCCAGACCAGCTGTATTCCACGCTTTAAGAAAAGTGGAAGGAAGTCCAAAAAACTGCCAGAATGGTTTAAAGGTGAGGTCAGAGAGGCTGTTGTTGCCAAAAAAGCATCTTTCAGGAAATGGAAAAAAGAGCCAAACGACGAAACCTGGAAACAGCACAAGCACTGGCAAGTCAAATGCAAGGCATTGATAAGGCAGACAAAGAGAGAATTTGAGAAGAAGCTTGCTGCGGAAGCAAAAACGCGAAATAAAGACCTTTTCAAGTACATTCGTAGCAAAACAACTGTGAGAGAGTCAGTTGGTCCATTAGATGATAAAGGGGTTAAAGGAGCACTAAGAGGCGACAAGGCGATAGCGGAGAGACTGAATTAATTCTTTGCTTCGGTCTTTACTGAGGAAGATGTAGGGATGTTACCCATGACTGAAGTGGTATTTAAAGGTGCGGAAGAATTGAAGGAAATATCGATACATCGGGAAGATGTCTTACAACTATTAGATAAACTGAAGAGTAGCAAATCACCTGGGCTGGATGGTATACATCCAAGGGTGTTGAAAGAACTGAAATATGAGATTGCAGACCTGCTATCAGTAATCTGTGAACTATCATTAAAATCATCTCTAATACCTGAAGATTGGAGGATCGCCAATGTAACACCAATTTTTAAAAAGGGTTCCAGGGGTGATCCGGGAAACTACAGACCGGTGAGCCTGACATCAGTACCGGGAAAAATGGTAGAAACCATCATAAAGAATAAAATTACTCAGCATGTAGATAGTCATGACCTAATGGGAGACAGCCAACATGGCTTTAGACAAGGAAGATCTTGTCTTACTAATCTGTTATGTTTTTTTGAAGGAGTGAATAATCAGGTGGACAAAGGTGAGTCGGTTGATATTGTGTATCTGGACTTTCAGAAAGCCTTTGACAAGGTCCCTCATGAGAGACTTTTGGCAAAACTAAAGAGTCATGGGATAGAAGGCAGTGTACTATTGTGGATCAGGAACTGGTTAAATGATAGAAAGCAGAGGGTAGGGCTAAATGGCCAATTTTCCCAATGGAGAAAGGTGAATAGTGGTGTACCCCAGGGATCTGTGCTGGGTCCGCTGCTTTTTGACATATTCATAAATGACCTGGAAAGTGTAATAATGAGTGAGGTTATCAAATTTGCAGATGACACAAAACTATTTAAAGTTGTTAAAACACAAGAGGATTGTGGAAAATTGCAAGACGATCTTGATAAATTGGAAGACTGGGCATCAAAATGGCAGATGAAATTTAATGTGGACAAGTGCAAGGTTATGCACCTAGGGAAGAACAACCCAAACTATGGTTACACGATGCAAGGTTCCACATTAGGAACCACCACCCAGGAAAAAGATTTAGGCGTCATTGTGGATACCATGTTAAAACCCTCGGCCCAGTGTGCAGCAGCAGCCAAGAGAGCAAATAGAATGCTAGGTATGATAAGGAAAGGAATGGAAAATAAACAAAAGATATTATAATACCTCTATATCGTTCCATGGTGAGACCGCACCTTGAATATTGTGTGCAATTCTGGTCGCCATATCTTAAAAAGGATATAGCGATTTTAGAAAAGGTTCAGAGAAGAGCCACCAAAATGGTAAAGGGGATGGAAGAATACTCCTATGAAGAAAGGCTAAAAAGGTTAGGGCTCTTTAACCTGGAAAAGAGACGGCTGAGGGGAGATATGATAGAAGTCTATAAATTAATGAACGGAGTGGAACGGGTAAACGTAGATCGATTGTTTACCTTATCAGAATATAGAAAGACTAGGGACATGCAATGAAGCTACAGGGTAACTATTTAAGACTAATAAAAGAAAATATTTTTTCACTCAACGTGTAATCAAACTCTGGAATTTGTTACCGGAGGATGTAGTAAAGGCTGTTAGTGTAGCTGGGTTTAAAAAAGGTTTGGACAAGTTCCTGGAGGAAAGGTCCATAAACCATTATTAAGAAGGGATCCAGGATATCTATGCTTGAACCAATACAAGCATTGTGGAACCTGTGTCCCTTGGGGAAACTGCTAGGTACATATGACCTAGATTGGCCACTGTTGGAAACAGAATACTGGGCTTGATGGACCTTGGTCTGACCCAGTATGGCATATCTTATGTTCTTATTTAAATCCCTATTAGTGAAGGAACACGAATTGTGGAAATAACGTGTAGCTTCGTCACCTTTTACAATACTTGCCTTGATCAAATCAGGTATGAAAATCACTGTAGACAAATTCCTCTTTAAGAACGAACGTGTCATTACAACACTTTAAAGAGGAATTTGCCTACAGTGATTTTCGTACCTGATTTGATCAAGGCAAGTATTGTAAAAGGTGACGAAGCTACACGTTATTTCCACAATTCGTGTTCTTTCACTAATAGTGCCTTTATATCCCCCTGAGGAAGGCTTCGGCCAAAACGCATAGGGGACTCAATAAAGGCATCTGTGTTCATCCACATCTCTTGCCTCTCTGTGTTCCTGTTGGACTAGCAAGAGCATCCTGCTCTCTTTGTGCCTTATTTAAATCCCTACACAACTGTCCCCCCACAACAATATGTCGTCTAAGCTTGATATCTAGGGTGTTATCTTTGACTCCTCTCTCTCTTTCTCCACTCATCCAACTTGTAGCTAAGACTTGCCGTTTCTTCCTTTATAACATCAACAAAATTCGCCCCTTCCTTTCTGATGATACTACTAAAATGATTGCCCACTCCTTAATCACCTCCCGTCTTGATTACTGCAATATTCTCCTTGCTGGCCTTCCCGCAAACCATCTCTTTCCTCTTCAATATATTCAACATTCTGCTGCTCGACTAATTTTCCATCAGCATCGCTTTTCCCATATCATTCCTCTTCTCAAGTCCCTTCATTGGCTTCCCATCTGCTTCCGGATCCAATTCAAACTCCTCCTCTTGACCTATAAATGCATTCACTCTTCAGCCCCCCACTACCTATCATCTCTTATCTCTCCTTACATCCCCTCTCGCGTTCTTTGCTCTTTGAACAGCCTTCGTCTATCTATGCCATCCACTCGTACTGCTAATTCTAGACTTCGCTCCTTTCACCTGGCTGCACCCTTTGCTTGGAACAATCTACCTCTGTCTGTGCGCAAAGCACCCTCTCTGGACCTCTTCAAGTCCAGATTGAAAATGCATCTCTTCTCTATTGCTTTCTGTTCTTGGTTCTTGTTTTTGCTCTTCTTGTTTATTGTATACTTTGTCTTACTTGATTGTATTTGTATCTTGTGATCTTCTTGACTAGATTGTGAGCTCTGATGAGCAGGGACTGTCTTGTCTTCATGTATGTACAGCGCTTTGTACGTTTGAAGCGCTATATAAATATTAAATACAGTAGATAGATATATACAGTAGTTATAGCATTGTAAACAGTTAAATGTAAATAGTTCTTTTCCCGTTCCTTATAAGAGTTGTTTCACTGTAAACCGCATTGATAAAATGAAAAGCGGTGTATAAAAAATGTTAAAGAAATAAATCATTTTAGTTGCCTTTCTCTGATGCTGCTATATCTTTTTTTTGAGATGCAAAGACCAGAATTGCACCATGGAGTGATACAGGGGCATTATGGAGTGGAGTAGCCTAATGGTTAGAGCACTGCTTGGGAATCACGAGACAAGGGTTTGATTCCCACTAGAAACATAGAAACATGATGACAGAAAAAGACCACAAGGCCTATCTAGTCTGTCCTTCCATAACAACAACTACAACAGTCCACTTTTTACCTTTAGAGATCCTCTGTGTTGGTCCCATGCTTTTTTGAATTCAGTTACTGTCCTCATCTCTACCACCTCCACTGGGAGACTATTCCATGGATCCACTACTCTTTCTGTAAAGAAATATTTCCGCATATCACTCCTGAATCTATCTCCCTTCACCCTCATCCCATGTCCCCTCGTAGCAGAACTTGCTTTCAATTGAAAGAGGCTCTCTCCCTGAACATTTATGCCACGGAGGTATTTAAACATCTCAATCATATCACCTCTATCCCGCCTTTCCTCTAAGGTGTACATATTAAGATCCTTAAGTCTGTCCTCATATGCTTTATAATGAAGCCCATTAATCATTTTAGTAGCAACCCTCTGCACCGACTCCATCCTGTTCACATCCTTTTGAAGGTGCGGTCTCCAGAATTGCACACCATACTCCAAATGAGGTCGCACCAAAGACTTATACAGAGGCATTATCACCTCCTTTTTTCTGCTAGCCATTCCTCTCCGTATGCACCCAAGCATCCTTCTAGCTTTTGCTGTCGCCTTTTCTACCTGTTTAGCTACTTTAAGGTCATCAGACACAACCACGCCTAGGTCCCGCTCTTCTTTAGTGGACAAAAGTACTTCACCTCCTATACTGTATTACTCCCTTGGATTGCTGCAGCCTAAATGCATGACCTTACATTTTTTAACATTAAATCTCAGCTGCCAAATTCTAGACCATTCTTCAAGCTTAGCTAGATCCCTCCTCATGTTATCTACACCTTCCTGGGTGTCTACTCTATTGCAGATTTTGGTATCATCTGCAAAGAGGCAAACCTTACCCGACAGCCCTTCCACTATATCACTAACAAAGATGTTAAAAAGAATCGGACCAAGGACAGATCCCTGGGGCACACCACTGGTAACATCCTTCTCCTCAGAGTGAGCTCCATTTACTTGTACTCTTTGTCGCCTCCCACCCAACCAATTTCTAACCCAAGCAGTAACTTTAGGGTCCATCCCTAGGGTGCTCAGTTTGTTTATAAGTTGCCTGTGAGGAACAGTGTCAAAGGCTTTACTGAAATCTAAATGCACCACATCTAAAGCTCTCCCTCGGTCCAACTGCCTGGTCACCCAGTCAAAGAAATCAATCAGATTTGTCTGACAAGACCTGCCTCTGGTGAATCCATGTTGCCTCGGATCCTGTAATCCGCTGGACTCCAGAAACCTGACTATTTTCTCTTTCAGCAGCGTTTCCAATCATTTATTCACCACCGAAGTTAAACTAACCGGCCTGTAGTTTTCAATCACATCCTTACTTCCGCTTTTGTGTAAGGGCACCACATGAGCCTCTCTCCAGTCCTTTGGCACCACTCCCAACTCCAACGAGACATTGAAAAGGTCAGTCAGTGGAGTTGCTAGAACGTCCCCAAGTTCCCTCAGTATTCTAGGGTGTATCCCATCCGGTCCCATCGCTTTGTCTACTTTAAGTTGAGCTAGTTTCTCACGAACACAGTCTTCTGAAAATTGTTCAAGATGTCCCTCGCTTCTGTTCTTATTTGTGGGTGTTTTCTGAGGTCCTGCTCCTGGTTCTTCATCTGTGAACACAGAACAAAAATATTTGTTAAGCAATTCCGCTTTATCCTTATCAGCTTTTACATATTCCCCCCCTGCACCCTTGAGTCTGACAATACCACTTTTGCCCTTCCTCTTCTCACTAATATATCTGAAAAATGTCTTATCCCCCCATTTTATTGCATTGGCTATTTCCTCCTCCTTTTGAATCTTTGCCTTCTTGACTACTTTGCTAGCTTCTCTAAGTTTTTCCAAATACAGATGCCTGTCTTCCTCTCTCTGTGATCTCTTGTATTTCATGAAGGCTTCCCTCTTTTTCTTCACTTTTTCAGCTACTTCCTTCGAAAACCATAGCGGTCTCCTGTTCCTTTTGCCTTTATTTACCATTTTAACAAAAAGGTTGGTTGCCCTTAAAATACCCCCTTTCAGGTTTGCCCACTGTTTTTCTACATCCCCCAGCTGTTCCCATCCCACTAACGACTCCCTGAGGTATTGGCCCATCTTCGCAAAGTTAGTCTTCCTAAAGTCTAAGATCCTCACCTTGGAATGGATTCTAACAGCCCTAGTCCTAATACTGAACCACACCATCTGGTGATCACTGGATGCAAAATGATCTCCCACTACAACATCAGAAATACTTTCACCATTGGTAAGTGTGGCGCCGTGGCGCCCTCCTAGGCGGCTGCCTAGTGGGGGCGACCGGTCATCACACTTGATTCTATGCTTCAACGTAGTAGCTGAGACCCTTCTGGTGTAGTTGTGGGCTTATTATTAAAGCAGTCCGAGTGGATGAGGCTGACACAGGAAAATTTGTTATAAATGTTTTTTTATTTTTCTTTGCAGCGTCAAATTGGCAACAGGCCTTGATAAAGGTTCCCAAAACAGCAAACAGAAAGAAGGATAATTTCTCCAACAAAAACTTTCCAAAAGATACACAACTGCTTTTGCAAAGCAGTTTCTTCACTCTTTGCTTTTTAACTTAAATTCTTCCTTACTTGAGCAAAACACTTTAAAATCGGTTACATGCACAGTCCAGCAATCTTCTCAGCGTCTCCCAGCTGCTACAAACCAGCGTGTGATTATGTGCTGCCTCTTAGCTTAGAAACTAACAGCATTTTTAACACAGCTCCAGCATTAGTAAAAATGGCTGCTTTTAAAGCATGAGGTTTTCTACCTTTTTATCTGCCCTTCACAATGGCATTATTTGGCACCAGCACTTCTTATACTTTTCACACAGCCTTCAATAAAACTTCTAAGCATTGCTTGTACAAAAACCACATTCCATAAATTCATCAGAGGACACTGGATTATCTTGATAAGACCCAGTTTCCATCTCCTCCTCTGTGCTGTAAGGCTCAGGGCTTGGGACACGTTCTGGAACGTTTAGCTGCACTTTCTTTAAAAGTTTAAAAAGCTTTTCCCACTTGAGATTCCTTCTCCCCTTTGGAACTGGGTCAGAACTTTATGCCCTTCTTCCCCTTACTGAATCAATTTCAGGAAATGTTTGGTTTACCTGGCTTGCGGAAACCCTTCCTTTACAAGGCTTTCTGTAATGTTTGGTTATTGGCTCAGAGCTTGAGCTGCTGTCCTCAGAGTCAGAAATGTAGTTCTGGAACTCTCCCCAGCTCCTTTCTTTCCTCTGGCCCTGACACTTGCCTTGGCAGTTATAGCTGGTCCCTTTAGAATCACCAGGTCTCACAGCCCTGCAGTACTGTCTCTCCTCCTGGCTTCTCTGGACTCCTGGAATTCCTTCAATTCTCTGCTTTCCTCTGCCTCTGTCCGTCTCCCTCTCACTTGCTGAGTGACGCAGTTTAAATGCTCTGTAGCCTGCTTCCTTCTCTGGCCCCACCCTCTCTCCCTGCAGCTGCTCTGGAGACTGGGTGTGGCTTCAGGCTAGCTCTGCAAGTGTGTGTTTTAGTTTCACTTTCTCTCTGGGACCTATGCTTAGGTGAGCCCATCCCCCACTTATGGAAAAAAACCTCTTTTTTCTCTCTTTCACAGGACTGTGCTACACCCGCATCACCACATAAGCACCAAGTCCAGTATGGCCCCTTCACGTGTGGGGTCTGTTACCAATTGCCTGAATAGTTCTCCCTGTAGAGAATCCAGGATCTCCTTACTTCTAGATGATACTGCAGCAGGAATGTGCCAATAAACATCTGGCATATTGAAATCTCCTATCAGTAGCACTTCCCCTTTCCTAGCAATGCTGCGTATGTCTTCAATTAACTCTCTGTCCACCTCTTCCTCTTGTGAGGGAGGTCTCTATATCACACCAATGCAAATAGATTTCTCTTTCCCTCTTTCTAGTTTAACCCACAATGCCTCCTCTCTCCCTTTTAAGCTCTGTAATTCCAAAGCTTTAATAGTTTTTATATATAGTGCCACTCCTCCTCCCCTTCTTCCTACCCTGTCCTTTCTGAATAAAGTATAGCCAGGTATAGTTACATCCCAGTCATGGTTTTCTGTGAACCATGTTTCTGTAACTGCCACTAAATCCAAGTCAGCCACTCCCACCAAAGCTTCAACTTCAGGGATCTTATTTCCCATGCTATGGGCATTAATACACACTGCTTTCCATATGTTACCCCTGTTACCCATTTCCATAAAGGTATTTAATGTATCACCTACCTGGGGGCTTTCACTTACCTGGGGGCTTTCTTCACCCATCCCCAACAAATCTAGTTTAAAGCCCTCTTCAGTAGATTAGCCAGTCTACTACCGAAGATGCGTTGACCTTTCTTGGACAGATGGATGCCATCTCTGCTCTGCAACCCTTGGAACAGCATCCCATGTTCTAGGAAACCAAAACGCTCTCGATGACACCATCCACGCAGCCGTGCATTCATCTCCAGGATGCGAGCCTCTCTGCCTTGGCCTTTACCCTCAACAGGGAGGATTGAAGAGAACACCACCTGTGCACCTAACTGCTTCACCCTCTGTCCCAGAGCCATGAAGTCACTTTTGATACGTTCCGAGGTATACCTGGCAGTATCATTTGTTCCAACATGGATTAGCAACATTGGATAATAGTCAGTGGGCTTGATGAGTCTCGGCAAACTCTCCGTAACATCTTGGATTTTGGCACCAGGCAGACAGCATACCTCTCTGGACATCAAGTCTGGTCGGCAGATGGACACCTCAGTACCCCTCAGAAGAGAGTCTCCAACCACCACTACCCTTCCTTTCCTTCTGGTCACTGATTCTGCAACTTTGGGGTACTTGAACTCTGGTTCTTCCCTTTCCAGGGATGCTTTCACCTCCTCCACTTCCAGGGCTGCATAATGGTTCTTCAATTCAAGGGCTGGAGAAGTTGGATTGGTGATTTTGCAGG
The DNA here is from genome assembly GCA_033557465.1 of Ichthyophis bannanicus. NCBI lineage: Eukaryota > Metazoa > Chordata > Amphibia > Gymnophiona > Ichthyophiidae > Ichthyophis > Ichthyophis bannanicus. The sequence goes on from CM066042.1 coordinate 20,697,070, forward strand.
CCCTGGTGACTTGTGTCCAACCATCGACATTCTGTTGGCACCCATCTTCTCCTGTGCTGGAGAGCTTGGTTGCCGCAAGAAGCATCTCATCAATGTACCTCTCACTGTCTTGAATGCTTCTCAGCCTCGCCACCTCCCCTCTGAGTTCCTCCAATTGTTTCCTCAGAGCTTCAGCATGCAGGCACCCTGCACATGGAACCGGTCCTTCAACTGGCATTAGGACCTCTGTCTGGACCGAGGCAGAAGCTGTAACGGGGGCAACAGCTTTAGCAATACGATTTTTCCCAGCCATTGTTCTGTTCGTGGAGCTTAGGTATCTGTTAAAGCAAAAGAGAGAGATCTACCAAGTACCAGCCGGTTTCGCAGCTGTCCTTTCAGAGAAGAAAAAGCAGTTAAATCTCTTTAATTATATTCAAAATGTGCTGGTCCAATTCTCTGTGATTTGTTAAAGGGGGAGGTGCCCTATAAAGCAAGACTGCTCACTAGGGGTGGGTGGGAGTCGGGGTGGGTAGGGAGGGAACTAACACCTGATTAGGTGTTAGCAGTTTCTAAACCTGAGGAGGTTACTGGAGTTCAGCAACCTACTGTGCTCAAGGAAAGTTCCCCTAAAGCAGCAAAAGAAAGTAACCTTGCTTTAAAAATATAAAAAAAACCCTTTTAAGAGCTCCCAGTCAGAGAGCTAGCAATGTAATATAATAAAACAAACAAACCCTCAAATCCTTACTGTTTGTTTGATCTGTGGAGCCCTGGTTAGGAAAGCCTCAAAAGGGCAGGGCACTGGAGCCTTTTATGCAGGCTTCAACTGCACTCAGGAAACAGGCCCACTAACTCCTGATTAGGTGTTAGCAGTTTCGAAACCTGAGGAGGTTACTGGAGTTCAGCAACCTACTGTGCTCAAGGAAAGTTCCCCTAAAGCAGCAAAAATAAAGTAACCTTGCTTTAAAAAATATACAAAAAACCCTTTTAAGAGCTCCCAGTCAGAGAGCTAGCAATGTAATATAATAAAACAAACAAACCCTCAAATCCTTACTATTTGTTTGATCTGTGGATTGTAGGGTTAAATGTAGGGTTAAGTGACGTGCCCAAGGCCACTGTGGCCTTGAGCACGTCACTTAACCCTACATTTGATGAAGCTGTATAAAAATCCTGTTATATAAATTATGATGTTCTTTATTTTATTCTCTATTCCACTCCTAATGATTCCTAACAATCTGTTTCCCTTTTTGGCCACTGCTGAAGTTGTTTATATTAGGGTTGATAAATCTCACCCTTACGGAGCTGGATCTTCATGTCACTAGTTTTGGTAGGTGTCTGGATTATTATAAATCTTACATGGTAAGGCATAACAAGGAGCCAGGGATAGGCTGGCTGGATAAAGAACCGAAGAGGAAGACAAGGCCTGGAATGACCTACCAGCAGAGATGGACAGAGAGCAATGGTAGGAATAGAGTCGGCAGGTTAATCAAAAGACCTGATGTTGATTTAAGTATGGCAGTTTATATGCTCATCAAGCCAAAGCTGGGCATGTCAAATAGGCCAATTGGTCCTCAGTGACATAATTTACTGTGTTGTTATGCCATTCCCAAAGTAACTGTTGAATTATAACTTTAAATTGGTTTGAAAGAGCAGCTCCTGCATTATACTGCCACCTGCTGGAGAATGACTCTTACTGATCCCGACCAGCATCTGTGGAATGCATCAAAAATCAAGAAGCTTTATTTGTATCAGAAATTCCTACATGTTGCCATTATTAAGAGCTACGTTTCAAAGGCTTAGGTTCTTTTTAAGTGGGTAGAAATAGAACTAATGCCTCTAAACTAGCCATGTCTTGGTAAGTGGATTTTTAATCACAGGAAAGTATGCACATATATTTGACTGAAGAGAAATTAAATTTTTGAGGGGGGGGGGGGGGGAGCATTTCAGTGGTAGGTTTACATACATTTCATTTGAAGTGAGAAGATGTACACAGAACTAAGGGAGCCTTTATTCCATCCTTGTGTGCTTATGCATGTGCCTATGTGGAGTACATGTCTATCCTCTCCGGCCCTCTGATGCTGCCCAAACGTTTCATGTGGATCGCATGCAAAACTCAAAAATTACTAAGTGGCAGAACTATGTGTGCATATTTATGGAATATGTGAACTCACCCCAAAAATAACACTCATAATTTTTAAAAATTTGTTTCGGATTTGGCTCACGACTTTTATGATTCTTCTAGATTCCTTGTTATACATTGAAAACTTGGTGTTGACCAAGTGCAGTTCAGAAGTTATTAGGAAACATAGTTACATGAGTGTATTTGTGGAATATGTGGATCTTATCCACCTCAAAATGTCCTTGTCAGGATCCTTCTGGAGTCTTCATATCTCCTGAAAATAGAGCAGGTTGTATGCAAAGGCATGTATATAGTCATGAAATATACACCGAATACAACCCTGTCAAAGATTTCCAGCAGAGAGGAAGATAGGACGATACTGAAAGAGGACAGCTGGACGCAGATCACCAGAGTTTGCAGAATCAACATCCCAACTCCACTTTCCCTCGAATTGCAGCCCTGGAAGTGGAGGAAGCAGCAATATCCCGGGAACAGGAAGAACTGCAGCTTAGAAATCGAAGGGTGCTGTTGATTGGTGACCCCCTTCTGAGGGGTCCTAAAGCAGCCATCTGCCAACAAAACATGATGTTCTGAGAAGTGTGCTGTCTGCCAGGTGCCAAAATTTGAGACATTATGGAGATTTTGCCAAGGTTGCTTAAGTCCACTGAATATTATCCGATGTTGCTAATCTATGTTGGCACAAATGATACTGCCAGGTTCCCATGTGAGCATATCCAAAGTGACGTTGTGGCTCTCGGAGACAAGGTGAAGCAGTTACAGAAGGTGCGCAGATGGTATTCACCTCAATCCTCCCTGTTGAGGGTCAGCAGCAAGGCTGAGAGGCTTGTATCCCGGAGACGAAAGCATGGCTATTTGGATGGTGTCAGCATGAGCATTTTGGCTTCCTGGATTATGGCATGATTTTCCGAGGGCTGCTGAACAGATGTACTTATCAAAGAAGGGGCAAAATGTCTTCCACAACCGCTAGCTAACTATTGAGGAGGGCTATAACCAGGTGTGCAGGTAAGTAAAAGCCCGCAGGTAAGTAAAACATGAAACAATAGTATAGAAAAGGGAAGAAAGGAAAAGATCTCCAGAGCTGTGTATACGAATACCCATTCTATGTGAAATAAGAGTTTGGATCTAGAGGCTATAATGGAAGAGGTTGACTTGGATTTAATGGTGGCCAGAGAGATGTGGTACATGGAAAACCATGACTGGACTATAATCTATTCAGGAAGCATAGGATGAGAAGAAAGGGAGGAGGAGTGGTACTATATATGGAAAATAATATTACAGCAACACAACTGCAGGGTGTATGAAGTAAGATGGAGGCATTGTGGGTTAGTCTGGACAGGGAGAATGGGATGTTTATATACTGGTGTGATATACAGACCTTCACAGGCAGAAGAAGTGGACAGAGATTTAATCGAAGACATTCACAATATTGCTATGAAAGGAGAAGTGCTACTGATAGGTGATTTCAGTTTACTGGATTTTGACTGGGACATCCCTGCTATGGTGTTTTCTAGAACCAGGAAGATCCTGGATTCTCTACAGGAAGAATTATTCTGGCAATTGATAATGGAACCTACATGAGAGGGGGCCATACTGGACCTGGTGCTTATGAATGGGAAAAGTGTTACTGATATTATAGTCAGTGATTGTCTCACATTTAATGATTACTGGATGGTGGATTACTGTGTGGTTCAACATTAGGGTAAGGGCAAGATGGTTTATTCAAAAGTGAAGGTCCTACACGTTCGGAAAAACTTGTCAAGATGGGGATATATCGTAAGGAGTTGATAGCTAGATGGGAACATCTGGGGCTAGTAGAAAAGCAGTGGACAAACTGAAAGGAGATAAGGGCAACAAACATTTTTGTTATAAAAGTAAATACAAATAAGAGGAAAAGGAGGCCACTGTGGTTTATGAAAGAAGTAGCTAAAAAGGTGAAGAAAAAGAGGGTGGTCTTCATAAACTACTACTACTACTGAGCATTTGTATAGCGCTACATGACATATGCAGCACCGACAAGACATATGTAGTGCTGACAAGCAGGGGCGGCCCAAGGGGGGTGCGGGGCCATGTGCGGAGACTCGGTGCGGGGCCTCATTTGCATAAGTGGTCTTATTTGCATAAATATTTGCATAATGTTACCAGACACTAACTTTTAGTAAATATGTCTCTTAATGAGTGTATGGATAAAGAAAGACTAAAAGATTTCTACATTACTATAATCCAACCGCCAGGCACATTAGGAACTACTACAAACGCTGCCCATTTAGAACCCATAGCAAACCCGCCGTACCCTGACAGCATTACCGGGACTCACAAAGCACCATACCCTAACTATCAAAAGGCAACACTGCAAATATTAAACCAATACATTTCAGAGAATACTGGGGAAAGAGAACAAGTGGCAATGTCAAATAGGAATTACATAAATAGAATACCTCAGCTCAGTTACACATGCAGAACATAGACCATCACCAAACAAGGAATCACAATTTAGAAACAGGAAGGCAATAATTAAACTGGGAACCCCAAAAGCCAAACTTGGAATGTACAACACCACTGTAGAAATAAAACTATAAATTAATTTCCTCTTGTACCAAACAAAGCGCAGACGTTAATGATGCACATTTCCCAGAGCTTTCATATTCCAGTTAATAAATTCAAAATAAAGAGATATCTTTCTACCTTTTGTGCATTTTCTTCAGTTGCAATTGCTCCAGCCACTTTCTTCTGGTTTCTTCATGTTTTCTGCTAACTGTCCATCGTCTGCTGTCCATTTGTTCTTTCTTCTCTCTCTTCTTGTTTTTTTTTTCCATTCTCTCTCTACATCTGCTTTAACATACTAATCTTTCTCCTTTTGCTCTTTCCTCATTCCTATTTCATCCACACAAATTTCACCTCTCCATCCTCAATCACCACTTACTCTCCCAATACCCGGCCAATTGTAGATTTTTCATCCCTCCCACACAAAATATATTTTTCCCCTCTCCATTTTACTCTCCCAACCCCATCCCATTCTAATCCTCCCCCAACATCAGCTCCCTTCTAGTTCCAGTCTCACCCAGCATCCATTCCCTTCTAGTCCCTGCATCAGCCCATTTCCAGTCCTAGCCCCCCATCTACCCATTTCCAGTCCTAGCCCCCCATCAACCCATTTCCAGTCCTAGCTCCCCCATCCATTTTCAGTCTGAGTCCCTCCATCAGCTCATTTACAATCCTAGCCCCCATCAGCCCATTTCTAGTCATTTCCTAGCCCCACCATCAGCCCATGTCAAATCCTAGCTCCCCTCCACTCAGCCCAATTCCAGTCCAAGCCCCCCATGAGCCTACTTCCAGTTCTAGCCCCTCCATGAGTCCATTTCAATTCAAACCCCCACCACAGCCCATTTCCAATCTTAGCTCCCCCCAACAGCCCATTTCCAGTCCTATCCTAGCTGCTCCTTCCGCCCATTTTCAGTCCTAGCTCCCTTCCCTCACAGCCCATTTCCATTCCAAGCTCCCTCCCCATCAGCTATTTGCAGTTCAAGCCTCCCCTTCCACTCAGCCCATTTCCAGTCATAGCAACCCCCCAACCCATTACCAGTCCTAGCCCCCCATCAACCCACTTCCAGTCCTAACCCCCATCACCCCATTTTCAGTTTAAGCCCCCCAATAACCCATTACCAGTCCTAACCCCCCATCAGCCCACTTCCAGTCTTAACCCCATCAGCCCATTTCCAGTCAGCCCCCCATAGCTCATTGCCAGTCCTAACCCCCCCATCAGCCCACAGCCCATTACCAGTCCTAACCACATCAGCCCACCTCAAGTCCTAACCCCTCCCCATCAGCCCATTTCCTGTCCTAGCCCCCCATAGCCCATTATCAGTCCTAACCCCCCCATAGCCCATTAGCAGTCCTAACCCCCATCACCTCATTTCCAGACAGCCCCCATCAGCCCACAGCCCATTACCAGTCTTAACCCCCCCCATAGCCCATTAGCAGTCCTAACCCCCATCACCTCATTTCCAGACAGCCCCCATCAGCCCACAGCCCATTACCAGTCTTAACCCCCCCCATAGCCCATTACCAGTCCTAACCCCCCCAACAGCCCACAGCCCATGACCAGTCCTAGCCCCCCCATAGCCCATTATCAGTCCTAACCCCCCCATAGCCCATTACCAGTCCTAACCCCCCCCCATCTCCCCTTTTCCAGACAGACCCCAGGCCCTTGCCAGTCTTAACCCCCCCCTTGCCAGTTCTTGCCGCTTAACCCCCCCTTGCCAGTCTTAACCCCCCCTTGCCAATCTTAACACCACCCCCTTTGCCAGTCTTAACCCCCCCTTGCCAGTCTTAACACCCCCTCTTTGCCAATCTTAACCCCCCCTTGCCAATCTTAACCCCCCCCCTTTGCCAATCATAACACCCCCCCTTTGCCAGTCTAAACCCCCCCTTGCCAGTCTTAAACCCCCCCTTTGCCAATCTTAACACCCCCTCTTTGCCAATCTTAACACCCCCCCTTTGCCAGTCTTAAACCCCCCCTTTGACAATCTTAACCCCCCCTTTGCCAATCTTAACCCCCCCCCTTGCCAATCTTAACACTCCCCCTTTGCCAGTCTTAACACCCCCCTTTGCCAATCTTAAACCCCCCCTTGCCAGTCTTAAACCCCCCTTTGCCAATCTTAACCCCCCCCTTTGCCAATCTTAACCCCCCCTTGCCAATCTTAACACGCCCCCTTTGCCAGTCTTAACCCCCCCTTGCCAGTCTTAACACCCCCCCTTTGCCACTCTTAACACCCCCCCTTTGCCCGTCTTAACCCCCCCTTGTCTATCTTATTACCACCCCCTTTGGCAGTAATAACACCCCCCTTGCCAATCTTAACCCCCCCCCTTTGCCAATCTTAACACCCCCCTTTGCCAATCTTAACCCCCCCCTTTGCCAATTTTAACCCCCCCTTGCCAATCTTAACACCCACCCTTTGCCAATCTTAACACCCCCCCTTGCCAGTCTTAACACCCCCCTTTGCCAATCTTAACCCCCCCCCCCAGGCTTATGGCACAATTAAAAAAACAAACTGGCTCTGGCTGCTGCTGCTACCACCGCGGGGCCTCCTCTTCTCCTTCAGCCCCTCTGCAAAGGCTTTGAGATTCGCGAAGGGAGAGCGTCTCCCTCGCGTCTCTGTGAAGCCCGCAGGGGCTAATGGGAAATTTCCCATCAGCCCCTCGCGTCTGAAGGGGCAGATGGGAAATTTTCCCATTAGCCCCTGCGGGCTTCACAGAGACGCGAGGGAGACGCTCTCCCTTCGCGAATCTCAAAGCCTTTGCAGAGGGGCTGAAGGAGAAGAGGAGGCCCCGCGGGACACTCCATTCTGCCGCTGCCGCGGTGGTAGCGGCAGCGGTAGCAGCCAGAGCCAGGTTTTTTTTTTTAAAGTCATTTAAAAAAAAAGCAGAATGTTCTTTGCGCGGGGCCCCCTGAAACGCGGGGCCCTGTGCAAAAAACATTCTTGCTCAATGGACGGGCCGGCCCTGCTGACAAGATGTACGCAGTGCTACAAGAAACAGCAGAAAAGGAAGACAAGCAACAATATTTGGAAAAGTTAAGAGAAGCTGGGAAAGCATTTATTTATTTATTTATTTAGACAGACTTGTATACCACCTTATCCTTCAATCAAGGTGGTTACGTCACATCACAATTGGAGGGTTACAATTAACATTAGGGTACATGTAAACATTTAGACAGTACAGTTACATAACAGCATTTAGACAGTACAATTACAGGTAACATTTAACATAAGTGTATTTAATAACGTGGTATGATAAATTTGTGTGTGTGGAAAGGATGGGTGCGTGTTTAGTTGGCGGGGTAGGTGGTATTTCAGTTTGGGTATGGGATGTTGCCTGGATGCTCATATGTTTCTATAAATAAATATGTTTTGAGGTCTTTGCAGAAGTTTTTGAGGTCATCTAATGCTCTCAGGCTCGTTGGGAGGGAGTTCCATAGTGTGGATGCCAGTACTGATGGTGCTCTTTTTGATGTTGTTTGTTTGGTTTTGTGATAGCCTGCAGGCGTTCTGATCATTTTGTCATTATTGGATCTTCTTGGTCTGTTGCTGATATCTCTTATTATGACGTTTTGGAGGACGTCTGCTGAGAGATGGCGAATGACTTAGAAGATGATCATGATTGTTTTGTATTTAGCTCTTGTCACCATTGGGAGCCAGTGCAGTTGCTGTAGGACGGGAGTGATGTGCTGGGTCCTTGGTGTGTCTGTAATGATGCGTGCTGTGGTGTTTTGTACCATCTGTAGTGGGTGGAGTGTCTGCTGAGGTAGGCCTTGATATAGTGAGTTTCCGTAATCAAGCAGTGGTGTGATGAGTGCTTGGCACACTGTGCAGAAGTGGTCCTGGCGGAGCATTGGTTTGATTTGTCTGATTGTTTTCAATCGTTGATAGGCCTTGTTTGCAGTTTTGGTGATGTGGATTTCAGGTTTAAAGCTCTGTCTAGTGTGATGCCCAGATACTTAACTTCTTCTTTGACTACTATGTGTTTGTCTAGGATGCTGATAGTTTGTGGAGGTATGAAGGTGGGGTTCCTGGTGACGAACATTGCTTCAGTTTGATCGTAGTTGACCGTTAGGTTGTTGGCTCTGAGCCAGTCATTCATGTCTTCGAGGCATTTGGTTATTGTTGTTGTGTTTAGTGCTAGTATGTTGATTGGAGTGTACACCATTATGTCGTCTGCATAAATGTGATAGTGAAGTTTGTGGTGCTTGATGATGTTGTATATGGGCTGTATGTAGATGTTAAAGAGCATTGTGATAGGGCTGAGCCTTGAGGTATTCCCTGTGTGACGGGGAATTGTAGTGATTTCTTTTCGTTACATTTGACTTGTTGCATTCGCCCTTCCAAGTATGATGTGAGCCACTTCAGGATATTTTTGCATAGTCCTATCTGTTGTAAGTGTTGCAATAGCTTGGTGTGGGAGACAGTGTCGAAGGCCGCCGAGATGTCCATGAACACTAGCAGGAAGCCATCTTTTATGTTGTCCATGCCTCTTAGTAGGTTGTCAAAGAGGGAGGTTAATAGTGTTTCCATGCCGTGTTGGGGTTTAAATCCATGCTGATGTATGTCCAGTGGGGCATTAATATCAATATGGTCCTGAAGTTGCTTTTGCACTGCCTTTTCCACGATTTTAGCAAGAAATGTCAGGCTGGAGATGGGATGGTATGATTTTGGTTCGGAGGGGCTCAGATTACTACTTTTAAGTATTAGTCGTATCATTGCTTGCTTTAGGGGTTGTGGCATGTATCCTAGTTGGAGTGAATCTTTGACCATTTTTTGAATGTGATGAGAGAGTTGGCTTTTTGTAGCTTTGAGCCATGTCACTGGGCATGGGTCTGATGGTGAAGTTGTAGTGTTTAGTCCAGATATAATGTCTTCTACTTGCTGCTTTGTTGGTATGTTGAAGCTCTCCCATGTTTGATGTTGTTTATTTATCATGTGATCGTTTGTTTGTGGTGTAGTAGAGCATGTTTGGTTGGTGTTTTCTGACTTCATGTAGTCTACATATTTTTGTGGGTGAAGATAGTGGGTGCTTTGTTACGTGTCATCCTTAGTGAGCTTTTGGACAATGCTAAAGAGTTCTCTTGGTCTATTAGTAGATTTCATGATCAGGTTGGTATGGTGTTGCTGTCTACGCTCATTTATTAGATTGTTATATTCCCGTTGCTTGTCTCTGTATTGTGTTAGGAGGTTGTGTGATTTGTTCCATCTCCATTTTCTTTCCAGGCTTCTGAGTGTGCGTTTTGCAACTCTGATTTCATGTGAGTACCATGGGGCATTAGATCTTTTGCGTGTTTATGGTTCCTTGATAGCTGGGGCAGATGCTACGTTGGATATTATTGTGTTCCATTCTTCTATATTTAGGTCAAGGGTGTCATGTTCCTGTTGAAGTTTTGGAGTGATTTTGTTTATGAATGAGTCTCTGTTAAATGTTTTGAACCGTCTGATTATTCTTTCATCTTCTTTGCTTTGGGAAGGGTTATTTAGGGTCATGGTGAATTCAATTACATGGTGGTCTGACCAGGGGACTGGTGTGATTGTTGGTTTTGTGGTCTTGTTCTGTTCCTCTAATTGCTGCCGGAGAAAATCATATGCAGTAAAGATGTTTGCTTGAGAAAGCTATGCTGAGATTAAGTTAATATTGGTTAATATTTGGGCTGAAAGCACTACAACAATATCCCCTGAAGAACCTCATCACACTGAGTGAAACGCAGTTTACAATGTTGCAAGAAAGGCGTCGGGATGAAGATTCATTAGTGAAATATTACCACTATTTAAGAAGCTAAGTGCCGGTCTCATGTTAAATTAAGATTACAATAGAATTTTGGTAACACAAGGGAGAGGGTGTACAAAAATATTTCAAGAAAATGCTGGAATTAGTCATTGATGCTATCAGGCTGTGCTGATGAAGTTTCTTTCAATCCAGCCATTACCAGCCGAATTGTCTGAGACTAATTCCATGCAATTACTAAGAATTTAAAAACAAAAACCCTCCCAGTCTTTACTGTAAAAGTCTGTTTGTTTGGAGTAATTTCTGGAATATTATTGATATTATATTACTCTGAGAAGTTGACCCTAATCGGTTTGTGGACCTCTAATTGTATTGGCATGAAGACCAAGTCCAGAGTTGTACCATGCTGGTGCGTTAGGGCGTTAATTGTCTGGCAGTATTTTAATGACTCCATGGTTTTTAAGAACGTTGCGGTTTCTCTGGTGGGAGCGGATGTTAGATTGTAGTCTCCTAGTGCAATTAGAGGTTTGTGTCTTCTGTTATGTGTGCATATCGTTTCGATTACTGTGGATAGGTGTTCAGTTGTTGTTCCAGGTGGTCTGTATGTGAGGGATATGCTTAGGTACTTGTTAGCTATAGTGAGTGTGTTGGATTCAATTGTGTTAGTGGTGTCGATTGTTTTGAATCTCTATTCTTTTCTGGTAAGTATTAATACTCCTCCTCCTCTCCTTTGTGCTCTGATGCAGTTAAATGCCGAGTATCCTGTTGGGGTTACTTGGTTTAATATGACCTGGTCCGAGTCGTCTAGCCAGGTCTCAGTGATGCATATTATATCAAGCTTCTTGTCGTGGATTAGGTCAAGGATAGTATTTGGTTTGTTCCTGATAGATCTGGCGTTTAGAAGAGCACACCTGATGTTTGTTGTTATGATTGGGTTTGTATGTTCGTTATTTGTGTGGTGTGTGGGTGTATTAAGTGTGGCATTGTATGGTTTGTGGGCTGAATGTTTTGGTTGTTGGCGTACTTTGGATAGGTGCGATGCTGGTGTGCATCTGGGTTGGGTGGTATGTATGTTGAACAAGGGGATTTGCTCGTTGCATCTGATGCTATGTGTGCAGGGTGCGAGGATATGTAGGAGTGTGAGGTAGACCATGAGGTAGTGGGTAGTGGAGTGCATTTTGTGGTTTGTATTTTACTGACCTGGGATTAGGTTTATGGTTTACTAACCTGGGCTCAACTTGAGTTGGGTCATGTAGTTGTAATTCTGTGGGTTAGTATAGTTCTGCATTGGTAGTGGTGTCTTTATTCAGTGTGATGTGTTACTTGTGATTGGTTAGTAGTCTAGTGGGTTACTAGACTTAATAGGCTATGCTGCGTGAGTTGTTAAACAATGCAAACAATGGGTAGTAAGTTCTATGCAATTAATCTAGAAGCAATGGATTGTCCAAGCAAGGAAGTAGTCAGGAAAGCAAAGATGCAAATGGAAGAGAATATAGTCAGTATAGTAAAATGGAAGGACAAGAGTTTGTTTGTTTTTTTAATGTTTATTTTATTTATTTATTTAACAGCTCTTATATACCGCGCTATTTGACATCAGTGCGGTTTACATTAAACAAAATACACTCAGATTTAGAGAACTTGTCCAAGTTACAGGTAACAGGGGAATAAAACAAGGATTAACTGGGGAATAGCATATAAATAATTAAATAAAAGCGATTACATCAGACTAGAGATCTTGAGTGGGTATAGAGACATGTCATAAATAACATTTAACAGAGCAGGTATATACAGTGAAATATCATAAGGTGGAACGGTCTAATATCATCATTTAACTATTTTTGCTGAGTTGAGATAATGGGGTGAGAGGGGGGGAAATATTAATGTAAGAGAAGTGTAAGAAAAGGTGGGTTTTTAAAGCTTTTCTAAATTGCGATATATCTTTTATCAATCTGATGTTTAATGGAAGCTTATTCCAGCACCTTGGAGCAAAGGATGAAAATGATCTGCTAATGGTAGTTTGAGTACATTTTACTAATTCATTTGGAATCACTAGAGTATTTTCAGTTGTAGATCTTCTTGATCTGTTGTTTTGGGTATGAATGAGTAGATCAGAGATTGAAGGAGGTGAAATATTATGGAACGCTTTGAAGGTCATAAGAAGTGTTTTATAAGATAATCTACAAATTATTGGGAGCCAGTGAAGCTCCATTAGAATGGGGGTTATGTGTTGTCTCCTTGTAATTCCGCATAGTGATCTAGCTGCTGCATTCATAGCAAGCTGTAATGGATTAAGCGTAGATTTAGGTAGGCCTTGCAGGATAATATTCACATAGTCAAAATGTGGGGTGACTAGCGCTTGGAATGTTGTGCGGAAATCATCGGGGTCTAACATGGGTTTTAGGTGTCGTAGAGTATTAATCTTGTGATAAATGGATTTTACTGTGGACTTTATATGCTCATTAAATTCAAGTCGCTGGTCGAGAATGACACCTAAGTATCGAATGGTGGATTTAATAGGTAAATCAGCGTCTCGTACTCTTAATGAAGGTGGTGAAGAGAAGTTATTGTTTCTTGTAATGATAAGGACTTCAGTTTTTTTAAAATTTATTCGAAGGTTCTGAGTGAGCAGCCAATCGGTTATTGAATTGAAACAGTTAATTAAAACTGTGTAATCAGGGCTAATCACATTAATAGGTGTGAACAACAGCACATCATCAGCATAAATAAGACAAGATATACCAAAGGTACGGGCAATATTACAGATTGGTTGCATATAGATGTTAAAAAGCAATGCTGATAGTGAGGAACCCTGTGGAACACCTTGTTTCTGTTGGAATGGATAAGATGTATTGTTATCAATTCAAACTTGTTGCCATCGGTCTTCTAGATAAGTGACAGGAGGAAGTTTAAGAGTGGTATTGTCATATTCATAGATAAAGGGGTAGGAAGAAGCGGATGAGGATAAAGGGGAATTGCTTAACAAAGGTTCAATTCCCGAATGGGGACAAGCAACCTCAGGCCGGAGGGACTGGGGTCTCTAGTCCCATGGCCACTCCTTGTGGCCTTGGGCAAGCCACTTAACCCTCCATTGACTCAGGTGCACTTAGATTGTGAGCCCTTCGGGGACAAGGGAATAAAAAGTACCTGTAAGTATACATGTAAACCTCACTGATTCTAAAGCGCGCGGTATAAAAAAGAAATAGATAAATAAAATAAAATAAATATTTATGTTGTATGTTTATAGATGAAGGGCTGGAGTAGAAATTTAGGGAACAAAAAGGAAATAGAATGGAAGTGAGGTAGATCTTGAACAATTTACAGAAGACTGTGCTCGTGAGGAGCCAACTAAACTAAAAGTAGACAGAGGGATAGGGCCAGATGGGGTACATCCAAGAGTATTGAAGGAACTTGGGGAAGTTCTGGGGCCCTTATGGCAGACCTTTATAATATTTTTTTAGAGTTGTGAGTGGTCCCTGAGGACTGGAGGTGGTGGATGTCCCTCTCCATAAAAGTGGAAGTAAGGATGAGGTTTGGTACTGCAGACCAGTTAGTCTGACCTCTGTGGTGAGTAAATTAATGGAAATGCTGCTAAAACAGAGGTTAGTGAGGTTTCTGGAATTCAGTGGCTTGCAGGATCCAATTCAGCATGGCTTTACTAGAGGCAGGTCTTGTCAAGCGAATCTAATCAAGTTCTTTGAGTGGGTGACCAGAGAGTTGGACTGAGGAAGAGTACTAGATATGGTATACTTAGATTTCAGCAAAGCCTTTGGCACAATTCTCTATAGGTGACCTATAAATACGACCGAGTGCCTTGGGATGGACCCTAAAGTGATAGAGAAAGGAAGGAGTAATGCTGGACACCTGAGAGAGGGAAGGGAAGGGTGAGATACTGGATACCTTGGGGGTAGGCAAAGGGAGATGTTGGACTCTGGGGCAATTAGGGCCTTGAACTGCTCCAATGGGTGCACAGCTGAGGTTCGCCAAGGGTGCCAGATATCTTTGGGCTGATCTGAATATCCGGTGATCTTAAGGTGGCCAAACAGGTAGAAAAGGATGCTTGGGTGCACAGGGAGAGGAATGGCCAGCAGAAGAAGGAGGTGATAGTGTCTTTGTTGAAGTCTTTGGTAAGACCTCATTTGCAGTACTGTGTACAGTTCTGGAAACCATATCTTCAAAAGAATATAAACAGGACTGAGTCAGTACAGAGGGTGGCTACTAAAATGGTCCATGATCTTTATTACAAGGCATATGGAGATATGCCTCAATATGTATACTTTGGGGGAAAGGTTCAAGAGGGGAATATGACAGAGACATTTAAATTTTATTTATTTATTTACATTCTCTTATATACCGCGCTATTCTGCATCAGTGCGGTTTACATTGAACAAACTGAAATTACATTGAACAGGGCATTATAACTTGGAGATAACTATTTTACAGGGAACATGGGCTATGGAGGGTTAAGTGGCTTGCCCAAGACCACAAGGAGCACCAGTGGGACTAGAAACCCCAGTCCTTCCGGCCCAAGGTTGCTGTCCTCTAGTGGGATTTGAACCCCCGACCTTCCGGCCTGAAGTACCTTGCCCCAACCACTAGGCCACTCCTCCACTCCACCTCTGTGGTATGAACTGAAACACAATGTTGCCCTAGCCTTACAAGGCTCAGTAGCAATTAAACAAACTTAGAATAGTTGAAACCCAATGTTAATTTATCCAAAAGCAGTGTGATTACTTAAATAAAACAATTATATCTTTATGTCTGAGGTATATTGGATATTTGGGTGAATGTCTGGGTGCATGCATGGATGAATGTAATTATTCTATTATCTTATTATTGCATATGAGTGCATTTAATATAATGTGTAAACATATTTAGAATAAGATTTTATGAACAAGAGTTGTGATAATTTTCTGTATTAGATATTGATTATAATTAAAGTAAAAAGATAATTGTTTTATTTAAGTAGTCACACTGCTTTTGGATAAATTAACAATGGGTTTCAACGATTATAAGTTTATTTAATTGCCATTGAGCATTGTAAGGATAGGGCAACATTGTGTTTCAGTTCATGTTAATGCAGAGGAGGTGGCCCTCTTAAGTTGAAAGCAAGCTCTGGAACGAGGGGTCATAGGATGAAGGTGAAAGGAGATAGACTCAGGAGTAATATGAGGAAATATTTTTAACAGAGAGTGGTGGATGTGTGGAAGTACCTCCCAGTGGAGATGGTGAAGAAAAGAACTGTATCTGAATTTAAGAAAGCATGGGAGAAGCACAGAGGATGCCTGAGGTATAGGAAGGGATTTATTTTATTTATTTATTTAGCGTACATTTGTATACCGCTACTTCCAGCGATCAGTAGCGGATTAGATTACATATTGGAAACTGTCTAATCAGGACAGACAAATTTGTGGTATATACAAGGTGATTCGTAGGGTGAGCACAACACACAGTAATTAGGTAATTAGGTTTCTTTTCGTAAGGAGGGAGGGGTTATTTACATATGTACAGTTTTACATATATACATCTTTGGCTCTCTGGGTGGCACAGCTTAGGCCACGTCGACTAAATCAAGTTGTACTGAGTCTGGAATAGGTGAGTCTTGAGTTTTTTCCGAAAGTCCATCAGGTCTTTGCTAGCTCATAGCTCAGGCGGCAGTTGGTTCCACAGTGTCGGTGCTGTGTATGGGTATGCTCTGTTAGTTGTACCGGTTTTGACCGATCTTATATCTTTCGGTACGCGGAGGGTGTTTAAGTTGGTGGTTCTTCTGCTTCTGTTGGGTGGTTGTGTGCAGATTAGGTTGGAGAGGAAGGATGGCGCTATGTTATGCATGAGTTTGAATGTGGTTATTAGTGTTTTATATTTTATACGAGCTGTAATGGGGAGCCAGTGTAGCTCAATCAGCACAGGTGTGATGTGTTCAGCAAAACCTTTGTTCATAATGATTCTAGCCGCCACATTCTGCGTCATTTGCATTATGTTTAGGGTTTTCTTTGGTAGGCCCTGTAAAATGGCGTTGCAGTAGTCGAAGTGCGGCATGATGAGAGCTTGTGCAATGGACCTGAAATCATGAGGCTCAATAATGCTCCGTAGTGGTTGTATGACTCTTAGTTTGTGGAAGATGGCCCTGTTTGTTATGCGGAGGTGTTTTTCCATCTTTAGGTCGCTATCGAACGTTACCCCCAGGTATTTTATTTCTTTCTTTGTTTGGTAGGTATTGTTGCACAGGGTGATAGTTGCGGGGGGGGGGGGGGGGTTGAAATTTGGTTTTCTGGAGATGTACATCACCTCTGTTTTTTTATGGTTGATCGCCATGTTGTTTTGTTGTAACCAGGTTTGCATCTCGCTTAGGCATTCTTCTAGTTGGATGTAATTTGGGTTATTTGCGTCAAGTTGTGTGTAAAGCATAATATCGTCTGCATAGATGTGGTAGCTGATTTTGTGCTTTTGGAAAGTTTCGCAAATTGGTTGCATATATACGTTGAAAAAGAGTGAGGAGAGAGCAGAGCCTTGAGGTATGCCTTGGGTTTGGGGGAACGCCTCTGCTTTTTCGTCATTGAACTGTACCTGTTGCATTCTGTTTGTTATATATGATGAGAACCATTTTAGGGGGGTTCCCGATATTCCTATTGATTTAATTCTGTTCATGAGGGTTTCATGGTGTACTGTATCGAACGCTGCTGAGATGTCAATAAATATGAGTATAAACATTTTCTTTTTGTCTTCTAGGCCTTTGAGGAGGTTGTCTAGTAGTGCAATCAGTAGAACTTGTAGAACTTGTAGAACTTGTAGTACTTATTAGTTCTTATTGATGGGTAGACTAGCTAGGCCGTATGGAACATTTGCTATGCTTCTATGATGCACATGGACCCCCCCCCCCCTCGATATATCCAGAAAATTTGCTGTGGCTCATCTGAAAAATCATAAAAATATTCAGGAGCAACAATTGTGTGTGCATAATCATGGACTGCACGCACAGCCCTTCTTGGGTAGGCGACTTCCCATCCATGCTTATGTTATTGGCTGAGCAGATAGTGTAGAGAACCTTTCAGGGTGACTCTCAGTTGCTCACATGCTTAATAGGAGCTCCAGTCCGAACCCTAGGACGTGCAAGGTACCTCTTTAAACCACTGTAAACCGATCCACGAAGTCACATGAGACTCAGGCTAGAGGACACTAGGTACTGGCCATTTTTCCTGTAGGCACACAGTGAGTGAAAACCATATTGACGTAAGGGGGGAGTATCTTTGATGGTTACTCTTCAGCACCAAAACCAGATTCGAGACTTGTAGAGATCAATGGATTAGGAACACAGCTCCATATTTACAGTGTTGTTCTACTTAGGTAACACTTTCTTAGTATTACACACAGATCCCCCAATTCAACACCCCTGATGGGGTTCTCATGTCTCCCTCAACATGTTCTGAAAAATTGGTGCCGATCAGATGAAAAAAAGAAAGCCAAGAGGTGATGTAATTAGAATAATGTTATTTAGTGGCACAATTGCACCTGTGTAGTCCTGAAATGTGGGCATCTTCCCCAAATACCTCTTCCTGGTTCTCCTGGATCCCCTGAAATGCAGGCATCTTCCCCAAATACCCCTCCTGGTTCTCCTGGATCCCCTGAAATACGTGCATCTTCCCAAAATACCTCTTCCTGGTTCTCCTGGATCCCTTGAAATGCAGGCATCTTCCCCAAATACCCCTCCTGGTTCTCCTGGATCCCCTGAAATACGTGCATCTTCACAAAATACCTCTTCCTGGTTCTCCTGGATCCCCTGAGATGCTGTGGAATGGTGCTGAGGGTTGCATGCCATCTCTTCGAAGCCAACACTATATCTCATCCACTTCCACTCCTTTTGCCGGTCATTTGTGCAAACTCCCACCCCTCTTCAAACACCCCCAAAATGTCCACCCTTCCCTTATAAGATACTCAAAATAACCTCCCCTCATTTTCCAAATCACAGCACCGCCTTCCATTCCTTTTGAGACCTCAGCACTGCCCTGCCCCCATTTTCCTAGCTCTAGACTATTGTACTACTATGCTTCTCAGCCCCTAGCACCGTGTTGCGCCCATGCCACCCTCTATCTCTGTGATATACCTTATATCCTCCAATATGTTTTAGGCAATATACTTAGTTGTATGACTACCAAGCAGAAACTCATATGTATATTCCAAATTTGAACTGAGAGGTCTCAGACTTACTAGGTACTTAATCCGGAATTAGTCTCTCCGCTGTACCCTTATTGCATCAATGACCTCAGCTCTATGATTTATATTCAAATGAATTCAATATTGAAAAATGCTTATCTTATTATTGTTATGTGCCCCAACGCCGCTATCTCTGGCATAATGTTCCTGATAAGACGTCTTTCCTTGCTCTACCAGGAAGGAGATCTGTGACAGTGCTGGGACCTACCTGATGTGCCCCCTCTGTGATACCTGTGACACCTGGAACATCTCTGAGATTTGTCCAATGGCTAAGGTAAGAGCTGCCTGCAGTCCTTAGAGCAGTCATTCAGTCAGTACTGAGCTCGATCAGGAGCTGCAGCAGAGATTAATCATTTTCTCCTGTTGTGTCAATAGTATGATGTGGTCAACACAATTAACACCATCACTACTTCGAAGAAGTGGGTTTTAGTCTGGATTTGAATAGGGCCAGAGAAGGATCCCGAGACACAGATTCAGGTAGTTTGTTCCAGGCATATGGAGCAGCAAGTTGGAATGGACAAAGTCTGGAGTTGGCAGTGACGGAGAAGGGCACAGATAAGAGAGATCTGCCAGAGGAGCGGAGTTCCTGAGGAGGGGTGTAGAGTGAGATGAGAGAGGAAAGGTAGTGAGGAACCGCAGAATGGATGCACTTGCAGGAGAAGTTTGAACTGCATGTGGAAATAGGTAGGGAGCCAGTGAAGTGACTTGAGAAGAGGGGTCACATGAGCATAGCGACACTGGTGGAAGATAAGCCTGCAGCTGAGTTTTGAACAATTGAAGGGGAGAGAGATGATTCAGAGGGAGACCAGCGAGGAGCAGTTTACAATAGTCAAGGCGGGAGGTGACTAGTGAGTGGATGAGGGTCTTAGTAGTGTGCGTAGAAAGAAAGGGATGAATTTTGCTGATGTTATAGAGAAAGAAGCGACAGATTTTAGCTATCTGTTGAATATGTTCAGAGAATGGCAAGTAGAGTCAAAGATGACTCCAAGGTTGTGAGCTGAGGAAACAGGGAGGCGTGTCGTGCTATCCACAGGATCTATTCAAAGGGCAAATTACAGTATAAAGTTGAGCCTAGTTAGCCTGCATTTTCATGTGCCTATTTTATGTTTATTTTATAAAGTGCAGTATGCGCATACTTGCCTATAAGATACTAAGATAAGCGGCAGAGAATGCGCCTTAAATCACCGCATTTGGAAGTGTAGCCTTCTCTAATCAACCCATGCATGCGCTCACTCCCCCTACGCTCTATTGCCCTTTGAAAGGAGGAAGAGGGAGAGGTGGGTTTAGGGGGAAAGATAAGGAGCTCAGTTTTGGCCATGTCAGTTTCAGATGGTGGACAGTGTTGGATAAGTAGGCCGAGATCTGGGCACAGATTCCTGGAGAGATTTCAGGCACAGAAAGGTAGATCAGCATAAAGATGGTGCTGAAAACCATGGGAGGAAATGATTGTACCAAGGGACTGAGTGTAAGAGAGAAAAGCAGAGGTCCCAAGACAGAGCGTCGAGGTACACCGGCTGAGAGTGGGATGGCGGTAGAGGAGAAAGAGATTTGGACAAGATTTTGGAAAAAATTATTGGCCGGGTAGACTTGAGAAAACCAATGCTTATCCCTTGAAATGAACTAGGAGAATTCGATCTCCTTCTTTGGATCTGTATCTCAAACTGTTGGAGACAGGTTGCAGGGGCTCGCCTTTTCTCACCTTCTGATCACTGCTGTCCCCCGCTCTTGCCTTTCTGCCTCGAGACTCTCACTGGGCTGTGTTCCTGACTCACTTGTATATTGTGCTGGTGCTCCCTTTGCTCATGGGGGTAATTTTGTAAGCAGAAGCTTAGATCTCAGAAAGCTCTTAAATCACAGTATTTTGCATATGTAAAGGGCCTCTTATGAAATACCGATTAGCGTCAAAGTATGTGTGTTCTTTCCCTATGGGTGTGGACATGGGCAGAGTTTGGGTGGAGCGTAGGGGGAGTGAGCGCATGCATGGGTTGATTAGAGAAGGCTCCACTTCCAAATGCGGTGATTTAAGGCGCATTCTCTGCCGCTTATCTTAGTATCTTATAGGCAAGTATGCGCATACTGCACTTTATAAAATAAACATAAAATAGGCACATGAAAATGCAGGCTAACTAGGCTCAACTTTATACTGTAATTTGCCCTCTGAAGAAGCATGGTTCCACCTTCGAAAGCTAGCCAAAAAATGTAATAAACTAATCCAATAAAAATCTATCATAGTAACATAGTAAATGACGGCAGATAAAGACCAGTATGGTCCATCTAGTCTGCCCAGCACACCTGCTGCTCCGTGCAGGTTACCCCTCCCCATGTCTTTCACCTTTCATTCTTTTAAAATTTTATTTCATCAGCTAACAGTGCCAGGGACCTTAGGCCATTGGAGAAGAGATGGTTCAGGCAGTAAATGATAACCCTGATTTGGTGAGACTTAGCAACCTAAATACTGAGGAGAGGTGGGATAAGAGAGATACCTTTAAGGTACAGATAACACACAAGAAGAAAACCTTTTTCAGTGGAAAAGAATTCCTAGAAGCAGGTTCCTGATCTGATCATGCGTAACACTGCAGAGAGGGAGCAGCTCCAAGTGGAGGTGGTAGAACGGAAAAATGTCTGTAATGCATAGCAGAGAAATGAGGGGAGAGCCGGAGGAGGGAACTCATTGAGTCTCTTCTGCTGCAGGTGGGTTACCTGTTTGATCACCCTGGGACTGTCTTCTTTAGTGTCTTCATGTCCTTCTGGGCTGTGACGTTCCTGGAGTACTGGAAAAGGAAGAATGCTACCCTGGCCCATCACTGGGACTGTATGGACTTCCAGGAAGAAGAGGTAGATGCTAAGCCCTACAGCTGCTGCTCTCTCTTTAATACCCCCTTGCCCTTTTGCTCCCCCATTCCTGCTTAACTCTTTATCCTTCATTCCCTTGTCTCCCCCCCCCCCTTTATCCTCTCTTGTCTCTCCAAACACTGTTTAATGCTCTCGGTACTTGTTGTTCTCCCCCCCACCTGTCACAGAGTGGACACCTTGGAAGCTGTAAATAACAGAAGGAGGGATCTAGTGAAGCTTGAAGAACGGGGTTGAGAATTTGGCAGCTGAGATTTAATGCTAAAAAATGCAGGGTCATGCATTTAACATACTAACAGGCCAATGCAGAAAGCCAACACGTGCTCTAATGCACATTTGCGCATGTATAACGTGAATCTTACATGTGTGCCCAATGCAGAAAAGAACTGGATGCACACGGTATTCAGGCGCAAAGCAGTAGTGCAATGAGAATGCGACACATATTCAAATGTATTACAATGACCTGTAGTTGAGTTGGGCGTGCTCAGATAACATTCTAATGAGATCTGCGCCCGATGCAATGAAGTGCATTCGAGATTATCCAATCATACGTAAGCTAGATCATTATTTCTACGCCTGATCAGGACTAGAAGCAAAGAGCTAACGCATCCTGCTACCGCATCCTGAAGGGCACGACTGCATTTGAAAGCAGCCTTTTAGAGTCGAGCATTTTGCTAAACATTCTGAATTCACAGACGTTTTCATCTGCGCACTTATCTCAGCGTGCAGGGAGATGTTTTTTGCTGGTTATCCTCCCGCTTTTCTGCTGCTTGCAAGAGCCAGCCAGAGGAGGACGAGGAGGTACAGGCTGCACCCCGCATCATGAGGTCCTGCAGACGGCGCCTCTTCAGAGAAAGGGTGGCACTGGAAGAACTCCCAGACAGGCATGTTGTGCGTAATTACCGTTTATCCAGATCTGCCAGCTTGTCATTGTATGATGACATTAAAGGTGATATTGATCCCGCCACCACTTGCTGGAATGTCATACCTGGACTGCTAAAATTAACTTGCCACATTACATTTCCTGGGCACTGGATCTTTCCAAAATGTTATTGGGCTGACCTGGGGAATGGACCAGTCATCATTTTCAAGGCATTTCAAGCAGGTATTGCAGGCCTTGAAGAATCGCATTGGGGAGCATATCCAGTACCCGGAGCAGGAGGCCGAAAGGCAGGTGTTGAAGGCTGACTTTTTTAATATTGCCAGTCAGAGCAATAGAGTGCACTCATGTAGCCCTGACACCCCCTAGTGACAGAGAAATGGCGTCCACTCAATTAATGTGCAAGTGGTGTGTGATGCGCACATGAAGATCCTGAATGTGGTCTCCAAGTTCCCTGGCAGCTGTCACGATTCCTTTATCCTCTCCATCTTGGGACTCAGCCATAACTTTGAAGAGCGATAGTACGGTGAAGGTTTGCTCCTGGATAAGTGCCACACAGGCATCCTGAAACTTAGGGGGGACAAAACAGCTTGCACATTTCCATAAGCCAGTACATATACTGTTGTATACTTTACCAGTGTCAAGCTGTTGTCTTGTTTTTTTAATGCTATAGGCGATGCCGGATATGGGTGTAAGGCCCGGTTGATGACTCTTTTGCTTTCAAAAAGCACACCTGAGGAGATGTGCTACAATGAGGCACACATTGCAACACGGTTTGTGATAGAGCGCACATTTGGGGCCCTGAAGAGTCATTTCCGTTGTCTGGACCGTTGGCAGTAACACACCGGTAGAGCAGGTCCCTCTCCTCAGCTGTGAAACGGCATGAGCGGATCCGCTTAGCTGACTGGCTGGTAGTTTGTTCGGTCTCACTAGTAGATGAGCTGGAATCCATCTCTACAAAACATAGGATGTGTAAGGCACCAGGTACTAGTGCGTTTAAATATACGCGCCACAGTAGATGGGACAGTATGTGCATGCGTTGGGATGTGGTTCTTGCGTTTCCTCTTCTGCGCATGCGTTGGGATGTGGTTCTTGCGTTTCCTCTTCTGTGCATGCGTTGGGATGTGGTTCTTGCGTTTCCTCTTCTGCGCATGCGTTGGGATGTGGTTCTTGCGTTTCCTCTTCTGCGTATGCGTTGGGATGTGGTTCTTGCGTTTCCTCTTCTGCGCATGCGTTGGGATGTGGTTCTTGCGTTTCCTCTTCTGCGCATGCGTTGGGATGTGGTTCTTGCGTTTCCTCTTCTGCGCATGCGTTGGGATGTGGTTCTTGCGTTTCCTCTTCTGCGTATGCGTTGGGATGTGGTTCTTGCGTTTCCTCTTCTGCGCATGCGTTGGGATGTGGTTCTTGCGTTTCCTCTTCTGCGCATGCGTTGGGATGTGGTTCTTGCGTTTCCTCTTCTGCGTATGCGTTGGGATGTGGTTCTTGCGTTTCCTCTTCTGTGCATGCGTTGGGATGTGGTTCTTGCGTTTCCTCTTCTGCGCATGCGTTGGGATGTGGTTCTTGCGTTTCCTCTTCTGTGCATGCGTTGGGATGTGGTTCTTGCGTTTCCTCTTCTGCGCATGCGTTGGGATGTGGTTCTTGCGTTTCCTCTTCTGCGCATGCGTTGGGATGTGGTTCTTGCGTTTCCTCTTCTGCGTTTGCGTTGGGATGTGGTTCTTGTGTTTCCTCTTCTGTGCATGCGTTGGGATGTGGTTCTTGCGTTTCCTCTTCTGCGTATGCGTTGGGATGTGGTTCTTGCGTTTCCTCTTCTGCGCATGCGTTGGGATGTGGTTCTTGCGTTTCCTCTTCTGCGCATGCGTTGGGATGTGGTTCTTGCATTTCCTGTTCTGCGTATGCGTTGGGATGTGGTTCTTGCGTTTCCTCTTCTGCGCATGCGTTGGGATGTGGTTCTTGCGTTTCCTCTTCTGCGTATGCGTTGGTTTCTTCCAAGCGCATGAATTTAATGATTAGTCTTTGTTTTGAGGATCAGGTTTCACGTCCATCATTTCTCCTAACGCTCGTGGTTATGCGCCCCTAATTTGCATGGCTAGGTTTTTCTGCATTGCGCGTTCGGACATGTGCGTTCGGGGTGTGCTACAGAGATGCGTTAAAATTGTTGTACGTGCGCGTCTAGTGTGACTTTTCTGCATTGGCCTGTAACATAGTATCATAGTAAGTGGCGGTGGCTAAAGACCACCATAGTCCATCTAATCTGCCCAGTGAAGAAGCATGGTTGTAGCCGCTGCGCTGTGCTGGCTACCCTGCTTTATGCCTTGTTTAGGGTTATACCTGCCACTCCATGCAGGTTACCCCTCTCTGTTGTTTGAAGTGTAAAAATATTTGTTTGCTTTGATTCTCTTGCTATAAAGCAAGAGGTTCTCAACCCGGTTCTTGGGACACACCCAGTCAGTTAGGCTTTCAGGAGAGCCACGATGAACATGGATGAGAGATGTGTATGCACCGCTTCCGTTTTATGCAAATCTCTCTCATGCATAGTTTATTTATTTAGCAAACATTTATATACCGCTGCTTCCTACGATCAGCTGCGGTTTACTTTACAGAATCATCATGTATCGTACAATACAATGAATTTTTAAGAATACAATTTTGATTAGAGCAATGATTACATAGCATACGGATTAGAGATTAGATACTTTTCACAACTTTAAATATACATTAGATTAAAAGGTGCGTGGGAGGGGGATATAATATACATATATACAGGATTACATATCAGTCGTCAATATGCTGCGTGTATTCCGAGTGTCATTATGGTGGGCAGAAGAGAACTTGTTGTGGTAAGGTGCTGTAATTAGGTTGGGTTGTAGTATGCCTGGAATAAATGGGTTTTGAGGTTCCTTCTGAATTCATTCAGGTTATTTGACATTCGGAGTTCAGAGGGGAGCTGGTTCCAGTGGATCGGCGCCGCATAGGTGAATGCTCTGTTGCTTGTTTCTGTTTTAACGTATCTTATGCTGGTTGGGACACAGAGAGTGTTGAGATGTATGGTTCTTCTGTTCCTGTTGTGTGCTTGCTTAGTGATTAGGTTGCCAAGGTATGAGGGCGCAATATTGTGAATGAGTTTAAACGTTGTTATGAGTAGTTTGTAGATGATACGGGCGGCTACAGGGAGCCAATGTAGTTCCATAAGTACTGGTAGTCCTGAAAACCTGCCTCACTAGGTGTGTCCCAAGGACTGGGTTGAGAAGCCCCACTGTAAAGGGATCCTCTGTGCCTGTCTTGCACCTTTTTGAATTCCATCACGTTTGCCCCGAGGGGACAGTACAATCCAGGGAGTGAAGCACTTCAGTGCATGAAAGACGAGTGGGACCTAGGAGTGATTTTAAGATGGCCGTACAGGTAGAAGAAGCGATGGGTGCCTAGGGAAGATTACGCAGCAGGAAAAAGGAGGTGATAGTGCCTCTGTATAAGCAGGGCCTATGCTAGCTTTTTTTGCTGCCCTGTGCGAGTGATTACTGTGCTGCCCCACCCCCACCCCAGTGAATTCCAGTGGAGCCCTTGAGCTCTTCACAAGCTTCCCTTTGTCCAACGTGATAAAAATGTCCTGAGAGGTAGGTAGCTGCGTTAGTCTGGAGCAAGGGTCCTCAGTCCAGTCCTTGGGACACATCTAGCAAGTCAGGCTTTCGGGATATGAATATCCACGAGAGAGATTTGCATGCACTGCCTCCGTTCTATGCAAATATCTCTCATTGTGCTTATCCTGAAAACCGGACTGGCTAGGTGTGTCTCAAGGATCTGGTCTGGAGAGTGGCAAAAATGGCAGAGGCCTTAATAAATTGGTCAGTCGATAAGGCACCACCTGCCTCTGTCATTTTTGCACCAGCAATAACTTAGTAAGCGTATAAGTGCCTGAACCTCATTGACATGTGCAGTGGGGTTAAAGAGAGGCTACCAGATTTCTACATGACTTCCCTCCATTGCCAACTACCATGTACATAAGACCCTGCAAAGAGACCACTTCGAGCTCATAGCAAACCTGCTGTAACTAAAACAATACCAGGACTCATACGGAGCCAACACTACCTATGAAAAGACAGCACTACAAATATTAAACCAGTGCATCTTATGGAACACCAAAACCTCTCTTACAGTAAACAGAGAGATAAAACACTTAGGGGGTTCTTCTGAGACACAAATAGGGGGGGATGGATGTCCATTCCCGCTATTTGTGCCGGCGGGGGCGGGGAAGTGGCGGCCCGGGGGTGGAGAATGGGTGGGGGCAGTGGGTGGTTATTGGCCCTGGATGTACAGGGCCGATTCTAATGTCGGTCCTGTATGTCCAGGGCCAGTGAAAATGGCTGGGGAAGTTATTCCATCTCTGGGGTGGAATAACTTCCCTGGTCGTGTTTTTTTTAGCGGCCCAGGGTGCGGAAGGGGCTGGGGGGGGTCAGGGTTTATCCCCGCAGCCTGACACTGGCCTTAGGAGGCCAGATTGGGGATTGGGCTGCGGGAAATAAACTTTCATTTTCGGCGGCCGGCATCACGGCATTTAAATGGACCCGAGGTGTCATATCGCCGTGGCTCCATTTAAATACCTGACTGAGCTATCTGGGCAGTGTCTGTACATGCAGGCTGGGACTGAATCGTAGTCCTGGCCTGCACGTACAGGCCTGTTCACCATTCTAATCCCGCGGGACCACAATCGCGATTCCCTTTGTACGTCCGGCTCACACCGGACATACAAAGGGGATGTGAGCACGGGACAGAATCGGGCCCTTATTGTGCGTTATCTGTCCACAGATAACACAGATGCACTTAATGGCAGTTAATTAATATGCAGCACCATAGCGTATGTTAAGGGTAAGGTGCAGTCCTCAACCATTCCCTGCCCCATTCAACATTTGGCAGGTAATGCAGGAATTTGCATACACTAGGAGGGTGTTTTCCCACTCCCCCATAAAGAAGCCTAAAACCAGAAAATGAAACCCAAACTCTGTAAGATGACTGAAGCACTTAAAAATGGGCATTTTTAAGATTTGCTACCCCTTTAATTATTATTCAGATAATGCATCACTCTTAGCAAAGAGATTATGAAACAATAAAAAGGGCATTGTTTTAGTATATGAAACAAAGTCTATTTTCCCCCAGTTAATGCTTAACAGTGTGGCATGTGATGGAAAGGGGTTTTCTTTAAAACATAGGCCAGATGGCAATTCAGAGAAAACAAAAGCAGTTTTTATTCTGTCTCAGCTTGTTAAACCTCCACAAAGCAAAACCCAGAACAGACAGGGAAAAAAATCAGCTTTACTTCTATCCCAGTTTGTTAAACCTCCACAAGTTGGTTCTCCAGGCCCTTCCTAGCCCAGGTCCTCCAACCCCAGTTAAAGTTCCTTCCTCAGAACTCCTTTGCGCAGCTTGCCCTGGAAGGTCTTCTGGCTCCACAGGCCTCTCTTTCTCCTGCAGTCTGCTGGGTTCTTAACCTTTCTCTGTAAGCCACGCCCTACTAGCTCTGAACTCTGGACTGCAGACTCTTTTAAAGGGGATTGTTGTTACTCCCTTTGGAGAGGAACAGATAACATTCTATAGCCCTCACATACCCTCTCTCTCAGCTCAACCATGCCCTGATGAGCATCTGCCTCAGTCAGGACCCCCACCCAGGAAAGAAAGTCCGCGTTCAGGTGAGTCTGACGAGCTCAATGGTGGGCCCGAAACTGGTAGGATTGGAGACTTAAAATTTACTGCCTAATATGGCTATCAACCTGGCCTTCCCCAGACTGGTCAACATGGTTTGTACTTGGGTTAGATGGGTGGTCCAGTATCTGCTGTAGATGATGATGTTGTCAAGCTTGTCATCACCAAACAAAAAAACGCTAACCTGAAGCTAACCTGAAGCAGGGTGTTGAAAAATGGAAACCCGAAACGCAGGACTGTGTCGTGTGGATCACCTGTTCCAGCATTTTTCGCCAAAAATTGCAGTTAAGTACAAGGTGTCCTGACCAGATGAATTTCTGCCAGTTGTGAGTTCTTACTGCTTTTTGATTAAAAAGGACACTGCTCACCTTTACCGTGGTTTTCACTGATGGTAGCTTCGGTGTGGGGATTATAGGTCCGACAAAAAATATTTATGAGGGACTTGACCTATTTTGGAGTTCACTTATAGGTGTTATTATTTGTATTTGGGCTTGGTGAACTTATTGGCCCATGGGGTTTTGGTTTATACCTTATGTTGGGCAATAGCAATCTTGGCTATCTTGGGCCCGGTCTTTCCCTCTGGTTGCAACCACTTCCATACGACATCCTTCAACCGATAGAGGAAACTCCAAGGGCTGTCTTATCTGGAGCGCCCCCCTTTCTGAATCACTGGTGGTAGGCTTCTGGGATACAGCCAGCTCGTTCCAGTATGGCAGCCTTGACAGCTGCATATATAACTTACCCATCTGGGTTGGCATCCTGGAATGCAACCTGACTGCTGCTGATCAGCAGATCCCACCACTGCCACCATATGTGGTAATGTGGCATGCGGTGGGGAGGGATTTTCTTTAAAACACAGGCCAGACAGCAGTTCAGGGAAAACAAAAGCAGTTTTTATTCTGTCCCACCTTGTTAAACTTCCACAAAGCAAAATCCAGAGCATACAACAGTTCAGGGAAAACAAAATCAGTGTACTTCTGTCCCTGCATGTTAAACCCCCACAAGCTGGTTCTCCTGGCTGTTCCTTCAGCCCCAGTTAAAGTTCCTACCTCAGAACTCCTTTGCACGGCTTGCCTTGGAAGGACCCCTGGCCCCACAGGCCTCTCTCCCTCCTGCAGCCTGCTGGGTTCTTAACCTCTTCCTGTGAACCTCGCCCTCCCAGTCCTGAACTCTGGGCTGCAGACTCTCTTAATGGGGATTGTTCATACTCCCTTTGGAGCGGGATGGGTAACATTCTATAGAATGCATCACAGGGCATAAGAGTGTATGAACAATACTCTTAGCATTCATTCCCTAACCGTGTTGGATTTCTGTTGTAGAATGTAACTTTATACCACGAATCTAAACACTGGGATATTTCAGGGAGCTGTTTTCCCTATTTTTTTCAAATCCCCCCACCCCCAAAATAACTTAATGGATTTTCTTTTTTATGGGGGCAGATGAGGGTCTTTCCTTTTTAGCTTTCTAAGTTCTCCCTTTTAGATTGAGGGAGGAGTGGTCTAGTGGTTAGGACAAGGTACTTCAGGCCGGAGGGCCGGGGGTTCAAGTCCCACCTGGGGACAGCAATCTCAGGCCGGAGGGACTGGGATTTCTAGTCCTGTAGGCACTCCTTGTGGTCTTGGGCAAGCCACTTAACCCTCCATTGCCCATGTTCCCTGTAAGTATTAGTGTATGTGTCTCATATCCCCTTGTGTTAAATGTATACCCCAATTGACCGCTTTGACCCGGTGAAAAGCGGGATATAAATACAGCTATATATATATATATATTTCTAAGTGAGATGTTTACCTTAAGCTGTGTAGCAGCGGATTTCTTATATATTTTATGAAAAGCGTTACAGCAAATGACAGATAAAGTAATAAACTAAATCTGTTCTACTGCTTCAAAAAAAATAGCATGGAAAGGAAAAAGTAGCATGGAGCTTTGCAGCCCATGTGAACGTACGTGTGCTGCATGTCCAATGCGTTCCGGCCCCTTAGTAGCAGGAAATTGCATTGGAGGGAGCTGGGACGCATAGGACATGCAGCGTGTGTACTCGCGCATCCACTCAAAAGCCTTGCACTGCTTTTTACTTGTACCGGTCTGGCCCAGCTGCCTGCCGCCCACTGCCCGCAGATGCTGTCGCACAGCTGGGCCTGGCTGTCCCACTGTGCTTACCATGCCGCCCTCCCATGACTTCCTCCCTTTGCAAGTGCACGGTTTTCACAGTGGGTTGCCCTGGCCCTGGTTGTGTGCAATTCTGGAGACCACACCTTCAAAAGGATATAGACAGAATGGAATCCAGAGGGTGGCCACTAAAATGGTCGATGGTCTTTGTCAAACAGTATATGAGGACAGACTTAAAGATCAATATGTATACTTTGGAGGAAAGGTGAGAGAGTGGCAATATGGTAGACATTTAAATGCCTCTGTGGAATAAATGCAGAGGAGATAATCCTTTTCCAGTTGAAAGGAAGCTCTGGAATGAGGGGTCATAAGATGAAGGTGAAAGGGGACACGCTCAAGAGTAATCTGAGGAAGGATTTCTTTACCGAAAGGGTAGTGGATGCGTGGAATAGCCTCCTAGCTGAGGTGGCGGAGATGAGGACTGTATCTGAATTCAAGGTCAACCTCGCAAAAAAGAGTCACCACACTAACCTACTCAATAAAGCTCTTAATAGACCCAGAGAGCTTTTTGAACTTGTCAAGTCACTCACCAAAACCCCACAGAACACTGTCTATGCAGACGAAATAAAGGCCCAGACGCTTGCTGACCACTACGCCAAGAAACTACACCCGCAGCTACCCACAATCATCGATCAAAACATATCATTAGTCCTCACCCCTCGAGAAACCAACACTGTCTCTCAAGCAGACTCTGCAGCAGAATGGAACACCTTCCAGCAATTAGGTGAGCAACAGGTCATAAACATCATAACTAATTTAAACACCACTACCTCCCCTCTCGACCCATGCCCAGCCGCTTGGATAAAAGCAACTAAGAAGGAAACCGCAAAACCTATCGCTTACATTGTTAACCAGTCACTCCAACAAGGTATCATGCCGACCCATCTCAAGAGATCACTTATAAGACCCATCTTAAAGAACAAATCTCTCAACAACAGTGACCCTGCATCATATCGCCCTATCTCAAGCATATCATTCCTAGCTAAAACAATCGAAAAAGCGGTTCAGCAACAACTGCAAGATCACATAGACGATAGAAAAGCCTTGGATAAGCATCAATATGGGTTTCGTCAGCATCATGGAGTTGAAACACTACTACTAGCACTCCTTGACAATCTCCTCAGGGGTCTCGAAAACAAAAAAGCTATGTTCATACTTATATTCATCGACATTTCAGCTGCATTTGATACAGTTCACCACAACACCCTCTTAAACCGTCTTGCCTCCATAGGAATAGCAGGGACCCCACTAAAATGGTTTGCATCATATATAGCCAATAGGATGCAACAAGTTCAGTTCAACAATGATAAAGCTGAGGCCTTCCCACAAACCCAGGGGATTCCTCAAGGGTCTGCCTTATCATCTCTCTTATTCAATTTGTATATAAAGCCGGTCTGCGAGATCTTTCGGAAGTGCAACATCAATTACCACATCTATGCCGACGATGTGATGCTATATACACAACTTGACATAACACAACCAGACTTCACTCCACTAGAAGAATGCCTTGACATGCTCCAATCATGGCTCCAACAAAACAACATGTCGATAAACCACAAGAAAACAGAGGTCATGTTTATCTCCAAGAAAACAAACTTCATTCCACCCACCACAGTCACCCTTAACAAAAACATATATCAAACAAAACCTGTAATAAAATATCTAGGAGTCCTGCTGGACTGCAACCTTAGGATGGATAAACACCTCCGAGCAATTAACCGAGCCATTTTTTACAAACTGAAAGTTCTGCAACCGCTTCGCAATATCCTCGAAAAATCTGATTTTAGGACTGTTGCACAAGCTCTCATTATTCCCCACCTGGACTACTGCAACGTCATTCTGCAAGGGCTTCCGAAGAACACCCTAAGCATCTTGCAAATGGCTCAAAATGTCGCTGCAAGAGTCATCATGGAAAAGAAAGTCACAGACCACATAACCCCAGTACTAATGGAACTACATTGGCTCCCGGTGGCCGCCCGCATCATCTTCAAACTTCTCATAACAACGTTTAAACTCATCCATAACATCGCACCATCCTACCTCGATAACCTAATCGCTATTCAACCACACAACAGAAACAGAAGAACCATGAATCTCAACGCTCTATGTGTTCCGACCAGCATAAGAACTGTCAAAGCAGAAACAAGCAATAGGGCATTCACATATACAGCACCAATCCACTGGAACCAGTTCCCACACGAGTTGAGACTCACAAACAACTTGAGTGAATTTAGACGGAAACTTAAAACCCATTTATTTCAGACCCACTACAACCTGACCTAAGTGCGATACTCTACCTCAACCAGATGACTTTTGCCTGCCACGGCGGCAATTGGCATACTGGCAGGTAATCATGTATAAATTGTATATTTTGGGCCCCTCCCACGCTATTGCAATCAAATGTATACTCAGATCTGTGTGCCCCAATCAAATGTATATTGTATCCAACTGATTCTCCTATGTTATGTAAATCTGTGTGCCCCAATCAAATGTATATTGTATCCAATTGATTCTCCTGTGTTATGTAAATCATTGCCTAATCGAAATGTAAATCTAAAAAATCTCACTGTATTGTACGATACATTATGATTCTGTAAAGTAAACCGCTGCTGATTGTAGGAAGCAGCGGTATACAAGTGCTTACTAAATAAATAAATAAATAAAGTATGAGACAAGCAGAGAGGATCTCTGAGGGAGAGGAAGGACTGTAGACTTTAGTAGTTGCTACGGATAGGCCGTATGGTCTCTATCTACCGTCATTGTCTATCTTTCTTTGTCTTTTGCTTTCTTGTCTTTGTCTGTTCTGTTTTATATTCTCTTGCTCTCTTATTCTTGTCTCTTTCCCTCTGTTTAATGCTCTCTCCCTTCCTGTTTCTCCTCACTTTGTTTAACACTCTCCATCTCTCACAGGAACGTCCGAGGCCTGAGTTTGCAGCCAGAGCTCCACAGATGGAGCAGAATCCCATCACGGGGGTGAAGGAGCCATACTTCCCAGAGCGGGATCGTCTCTCACGCATGCTGACGGGCTCCATGGTCATTGTCATTATGGTAGGGACACCACCTTCCCTGTAATAGGTCATTCAGCTACTGCTTGCTAGTTAATCCCTTGAAATACTTTTTCTCTGAGTAAATAAATGTGTAGCCAGCTGTACATTTGTCTGTAACCCTCATAGCATTCAGCTCTTTTTCTGTGAATAGCACGGCCCAGTCTTAATAATCGTGCTCGATGATGGTGTCGTATTGTTGAAAGATCCTGGAGAAATATTTAGCTGCTCAGTCAGCCCTGAGAGGAAGTGAACTTTTTAATAGGAGAGAGCTCACAGGCCTTGCATTGAATTTTCTCACCGTGCTGCTGCTGCTCTTCAGGATAAGCAATGCAGCGACTAGGAGGTGAAGAGGGACTGGTCAAAGAGAAAAAATCTGGGCGGGGGTGACTGGGGGGACCACCATCTGATGAACTCTGGAGTGACCTCCCCCTGTTGTCTGTGGGCACACCGCTGAGGTTTGCTCCTTTACCAGTGCTCACGGCCCGATCCTTTTTCCCACTCCAGGCTAGGGGGACATAGAAGGAACCTGGTGGGAACAGGAGGTAAGAGAAGTAAAAAGGGAAAAGGAACTGCAGGATGAAAATGCTGGGACAGGGAGGAGAAGCAGGTGGAGGGAAGACATGCAGAGGATGCTGTGGGAGAGAGAAGGAGGGAGAAGGGGAACTAGGTGGGAAGAGTGAAGGATATGGAGGGATGAGGGGTAAGGAGGGAGCTGGGGAGAGAGAGGAGGGAGAAGGGGAACTGGGAGGGGAGAGTGAAGGATGTGGAGGGACAAGGGGTAAGGAGGAAGCTGGAAGAGGAGGGAGAAGAGGAACTGAAAGGGGATAGTGAAAGAAGTGGAGGGAGGAAGTGTAAGGCGGGATCTGGGGGAGGGAGAAGGAGAGAGAAGGGGAATTGTGAGGGAAGAGTGAAGGAAGTGGATGGAGGACGCGTAAGGAAGGAGCTGGGGGAGAGAGATGGAGGAAGAAGGGGAACTGTGACAGGAGAATAAAGAAAATGGAGGGAGGAGGGGTAAGGAGGGCAAAGGGAAACTGGGAGGAGAGAGTGAAGGGAAGGAGGAGGAGTTAGGCAGGAGCTGGGGGAGAGAGGAGGAGGGAAGATGGGAACTGGGAAGGGAGAGTGAAGGAAGTGGAGGGAGGAGGTGCAAGGAAGGAGTTGGGGGAGAGAGGAGGAGGAGGGAAGAGAACTGCGAGTGATAGAGGTGCAGGGGAGAGAGGGGGTGGGGAAGGGGAACTGGGAGGGCAGAGTGAAGGAGGTGCAGGGGGGAAAGAGAAGAGGGGTACTGTGTGATAAAGTTGTTTAGTCCTGACCGTTGTTTTTAAGAGTAGAGACTAATTTATTATAGAGTTTTAGAAAGGGGGTAAAAACGTATCATTTTGTGTCAGAGAATAAATAGCTTCTTCTAGGAGAATACATTTGTGGTAGGATGCATTGTGATTGATTTTGTGGTCGGATTGATTTTAAGGGCCTCTTTTACTAAAGGTTTTGATGCCCGTTAATAAAATTAACACGCGTTAAGTGCCTCATCCCATAATCACCTCTGGACGTGCTTGAGCGAGAGAAGTTCTTATAGAGGGAAGCTGATGGAAATAGAAGCAAGACTACAGTTTAAGAAGAAACTTGTGAGCCAAACAAGAGAGAGGGTTTGAATAAACAGCCAAGAATTTTTAGGGAGTCGGTAAGCATAAAGTCTTGATCTGAGAGTTGAGGTGCAATTTTATGATGAAAGTTGCACCCAGTGATCCACATTATGAGACTTAGTCACGCTGCGCTTCAGTTTGTGGGAGGAATCAAGGAGGCAAGAGAATTAAGATAATTATTTAGAGGGACAAAATTAGGAGTTTGGTGGCGTAAATAAGCTGAATGTCATCAGCGTAGAAATAGGTGTTAATACCAAGAGATTGAATGAGAATGGCTAAGGAGTTAATGAAGAGAGTGAACAGAGGAGTGAGAGGCGAGTTACTGGGAGAGGTGGTAGATTCGAAGAGAATGGAGAAGCTTCTATTATTAGAAAAAAAGTGAACCAATAAGGACCATGCCTGTGATGCCAAGACCTGTCAATTGGTGGAGTAAAAGCACGTGATCAACAAGATTGAAGGCAGCTGTTAGGTTAAGAGAAACTAGGAGAATGGCATCATCGCGATCCAAGGCAGAATGGAAACCAATAATCATAGAAATAAGTATGACCTGTGTGGAAGTCTGATTGTTCAGGGCGGAGTGTATTTGTTGCTTGAGTGTGTTGGATCAGTTGGATCAGAACAATCTTTGTAGTGACTTTAGACAAGAAATAGAAGTTAGAATTGGATCTATTATTAGAAGGATCAAGAAGATCTAAGTTAGAACGCTGGAGCTTAGGGATAATTGTGGTTTGTTTCTAGAGCAGTGGTTCTTAACCTTGTTGGAGGTACTGAACCCCACCAGTTTCATATGCACATTCACCGAACCCTTCTTTATTGAAAAATAAAATATGATTTTTTTTTCAAATTCAAGACATAGGTATATGTTTTACTGGTTCACAAAATGAATCGTGCATTAACATCACTGTGTTCAAAGAACAAAACCAATACAATGCATGAACTCACAACAAATTACATACATAACATTTCACAAAGACATGACCTTTTTTAATACTACCACACTGAAATAGTTTTAATTTTTAAACTTATGTATTCCAATAATGAACTTATTGTATATATGCTATTTATTATTTTTAACATTTTAACACACACCCATCACCTAATTTCCATCAGGCTACACCACTACAATAATAATGAATATTTACTGCAAATCAGTGTGACTTCTGCTGTTGCCTTTGAGAGACCAGTTCAGAAATGCGTGGCTTCACCTTGGCAAGTGCCACTCTCATGTCATTTTCACAGCAAAGTCTGTTCCTTTTCTTCGTTTTTATGTCCAGCATCCTCGAAAAGGATTGCTCGCAAAGATATGTTGTAACAAATGGTATAAAAATTTCCAGGACTTTCCTAGCAATAACAGGATACGTTACCATTTGTCGACACCAAAACGTTGAGAGCATTGTTGTTCTGAAGAGTTGCTGTTGAACCTGGCTCTGCTGAATTTCAATGATTTCGTCGAGGTATTCATCATTGACATCTGCTGTCTCAACACCAAACGTGAACGGCTGTCTCACCCATGCTGGATATGACTCTCTTGTAGGGAAGTATCCGTCGAGAGACTTTGCAAGCTCATCTAAGTGCGTGGCAATTGTTTGCTTCAGTTCCGTGGGTACAGAAATGTCTCCGATTCCAGACATATCTTCGATTTTACTTACACAGTCGTCCAGCAGGGGAAAGTTTGCGAAGTTATCGTTCTCTGTTCGTCATAGCAATGTAGCGTGATCACCTGCAGCCAATGATGGCCAAGCGGGGCGTGTCATCACAAATCATATGAGTCGGGTGCGTGTCTTGTGTCTTGACCTCCGCCGAACCCCTGAGACTGACTCACCGAACCTCTAGGGTTCGATCGAACCCAGATTAAGAACCACTGTTCTAGAGGTAAGAGTGGAGGAGTGGCCTAGTGGTTGGGGCAAGGTACTTCAGGCCGGAAGGTCGGGGGTTCAAATCCCACTAGAGGACAGCAACCTTGGGCCGGAAGGACTGGGGTTTCTAGTCCCACAGGTGCTCCTTGTGGTCTTGGGCAAGCCACTTAACCCTCCATAGCCCATGTTCCCTGTAAAATAGTTATCTCCAAGTTATAATGCCCTGTTCAATGTAATTTCAGTTTGTTCAATGTAAACCGCACTGATGCAGAATAGTGCGGTATATAAGAGAATGTAAATAAATAAATAAATAAATAAATAAAGAGAACGATCAATCATGGTGCAAATAGAGGAGAGATTCAGGATGGAATCTTTTAGCAGCCAGGACAGCAGAAGATCTGGTGGGGACATTGTGGGTCACATTGAGGCTATGGTTTGGTAACAAGAAACGGGGTTGGCTTATTGAAAGACGACCATGTAGCAGAGGACGGTGAAAAGCCAGAATTTATAGATGTCAATGAGGGAGAAACCTGTTGCTGGGATGGTGAGGGAGGTCTAGATTTAAAGGCCAGTAGGAGCAGAATCGAGGGTGACTGAGGACAGTCAGATAACACTGGAAATGATATTGAAAAGCTTTTGGGCGTGATTGCTTTGAGCTTGTTTAATGGTCGAACAGTGAGTCTGTTTAGCCATGGTTAAAGTTTTATGATATTCTGAGGAGTGTTCCTTGTAGACGGAGAGAATAAATGGGGAGGGGTATCTTCGCCGCTTGTGTTCAGCATGCCTTATGTGGGATCTAAGAAGATATAGGCCAGAATGATACCAAGGGTCATGAACTTTAGGTCTGGGGGGAAAATAGCATCAGGTGGCAACTGTGTCTAGTGGCCTGAGTTAGAAGAGAGTTCCAAGTTGGTTTTCGGTCAGAGATGGGAACAGTGGGAAAGTTTTTGGGGAACTTGTTATACAGCAGGGCAAGAGATTCTGTATCAGGAGATTTGAGGTTTCTTGACTACTGACCATGAGTTTGTAGGTAAAGGGTGAGGGGAACAAACGGATAGAAAAAGTGAGGAGAAAATGATTGGGCCAAGGATAGGACATGGAGGTAACAGGTGAGAAGTAAGAGGTAGACTGTATGTGTCGTCAAAGTAAAGATAAAATTAGTGGTATGACCAACAGTGTGAGTGGGGATATGAATATGCTGGTGGAGAGCAACGTCCTGTAGAAGGAAGACAATAGCTTGGTTATGGAATATCAACCTTCATGCTGAAGTCTCCTAAAATGATTAGGTGAGGAAACTGGATGCTTATCAGTGCGACAAGGTTGCAAACCTTGTTCCAGTGATGAGCCAGAAGTGCAGGGGGACAGTAAAGGAGTAAAGGGAAGGGAATTGGATTTAGCTCAAGAATGTGTGTGGGAGGGGGGGGGGAGCCAATAGTGACCAATAGACTCTGTATTTCAGAAAGGGTGGGGAGAATCTAAATATTTGATTTGCAGATCATGGAAGAAGAGGATGATGACCCCTCTGCCACTCTGGGAGGGTGATTACAGGCGACATAGGCAAACTTATCAGGGGAAACGTACAAGAGATAGAGGGTATCACCATCCTTAAGCCACGTTTCTGTGAGACTTCTGCTCCTTTCAAGATGCTTTTCATTATTTGCAAATGCCCAGCCTGATAAAGTCTCATCTAATGTGCACAGAGGGGCTGTGAAAGGAGCTCTAAATACTGGTGTGAATCCTGCGTAAGTCATAACTGTTAAGGTGAACAAGAGGTCATAGACAAAATGTTTCCAGGACAAAATCTGTTTGTGAAGCACTTCTGAAACTTCTCCCTTCATCAACGGAATATCATTCTTAACTCATTTTGCACTTATGTGATGAAGGCAACAGCGATCTCCGGAGCTTGTTGCAAACAGATTTAGTCCAATGGAAAGGTCTCATCTATGACCCTTAACATCATAACTGTATTACCTCAGTTACATTTAGTAGTAAACTGTGTGTCTTGCCAATGCTCTACGGCAGTGGTTCTCAACCCAGTCCTCTGGGACCCCTAGTCCAGTTGGATTTTCAGGATATCCACAATGAATATGCATGAGATAGATCTGCATACAATGGAAGCAGTGCATGCAGATCTATCTCATGCATATTCATTGTGGATATCCTGAAAACCTGACTGGCCTGGGAGTCCCAGAGGACTGGATTGAGAACCACTGCTCTACAGTGTGGTTATTCACTAAAGGATTTAGAAATTAGTGGTGTAGGATGTTATTGATTTTATTAATAGTGGCTTTATCATTCAGAATATGCTATTAGTGATTACCAAGAGAGATTTTATCTATTTTTTTAAAGGAAATATTTTATGATACAGCTATATTAACAACTAGGGTGGGATTTAAGGGTAGGGGAGTGTATTATTTAGTTTGATGCTATTTTTATGAATGTCTTTGTTGTAATTTACCTAAAAATTATTACTAGTATAACAGTAATACTGAGAGGAGCCCAGGAGAGGTGTAATCACTTTCCTCTGGGCCAGTTCTACTGCCAATCCCTTGGGGCTACTTCCTCCTGTCACATTGGCTCCCCTTTCTCCGTTGACAGCTCTGCGTGGTGATGATCTTCCTGGTGTCTGTCATCATGTACCGTGGCATCGTCAGTATTATGATGTACCACACAGGGAACGCCATCCTAATGACACAGGTGAGTGAGTAGGTAAGATGGTCTCTAAGGAATGCTGGGAAAGCCCCGTTAGGTACACGGAGGGCTTTTGTACATTCTAGTTGCATGTGCAAAGGAACACTGCAGGTTTTGCAGCCCCAGGCGTTGACTTGGCTTTCAGGACTTCTGAAGGACCATGTCCTGGGCTTCTGAAACTTCTCAGTAGAGTCCTGTAGTTTTCCTAAGAACTGGGGAATTGTGTTGGATGGGTTTGGTTCAGTTCTGTGCGCATGTGCACTGTAGGAGGCCTCCTTATGCCTACTTCTCATTTTCACAGGCAGCTGATGGGTCTCTTAATGTTATGAAGTGTTGCTGTCATGGATCAATCCTAAGAAAACGTCACCCATCTAGACTCAGGCCACTTTGTGCTTCTGTTAAAGCTCTGCCTGGGGCAGACCGGGCAGCATGAGTGTCTCTTAGAGTCTCCTTTTGCTGTCTTTGGGGTGTACTTATTGCTGTGTTGCTTCTC
Source organism: Ichthyophis bannanicus (assembly GCA_033557465.1). Taxonomy (NCBI): domain Eukaryota; kingdom Metazoa; phylum Chordata; class Amphibia; order Gymnophiona; family Ichthyophiidae; genus Ichthyophis; species Ichthyophis bannanicus. The sequence continues at coordinate 20,736,973 of CM066042.1, forward strand.
ATTTGTTCTTGGTCACTGTCCACGTAATATTTGAATATGAACATCCATAAGACATGCCATGCTAGGTCAGACCAATGGTCCTTTTATTCCAGCGTCCTTTCTCCAGTCTGGATCTCTTGTATGCACTTAGCAAATCCATTCCCTGTTGCTCACTTCTACATTTATTTATTTAGACAAACTTGTATACCACCTTATCCTTCAATCAAGGTGGTTACGTCACATCACAATTGGAGGATTACAATTAACATTAGGGTACATGTAAACATTTAGACAATACAGTTACATAACAGCATTTAGACAGTACAATTAAAGGTAACATTTAACATGACGGTATTTAATAACGTGGTATGATAAACTTGTGTGTGTGGATAGGATGGGTGCGTGTTTAGTTGGCGGGGTAGGTGGTATTTCAGTTTGGGTATGGGATGTTGCCTGGATGCTCATATGTTTCTATAAATAAATATGTTTTGAGGTCTTTGCGGAAGTTTTTGAGGTCATCTAATGCTCTCAGGCTCGTTGGGAGGGAGTTCCATAGTGTGGATGCCAGTAGTGATGGTGCTCTTTTTGATGTTGTTTGTTTGGTTTTGTGATAGCCTGCAGGTGTGCCGATCATGTTGTCGTTATTGGTTCTTCTTGGTCTATTGCTGATGCCTCTTGTTATGACGTTTTGGAGTACGTCTGCTGAGAGATGGCGAATGACTTAGAAGATGATCATGATTGTTTTGTATTTAGCTCTTGTCACCACTGGGAGCCAGTGCAGTTGCTGTAGGACGGGAGTGATGTGCTCGGTCCTTGGTGTGTCTGTAATGATGCGTGCTGTGGTGTTTTGTACCATCTGTAGTGGGTGGAGTGTCTGCTGAGGTAGGCCTTGATATAGTGAGTTTCCGTAATCAAGCAGTGGTGTGATGAGTGCTTGGCACACTGTGCAGAAGTGGTCCTGGCGGAGCATTGGTTTGATTTTTCTGATTGTTTTCAATCGTTGATAGGCCTTGTTTGCGGTTTTGGTGATGTGGGATTTCAGGTTTAAAGCTCTGTCTAGTGTGATGCCCAGATACTTAACTTCTTCTTTGACTACTATGTGTTTGTCTAGGATGCTGATAGTTTGTGGAGGTATGAAGGTGGGGTTCCTGGTGACAAACATTGCTTCAGTTTGATCATAGTTGACCGTTAAGTTGTTGGCTCTGAGCCAGTCATTCATGTCTTCGAGGCATTTGGTTATTGTTGTTGTGTTTAGTGCTAGTATGTTGATTGGAGCGTACACCATGATGTCAGCATAAATGTGATAGTGAAGTTTGTGGTGCTTGATGATATTGCATATGGGCTGTATGTAGATGTTAAAGAGCATTGATGATAGGGCTGAGCCTTGAGGTATTCCCTGTGTGACGAGGAATTGTAGTGATTTCTTTTGGTCACATTTGACTTGTTGCGTTCGCCCTTCCAAGTATGATGTGAACCACTTCAGGGTATTCTTGCATAGTCCTATCTGTTGTAAGCGTTGAATAGCTTGGTGTGGGACACAGTGTCGAAGGCTGCCGAGATGTCCATGAACACTAGCAGGAAGCCATTTTTTATGTTGTCCATGCCTCTTAGTAGGTTGTCAAAGAGGGAAGTTAGTAGTGTTTCAACGCCGTGTTGGGGTTTAAATCCATGCTGATGTATGTCCAGTGGGGCATTAATATCAATATGGTCCTGAAGTTGCTTTTGCACTGCCTTTTCCAAGATTTTAGCAAGGAATGGCAGGCTGGAGATGGGACGGTATGATTTTGGTTCAGAGGGGCTCAGATTGCTACTTTTAAGTATTGGTCATATCATTGCGTGCTTTAGGGGTTGCAGCATGTATCCTTGTTGGAGTGAATCTTTGACCATTTTTTGAATGTGATGAGAGAGTTAGCTTTTTGTAGCTTTGAGCCATGTTACTGGGCATGGGTCTGACGGTAAAGTTGTAGTGTTTAGTCCAGATATAATGTCGTCTACTTGCTACTTTGTTGGTATGTTGAAGCTCTCCCATGTTTGATGTTGTTTATTTATCGTGTGATCATTTGTTTATGGTGTAGTAGAGCATGTTCGGTTGGTGTTTTTTGACTTCATGTAGTCTGCATATTTTTGTGGGTCAAGATGGTGGGTGCTTTGTTGCGTGTCATCCTTGGTGAGCTTTTGGACAATGCTAAAGAGTTCTCTTGGTCTATTAGTAGCTTTTATGATCAGGTTGGTATGGTGTTGCTGTCTACGCTCATTTATTAGATTGTTATATTCCCGTTGTTTGTCTGTGTATTGGGTTAGGAGGTTGTGTGATTTGTTCCGTCTCCATTTTCTTTCCAGTCTTCTGAGTGCGCGTTTTGCAACTCTGATTTCATGTGAATACATCTACCTGGCCCATAATTGTTAATTGACCTATTACTCTGATGGCATCTTGATTTTCCTGTTTTATTGCTTCACTCATTGTCCTCATGATCTTGTTTGACTGTGTGGGACGAGGTTCTTCATTTAATGCCTTACTGATCCTTTTTTATAGATGATATGGACTGGTTATATTGGAAGAGGGAGGTCTTACTCTCTGCCCTTTCAATCTGGTTTGACTTTAAGGTCACATTTGATACCTCCATGGCACTCTGGTTATTTTGCAGGCTGGAAACATTGCCAACATCAGCAGTACCATGGTGAACCTTGCCCTCATTCTGCTCATGAGCCACGTCTACACAGCTCTGGCTGAGAAGCTCACCAAATGGGGTAAGCTCATACGCACAGTAATTGGGCAGCTAAGTTTGGGATGATAATGGGTCAACCATGTTCAATATCAGTGACCATGCTATCTTGCTGTAGTGTCTCTACGAAATAGATCTGGCAGTGGCAGAAAGAGTAGTGTTGGTTGATAATTTGCTTTTGGCTTGGATGCATCATCTCTTACACTTTGGATTTGGAGTCCCCATTATTGTTTGACATTTATGTAAGCCCCTGTAAGGGGGGGGGTGGGGAGAGTAAACTGAGAGTATAAGTCAGACGGTCCCTTTTTTGTGGCTGACATTCAGTTGGTGGCAATGATGGCCAGGTGAATACTGTTCAGCAACTCAATGCATATTTAGGAGCAGTTACGACACAGCAAGAACAAGATAAGCTTAAGTCCCAGCCTTAGGAGTGAGTAGACTGAATTAGGTGCCTATGAACTTCCCTATAGTTGTTGAGTTTATTATATCGCCCAAATAAGTTGGGACTAGTGTAGGAGGGCGGTTATATGGTGGTTAAGACTACATTCATGTCTCTTGGACAGTTGTATCAGGTTTCCTTGACTTTTCAGTGGAAGGGTATGTTCACAGTGGACGCCCTTGTCCTAGGAAGGATAAATGGCCATAATTCAGTTTGTTTTGTATTTAGTTAGTTTTCTTATATTCCACACGTCTGGTCACTGACTTTCTATGCGGGTCACAAATATAAAACACGCAGTATGAAAGACAAACAATGAAAAACAAAACAGCTAAAAGTACTACTTTAAAAATTGTTCACAAGGCATAAAACCACTGCCCTAAGCCATAAAATCAAAGGCCTAAGACTGGTAGCTTGTTCTACATCCTATGGCCTACTAGTGGAAAGGGACAATACGGATTTGTGAGGGGAAGGCTAGCTGATGCCCCTTCAGCCCGCAGAGCTCTAGATGGGGCATATAGCGTTAATATGTTATTCCACTTGTTCTCACTTCTCTCTTAGGTAAGGTTACCAGATATTTTGTAGGGAAATCTGGGACACTTATTTGAAGTGTGTGTGAGGGGGGAGGGAGGAAGTAATAGCTCAATTCCAGCTTTGAGCAATAATACGTGGAGAAGGGAAGAGGAATCATTAATCTGACCCTCCCCCCATCCACGATCAATTTCAAGCAGATAAATTGACAGAGAAATAGAAACAGTGATGCGTTTCCCCTGCACTGAGCAAAATATAAAGATAAGGATGTCAATTCTAAAAACTGACATGCTCAAATCACTAAATTGAAAATAATGATAATATTTTTCTACCCCCATCCCCATTTGCTGGAATTGGGGACAGAAGGCTGCCAAACAGATGGGAATCGGAGACAATCCCCAAAAATCAGGGACATCTGGTAAACTTACTTTTAGGCCTTGCAGGACACAAGCCATTTGTCATCAGGGCTGGCACCAGAGGTGTTTCAGGGTGTTGCTGCTCTAGGCAAAACTTAAACTTTAGAATCCCCTGGTTGTCAAAATCTGTTGTTTAGCTTTGAATGTCCTGCTCTTTGCTACTCCCCAGTCGTTGCCAGCCTAGGTGACCACCCAGTTTGCCTGATAGTTGAACCGGTCCTGTTTGTGATTCTACTATGTTCTGTCCCAGCCCACTGTGGGGTCCAGACTCCCTCCTTGGGCCTTGGCTGCCCACCGCAGGGTGAGAACTCCTTGTAGGATTTCCCTCTCCTGTCCTAGGCACACCCCGGCCAGCGATCCCTCACTCGGGGGTCCAGCGCTCCTCCTTTGGTCCTGGTTACCTCGACGTAGGGTGGGGAAAGAAAAGGAGAGTGATGACACTCACTTACCAGGGGTTCATTACGTCACTCAGGACACATCCCCTTTCAGATGCTCCTTCCACCATGCAGATCCTGTGAAGGATCGGATGCACCTCATTTTGGAAGGCGGCTGCCAATTAAACCCAGGGAAAACTGGCTGGGGGAGAAGGGCAAACCTGCCCCCACATAGCTCAGAAAATATAGACAGTCATAGGAACATAAAAACATGACGGCAGAAAAAGACCACATGGCCTATCTAGTCTGTCCTTCCATAACAACTACAACAATCCCCTTTTTACCTTTAGAGATCCTCTGTGTTGGTCCCATGCTTTTTTGAATTCAGTTACTGTCCTCATCTCTACCACCTCCACTGGGAGACTATTCCACGGATCCACTACTCTTTCCGTAAAGAAATATTTCCACATATCACTCCTGAATCTATCTCCCTTCACCCTCATCCCATGTCCCCTCGTAGCAGAACTTGCTTTCAATTGAAAGAGGCTCTCTCCCTGAACATTTATGCCATGGAGGTATTTAAACATCTCAATCATATCACCTCTATCCCGCCTTTCCTCTAAGGTGTACATATTAAGATCCTTCAGTCAGTCCTCATATGCTTTATAATGAAGACCACTAATCATTTTAGTAGCTACCCTCTGTACTGACTCCATCCTGTTTATATCCTTTTGAAGGTGCGGTCTCCAGAATTGCACACTATACTCCAAATGAGGTCGCACCAAAGACTTATACAGAGGCATTATCACCTCCTTTTTTCTGCAGCCATTCCTCTTCCTGTGCACCCAAGCATCCTTCTGGCTTTCGTTGTTGCCTTTTCTATCTGTTTAGTCACTTTAAGATCCTCAGAAACAATCATGACAAGGTCCCGTTCTTCTTTCATGGACAGAAGTACTTCGCCCCTTACACTGTACCGTTTCTTTGGACACCACATCTAGGGCTCTCCCTTGCTCCAACTCCCTGGTCACCCAGACAAAGAAATCAATCGGATTTGTCTGACAAGACCTGCCTCTCGTAAACCCATGCTGCCTTAGATCCTGCAATCCATAGGACTCCAGAAACCTCACTATTTTCTCTTTTAGCAGCATTTCCAATAATTTACTCACCACAGAGGTTAGACTAACCGGGCCGCAGTTTTCAACCTCATCTTTATTTCTGCTTTTGTGTAAAGGGACCACATGTGCCTTCCTCCAGTCCTCTGGGACCACTCCCGACTCTAAAGAAACATTGAAAAGGTCAGTCAGTGGAGTCGCTAGAACATCCCCAAATTCCTACAATATTCTCAGATGTGTCCCATCTCTTTTTCTATGTTTAGTTTAGCTAGTTCCTCACGAATACAGTCTTCTGAAAATTGTTCAAGATCCCCGTCACTTTTGTTCCTATTTTTGTTTTTTTTCTGAGATCCTGCTCCTGGACCTTCATCTGTGAACACAGAACAGAAATATTTGTCAAGCAATTCCGCTTTATCCTCATCAGCTTCTACATATTTCTCCCCTTCACCCTTGAGTCTGACAATACCACTTTTGCCCTTCCTCCTCTCACTAACATATCTGAAAAATGTCCCCCCTCCCCATTTTATTGCATTGGCTATTCTTTTTTTGTATCTTTGCTTTCCTGACTACTTTGCTAGCTTCACTAAGATTTTTCCAAATATAGATGCTTGTCTTCCTCTCTCTGTGATCTCTTGTATTTCATGAAGGCCGCTCTCTTCTTCACCGTTTCAGCTACTTCTTTTGAGAACTATAGAGTCCTCCTTTTCCTTTTACATTTATTTACCTTTCTAACAAAAAGATTTGTTGCCTTTAAAATATCCTCTTTCAGTTTTGCCCATTGCTTTTCTACATCCCCCAGTTGTTCCCATCTCACTAACAACTCTTTGAGGTATTGTCCCATCTTGGCAAAGTTGATTTCCTAAAGTCTAAGACACTCGCTTTTGAATGGATTTTCTCAGCCCTAGTTCTAATACTGAACCACACCATTTGGTGATCACTGGATGCGAGACGATCTCCCACTATGACATCAGAAACACTTTCCCCGTTGATAAGCATCAAGTCCAGTATGGCCCCTTCACTTTTGGGTTCTGTTACCAATTGCTGGAATAGTTCTTCCTGTAGAGAATCCAGGATCTCCTTATTTCTAGATGACACCGTATCAGGGATGTGCCAATCAATATTCAGCATATTGAAATCATCTATCAGTAGCACTTCTTTCATGGCAATACTGCGTATGTCTTCTATTTTATCCCCGTACACTTCTCCCTGTGAGAGAGACCTGTATATCACATCAATACAATGGATTTCCCTTTCCCTCTTTCTAATTAACCCACAGTTCCTCCTCTCTTCCTTTTAAGCCCTGTAATACTATAGCGTTAATATTATTTTTTACATATAGTGCCACTTCTCCCCTTCTTCCTACCCTGTTCTTCCTGAATAAAGTATAGCCCGGCATAATTACATCCTAGTCATGATGGTCCATTAGCCATGTCTCTGTAACCACCACTAAATCCAAGTCGGCCTCTTCCATTAAAGCCTCAACATCTGGGATCTTATTTCTCATGCTATGAGCATTTATAAACACCGCTTTCCAAATGTTGCCCCTTTTACCCCTTTTTAAATGTTTCACTTACCTGAGGGCTTTTTTCACCCATCTCAACAAATTTAGTTTAAAGCCCTCATCAGTAGGTTAGACAGTCTGCTGCGGAAGACACTTCGACCCTTCTTGGACAGATGGATGCCATCTCTGCTCTGCAACCCTTGGAAAATCATCCCATGGTCCAGGAAATCAAAATGCTCTCGATGACACCATCCAGGCAGCCATGCATTCATCTGCAGGGTGCGAGGTTCTCTGCCTTGGCCTTTACCCTCAACAAGGAGGATTGAAGAGAACACCATGTGTGCACTTATTTGCATCACCCTTTGTCCCAGAGCGATGAAGTCACGTTTGATGTGCTCAGAGGGATACCTACTGTAGCAGTATCATTTGTGCCGATGTGGATGAGCAACATTGGATAATAGTCAGTAGATTTGATGAGTCTCAGCAAACTCTTCATAACATCTCTGATTTTGGCATCTGGCAGACAGCAGACCTCTCTGGACATCTAATATGGTTGGCAGATGGATGCCTCAGTACCCCTCAGATGAGAGTCACCAACCACGACTACCCTTTGATTCCTTGTGGTCACTGATTCTGCAACTTTGGCGTGCTTGAGCTATGGTTCTTCCCTTTCCTGGGGAAGAACATATCATCCAACATGCACTGGTTACTATTGCACTATAGTAGTCAATGTTTTTCCAAAAGGCCTTCTGCCATGGTTAAAATTAACCTTGGATGTTCCACACTGATAAATATTCTGATCTGTCTTGATAGTACAGCCAGAGCTGCTGTTGTCTATGCGGTAATGATATTAAATGCTGCTATCTTGAGAATCTTGGGACGTTCTCTGGATAGTGATCTGTATGGCGGCACTGAATATCGCTGCTACGTGGGTAATCTCTGGCTCCTCCCTGCTCTGCCCACAATAGTGCCAAGGCAATTGTGAGAATTTTCAGTGGCTGTATCCATAAGGTGTTGCCATATATCCTGGTTAGCAAGGGCCGTAGCTGACGGAGGGTCCGTATTTTCAGGTATACTGCCTTAGTGATATTGTTTATATGTGATTCCATCATCAGGTGGTGGATCAAAGTGATACCTAGATATTGCACCTCTTGTTTAGTCTTCAGTTCAGCATCTTTTAACTGTAAGACAGATGGTGGTGTGAAGGTTGGATCTTTTGTGATGAATCTTACTGTATATTTTGTAATGTATCTGACTATATGGGGTGATGTGTATTACATGGGGCAGTTTCTCCAAATGGGTTAATTTTGCTCTTACCATGACGGTCATGAACCTCACTTCTAAGCCAGGGTATGTGGAGTATCATCTCAGTCTCTCAAATTTACTGCTAATGCTGGGTGTAGTACCTGCATCGTGCCAAAAAGAGCCTCCTGCTGGAGTTCATAAGATGTACCATATATGGGTAGTTTGTCAAGATGTGCTTGGAAATTCTTCTTTATCAGGCCTGTGGCTCCCAGTACAAAATGAAATATTTCCGTATCTTTCTGCCACATTTTCTTGGTCTCTGATTGCATTTCCTGGTACTTCAGGATCTTCTGCCTCTCCATGTGATTCACAGAATAATCAATCGTACCGACACTTCTATTGTCAATGCCGTTCTGGTGTTCTTCTCCTTTACCACTATGTCAGGTTTCCTCGCATCCAGTCTCTTATCCATCGGAATAGGAATGTCCTGGGTGATCATAACCTCTTCATTCTCTGTAATTCTCTTAGGGTCATGATCCCAGTGCTTTTCAGGGACAGTGATGTTGTGGTGTTTACAGAGTTTCCAGTGGAGGAGGTGTGCTACTTTGTTATGCCTTTCTGTATAGAAATGTTCTGCCATCAGAACTTCACAGCCTGCTATTAGGTGAGTCACTGTTTTCAGCTCTTTCTTACAGAATCGGCATGTGTCTGTTGTGCCAGTTTTTTCAACGTTCACTGTAAACCTTCTTGCCTGTAATGCGCTGTCCTGGGCTACAACTATCAACCTCTCATCCTTCGGTTTCAGTCCAGCTCTCCTCAACCAATTCATGTATCCATTCTTGATCGACAAAAGGTTCTTGGAGTAACAGTCTGTATTTTCCACTGTATTTGTGTATTTGCCATTTGCTTTTCCTTGTTTGCTGATCTTATTCTTTGAAGAGTTTTTCCTCTTGTTTTGCAAATTCTGTTACTTCCTTTCCCATGCTCGCCTGTGGATTCTCGCTCATTCCTTCTAATCGTCGGAACGCTTGTCCACGTTTGATGGAGACAAATTCTGGACGTTTATTTTCATATTTCAGCACTTTTTGCGTATTTGGATCCGATGATGCTGTCAGGTAGGCCTGGAGGCCCATGATAGTAGCTCTGTAGGTGTAATCAATCTCTATAAGTCCTAGCCTTCTTTCAGCTCTAGGGATGTACAATCCTGGCATACACTGATTCTTGTAAATTACTTCACGGGCATGGAGGAGCTTTCTTGTTCACACATCCAGTTTTTCAAGATCTTTATCCAATCCACAATCCCAAAACTGTATGAGAGTACAGGAATTCCCAGCTGATTGATGGCTTGTATCTTATTCTGTGATGTTAAAGGACTTTTCAGTAACAGTTTTAATCTCCTGCAATGTTCTATCTCCAGGAACAAGCAGGAATGTAGTCTTCACATATGGGTATCGTCGGTACCGATGGAGCCTGCGCGGGAATGCTCCCCAGCGTCCAATAGGAAAGCTTTTGGGAGCATCCCACAGTGCCTGCGTGCTGCCTTCCCACCTTTCCCAACTGTCCCTCTCCAGTTCTTTGTTTTCTGCAGAGCCGACAGGTTGCACATCCTGTCACCGCAGAAAATATTCCCTTTTATTCTTCTTTTTTGTGGTCGCGTCTGCCTTCCCTCGACGCTACACCGGTACCGCCGGTTCTTCTTTCTTTTTTCTTAAAAAAAAAACAAAACAAACAACTTTTCTTCTGGAGTCTTTTCCAGGTATTTTCTCCTCAGGTGCCACGCGCCATTTTGGGCACTAGGCCCAACTTTTCCTTTAAAATGGAAAAACCCGCTTCGGGTTTTAAAAAGTGTTCCAAGTGTGGCGGTACCATCTCCGTCACCGACACCCATGAGTGGTGCCTCAAATGTTTAGGTCCTGACCACTCTATTTCGGAGTGTGTTGCCTGTGGGATGATGTCGAAGAGGGGCCGGAAAATCCGAGCTGCTAAACTTAGCACCCTTTTTCCCTCCGATGCAGCGTCTGTGGCATCGACATCTTCCAGGGCTTCGTCTTCCTCCCATGGATCTCAGGTAACTAAACATAAATCTGGCTGGTCCTCAAAGGGTAGATCTCCTTCTAAGCATCGAGATGCCTCTGGCATTGCCCGGCGGGAGGTTTCGGCTTCCAAAGCACTAATGGGGCTCCAGGATGTTCTCGAGGCCTCAACCTCGGCAGAACTACTGGTGCCATGCTCTGGGGTACCGGCTGCTTCATCCGGTACCGATACCCAAGCAGTCTGGTGGCTCTTCTCACAGCCTCGATGCCCTTGAAATCGCTTCAGACAATTCAACCGGTACCAACACCGACATCGGCAGGTATTCTACCGGGACCGAGTCATGCTTATCCATCTGGTATTGACAAGTTGGTACCGGACCCCTCCGATGCCCGACTTCGATCGGTACCGCTATCGTGCCTTGCACGATCACCCTGATCGGAGATACTTTGAATCCTCGGATGAGTCTGAAGACTCTGAAAGCTCTGCCGATACAAGAGTACTTCTTCCTGAGGATTCTTCTTCTCCTCAATGTCGGATGTCTCCTCTAGAGGATATGTCCTTTCAGGATTTTATCCGAGATGTGGCTTGAGGTCTTTCCATCACAGTGGCTCCTGAAAAAGAGCCTAGGGCAAAGGAATTGGAAATCCTGCATTACCCTAAAGCTCCCAAGGAGGCAGCTACCTTACCTATTCATGAGATCTTGCATGATCTCATGTTAAGGATGTGGGAAACACCTCTAACCACTTCTCCTCACTCTCGAAGGCTCGACACCATGTATCGAGTTCCTCCTTGTCCTGGGTTTCAAAAGACTCAGCTACCACACCATTCCATGGTGGTGGAATCAGCTATGAGAAGGATCAAGAGTGCAAAAAGACATGCATCTAATCCTCCAGGTCGTGAGTGTAGGACTCTTGACGCCTTTGGACGTCGATCCTTCCAGGCTTCCATGCTTTCTGCTAGGATCAGTTCCTATATATTATATATGGGAATGTTCCTTAAGATCACAGGAGATTTAGAGCTTATGAGCCCTCTCCTTCCTGATGATAAGAGGCAGGATTACCTTGCCCTTGTCAAACATGCTCAGGATGTTTCCAAGTTTGTAAATCGTGCAGCCTTTGACTGCTTTGAGTGCATAAGCAGAACCTCTGCTATTGCCATAGGTGCACTTAGGATTGCCTGGCTCCAGGCATCTGACTTGGAACTTTGGGTACAGGATAAACTGGGGAATATTCCTTGCAGAGGAGAAAATCTCTTTGGCAAGAATTGGCAGGAAAAAGCTAATGAGATAGATGCTGACAATATCACCTTGGATAGATTGTCTAAATCTACAGCTGATACTGTAAGGAAAAAATCTTACAAGAAACCATTCTTCAGTAAGAAGAATAAGTTTTACCCCTCCTATACCCAGCAGGGGCATCGTTTAGGTCAGTCTGCCCAAAAGGGACAGCAGCAACAACCTGGCAAAGAAAAACAAAAGCTGCTAAGCCTCAACCGGCTCAGCAGACTCAGCCTCCACAGGGGCTTTGACTCCTGACTCCTATCTAGAGAACTTTGCCTTCCTGGCCCTGAACGGCCCAGAGCCTTCCACCATTCCAGGAAGGTTATGTCATTTTGCCCCCAGATGGGGGCAGATAACAGCAGAAAACTGGACTCTGTCCATTGTAAGAGAGGGGTACAAGCTTCATTTCCTCAGCATGCCCCTCCTACAATGGTAAGACAGTTCAATTCTCAGACCTCTCTCAATGCCCAGTTAGGTCAAGAGGTCACTTTGCTTCTTGCCCAGGGGGCAATAGAAGAGGTACCCATTCTCCAACAGGGTACAGGGTTCTACTCCCCCTATTTCCTTTTTCCAAAGAAAACAGGGGGACACAGACCCATTTTGGACCTCAGAGAATTGAACAAATTTCTGTTCAAAGAGAAGTTCAAAATGATTTCTCTAGGAACTCTGCTGCCATACCTTCAGAGTCAAGATTGGCTTTGTTCTCTAGATCTCAAGGATGCGTACACTCATGTTCTCATCCATCCAACTCATCGAAAGTTCCTTCGCTTTCTATTTCAAGGGAAGCACTACCAATACAGGGTTCTTCCTTTTGGCATGGCCTCGGCACCAAGGGTGTTTACATAATGCATGGCTGTAGTGGCAGCATTTCTTCGCACCCTGGGAATATTCGTCTTCCCTTACTTAGACGACTGGCTCATTCGAGCCCTTTCAGAGCCAGAGGCCAGGATTTCTCTCTCACGCACAATGCGCATCCTTCAGTATTTGGGACTTGTCATAAACGTCCCAAAATCCAACCTTGCTCCCACTCAGTCTCTAGAGCTTATAGGAGCTCTGCTGGATACCAGATAGACAAGGGCCTACCTTCCACAGCCCCGCTGCCTTCGCATTGTGCAGTTAGCTTCCCAAGCAGTGCTAAAGCCTCACCTCACTGCTCGGGAAATGTTACAGTTGCTAAGCCACATGGCATCCACCGTGCATGTGGTTCCTTATGCTCGCCTCCATATGAGGGTAGCCCAGTGGACTTTATCCACTCAATGGACTCAGGCATCAGGTTGCCTGTCAGACAAAATAACAAACTCAAATCATCATATTTTGTCCCTTCAATGTTGGCAGTCACCCCAAATCCTTTTGGTGGGGTCCCCTTTCCAACAACCCCCACCCCAAGCCACTATGACAACAGATGCCTCACAGGTGGGTTGGGGAGCCCACCTGCAAGGCCTCTCTACCCAAGGTACCTGGACTCTACAGGAGACCTATCTACACATCAATCTCCTGGAACTCAGAGCAATCTTCCTTGCTCTTCAAGTATTCCACACCCAGCTGAGCTACAAGACAGTCCTAGTTCAAACGGACAATCAAGTAGCCATGTTCTATGTGAACAAGCAGGGCGGAACAGGCTCTCTGTCGCTATGCAATGAAGCTTTGCGACTATGGGCCCTCGCCAGAGAGCATCAGATTCATCTCCTTGCGGTGTATCTTCCAGGCATTCAAAACTCTTGGGCAGACAGACTCAGTCGAGTTCTGCTTCCACACGAATGGTCTCTCCATGCAGACCAGGTGGCCAAAAGTTTCCAAATTTGGGGAACCCCGGACATAGACCTCTTCGCAAGTCTGCTGAATGCCAAACTTCCCCGGTTCTGTTCTAGAATTCCGGCTCAGGGTTGTTAGACCAGGGATGCTTTCCTCCTCCATTGGGGGCCAGGGGGCCAGAACTTCCTGTATGCCTTTCCACCCATTCCCCTAATTCCCAAAACCCTGTTCAAGCTTCAGAGAGACAGAGGTCATATGATTCTCATAGCTCCACATTGGCCACAGCAAATGTGGTACCCTCTGCTCCTACATCTCTCTCAAGCTCTGCCTCTGGAGTTAGGATCTGCTCCAGATCTTCTTTCTCAGGAGGACAGGATGCTGTGGCATCTCAATCCCCAGTCTCTCCATCTCAGGGCCTGGTTGCTGAAAGCCTAGAACTTCATAGTCTTAACCTTTCTCAGCAGGTAAAGGATATCCTTTATGCTTCCAGAAAACCTTCCACAAGACGCTCTTATGCTTTCAAGTGGAAAAGGTTTACCATATGGTGCTCGCAGAAGGGTCTTGACCCTCTTGTGATACCTCTGAAATCATTACTGGAGTATCTCCTTCATTTGTCTAATACAGGGCTTAAGACCAATTCAGTGAGAGTTCATTTGAGTGCTATTGCAGCTTCTTTCAGGCCTCTAAATGGACAACCTATTTCCTCTCATCCTCTCATAGTGAGATTTATGAGAGGCCTTCTTTTAACTAAGCCTCCCGTTAAGCCACCACCAGTGGCATGGGACTTAAATCTGGTTCTTGGGCAGCTCATGAAGCCGCCTTTTGAACCATTAGCTACTACCTCTTTGAAATTCCTTTCCTGGAAGGTCATCTTTCTTATTGCAATCACATCAGCACGTCGCATCAGTGAATTGCAAGCATTGGTGGCTGATCCTCCTTATACAAGGTTCCATCATGATAAGGTAGTCCTTAGGACTCATCCACACTTTATGCCAAAGGTGGTGTCACCTTTTCATTTAAACCAAGGGGTTTACCTTCCTGTATTCTTCCCAAGGCCTCACGCCTCAAATGCAGAAAGGAATCTTCATACTTTGGATTGTAAAAGGGCCCTGGCCTTTTACTTACAAAGGACGTAACATAGGAAGTCCTCTCAACTTTTTGTTGCTTTTGATCCTAGTCATTTGGGACTTCCAGTCTCCAAAAGAACACTGTCCAACTGGATTGCACAGTGTATATCTTCTGCCTATGAGAGTAAAAACCTTCCTCTGGAAGGCCATGTCACAGCTCACAATGTGAGAGCCATGGCAGCCTCTATGGCTCATCTTCACTCTGTGTCTATCGACGACATCTGCCGAGCAGCTACTTGGGCCTCGGTTCATACCTTCACAGCCCATTACTGCTTAGACAAGGACTCCCGCCGGGATGCCTTGTTTGGTCAGGCTATTCTTCAACACCTGTTCCTTACTTAATCAACTCCTACCCACCATCCCTGGTAGGATGCCAGAGATCCATGGGGGGAAATGGAGCCCTTTCACAAGGGCACACAACGTCTGGGGTCTCTCCCTGGCACCTGCAGCTAGGGAGTCCCCATATGTGAAGACTACATTCCTGCTTGTTCCTGGAGATAGCATAGTTACTCACCTGTAACAGGTGATCTCTGGGAACAGCAGGAATTTAGTCTTCACAACCCACCCACCTCCCCTAGGAGTTGTATCTCTCTATCTCTCTCTTTCTCTCTCTCTTTGTCTTAGCTTTAAAGTCAACTGGAGAGGGACAGTTGGGAAAGGCAGGAAGGCAGCACGCAGGCGCTGTGGGATGCTCCCAAAAGCTTTCCTATTGGACGCTGGGGAGCGTTCCCGCGCAGGCTCCGTCGGTACCGATGATACCCATATGTGAAGACTAAATTCCTGCTGTTCCCGGAGATCACCTGTTACAGGTGAGTAACTATGCTTAACTGATCTTTTCTCTCAATAGTTTCTGCTCGAGTGTCATTCCTTTCTCTATTCCGAGATACTTATATATGCCTGTCTGTGTGAGGTGACGTGTATGTCACTGCTTGGGGTGATGGGCTGATTCAATTACATTGGCTACCCATTCAGGCCAGAATTATCTTCAAAACTCTACTTCTCACGTTCAAAGCCCTCAATAAGCTCTCTGCTCCTTCCTTATCTGACCTTATCCATACCACATCACCAAACAGAGCAAGAAGATCATCAGCCATCAACTCCTTAAAACTCCCAAAGGCCCTTACAAGCTGCTCTTCTTCCACAGCCAATAGAGCCTTTACCCTCTGTGCCCCTAGATGCTGGAATACACTACCTCCTGGCATACGGGCCATTGACAGCTTAACACAATTCAGGAAAGCCCTCAAATTCCACCTCTTTAACAAACATCTTATAGAGCCATTTACACCCATTGACTTCAGTGATTCCTCCCAGCTATTCAGTTCCATGGTATCTCAATAACAGAAATAGGACGAATCGCTTTGTTTATTGAATATATTATTAGCACCTATTCCTAATAACTTGTAGCCATGCTGTAGTATTATATCTGTAAATAGACTGTAAATAGTTTCCCTTGTTATCCAAGTTCCTTCCCTTGTTATCTGTAAACTCATGCATGTTATTGTACTGAGACTTTTTGTTCTATGTGAACCGCGCTGATGCCGAATAGTGCGGTATATAAGAGAATGTAAATAAATAAATAAATAAATAAAATATGTGTAAGATACTGTGTGGAGTGATGTATATCACACTGTGTGGGTGGTGTGTATCTGTGTTTGGGATGATGTGTATCGCACTGTGTGGGGTGGTCTGTATCACACTGAGGTAATGTGTATGACACTGTGGGGATGGTGTGTATCACGCTGCGTGGGGTGATGTGTATCACACTGTGTGGGGTGATGTGATCACACTGCATGAGGTGATGTGTATCACACTGTGAGGGGTGATATGTATTACACTGGGGTGATATGTATCACACTGTGTGGAGTGATGTGTATCTCACTGTGTGGGGTGGTGTGTATTGCACTGTGTGGGTGATGCGTATCACACTGTTAGGGGGATGTGTATCTCAGTGCTTGGAATGATGTGTATCACTGTTTATGGTGGTGTGTATCACACTGTGTGGGGTAGTGTGTATCACACTGTTAGGGGGATGTGTATCTCAGTGTTTGGAGTGATGTGTATCACTGTGTATGGGGTGGTGTGTATCTCAGTGTTTGGAGTGGCATGTATCACACTGAGGTAATGTGTATCACACTGCGTTGGGTGATGTGTATCACACTGTGTGGGGTGATGTGTATCTCACTAGCTGGGGTGATGTGTATCACACTGCGTTGGGTGATGTGTATCACGCTGAGGTAATGTGTATCACACTGTGAAGTGGTGTATATCAAGCTGTTAGGGGGATGTGTATCTCAGTGTTTGGAGTGATGTGTATCACACTGCGTGGGGTGATGGGTATCACGCTGGAGTGATGTGTATCACACTGTGTGGGGTGGTGTATATCACAGTGTTAGGGGCATGTGTATCTCAGTGTTTGGAGTGATGTGTATCACACTGCGTGGGGTGATGGGTATCACGCTGAGGTAATGTGTATCACACTGTGTGGGGTGGTGTATATCACACTGTTAGGGGGATGTGTATCTCAGTGTTTAGAGTGATGTGTATCGCACTGCGTGGGGTGATGTGTATCACACTGAGGTAATGTGTATCACACTGCGTGGGGTGATGTGTATCACACTGCGTGGAGTGGTCTGTATCACACTGCATGGAGTGATGTGTATCACACTGTGTGGGGTGGTGTATATCACACTGTTAGGGGGATCTGTATCTCAGTGTTTGGAGTGATGTGTATCACACTGTGTGGGGTGGTGTGTAGCTCACTATCTGGGTGATGTGTATCACACTGTGTGGGGTGGTTGGTACCTCAGTGTTTGGAGTGATGTGTATCTGACTGTGTGGGGTGGTGTATATCACACGGTTAGGGGGATGTGTATCTCAGTGTTTGGAGTGATGTGTATCACACTGCGTGGGGTGGTTGGTATCTCAGTGTTAGGGGGATGTGTATCTCAGTGTTTGGAGTGATGTATATCAGACTGTGTGGGGTGGTGTATATCACACAGGGGGATGTGTATCACAGTGTTAGGTGATGTGTATCACACTGCGTGGGGTGGTTGGTATCTCACTGTTAGGGGGATATGTATCTCAGTGTTTGGAGTGATGTGTATCACACTGCGTGGGGTGCTTGGTATCTCAGTGTTAGGGGGATGTATATCTCAGTGTTTGGGGTGGTTGGTATCTCAGTGTTAGAGGGATGTGTATCTCAGTGATTGGAGTGATGTGTATCACACTGCGTGGGGTGGTTGGTATCTCAGTGTTAGGGGGATGTGTATCTCAGTGTTTGGAGTGATGTGTATCACACTGCGTGGGGTGGTTGGTATCTCAGTGTTAGGGGGATGTGTATCTCAGTGTTTGGAGTGATGTGTATCACACTGCGTGGGGTGGTTGGTATCTCAGTGTTAGGGGGATGTGTATCTCAGTGTTTGGAGTGATGTGTATCACACTATGTGGGGTGGTGTGTATCTCACTATCTGGGGTGGTGTGTTTCTCACTAGCTGGGCTGATGTGTATCACACTGCGTGGGGTGATGTGTATCACGCTGAGGTATTGTGTATCACATTGTGTGAGGTGGTGTATATCACACTGTTAGGGGGATGTGTATCTCAGTGTTTGGAGTGATGTGTATCACACTGTATGGAGTGGTGTGTAGCTCACTATCTGGGGTGATGTGTATCACACTGCGTGGGGTGATGGGTATCACGCTGAGGTATTGTGTATCACATTGTGTGAGGTGGTGTATATCACACTGTTAGGGGGATGTGTATCTCAGTGTTTGGAGTGATGTGTATCACACTGTGTGGGGTGTTGTATATCACAGTGTTAGGGGGATGTGTATCTCAGTGTTTGGAGTGATGTGTTTCACACTGTCTGGGGTGGTGTGCAGCTCACTATCTGGGGTGATGTGTATCACACTGTGTGGGGTGATGGGTATCACGCTGAGGTATTGTGTATCACTCTGTGTGGGGTGGTGTATATCACACTGTTAGAGGGATGTGTATCTCAGTGTTTGGAGTGATGTGTATCACATTGTGTGAGGTGGTGTATATCACAGTATTAGGGGGATGTGTATCTCAGTGTTTGGAGTGATGTGTATCACACTGTGTGGGGTGGTGTGCAGCTCACTATCTGGGGTGATATGTATCACACTGTGTGGTGTGGTGTGCAGCTCACTATCTGGGGTGATATGTGTCACACTGTGTGGGGTAATGGGTATCACGCTGAGGTATTGTGTATCACACTGTATGGGGTGGTGTATATCACACTGTTAGGGGGATGTGTATCTCAGTGTTTGGAGTGATGTGTATCACATTGTGTGAGGTGGTGTATATCACAGTGTTAGGGGGATGTGTATCTCAGTGTTTGGAGTGATGTGTATCACATTGTGTGAGGTGGTGTATATCACAGTGTTAGGGGGATGTGTATCTCAGTGTTTGGAGTGATGTGTATCACACTGTGTGGAGTGTTGTATATCACAGTGTTAGGGGGATGTGTATCTCAGTGTTTGGAGTGATGTGTATCACACTGCGTGGGGTGATGGGTATCACGCTGAGGTATTGTGTATCACATTGTGTGAGGTGGTGTATATCACAGTGTTAGGGGGATGTGTATCTCAGTGTTTGGAGTGATGTGTATCACACTGTGTGGGGTTTTGTATATCACAGTGTTAGGGGGATGTGTATCTCAGTGTTTGGAGTGATGTGTATCACACTGTGTAGGGTGATGGGTATCACGCTGAGGTATTGTGTATCACTCTGTGTGGGGTGGTGTATATCACACTTTTAGGGGGATGTGTATCTCAGTGTTTGGAGTGATGTGTATCACACTGTGTGGGTTGATGGGTATCACGCTGAGGTATTGTGTATCACACTGTATGGGGTGGTGTATATCACACTGTTAGGGGGATGTGTATCTCAGTGTTTGGAGTGATGTGTATCACATTGTGTGAGGTGGTGTATATCACAGTATTAGGGGGATGTGTATCTCAGTGTTTGGAGTGATATGTATCACACTGTGTGGGGTGATGGGTATCACGCTGAGGTATTGTGTATCACACTGTGTGGGGTGGTGTATATCACACTGTTATGGGGATGTGTATCTCAGTGTTTGGGTTGTCATTTCTGAAGATCATGGTGCTATGTCTTTTTTGAGTGGATAAAAGTATCTCACCCCACTAATTTTGCTAAATAAGGATGAAGAGTCCGTATTGCAGCCTCCCTTTGCACAGAACCTGGCAGGCGCCGCATCAGTCAACGCAGAACAGCTGATCTTCCAGCCCCTATCACCGGGGTGGGAGCTTTGCTGTTTTTCTTTGGTTGGGGCTGCATTGTCCTGTTTTTCATGCATGAATGGGGCAGGCAAGGGGCCGGTCAGGTGGGAGATGTGAGCGTGAGGCTTCAGGTCAGCTGCTAACCCACTTTCCTCCTTTTGCCCCACAGAAATGCATCGGACACAGACATTGCATGAAGACGCTTTCACCTTCAAGGTCTTCGTCTTCCAATTTGTGAATTTCTATTCATCGCCATTCTATGTGGCCTTCTTCAAAGGCAGGTATGGGGTCGGGGGAAGGGATGGGATAGTGCGAATGCTGATACCTCATATCACTTTTGAGAAGAGGGGCAGGAGCGGGGTATTGGGAGGATAAAATTGTCCTCCTAGTAACCTTTCCCAACCATCCTCTCGAAATGCTGCTGTTCCTCTCCCCCACATTTAAGGTCTTCCACCCCTGACCCTAGGGCTCCCTTCTCATTGGAACCTTTACTGTTCATTTTATTGATCTTTGCACCTGAGCCCCACCCCCCCTTGCAAATACGAGCACATTCAAGAGACCATCTGCAAGTCTTCCTCATGTCCCTTTGGCCAGCATGACAGGAGAATCTCTGGGATTAGCTGTAATGGAAAACCTCACCTTAACCACCAGTGCTGGGGGGGGGGGGGAGAGCAGGCAGGGAAAAGAATATTTCTCTCATGAAGTCTTCCCGATTTCATGTAGTCATCTTGTTTTATAGCTAAGCCAAATCTCAACAAAAAACTATTATTATTGAAGTGTGAAAGGAAGGGAAAAGAAAAATTACATTGACTGCACGTAATCCAGTATATAGAAATGAGCGCCCTTAGCCTCACATGAGGGCTGACGACGGCATAACGACAGCGTAGACATGTCAGCTGGGACAGCTACAGGTTATGGTCAGACAGCTCACGGCCTCACTGCGGCAGCAGCAGACCAGATAAAGAGAAAGAAGAGATAAAGTGCTGCTATTTTTATACTACAAGCTCCATTTTTTGAAGATGACTTGTATATGTCATTTTTCTTTATAATTCTAAGCCACTTGAAGGTCTTGATTGATATCAAGTATGAATGAATAAATTAAATATAACAGAAATGAATGTGACATGCTATTAACATATGCAGCAAGATTAGGCATAAGTTACATCAAGTTTTGAAGGGATAGTACCCGCCCGAAACTACAGGCACATTTCCACCTGCTCTGTGGTAGGTACCATGTCTCATCCACTAGAAACCATGTAAACAAAGTCTTAATTAATTACAATAAAATGTAATTTAATTTTTATGTTCTATTTTTTCCTTAAGGTACACAGCAGATTACAGAAACATAAGGGCACATTACAAATTACAGCAAGAAAATATATTAAAAACACCAAATAATAATAACATTTAATACTTTAGGTTACTGACATGAAGGCACATTTTACAAATGATGCTCAAGTGCAATCTGGGATGCCCAAGCCAAAATGTCTGGAAGAAAAGCAGGAAAGCAGGAAAGCAGGCTCGTCCAAGTTCAGGCACAATTTCACAGTCATGGACGTGCCCAGTATAGAGGTCTGCAGGGCCGAATAGTATTCCAGAACAGGGCCATGGTTAGAGGAGTGGGGCCAGGACCAGAGCAGCCAAAGTTCAGATCCCACTGCTGCTCCTTGTGATCCTGGCCAAGCCACTTAATTCTCCATCTTCTTTGCACCCACTGTCCTAATGCCTGGAGCAGCTCTAAACTTGGATGGTTGCAGACTTCCCAATGTTTCCCAAATGAAGTGGAGACATCGAAGTCCATTGCACCACCACCAAAAAGCCTCTGCCATGCACCTTACACTGCCCCAAACGTGCCCCTGCCATGCACCTTACACCGCCCCAGACGTGCCCCTGCCATGCACCTTACACCGCCCCAGACGTGCCCCTGCCATGCACCTTACACCGCCCCAGACGTGCCCCTGCCATGCACCTTACACTGCCCCAGACGTGCCCCTGCCATGCACCTTACACCGCCCCAGATGTGCCCCTGCCATGCACCTTACACCGCCCCAGACGTGCCCCTGCCATGCACCTTACACCGCCCCAGATGTGCCCCTGCCATGCACCTTACACCGCCCCAGACGTGCCCCTGCCATGCACCTTACACCGCCTCAGACGTGCCCCTGCCATGCACCTTACACTGCCCCAGACGTGCCTCTGCCATGCACCTTACACTGGCCCAGACGTGCCCCTACCATGCACCTTACACTGCCCCAGACATGCCCCTACCATGCACCTTGTACTACCCCAGAAGTGCCCCTGCCATGCACCTTACACCGCCCCAGAAGTGCCCCTGCCATGCACCTTACACCGCCCCAGACGTGCCCCTGCCATGCACCTTACACCGCCCCAGACGTGCCCCTGCCATGCACCTTACACTGCCCCAGACATGCCCCTGCCATGCACCTTACACTGCCCCAGAAATGCCCCTACCATGCACCTTACACTGCCTCAGACATGCCCCTACTATGCACCTTACACCGCCCCAGACGTGCCCCTGCCATGCACCTTACACTGCCCCAGACGTGCCCCTGCCATGCACCTTACACCACCCCAGACATGCCCCTGCCATGCACCTTGTACTACCCCAGACGTGCCCCTGCCATGCACCTTGCACTGCCCCAGAAGTGCCCCTGTCATGCACCTTGTACTGCCCCAGACATGCCCCTGCCATGCACCTTACACCACCCCAGACGTGCCCCTGCCATGCACCTTACACCACCCCAGACGTGCCCCTGCCATGCACCTTACACCGCCCCAGACGTGCCCCTGTCATGCACCTTACACCACCCCAGACTTGCCCCTGTCATGCACCTTACACTGCCCCAGACATACCCCTGTCATGCACCTTACACCGCCCCAGACATGCCCCTGCCATGCACCTTGTACTACCCCAGAAGTGCCCCTGCCATGCACCTTGCACTGCCCCAGAAGTGCCCCTGTCATGCACCTTGTACTGCCCCAGACATGCCCCTGCCATGCACCTTACACTGCCCCAGACATGCCCCTGCTATGCACCTTACACCACCCCAGACATGCCCCTGCCATGCACCTTACACCACCGCAGACATGCCCCTGCCATGCACCTTACACCGCCCCAAAGGGTAAACAAACAAAAGCAACAAAGTATCTGTAGAAACCACAGGAGCAAAGGAACAGATACAATGATTGGCAGTAATTCAGGTTAAAAAACCCCTTTTTTATTTGATGATGCGTACACGTTTTGGCCAACGGCCTTCTTCAGGGGGGTAACATATGAGAGGACAAACCTCAAAAACAAAATAAAAACAAATCAATGATCAATAAACGTTAAAATACAAACTTATCAATTAAAACATATAAATAATATAAAATACACCATCAGAAGGTCAATAAATCAATAAACCAAAATAAAACATATAAAATGTATCAACCATTTGTATATAAAATGATAATGATAGTATTTATAAATAATGAAATAATAAAATGATAAAAACAATCATTAATAAAAAATTGTCACTTACTGATATGTATAAATACATAAAAGTGTAATGAACTCATAAAAGAACAGAGATGAGGAGGATGTTGTGACCTGGTTAATTTGTGAAAAAATCAATTGATAAACACATTTATAAAATTATAAAATTAAATCAATAAATAAAGATAAAATGTAAAAACATGTGTATACCTTCAGACAGCAAACCAAACAATACCAGGAGCACAGCTCTTGCAACTAAACCCAGGAACCACAGCAAGCAAGAGTCGAAAGACGTAAGGATATGTTCAATGAGCTTTTATTGCTCATTGAACATATCCTTTCGTCTTTCGACTCTTGCTTGCTGTGGTTCCTATACCTTCAGACAGACCTTTCATTTAAACAGTACAATTGGAGGGTTACATTTAACATGAGGGTAATTAACAACATTGTACAATGAACTCGCGTGTCTAGTTGGGATGAGTGGGTGTCTAGTTGTCAGAGGTGGTTGTATTACTGTTCGGGTGGGGACTGTTCTCTGTAAGTTCATATGTTTCTATAAAGATTGATCCATCCCCTGTGAGTTAGTACGTGAGGGTATAGGAGGGATCCATCTCCTGTGAGTTAGTTCATGAGGGTATAAGAGGGATTCATCCCCTTGTGAGTTAGTACGTGAGGGTATAAGAGGGATCCATCTCCTGTGAGTTAGTATATGAGGGTATAAGAAGGGTCCATTACCTGTGAGTTAGTTCATGAGGTTATAAGAAGGGTCCATCCTTTGTGAGTTAGTATTTTAGGGTATAAGAGGAATCCATCCCCTTTGAGTTAGTACATTTTATTTATTTATTTATTTATTTATTTAACATTTCTTCTATACCGCGCTATTAAAATCAGTGCGGTGTACATCGAACAAAACATACTACAATGTATACAAGCAACATTGAGTTTTACATAGAACAGGGAAAGAAACATAGGACAACCGGGGTAACTATTCACAGGTTTAAGAAGGGTCCATCCCCTGTGAGTTAGTACATGAGGGTATAAGAAGGGTCAATTCCCTGTAAGTTAGTACATGACAGTATAAGAGGGATCCATCCCCTGTGAGTTAATACATGATGGTATATGAGGGATCCATCCCCTGTGAGTTAGTACATGAAGTTTAAAAAGGGTCCATCCCCTGTGAGTTAGTACATGAGAGTATAAGAAGGGTCCATCTCCTGTGAGTTAGTACATGAGGGTATAAGAGGGATCCATCCCCTGTGGTTAGTACATGAGGGTATAAGAGGAATCCATCTCCTGTGATTTAGTACGTTAAGGTATAAGAAGGGTCCATCCCCTGTGAGTTAGTTTGTGAGTATATAAGAAGGGTCCATCCGCTGTGAGTTAGTACGTGAGGGTATAAGAGGGATCCATCCCCTGTGGTTAGTACATGAGGGTATAAGAGGAATCTATCTCCTGTGATTTAGCATGTTAAGGTATAAGAAGGGTCCATCCCCTGTGAGTTAGTACATGAGGGATCCATCTCCTGTGGTTAGTACATGAGGGTATAAGAGGAATCCATCCCCTGTGTATGTGAGGGTATAAGAGGGATCCATCCCCTGTGAGTTACTACGTGAGGGTATAAGAAGGATCCATCCCCTGTGAGTTAGTATGTGAGGGTATAGGAGGGATCCATCCCCTGTGAGTTAGTTCGTGAGGGTATAAGAAGGGTCCATCCCCTGTGAGTTAGTACATGAGGGTATAAGAAGGGTCCATCCCCTGTGAGTTAGTACATGAGGGTATAAGAAGGGTCCATCCCCTGTGAGTTAGTACATGAGGGTATAAGAAGGGTCTATCCTCTGTGAGTTAGTATGTTAGGGTGTTAGAGGGATCCGTCCCCTGTGGATTAGTACATTAGGGTATAAAAAGGTCCATCCCCTGTAAGTTAGTACGTTAGGGTATAAGAAGGGTACATCCCCTGTGAGTTAGTACGTGAGGATATATGAAGGGTCCATCCCCTGTGAGTTAGTATCTTAGGGTGTAAGAAGGGTCCGTTCCCTTTGAGTTAGTACATGAGAGTATAGGAATGGTCTATCCTCTGTGAGTTAGTATGTTTGGGTATAAGAGGGATCCATACCCTTTGAGTTAGTACATGAGGATATAGGAATGGTCCATCCTCTGCAATAAGCTTGTTGGGTTCTTGTTATCATTCTCTTACTCTGCACATACTGCCCTTGTTTCTTGTTCTTCCTTGTCAGGTTCGTGGGATACCCAGGGCAGTATGGAAAACTCTTTGGCATGAGGAACGAGGATGTGAGTAATCCTCATTTTTCCCTAAGAAGATCTCCCTTTCCACTCTAGCTATAAGCAGTACATTGTGAGTCATTATTAGTTGATACTGGAGGTCAAGGCTGGTGTACTAGAAGAGCTGTAGGGGTGCAGTGGTAGGTCAGGACTGACCTGGCAGAACCCTTGGGGAGCAGCGAGGCAAGATTGAGGTACATTGACAGAACTGCAGTGGGGCAGGTGAGCAGGACTGAGATATAATAGAGCAGTGTACTGCATAGCACGGGGTGTAGGATGGCAAGACGGTAGTGTCAGAGGGTGGAGAACAGGGATCCTCGGTACTGGAATAGCAAGAGGTGCTGCAGGGCAGGAGTGAGGTGCTTTGACTGAGCTCGGTATCAGGTGCACTGGTTTATGGCTGAATATATAGCAGCTTTGCAGGTTAAGTAAGAACATTTACCTTAGAAGAGCTGAATGTTTTCAGAGGGACTTCATGTAGGATTGAGAAGCTGCAGAATGATCCTTTTTGCTAGGTAAAAGTACTTTTATTACAACTCAACTTGTCCATTCCCATCTCTCACCTGCTCCCCCTTCGTTTCTCCTATCTTTCCTCCTTCTCTGTTCTTCTCTTCGTTGTCCTCCCCCCTCTCCCGGCACTGCATTTTGTTTCTCTTGTTGCAAACCCTCTGTCACTTTCCTCTCTGAACCTTTTCATATCACCACCCTCCCTCTGTAAGTCACTCTGTCCCTCTGCTTACGGCCCTCCCTCCCTCTGTTTGATCATTCCTCTTCCTCTCAGTGTGGTCCCGGTGGATGTTTGATAGAACTGGCCCAACAGCTCTTCATCATCATGGTTGGGAAGCAGATCATCAGCAACATGCAGGAGTTTGTCATTCCGTAAGTCTTGCTCTAAAGTAATGGCACATGACCAGGGCTGGCCCTCCATGTGACTACTTTGAAGGTCAACCAAGGACACAATGAAGTGTGGCAGCAAGAGAATGATGTGCCATGATGTGTTCCTTTCAGTCAGGCTAGAGGGCAGTGGCGTATCTATCCTTCCATTGTAAATAGATTATGTATATAGTTAACCCTGTTTTCCAAGTTTATACTCCTGTTCGATGTAAACCTGACAGCTTGTTGTTATGGTCGTTAAGTTATAATGTAAACCGCACTGATGCTAAATAGCGCGGTATATAAGAAATTGTAATAAATAATAAATAAATAAGTATCAAGGGCGGGGTGGTAGATGAGGCGCACTGGAGGGTGGGGGGGGGGGGGGAGATAGGATCGCCAGTGCTAGAGGGTTTGTGCTTATGAAGAATTTCTTCAGTAACATCCTTGAATGTAGTCTCAGATCCTATCTGTAGCCTGGGATTCATTGAACTAGGATTGTAGATTCAGTTGTTGTTGTTAAGTGCCGTTGAGTCGATTGTTGACTCCTAGCACCCCTGGGGATAGTTGTCTATGCTGTGACTATCCTCTGGATTTTTTTGCCATGGTATGACCAGAAAATATCCCTAAAAATTATGGAAACAAAGCGGTGGAACTTGCAATAGTGAACTATAATCTTCACACTTTCAGAGTAGCTTTCTAGAAACTGTGTTTTGTTTATTTCCTTGAACACCTCTTTCTCCCCTCGTTTTTTCTTGGTGTAGAAAGCTGAAGGTCTGGAGGCAGAAGCGGCAGCTGGCCAAAGTGAGGGGCTCACAGATCTGCCAAGAGCCCAAACGCTGGGAGGAGGAATATGAGCTCATAGAGTGTGAAGGCCTCTTTGAGGAGTACTTGGAGATGGGTGAGCAGAAACCATTGTGTGCATTAATATTGGCACCAGAGACGCTCTGTACAGGACGGTAGGAAGCTCTGCAGTCAGAAACTCAAAGTTTTAGGTATCTCTGTGCCTTTATCTCATTTCATTATTGTAAGCTGAGGGCAGCACTCTCTGTGCCTACTCTACAAATGTTGTGTGTCCCAGCAGGAGGCGCTGTAGGAAATGGTACAAGTGGACTGGCTGCGGGGGGAGCTTGCAGCTCCTGAAATCCCAGCCCCTTCCTAACAGGAGGTGCTGTAAGGAATAGTGCAGAAGCATTGGTGGTGAGGGAACTCACAGTCCCAGCTTCTCCCAGCAGGAGGCGCTGTAGGAAATGGTACAAGTGGACTGGCTGTGGGGGAGCTTGCAGCTCCTGAAATCCCAGCCACTCCCAACAGGAGGTGCTGTAAGGAATAGTGCAGAAGCATTGATGGTGAGGGAACTCATAGTCCCAGCTTCTCCCAGCAGGAGGCGCTGTAGGAGGGAAGAGCTTACAGTGCCTGCAGTTCTAGGAGGAGGGGGTGTATGAGGACTGGCAGTGGGAGAGATTTCTGAGTTTTTTCCATTTTGTTTTGTACAGTTCTTCAGTTTGGTTTTATCACTATCTTTGTTGCTGCGTTCCCACTGGCACCACTCTTTGCCCTACTCAATAACTGGGTGGAGATCCGCCTGGATGCACAGAAATTCGTCTGTGAGTACCGGCGACCCGTAGCAGAGCGGGCTCAGAACATCGGCGTCTGGTTCTTCATTCTGGATGCCTTGGCTCAAGTCTCTGTAATTGTAAATGTAAGTGTTTGTAAAACTTTGCCCTCTTGAGGAGGGCATGAGATCAGTTACTGTTCAACGTCCCCCTTTGATTCACAGGCAGAAAGAGTCAGATCTGTCCTACTGTCAGAGAATTGTTGCCCTTTACGTCTGTGCTATAGTCCGGCTGGGGAGGGACTTGCTAAGGGCCTGCTATTGAATGTTAATCAGGTCATTTTGACCCTATATCGTTTCTTTTTCCTGCCTTGTGTATTTGTGAAGGGCACTGGGCTAGGCTCCCCTTTGATGCTTCCCACTTTTACCCCTAGTGTGTGAAGCGCAAGACTTTACGCCCCTTCTGTGACAGGCCTGAACCTCCTAACCCTGATGGATAGGAAATCCCGGATTGACCGCTGCACAGTAGCTCTGGGTTATGAGAGTGTCTTCATCTGATTTTATAGAAGTAGTGACCTCTGTATGCCAGCCAAAGGGCAGTCTTTCTCACATGTGTGCACAATAAGACCTTGCCACTCCTGATATACTAAGGAACCAGTTCCCTAAATCTGCACAAGACTGAATAGATGTGAAAAGAAAACTGTGTGAGGGGATCCCAAGCTTGCAGAGCCCTGTGAATTGAGCTGAGTAAACCTGTGCATGTGACTTTGCAGGCAAACATATCTCTTGCTCTCCAACCTCTCCTTTCCTGATCAGAACCAATAAAAGGCGGCCTTGCGTGTGCTGATGGGGTCATGTAGAGGACAGTATTTAGATGGAGAATTAGTGGAAAGTTGAGGATGTTGCAGTGTGGTGTAATTTTGCCCATGCCTTGTGACCCATTTGTCTTCCCCTTCCTGATATCTTTTGAGAGGGGATGTGCGTGCATTTCTGTTTTTCCCCATTAATATTCTTTAAGAGGATACTATTGAGACTGCCCGCAGAGAGTGCAAGCTGATTTTCAAAGGGAAAGTCCTTGCAGAGTCTCTGATTATGAGGGTCAGCATGAGCAATGCTGTTGTTTTGCAGATGGAAAGTGTTTGCGGTGATTTGAAAATTCAATCGCTGGGTTTCCTTCCCCTCCCCTGACCTAACCCTATATACTTTTTCTTGCAATACGTGAGCGGGGAGCCAATAATTAAACTCTTTGCATACATAAAAATGTCAGAGAACTGCCCCACTTGTCCTAGAGTTTGAATCGCAGGGGAAAATGCGCAGTTAATCAGTTCTTATAGCATGTCAGTGACTTCTGGCTGGCTTTTGACCTCACAGACTGTAAAGCTACCAGTGAAACAATGACCACTAGAGATAATCCACCCCTTAAGCGGAGGCATGCTGGCTGCAGCTCTCAGTGTTTTTGTGACAGGGCGCTGGTGCGCGCACAGACAGGCTGGGATTGGTACTGAGAATCCTGCTACCAAGACTGGTGCAGACACACACAGGTGGGGGCCGGGACTTCACTGCTTGTCAGGGGACACTCTCTGTAAGGCTGCTGCTGGCACACACACACAGGCAGGACGGGCAGGGGGTTGCACCGCTGTGGGACTGGTACGGACAGGTGGAGAGTGGGATTTCTGCAGGGCTGTTACTGGAAGGAGCTATAACTTCTCTGGGGATGTCAGGGGGTCCTAGTGCCGACATACATAGATGGGGCCTGGAAACCTGCCCGGCTCTCAGGGAGTTCTGTCACCAAGGCTGGTGCTAAGGACAGGAACCGGGACACGCACAGGTGGTGGATGGGATGTTACATTCATGTGTCTACATCTGTACCACTGAGTGATAAGAGTTTTAGCCATATATTATAAACACATGCAGTGTTGCTTTATAGAGACCTGTAAGCTATCAGTTTTAATCTTTTCTTTCTCTCATTACTCAAACTATTGATCAGTTTTATGCTTCCCTCTTTCTTAGTCAGTAGGATTCCAGGCCCATTTGGGAGAGGACTAACCCTTTCTTTCCCCCCTATCCCTTTTCTCCTCCAGGCTTTTCTTATCGCCTTCACCTCAGACTTCCTCCCCCGCCTCCTGTATCAGTATGAGTATGACAGAGAGCTCCATGGATACCTGAACTTCACACTGGCCTATTCCCCTGAGACCTATGTGGCCGCGAACCACACCATGTGCAGGTAAGAGAGCCTCTGGGGGAGACGAAACAGCTGTTATAGCGACATCTGCTGGCCAGCGCTTAAGCAGCCATGCAAATAGCTTCCTGGAGAGCTGCACTCTGCCCCCATGCGTGTCTGTCTTACAGCATCACAAAAGGCGCGTTTCCTCTTTACTCCACTTGCCATTCGCGTGGACATTACAGGACAGGTTTGGGCAGGAGCAATGTGGGACACATCGAGGAGAACGGAAAGGAAGTGGAGGCACTGCAGACCCGCTCTTCAAGCCGGTGGGAGTTGAGGAGTCTCACTGGCAGTTTCTCTCCGCAGCCCTGCTCTTCATGCTGGCGGGACCAGGACCCCCAACTCTTCATTCTCCGGCGGCAAGGGTGGGGGTGGGGCTTAGACATCTGTTTGCAGATGCATAGCAAACATGTGCACAGACAGACAAACTCGACAACAAAAAACCTGAATCCGCCCCAATAGGTGCTATCAGTTATGCAAAATGTGCCTAAACTGGATTTATTTATCATTGCAGAGGACCGTGATCCCCTCAGGACCACGGCCAAAGGAATATAATACGTCGCGTGAATTATTTATTTATTTATTTTTCTTATATACCGCGCTCTTAAATCAGTGCGGTTTACATATGAACAAATATAAACACAATGGTACAAACAGCATTGGTTTTTTTACAAAGAACAAGGTACATAAACTTGGTGGAAAACAGGGTAACTATATACAATTAACTATATACATGGCAACTATATACATGGTTATTTTGGTTAATTAGATGCGAATAAGGTATCTATAATGCCGTGGATAAGAAGTTAATTAAAGTACAGAATAAATATGCCAAATATAGTGAGAATAAATATGGCATAGTATAGTGAGCAGGTAATAATCATCATAATTACCCATTCTCTACCGGGGTCAAATATGAAAGATCTGCATGAGGACTATTGTCAGATGGAGTAGCTTCGGGGTAGTATGTTAGGAACAAATAGTGCTTAAATGCCTTTCTGAACTTCATCAGACTTGAGATAGCTCTTATTTCGGGTGGAAGGGCATTCCAGGCTCTGGGAGAAGACAGAGAGAAGGCTCTAGAGGCTGTTGATTTAGAACATTTTGTGAGGAGTTTTGGGAGGTCAATGGAGTTTAATGTAACAGACCTCCTGGATCTGTTATTTGGGGTGATATGTATCATATTGCTGAGAGGTGATAGCGATGGGCACTTTGAGGCTTTAAAAGTCATGACCAGGGTCTTGTATAGAGTTCTGGCCTGTAGGGGTAGCCAATGTAAACTCATCAATATTGGGGTTATGTGTTCTGACCGTGGAGCACCTACAAGGATTCTCGCGGCAGCATTCATGGCCAGACGGAGGGGATTTAGGGTGGATTGCGGGAGACCATGTAGAATGATATTGGCGAAATCCAAGTGTGGTAATACCAGGGCTTGGAATATAGTACGGAAGTCGGAGTAGTTAAGTAAAGGTCGGAGATTACGTAGTGATCGCATCTTGTGGTAGATTGCACTCGTTGTTTTCTTAATGTGGGCTGACATATTAAGCTGTTGATCTAATATAATTCCTAAGTATCGAATTGTGGGTTGTGCTTTCAGCTCAATGTTGTTTACCTGAAGGGAGGTAGGGGGTATGAATGTTGGGTTCCGTGTAACGAATAGAACATCTGTTTTGTTGTGATTTATCCGTAAATTCTGATTGAGGAGCCAGTTGGATACAGCTTCAAAGCATTGAGTTATTGGTGTAAAATCTGGTTGTTTTATGTTGAATGGAGCAAACATGAGGATGTCATCAGCATAGGCAAGGCATTGGATGTTGAAGGTGCGTATGAGATCGCAGATTGGCTGCATATAGATATTGAACATTAAGGCAGACAATGAGGAACCCTGCGGGACACCTTGTTTAAGGGGGAAAGGATCGGACATTGCTTCTCCTGTTCTGACTTGCTGCTGTCTATCAGATAAGTAGGATTTACACCAGTTCAGGGCTAGTCCTTGGATTCCCTTGTCTTGGAGGCGCTGTAGGAGAGTATTGTGGTTTACTGAATCGAATGCTGCAGCTATGTCGAGAAAGATAAGAGTGAACCCTTGGTGGGTATTATCAATGCCTATGATTAGGTTATTGAACAGTGTTGTGAGAAGGGTGTCAACACCATGTTCTTCTCTGAAGCCATGTTGTGAGGGGTCCAGAGGAGATTCGGAGTCAACATGATGCTGTATTTGTCGCTGGACTACTTTTTCCATGATTTTTGCTAGTAGAGGGATGCTGGAGATGGGTCTGAAGGATTCAACTTTTGTTGGGTCAAGTTTACTGTTCTTCAGGAGTGGACGGATGGATGAGTACTTCAGGCTCTGAGGGAAGGATCCTGTTGAGAAGGAATAATTGACAATCTTGCTAATAGTTGGGCTAAGTTCATGTCGTAGTTCTTTGATCCATCTGGCTGGGCAGGGGTCATTTGGTGCGGTATTTAAATTAATAGCTGCTATGATATCTTCGATCTCTTTGTGGGATACCTGGGAAAATTTGTCAAGCGATGCTAATTGGACCACGGTCTGTGGGGTAGAAGGTGATGAAGTTGTGGGGATCGTACTAGTCTGTATCATTTTTGATTGTAGGTATATGGCATAGTCTTGGGGGTGTGGCATAAGTGGTTGGGTTGTGGTTGGGTCACCTGTTAAGGATTTAACTATATTGAAGAGGTCATGTGGCTTGTTTAAGGACCTCATTAGTGTATCTGAGTGGAATTTCTTTCTTCTCTCAATTGTCATTCTCCGGTGAGTTTGTAGGTATGAATTGTACGTGCAGAGTGCGTCGGGAGAACGAGAGGAGCGCCAGCGTCTCTCAAGTCTGCGCAGGTGAAGGAGAGATTCTTGTAGTTCAGTGGAGAACCATGGTTTATGTTTGTCCTTGGTCTTGATCCTGTCGGTAGCAGATATGCATGCAGCGGCTTTTAATGTATTGTCCCAGTTGGTTACTAAGTCGTCTTGCGAAGGTAAGTCTTTGTGGAGAGCAGGTAGGATTTTCTCCAGGACTTCGATCTTATTGAAAGGACGGAAGCGTGTTTCAAGGGCACTTGGGGGGCGACCTGGTTTGTTGCAGTCAGTAGTGGAATGTTCAGTGGGGATGTTAAAGAGGAGTAGATTGTGATCAGACCAGGGTACAGGGGTTATGGAGATCATGATCTTCTGAGATGTGTTGGTTATCAGTTGAGGTGCGAATATTAAATCCAGTGTGCTTCCTCTGGTATGGGTGGGGGCGTCAATAAGTTGTTCATAGCCTAGTTGGCGCATGGCTTCGAGGAATGCTGAGGCGTGTGATGCTTGTAACGAAGGCAAGTTAAAATCACCAACTAGCCAGTTAGGAGATTGTGGGTTTGGGACGTTACATGCCAAGTTGATTATTGGTGAAAGATCATCTGAGGAAGGTGATGGCGCTCGATAGAGTAAGTTGATTGTACAGGACCTATTTGATATTGATAGGGCATCAAGGTGTGATGTGCTGGATGTATTGATCTGTTTGCATTGGAGGTCCGATCTAGCAAGGATGAGTGTGCCACCCCCTCTCTGATTGGATCTGTGGCAGGTGAAGATGGAGAATTCTGGTGGGATCATCTGGTTGATGAGGACGTTGTCGTTGTCGGTTAGCCATGTCTCAGTTATCAGCAATATATCCAGATTATGTGCTGCTATCAGATCAATAGCTACAGGCCATTTGGAGCGTATAGATCTGGCATTAATTAAGGCACACTTGAGTAGCCGGTTGGTCTTATATTTCTCTGTAGTGTCCTTGGCAGTGGGCAACAATGGTATATGTAGTAGGTGAGAATATGGTATTTTGGTTCTCAAGGTGGCGTGGCATGGGTCTTCCGTTGAGCGCCTTCCCATGCTATAAAGTATAGGGATCTGCTTGATTCCAGGTTCTAGTGCGAGTGTTATGGCAGGGGTTGCTGCGATAAGCAGGATAAGTATCAAGTGAATTATTTGATACATGGTAGGAGGCAAGGTATGGGCGTCGTAGTAACTTTGCGAGGAGTTTCTAGAGTGCCCTGGACCGGGCAGCAGGGCAAGCGGAGCAGAGCGATTGAGACAAAATATATTACTAGTTGTAAAACTTGTTTCCTTGGTGGAGTGGTTGTCGTCACTTTGATGCTTTACATTATCTCAGTAGGCATAGGGGTGGAAGAACTACATTGATATTTACAGAAGGAAAACGAGACCACGGTGATGTATATCAGATAGGTAGTGCAATAATCGATACAGGCTATTCACAATAGAGAACGGTTGTACTGATTAGTAATGAGGTTAAAAACGTTGCAGGTGGTAATGATATTAGTTAACAGCAGTAGCAACGTAATGTACAGTCTAGTTTACTAAATGGCTGCTGAAGATGGTATGTCTAGACATGATTAGATAAGCTAGTAATAGTAGTTATGCAAACAATATTTAATACAGGCAGTTTATTCGATGTGGAATGGACCAGGCATGACAATATGAGCTAGCAATATTAGCTATGAAAACAGTATTTAATACAGACAATTTATTTGGCTGTGTTGTACTTGCAGTATCAGCAGTTTGATA
Source organism: Ichthyophis bannanicus (assembly GCA_033557465.1). NCBI lineage: Eukaryota > Metazoa > Chordata > Amphibia > Gymnophiona > Ichthyophiidae > Ichthyophis > Ichthyophis bannanicus. The sequence continues at coordinate 20,771,749 of CM066042.1, forward strand.
AGTCCTGTTGAAGAACCCACTGAGATGCTAGTTACCGTCCATAGAGAGTAGTCGCTGCAGGCAATGGAGGATTGTTGCTGAAGAACGAGGGAGCGTACAAATCAGCGTTGCTTCAAGGGTCCACGCCTAAGGGCCACGCCTAAGGGCCCTCTGGTGAGGCCCTCAGGCGCGGGCCCGCCAGGCGCGGGCGCGCCCGACTGGCGCGGCCTTTTAAGGCCTGGAGAAGAGCCCGGATTGGGCAATGCTTTTTTCGCTGCCCTCCTGCCGTCGGAGGCTCGATCCCCGTGCAGGGGAGAGCTGAGGATGGTGGCAGGAGGTGGAGAGATCCTGCGCCCAACTGGCGCGGCCTTTTAAGGCCTGGAGAAGAGCCCGGATTGGGCAATGCTTTTTTCGCTGCCCTCCTGCCGTCGGAGGCTCGATCCCCGTGCAGGGGAGAGCTGAGGATGGTGGCAGGAGGTGGAGAGATCCTGCGCCCGACTGGCGCGGCCTTTTAAGGCCTGGAGAAGAGCCCGGATTGGGCAATGCTTTTTTCGCTGCCCTCCTGCCGTCGGAGGCTCGATCCCCGTGCAGGGGAGAGCTGAGGATGGTGGCAGGAGGTGGAGAGATCCTGCGCCCGACTGGCGCGGCCTTTTAAGGCCTGGAGAAGAGCCCGGATTGGGCAATGCTTTTTTCGCTGCCCTCCTGCCGTCGGAGGCTCGATCCCCGTGCAGGGGAGAGCTGAGGATGGTGGCAGGAGGTGGAGAGATCCTGCGCCCGACTGGCACGGCCTTTTAAGGCCTGGAGAAGAGCCCGGATTGGGCAATGCTTTTTTTGCTGCCCTCCTGCCGTCAGAGGCTCGATCCCCGTGCAGGGGAGAGCTGAGGATGGTGGCAGGAGGTGGAGAGATCCTGCGCCCGACTGGCGCGGCCTTTTAAGGCCTGGAGAAGAGCCCGGATTGGGCGATGCTTTTTTCGCTGCCCTCCTGCCGTCGGAGGCTCGATCCCCGTGCAGGGGAGAGCTGAGGATGGTGGCAGGAGGTGGAGAGATCCTGCGCCCGACTGGCGCGGCCTTTTAAGGCCTGGAGAAGAGCCCGGATTGGGCAATGCTTTTTTCGCTGCCCTCCTGCCGTCAGAGGCTCGATCCCCGTGCAGGGGAGAGCTGAGGATGGTGGCAGGAGGTGGAGAGATGTGCACTATCTTTCTGCAATGGAGTGAGGGGATACAGCTAAGCAGTGGGTAGCTTGCGCGGGCTTCAGCAGCCTAGCGTTACTTACAAGAGATGGAAACTTTCCATTTCACTAGAAACCCAAAGTTACAGAGCCAGCAAAGCCAAAGACTAACCAAAAATGTCTTATGCAGTTACATGCTGAAATGCAGGCTCATGTTTACAAAGCTGTGCTACATCAGCTCATCAGAGACTTTTGGCAAAACTAAAGAGTCATGGTATAGGAGGCAGTGTACTACTGTGGATCAAGAACTGGTTAAAAGATAGAAAGCAGAGGGTTGGGCTAAATGGCCAATTTTCCCAATGGAGAAAGGTGAATAGTGGTGTACCCCAGGGATCTGTGTTGGGTCCGCTGCTTTTTGACATATTCATAAATGACCTGGAAAGTGGAATAACGAGTGAGGTTATCAAATTTGCAAATGACACAAAACTTTTTAAAGTTGTTAAACCCAAGAGGATTGTGGAAAATTGCAAGAGGATCTTGATAAATTGGAAGACTGGGCATCAAAATGGCAAATGAAATTTAATGTGGACAAGTGCAAAGTTATGCACCTAGGGAAGAACACCCCAAACTATGGTTACACTATGCAAGGTTCCACATTAGGAACCACCACCCAGGAAAAAGATTTAGGCGTCATTGTGGATAGCATGTTAAAACCCTCGGCCCAGTGTGCAGTGGCAGCCAAGAGAGCAAATAGAATGCTAGGTATGATAAGGAAAGGAATGGAAAATAAAACAAAAGATATTATAATGCCTCTATATCGTTCCATGGTGAGACCGCACCTTGAATATTGTGTGCAATTCTGGTCGCCGTATCTTAAAAAGGATATAGCGTTATTAGAAAAGGTTCAGAGAAGAGCCACCAAAATGGTAAAGGGGATGGAAGGATACTCCTATGAAGAAAGGCTAAAAAGGTTAGGGCTCTTTAACCTGGAAAAGAGACGGCTCAGGGGAGATATGATAGAAGTCTATAAATTAATGAACGGAGTGGAACGGGTAAATGTAGATCGATTGTTTACGTTATCAGAATATAGAAAGACTAAGGGACATGCAATGAAGCTACAGGGTACACTATTTAAAACTAATAAAAGAAAATATTTCTTCACTCAACGTGTAATCAAACTCTGGAATTTGTTACCGGAGGATGTAGTAAAGGCTGTTAGTGTAGCTGGGTTTAAAAAAGGTTTGGACAAGTTCCTGGAGGAAAGGTCCATAAACCATTATTAAGAAGGGACCCAGGATATCAATGCTTGACCCAGTACAAGCATTGCGGAACCTGTGTCTTTTGGGGAAAACTGCTAGGTACATATGACCTAGATTGGCCACTGTTGGAAACAGGATACTGGGCTTGATGGACCTTGGTCTGACCCAGTATGGCATATCTTATGTTCTTATGTTCTTATGTTCTTACATGTTAACATGACAGATAGCGTGTGCTATCGGGCCGCGTTAAGAGGTAATGCAGGGAACATTTATTTATTATTAGTGTGGATTGTGTTGGAAAGAGGAGATGGCACTATTATCACACTGGTGTAATCTACAGGCCTCCAACTCAAACTGAGGAAATGAATAGAGACTTGATCACTGATATTGCAAAAATAGCTATGAAGAGAGAAGTGATCATATTGGATGACTTTAATTTACCAGACGTTGCCTGGAGTATTCCTTCTGCAAATCTGGAAAGAAGTAAAAAGATTGTGGCTCCCTTCCAAGAAGTATTGCTCAGGCAACTGGTGATGGAACCAACCAGAGGAAGTTTGATGCTGGATTTAGTGCTCACCAACGGAGAAAGTGTGTCGAATGTCTGGGTGGGTGCCCATGTGAGCAGCAGCGATCATCACATGCTGTGGTTTGAGGTAAAAGCAAGGCAGAGTCTCCTCACAGCAAGCTCAAAGTCCTAGACTTCAAAAACACTGACTTCAGGAAGACGGCCAAGTGCCTGAATGAGGGTGGGTGGAGGTGAGGTGGGAGGAGGTAAGGGAAGTGGAATTGCAGTGTGCTAAACTAAAAGAGCCAATAAAAGGGGGCAACAGATATATTTGTAAGGAAAGTAAATAAAAACAAGAGGAAAAAAAAACCTATTTGGTTCTCCAAAGAAGTAGCTGCACAAATAAAGGCAAAAACCACAGCTTTCGCAACATTCAGAAGATCTCAAAAAGAAGAACATAGAAAAGAATACAGGATAAAGCTAAAATAGACAAAGAGAGAAATGGAAAAGGCAGAGAGAAAAGGCAAAGGTGGAAGAAAAGATTGTTAAAGGTGTGAAGCGTGGAGACAAAACTTTTTTCAGGTATATTCAGAAGAGAAAGATCAGAGGTAGAATTGCAAGAATCAAAAGTGCTGAGGGACAGATTCGTAGAACATGACATTGAAAAAGCAAAAATGCTAAACAAATACTTCTGTATTCACAAAAGAAAATTCTGAAGGACCACATTTGAGTGACAAATATACAAATAGAAATTGAGTAGATACCACACCATTCACAGAAGATGATGTGTTTGAACAGCTTGCAAAACTGAAAGTGGACAAGGCTATGGGACCAGATGGGTTACACCTCAGTATCCTGAAGAAGCTCAGAGAGATACTGGCAGGGTCTTGAAAGGATGTTTTTGATAGATTCCTGGAGAAAGAAGAGGTTCCACAGGACGGGAGAAGGGCTGATGTGGTACCTCTTCACTAAAGTGGAAATAGAGAAGAAGTGACAAACTACAGGCCAGTAAGTCTTACCTCTGTGGTGGGAAAAATGATGGAGGCGCTCTTGAAAGAAAGAATAATGGACTTTCTGGAAACCAATGGATTGCATGATCCGAGGCAACATAGTTTTACCAGGGGAAGATCAGGCCAAACAAATTTGATTGCGTTCTTTGACTGGGTGATCAGAGAACTAGATCAAGGACAACCAATGGATGTGATCTACCTAGATTTCAGCAAAGCTTTTAATACTGTTCCTCATAGGGGGCTTATCAATAAATTGAGCAGCCTGGGGATAGGTCCCAAGGTGGTGAACTGGATCAGAAATTGGTTGACTGACAAAACGACAGAAGGTGGTGGTAAATGGAACTTACATGGAAGAAAGGAGGCTGCACAGTGGGGTGCCTCAGGGATTGGTCCTGGGACCGATACGGTTCAATGTATTTGTGAGTGTTATTGTGGAAGAACTGAATGGAAAAGTCTTTCTTTTTTCAGATGATACAAACATTTGCAACAGACACTTCTGAGGGAGTGGATAATATGAGGAAAGATCAAAACATTCTGGAAGAGTGGTCTAATGCTTGGCAGTTAGATTTTAATGCAAAGAAGTGCAGAATCGTGCACTTGGGATACAGAAATCCAAAGAAATTTTATGTGATAAGAGGCAAGAGATTGGTGTGCACGGACTAGGAGAGGGACCTCTGAGTGCTAGTGCCTGAGGATCTCAAGGTGGCAAAACAATGAGACAAGGCAGTAGCCAAAGCCAGAAGGATGCTGGGCTGCATACAGAGAGGAATAACCAGCAGAAAGGAGGAGGTGGTAAGTCTCTGTACAAGTCATTGGTGAGGCCTCACTTGGGATATTGTGTTTAGTTTTGGAGACTATATTTCACTAAGGACATAAAACCACTTGAAATGGTTCAGAGGAAGGTGACCAAAATGATTCGGAGCCTGCACCAGAAGACATATGAGAAGAGACTTGAAGACCGAAATATGTATACGCTAGAGGAGAGGAAGGGCAGAGGAGATATGATGCAGACTTTTAAATACTTAAAAAGGGTATCAATAAACAAACAAATCATTTTCAAAGAAGGGGAAACTGTAAAACTAGAGGGCATACGATGAAGCTGCAAGGCGGTAAACTTAGAAGCAACATCAGGAAATACTTTTTCACTGAAAGGGTGGTGGATGCTTGAAATGCCCTCCCGATGGAGGTGGTGCGGGCAAATACAGTGACAGAATTCAAAATGGCATGGGACAGACACAGTGGATTCCTGTATAGCAAGAGGATGAAATCAAAGCAAACTTAAATCTTTAATAGAGGAGGGTGACCAGCACGGAGCTACAGTTACAACCACTCTAACCACCTTACTGGGCAGACTAGATGGACTATACTGGTCTTTATCTGTCGCCATATACTATGTTAGTAGTTAGCGCACGCTTTTCCAGGAGTAGTTTATGGTTTATTTACTCTTGATAGACCATCCTTTTGCAAAGCAGACAGGACAGTTTACAATATGAACTAAAACATTTAAAACAAAATAACATAATTCATAATTAAAACTGAAATAAGAACTCCAGTGTAAGACAGGACAAAAGAGACAGCAACTGTATAACAGAAACCACACTACTGTTGGGTTAGTAGTTCAAGGGGTGGTCAGTGCCAAAGGTTTGGGGAAAAAGATGGGTTTTTAATAGTCACTTCAATTGGGCAAAAGAGGGCTCTACACATAAAGACACAGAGACAATTCCAGAGGGCCGGGACTAAATAGAAGAAGGCTGAGTGACGCGTAGACCCATGTTTCACCCTTGCTGGGGATGGCAAAACTAGGTGGTTGTCCTGTAAGGACCGAAGGCACTGCTGTGGAACATATGGAACAATTGAAGAGGACAGATAGAGTGGAATGTGATTAAGTAGGACCTTATGGGTAAGAGTTAAGACTTTAAATTGGATTCTCTGGAAGACAGGAAGCCAATGACGCTGGATCAGGAGTAGTGCTACATGATCATATTTTTGGGCGAAGGCGAGGGTACGAATAGTGGAGTTTTGAATGGTTTGGATACTGTGAGAGACCAGAGAAACAAATGTTACAATGGTTGATGCGAGAAATTACTGTAGAGAGAAGAGAGTGGTCATAGCAGACTTGTCTAGTAGAAGACGGAGAGCTGTGCCTCTCCGTAATGCAGCAAATGAGGATCAGGATGAGTTGAGAATGAAAGATCCAAAGCCAAATATAGACCCAGATATCGGAATGAAGACCATAGTAAGATTGAGCGAGCTCCGAGGACGGCTAGTGAAGGGGTCTAGGAAGAACCAGTAAACCATGCAGCTGTTGTCTTTTTTTTTTTTTAGGGTTGTCAAGCCCTGGCAACCCAACTGTGGCGCACACATCTGAGTCAGACTCCATGTTATAGTGTGCTCTGTAGGGGAGATAGAAACCCCCCTACAAGCTCAATGCTCCTTCATTGCAACTCAAAACGGGCCTTACTCCCTCTAGCCTTGGGCTAGATAGCCAAAAAAACAAAGGAGTTTATACCTGTCTGTACACTACCTGGTGCAGAAATGTGAGGGCATCCTGCACTCTCCCTTTCCAGTTACCCGTAGAAGGAATATTGAAAGAAACAAAATAAAGAAGCCAATGAAAGTCCAGCAAAGTTACTCGACGCCATGGTCGCGCTGCCATCTTGGTTCCACCCTCCAGTCTGTGAATTTTATTTCAGCTGCAGCAATGAATGAGCCTGGCCATGTGGAGTGGAGGAGTGGCCTAGTGGTTGGGGCACGGTACTTCAGGCCAGAAGGTCAGGGGTTCAAATCCCACTAGAGGGCAGCAACCTTGGGCCGGAAGGACTGGGGTTTCTAGTCCCACAGGTGCTCCTTGTGGTCTTGGGCAAGCCACATAACCCTCCATAGCCCATGTTCCCTGTAAAATAGTTATCTCCAAGTTATAATGCCCTGTTCAATGTAATTTCAGTTTGTTCAATGTAAACCACACTGATGCAGAATAGTGCGGTATATAAGAGAATGTAAATAAATAAATAAAATGTGACTGAACACAGCTTGAATCTTATTTTATCCCTATTAATCTGTCAGTTTAGACATTTTTTTGAGACGTCATTAATTACTTGCCACTCCAAATCTAAGCTTTAGGTAAATAATGTTAGTGTGTGGCTGGTACTTCTCTGACTCAGAGGGTTTATGCTTTAAAACCAGGGTACTTCATACGTACAAAAACAGCTCTATTTTCTCACCTTATCATAGTATTCTTCCTTTTAAAGCAAACATGGAAAAGGCAAACCTCAGAAAACTCCAAAAGGTACCACTAACCCCACTAAGTGGGTTCAGGTGTCTCTTCAGGTTTAAAACATCAACGGTCTGCTGAACTTTTCCTATATCCAAAAGTGGATGCACAGCCAAACATTTTTACCATAACACGATAACATTCTGTCTAACAAAGCATTTCTTCTAATTCCATGTTATCATATATTTTGAATTTTTCAGCAGACCGTTGATGTTTTAAACCTGAAGGGACACCTGAACCCACTTAGTGGGGTTAGTGGTACCTTTTGGAGTTTTCTGAGGTTTGCCTTTTCCATGTTTGCTTTAAAAGAAATTGCTTTAAAAGGAAGAATACTATGATAAGGTGAGAAAATAGAGCTGGTTTTGTACGTATGAAGTATCATATATAAGCTCTGATAAGGATCCAAGTATACGTTTTTTAAAACCAGGGTAGACGACTCCAGCCCTCAAGTGATCCACACTGAATATGCCTTAAGGAGGGGCTTTTATAAAGTCAGTCCCACGTGTAAATGACCTTGTCCTGTCCTGTTTTTATGAATATATTAAAAAACACTGGTCTCTGCACAGATCCCTGGGGCACTCCTGCGTTCACCTTTCTGCACTGAGAAAAATGACCATTTAGCTCTACTCTGTTTTCTATCTTTTAACCAGTTCGCCATCCACAACAGACTTTTTTTTTCTGAATAACCTCTGCCATTTGGCCTAGTACCAATGTCAAGCTCAGCACTGAGCAGTTTTCCAGATGACCCGGCTGCTCAGAATCATTCTAGAAAAAAAGCTTTTCCCCTTAACTCATACCCCCTGCAGCCCCTCAACTCATACTGTCTGTAGTCCACAACATAAGCCAACCGTTTCTGAGAAACCTCGTGGAATGTGTTAACGTTGTTTGTCTTTCGGAAGTCCTATTTCCTTATGACTTGGGTTTGAAGTGTGCTGTAATGACAATGGGACTGACTAAACTGATTTCATTTACCTTTCACAGGTACAAGGCATTCAGAGATGAAAATGGAAACTACACCCTCTTTTACTGGAAACTATTGGCCATTCGACTGGGATTCATTATTGCCTTCGAGGTAGGATGAAGGGCCGCACCCACAGTTTGCTGATAGTGGGAGTGTCAGTGAAAATATGCTCAGAATAAGAGTGAGAGTAACGTGCAGATTAGCGAAGACAACCTACACCCTCTTACCCTCAGTAGTACCATATTATGCAGTAGAATTTAAGTGTACACAGCATCGATGATTCTCCTCCCTTCCACGGTAATCCCTCTTCCCCATCTATGACATTAAACAGCAGTGCTAAAAAGCACACAGCATCGATGATTCTCCTCCCTTCCACGGTAATCCCTCTTCCCCATCTATGACATTAAACAGCAGTGCTAAAAAGCACACAGCATCAATGATTCTCCTCCCTTCCACGGTAATCCCTCTTCCCCATCTATGACATTAAACAGCAGTGCTAAAAAGCACACAGCATCGATGATTCTCCTCCCTTCCACGGTAATCCCTCTTCCCCATCTATGACATTAAACAGCAGTGCTAAAAAGCACACAGCATCGATGATTCTCCTCCCTTCCACGGAAATCCCTCTTCCCCATCTATGACATTAAACAGCAGTGCTAAAAAGCACACAGCATCGATGATTCTCCTCCCTTCCACGGTAATCCCTCTTCCCCATCTATGACATTAAACAGCAGTGCTAAAAAGCACACAGCATCGATGTTCCTCATCCCTTGAAAAGTGCAATCCTGGCTTACAAGATGAATAAGCCTGGCCATAGTGCTTTAACTGGGGTACTGTGTGCAGTGTTTTTTTTCCAGAATAACTTCTACCTGGCCTCCTACCGATGTCAAGCTCAGCACGGTAGTTTCTCAGGTCACCCAGCTGCCTGCAATGAATCTAGAAAAAAATAGTTTCCCTGCAACACATACCCCCTGCAGCCCTAATACTGTATTCCCTTGGAATATCCTGAAAATGCAGGAGGGGCTTCTTCATCCTGTAGTGTCCAGAGACTTTAGTACTGCGTAATAGAGCATAAAGACATTTAGTAATGCACGGCGTGTGCGACAGACAGAACGCTTCCCTGCCTCCTTAGTGTGTGTGTGAGACACACTTAAAATCTCTGACCTCTGGCTTTATTTATTTATTGAGCTACATTTATATCCCGCTTTTCACCGGGTCAAAGCGGCCTAACAAAAATTAGGGGGGGGGGGGGGTGGACAGTAATCAAGTCGACAGAAAAAGGGGGGGGGGCTGTCACCAAGAAGGTCAACATTAATGATTTGAACGGAAAGTAACAAATTAGAAAAAAAGACATACGTTTCTTAGTTGGTGGTAGAGGGGATAGTTCAGGGGCTGGACGTGCAATCTGAGAGGAGTCTTTTGTGCCAATACACAATGGTACAGTATACCGGCACCTTTTTCGGGGGGGGGGAGCATCTTAAAAAAAAACCCTTAACAATTCGCTCCCCTCCCCCTGTTGCTGCCACCGCTTTTCCTGTGTCTGCAGCGGTGCCAGGCATCAGACTTTAAACAATAAAAAAACCCAAAGAAAGGGTCTTTGCGACTCTGCGCTTCGAAGATCTGTAAATGCCTGTCCCTTCTGAAGCATCGCATGGCGCTCAAGGGGGCAGGCGTATGCAGGCTTTCCAAGCGTGGAATCATGAAGACCTGCAGCTTTTTTTCTTTCTTTAAAGTCCAATGCCCGCTGCTGCTTCAGAGACCGGAGCAGCGGCAGCGGGGGGGTTAATGGCTGGAAGGGAGGTGCTAGATACGAAGGGAGGGGGGGTTAATGGCTGGTTGCAGGGGATGCAACTACTGTGAGTGCATGGCTGTATAAGGGCAGAGCCATGGACAATCACCTGCCCCCTAAAGCTGACCAAGTAGGTCAGCACCGGCACCTTTTTTTTTTTCCACACAAAAAGTACTGAATAGAGGTAGATTAGTAGAAAGCACAAAGAAATCCTGGAAGAACTGCTGGAATGGTCACTGCACACATGGAGGCCTTGACCACTGGAGTTTCACACCTCTGGTATCAAACATTGTCTTTTGGTTAGCTGGTGCTTGCGACCATATGAGGGATTATTACTATCTGAATTCAGAAAAGTATTTGAGAGATTATTTTTCTGGGGAGAGAAGCAGAGTTGCCCAGTTTCAAGAGTGTTTTTTGCCAGTTCTGGTTTTGACGGTGCTTTGCAATGCAGCATGGTATTTGTAGTCCCTGATTTTACCCTTTGGAATTGGTGCTGCAGGTCCCATAATGCATCAGAGATTGTCAGAAATCACGAACTGGCTTAAAATCTCACTCCTGGAACTGAGCAACTTGTCTTTTTCCCCTATTTCTCCTTTTACAAGTCTCTGCTTACCCCCCCCCCCCACACACACTCCTCTCCCCCCCCCCACACACACTCCTCTCCCTCCCCCCACACACACTCCTCTCCCCCCCCTCATCACGGCTTTCTCAGTGTTGCTTCTCTGCTGCCAGGAGAGGTCACGGTAATGGCTGTAAGCGCCCCTGGACCTGAGCTCAGCAGTTCCACAGTACATCTAGACCCACCTGTCCCCACAGTACCAGCCCAAGATTTACCATTAATCCCTGAGACTTGGAAGGTGTCCAAAACCTTCAGATGGGCAGAACTGTCTTGCAGCAAAGTCCAGCAATATTGATGTCCAGAAATACAGCAAAATCTTAGAGGCATTTCATCCTTGCTCTCCTTCTGACATTTCCCACTTCATGTTCCACCACTGATCTTTCCTTCCATTCTCTGCAACTCCCCTTCCCCATCTCTTCTGAGCTCCCCCCTTCTCCATCTTTTACTCCATCATTGGCTAACCTTTCACCTCTTCTCTGTCCTCTCGCAACCCCAGTGGTAACTCAGGGCAAGTTATATTAATGTACAGCTGATATTGCCTTGTCCATGTAGCAACTAGTGTTACTGACATGTGCTAATGCTGTTTATGGGGGCTATTTTAGAAGCCCTATTCTTGCTTTGGACGTCAGAAAACGGGCATAGAGACATTTAAAGCATAGAGACATCCCCAGAGACATTTTAGAAGCTGCGCCTGTGGACGTCTCCAGCGCAAGGATGTCCAAGTCTGAATGGGGGTGTGGCAGAGGCATGACCAGGCCGTTCCCAAGAACTGGGGCATCCCCACCTGATCTCATAAACATCCTAGATGTCCGGAGTTGCATCTAAAGTTATACTTGCTCCAGGCATGAGCAGGCATCTGGAAAGGTGATCGTCTTGTCAGGCAGATGTCTGGAGGGTGTTGAGAAGGAGCTACACTAATACTCCCTTTATTTTTCAGTCCGTCAACAAACATTGATGGGGAATGAGAGCTCATGTCTTTGTTTTGCTAAACTACTGAATGTCCCCTTATCCTAGCTTGCTTGAGATGGACGTCTCCGCTCCATGCTTTCCTAAGGAAGACATCTATGTGACCACCGTCAGGGACGTCTATGTTACTAAAATCGGCGGGAGACATAGATATCCCCAGTGTTTTTCTGGACATCCCTGATTTAAATCGGATGTCCTTTCTAGAAAACCCTTTATGTATGTTATTAGTAACTAGGTCCTACTGCAGAAAATGAGACCTCCGGTAAAATAATGCAGAGGAAAATGGCAGCACATGTTATAGTAACTTCAAGTGGAAGTGATTTTCCCAAGGTCACAGGGAACGTCAGTAGCATCTGAACCGCCCCTTCCTGGTTCTCAGCCTGCTCGTCCCGCCACTAGGCTGCTTCCCCATTCCATGGAATCTGATCCTGCCACCCCTTGTTCTCCATCACTGTGTCCTTACCTTTCTCTACATGGGAGGACCCCTTCCTCATGAACACCCAACTCTGTTTCTTATCAGCTTATCTTCTCTTCATCCCCCTCCTGACACCATGTCTTGTCTCTTCCTCTTTTTTTTTTAAATTTCAAAGTTTATTAGTTGCAAAAATTTAAGTTACAGTTCAAAAGGTAAAATATAACGCAATCGCAAACAGGATCCAAGAGAAAAGAAGAACAGCGCAAGAAAAATAAACCAAAAGAATTGTCCTAGTCAGTAGCAAGTTCAATAAGCCTGCTCACAATTACGCTAAATACAGAAATTAAACCTCCAAATCAGATATCTTCCTCTTCATCCAAAACCGAATCTTATGAACGCAGACAAGAACTCAGACAGTTGTTCTGGCTCAGTAAATATATACGCCTTCCCCTGGTATAGCACCGTACAACAGCAAGGGCACTGAACTAGAAATTTCATTCCTAGTCCTAGAACCTGAGACTGTACAGCAAGAAACGTCTTCCTACAATTTTGGGTTTCCCAAGCTAAATCAGGATAGATTCTCACTATTTGACCAAGAAATTTACAGTCATGTTTAGAAAATAAAATTTTGAACAACCAATCATGATCAGGTTCATTAAGAACGGTAATTATTAACATAGCGAATTCAAGGTTCTGAGGTAGAAGAGCTAAGGATTCTTCTAAAAAAGATATGGACCCCTTCCCTCCATCCTGAGGCTTCACAGCGGACACTTTTAAAACCTTCTCAGGAGGAGTCATAGACAGTAAATAATATGCTGATATAACTGGAGAAATGACAGCGTGTCTCCTTCAGATAGTTATAAAACATATCCTTAGGTGTAACTATAGGCACTTTAGGAAAATTGGGCAATCTTACTACCTTGCGCCTGGCCTTATTTTCAAGATTTTACATACGGCATTATAGAGCCAACTCCGCCTTGGTGACTTGATGAAAGTTCTTGAACAGAACAAACAGCAGATTGTATTTCTACCACCTTTCCCTCCACCCGTTCTACCGATTTCTCGCAATTATCTATTTTTTCTGCAAATTTAATAACAGCATTATCCTGTAATTTTTTTTTGCCAAAACTACTGACTCAAGCCTTGCAAAAGCCTGCAGAATAACTTGAGCAGCATCACTCTGCGGAATAAAAAAAGGGTTTTGCTGTGAGGGGACTTCTAAAGTAATAAGGTTAAGATCCTTATTTGGAGCCCTGAAGTAATCCAGTGGAACAGGGGGAGTAGAGGGAAGGACCAGATCCAAACTAGTACCTTCAGTATGCGCATGTTTGACTAGAGAGGAAACAAGGAGTCTCCACGGAAACAGTCCAAACGGTCCTGAGAGAAGGCAGCAAATGAATCCTTGCCCAAAATGGCAGCGGACGGAGGCACAGAAATATTTTTAACAAGAGTTACCAATGGAGGCTTGCCAGGTTCAGCAGACCGAAGAAGTGGAGTCGAGGAAGCTCGATTAAAAGAGAACCGATGATGCATTGGAGAGCAGGGCTCTCCATCTTCACAGACTTGCACCGCTAAAGCCAGTTCTTCATCCAACAAGGAGACTCCAACAGATTCTGATAAGAGCAAACAGGGGCTCAGTGCTCTATCCGACTTGCTGCTCCCAATCCGGGGAAGCTTAGAGGACTGCTGTAGTTCCAAGCTGGGGACCGGAATCTTTCTGGGTGAAGGGGCCACCGCAGCTCTAGCCTCCCCCCGGAGTACCAGTGCTATGCCCAAATGACCCCTGCTTCACAAGGAAGAGGAGTATGGATGGCCAACGGGTCTCCAAGGTAAGACGTGATGAATTTTCCTTCCTTTTCACCATAGTAGTGCAGCTTAAACACGGAAAAAGAACCAGAAGCAAATGTACAGCAAAGAGAGTTGGAGACCGAGACTCACGGCCGATCTAGACACGGCCATCTTATATTTCCTAGGTAGGTGACCCAGTGAACATTCTGACCCGACTTATCTCTTCCATCTTCTTTCACCCATCACCTGTCAGGCTCTTGTCACTACTCCTCCCACTTTTCCATCTTGCCTGGTTCCCCTCCATTCCATCTCCGCCTCTTCACCACGCACTTCAAGTGCTGCTAGTACCACAGTCCAACGCATTGCCTATCGTTTGGCCAGCAGGTCCACCAGCATCACTGTCTTCAAGTGTCAGGGCTTGGGAATCTTCATAAGAGTAGCTTTTCTTCTGCTGGTGAGGTCTGTGGGGTTGCTGCTCTTGCTTGTGTTCTGCTTGCTACTACCATTATCTTTTGCTGGTCTGGCCCAGGGATTCTTTTGCTTTTCTACTGGTGTGGTTTTGGGAACACTGCTACCAACCTATCATGTCTTCTTTTGGCCAGCTTGCTCTTTGCATCATGAGGTCTGTTAGCAAGGCCTGGAGAAACCTGCTGGCCATGCCTCCTACTCCTTGGTCCAGGTGTTTGCAAAGGAAAGTTAGTGTTGCCCCATGATTGCCCTAGGGCAACAGACCTCAGTGGGCAGCACGGCATCCACGGCAGGCCATGTGCTTCAGAACACATGGTCTGCCGCTTCTGACCCCCCCTCTGACATGAAGTTGTTTTGGAGGGAGGGGGTCAGAAGTGGCAGGCCATGTGTGCCAAAGCACAAGGCCTGCTGCAGGCTGCTGCCGCCACGCTGACCATACCCCACCCCGCCGATTGAATTGTCAGCAGCTGGGGTTGGGGCGTGGCATGGGAGGGGTGCTGTGGCACGGCTGGGCTGGGAAGCAGGGCAGTACTGCCAGGGCATCTGCCTGCGGAGGCAAGAACCCTTGGGCTGACTCTGTGTGCCACTGGAGTTGGACAAGCAGTGTTTATGGCCCTGAAAGGTCCAAGGCAGTGACGGTGTTGCCATTAGCCTAAGGATGGCCTGGAGATGCAGATTAGGGGAATGTGATGCAGTGAACATGCAATATCTTGCCTGCCCCTCTCATCTCAGAGATCGTGTTTCTAAAGTATTCTGAGATCTTCTACGAATGAACAAATACTACATTTAGTTTATGGTTTTCTCTTTTCTTCTTCTCTTTCCTTTTTCCTTATGCTCTTTGCCTTGTTGCACAATCACATTGTCCACTTTCTTCTTGCATTTTTTCTTCATTTCACACCTTTTTTAATTTTCTGCCACTATTTCCCAACTTGGAAACTAACTTTTCTGCCTTGGTCTCTCCCCTCTTTCTTTCTCCTTTCCTGCCTTGGTGTCTCGTTATCTGATCTTTATCTTTGGTTCTTCCATCTCGCTATGGCCTCTCCTTTCTTCTCTCATCATCTTCCTTCTACATTGACCCTTCCCTTCTCTCCTCCCTTAACTTCCATTTTTCCGCCTTGGTTCCTCTAATCAGCATGTAGTCTTCTTCAGTCTACGCTGCATCGACTGGATGGTCCCAGACATCCCTGAATCTGTGGAGATCAAAGTAAAGCGGGAACGCTATTTGGCCAAGCAAGCATTGGCTGACAATCAGGATATTCTTCTGACGGTGAGTCAAGACTTCGAGTCCCCAGGTCAGTGTGCAAGGATTTTCTGAGTGTGTGTATGTGATCGACTTCACCGCAATGATATATCCATGTTATCCCACAGCAGATACACAGTGTATTGGAGAGAGGCACTTTTATTCCACTAGTGGAACGAGCCTTGTAACTCACTTGGGTTAAACCACCGATGAGCACCAGAGCTCAGGTACCACAAGCAGAATAAATGTGTCTCTTTCATTCAATGTTATGTTTATACAACAGGCCTAGAATTTTCATTCTTTTCACTTAATTTAAATATTTATGCACATATAACTAAATATGTGTGGTTTGCTAGAATCTTTTATTTGGATAAAATTCAATAATTTTTGATTATATACAGTTCAAACCAATCCTTTTCCCATTGCCATAGGTACCTCCAACTGCAGACCTGATGCTCTATGTCATGAAAATTTGGTCCAGTCTTGAGTTTTCGTAACATCATTTTGGTTTGGGGTCTGAGGGCATGTAATCCCATCACGTCATGGTTTCAAAGAGCTGGCATACAGTTAGACGCACAATCGAAGTTACACTGATATTGGATATGGCGCTTCTTACTTACATGAGATTCTCACCAGACCAGATCATGAAACAAGATGAGCAGAGTGAAGTTTGTGAGGGGTTATTTTTTGGGTTAACATCTTCCTGCATTTTATTCCTTTAGTTTCTAGTCGTCTTCTCAAAAATCTTTCTTTGAATAAAGGCAGAGACCACTCTTGGGGGGGGGGGGGGTAGTGTCTCCAAAAAGGTTTGTTTAAGACAGTGGGGTATGTTGGGTACCGTCCCAGTTTCTCAAATTTAATGATGGTAGTCATCTTAATTCTCATATTATGCCAAAGAGGCTTTCCTTGAGGTATAATATGTACTAGGAACATATTAGGTATGCTTGGAAATTCTTTCTAATTGGGATGCTTGTCTAAATTTAATAATGGAGATCAATTGTACCATTCACTTTCATAATTCAGTGCTCTTTGAGTACTGATGCTTGCAGGTTTCTAATAGTAGCTCTATAGACCTTGAGTTCTTGGGATGTACAATCTCAGTATACACTAGATCTTCTAGATTAGCTGGTGGGCATAGAGGTGTTTTCTTATTCTTACATCCAATTGATTGAGAGCTTTCTGGGGCCATTCTGTAATTCTAGACTTATATGAGAGTATGGGCATTGCAAACTGATTGATAGCTTGTATCTTATTTCATGCTGTTAAAGCACTTTTCGATACTAGTTTCTGTCTTCTGTAGTATTCTTTGCTAATCTTTTCATTCAGTGTTTTGTGCTGACTTGTTCCAACTTCCTCTAATCTTAAATATTTATTTATTCCATCCTGCTCAAGTTCCTTTATATTGTAGTCTTCATTCAGAGAGATGCTTTTAGTTTTATTTAGTTTTCCTCCAAGGTTGCCTTACCACAAGCTGTCCAAGCCAAATATCATTCTGATGTCATCTGAGAAGTTCTTTCCTGCCTGCAATTGTTCACTAAGTGATAATAGCAGGAGTTATTAAGACTCAAATCATCTATAATTAGTAGACGCAATGTTATCTGTGGGTCCTTAGTGTCTCCTGGATTTAGGTAGATCCATAGCCTAAGGAATAAATGAGAGTACTTATTGGATTCGGTGCCAGAGAAAACAAGAGTGGTGACAGGGAATCCCCCTGCAATATTTCTGACTGGATTTTGATGTTAGGGATGACAAATTGTCTGTCTTCATAATCCAGATGAGCCGTTTGCCACATTTTTATGGTGAACTTGATTGATTTTGTACATTTCAAGGCCCTTTATTTTCCAGGCGTGTAGAAGGCTATCAGAAGTTTTCTCATGATTAACACATGCCATAATGGCTTAATTCACCATTAAATGGCCTTTCTGTTTTTTAGTTTTCAAGTTAAATTTGTGCTCGGCGTGTATTATACCATTAACATAAATAATATAATACATAAGAAAATATAGCATAGTAACAATACAATTCATAGCAATAATACTTCAAATAATTCAACAAAAATAATACAAAAGACCACATACATTGCTATGTATGATGTGGTTAGAGCCTATGTGATCAACTGTTCGATCTGCACGTACTACAGTGAATAGATTGTAGGTAGTCAAATTATTTGGCAGTAGATTTGGGGGATATTACTTGGGTCTGCCTTTGGAAAGAAGTGTTCTTTCTATAGTGTTAGTTCTAGCTGGATGATCGCCTGATTTTTCTAGTTTGCTAGATCTTGATGGAGAGATGTTAAATGTTGGAGCCAAACGTTGGGCACGCCATTAAGGCCAGGACTCTTCTCAGTCTGGTTTCTGCCTTTTCCATGCGCCATATGCTTCTGCAGCCTTGCTGCTATTGACTTGTTGATTTATAGCAGCTGCTATTTGAATTCTAAGAGTGAGGAGAGGAGAGCAGCACTAGCAGGACTCTTAAGACTTGAGAAGAACTGTGGAAGAGAAGGGGGACATGGAGAACAGTAAATTTGAGAGCAATCTCATTCCTTGAACAATGTTATTTATTTATTTCTGGGCACTTGATATAGTGCTTTCCAACAGAAACGGCAACAGTCCTGTTATGCTCGCTCTTTAAAGTAGTCAGCTGAGTACATTTGTTCTGCTTTTTAGTATTTACAATAGTTTCTCCTATTTCAGGAATAGCGTCAATGCTATGGAATAATGTTGGTCCTTAACCCACTAGGTTCTTCCTCTCCACCAGTGGCTTTAGGTAATATTGGGCACTTGCCTCTTCCTTGTGTCACTCTGTTGTTACTCACAGCGCTTCCCAGCTAGATTGGCACTAGTGGGTCCTAAGGTTGCCAGCTTTTTGAAAGAGAAAAACCCACCACTGTGGGCCAACATCAACCTTCCTTCCTCCCCACTCCCATGGCAGGCCGAGGTCAACCGCAGCATTATCACTGAACACCTGAACTTATAGCAGTCGATCACAGTGAATCATCCAGACCTGAAGGCAGCCACAGTGAGAGACAAGAAGTGCAGGACCTTGAGTCCGTGCCTGTGCTAAAGGCTCGGCTGTGTCCCGCCCCATACAGGCTTCATTTTCTGTGGGGACGGGAGGCACGAGCTCAAGGTCCTGCACATCCTGTCTCTCACTGCAGCTGTCTGGATAATTTGTTACAGGATGGAGGGAGGGAGGGTTGATGCTGTACTGGGAGGGGAGAAGAGAGGATTGAAGTTAAAAAGGCAGTGGAGGTCAGAAGGCAGGCCAGTAGTGCCACGATTGGCAGAAAATGGCTTTTACACTAGCCACTTTTCTGTCCTATCGGCCACCAGTGTCTGATGTATAAAACTGGCCAAATCCTAACTTGTTGGCAACTCTAGTGGGTTCCCCCCATTCTATAGGCTGTAGGCCCCTCGCACTAAAGGCTTCATACTGTCTCTGGGTGGCAAGAAAACAATTCTTGGGGAAAATCTCTATATTTTCTCTTTACCAATTGAGGTGAGTCTATGGCAGAATAACATCAGAAACAGCCACACTTTTAAACCACACATCAAAAGCAACTGGGAAGAAGTGGGCAGAACAAAAGCAATGCAAAATACACACAAGCCAGTTCAATGCTGGACAGCAATGAGCACAAATGCTTGAAGCTTAGCCAACAAATTTCCAGACCTGGAAACCCTAATGGCAGAAATGGACTTGGACATTGTAGCCATTACAGAAACATGGTTTAATGAATCGCATGATTGGGATATAGCCATAGCTGGCTATAATCTATTCAGAAGAGACAGAGAAAATGGAAAAGGAGGAGGAGTAGCCTTGTATGTCAAAAGCAGTATTAAAGCTACTGAAATGCAGGGAACATGGGAAAAAGAAGAAGCGCTCTGGATTGCGTTGGAAAGAGGAGATGGCACTGTCATCCATACTGCTGTAGTTTACAGACCTCCAACTCAAATCGAAGAGATAGATAATGAATTGATTATAGATATTGCCAAGATAGCCACAAAGGGGGAAGCAATCATATTGGGTGACTTTAATCTACCCGATGTGGATTGGATTACTCCTTCTGCATTTCTGGAAATAAGCAAAAAATTGTGGATGCTCTCCAAGATGCATTACTTAGACAAATGGTGATGGAACCAACCAGGGAAAGCTCAACGCTGGATTTAGTGCTCACCAATGGTGATAGTGTGTCGAATGTCTGGGTGCCCCTGTGAGCAGCAGCGATCATCACACGGTGTGGTTTGAGATAAAAGCCAAGGTGCAGTCCAATCATAGCAAGCTCAAAGTCCTAAACTTCAAAAACACTGACTTCAGTAAAATGACCAAGTACCTAAAGGAGGAGTTGGCAGGGTGGAAGGGGATAAGGGAAGTGGAATTGCAATGGGCTAAACTAAAGGTGGCAATAAAAGGGGCAACAGATAAATATGTAAGAAAAGTAAAGAAAAACAAGAGGAGAAGGAAACCTATTTGGTTTTCCAAAGACGTGGCTGCTCAAATAAAGGCAAAAAACACAGCTTTCACAAAATTCAAAAGCTTGCAAACAGAAGAACACAGAAATGAATACAGGATCAAACTCAAAGAGACAAAAAGAGAAATAAGGATTGCAAAATCAAAGGCAGAGGAGAAGATGGCTAAAGATGTTAAGTGTGGCGACAGAATTTTCTTCAGGTATATTCGAGAAAGGAAGAAGATCAGAGGTGGAATTGCAGAACTCAGAAGTGCTGGGAACGGACTTGTGGAAAGTGACATTGAAAAAGCAAAATTGCTAAACAAATACTTCTGCTCTGTTTTTACTAAAGAAAATCCGGGAGAAGGACCGCCTGTGGCTCCCAAATATAAAAATGGGAATGAAGTAGATACCACACCATTCAGAGAAGATGATATGTTAGAACAACTTGCAAAACTGAAAGTGGACGAGGCCATGGGACCGGATGGGATACATCCCAGAATACTGAAAAAAGCTCAGAGAGGTTCTTGCAGGGCCATTAAAGGATGTTTTCAACAGATCCTTGGAAACAGGAGAAGTTCCTCAGGACTGGAGAATGGCTGATGTCGTACCTCTACACAAAAGTGGTGACAGGGAAGAAGTGTCAAACTACAGGCCTGTGAACCTTACCTCGGTGGTGAAAAAAGTAATGGAGGCGCTCCTGAGAGAGTGAATAGTGGACTTTCTCAAAACCAACAGGTTGCAAGATCTGATTTTTTACCCAAGGACGATCTTGCCAAATAAATCTGATTGAGTTCTTTGACTGGGTAACCAGAGAACTAGATCAGGGGCATGCGATGGATGTCATCTACCTGGATTTCAGCAAACCCTTTGATACTGTTCCTCATAGGAGGCTTATCAATAAACTCAGTAGTTTGGGGATGGGTCCCAAGGTGGTAAACTGGATCAGAAATTGGTTGACTGACAGACGACAGAAGGTGAAGGTAAATGGAGCTCACTCGGATGAAAGGAAGGTGATTAGCGGGGTGCCTCAGGGTTCGGTCCTGGGCCCGGCACTGTTCAATGTATTTGTGA
Source organism: Ichthyophis bannanicus (assembly GCA_033557465.1). Classification (NCBI taxonomy): domain Eukaryota; kingdom Metazoa; phylum Chordata; class Amphibia; order Gymnophiona; family Ichthyophiidae; genus Ichthyophis; species Ichthyophis bannanicus. The sequence goes on from CM066042.1 coordinate 20,792,708, forward strand.
GTGATATTGCTGAAAGACTGAATGGAAAGGTATGTCTTTTTGCAGATGACACAAAAATTTGCAACAGAGTGGACTCCCATGAGGGAGTGGTTAACATGAGGAAAGATCTACAAAAGCTGGAAGAATGGTCTAATGCTTGGTAATAAAGATTTAATGCAAAGAAGTGCAGTGTCATGCACTTAGGTCGCAGAAATCCAAGGGAAATGGGGGCGAGAGGTTGGTGTGCAAGGATCAGGAGAAAGACCTTGGTGTGATTATTTCTGAAGATCTCAAGGTGGCAAAACAGTGCGACAAGGCAGTGGCAAAAGCCAGGAGGATGTTGGGCTGCATTCGAAGAGGAATTACCAGCAGAAAAGAAGGGGTACTAGTGCCACCGTATAAGTCACTGGTGAGGCATCACTTGGATTATTGTGTTCAGTTTTGGAGACCGTATCTTGCAAAGGATGTAAAAAGAATGGAAACTGTTCAGAGGAAGGTGACCAAAATGATTTGGAGCCTGCATCAGAAGCCTTATGAGAAGAGACTTGAAGGCCTAAATTTGTACACTCTAGAGGAGAGGAGGGACAGGGGAGATATGATTCAGATCTTTAAATACTTAAAGAGAAATAATGAACAAACAAACCTCTTCCACAGACGGGGAAGCTGTAAAATTAGAGGGCATAACATGAAGCTGCAAGGGGGTAAACTGAAAGGCAATGTCAGGAAATGCTTTTTCACTGAAAGGGTGGTGGATGCTTGGAATGCCGTCCCGATGGAAGTGGTGGGGGCAAATACAGTGACAGAATTCAAAATGGTATGGGACAGATACAGTGGATCCCTTTACAGCAACAGGATAAAATCAAAATAAACTTAACTATCTAATTTCTCAACAAATAGGGGTGTCCTACACAAAGCGGTGGGTTCATCTCTAAACAACGACATGGGGAGGGGTGGCCTGCACAGAGTGGCATTAGGGTTGCCAACTTTTTCACCGAGAAAAACCCGACACCTGTGGCTCGCCATGCTCCGCCCATTCTCCACCCCTAGCGCACCCCTGCCCTGCCCCCAGTCCCCCCCATGCTGCACCCCAGCCCCACCCACAAAAATTACCGAGGATAAGTGTAGGCTAACTCCCTTGGTCAGATAATAATTAAACTGGGAACCCCAAAAGCCAAACATGAAATGTACAACACTGGAGAAATAAAACTATAAAGTAATTTCCTCTTGCACTAAACAAAAACGCAAAGATGTTAGCAATACACACTTCCCAGACCAGACATATTCCAGCTAATAAATTCAAAATAAAAAGTATTTTTCTACCTTCTGTTTGGGCATTTTTTCAGTTGCAATTGCTCCAGTCACTTTCTTCTGGTTTCTTCGTGTCTTCTGCGAGCTTTCCATTTGTCCTTTCTTCTCTTTTAGATGTTTTCCATTCTCTCTCTATTTCTGCTTTAACATACTGATTGTTTCCCTTTTGCTCTTTCCCCCAATTCTTTCCTTATCCTTTATCATCCATTTAAATTTCACCCTTCCATTCTCAAGCCCCTCTTACCCTCCCAATACCCGGCCCATCATAGACTTTTCTTCCACACAAAATATCTTTTTCCCTCTCCATTCTCATTCCCCATCCGTTCTAGTCCTCCCCCCAAATCAGCTCCCTTATCATTCTAGACCCACCCAGCATCCACTCCCTTCTAGTCCCATTCTCCCATGCCGCCACATCAGCCCATTTCCAGTCCTATTCTAGCCCATCACCCATTTTCAGTCCATGCTCCCCCATCAGCCCATTTCTAGTCCTATTCCAGCTCCTCATCAGCCCATTTCCAGTCCTAGCCCCACATATGCTCTTTTCCAGTTCCATTCCAGCCCCCCATCAGCCAATTTCCACTCCAAGCTCCCCCATCAGCCAATTCCAATCCTAGCCCCCTCGTCAGCCCACTTCCAGTCCTACTTCAGCCCCCCTCAGCCCATTTCCAGTCCTATTCCAGCTCTTCATCAGCCCATTTCCAGTGCTAGCCCTCTCATCACAGGCCATTTCCAGTCCTAGCCCCCCCATCACAGCCTCTTTACAGTCCTAGCCCCCCCCCACCATCACAGCCCATTTGCAGTCCTAGCCCCCATCACAGGCCATTTCCAGTCCTAGCCCCCCCCCCCATCACAGCCTCTTTCCAGTCCTAGCCCCTCCCCACCATCACAGCCTCTTTCCAGTCCTAGTCCCCCCCCCACCATCACAGCCCATTTCCAGTGCTAGCCCTCCCATCACAGGCCATTTCCAGTCCTAGCCCCCCCATCACAGCCTCTTTCCAGTCCTAGCTCCCCCCCACCTTCACAGCCTATTTCCAGTCCTAGCCCCCCCCACCCTCACAGCCCATTTGCAGTCCTAGTCCCCCCCCCCATCACAGCCCATTTGCAGTTCTAGCCCCCCCATCACAGCCCATTTCCAGTCCAAGTCCCCCCCCAACCCTCTCAGCGCATTTGCAGTCCTTGCCCCCCTAATCACAGCCTATTTCCATTCCAAGGTCCCCCTCTCCCCACCATAGCCCAATTCCAGTCCAGGTCCCCCCCCTCCATAGCCCAATTCCATTGCAGCCCACCCCATAGCCCATTTCCAGTCCAGGTCCCCTCCCATAGCCCAATTCCAGTCCAGGCCCCCTCATAGCCCATTCCCAGTCCAGGTTTCCCCCCCATAGCTTATTTCCAGTCCAGGTCCCCCCCCCCCCCATAGCCTATTTCCAGTCCAGGTTCCACCCCCCCCCCCAATAGCCCAATTCCAGTCTAGGTTCCCCCCCTATAGCCCATTTCCATTCCAGGTACACCCCCCCATAGCCCAATTCCAGTCCAGGTACACCCCATCACAGCCCATCCAGTCCTTGGCCTCCCCTCCCCCCCCCATCAAAGCTCATTTGTAGTCCTAGCCTCCCCTCCCTGACCAGCCCCACGGCTGTCTGAGGTGCTTCAGAGGGAGCCAGGGAAGCCTGCGCGAGGCCCCGGCTCCCTCTGTACAACCGCCAGCGTCAAGATCTTTTTCCTTCACGCTGGTGGTTGTTTCTGTGAAGCCGCGAATGCTGGGAAAGGTTAAAGGACATTGCCTTTAACCTTTCCCAGCAATCGCGGCTTCACATAAACGGCCGCCAGCATGAAGGAAAAAGATCTTGACGCTGGCGGTTGTACAGAGGGAGCCGGGACCTCGCGCGGGCTTCCCTGGCTCCCTCCCCCGCGGACTTTGGGAGAAAAGCCGGTTGTTTGCTCTGGCCGCTCCCGATCTTGTGGCCAGATCAAAAAAACGGCTTTTCAAGGGCCGGTTTCACATCTCTGCTGGCAGCCGGCCTGGCCATGGAAAAACCGGCCAGGCCGGCTGAATACCGGCCGGTTGGCAACCCTAAATGGCATGTGCACCTACTCCTGCCGTCTTACTGGGCAGACTAGATGGACCATACTGGTCTTTATCTGCTGTCATTTACTATGTTGCTATGTTACTATATTTCATCTGTCCAAGGCCTAGATCAATTCTTGAGATCTCAATAGCCCCAGAGCCTCCCTGATGTCAGCTTGATAAAAGGAGCAGCCAAGGCCAAGACCAAAGCATAGACAAAAACCCAGTTCCCTCCAAAGCCCGGCCTGTTATTACTTGGGAACCTCTATCTCCTCCTCTGGTTTTGTCCTTTAATAGAATCTTGCTAGATTGTTCAACGGAAAAAATCTTTGATTGTCAACCGTAAAACCCTCCCTGGAACATACAGAGTTAACAACAGTCATAATTCAGAAACAGAGGCCATATACAAGCCTTAAACACAAAACATAAATATTTAAAATTGCAGCTTACAAAGAAAGGACAACTGATGGAGCTCTTTGGATGCTGGTGTAACATGATGCAATCTCCATAACCCTTGAATTACATGAATGGCTGCATTTTGGGCCAGTTGCAGTGGTCTTAACACATACTGTGGTAACCCCAAATAAATCATATTATAGTAATCAAGATGGTACAGTACCATCGTTTGCACAACCATTCGAAAATTTGACTGTTCCAGGATGGAACGCAATCTCCGCACTAACTAAAGCTTAAAAACATTTCCCGTGCCACTGTCACTGTAGCAGCAGATAAGCATGCAATAAATAAATCCAGGAGTCTTTTCAAGGATCCAAGCCAGTTTAATGTGCACATGGCTCAAGCAATAAGCAATTTCAAAATGGCTGAGCCATGGCTTCTAGTAAAACAACAACTTTTATAGCTTTCTTGTCCATTCTAAGCATAGGCAAACTTTTCATTGGTCCCAGTACCCCTCTCACCCATCTATTGGTCCCGGTACTGATATGGCTACCCAATCGGGACTCTGGTCTGGGCCCAGCACCTGGTTGCCCCCCTTCTAGTCCCAATTACAATGGTCAGTGTCTCCAACTTGTTACTTCTCTCCTCCAAGGTCGCTGAGCTTGTTAAAACATATGGGAAGCAGAGGCACTGTGACCTTGCTCTCTGCAGAGTTAATTAATTCCATAGAAGCATAGCACACCTTATCAGTACCAATTAAACTTGTTTTTCTTTATTTTCTAAGTTTCGTTTCTGCTTAGCTATGTTCAGTTAAACTGAGTTAAGTTTCAATTCTATGGTGTCATCATTCAGGGGGGTTTTCATTCCTCTGGGCCTAACTACAGGCTTCAGTTACAGGTCAAGCTGCTCAGGCCTGTCTGCTTAGTTCAATTAGCATGGATCATAGGCCGTCGCCTACCACATTCCCCCCTTTGATTATTCTCACCCGCATGTTAATAAGGTGTGAGAATCAAATCACATAATACTAGGTAAAGGTATCACTCTGTGGTATAGGGTAGTAAGTTCACATAGCTAATATCTTTGTAGCTGTCTTACGCTCTACAGTGTTATTAATAACTGAAGTTATCATTTGCAAGCAAAATGGCAAGAAACAAGGGAGCAACAGGCAGATAGTCAAAGTCCATAGTTTGGCAAGAGTGGGAAAAAGAACTAAAGGATTAGAAGGTTCGGTTGCATCTTTGTTGTGCTGTCGTAAAGCTTCTGATTTAGACAGACCAGCTGTCCATCCTTCGTAGTAGATTGTGGTCCAGTCCGAACAAAACACAAACTGTCAACAATGGGGTGGGCCAATACCCACTCACTAGTAGTATTATGTAAATCAGTCTGATTGTATAGGATAGAATAGTTCAGTTCTTGCGTCTCCCAGGGCCACTGATCTCCCATCTTAGTTCCTCCACAATAGAAACAGTCAGAAGTGTGGAGACTAGATGCTATTGCTCCAGTAAGTTCACGAAACAAGTTCTGGTGGTGGTATGAGGAATTGCAACGGTGGCTTGCATAGCCTTGTAGAAAGTCAAGATCTAGAACAACTTTTGGATTGGAGAGTATACCAATGCAAGTATAGGAAGAATGATAAAACAAGGTCTGAGTGACCTTCGGTCCAGTTCATGTTGTACTTATACAGGCTGCCCAGGGAGATAAGGCAAAAGTCATTTCAAAGCACTCCAAGGCTGCTGCCAAAATAAAGCAATAATAATAATTCATAATGGGCATAGTCTCTGGAAAATTGGTGGAACTGTCGACTTCCACAACAGATAACAGATGTAGGGTTGATTGTAGATCCTCAAGCTTCTGCCGTACGTAGACCTACCAGCGTTTTGGCAGGAGTAGGGCTGTAGATTCCAAAGTATCACTGTCCTCTGGGATGTCTCAATTTCTTAAAATATCATAGCATAGTCTCTTAGGCTATTATTGCTTCCTTAGAGCAGTTCACTCTTTAGGAGATCAAAACAGTCTTTTCAGAGTATTTAAACACAGTCTCTTAGAAGATTCAATTTCTTAACACAACACAGTCTCTTTCTGATGATTGCAGGTTTTTTCAGATGCGAGGCTTACCTTCAGATAAACAAACAGTCTTGAAATAGTGCAGTTTCTGAGGGACCAATAAGTCTTAGGTCCGTGGTTGTTGTCGTAGGGTGAGGTGCAATGGAGTCTCAGGATGCTGTACAGTAGTCCAGTGATCAGGTTCAAGAGCAGCTGCTGGCTTCACTTGATTATGATGGGTCCAAGGTTCAAATTCTGCGACTTTTACTGCAGTTGGAGTTGTTGACAGGATGACGACATAGGGTCCCCTCCAATGCAGGGCTAACAGTATCTTTCTCCACTCTTTGATCCACACCGAGACTCCAGGCTTGAAAGGATGCAGGGGTGCAGGCAAATTGATGAGTAATCGATTTTGTACTCAGGTATGAAGACTTCTGCAAAACAGAACTTAAAACCAATAGTTCATGTCTAATAATTTCAGATCCTATCTGTCTCATATCTCCTTTTATTTCCTATACAATAGGCAGGGGTTGCCCATACAGAATCTCAAAAAGGGAAACTCCTAAAGACTTGGCAGGGGCTAAGTATATCCTAAGAAGGGCTATGGGAAGAACCTGGGGCCACTTCAGGTAAACCTCTTGGCAAAGTTTAGACAACTGAGATTTCAGGGTTCTATTCATATATTCTACTTTTCCTAAATTCTGAGATCTATAGGCAGTATGTATCTATTAATATCAATATCTTGGGGCTATACTTAATGGACTTGCTTCCTAAGGTTATCCACCCTCATTCTTTGTACAGGGCCCCATATGCATGCAAGGTTGTAAGGGTATACTTGAAATCTGGGTACACATTTAGACAGGGCTCTTTTCCTATTGTTAGTGCTCTAGTGAGGACTATCAGTTCAGCTTTCTGTGGTGAAGTTTCTGGGGCCAGGGCTGAGGACTCAACTACCAAATCAGGGGTCACCACTGCATATCTAGCACAACAATGTCCATTGATGATGAAACTGCCTTCAGCCACAAAGAAAGTCTGTTCAGGGTTCTCCAGAGGGACATCAGTCAAATCCAGGTGGCTTGAGAATACAGTGTCCATAATTTCTAAACAGTCATGATCAGGGGATCAAGACCAACTGATAACAACATAGCAGGATTGAAAGCTTGACTGACCCTTCAGTTGTATCTGGGGTTTTCACACAACATACTCTAATATTTCAACATTCATAGATTTGTTAGCTAGTAATTTCCTTTGTGAAGGGATTTTTCTTTTAGTTTTTGCTTACTAGGAAGGCTGTAGCTGTAACAGCTTCTCAAATAAGGTCCAAGAGATTGAGTCAACACTCCCAGAACATTTCCTTGCGACTCATGAACATAGAGACTGTAAGGTTTTCTGGACATCTGGTAGACCCAGAATTGGTGACAACATCAGAGTGTTTTTTTCAAAGATCAAAAGACTGCATCCTGTTCAAGTCCCCATTCCTCTGGAGACTTTTCCATTCCTTTGATAGCTTGATACAATGGTTTTTTTTTTTTGGTTTTTTTTTTTTAAGGATCCACTTCTCTGCTGTGGGCACATTAGTTCACGCCCACCGGGGGCGGGGGGGGGGGGTTTGACATCCTCGGTGGACTGGGCTCCATCCCCCCCTTAAGCACTCTGAACTGAACTACTTACAGAGAGAGAGAGAGAGACGAGACAGGATATCTAGAAATTCTGGGGCAAAATCCTGATTGGGACAGAGACATTTCATAATCTTCAGTAAATCCCTTACTGAAATTCTTGATCATACTTGAAAAGACACTTATTATTTCTGTAAACATAGGGCAGGCAGGAAACACTTAGATTGAGCACATACATCCATTATGCTTCTTATAGAGAGAACTATAGCTATCTGTCAGCATGTCTCTGCAAAAGAAATTATTTTTTTAGTTCAGGAAGCAAATATTTAAAAGACATTCCGGATATTTTTCATAAAATACAGTACACCTTTCCCTTTTTTTTTTAAATACAGAAAAGCTAACTGATTTGTTCATTAGTAACCAGCACAGAGGGGAAGCATGCATTCAAATGACTTATACTCATTCATAAAAAGATAAACTTTGTTTTTAAAACTTTTGGTTAAACAGAGCTAGTGAAACAATTGAACTGTGCTCATAAAAAGAGACTTCTCATTCACATGGACAGAGATGCCAGAAAAAAACAATTTAAATCAATGTTAAGTCGTGATCTAATTACTTTGTAGATCAAAGGAAAAACAAAAACAGTTCTTTATCATTTCCTATTTAAACTGTTTCAGTGCTTACTGAAAATTTGAACATACAGCCGACAGAAATTCCTCTCACTTGGTCCGCAACCCATAAGGGATTAATACAAACTTAATCCTTTTCAGGCTAAACCCAAAAACTATCGGGACCCACAATCCTGACTAAACATTCTTATTAAATGATAAATAAATGATATATATTACATAACCACAGCAGAAGGAACAAAAACATATTAAATAAAACAGGTACAATTTGCCTGAAATAAGCACAAACTACCAGCATTGAGGTTTAAGCCTGCACAAGATTAGAAAGACGACACTAGACATTCTTTCCTTCAGACACGCCCCCTGTCAGTTTTTCACACTGCAGTAGAAAAACTAACTGGGTCAGACCAGCTTTTTGATTTCTAAAAATGACTGTAGGTGTTTTGGGTCTTCATTCTGCTCTATTAATACAATTTCTTAATCAGTGAACTGTCACAAATTACTCAACAGAATAATCTCACATATATAACAAAAGGGAAACTCGCAGTTTCAACAGATAGCAAAAATCAAATACACAGGACGGACAATACACCAAACGCTTCATCCGTTTCGCGACCTAGACGCAGTCACCCGACTAGGAACTGCGCTAGTCCAGAGTCCACTCTGCTTGGTCCGTGCTGCCAGACCTCTCATTCATACTTCATTCACACAATCATGCTAGCAACGTATCTTAGAATGCATTCCTTTCTATCTATTCTGACTAGTCTTTTTCCCAATTACAAAAAGGATGAGGGTTTCACCCGGCGAATTTCCATGCGGGGTTACTCGGCCCTTCCTTGAGAGCTCTCTTACCAATTCCCAATATCTCGAGATTACAAATTCCAAGTTCCACTGGCAGTACTGCTCTTTCTATTTCTGTCTAGACATACCAAAAACCCAGTCCTGTCTGCTCTGACCAGGCTGAATCATGATTCTCTATAACAACTGTACCTAGCGAATACTCATGCAAGGATTTTCAAACAAAGACTTAAGTCTTACCAAAGTTTGCAAACTGCAGTTCTAACTCATCTGTCTAGACAGGTTTTCAAAACTATACTTACCAGATCTGGTTCCCAAGCTTCTGAGTTGGATCCTGGACTCCCCCGGGTCGGAAGTGTTAGCCAGCTGGACTCAGTGCCTGCCGAGGCCAGGCAGAACTCCCTCCGATACAAGAGGATCGGTGGGCCCAGGGAGATTCCCCTGCGTCGGATTGGCATGGTTCCAACTGGACCAAACCTCAAGGCGAATTACGTGGATTTATTCACTTGAACACTATCCACCACTCGCACTTCTCGGCCAACGCACCAAGAATGTAGCAGCAGATAAGCATGCAATAAATAAATCCAGGAGTCTTTTCAAGGATCCAAGCCAGTTTAATGTGCACATGGCTCAAGCAATAAGCAATTTCAAAATGGCTGAGCCATGGCTTCTAGTAAAACAACAACTTTTATAGCTTTCTTGTCCATTCTAAGCATAGGCAAACTTTTCATTGGTCCCAGTACCCCTCTCACCCATCTATTGGTCCCGGTACTGATATGGCTACCCAATCGGGACTCTGGTCTGGGCCCAGCACCTGGTTGCCCCCCTTCTAGTCCCAATTACAATGGTCAGTGTCTCCAACTTGTTACTTCTCTCCTCCAAGGTCGCTGAGCTTGTTAAAACATATGGGAAGCAGAGGCACTGTGACCTTGCTCTCTGCAGAGTTAATTAATTCCATAGAAGCATAGCACACCTTATCAGTACCAATTAAACTTGTTTTTCTTTATTTTCTAAGTTTCGTTTCTGCTTAGCTATGTTCAGTTAAACTGAGTTAAGTTTCAATTCTATGGTGTCATCATTCAGGGGGGTTTTCATTCCTCTGGGCCTAACTACAGGCTTCAGTTACAGGTCAAGCTGCTCAGGCCTGTCTGCTTAGTTCAATTAGCATGGATCATAGGCCGTCGCCTACCACATCACAACCTGCTCCTTTAAAATCAAATTCTGATAAATATCTGGGAAGAGATGCTGAGAAAGGGCATAAATCTATTCCAGAGCTCAAAATTATCTGGCGTTGCTTTCATCGGTTCTAATCTTGGCAGTTGGCCAGTAGGCAGGTTCTCCATCTCAAAGGCATATTTCTCACTGCCGAGCAGGACTCTTCATTTTGTTGGGTATAAAAAATGATCCTTTTCCATGCCCTCTCACGTAAGCGCTTCTTTTGGCTGAGATACAGAAAAGCTGGCGGCATTCCACTCAACCTCTACTGGGGAGGCTTTCCTGCTTTAGGTCTCAAAGTTGGCTCAATCCAACTTGTAAGTAGTGAGTTAAATAATATGAGTGACTCCCTGATTGGATGTTGTTGAATTACATCACAATACCAGCATTATTGGATTGGTTGCAGGTTGTCCTGTACTATTGGTGGAAAATGACATAGGCCTGTTGTATAAATCATACTGTCAGATGCTTCCCACAGCGAATGCTGTTCTATGAGATACAGACTGGCGGCCATCTTGGATATTCCTATAGAGAGGCGTACTTCTAGGAATCACATCACAATATTGAACAAGGCTCATGGCCCAACTATAGTATCATTGCTTTATTCTTAGATTTCTGAGAGTATCTTAAAATAAGGCAAACCAGCTTTGCAGAAAAAGACTTTCGGTTGCTGGTTAGTGGCTTTACTGTGTGCTCCATCTCAAATATGCTAATTTGCAAGGACAAAATGTACAATTCTTATAATGGGGGGTCCAAAGGAGAGCAACCCACCCACACAGGAGCAAGAGACAAAAAACAGCAGGTGCGCAATCAAGCGTGTAAGGCACTTTATTCACGAAGAAACCTGAACACCTTTTGGGGTTTCTTGGTGAATAAGCTGCCTTAGACACCTGTCGGCGTATCTGCTGTTTTTTGTCTCTCAATTCTTACATTGTACCTAAAGGCAGTTAATAAATCCTGCTAAATAAATTAACTTTCTGGCATATGTCATGGTCCCTTCTGCAGTGTTTGTTACATACCACTGGGAGCATGTGGGCACAGCTGATTTTCAGAGAGCCCAGTTGTGTTTCATTGCTATTAAAATCGGCAAAGAGGGGGCACAAAGCAAAGCTCCTTCCAGAGAGTGGGCTGCAGATCCTCAGGAAATTTCAGACCCAGCACAAGACCCAATCCTAGAGGAAATCATGGTAGGAGGGGGTGGAATTAGGGGTTTGGAGATATCACGGTCAGTTACAGTGATGTGAAAAGGTGTGAGACCCTCGACTAGCTTGACTAGGTCCCCTCAGCTTTGCCATCCGTGGCAGACTGGCTGTATCTCATAGAAAAGCATGACCTTCCATCTATACATTGTGCTATACAGGATATATTTATATAGCTACATACATTTGTGAAAGAAATGAGCAATAATGCTAGAAGTGAAACAGATGGCCTAAATAACTAAGTTAGGGATTTCCATTAGACGAAGTGAAAATTCCACTATTCTTATCCTGGAGCATTCCAGAATGACTCCAGCTGTTCACAAGTCAGGGGCTAGGATGAGAGAAGCTAAACAGAGCAAGGGATTTGGAAAGGTTGCCCTTAGGAGGGGGGCTTCAGCTTACTATCTACCTGCGCCAGACAAGAAGTGTCGCTCTTTCTGTCTGGACTAGTGGCAGCTGTGTATTAGTCTGCTTTAAAGGTAAATAAAGAGAGAGAAAACAAAAAGAAAAGAAGGCGACAATGACCAAAACCAACCCCATCAGGTTAGAACAGTATGAGCAATAGACGATAAAATACCAGAATATATAAGGGAACCATGAAACTCAGAAACATGATGGTAGAAAAAGACCATATGGCCTCTCTAGTCTGCCCTTCCATATCGACTACTATAGTCCCTTTTTTATGAACGTCTTGCAGTGGGGCTGCGTCACAGTAATACAAGACATGAAGGAAGAAGAAGACCAAAACGTCATGCAGTCTGCCCAGTTTTTGCTTTTTCTAAAAAAAATTATTTATCCAGATTTTCATTACAATTACCAAATAAAGTGCTTTTACATGAAAAAGTAAAGTTTACCAAAAGGTAAGGTAATTTACAAAAAGAAGGGATCCCACCCCCAACCCTCCCTGTCAAGTCCCAAGAATTAGGGAGGGATCGTTAACATTATTAGCAGGAAAAATTAGATTGAACTAGTTATCGGTGTGGGAAGCAGCCCCACGGTCTGGACTCATAGAAACATAATGGCAGAAAAAGACCACATGACCTATCTAGTCTGCTTTCCAGATCAACCACTACAACAGTCCCCTCTTTTCAACTCAAAGAGCTAATGATTGGTGGATTCTACAGGGCGTTTGATTGTTGTTTCCCAGCCAGAAAAGCAGATGGCTGTGAAGACTCAAAGACAATAGACTACTAGCTTGATATTTAATAACACACTTACAAGGGTACTTAAGAAAAAGCAACCCCCTTAACGGTACAACCCCTTCCAACAGTAACAACAGTAGAATTAAAAACATCAGGAAATATCCTAATTTTACCCAGGAAATTCTCATCTCTGTGTCTGAAGAGGAAAAGCAGCATCCGGTTGCGGTCTGGGTATAAAGCAAAAGATGCAATCAGCATTGGAAAAGAAATCATTTCCAAATCAGATTTTGCCAGAATAGCTGAAAAATTGGCAAAGCCCAATCCCTGTTTATCTTGAATAGATTCTTCAATATTTCCCTCCCTCTTATACGCTGGCAAATAGAATGTTTGCAGTTGGAGAAAGCGCAGAGTCACAGATCTTCAACGCCTCTTCTATATCTCTTTTAAAGATAGCAGCAGGGTTAGTGCAAGGGTATGGGGGACCCTAGGCCCCCCTCTCCCCTGAGATTCTGATAATTAAACAGCAATCATGATCATGGAAACACCTCCCCCCCTCCTACCACAATCCTGTAATTGGACATCATACTTTGAAATATTAAACTTTACTTTGCAGGTATGTGTGCGCCTGCCCGCTCTCCCTGCAGGTAAAAGAATGTGCACCCAGCTGTCAGGATCTATTATTCTGCTTGGACTGCTGCTGCCGTAGGCAACCACCGTGTCTTGCTTAATGGTCGGGCCAGCCCTTGCATAGCAGCAGCAGGTACCAGTGAAGAAGGAGGAAACTGACTCACTCTAAGGTTTTGCTGTGTAAAGCACATTCTCGAGAATGTCAGTCTTGTTATGAAGCTGCATATCTTTCATTAAGGATGACCCATGCTCCCAAGCTGCTGCTGTCACAGACACACTGCTGTAGCTTAGCTCTCGTTTCTGAAATATTAACTTCATGTTGCAACACCTTTTGCTCCATTTCATTAAGTTTACCTAATGTTCCTTGAAATTGACCTGACAGTAGTCTTCCCAGGTCCAGGATTGTCTGCCATATGGTCTCAGGAGAGAGCCCCTCGTGTGCTGCTAGGAGAGGAAATTCCTCAGATTTATCCACATGAGAGATATGCAGGAAATCATATGGTAGGCTTGCTCCACCACAGCAACACTTGGTAGGTCAAGAATACTAACAAGACCTCCCTCCACATCTAAAGTACCCCCCATCCCCGTACAACCAAACCAGACGCACTCATTCATCCATGCAGCCCCTACGCAGCCGTCTAACGCTACCCATATCCCCCTATCGAGCCCAACATGTAAACCCAAACCAAAGCCCAGTATATAGATGGGCTATCCTAGCCAACCTACACCAAACCTACCTGCCACCGTCACTGGAGCGAAGAGGGAAACAAGCCCCCAATCCCCAGTATCCCTACCACACACACACACTAAGCAATCCCCACCATAGGTTCAACGCACACTAACATCCCCCCCTGCAACCTACCCTAGCAAACCACATATGCGCCACCATCTGCCTGCCCTATACATCAACACCCCCTCCCAGCAACCAGCCACGCCAGTCCACTCGCAGGAACCCTATCCCCGCCACCCACACCACCGTACAGCCACAATACAAAATACAAAATCCCCATAACACAAACACAACTCACATGTTAGCGCCTCCCACCATCCCAAACAATGGCACCTTATCCCATATCTTAAAGCGCCGTCACAATGATCCCAGCCACTGCACAGTCCAGTTCACTCCAGAACACAGGCCTTAAGTCTACCACTGACACTGAACTAGCCTCGGTGTGGGGAAGGCTGCGGTGGGCACTCCTCACTCACACACAAAAATGAAATAGTGGGGGCAAGATGATCGCTGTACTTCAGAATGGCCAGGGGCAGGTCACCATCCAAAAGCCCTGGACGACTTTCAGATTCAAGGAGATCCATGTCCCAAGGAAACCCCTCAATTCTGCATTGGACACACTCTCCTGCATGCCGATGAAGAGGAGATTTTTATGACAACCTCAATTCTCGAGGTCTTCAAGTTTTTCAGTCTGAACCTGCAACTGCTCCTCAAGGCGGTTCAGGAGAGGATCCCAGACCCGGTCAGTGTCTTCCAGGTCAGAGATTTGTTGTTTAGCAGCTCCCAACCTCATCTGAAAGTCTGTGACTGCCTACGCCACTTGGAAGAGTTGGTCCGATAGACCCCTGAAGTGATCCCCCAATGCTTGAGCGACTGCTGCTGAGACCTCCTCCACCGTGGCCGTCAGGCAGGCCGCATGCAGGCTCACAGGCTGAGTCTGCCATCTTGGTGTCCAGTGCGTGGGTAGGGAAAATAGTGTGTAGGGGAGGGGAGGCGGTAAGTATGCAGGGGTGCCGCAATGAGAGGGGATTGAGATAAAAAATCAAGCAATTGCGGGAGAAGGTCCCGGAGCCGCAAAGGATAGCACCTTCCCGGCTCACAGCATCACGTGACCCCCGGTAGGCTTGCTCCTAATCCCTTTGATTCCAGTTCTGCCTTCTGAACTGGCAATACTGGTGATTCCATCCCAAGCCAAGTCAAAGCTTCTTTACTGCCTTCCTACCTTCAGGTCTGATCTCAGTTAGAGCAAACAGCCCCAATTGATTCTTTGTGATCACCGATGTTATCACTGAGCTTCCAGCACAGAGAGCTCTCCAAAGCTCCTAGCTGGGGCTGCGGCATATCCAGTCTCAGAGTTACACTGGTGCCCACCTCTCCCTGGTTCCAACTTCCCAGATTCCTTAACCGAGGGAACTAAGTGTTTGATGAATTGATCCATAGGGTCCATGGAAGAAAGAGAAATAGGTTGCATGGTGGGTAAGATCTAAATGATAGGCAAACTTTCATAAGAAAATTGTGAGCTCTAGCACTGAGCATCATGGACTCTGTGCCATCTTGGATCTCCCCTACCCATACTAAGGGAATACATGGCAATTGCCATCAGTAAATTACTATTTTTGGAAAATGAGCATACAAGATAATATATTTTATCTAAGCACCTCCACTCCCATCCTACTCGCATCAATGTCTTACCACCAAGCTTCATAGCAATCTAAACATTTGCCAAACCTAATGAGGCTGTTGTCTGAACATATGGCTTCCTAGGCTCCCCTTGACCTTGCTGAACTGTTTTTGGTCACCACCAACCTGCCAGAACTGCCGGGTCGTTTCTGGGGTTATATCCTGCTAGTACAAACCTTGCTATTCCCTGTCCTTCGGTATCACTTGGTTTTCTATGTATCTACTACTACTACGCATGTATCGCATTTCCTCTTGCATTTGCTCTTCATGGAATTGTTTGCAATACTCCAAACCCTGATTCCGCCCATAGAATATAATAGAGAAAGACCATAAGCAAAGGTTTGATCCTAGTATTATACCACTGATCAGAATTCTTCTTTGGCTTTCCCTTAACTTCTTTGCCACTGGGGATCCTCTGTGCCAGTCCCAGGCTTTCTTCAAGTCTCCATCAACTACAGTGTGAGTGCTATCTGTGCATCTACCATGTTTTCAGGGAAGCAAATACTTCCTGACCTTGCTCCAGAATCTGCCCACTAGGAGTCTCATGTTGTGGCCGATTGTTCTAGAGCGCTCTTCCTTCTCAATAACGTTTACATCTTACTTCCTGATCTTGCTCCAGAATCTGCCCACTAGGAGTCTCATGTTGTGGCCGATTGTTCTAGAGCGCTCTTCCTTCTCAATAACGTTTACATCTTGTGCATTATTTATACCTTTGAGATATTTGACTCCTCTATCATATCCCTCCCATCTCTTCCTTCCTCTGTGGCATCTACATTTTGGTCCTTCAGCCTCAAGTCATACAGCTTTTGGTGTAGGCCCTCTACCAGTTTGATAGCTTATCTCTGGATCATCTCCAGCCTGGAGGTACAGCCTACTGAATTGGGCACAATAGTCTAGGTAAGGTCTCACCAACCAGCTGTACGAAGGCATTATTAGCTTCTTTTTATGGTTGTCTACTGTATGTCCTTCCACAGGCGCTCCAGCATCCGTCTGGCTAGAGTACATATGGAGAGCATCGGCTGCCTCCTTGAAAATGTCAGATATGATCGCTCCAAGATCCCCTGCTGGTTGGAGCACATCAGCTTCTCACCGTCCCTTCCTTCTCAATGTTACGTCAGTGTCCCAGGAGGCCAATAACGAAACTTCCTGCGGAGATGCAGTCCCGCACTTAGTCTGCACGCCCGGGACTGTAATCTCTTGCCTGGAATATAGAAGGGGGACGGGGGTATAAATTATGTGCTGTAAAATACAGAAGGAGATTGGTATGCAATTTCCACATGTAATTTTCTAATCCCGCTCCACTGCTGACCTGACTCCACCCACATCGCCATGCTTAAAAGCACATGTGAAATGTCAGTGCACATGAAAGGAAATCAATAATTTGCCTGTGATCTTATGTGGGTAAACACGCTCTGATTATTGCCTGGGTACGTTTGTTTTTCTTAAAGTGAATCACCTCTGCTCTTGTCTGCCATCTTAGGGATGTCTACTCTACTATAGAGCTTAGCATTATCCCAAAAATGACAAACATTTCCTTCCACTCCCTCCGCGATATCACTCATAAAAATATTAAACAGAAGCAGCTCTCAGCAGATCCCTGAGGCCTCCACCAATCAGTGTGAATTCCATTTACCACCGCTCTGTGCTGCGCCTCACTGAATCAGTTTCTAATCCAGGCCAGCATGGTGGGAGGCGCCCAGCTCATTTGTGAGCGTCCTAAGCAAAACAGAGCTAGTGACAGTTAACAAGAGGGTCCCTCCACAATTTAGTCCTTTGAATCCATTTGCGGAAGTGTATTTTGAGGCCCCTGTAATAGACTTGGATTCAGGCCTTACTACCTTTTCTAGTTATTATTGTTCATGTTTTTCTGGTGTGTTAAAGTGTGTGTTCATGCGTGTAACGATTGTCATGTTTATCTGTTCTGTTCTCTTGTACTATCTGTGACAGCATGTATGTCCGTGGATTTGTGGTAAGTGCTCAGTCCAAATTAATGATGTTGTTCCTCATATTCTGCACCTGTTGGAGATTTGGGGCCCTGTTTACTAAGCATTTTTCCCATAGACACAAAATGGGAAAAGACCTTTAAGTAAACAGGGCCCTTGATATATTTACTATTCATCTATGTTTAAGTTAAACTGAGTGCATTTCATTTCTTTGTGAATAGTCCCAGAGGTTACTGTAGGGTTACCAGATGCTGCTGAGTTTTCGGGGATTATCCATGACTTTGAACTAATGTCCCCGCCCCATGAACTAAAACCATCCCCTGTCTCCATTTTCAGGGCAGATTGAGGCACAGGAGTTTACTTCTCCCACAAGCCCCTCTAATGGAGTGCAATGGGCCTTTCACATTTTCTCGTTCTCCCCTTCCCTCCCTCCCCATCGACAGCAGGAACAGTGCTCAATACCACATCAGTTTCCTGTGCCATGCACATAAGAACATAAGATATGCCTTACTGGGTCAAACCAAGGTCCATCAAGCCCAGTATCCTGCTTCCAACAGTGGCCAATCTAGGTCATAAGTAGCTAGCAGTCTCCCCAAAAGACACAGGTTCCTCAATGCTTGTATTGGGTCAAGCAGTGATATCCCAGTAACCTCTGTAAATCTGAGGGACTCCTCCCCCTCCCGCTCCTTGGTCCCAAAACTCCGAGATGCTATCTTTTCTCCAAGATCTGCCCTCCAAATTTCTGTTAATCTTAGGTTATTGGCCTCATAGAGCCACCACCAACCCTTCTCTATTGAGGAAGGCAGCCTTGTGTCCCTCTACTTATAGCCTCAACAACCAAGTCTCTTCAGGCCCCTATAGCAGCTGTGTCCCACCTATGCCTTCAAGAGACTCCCCCCACAACTGTGCACTGTAATTTTCTAATAGGGGGCTCTCTCAGGTTTCAATTTTGGAGGTTACCAGGTTCTTGTTGCCATCCAACAAGGTTTCTCTTCTACCCTACTTTACTGGAAGCTGATTGGAACCTTGTGCGCTCCCAGCATAGGAGTTTTATGTGTCCATTCCAAGGGCTGCCTTCACTTTGTACATCGTACTGCACCATATATTGGAGACTGACTGCCTAGAGCTGGAACAGTCTCTTTACCAGTCTCGATTTGCAAAAGAGTTTTATAAGGCATGCTTAGATTAATGCATGGTTTTAGGCATAGTTTAGAAAGTAAGCTATGTGTGTACTTCACTTTATAAACGAGGGGGCATAAGTTGTGAAACGTGCATGCTAATTTAAGTCATGAACACTTACACCAGCCCTGTGGCTGGCGTAAATGCTCGTGCCAAGATTTTTCAAGAATGCATGACCGTTAATGTATTTTATAATTTATGGAGGTGATATTCCAATGGGTTTAGCGGCTAGCGGGACCTGGTGATCCCCATATTCAATAGCATTATCAGGGTAGCAGACTGCAGAAAAGATTCCTGGTTAAATCTGGAGCGGTCTGTGGGTGCAGCGGGCGTGGTTATTTATTTATTTTTTTAAATTGTTTCTATACCACGCTCTTTAAAATCAGCGTGGTTTACAGGTAACAACAACTTGTGCAAAGCGGCGAAGCACGCAGCGCACATTACAGAAAACAGCTATTATAACTTGGGTTTACAGGGGAAACTACATACAACTGAGCTGTTTGTGCACAGGCATGCCACAGGTCTGGTTGTGGAGCCACGAACGCTCTGAACTACCACACATTTACATTTTAGCTAACTTTATACAGTTTATAATTATTTACAGGTTTATCAGCAGTATTTCAGGCTGTGATTGCTTCAGTATGACATTGGCTTGCTGGAGGCGTCATTGTGGTGGGTGGACAGTATGCTGGGTTGTGATGTTTCACTGGACTGGTAGTAGTGTTGGAGGAACAGATGGTGCTTTATTGATGGTTAGTATCCATATCGAGCCGTTGGCCCAATAGCTAAACCATATTAAGTTAGGACAGGTAAAAGACGAGCCTAACTATGTGGTTTAGCAGCTCAGTGGTGCTACTGTGCTCCCGCACTGAATATCTGGTTTTAATTTCAGTGGCAGTGACGAGACGTTTTAAAAGCACTGACCACCACTGCTGAATATCGACCCCTATGCATGTAACTTTGTGCACCACTAAACTCTGCCCTCATAAACTGCCACAGTGAAAGTTTATACGATTAGTCCGACCCGTGTGCTCGTAAATGCCCAGTATACCTAGATTTAGGTGCACCTTCTAATATTATAAAATGTTATGGATTCAGAAATCCCCCATGTCTCTGCTCAGGACACGGGCTTTGTTTACTTACTTCTTTTAAAGGGGACATTTTCCACAGTATAGTTACTTAGTCTAATCCTGATATTCAATTTCATTCCTAAACAGCAAGTAGCCTTTCATCCCACAGCGTGAACTGGGACAGTTCCGGGCACTTGAATGAAGACAACTTTCATTGAGCAACATCCTCTCAAGTTAACCTTCTCCAATGTGGGATGAAACCTTGATCTTTATGGACATCAAATCTGGAGCATTCTCAAGAATGAGAACACGTCGCTGTGAATTTTCATCTTCGGTGATCTCCATACGGCTGGATCAACTGTTAACAGAGAAACTTCAAATAAAGATCAGTTTGCAAGGCGTCCTCACCAAAGCATTTCATGGGATAATTTATAAGCCCATTTCAAAAATCTTTAATGAAAAGTCATTGTACCTCTATGAGGGGATGACTTTTGCTCCAGGAAATAAATGTTATCTCTTGTCCAGGTATCACTTCCTGCTTTGGTAGCCAATCACTATAGCAGACCTAAAGCACAAGTTGCCATATTTGGTAATAAGCACTTGCATTGTCTTAAGAAGAGACCATGTCCGGAGTTTGGAGACTAGTGGTGTTTTGTTGCATGGTTTACAGGTGACATTGTCTTCTAATGAACATTTTTTATATGAGGTAGTTGGCTGCATTTTTCCGGCATTACTTTATCTTGCCATTGTAACTTTCTGTTCTGGCAATGCTCTTCAGATAATGGCCAGACGTAAGCGAACATGGAGTGGATTTAATGTTCACTTTGTCACTATCTTGTTAACAAAGACTTGAGATATTAAGTTCAATATTTATTTATTGGTTAAAATGGTGAACTTGTTAAAGGGAACCTTTTTGTATTAAAAACTCTGGGAGATTCCATGGTGAGCACCATATTATTGCGGTTGGAAGAAAAAGGCAGATGAATGACCTTCCTACTTCATGGTTGGGCAAAATTAATTTGATGGAATAGTTTAATTAATTAATTTATTTGTATCTATATACCGCTTTATCTATATATCGAAACGGTTTATAATTAGCCAACAAGTTACAAAGAACGTGCTAACAAGAATCAATAGAATTGAAATGTCAGAATGACAAATGATAATAGAGGGGTAGGAAAACATGTTAAGTGTTACCCTTCTATTCGGTATTAAGCATTCTAATGTAATCTAACCTAACACAATTTTATATACCGCAATGATCCCATGCTAAATAGAGGTTCTGTGTGGTTTACAGCAAAGAAAAAACCATCAGTATAAGAAAACCATTAATTCTGATTAAACAACCATGTTTTCAACCTTTACGAATTTGAGGAAGAGATACATTTCAGATAATTGGGCAATTCAGACCAATACTGTACTGCCAAATAAGGAGTAGTGCACCTAAAACATAATTTTAAATAAACACCCCTACAAGATGGATACAGTAAGGTGCTCATAGATTGTAAGTGCTTAGATTTACAAGTCATTAGCGGAAATAACAACAAAAGATATTCTGGAACAAAATCTTTAAAGAATTTATATAAAAACATAAAAATCTTAAAACGAATCTGGTTAGTGGTGACCCTTAACCAATGTAATTTATGTAGCAGAAGGGTTATATTAATACATCGGGAGACGCCAAAAATGAGCAACCGCAGATTGACAGCTGTAATCGTCTAATCTGAAATTGAGAACAATTCAAAAATAATAAATTTCCATAATCCAAATATGACAAGATGACGCTTTGCACCACAATTTGAAAATGTTCTATAGAAAAACAGCACCTTAATCTATACAATTGGTGTAGTTTATAAAAGGTTTTAGAGACAATTGAACTTACAAAGGTCTCAAATGTTAAATTTGTATCTATCAAAACCCCAAGAATTTTTAAGACCAGATTTAACTTCAACCCTAATTGTGTCAAAGCACACATTAAAAAATCTGGTACAGGTTTATTTTTATGAAAGCACATAACCTTTGCATCCAGGTAGTCTTCAACATGTCATACAATTATACAAATTTAATGTGTTTGACTATTATTTAAATTTATTAACCGATGCCTAGCCAGGATAGTGGAAGCAAGTTCTCTAGTTTGAGACTGTATTTTACCCATGAACATGGCTTTTATTATTACCCTCTTAGTTTTAAAGATTAAACATAAACATTGTTCAATTTTAAATCCTACTCCTCCATCTACCTTTTTTTCTGATTTTCAAGAGAATCATTGCCATAGTCTAATGCTTTTGTAAAATACAACAACTGTTTGTGCCTTGTTAAGATGCTCATAGTTGATCTGCCTGCTCTATTTGTATATCGATTCTGAACCTGCCTTATGCAATCTCTGAAAATAGTGACTTGGTTTCTGCTGCAGAAACTTTTTATTTTGATAAAACTTTCACTTCGTTATTAATATACAGTAAATTGCATGACTGTATAGGTCTCAGTGATGAGGCAGCATGGGATGCTATAGGTCAGGACTGGCGGACAGTGACGGAACTGTGTGGGACAGATATGTCAGTGTTGCATGTAAAATCTGAGGTGCGAAAGCATGGATGGGGAGAAGCACTGTCAGGGAAGGATTGGAGCGTATCGGCAAAGCTTGTGCTGGTGTTCATATTGGAACAGAGGGGGTACTGTAGATCAGGAATGAGGAATATTGATAGATCTGTGCATAGAATAGCAGGGGATGCTGCAGGGCAGGGCTGAGATAGATTGGCAGAGCTGGATGTGAGGTCTTGGTGGTGGAACCGCAGGGAGAACGTCTATACTGTTCGCTCGGAAGTTCATGTGGTGCCTGTTCACACAGTTTCTGAATCAAGTGAATGTTAATCTCTCACCTTTCGTGCTGTTTAAAAAAATCCATACAGAGAACTTCATTCCACCTAATTTGGACATTTGCAGTTTGGGATTTTAAAAAATCCAGCAGCAGTCTTAACAATAGAATAGGAAAAAATAAACTTACTTTAGTTTCTATTTTGATGCAAGTGGAAATTTATAAAAAATATAATACGGGACATTTCAAAGATCAAAGCTTCTCATTGGTTTGTGAACGAGTCCTCCTTTTTTCTGATGTGAACCTACGTAAGCCCCGCACCGGAGGTATGAACGATCCAGTCCTTGCCGAGCAGCTCAGTGTATCGTCTAATAGCTTGTTCATCCTGTAAGAACCATCAAGACTCGAATAAACTCTTCAAATCTAAGAAGTCTTAGCTGGTGTGAAGTGTTGTATGACTGTCCTCTGTGGCTTAAGAATCTGACACTATCGCTAATGATATTTCTGCCTTCTCCCTTCCAACCCTAACTTCCTCCTCTCCCCCCCCCCCCCCCCACTGCTGCTCATCTGCCCCCACCTCTTCTGGCCCACCACCACAGCTTCTCAAATGTACACAGGGCATTTGCCCCCTCTGTCTTTCTTCCCCATAGCTTCCCTCTGCCCCTGCTCTCTTACTCCCTCTACTCTGACTCTCTTTCTTTCCATCAAATGTCACGCCCCACCCTCCATTCTCCTCTTTTCCTTCTTATTGGAACTGCCGGAGACCCCCCAGGACACCTCCAATGTTCTAAAGTGATTGACTCCCAGAACAAGGCCTATTGTATGATTGACTCCCAGGCACCGGGCTTTATTTTTTTTTGAAGACTGGGGTGATCTTATTACTGTACCTGACTTCTTCTGAAAGGAGATGTCACAAGATTTTTGAACGTCTTAAGAAAAAGAAAAGTGGTGCAGAGGTCTGGAGACCGTGATGTGGCAGACATGTGAGTAGCCAGGCTAAAGCTGGCGTTGTCCGCTTCGGACCCTGGTGTGGTTGCAGGCTTAGATCCTGAAATCCTTTGGTAGAAGGTGAGCTGTGGGAGTCTTAGGAGTTGAAGTTGAAAGAAAGCCTCAAGGGGGCGCTCTGGATCCAAAGGGACTATTTGAAGTAGACCCAGTCTTAAGCATAAACAGATTAAGCAATTGCTTAGACCCTGAGCAGTTGAAGATGGCCTCTGAGCTTATTTCTAGCTACAGACTTTCCTCCTACCCATTCCTGCATAGTATTGTTCCGATGTGGGTAAGTTTGCCGCCAGAGTCCATGTCGTAAGGATCGGGAATTGCACGCATGGACTTGTAGTTCTAATTTGACCATTCAGTTTCTGAAGAAAAGCACAGCTTTAAACTCATGTATGCGAAGGGTAAAGTCAGAACTGGACTAGCCTGTTCCTTATGACATGGAGTCAGGTGGCAACCCTACAAGTCATACAAATCCAGGAGTGGGATTTTAGACCAGTCCCGCATTTCTGCTAATCTCATTCTGATACATTATGGGTCCTACAGCACTCATTTCAGTGAGTAGTATCAGGGGCTATGAGTTTGATACTGCTTGGAAATGTAAATTCAAAAGCAGGACTGGCCAAAAAGTTCCTCCTGGAACTGGGTAACCTGGTAGCTCTTTTCCCCCTGTTTGTTTCCCACCTTGTAGAGGTTTGAGCACTAAATCTGCGATTATCTAATATCTTTCCAAAGGTAACCATCAGGTGCAGGCCTGGAACTTTAATGATAATTACATTGAAAAGCAACTCACCACCCTCCATTCACAACGATGAATAAGAGACCTGGAAAATTCTTTAAATATAAGTGTTAACTGCCTTGACGCTAATTGTCTTAGCTCCATCAGGTGTAGAATTTCATCCCAAATGTCTCATTTTCTGTGTCTTTTATAGGATTATTCAGAGTAGGTGGAAGAATCAAAACACATACGGACATTGTTGATCAGTGATTACAATGCAGTGTGCACATGAGGATGTGGGATAATCAGAGCATGGGACAGAGTACGTAGAGGCAGTGTGTGCTGCTCGCTCAGTGAGAATATGCAGGCAGTACTCGGACGTTACAGTACAAGGTGTACACAGCCCGGTACAGGTGCACAAATCCCTGCTTCATGGAGTTTACAGTATAGTTAATTTATGAAGAGAGTGGCCAAGATGGTGTACAGCAGACATTTGTTTTTATTCATTTATTTGGGATTTAGCTCCTACCTTTCTAGCAGCGGCTCAAGGTAACTTCCTGTCCCTGGAAAGCTCTCAATCTGATGGGCCAATGCAGAAAGCTAGCTCTGAGGTCGCGCATTATTAACTCTGTACACCTCTATGCAGCGCACCGATAGCGCATGACCTCAGAATAGACATGCAGAAAGGGCGAAGATGCAAATTAGCCACGTGTTAAACTGTGGCACAAATGGCAGCGTTAAACTGAGAGAGCAAGCCAAACACATGCGCACAGAAGTTGGCGCAAGTTTGGTATGCTCTCCCAGAGAAACAGGGGCACTGCGTGGCTAATTTGCATATGCACCCCTACAATATTTTGATGGCATTGGGGGCATACCCCGATGCCTTCATTATTTGAGGTGAAAGCCCCCGTTGCCATCAAAATACTGTTGGGAGGCTGGTGCCCCCAACAGAAACCAAATCCCTGTTATGGTTATGGTTATGGTTATTTATTTGATATACCGCCCTTCTTTGGAAATCAGAGCGGTTCACAATTTACAAAATATCAAAAGATGGCACAAGGCCGGAGAGTTTGAAAAGAAATTGCAATATAAGACAGGAAAGCGATAGTAAGAGGGCAGGATAGAGAGAACACATAAATAGACATACTTTGGAGACCAGGATCAGACATGAGGGGAGGGGAGATCAAAGGCTAGGGAGAAGAGGGGTTTTTTAAAATTCTTCTTAAAAGTAACGTGGTGGGGTTCTAGTCGGAGGGAGGAAGGTAGGGAATTCCATAGAGCGGGACCTATGAAGAAGAATGCAGAGGAGCGAGTGGATTGGAGGTGGGCACATGAGGGAGAGGGCTGAAGAATGCGATTAACATGAAATGAGTGGGGGGTATGCCTGGGGGTGTGGAATGAAATGAGATCTGCCAAGTATTGGGGAATGCTAGTGTGGAGAACCTGGTGGACCAAAGTGAGGATTTTAAACTGAATGCGAAAAGTGATGGGCAGCCAATGGAGACGAGTGAGGAGAGGTGTTACATGATCTCGTCGTGTGGTGTGTGTAATACGGCGAGCAGCGGTATTCTGGATTCGTTGTAGTCTATGTAATTGTGACTGGGGAAGGCTGGTAAGAAGAGTTAGAGAAATCAACACGTGACATAACTAATGACAGAAGGAGAGTGGTAACAGCTGGTGGGGTGAGAAAGGGGCGGATTGCACAGATCTGGCGGAGGAAGTAAAATGATGTTTTGGTGATGTGTGAAATGTAGGCCTGGAAAGAGAGATCAGCATCGAAAAGAACACCTAGATGTAAAAAAAAAGTGACGAGAGGCATTGATGAACCAGAAAAGAAAGGGACCACCAGTGGGGAAGGACTACTGTGAGTGAACCAGATCACAACAGTCTTAGTTAGGTTAAGGTGCAGGCAGTTTGAGGTGAGCCAACTAGCGACAGTGGACAAACAAGAGTTTAGAGTAGAGATGCCAAATTGCTGGATCAAGATAGACAGTGGAGCTAGGAAAAGATTGAAGAGAAGAGGTGTTAAAACAGAGCCTTGAGGTACCCCACAGGGGCCCAGTGGCCCTGATCCCATCACCCACCCAATTAAAAATAACCCGGGTGGCCTAGTGGCCCCAACCCCCCCCCCTCTTCCTGGTACCTTTACAATGGAGTGCAAGTGTTGACCACGTGCTCCTATTCCTGCACCACCATCTTGAAAAATGGCAGCACCTGGCCCCCGATGGAGCATCCCAGGATCTGCCATTTTCCAAGATAATGGCGCAGGAGCGAGAGCACCTGGGCAAGGCTTGCGCTGCATTGTAAAGGTACTGGGAGGGTGGTTGGGGGATCGGGGCCGCTGGTGAAACATAATGGCAGAAAAAGACCATGTGGCCTATCTAGTCTGTCCTTCCATATCAACAACTACAACAGTCCACTTTTTGACTTTAGAGATCCTCTGTGTTGGTCCCATGCTTTTTTGAATTCAGTTACTGTCCTCATCTCTACCATCTCCACTGGGAGACTATTCCATGGATCCACTACTCTTTCCATAAAGAAATATTTCCGCATATCACTCCTGAATCTATCTCCCTTCACCCTCATCCCATGTCCCCTCGTAGCAGAACTTGCTTTCAATTGAAAGAGGCTCTCTCCCTGAACATTTATGCCACGGAGGTATTTAAACATCTCAATCATATCACCTCTATCCCGCCTTTCCTCTAAGCTGTACATATTAAGATCCTTAAGTCTGTCCTCATATGCTTTATAATGAAGCCCATTAATCATTTTAGTAGCCACCCTCTGCACCGACTCCATCCTGTTCACATCCTTTTGAAGGTGCGGTATCCAGAATTGCACACTATACTCCAAATGAGGTCGCACCAAAGACTTATACAGAGACACTATCACCTTTTTTCTGCTAGCCATTCCTCTCCCTATGCACCCAAGCATCCTTCTAGCTTTTGCTGTCACCTTTTCTACCTGTTTAGCTACTTTAAGATCATCAGACACACCACGCCTAGGTCCTGCTCTTCTTTAGTGGACAGAAGTACTTCACTCCCTATACTGTATCGCTCCCTTGGATTGCTGCAGCCCAAATGCATGACTCTGCATTTTTTAACATTAAATCCCAGCTGACAAATTCTAGACCATTCTTCAAGCTTAGCTACATCCCTCCTCATGTTATCTACACTTTCCTGGGTATCTACTTTATTGCAGATTTTGGTATCATCCACAAAGAGGCAAACCTTACCAGACAGCCCTTCTGCAATATCAGAAATAAAGTTGTTAAAAAAGAATCAAACCAAGGACAGAGCCCTGCGGCACACCACTGCTAACCTCCTTCTCCTCAGAGTGAGCTCCATTTACCTGTACCCTTTGTCACCTCCCACTCAACCAATTTCTATCCCAATCAGTAACTTTAGGGTCCATCCCTAGGGTGCTCAGTTTGTTTATAAGTCACCTGTGAGGAACGGTGTCAAAGGCTTTACTGAACTCTAAAGTGGAGGAGTGGCCTAGTGGTTGGGGCAAGGTACTTCAGGCTGGAAGGTTGGGGGTTCAAATCCCACTACAGGACAGCAACCTTGGGCCAGAAGGACTGGGGTTTCTAGTCCCACAGGTGCTCCTTGTGGTCTTGGGCAAGCCACTTAACCCTCCATAGCCCATGTTCCCTGTAAAATAGTTATCTCCAAGTTATAATGCCCTGTTCAATGTAATTTCAGTTTGTTCAATGTAAACTGCACTGATGCAGAATAGCGCAGTATATAAGAGAATGTAAAAAAATAAATAAATAAATACACCACATCAAGGGCTCTCCCTTGATCCCACTCCCTGGTCACCCAGTCAAAGAAATCATGGTTATTTTTAATTGAGTGTGTGGATGGAGAGTTCAGGGCCGCTGAGCCACTCGGATTATTTTTAATTGGGGGGGGGGGGGGGTTGGGGGGGGGGAAATGTTGCTGCTGGGCCACCAGGGATTTGGTTTCTTTTGGGGACACTGGCCCCCTGACAGTATTTTGATGGATCATCTGATAGGATGTTTAACATGTCACCTCAGATGATCCAGATATCGGGAAAGCCCCCCAATGCCATCAAAATACTGTGAGGGGCACACATAAGACGTTTAAGCCACCTCAGACCCAGGCATCGAGATACCGGTGCTTTGGCTAGTTGCGTAATCCTCTACAGGTTTCTCTACATTGGGCGCAGACATTATTAGCATGCCATTTTAATACATGCAGCTCATTTGCCTGTAATTTAAATACACTTGGCGTTACTATGTGCGCTTGCTTTTCCTTTCCTGTTTACGTGTGCGTCAGTCTCTTTTCTGCATTTGGCCTGAGGGAACTTGTGCTTATACGTTGCGTTGTCTTCATGCAAATTGCGCATTGGTCTTTCGGCATCGGCCCATGAGTTTGTATCAAAGAAATTGGGTTAAATGACTTACCCAAGATCACAAGGAGTGGCAGTGAGATTTGAACCTTGGCTTTCCTGGACATTTGCAACTTACACTGTAGTAGAATATAGTTATAATAGCGCAGAACTAGAACCATGAGGTAAACTGGGACTAGGCAAATCACATTGTAATAATAGCAGTAATATAATACAGTGTCGGTGCCAAACACAGTAGAAGATTCAAATAAGAGAAATATGATATTTACAAGGAAGCATCTTACGGGCCAGTTGTCAGCTGACATCAGCACTTAACAGACGTGTTTAGTGTGCCACTCCCTTAAACACTTTCACCTACTTCCTGAAGTCAAGGTGGTCTTGAGAGAGACGCATCCCCTCTGGGAGTGAGTTCCAGGGAGTTGGGTTACTTCTGAGAAGGCAGCCATTAGGGATACTCCTGGGGAGGACTTTAGAGGCCTCAAAGGTAAGTAGAGGGAAGACCTATTATGC
This sequence comes from Ichthyophis bannanicus, assembly GCA_033557465.1. Classification (NCBI taxonomy): domain Eukaryota; kingdom Metazoa; phylum Chordata; class Amphibia; order Gymnophiona; family Ichthyophiidae; genus Ichthyophis; species Ichthyophis bannanicus. The sequence goes on from CM066042.1 coordinate 20,821,740, forward strand.
AAGTTTCTTCTGAGGACCTCAAAGATCAAAATTAGAGTTTTACATTTGACCCTGTAGGGTAGTGGTAGCCAGTGAGGTTTTGTAGAAAGCATAGTTACTCACCTGTAGCAGGTGTTCTCCATGGACAGCAAGAATAGGTCTTCACACATAGGTGACATCCCCGAAGAGCTCCACATGGTATCACACCCCAGCTTCCATTGGAAGCTTTTGGGGGGCTCCATCTTGCATGCGCCCCTGCCTTCCTGCCTGCTGCGGTGTCATCTTCTCTCCAGTACAATAGCAGAGCAATAGCCAAAAACCAACTCCTCAGGGAGGAGGGAGGGTTGTGAGGACTTATTCCTGCTGTCCACGGAGAACACCTGCTTCAGGAAGTAAGTCCTCACATATGGGACTCCCAAGCTACAAGCTAACGAAAACAGAGGAGGCGAAAGCCCAACCAGGGCAACACTGGAGAACCGGAAGAAACAGTAAGGGTAACTCGACTGATTCAGCATTCTTAGCAGACAACACTGAGAAGACTCTTTTTGGGTAGCCTGAATGGACAGAAGGGCCGGGGGAAAGGAGTTGAACCTAAGTCAAAAGAGATCCCAGAGCACAGCTTGGCCAAAGTTGCTGTCGTGTCGGGAATCCCCATCCAAACAGTAGTGAGCTGTGAATGTGTGCACCAAAGACCACGTTGCGGTCCTGTAGATCTCCTCCATGGAGACTGCGCACAAGATGGCCACCGATTAGTCCGATTAGTCATGGCTTGGACATTGTGACCTGTGACATAGCTGTCAAGGCTCAGGTCTGCCTGGACATAAGCAAAAGAGATGGTCTGCCAACCAAATGGACAGTGTGCATTTGGAGATGGCAGCACTCAGCTTTCTGGGGTCAAAACAGATGAACACCCAGGTTGAACGCCGGCACACCTTCATCCGCACCAGGTAAAAGGCTAGGGTATGCTTGCAATCTAGCATTGCAGCACAGCCTCCCCACGGATGTCATGAGGCCTGGGAAAAAAGGTGGGCAGAACAACCAATTGATTTAGGTGGTAAGCAGAGACCACCTTAGGCAAGAAAACGCAGATGTGTTCTCAAACCCACCTTATTATGATGAAACCTGGTATATGGTGGGTGAGCTACCAAGGCCTGGAGCTCACTGACATGGCATGCTGAAGTGACTGCCACCAGGAACAAGACCTTCCAGGTCAGGAATTTCAGAGGGCAGGAAGCAAGCAGCTCAAAGGGAGCCAACAAGAGCTGCGCCAGAACCACATTAAGGTCCCAAGCCACCGGCAGGGGCTTGACCAGAGGCTTAGAGCAGAGTAAGTCCCACATGAAGCGAGCCAGCAGGGGCTGGGCTGAGATGGGCTTCCCTCAGAGATGCAATGGTAGGCCCCAATTGTGCTCATATGGACTCTGACTGAATTAGACTTAAGACCGGAGTTTGAAATGTGCAGGAGGTACTCTAGCAAGTTGTCCACAGCACAGGAAAAGGGATCCAGAGCCCTGTTAGTGCACCAGGTGGAAAACCTCTGCCACTTAAACGCACAAGATCTGCGCATGGAATCCCTACGTGAGGCCGGAGGACTTCTATTACATCTCCGGGCAGATTAAGTTCCAAGAGAAATAGCCACTCAGTATCCAAGCCGTGTGGGCCAAGGACTGGACATTGGGATGCAGCAAGCTTCTGTCCACCTGAGAGATGAGCTCTGGGGCAGAGCTCAGATGGAGAGGCTCCTGCCAAGAGAACTGAAGCAGCAGGGGAAACCATGGCTGGCTGGGCCAATACAGGGTGATGAGAATCATTGTACCCCTGTTGGCCTGAAATTTCAGTAAGGTCTTCACCACGAGTGGAATTGGAGGGTATGCATAAAGCATACCCATCCCCCAGTGGAGGAGGAAGGCATCTGGAGCCAGCCGGCCGCTAGCAGCCATCCTGGAGCAGAACTGGCCCACCTGGGCATTGTGCGGAGTGGCAAAGGGATCTATCATGGGAGTACTCCACTCTTGGAAAATCCAATCTATCACCTCCCTGTTGAGGGGTCCACTCGTGCAGCTGGAGGACACTGCTCATTTGATCCGCCGGGGCATTGAGCTCCCCGGGCAGATAGGTTGCCTGTAGCTCTATCCCGTGGGTGGCAGCGAACTTCCATAAGTGAACTGCTTCCCAACACAGGAGATACGATCCCATGCCCCCCTGCTTGTTGACATAAAACATCGCCACTTGATTGTCTGTTTGGATCAGGACAACCTGGTTGGCCAGATGCACTTGGAAATCCCGGAGGGCATTTGCTATGATGCGGAGCTTGAGGAAGTTTATCTGGTGCAGACTTTCCTGTTCAGACCACAAACCCTGCATGTACAGGCCATCCAGATGAGCCCCCCAGCCAAGCTTGGACACATCTGTGGTTAGCGTCCACTGGGATGTCAATGTCTGAAAGGGAAGACCCCCTGAGCAGGTTTTACAGTGCAGTGTAGGGACTGCACTTGGTCCTTGAGGCAGCCAGTGGCCTCTTTCCATTGTGTGCTCAAAGTCCACTGAGTCTGTCTCATACAGAGATGAGCTAGTGGGATAACGTGTACAGTTGAGGCCATGTGGCCAAGTATCTTCAGCATCCCTCGTGTGGTGCTTCCTCTGGATATCACTCACCACTTCTGTCAGCCGCTGCATGTGGTCCATCAGGAGCAAAGCCCGAGCTTGAGTGGTATCGAGAAGGACCCCAATGAATTTCAGCTGTTGAGTGGGCTGGAGGTGAGACATGAGGTAGCTGACCATGAACCACAGCCCTCAAGCACCTGAATGGTGAGGTGAGTTGATTGCTGGATGCTATCCGGAGTGGAGCTCTTTATGAGCCAGTCATCTAAGTAAGGGAAGATGAAGACTTCCAGGGTTCGAAGATAAGTGGCCACCACTGCGAGGCATTTTGTGAAGACCCTGGGAGCTGATATGAGTCTGAATGGAAGCACCCGGTATTGATATTGCTGCCCCCCACAGGATGGATCGGGATGTGCGTGTATGCATCCTTGAGATCCAAGGAACATAGTCAATCATCCTTGAGAAGAGAAGGGAGAAGTGTCCCAGTGAGACCATCTTGAACCTTTCCCGCACTAAGAAGTGGTTAAGGTTCTAAAGGTCCAGCAAGTAGAAGCCCCACCCGATCTGAGCTGGAGTCACCAACACGATGGTGCAGTCGGTCCTCCTGTAGCAAACTGTGATGTGATGGGTCTAGGGGTACTTCCTGGGGGAGAAGAGGGGCAGCAACTGGGCAAAATGCAGCAGGTAACCGCTTTGAATGATCTGCAGGACTCAAGCATCCAAAGTGATAAGAGGCCACCTGTGGGCAAAGTGGATGAGTTGCCCCACCTCCCCATTTGAGAGGGAACCCCTTTGGGTACTGGTAGATGAAGTCCTGAAAGGACGTGTCCTCTGGGAGTGACTTCCATCATTCATATGGAGGAGAGGGGTCCGAGGGCAGGTCTGGAGACCCTGGGTTGGACACCATTGATTCCTCCTCAGTCTTCCATCCCTCAGAGTCTGACTCTGAGAGGAAATCAAAGTAACGCTAGGCCTCCTCTCAATGCCATCTCTGGTCAGGCAGAGAAGCTTGGCATCAGTGGGACCGATGGTGCACCAAGCAGGGGTGCTGGTGCACTGGGACATTGGAACCCAAGATGCTGGAAAGGGAAATGGTTGTAGGAATCAGCGTTTATTCTGGCAGCCGACCCGATGCACCCGCCTCAGCAGGGAGAGCATGGGTCTACAGGATGGGCTGAATGGAGTGTGGTGATGATGCTGACAGCATCGAGGAGAAATCCTATCGCATGACCAGCACTGCCGCCATGGAGGCTCGAGGGCTCAAAGGTGTTCCTCCAGCACCGCTGTTTTCGAAGGCATTAGGGCCGGGATGACAACTTTGGCCACCGACTGGCACCTTTGACGGGGACTCCACGATGGTAGTTTCATTGGGAGACAGTCGCCAGCCCTCTGGAGCCCTGAGAGTCAATTTCTCCCACGAGGGAGCTTAGCGGGCCGCTCCTGGTCATTGCTCTTGACGTCACATCGTAAGGGCTCCGATGCCGATGTACATGTTTCTTGGTCCGGAGCTCGGACACCCCTTTCGATGTCGACAGAGTCAAGGACTGGTCCTTCCTGGGCTCCGACCAGAGATCGATGGAGAGTCTCCACTCCGTGGCACCACAACCCCTCAGCTTCAAGTGCACTCGGGTACTTTGTGATGATGACACTTCAGCGAAGCCCCACAGGGCCGCCGATGCCGGGCCGAGGATGCTGAAACCGCCAGCTCGAAAAGAGACTTCCTCTGTTTCTCCCAGTCCTTCAGGCACTTCCTCATCAGCTGCAGACACAGATTGCTTGTGGTAGGCTGATGGTTGGGTCCAAAGCACTGCAGGCACCAATTATGCCTGTTGGTCACCGAAATGGTGCGTGCATACTTAGTGCACTTTTTAAAGCAGGTGGCTAGCTTGGACATGTTTGGAAATATGGCTGTGGCAAGGTCAAATGGCTCAATTTTGCCAGCTATGAGAGAAACAGCAAAAGAAAGAAAATCAAAAACGGGAAAAACAAATCAGACAAAAAAAGGAGCATCGTCCCTGGAGCCGACGCAATTGACTGCAGGCAGTAGACAGAAGGAAAAAAGCAGCCCACAAGGGGTCAAACAAATCAAACTTTTTCAGCCAATGGCAGGAACACGTCCTAGGGGCTCCATGGAAAAAGAAGACTGGAGAGAAGATGGTGCCATGTCAGGCTGGAAGGCGGGTGCACTTGCGCGGTGGAGCCTCCCAAAAGCTTCCAATGGAAGCTGTGGAGCATTCCTGCGTGGGGCTCTGTCGAGGAGATGTCACCCATATGTGAGGACTTACTTTCTGCGTGTCCACAGAGAAATAGTGTGACCTCTATCAGTCAGCCATGCTGAGAGACTGATACTGAGGACAGGGGAAGGGGGGCTTCTTTAGGGAACCAGGTATGTTTGATCTATAAAGTCTAGAGGAGAGATAAGTTAGGAGATGGTGATGCTCGTAGGACTAGCTGCTTCTGCCAGCTGAGGTGGGTTGCATAAAGCCACGGCCCCTGCAGATAGAGTGTAATCAAGACATTCAACCATCATTTTCTCTCAATAAAATCTATTCTGGAATGGTAGAATCAAAACCAGGTATTTCTATTAAAAGGAAAATATCAAAACAAAGCAATGGCAGTTAGGGAAGACAATGAGGACTTCTGCGATTACCATGACTGTATATGGGCTGTTCAGAGAGCCTTCGCAGACATCTGGGATAGACCTACAGGTCTTAGATGCTGGGACAGAGAGAGAGAGAAAGTACACGTGAATATGAGAAGATTACATCAGCCAGGGGTACCCCCCCCCCACCCCCACCCCCTCCACCGAACCATAGGAATTCAGGACGTAAAGGGGTTATTTCTGTGGGATGCAATCCTCTGTCATTTAGAGCAGAAATAAGACAAGCTGCTGATACCCTTCATTAGTTCCAAGATCTTTTCTTAAATTATACACCTTGGTAATGATCTTTGCTTTGAAGAAAATATTTGTTTGATCATAGAAATCATGGCCAAGATTTACAAGCAGGTACAATATGTCAGTCCCCTCCCACTCCTGGATCCTCTCATCTTCCTTCCCATCCTCCCTCGTTTCAGCCTTTTCTTTTCTCTCTTGCCTTCCCTTCCGTGTCTCCTCTAATTCCTTCCTCTTTTCTCCTGTTGCTTTCTTCTCCTTTTGTCCCTTTTCCAGTCTCCAGCTTGTCTTATTTCTGCTCTAAATGACAGAGCTTCTCCCTTCGCCTCCTCATTCCTCTCTATTCTCTTTCTCTTCCCTTCCTCGTCTGTCTCCTCTCACCTCTTCTTCCTCCCTCTTTCTGTCTCCCTTTTCCCTTCCCCGTTATTCTATTCTCGCCCCTCTCCTCTTTCCCCACTTTGTAAGTATTATTAGAGAACATGTGCACATGACACAACTCCATTTAACAGCACATTGTCTATTTTTAAGAAGTCTTTCCACATATCCATTTGTGAATATCTTTTTAATACAGCTGTAGCTGTGTGCTTTGCCCTGCTATGCCTCTTAGACGTCATCCTTCTGTTTCTTACATGGGTTGTGGAAAACAAAGGCATAGTGTGCAGGCAAAGCATGTGCTGGGAAATGGAATATGCGTGCAGACTACTGCAGAAGAATGAATCATCTGTGTGCTGCTGTAAGACCTGTGCTGATGCGTGTTACATGCAGACAGTTTGCATCATATTGGAAAGACCGTTATCACATCAGTCATAGAAACAGAGAAAAATGACAGCACATAAAGACCAGCCAGTCTGCCCTTCCATACCAACTACTAAGCTTTACCCCATACTCAGGGCTGTACCAAGCTATAACTGCGCCCTGTGCAACTCGAGAACCAGGTCCCCCCCCCCCCCATGACTGTTATTGGTTGAGCTCCTCTTGCAACTGGGGCGGGGGAGAGGCAGAATTCCTCGTGCAGCTGGAGGACTCCTGCTCATAGCCACATGTCCCTCCTTCCTTCCCTCCCTCCCTCCCAGGGACTTGCTACTGGCTGCCGATCTGCACCCGCTGGATAGGGGCAGGAGACAGTCCTTCTAGTTCAACTGACCTGAGCAACAGAAGGTTATGCCATGGTTCCACAGATCGCAGTGGAGCAGCTCAGCTGACACGGATCCTCAGAACCAAAAAATCAGATTCTGCAGGGACGGGGCAGCAGGAGTTTGTGACGCAGGCGGCTCCCCACCGCTCTACCCGGACTTCAATGACTAACGGTCTCTCCATTTCAAAGCAAGGTAAGAGTGTGTGGTTTTTAATTACTAGCTCTCTGCCTGAGAGCTCTTAAAAGTTTTTTGGTATACAGTTTTAGAAAGAGTTAGTCCTTTTGGTGCTTTATTTCAAAGGGGGAAATATTTGGGGTTTTTAATGGTGTAGGTTTAAAACTCTGTTTTTAGCCTCTCTTCCCAGCTCTTTGAAGCCACTGACACTTCATCAGGTGTTAGTTCCCTCCCTACCCAGCCCATGTGAGCATTCTTGCTTTATAGGGCACCTCCCCAATTAGCTACACACAGGGACTTAGAACAGAACATTTAGAACACAGTTAAAAGAGGTTAACTGCTTTTTCTCTGAAAGAACAGCTGAGAAACAGGCTGGTACTTTGTTAGGTCCCTCTTTTACTTCAACAGGTACCAAAGCTCCACCAACTGAACAATGACTGGGAAAAATTGTATTGCCAAAGCTGTTTCCCACGCTACAGCTTCTGCCTCTGTCCAGACAGAGATCCCAATGCCAGCTGAAGGACCGGTTCCATGTGCAGGGTGCCTATATGCTGAGGCTCTTAGGAAACAAGTGGAGGAGCTCAGAGAAGAGGTGGCAAGGCTGAGGAGCATTCAAGACAATGAGAAGTACATTGACGAGATGCTTCTTAAAACATACAAGCTCTCCAGCGAAGGTGAAGATGGGAGCCTATAGAATGATGAAGGTTGGACACAAGTCACCAGGGCCTGCAGAATCACCAATCCAACTCCTCAAGCCCTTGAATTGAAAAACCATTATGCAGCCCTGGAAGTGGAGGAGGGGGAGGCATCCTAGGAAAGGGAAGAACCAGAGCTCAAACACCCCAAAGTTGCAGAATCAGTGACCACTAGAGAGCGAAGGGTAGTGGTGGTTGGTGACTCTCTTCTGAAGGGTACTGAGACATCTATCTGCCTACCAGGCTTTATGTCCAGAGTCGGTTGATATAGTGTATCTGGACTTTCAGAAAGCCTTTGACAAGGTTCCTCATCAGTGACTTTTGGCAAAACTAAAGAGTCATGGGATAGGAGGCAGTGTACTACTGTGGATCAGGAACTGGTTAAAAGATAGAAAGCAGAGAGTAGGGCTAAATGGCCAATTTTCCCAATGGAGAAAGGTGAATAGTGGTGTACCCCAGGGACCTGTGCTGGGTCCACTGCTTTTTGACATATTCATAAATGACCTGGAAAAGGGAATAATGAGTGAGGTTATCAAATTTGCAGATGAGTTGTTCAAAGTTGTTAAAACCCAAGAGGATTGTGGAAAATTGCAAGAGGATCTTGATAAATTGGAAGACTGGGCATCAAAATGGCATATGAAATTTAATGTGGACAAGTGCAAAGTTATGCACCTAGGGAAGAACAACCCAAACTATGGTTACACGATGCAAGGTTCCACATTAGGAACCACCACCCAAGAAAAAGATTTAGGTGTCATTGTGGATAACATGTTAAAACCCTTGGCCCAGTGTGCAGTGGCGGCCAAGAGAGCAAATAGAATGCTAGGTATCATAAGGAAAGGAATGGAAAATAAAACAAAAGATATTATAATGTCTCTGTATCGTTCCATGGTAAGACCGCACCTTGAATATTGTGTGCAATTCTGGTCACCGTATCTTAAAAAGGATATAGCGTTATTAGAAAAGGTTCAGAGAAGAGCCACCAAAATGGTAAAGGGGATGGAAGGATACTCCTATGAAGAAAGGCTAAAAAGGTTAGGGCTCTTTAACCTGGAAAAGAGACGGCTGAGGGGAGATATGATAGAAGTCTATAAATTAATGAACGGAGTGGAACGGGTAAACGTAGATCGATTGTTTACATTATCAGAATATAGAAAGACTAGGGGACACGCAATGAAGCTACAGGGTAAACTATTTAAGACTAATAAAAGAAAATATTTTTTCACTCAACGTGTAATCAAACTCTGGAATTTGTTACCGGAGGATGTAGTAAAGGCTGTTAGAGTAACTGGGTTTAAAAAAGGTTTGGACAAGTTCCTGGAGGAAAGGTCCATAAACCATTATTAAGAAGGGACCCAGGATATCCCAGGACCCAGTACAAGCATTGTGGACCCTGCGTCTTTTGGGGAAACTGCTAGGTACGTATGACCTAGATTGGCCACTGTTGGAAAGAGGATACCGGGCTTGATGGACCTTGGTCTGACCCAGTATGGCATATGTTATGTATGCTGTCTACCAAGTGCCAAAATCCAAGATGTTATGGAGAGTTTGCTGAGACTCATCAAACCTACTGACTATTACACCATGTTGCGCATCCATGTCGGCACAAATGATACTACGAGGTATCACTCTGAGCGTATCAAGAGTGACTTCATGACTCTGGAACAGAGGGTGAAGCAGATAGGGGTGCAGGCGATGTTCTCTTCATTCCTCCTGTTGAAGGTAAAGGCCAAGGCAGAGAAGCTCGCATCCTGGAGATAAATGCATGGCTGTGTGGATGGTGTTATCGAGAGTGTTTTGGTTTCCTGTACCGTGGTATGATGTTCCAAGGGCTGCAGAGCAGACATGGCATTCATCTGCCCAAGAAGGGTTAAAGTGTCTTCAGTAGCAGACTGGCTAACCTACTGAAGAGGGCTTTAAACTAGATTCGTTGGGGATGGGTGAAGAAAGCCCCCAGATAAGTTAAAGACCCCAGGTAAGTGAAACATTAAATACCTTTATAGAAATAGGTAAATGGGGCAACATCTTGAAAGCAGTGTCTATAAATGTCCATAGCATGGGAAATAAGATCCCAGATGTTGAGACTTTAATGGGAGAGGCTGACGTAGATTTCGTGGCAGTTACAGAGACATCGTTCATGGACAACCATGACTGAGATATAACCATACCAGGCTATAAGTTATTTAGAAAGGACAGGGTAGGAAGAAGGGGAGGAGACTCTATATGTAAAAAAATAATATTAAAACTATGGAAATACAGGGCCTAAAGGAAACTAGAAAGAGGGAAAGAGAAATCCATTTGCATTGGCATGATATACAGACCTCCATCACAGGGAGAAGACGTGGACAGAGATTTAATAGAAGACATACGCAGCATTGCCAGGAAAGGGGAAGTGCTACTGATAGGGGATTTCAGTAGGCCAGATGTTGACTGGCACATTCCTGCTGCAGTATCATCTAGAAGCAAGGAGATCCTGGATTCTCTACAGGGAGAACTATTCAGGCAACTGGTAACAGAACCCAGATGTGATGGGGCCATACTGGACTTGGTGCTTACCAGTGGGGAAAGTGTTTCTGATGGTACAGTGGGAGATCATCTCGCATCCAGTGATCACCAGATGTTGTGGTTCAGTATTAGGACTAGGGCCGATACAATCCATTCAAAAGCGAGAGTCTTAGACTTTAGGAAAACTAACTTTGCCAAGATGGGCCAATACGTCAACGAGCGGGATGGGAATAGCTGAGGGATGTAAAAAAACAGTGGGCAAAACTGAAAGGGGATATTTTAAGGGCAACCAATCTTTTTGTTAGAATGGTAAATAAAAGGAAAAGGAAAAGGAAAAGGAGGCTGCTATGGTTCTCAAAAGAGATAGCTGAAAAGGTGAAAAAAAGAGGGAGGCCTTCAAGAAATGCAAGAGATTACAGAGAGAGGAAGACAGGCATCTATATTTGGAAAAACTTAAGAGAGGCTAGCAAAGTAGTCAAAAAAGCAAAGATGCAAAAAGAAGAGGAAATAGCCAATGCAATAAAACGGGGGGATAAGACATTTTTCAGATATGTTAGTGAGAGGAGGAAGGGCAAAAGTGGTATTGTCAGACTCAAGGGTGCAGGGGAGGAATATGTAGAAGCTGATGAGGATAAAGCAGAATTGCTTAACAAATATTTCTGTTCTGTGTTCACAGATGAAGGACCAGGAGCAGGATCTCAGACAGGGGCATTTCAAATGATTTTCAGAGTACTGTGTTCGTGCTAAACTAAAAGTGGACAAAGCGATGGGACCAGATGGGATACACCCTAGAATACTGAGAGAACTTGAGGACATTCTAGCAGCTCCACTGACTGACCTTTTCAATGCCTCTTTGGAATCTGGGGTGGTGCTAGAGGACTGGAGAGAGGCACATTTGGTCCCTTTATACAAAAGCAGCAGTAAGGATGTGGTTGAAAACTACAGGCCGGTTAGTTTACCCTTGGTGGTGAGTAAATTATTGGAAATGCTGCTGAAAGAGAAAATAGTGAGTTTTCTGGAGTCCAGCGAATTACAGGATCTGAGGCAGCATGGATTCACCAGAGGCAGGTCTTGTCAGACAAATCTGATTGATTTCTTTGACTGGGTGACCAGGGAGTTGGACCGAGGGAGAGCTCTAGATGTGGTGTATTTAGATTTAAGTAAAGCCTTTGACACTGTTCCTCACAGGCGACTTATAAACAAACTGAGCACCCTAGGGACGGACCCTAAAGTTACTGCTTGGGTTAGATATTGGTTCAGTGGGAGACAACAAAGTGTACAGGAAAATGGAGTTCACTCTGAGGAGAAGGAAATTACCAGTGGAGTGCTTCAGGGATCTGTCCTTGGTCCGATTCTTTTTAAAATCTTTGTTAGTGATGAGAAGAGGAAATGACGTCACGGGACTAGACGGCAGCAAAAGCACGGAGCTCCGGCGATTGTGGTGGAAAACCTGCTTTTTAGCCCCCAAGATTTGACCCGCAAGCAAGGAAAACGGTCTCTCTGATCGGAGGAGCATTGAGAAGTACATGGCAGCGGCACGGAAAAGTGCGGCGGACCTGAAATCATTCGCGTATAAGAGTGTGCCTGGGAGTGCTTCGGGGAAAGGAAAGATGGCGGCACCATGTGCAGTAAGCATGGGAGAGGCAGGTGGCTCGGATCCGGGCGGCACACCACCCCGAGAGAGTGAAATTGCCTTGCTCAAAGGAGAGTTACAAGGATGGTTCGCAGCCCTGCGGCAGGACCTGGCCCACTTTAAATCAGAAGCTCGGAATTGGATCGAGGAGCTGAAAACTGAAGTGAAAGAGGTGGGCCAGCGACTGGGGGACGTGGAGACAAAAATGGAGGAGCACGAGGACAGTATTAAAAACCTCCAAGACAAACTGGAGGGGACCCTTGGGGAGCAAGAAGATCTATAGTCTAAATTGGAGGATCTTGAAAACAGATCCCGCAGATCTAACATCAGGATCCGTGGTGTACCGGAGACAAAGGAGAAAGAGGATTGTGAGAAGATAGTGGAACAGTTGGGCCGCCAGATCATGGAACAAGCGGGTGAGATGGATGCCACCATGTGCTGGCGGATAGATCAGGCACATCGCGCATTAGGCCCGAAGACGGACGGGCGGACGAGGGATATCATAGCCTGTTTTCATGAATATGCTACAAAGAACGCGGTGGTCTCGGCGGCGAGGAAGCTCACGGAAGTGCAGTGGGCTAACCACAGAGTGGAGATCTATGCGGACCTGTCGGCCATCACTATGCGAAAGCGGAGGGAGATGGCTGGTCTTACGAAAAGACTCCGGGAGGAGAATATTAAATATAAGTGGACTTTTCCTTTTGGACTGTCTTTCACTTTGAAAGGGGTCTCCTCCTATATCCGTACAGTGGCGGAGGCTAAGGAGGTGATGAAGAGTGCAGGATGGCTGAAGGACCCGGGCAGCTCTGGCAGTACCTTGGGGAAGCGCCAGGACGAGGAGAATTGGTGGCGGCGGACGTCCCAGGGAGAGAAGCACCTGCGGCGGCAGCGGGGGATTCCGGGACCTCTGGGCAATCGCTGATGGATTTTGGACTGTCTGATCATGGACTATACTTAACGGGCTTGTATGGGGCTGTGTGGGGCGTGTGTAGTGATGGGCCGTGAGTGGGGGCTGTGATGGAAGGAGTGGGCTGCGGGGGTGTGTGTGCGGAACGTGCTGGTGGGTGGGGGGAGAATGTTATAGAATGCAAGATGGGAGAGGGGCTAAGAGCGAGATGTTTGTGTGATTGTGTGAGCTGCTGCTTGGTTCTGTGAGTCATGCCTTACATTAATGGCGGAGAAGGGGGTGGAAGGTTACCGGGCAGGGGGGAGGGGGGGAATGAGGGGGAGGGGGGGTTGCGGGGGAGGGAGGGGAATCCTACTGAACCACATCCACCTAAGGGGCTTCTGATGTGGCGTCCTAATGGATAAGCTGCGGGTGTTGACATTAAATGTCAGAGGGCTGAACTCCCCGGTTAAGCGCCAACGGATGTATAAGGAAATGCAGAGACTTAGGGGGGACATTGTCTTTGTACAAGAGACTCATTTACGTAGAGTCGATGAATGGAGGGTGTCCAATGGGAAATACCAGGGGAGGTGGTTTGCATCGAATAGACTAGAAAATAAAAAGGCGGGGGTGGTTATTATGCTCAGCGGGAAAGTTCGGTATATGGACAGCGTGGTCTCTCGGGATAAAGGGGGGCGTTTTTTAATGCTTAAGCTAAAGATGTACGAACAATGGGTTACTTTGGTGAATATCTATGGGCCGAATACGGCACAGGGGGGCTTCTTTGAGGAGTTGACCTCCTGTGTAGAGAAATTTGCAGAAGGGCAGGTGATCATGGGGGGCGATTTTAACCTGACCCTCAATCCTCATTTGGATAACTCCCCAGGGCGGGGGGACGGTGGGATGCGTCACCGAAGAGTGTTGAAGCTCATGGGAGAAAACTTGGGGATCCAGGATACGTGGAGGGAGTTGAGGGGCCGGGAGAGGGCATTTACTTTTTACTCCCCGGTGCATCAATCCCTTTCCCGGTTGGATATGATTTGGGTGTCCAAGACTTTGATATCAGCGGTACAGCAATGTGAAATTGAGGAGAGGGTGTGGACAGATCACTCTCCGGTTTGGATAGAGTGGGAGGTGGGTGAGGGTGGATCGGGGAGGAAGAGGTGGATGCTCAATGAAGCCCTATTGGAAGACCTAGAAATTAGGCAAAAGACGAAGCGGGCTATTACCAAATATCTTATCTTTAATGACCGGGACAACTGCCCCATTGGCACTTTGTGGGAGTGTTTAAAGGTGGTGGTCAGGGGAGCCTTGATCTCAATAGGGACGTATGAGAAAAAACGTAAAGAGCAGCACAAGGAAACTTTGCGGGGTACGATTAAGGGATTGGAGCAACTCCAACAGGATAAGGAGCTGGGAGAGGAACAGCTTAAAACTCTATGGGACGCACGGAGAGAGTTGGGGGATATTGAACTCGCGGAGATTCGATTCGCGCAGGATCGACTTAGGCAAGACTATTTTGAACATGGGAACAAACCCTCGAGATGGCTTGCGTTCCGGCTGAAACAACGTCAGCGGCGGAACTGGATTACAAAAATCCGGGATGCAGGGGGGCGGGAGGTGCGAACGGGGGCACTGATTAAAAAACAGTTTGTTCAATTTTATAAGCAGTTATATGCGGCGGAAGATACCTGCCCCAGGACAGTGATTGCGGAGTATTTACATACTCAACTACCGACATTGTCGGAGGCCGAGGCAGATCTGCTTTCCAGGCCCATTACGGAGGGGGAAGTGGGAGAGGCGATTAAAGTTTTACCAATGCATAAGGCCCCGGGGATGGATGGCTTCTCCAATAAATTTTACAAGATCTTTGTGGAGGAGGTGTGTGGCCCATTAACCAGATTATATAACTCTTTTGGGGATGGGGGGGCTCTACCTGAGTCCTTGCGTATGGCAGGGATTACAGTGTTACCTAAAGAGGGGAAAGACCCCAATTTATGTGGCTCCTACCGACCCATTTCCCTTTTGGGGACGGACTTTAAGATATTTTCTAAGATATTGGCGAATAGGCTACTTCCCTTTATGCCGCGCCTGGTGCATGAGAACCAGGGGTGTTTTGTTCCCGGCAGGCAGACCATGGATAATATCCGGAAGGTGTTGAATGCAATTTGGAGGGGGAAGACAAGTGGAACCCCGATGTTGTTATTAACTATAGATGCTGAGAAGGCGTTCGATCGCGTGTCCTGGCCCTATCTACTTCAGGTTCTGGAACGCTTGGGGTTTGGGGGGGTTTACCTTAATTGGATTAGGGCTATTTACACCAAGCCCCGGACTCAAATTCACATCAATGGGGAGTACTCAGAGGCTTTTGAACTGCAGAGGGGTACCCGGCAGGGTTGCCCGCTCTCGCCCCTGCTCTTTGTACTATCTATGGAACCTCTGGCCCGAAGGGTACGTGAGTGTGCTGCGGTAAAAGGGGTTAGAGGGGGGGGGGGGGTATGGAGAATAAATTGTCTATGTTTGCAGACGATTTGCTGTTTATTCTGACTGACCCTGAAGGCTCCTTAGGGGCGGTCTATAGTTTGTTGCAGGAATTTGGGGCCATCTCGGGGTTTCGTTTGAATGCTACCAAATCTGAGGTCCTCAATATTTCTATTGAGGCAGAGCTGCAACTGAGACTGCAGAGCAAGTTCCCCTTTAAGTGGGCTAAACATAGTGTAAAATACTTGGGAATTTATCTCACAGCTAAAGAAGGGGACTTGGGAAGAGTGAATTTTGGGGCTATGGAACGGAAAATGCAGAGAGAGTTGGAGCGCTGGGAGAGTAAAAAACTATCCTGGCTGGGGAGGATAGCGGCCCTTAAAATGATGGTGTTACCGCAGTGGGTATACCTGTTCCGGGCTTTACCAGTGGCAGTGGATAAGGCCTTCCTGACCCGAATGCAGGGGGCCCTTATGAAATTTATTGGGGGAGGGAAGAGATCACGCATTGCATGGGCTACCCTCACTAAGAGTAAGAAGCATGGAGGGATGGCCGTGCCTGACCTACATAGATATCTGGAGGCCGCACACCTTGCTGCGGTGGCGGATTGGGGGAAGGAGGAGGGGAAAGAGTGGGTGCGGATGGAGGCGGATGAGGTCCAGGAAGGGACCATAGGGAATTGGATCTGGTTGCCCCAAGGGACGGTGCGGGGGGGGGGGAAGGGAGGGTAACCCCTATGTGTACAGGACCTGGTGCCTTTGGCATAAATGGAAACGTCGCTGGCTGGGTCCTGCTGGTGTCTCCCGGTTGATACCAATTGTCGATAATCCGGACTTTCCACCTGCGGTGGGGCATAGTGAGTTTAAGAAATGGGCTTTAAATGGGCTCACCCATGTGGGCCAACTTTTGGATGGGGTAAAGGTCAAGGGGTTCCCAGCCCTTCGACAGCAATATGGGTTGGAGCCCGGGCAATTGTTTCACTATCACCAGGTGTGTCACTATTTGAAACACCGGATCCTTCCCCACCTAGCACCAGACCCAGTGGCTGTTGAAAGGTTGTTCATGATGGGGCACTCCAAAAAGCTCCTGTCTTTCTTCTATCAGTTGATGGAGCAGGACAGCCAGGTGGGGAATTTTCGGGAACAGTGGGAGCGAGACCTGGGGGTGCGGTGGGGAGAGGCTCAATGGGACTATATTTTCCAACACCGAACGAAGGGTCTGATGGCAGCTAATTTTATGGAAAATAATTATAAATTGCTGTACCGCTGGCATCTGACTCCTGCGAAATTGCAGGCTATGTACCATACTCAGTCTGACAGGTGTTGGAGGGGATGTGGGGAGAGGGGCACTTATCTGCATATTTGGTGATCTTGTCCCCGGGTGGTGGGACGGTGGGGGGAGGTTTTTGAGCGATTTGGTAGCATCCTGGGGAAAACGATAGACCCACAACTGGCTACGGCTTTACTTGGGGCCCCTCTGGGAAACCTCACTCAGGTGGAGAGTGCGTGGGTGTCCTTGGGCTGTACGGTGTTCCGTGTGCTGCTGGGCCGCCACTGGAGGCAGCAGACAGTGCCAACATTGGGGGAATTTGAGGCATCACTCGCTCAGGCTTATTTGTTGAGTAAGTTAACGGCGACCAAGAATAACTGCATGCCGAAATTTACTAAAACCTGGGAGGCATACATCACATGGATGTCTAGTATTTAGTGGTACGGGATGAAGGCGGTAGGATGTGGGGGGGGGGGGCGGGGGGGGAGGTATTGGGGGGGGGGAGTTAAGGATATTATATATAGCGAAGGTTTTACTTGGGATACATTTGGGTATTGATATGGATGAGCCAAAGGATGGCGATTGACATGTTTTCAGTGGCATTGATCACAAATGTTCTGTATTGATTTATAAAGTATAAATTAAAAAAAAAAAATCTTTGTTAGTGATATTGCGGAAGGGCTGCCGGGTAAGGTTTGCCTCTTTGCGGATGATACCAAAATCTGCAATAGAGTAGACACATAGGAATGAGTAGATAACATGAGGACGGATCTACCTAAGCTTGAAGAATGGTCTAGAATTTGTCAGCTGAAATTTAATGTTAAAAAATACAGGGTCATGCATTTGGGCTGCAAAACTCCAAAGGAGTGGTACAGTGTAGTGGATAAGGTACTTCTGTCTACAGCAGAAGAGTTCGACCTGGGCGTAATTGTGTTTGATGATCTTAAAGTAGCTAAACAGATAGAAAAGGCAACTGCGAAAGCCAGAAGGATGCTTGGGTGTATAGGGAGAGGAATGGTCAGCAGAAAAAAAGAGGGTGATATTGCCTCTGTATAAGTCTCTGGTGCAACTTCATTTGGAGTATTTTGTGCAATTCTGGAGACCGCACCTTCATAAGGATATAGGCAGGTTGGAGTCGGTGCAGAAGGTGGCTACTAAAATGATTAATGACCTTCATTATGAAACATATGAGGAGAGACTTAAATTTCCTAATATGTATACTTTAGAGGGAAGGCGGGATAGGGGAGATATGATAGAGACATTTAAATACCTCCGTGGCTTAAATGCACAAGTGGATCTCTTTCAATTGAAGGCAATCTCTGCTACGAGAGTACATAGGATGAGGATAAAAAGAGACTCAGGAGTAATATGTGGAAATATTTCTTTACGGAAAGAGTGATAGATGTGTGGAATAGTCTCCCAGTAGAGGTGGTAGAGATGCGGACAGTGTCTGAATTCAAAAGAGCATGGGACAAACGCAGAGGATCTCTAAGAGAAAAGAGGAACCTTTGTAGTGGTTGATATGGAAGGGCAGACTAGATAGGCCATGTGGTCTTTCACTGCCGTCATGTTTCTATGCACCCAAACATCCTTCTGGCTCTTACAATTGTCTTCTAGATGTTTGGCCACCTTAAGATCTTCAGAAGTAGTCAACCTAGTCCTGCCTTTCTTTCATGGACAGAAGTACTTCACCCCCTATACTGTACAGCCCAAATGCCTGAGCCTGATTTTTTAGCAATAACTCTCAGCTGCCAAATTCTCAGCCATTCTTCATGATTTCCTAGATCCCTCCTAATGTTTTCTACGCCTTCGCTGCCGTACCCTATTGCAGCGGCAAACCTTACCCGAATGTCCTTCTGCAATATCACTTATTAAAATGTTAAAAGGGACCAGATGAAGGAGTGATCCCTCATGCTTCTTCAGAATGAACCAGTAACCCATTGTTGCCTTCCAGCCAACCTGTTCCTAACCCAGTGGGAGGCAGCAAAGGGCATTGGGAAATAGAAGGTACTTTTGCTGAGGCGTGTTAAGTTATTTTTTTTTTAGCAACTGCAATGTTTTTGTATAGATAGAGTTAGGTCAGGAATAGCGGGTAAGTCACAGAAGCAATCCCTACTTATCAGGGAACAAAAATGGATTTTTACTTTAAAATCGGTGATACCCGATGGTCTTAATACTAACATAGATTGGACATCTTGTATGTAGGGATTGGTAAGGGAAGTGATTTATGAATGAGAGAGAGGGAAATGTAGGGTAGTATATATATATATATATATATATAGATATAGATATATAAACATTTTTTGGTTCGAGATCAATTTGATTAGAGAAAGTTGATAATAAGTAACTATAAGAAGGTAGAAGAGATTCATCTTATTGAATGAGAGTATTTGAACTATTGATTTAGTGATATTAGCGGTTTGGTTGACGTCATTTGAGGGCAGGTTTGTAAGTCATCAACTGATTGACTGAGGGAAGGTTTAAAACTGGAAGTAGTAACTCCCTACCCGCATGTGCGGCGTTTTTTCACAACCAAGCTGGATGAGTTTAATGAAACGTATGCAGCATCATTCTGTTTTTAGGTAGGTGATTGGTTCAGTATAGTTACAATACTATATAGGAGGACTTATATAAAGGAGTTTGGGAATAGTTTGATTGTGAGCGGTTATTTACATGAGTTTTTGTTTTATAGAGATAGACGTGAATAGCAATCCCCTGAGGAAACTTGCAAACATGAAACGCGACGGAGGCGCTTAGGAAAGGCGTTGGGATATGAGCTAACAGTATTGTTGGAGTGAAGTTGGAGCTTGAAGTTTGAAGATACCACTGAAACATAAGCTAAGCATAATGTGGAATTGTGTTTGCAATAAGAGATAGGAGTTACTGAGAATTTCTCAAGAGCAGTATTTTTATCGAGTGGAAAGTAGTGGTTCAGCAGCTTCACATGTTAACACTCTTTTAAAATCACAATAGATATAGGCTGTTAAAGGTCATTGATGTTAATGGGCACAAGAGTTAGACACTCAATAAGTCTAAAAAACAAGTGCCACAAAGTCCAAGACCTTTTACAATGTGAAGTAATAACCATAAGAGAGGGAAAGTTTGGAAGAGATCCAGACCCTTTGATGTTAGAATTGAGTGATTTTTCACTTTGAACTTTTGACAAAGATAACACTCAGAGAAATAGACCACTAATAGTTGTTTCATCACAAGAATGGATGGTCAAATAGTTTGGGAGGCGTGTTAAGGGCAGCCCTGCTAACGGTGCTTGAATGAGTGATAATCTCTGTGGTTTATGATATATACATCTTCCTGGTTTTTGCTTATATGGAGGGTGATGCAGAAAGCTTAGCGCGGGCTTTACGAACCCCTAACGCCACGTTTAAGCACTTTTAACGATCCTGCAAATGCAGGAAACAGACGTAAACGCTGGTGGAAAAACTGGTGCCCAACTAATGCCACACGTAGTTAAAAGAACTTCAATTATTTAAATCTATTATAATTAGCCTGGCTGGTATGCAAATCATAGCTACGCCCAGTGCAGAGACAGGCAGAGACTGGGGTAGAGATTTCGCAACCAGCCACAGCACAAAAAGTTTTACTTCGGGATATTAGTAGAAGTAAACCTACTACTACTACTGAGCATTTGTATAGCGCTACAAGTCATACGCAGCGCTGCACAGACAGGTAAGAGACAGTCCCTGCTCATCAGAGCTTACAATCTAGTCAAGACAAACACAGAAGGTGTAGGCAGGGATAAAACTAGGGGAAAGAAAAAGGAGATCAGGTGAGTCAAGATCCAAAAGCAGCAGCAAAGAGGCGAGTTTTCAGCCTGGATTTGAAGAGGATTAGAGAGGGTGCCTGGCGTATAGACACAGGTAGTTTGTTCCAGGCGTAAGGCGCAGCAAGGTGAAAGGCGCGAAGTCTGGAGTTAGCAGTAGACGAGAAGGGCGCAGATATACAGCACTAGATTCCCTTTAACCCCCTTCCCCCGATCACCTAACCATCCCTAGCGCCCCCCCCCCTCTTTTATCTGACCCTCGCTTCAATAACCCCCTAACCGATGCCCCCTGGGACAAGTAGAACTACCACCACCCCCAAGAGACACTCCTACATTCTAATCTACCTTATTGTGTCTAGGGTGCTGATACAGGACCAGCTACGACAGGAAAGTAATCTGTATTTGCAAGCATTAACCTGCTAGGAAATTTTTTCAAAATCTTGGGAAAGAGTAAGTTTTGGGTTAAACTGATGAAATCTGTAGCTATGTAATTCTATGTTTATTAATATGGTTAGTCACAGGATAGCTTAACGATCAAACTTTGTTAGTACGAATTTCCCACGTCTCACCCCAAACTCAATCTTTGGTGTTAGGATATGAAGGAATTTTATTTTTTCAATTTATTCTTTACTGAAATTTCACATACATTTCAAAAAGAAACATATGCAAGAAAATACTCACATTTGAACAACCACACATAACGAAAAAACAAGAAACAGGCAATACTATCCAAGTTTCCTAGCCTGCATTAAGAGGGAAAAAGGATCTAAAACCGAAGGGACCAAATATACATCCCAAAAAACTAAGAGCCATGCTAACACATATGCAATAAATGAAAGAAAACCCCCCCAGAAAAACATAGGCAAGGAGAGCGTTCAATACCATAGATGAAATGCAGTAATCACTAATTAATTCGCTCACTAAGTCAAAAAGGCTTCTAGTTTAATTGGATCAATAAACACAATATGCTTACCCTGAAACATCACAAGACATTTACAGGGGAAGCACAAATAAAAAGTAGCCCCTTTAGCCAAAACTCTAGGTTTCAAAATTGAAAATGATTAATGACAGGCCTGAGTAAGGCGAGAAACAATCGGGGAAAAATTTAACCAGTTGACAACAAAAGGGTACTTCCTTCTTAAGAAACTGGACATTACCACATTTTTAGCTAACATATTTAAGGTAACCACTCGAGTAGCACGGCTACAAATTTCATCCTGCAATAATTCCAAAAATTTTGAAAGATTCAAACTAGAAGCATTCTCAACTCATTATAAGCAACACCCTCTAACGTGCGTCCCCGACAGTAGTTTGATGGCTCCGGGTGCTTTCCCCGATGCCTAGATCATCTCCTCCTCAGATGATCAGGCATCGGGAAAAGCCCCAGAAGCCATGAAAATACTGTGGTGGGCTGTGCCTGACAATAAAATTATCCCTGGTGGTCTAGCGGTGGCATCGGGGGCCTTTCCCAATGCCACGATCGTCTCCCAATGCCATCAAAATTCTGTCGGGGCTGCTATGCAGATTAGACAAGTGGTGCCCGGAGAGCATGTGTTGGGCTTGCTCTCCCAGTTTAATGCTGCGATGGCTCATGTGCATGGTTAAGGCGGGGGTCATTTGCATGCCCTATCTTTGCAGCATCCGTCATTAAAAATATGTATTGTGGGGCCGCATTAATGTCGTCTTCAGTGCGCTTCTAGTGCTGGTTTTCTGCATCAGCCTGATGGTGCGGTGACTACATTCTCTGCTTGTTATAGCCAGGAACTTCTAGCCAGGGCCGAACTTTGGATGTGCCAGATGGAAAACCCCTGCTTCACATGTGAGGAAGGAAAAGGAGAGAGAGACTCTAGTCTTTACTTTTCCTCCCACCTCTTTGTCTTCTTTTGACGTATTAATCTATGACTGCAGTTGGCTGGGTACACGGAGTCTGACATATCTGTAGAAGTCAATGCAGGGATTGCTTCTAGCTTCAACCTGCCACAGTCATCATACAAGTGTCAAGGCTCCTGCAACAGCAGCTGAACCTCCCCCAATCTCCATTCTGCTCACCGACATTCACGTCTAGAAAACGAGGTTACTTACCTGTAACGGGAGTTCTCTGTGGACAGCAGGATAAGTCAGCCACACCTGGTGACGTCCTCTGGGTGGCGCCCTGCATACGGAAGTGCTCTCCAGAGCTCAGAAAGGTGAGCCTTTCTGAGCATGCCCAGGTAGCCCACCTTACCGGTCCGCCCCCTAGCCCGACCAGTGCGTTCCTAGCTAGCTAGATTCCGGCTAGGGAGCGGCTCCGTCAAGCTGACCTCCTCCAGGGAAGGTGGGTGGGATTGTGTGGCTGACTTAACCTGCTGTCCACGGAGAACTCCCGTTACAGGTAAGTAACCTTGTTTTCTCCATGGATCAGCAGGATTGCGTCAGCCACACCTGGTGCCTCCCTAGCTGCTAGCGCAAGCTGAGGTGGAGGAGTAAGCATACCTAGTCAATCAGGAGTTCGTCAGGCATTACTTAAGTAGTGCAATACCGCTTTTATTGCAGCCAATTGTGTGCGAAGTAACAAGTTGTGCAAACAGCGTAACATAACAAGGTGCAAACACAGCAACAGGTTGTGCAACAGTGCAATCAAACAGTGCAATACAACGTAGACAGGCGACAGTAGCCTGCCGTGTAATTGGAGTCCAGAACTAGAAGGCTTGTGCGGCCCCTCCGTTGCAGCGGAGAGGACGGCTGTTCCGAGGGCATAGTCCTCCTGAGCCATGAGATCGAGGCAGTAGTGTCTCTGGAACGTGTGCGGGGAGGACCATGTGGCCGCTCTGCAGATGTCCCTCAGCGGGACAGAGCGAAGGTTGGCCAATGAGGTGGCAAGTGCCCTGAGTTTGTGAGGGCCCACTTTTGGCAGTTCTTGGGTGCCTGTAGGGTCGAGACAATAGGAGACGCAGCAGGCGACCCAGTGGGAGAGGGTCCTCTTGTTGACAGGCCTACCAGGCCTGTTGGGGTCGAAGGATATGAACAACTGCTCACCTTTGCGAGTGGGCTGTGTTCTTTGCAGGTAAATCCGGAGGGCCCGGAGACAGTCTAGAGTGTGCAGGCGTCTTTCATCCTCTGATGCATGCGGCTCCGGGAAGAAAGAAGGGAGCTCTATGGACTGATTGACGTGGAAAGCAGATGCTACTTTGGGTACGAACCTTGGGTTGGTTCTCAAGGACGCGCGGTCCTGGTGCAACTGCGTGTAAGGGGGGTGCGACACTAGCGCTTGCAGTTCGCTGATTCTCCTGGCAGATGTTATGGTTACTAGAAACAATGTCTTCCAGGAGACATACTTCATTTCCGCGGACTCCAGTGGCTCGAAGGGATCCCGTGTCAGACGCAAGAGGACAGTGTTGAGGTCCCAGGGTGGAACGGGGTGTCTGATCGGGGGTTTCAGATTCGTGAGTCCCTTCATAAAGCGGGTTGTCAAGGGCAGTGCCGCGATAGAGCTGGCCCCTTTTGGCGGGGCGTGAAAAGCAGCTATCACAGAGAGGTGTACCCTAATGGATTGTGTTTTCAGGCCAAGGTCAGATAGAGAGGTAAGGTACTGTAGGACATTTGGAAGCGGACAAGTGGTGGGCTCAAGCCCTTGTGCTGCACACCAGATGCTGAACCTTTTCCACTTGAGGCCATAGGATTTTCTGGTAGAGGGTCTTCTGGCCGCCAGGACCACATCCTGCACCTCTGTGGGTAGTTGGAGTGTGGAAAGTCTCAGCCGTTCAACCTCCAGGCAGTGAGAGCTAGGGCTTGGAGGTTGGGGTGTCTCGTCTTGTCTTCGTCCTGCGTGAGTAGGTCTGGTCCGAGGGGCAGGCGCTTCGGTTTCCCTTGTGCTAGGCGTTGGAGAAGGGCAAACCACATCTGGCGGGGCCAGTGGGGGGCCACTAGAATGGCGCATGCTTTGTCTCGAACGATCCACTGAAGTGTCACAGGGATGAGAGGGGTCGGCAGGAAGGCATACACCAGAGACCACTCCCCCCAGCACACGTTGAATGCATCCGCTGCCAACCTTTTGTCTGACGGGTGTCTGGAGCAGAATAGAGGGCATTTTGTGTTCTGCTCTGTGGCGAATAAGTCGAGCTCGGGAATCCCCAGTGGTGGAAGAGACTGTCGGCGACTTCCGGGAGGAGAGACCACTCGTGCAGTTTCAGCTGTCTGCTTAGCTTGTCTGCCAAGGTGTTCTGGTCCACAGGTAGGTAGGAGGCTCGGAGACTGCACCAGTTCCTCAGGGCCAGGGACCATATCTGCAGCACTTCCCTGCAGAGGGCACGAGAGGCCGTGCCCCCTTGCTTGTTGACGTAGAACATGGCCACCTGATTGTCCATCTGGATGAGGACAGACGTCCTGCGCACGTGTGTTAGGAACGCTTTGAGAGCGTATCTGATGGCCCTTAGCTCTAGGAGGTTGATGTGCAGGAGTTTCTCTTGCTGCGACCAGGCTCCCTGCGTGCTGAATTGCAGAATGTGAGCACCCCAGCCTGAGTTGGATGCGTCCGTGGTTAAGGTCACTTGGTGCTCGTGCGGATGTATGTCCTTTCCTCCTGAGAGGTTCTCCGGAACTGTCCACCAGTGTAGTTGAGTCTTGATCTTGGGGAACATTGGGATGCGAGAGGAGAGGGGTTGCGAGTGTTGGTTCCATTGGGTACGTAGATGCCATTGGAGTGCCCGCATCCTCAATCTCACAATTGGGACAACTGAAGTTGTGGTGGCCTAGGAGATGTAGGATGGACCTCACCGAAGAGGTCCCTACAGAGGCCAAGCTGGACGCAAGGGAGGTGATAGCAACCAGTCTACGTTCGGGAAGGTATGCCTGCGAGAGTTTGGTGTCGATCATGGCTCTGATGAATTCCAGCCTCTGGGAAGGCGTGCGGTGTGACTTGTTGAAGTTGATAACGAACCCCAGGGAGGAGATCAGGGACTCGTTTATCCGCAGAGACTCCTGAAGCTCCATTGCCGAGGGGGCTGTGAGGAGCCAGTTGTCCAGGTACAGAAATATGGATATGTTCCGCTTGCGGAGATGTGCTTCAGCTATGGCCACACACTTCGTGAAGACCCGTGGTGCTGGCGATAGGCCGAAGGGAAGAACTTTGTACTGGTAGTGTTGTCCCAACACTTTGAAGTGGAGGTACTTCCTGTGCGATCTGTGGATACGGATGTGAGTGTAGGCGTCCTGTAGGTCCAGGGATGCCATCCAGTCGCCGGGTTGGATCAGGGGTAGGATGGAGTTGAGAGAGTACATCCTGAACCTCTCTTTGATGATGAACTTGTTTAGCTTGCGGAGGTTGAGGATGGGGCGGACACCGCCTGTCCTTTTGGGAATGAGGAAGTATCTGGAGTAGAAGCCAGAGTTTATTTCGGCCGAGGGTACCTGCTCTATGGCATTGGAGGTTAGCAGGTGCAGCAACTCTGCGGCCATGGCTAGGCGCAGGTGCAGGGGTGTGTCGCTGATGGGATGAGTGCGTTAGTGAGGTGTCATAACAAAATGCATGCGGTAACCTTCCCGCACAATCTGCAGAACCCAGGAGTCTGAGGAGATGCGCCGCCACTCTGGCAGGAAGTGTGTCAGGCGACCCCCGATCCGGGTGGGCGCCAGTGAATAGTTGTCAAAAGGATGGTCCAACTTTGGTAGAGGGTGGGTTGTTGCTCTTCTTCTGTTTCCGGTCCCGCTGGGAGTTGCGCTGCTGTGAGGGACCGCGATAGGAGTTGCTTTTATACTTGTTGTATTGCCATCTCCTATTGGAGGAGTACTTCTTGTTGGAGTCGTAGTAAGACTTCCTCTGGAAATTGTTCTTCCGGGTTCCGCTGTTGTGCTCGAACCCGTCCTCTGCCAGGGTTTGCAGAGTGGTGCAATGCTCCTTCATATCATTGACTGCGTCCTTGACTTTGTCCCCAAAGAGCGATTCACCCGTGCAGGGCGCATCCGCGATACCGTCGTGGGTGTCCTCGCGCAGGCCTGAGGCCCTCAGCCACGCCCATCGCCTCGCTGAGATAGCCGTGCCGGCCGTTCACAGAGCTGTATTGAAAGAAGCAAAGGTCGTGCTGGCCAGGTGTTTGCTGCACTCTGACATATCCAAGAGGGCGCTGGACATTGGCGCCTGAGATTCTTTGGGAAGGGACACGACGCTGGTCTTGAATGTCGCCATGCAAGCGTCCAGGAAAAGGACTTGCTGGAATTGATGCGCCGCTATTCTAGCGCTGAGCATAGCCCCTTGGAATACTTTTTTTCCAATGTCATCAAGAAGCTTGTGGTCCCGGCCCGGGGGACTGTTGGCGTGAGTGCATGAGACTTAATGTGCTTGAGCGCTGAAGACACGACAATGGACTTGTGCGGCAGCTGGGGTTGTGAGAATCCTGGTACAGGCTTCACTTGATACTTGGAGTTGAGCCGCCTGGGAAATGGTCGGCCGGATGCTGGTGTCTGCCATAGTCACAAGTGGTTGTCCAGGAGCGTTTGGTGGACGGGCAGCGCGAAAGCAGATTTTTGTGTTGCGAGGTATTTCAGAACCTCAGGGACTGGTTCCCCTTTCTCTTCCGAGACATTCAGAGCTAAGGTAGAGGCAAGTTTGTTTAGGAATTTGGGGTATGTGAGATCCTCCGGGGGGTGGATCCTCCCTCTCCACGGATTGCCTCTTCTCTGAGTTCGTATGCTCCAGGGAAGCAGACCCCACCACCGCTGCTTCGATGTCGTGATCCTCGGCTGTGCTGTCTGAAGACGGATTTCCCAGGTCCGGATCAGGCGAGGGTTTCCGGGGGGGGGGGGGGCTCTGGCCCTCTCGTTGGGGGTGGATGTATGGTTTTCCATGGGCGTTGTAGAGGCAGACTGCCTAACAAGCTGAGATAGTAGATTGATGATTGCTGAAGAACTGTTGTGGCTGGATCTGCTGGATCTGCTGCGGTGGCGTTTGTTAGGGCTGTAGGAACTTGAAAGGCTCCTGTGTCTGTCCTTGTGGCTACGGCGATGACCTTCGCGGCCTCTGCGGCGTTGGGAGTGGTGGCGGTGTTGCTGGGAACTTTGGCGGCGTTTTGAGCAATGGGCCCTGTGACTGGAATCGCTGCTGCTGCCAGTGGACCTGCTGTGCCTGGTTCCTTTGGCCTGTTTCCTGACACGATGTGTCCTGCAGACCGAGGCACTCCTAGTGTGCTTGTCAGCATTGTGTCGCGGTGCTCTGGTGCCTAAAGTGTTAACAGCGCTGATCAGGCTTCCCAGGGTGGTCTGCAGAGGGTGTGGGTGTGCTCCGTCACTTGAGGCACTTGTGCTGCGCCTGTCAGCGATCTGCTGAAGCTGCGGGTGTGCTCCGTCGCTTGAGACACTTCTGCTGCACCTGTGAGCAATCTGCTGAAGCTGCGGGTGTGCTCCGCCGCTTGAGGCACTTCTGCTGTGCCTGTCAGCGCTGTGGCGTGTTGCTCCGGTGCCGATGGAATCATCGGCGCTGATCTGGCTCGCCGGTCTGGTCAGCTGAGGGGGCGAAGCTAGCGCAGAGCTTGAGGGATGGCGCCGGGAGCTGGCTTCCTCAACTCTGCGCTGCTCTGTGCACCGAGGAACAGTAGCCCCGCCCTCCAGGGGGGTGGAGTTGGAGGACTGATGCCAAGTCTGGGAGGACTGAAGCCCATCACCATTTTGAGCAGCATGGCCAGCGTGGCTGCGCTTGGAGGACTTTGATCGGGATGTAGCCTCTGCCAACTTGAGCCCCGAGGAGTCCAGATATGCCAGGGATGTCTGAACATGCGTCGGAGGCATGGAGGGGGCATCCATGGCATGGCAGGGGATGGAGGCCGCAACGGGCGCATCCGGAGCCGGCAACACAGCAACAGTCTCCAAGGTACTTGCATTTGCTGACAGATAGTCCTACAGGGCATTATTTCTGATTCTTCGAGCTCTTGGGGACATTCTACCACAGCGAGTACAGTCATCCACTTTGTGGTTAGGGCCCAAACAGCGCAAGCAGATGTCGTGGGTGTCTGCGCTGCTCATTTTCCGCTTGCAGTGGAGGCATTTTTTAAAGCCAGGTTTCGGCATCGTGGTTGCTTGATCGTAGTTGCTTGATCGTGATCCGTTGAACGTTAGGAGAAGAAAGATGGTGTAGGAGAGCAGGGTCCGTCTTGCTGGCAAGGCGGAAGGAAGAATACTGGCCGGGCTAGGGGTCGGACCGGTAAGGTGGGCTACCTGGGCATGCTCAGAAAGGTTCACCTTTCTGAGCTCTGGAGAGCACTTCCGTATGCATGGCGCCGCCCGGAGGACGTCACCAGGTGTGGCTGACGCAATCCTGCTGATCCATGGAGAATAACTGCCACCCTGGGATTACAGATATAAGAACATAACCACAAATGATTCATGGAAATTGCGGTATAAAAATTATTGTTAAATAAATAAATAACATAAGATATGCCATACTGGGTCAGACCAAGGTCCATCAAGCCCAGTATCCTGTTTCCAGCAGTGGCCAATCTAGGTCATAAGTACCTAGCAGTTTCCCCAAAAGACACAGGTTCCACAATGCTTGTAATGGGTCAAGCAGTGATATCCTGGGTCCCTTCTAATAATGGTTTATGGACCTTTCTTCCAGGAACTTGTCCAAACCTTTTTTAAACCCAGCTACACAAACAGCTTTTACTACATCCTCCGGTAACAAATTCCAGAGTTTGATGACACGTTGAGTGAAAAAATATTTTCTCTTAATAGTCTTAAATAGGTTACCCTGTAGCTTCATTGCATGTCTCCTAGTCTTTTTATATTCTGATGACATAAACAATCAATCTACATTTACCTGTTCCACTCCAATCATTAATTTATAGACTTCTATCATATCTCCCCTCAGCCGTCTCTTTTCCACATTGAAGAGCCCTAACCTTTTTTAGCCTCTCTTCATAGGAGTATCCTTCCATCCCCTTTACCACTTTGGTGGCTCTTCTCTGTACCTTTTCTAATAACGCTATATCCTTTTTAAGATACGGCGACCAGAATTGCACACAATATTCAAGGTGCGGTCTCGCCATGGAACGATATAGAGGCATTATAACATCCTTTGTTTTATTCTCCATTCCTTTCCTTATGATTCCTAGCATTCTATTTGCTCTCTTGGCCCTCGCTGCTGCCTAGGCTGTGCCTGTCCAGCATATGTGTGTATATGGGTGGGTGGGTGCAGCACTGCTGCTGTCTGGGCTGTGCCTGTCTGGCATACGTGTGTGTGTGTGTATTTTTATTTTTTTTAATGTTTATGTTTATTTTATTTGATATACCACCTTTCAATAAAAAACAAAGCGGTGTACAATTTCATAATTACAAAGAGGGTCAATGGCCGAGAAAATGAAAAGAAGTTACAATAAATGACAGGACAGAAGATAGTACAATCAAGCATAGCAGACAGAAGGCGTGGACAAGACTGAAAGAGAGGGAGACACAGGATCACATGGGGGGAGTAGGAGGTCAAATGCAGAGGAGAATAGATAGGTTTTTAAGCAGGTTTTAAAAGTGCTGTGGTTTTGCTCCAGTCTAAGGGAGTTTGGTAGGGAATTCCAGAGTGCGGGTCCAGCCAAGAAAAAGGCAGAAGTGCGGGTTGATTGTAAATGGGCGCGAGCAGGAGAGGGAAGGTGAAGGGGATTTATGTGCATTGACCGGAGAGAACGACTGGGAGTGTGAGACTGAATGAGATCCGCCAAATATTGTGGGGTGTGAGTGTAAACAACCTGATGGACCAAGGTGAGAAGTTTAAAGTGATTGCGAAAATCTATGGGGAGCCAGTGAAGGTGAATGAGTTGAGGGGTTATGTGTTCCTGACGTGTAGAGTGGGAAATGATGCATGCTGCCGTGTTTTGAATACGTTGCAGTCTGTGTAATTGGGACTGGGGAATACCGGCAAGGGCAGAGTTGCAAAAGTCAATACGTGACATAACAAGGACAGCATAAGAGTGGTGAGGGCCAGTGGGGTAAGAAAGGGGCGAATAGCGTGAATCTGATGGAAAAAGAAGAAAGAGGATCTGGTGATATGGGAGATGTGATCCCGAAAAGAAAGATCAGAGTCAAGGAAAACACTGAGGTAGCGAAAACAAGACACCAAGGGGATGGGTGAACCAGAAAAAGAAGGGGCTGCCTGAGGAGAAGGATTACCATGAGTGAACCAAATAGCAAGTGTCTTAGATAAGTTTAAGTGCAAACAGTTAGTGGTTAGCCATTCAGCAACAGAGAGGAGACAAGAATTAAGGGGGGGAAAGATCTGGGTGGAGGGAGGAAGTGTGGTGCAGAAGAATAAGGTCATCGGCATAGTAGAAGGCAGAGTCACCAACTGAGTGTGCTGGAGAGACCTGGAGAAACACAAACAGACAGCTTGCAATACAGTCAAAACGGAATAGTAAAGCATGGAAGGTGTAGCATTGCTGCTGTCTGGGCTGTACCTGTCTGGCATGTGTATGTATGTGTAGCATTGCTGCTGCCCGGGCTGTATCTGTCCAGTGTATGTGTGTGTGTGTGTGTGTAGCATTGTTGCTGTCTGGGCTGTACCTGTCCGGCGCGTGTGTGTGTGTAGCATTGCTGCTGCCCGGGCTGTACCTGTCCAGTGTATGTGTGTGTAGCATTGCTGCTGTCTGGGCTGTACCTGTCCGGCATGTGTGTGTGTGTGTAGCATTGCTGCTGCCCGGGCTGTACCTGTCCAGTGTATGTGTGTGTGTGTGTGTGTGTAGCATTGATGCTGCCCGGGCTGTACCTGTCCAGTGTATGTGTGTGTGTGTGTGTGTGTGTGTGTAGCATTGCTGCTGCCCGGGCTGTACCTGTCCAGTGTATGTGTGTGTGTGTGTAGCATTGCTGCTGTCTGGGCTGTACCTGTCCGGCGCGTGTGTGTGTGTAGCATTGCTGCTGCCCAGGCTGTACCTGTCCAGTGTATGTGTGTGTGTAGCATTGCTGCTGTCTGGGCTGTACCTGTCCGGCATGTGTGTGTGTGTGTAGCATTGCTGCTGCCCGGGCTGTACCTGTCCAGTGTATGTGTGTGTGTGTGTGTAGCATTGCTGCTGCCCGGGCTGTACCTGTCCAGTGTATGTGTGTGTGTGTGTGTAGCATTGCTGCTGCCCGGGCTGTACCTGTCCAGTGTATGTGTGTGTGTGTGTGTGTGTAGCATTGCTGCTGTCTGGGCTGTACCTGTCCGGCGCGTGTGTGTGTGTAGCATTGCTGCTGCCCGGGCTGTACCTGTCCAGTGTATGTGTGTGTGTGTGTGTAGCATTGCTGCTGTCTGGGCTGTACCTGTCCGGCATGTGTGTGTGTGTAGCATTGCTGCTGCCCGGGCTGTACCTGTCCAGTGTGTGTGTGTGTGTGTGTGTGTAGCATTGATGCTGCCCGGGCTGTACCTGTCCAGTGTATGTGTGTGTGTGTGTGTGTGTGTGTAGCATTGCTGCTGCCCGGGCTGTACCTGTCCAGTGTATGTGTGTGTGTGTGTGTGTGTGTAGCATTGCTGCTGTCTGGGCTGTACCTGTCCGGCGCGTTTGTGTGTGTAGCATTGCTGCTGCCCGGGCTGTACCTGTCCAGTGTATATGTGTGTGTGTATGTAGCATTGCTGCTGCCCAGGCTGTACCTGTCCGGTGTGCATGTGTGTGTGTGTGTAGCATTGCTGGTGTCTGGGCTGTGCCTGTCCGGCATGTGTGTGTGTATGTAGCATTGCTGGTGTCTGGGCTGTACCTGTCTGGCATACATGTATGTGTGTGTGTGTGTGTGGGGGGGGGTATAACATTGCTGGTGTCTGGGCTGTGCCTGTCTGGCGTGTGTGTGTAGCATTGCTGCTGCCTCTTCTGTGTCTGTTGTACTGTGTAGGAATGGGGACTTTGACTTTGCATTCTCTCATGAGCACTGAAAGTTCAGTAAAATATACCAAAGGAGAGAGTGGGAACCACACTTCTGCAGGGATTTCCTGGCACTTGCCTTTTCAGACCAAGGCCATTTGCAGTAGAGTTGGTGCCACAAACAATGATCCACGTTCATCTCAATTTTGGGAGCTGTTATCCACCTAGACAGATAGATTTAATCATTGGTATAGCATTTACAGCCCTCTTCCAAAAGCATTAAACAGATAAACACAAAAATAGAAAGAAAATTCCTCATGCCACCTGAGCTGAAAGAAACCCTGCCTTGGTCTAAGCCACAGTTTTCATTTTTCTAACAGATAATACTGAGCATGGAAGCAGCAGCTGGTGCGAAATCCTCCCAGGGCCCTGTGGACAGGTATCAGATGAGACGCCATAAGAGTTAACTGTGAGAGGCTGCGCTCTGCCCCACCTCTGATGCTCAGGGGCTGCTGGGGGACTTGGATTGAATTGCTGATAAAACGAGAGGAAAAGCATTAAAGAGGTTAATACACAATGTTTTGGGCCTGTTCTATGATGTTCCTCAGCAGACATTAATGGGTAGAAGGATGGCCTGGGGGGCCAGATGGGGGAAGTGTTTCAAGGCTGCTGAGTTGGCGCTGTGCCTAGCAACATTGTAAAAATGCAACTTTGACAGTTATCGAACATAGAAAGAAGGAGGAAACAGGGGGGCAGCTCCCTGTGCTCTACGGGGCTTTGATACCTGAGCTGCTGATGTGTTTGCATCTGTGCACAGCTGCCAGCTTTCAGCCCTCATGTCTCACCCTGAAAAGCAAAGGCGTCAGCGCAGTGCTTGTCCTCTGTGGGGAGGACCTGGCTGGCACGGATTTCAGATTTGGTGCCACCTGTGTACAGAGCTTTATATGTGATAGTCTCTGAGGGGGGGAAGGTGATGAGTTTCAGCTTTACACTGTGAGTCTGAGGCCAGGAGGGAGGAGAGCAGCTGGCAGCTGTGTTATTGGGAAGATACAGGGCCTGGGATTGGAGGGAACAGTGATACCATGCGGTAGAAAGACAAAGAGTTGTGGCTCGGCAGTGCAGGCTTCGTGGCTCCTGTTAGCATTAATACACATTTCAGTTCTCAAATCTACTCAGACACTTTATTTTCCTTTGGATGTCAGGTGACTATTACATTTAATGTTTTTCCAACAAAAATGACTGCCTGGTGCCTGGTTCTCCCATGCACTGAGCAATCTGACAAATTAGAATAGCCTGAACCGAGTGGATTTAGGCTGTCAGGAGAAAGTGAGGTTGTCCAGTGCAGAAGGCTGTCCTAAGCAGAGATGTGTGTACAGACTGTCACGAGGGCTGGGCTGGCTGAGACTGGACAGAAACCTAGATGGGGGCTGAATGACAGGGGCACAGGCACATGGGGACCGGACCCACAAGCTCTTTCTCAGGGCCTTGAGTCCCTGTTTCCATTGCTACTTTAAGCTTCTCCTTTCTGTTTACCCCATCCCCCACCTTCCTGATCCTCGTAGCTCGCTGCTCCCCCTTTTCATGATGCTCATGCTTCATCTCTTCCCACATGCACGCCGGACTGCAAAGACATGGGGGTGCACAGTTCAAAGGGAGGAGGGAATGGAGGTTGGGTGTGGCCGAGAGGCTGGAGACAGGATGGTGTGTCATGTGTGGGGAAAATGGACACTTGGACTCTACAGGGATTATGTGGGAGAGCAGGGACTCGGGGGATGGGTAGGGGAAATGGGGTGTGCTAGAGGGGTTAGAAGTTATGAGCTGGGGCTGTGAGATGTATAGTAGGAGAAGGGGGCCGAAGGGTGGTGAAAAGTTACGAGATGGTGTGAAGGACCAGGGAGGGGATGAGAGTCACTGAAAAGAGACAGGCAGAGGAAAGGGGCAAAAATGGAGCTGGGAGGAAGAGGTTGCTGGGTAGGGGTTAAGAGAGAGAAGGAGGTGGGTGAATAACAGAGGAAGCTGAGGCTAGTGAGGGTAGTGGAAATAGGGAATTAGAGAGTAGGTGAAAGATAGATGAAGAAATGGGCTTGAGAAGAACGAATTGGGGAGTCTGAAATCGGAAGGCTTGGGAGGAGGTGATAGAGCATGGAGTTGGGTTAGAAAGGGGGATGAGAAGAGGAGATGGTGAGAAAGCTAGCTGTCATTAGATGTCTGCCCCCACCTGGCAGCGAGAAATGGGGAAAAGAGATGACAAAGAAGTATTGGTATCAGAGACAGAGGCGAGAGAGGAACTGACAGACACTGTTCCCTCTAAGCTGTGCGCGTGTGCGCGCGCACACACCTCGCCGAATGAGCGCACATACTTTATAACAGAGCGCACAAAAATTACGGTTCTGATTCTGATAGAAAACAACACAGACATCTTAAAATTTAAAAGTTGTTGTGTATTTACATTTTTCACAAGTTCTACAGTATTATCTAGTGCAGGGGTCGGCAACCCGCGGCTCCGGAGCCGCATGCGGCTCTTTCTCACCTTTGCCGCAGCTCCGGAGCACACTGCCCGCTTTAAACGTCGCGTTATGGGCTCCCTCCCTTCTTCTGCAGCCGGGGATCCATGTCTATTAGTGAACCGCGGCTGTGCTTTTTACATCTTCTCGGAGCCATTCCTTTCTTGTCGGGCTCCGTGCAGCATTGTCCCGCCTCTAAAGGAAGTTTGGAGGCGGGACAATGCTGCACGGAGCCCGTCAAGACAGGAAGGGCTCCGAGATGATTTTAAAAGCACAGCCGCGGTTCCGTAAGAGGCAGGGAGCCGCGGCTGCAGAAGCAGGGCGGGGAGCTGACATGGAGGGAGGGAGCAGATATGGATGGAGGGGGGGGGCTGACATGGAGGGAGGGAGCAGATATGAATGGATGGAGGGAGGGGGGCTGACATGGAGGGATGGAGGGGGCTGACATGGAGGGAGGGGGGCTGACATGAAGGGAGGGAGCTGATATGAATGGATGGAGGGAGGGGGCTGACATGGAGGGATGGAGGGGGCTGACATGGAGGGAGGGGGGCTGACATGGAGGGAGGAGCAGATATGAATGGATGGCGGGAGGGGGGCTGACATGGAGGGATGAGGGGGCTGACATGGAGGGAGGGGGCTGACATGGAGGGAGGGAGCAGATATGAATGAATGGAGGGAGGGGGCTGACACGGAGGGAGGGGGGCTGACATGGAGGGATGGATCGAGGGGCGCTGAAATGGAGGGATGGAGCAGATATTAATGGATGGAGGGAGGGGGCTGACATGGAGGGATGGAGGGGCTGACATGGAGGGAGGGGGCTGACATGGAGGGATTGGGAGGCGGGCTGACTTGGAGGGAGGGCGCTGATTTGGATGGAGGGCGGGTGGGGGCTGACATGGAGGGATGGAGCACTGGTAATGGGGTTGAGGGGACGAGCACTGGAAATGAGCTGATTAGGGGAGGCTAGGACTGGTAATGAGCTGATGGGGGTAGGACTGGTATTGGGCTGATTAGGGGAGGCTAGCACTGGTAATGGGGTTGAGGGGGGATTAGCACTGGAAGCGAGCTGATTGGGGGGCTTTGACTGTGCATGGGCTGATTGGGGTGAGGGGAGGATAGAGCTGCTGGCCCTGGAAGATAACTGGGGGCTAAGGCTACAAATGGGCTGATATTAGGTGATTGGAGAAAGGAACTGGATCTGAGAGGGTCTGCCATTGATTTTGTACTAGAAGGGACTGGACAGTGGGGAAGGAGGGGGACTGGAAGGAAATGGACACCAGTGGCAATCATGGGAATGCAAGTTGACATTGGAAGGTACTGGGAGTGAGGACTGGAAAGGGGCTGATATTGGGGAGGGTTACTGGGACTGGAAATAGGCTGATGGAAAGAAGTGAAGAAAACGAAAGAAGAGATAAGAACTGGCAGATGGACCATAGACCACAGAAAGAGAGCTAAGAGAAGACAGGAAAGCAGAAGCCTCAGATCGGGACCAGCATGATCAAAGAATAAATTGGTCAGACAACAAAGGTAGAAAAAAACAATTTATTTCATATTAGTGATTTGACTACAAAATCATCATAATTTTGAAATCAAATATTGTTACTTCTTGTTGTTATATTTTCTGGCGTATTTTTTTTGGTGTGCGAAGGAAGAGGGGTAGTCTTATACGGCGAGTATAGGCCAAACACCTATATTTTAACAGGAAAAGATATATGCAGTGTTAGATTTGTTTTAAATGTCGCAATGGTTTTGCGGCTCCCAGTTTTTTTTTTCCCTTCGGAAACGGGTCCAAGTGGCTCTTTATGTCTTAAAGGTTGCAGACCCCTGATCTAGTGCAATCAATGTGGTGTACATACTGTATTCTGATGTGTAGTCAAATTTTAAAGTATAGAACTCTGAGTGTCGTTATGTGCCGCACAAAAATTTAACCTTCCTTCAAAAGCTGCACAGCTGATATTTTATGCGCACACAGCCTACAGAAAATTAGAGGGAACATTGCTGACAGAGAAGAAATGCTCATGGACAAGAGACCCTGGAAAAGCAGTTAAAAAAAGAAAATTAAAATGTCCAGACCATGAAGATTTCTAAGCAAGAACTGTATTTTCACTTTAATAATGGGGATGTGTCAGCTTTCGGAATGTGCATCTCGGTCACTTTTGCACTTTGCTCAGTACTTGAAGGAGATGCATTTTTGTTCCTATTTCTCTGGTGCTGTGCTGTGTGCAGCGTGTAGCTCCTCAGGGTTTGCACTTCCGTTTTTATCTGTACATTTCTAATTTCTGGTTAGTTTTTCTGTGTGTGATGAGGGTCTGATGCAGGTGCGGCATTCTGCTAATGTACAGCAGTCGGTGCAGAAATCTCTCAGTCTGGCATCTTTTGTTTTATCAGTAGGAGGTATATTACTGTAAAATTTGCAGTGCTGCCTTGATACTCTCTGAGTCTGGCAGTTAGTGTGTTTTAGTCTGGCAGGTTTGCTCTGGAGGTTGTGTGCACATTTTTTGCAGGTTTTTGCATTACTTCAGTGCTCTTGGTAGTGGAGAGAGTTTGTGTTGCTGTTAATGAGATGACAGCAGAATTTGAAGGTTATTTTTGTGTGGTGAGTAGTAAGGAGAAATATTTCAGCTCACCACTGCACCTGCTGTTGAGGTGGGCGCAGGGCATGTTTGCAGATTTTAAGGAGCTTGGTTTATATTGAGGTTCTTGTGTGTAAGTCTACATGTCACTCCCATATAGAAGAAGTAATTGAATGAAGCTGTTGAATCATTTTAATGGTAGTTTTGCTGGGAGGTTGAAACTGACTGGTGATTTCTTTGTTACACGGATGGCCCTTCTGTCTAGAGAAACCACTGACGTACCTACCCAGCACCTCACAATGTTTGCAATGGTTCCTCCTGCTTTATGGATGGGGATGTCCTCTCTTATCATTTGTATAGCGCTACAAGGCATAGGCAGCACTGTACAAGTACAAATTAGAGACTGTCCATCGGAGCTTGCAATCTAATTAAGACAGACCACATGACAATAACTGGGACTAGGGTAATTCAACGGGAACGGCAAGATACCGGTAGGCGACAAGCAGGAGAATGAGGGGATAAGGATCCAGACGCAGCCTCGAAGAGGTGACCTTTAGCCTGGATTTGAACAGGGCTAGAGAAGGAGCCTGGCGCACTAATCGGGTCATTTGGAGCAGCAAGATGGAATGATGAAGTCTGGAGTTGGCAGGGGCAGAGAAGGGCACAGACAGAAGGGATCTGCCAGAGGAGCAGAGTTCCCGAGGAGGGGTGTAGGGCGTGATAAGAGAGAAGCTGCCGAATGAAGACATTAATAAGCAAAGAAGCTCACCGGGCAGTGGAGATACTAAGCTGGTGCCCAGTTAGATTCGGTGGTTAAAGTTAGGCCGCCCTTTCAGGTGCCTAACTCTCCCCGCTTTGCGATAACGAGGCAGCAGCTCAATATCACATCCGCCTGGTTATCGCCGGACACCACCTCTAGAACGCTTCACTGCTGACGACGAGCATCAACGGCAGCCCTAGATATTCGACGGCACTTAGCGTGTTAATTGCACTGACGGGGGTATTCAGCGGCACTAATTCACTGATCAGGTCTGATGACTGTGTTAATGGCTTTCAGTACCCACCTTCGCTTTTCACTGGGCAAAATACAAAGATGGCAAGAGAGATTTATTTTATTTATTTATTTGTTTGTTTGTTTATCTGTATTTATATACTGCCTTTCACTGGGTCAGGGCACTTTACATGGAACAAATGCAAAATACATTATGACGGTGGCGTTAAAACTGTCTACAGCATATATGGCAAGATGGTGCCGTGGCACCGCGGCTGCATGCAGGAGCCTGGCTGGGCTAGCTGGGGAGTTCGTTGGACGTCCAGGCCCTGCTGCTGATTCTGTTGCCACGGGCACATCTAGCCCTGCGGGATCAGAATCGCGTGCAGCCGGTGCACATCCTGATTCTGGGCGCTCGGACAGGTAGGGGACGTCCAGATCGGAATGGGCCTCTCTGAGAATAAGTACGTCTTTGGTAGCTTTCTGCAGGTGGAAAGGTCGTTTATACTTCTTAATTTGTCTGGGAGGGAGTTCCAGAGAATAGGTGAGTAAAGTGTAAAAGTTTGGTGACTTGTTGAACGATTGTTTCTCCTGCATTCTGTGGGTATTGTGTGTGCACGTTCTCCTCTGTCCTCCAAGACTTCCTACAAGAGAAAAAAAAAGGAAAATGTCGGTATAATACAGGTGAACACAAGAGAAACAGCAGCTGGAGCAGCAAAATATGCTGTATCCTGCCACCAGATGGGGAAATGCAACCTGACGAGGGACAATAAGGACGATTAATCCCTGTAGATCGCTTTATAGAAGGAACTTCCAAGGTGCCCTGCTACAGCACCTCCATGCCACAGCTAAGCCTAGGGTCAGGCAGCAGAAATCCTTAAACCCCCTTTCTCATCAATATGCAATACTCCAACTCAAGAATATTACGCAATAGCTCACCACCCTGCTCCCCTGCTCTCCAAGAACAATCCTGGTAAATACATAGTTGGACTTTGCGTTTTTAAATATTAAATTATCTCTATTTTACATTTCCAAACACCTGACCTGAAGCTGCTCTAAAAATATACCAAGTTAGTTCAATAAAAAGGTGTCGTCTTATTTTCCTGGTTTTACTAAACATCCATTAATTACTTTGTACATCTGCTGCCAAAGATGTCTAGAGTATAATGCAGTAAATTCTCAAATCTGAATGAGAAAGACAGGGAGATATACAAGGAAAGAGAGAAAGGCATAAATGTCGGTAAACTCAGAGGAATAGAGGGCTGGAGTTAAAGGAAACCTCAGAGCCATTAAGAGGGAGACGTAGGGAAGAAAAGGGCAGTGTGAAGTCTTTCTGGAGAGGAAGAATTGAAAAATATTATAGATAGCTGGACCCCAAAGGATAGAGAGCTTCTAATTTTATAAGAACATAAGAGATGCCGTTCTGGGTCAGACCAAGGGTCCCTCAAGCCCAGTATCCGGTTTCCATCAGTGGCCAATCCAGGTCACAAGTACCTGTCAGGTTCACTGAAAGGTAGACAGATTCCATGTTGCTTATCCCTGGGTTAAGTAGTGGATTTCCCAGGGTCTCTTTAATAATGATTAATGGACTTTTCCACCGGGAACTTGTCAAAACCTTTTTTAAACCCAGCTACACTAACAGCTTTTACTACCTCTTCACGGAAGTGGTGACAGGGAAGAAGTGACAAACTATAGGCCCGTGAGCCTTACCTCGGTGGCAGGAAAAGTAATGGAGGTGCTCCTGAAAGAGCGAATAGTGGACTTTCTCAAAACCAACAGGTTGCAAGATCCGAGGCAACATGGTTTTACCAAAGGACGATCTTGCCAAACAAATCTGATTGAGTTCTTTGAATGGGTGACTAGAGAACTAGATCAGGGGCATGTGATGGATGTCATCTACCTGGATTTCAGCAAAGCCTTTGATACTGTTCCTCATAGGAGGCTTATCAAGAAACTCAGTAGTTTGGGGATGGGTCCCAAGGTGGTGAACTGGATCAGAAATTGGTTGACTGACAGACGACAGAATGTGATGGTAAATGGAGCTCACTTGGATGAAAGGAAGTTGATTAGCGGGGTGCCCCAGGGTTCGGTCCTGGGCCCAGCACTGTTCAATGTATTTGTGAGTGATATTGCTGAAGGACTGAATGGAAAAGTCTGTCTTTTTGCAGATGACACAAAAATTTGCAACAGAGTGGACTCCCCTGAGGGAGTGGATAACATGAGGAAAGATCAACAAAAGCTGGAAGAATGGTTTAATGCTTGGCAGTTAAGATTTAATGTGAAGAAGTGCAGTGTCATGCTCTTGGGAAGCAGAAATCCAAGGAAAATGTATGCAATAGGGGGCGAGAGGTTGGTGTGCATGGACCAGGAGAAGGACCTTGGTGTGATTATTTCTGAGGATCTCAAGGAGGCAAAACAGTGCGACAAGGCGGTGGCAAAAGCCAGGAGGATGTTGGGTTGTATACAAAGAGGAATTACCAGCAGAAAGGAAGAGATACTAATGCCACTGTATAAGTCACTGGTGAGGCCGCACTTGGAATACTGTGTTCAGTTTTGGAGACCATATCTTGCAAAGGATGTAAAAAGACTGGAAACTGTTCAGAGGAAAGCGTCCAAAATGATTTGGAGCCTGCGTCAGAAGCCTTATGAGAAGAGACTTGAAGACCTAAATATGTACACTTTGGAGGAGAGGAGGGATAGGGGAGATATGATTCAGACCTTTAAATACTTAAAGAGAAATAATGAACAAACAAACCTCTTCCAAAGACGGGGAAGCTGTAAAACTAGAGGGCATGACATGAAGCTGCAAGGGGGTAAATTGAAAGGCAATGTCAGGAAATGCTTTTTTACTGAAAGGGTGGTGGATTCTTGGAATGCCCTCCCGATGGACGTGGTGGGGGCAAATACAGTGACAGAATTCAAAATGGCATGGGACAGACACAGTGGATCCCTTTACAGCAGTGATTCTCAACCTTTATTGTACCATCACCCCTTTTACCATTGGTCAACTTGTGGTGACCCCCAATGATAAAATCAAATGCGTTTCTCTTCCTTTACCATTAACGCATTGTCGCTGTAATTATTTGTTGAATTATTAATATATTATAGGCCTTTGCAATATGTTTTTATTTATAACATTTACTTATTTAAACCATAATAATTAATCACAATAACAAGTAACAATATTTGATTTCAAAATTATGATGATTTTGTAGTCAAATCACTAATATGAAATAAAATTATTTTTTCTACCTTTGTTGTCTGACCAATTTATTCTCTGATCATGCTGGTCCCGATCTGAGGCTTCTGCTTTCCTGTCTTCTCTTAGCTCTCTTTCTGTGGTCTATGGTCCATCTGCCATTTCTTATCTCTTCTTTTGTTTTCTTCACTTCTTTCCATCAGCCTATTTCCAGTCCCAGTAACCCTCCCCAGTATCAGCCCCTTTCCAGTCCTCACTCCCAGTACCTTCCATTGTCAACTTGCATTCCCATGACTGCCACTGGTATCCATTCCCTTCCAGTCCCCCTCCTTCCCCACTGACCAGTCCCTTCTAGTACAAATACCATGGCAGCCCCTCTCAGATCCACTCCCTTCCAGTTCCATTCTCTCATCCCCT
This sequence comes from Ichthyophis bannanicus, assembly GCA_033557465.1. Lineage (NCBI taxonomy): Eukaryota > Metazoa > Chordata > Amphibia > Gymnophiona > Ichthyophiidae > Ichthyophis > Ichthyophis bannanicus. The sequence continues at coordinate 20,863,234 of CM066042.1, forward strand.
CGTATCAGCCCATTTGTAGCCTTAGCCCCCAGTTTTCTTCCAGGGTCAGCAGCTCTATCCTCCCCTCCCAACAATCAGCCCATTCCCAGTCGAAGCCCCCCAATCAGCTCGCTTCCAGTGCTAGTCCCCCTTCAACCCCATTACCAGTGCTAGCCTCCCCTAATCAGCCCAATACCAGTCCTAGCCTCCCCTAATCAGCTCATTTCCAGTGCTAGTCCCTCCTCAACCCCATTACCAGTGCTAGCCTCCCCTACTCAGCTCGTTTCCAGTGCTAGTCCCCCCTCAACCCCAATACCAGTGCTAGCCTCCCCTAATGAGCCCAATACCAGTCCTAGCCTCCCCTAATCAGCTCATTTCCAGTGCTAGTCCCTCCTCAACCCCAATACCAGTGCTAGCCTCCCCTAATGAGCCCAATACCAGTACTACCCCATCAGCTCATTAGCAGTCCTAGCCTCCACTAATCAGCCCATTTCCAGTCATAGCCCTCCGATCAGCTCATTTCCAATGTTAGCCTCCCATCAGTCCATTACCAGTCCTAGCCTCCCCTAATCAGCTCATTTCCAGTGCTAGTCCCCCCCCCCCATTACCAGTGCTAGGCTCCCCTAATCATCCCATTACCAGTCCTACCCCACCCCATCAGCCCATTACCAGTCCTAGCCTCCTCTAATCAGCCCATTTCCAGTCCTAACCTCCCTGATCAGCTCATTTCCAATGCTAGCCCCCCATCAGTCCATTACCAGTCCTACCCCCCTATCAGCACATTACCAGTCCCAACCCCCCCTTGATCAGTCCATTCCCAGTCCTAGCCTTCCCTAATCAACCCATTCCCAGTCCTAGCCCCCCCCCATCTGCCCATTATAATCCTAACCCGCACTGTCTCTCCCCTCTGTCCAGCATTTATCCCCCATCTGTCCAGTATGTCCCCCGTCTCTTCCCTTTGTCCATGTCAGCCCCCTCCCTCCCTCCCTCCATCCATCCATCAATGTCAGCCACCCTTCCCTCCCTCCTTCCCTCCCTCCATGTCAGCCCCCTCCTTCCCTCCATGTCAGCCCCCCTCTCTCCATGTCAGCCCTCCCTCCCTCCCTGTCAGCCCCCTGTCCATATCAGCCCCCTTCCTCCCTCCCTCCCTCCATCCATCAATGTCAGCCCCCCTCCTCCCTCCCTCCATGTCAGCCCCCCTGTCCATGTCAGCCCCGCTCCCTCCATCCATCAATGTCAGCCCCCTCCTCCCTCCCTCCCTCCCTCCATGTCAGCCCCCTCCCTCCATCCATCCATCCATGTCAGCCTGACCATGTCAGCCCCCTCCCTCCCTCCATCCATCCCTCCATGTCAGCCCCCTCCCTCCCTCCCTCATGTCAGCCCTGTTGCAGGTTCCCTGCCCCCTCCTCCCCTCTCCCTGTCTGCCTGCTACTACTGCCCTGCCTCATAGGGAACCGCGGCTGTGCCTGCGAAACCGTTGCGGAGCCGTCCAGTCTCCAACTTCCTTTGGAGGCAAGACAATGCTGCACAGAGCCCTTCAAGAGACTGGACGGCTCCGCAACGGTTTCGCAGGCACAGCCGCGGTTCCCTATGAGGCAGGGAGCCGTGGCTGCATTAGAAGGGAGGCAGTGAGTTTGCTGCTGCCGAGAAGCGGACTCGGCAGCGGCAGCAACTTGTGCTCTTTTTTTTTTACGGCGGGGTGAGGCGACCCCTGCTAAATCCTGTGGTGACCCCCGTGAGAGTCACGACCCACAGGTTGAGAACCGCTGCTTTACAGCAACAGGATAAAATCAAAATAAACTTAACTATCTAAATTCTCAACAAACAGGGGTGTCCTACACGGAGCGGTGGGTTCACCCCTAAACAAAGATATGGGGAGGGATGGCCTGTACGGAGCGGCAGGTGTACCTACACTTGCCATCTTACTGGGCAGACTAGATGGACCATACTGGTCTTTATCTGCTGTCATTTGCTATGTTACTATGTAAGAACATAAGAACATAAGATATGCCATACTGGGTCAGACCAAGGTCCATCAAGCCCAGTATTCTGTTTCCAACAGTGGCCAATCTAGGTCATATGTACCTAGCAGTTTCCCCAAGGGACACAGGTTCCACAATGCTTGTATTGGTTCAAGCATTGATATCCTGGGTCCCTTCTTAATAATGGTTTATGGACCTTTCCTCCAGGAACTTGTCCAATAATGAATCCCAGAATTTGATGACACATTAAGTGAAAAAAATATTTTCTCCTATTAGTCTTAAATGCGCTATATTGTAGCTTCATTGTGTGTCCCCTAGTCTTCCTACTATTTGAAGCAGTAATCAAGCTATCTACATTTACCCGTTCCAATTCATTCATTATTTTATAGACCTCTATGATATCTCCCTTCAGCCATCTTTTTGCAAAGTTGAAGAGCCCTAACCTTTAAGCCTCTCCTCATAGAGGTATCCTTCCATCCCCTTTACTATTTTGGTGGCTCTTCTCTGTACCTTTTCTGGTTCTAGGGGAAATGAGAGGATAGGCAAGAGGATGACGACAGTTGGCAAGCATGAGACATGATGCTATGCTATTAGGGACGGCAGTGGGGCCAATCTTGCCTTGCTTCTACCACTCACCCATAAGAGACTCTACTCATTGTGACGACACCTCTCTCCTTCTTGGTACATGGAGGACACAGAAGATTCTAAAGTAGGTTCTATGCTTTATCAAAGACCTGCAGGACAGTGGTCTGCATTATAAAGCATATGAGGATAGACTTAAGGATCTTAATATGTACAGCTTAGAGGAAAGGCGGGATAGAGGTGATATGATTGAGATGTTTAAATATCTCCATGGCATAAATGTTCAGGGAGAGAGCCTCTTTCAATTGAAAGCAAGTTCTGGTACGAGGGGACATGGGATGAGGGTGAAAGGGGATAGATTCAGGAGTAATATGAGGAAATATTTCTTTTCATAAAGAGTGGTAGATGCTTGGAATAGTCTCCCAGTGGAGGTGGTGGACACAAGGACAGTATCTGAATTTAAAAAAGCATGGGACATACACAGAGGATCTCTAAAGGTAAAAAGGGGACTCTTGTAGTTGATATGGAAGGGCAGACTAGATAGGCCGCGTGGTCTATTTCTGCTGTCATGTTTCTATGTTTCTATGATTTTCCACCTCCCTGGATCCTGATGGCAGAATGAGGGGTCGTCAGCTAATGCTTAGAGTACTGGAATCTGATTCTGGAGGAGAAAGGTCCTAGGGTAAGAGTTCAAGACGTGCCCCTGCATGTGAGTGGGGAAAAGCCACTTTCTTTCTGTGTCCCAGGTCAAATCCTTGGTTCTGGCGTTCATGTCTGCGTAGTCTTGGGCAAGTAACTTATATCCCTGCACCTTAGGCACTGACTCCCTGTGTGACCTTGGGCAAGCTCCCTACCCCTGAATTCTTTTTGCACCATTTTATTATGTGTGTATTATGTACCCTGCCTAGACTCGCAGATAGTGTGGGCAATAGATCTATGAACTCCCTCTTACCTCATCCCTGAAGCCAGAGTCCTCATCCCCCTCACAAGGAGTGGCAGCGATCCCCAGTCACTCCTGTCCTGCCAGTGTGCTGCCCTGAGGGCAGTGACATTTTGAAATATAGCATTGATGGGGCAGGAGTAATTAGGGATGTCTCCTACACCTGGGGGGAACCTCGGCATCCTAGGTAAGGGTGAATACTACAAGGAGAGCAGATAAAGCCTGGTGCTGTTTTGAAAATAAATAGCCAGGCAAGACCAGTGCAAGGAGGTGAGGCCCTTAGGTGAACCTCATCCCTTGTGCCCCCATTCGCCTGCAGCGCCCATTGCCGCCCCACTTGGGACCTGCAAAGTCAGCAAATGCCTCAAACAGCCCCACAGCACTTACCTTTAAACTATGGTGCCACGGGGACATTTGGTTCTGCCCCATCTGATGCCTGATGCCAACTTCCTGTGTCAAATAGGAAGTCAGCATCAGGCTTGGGAGGGGGCAAAAGCAAACAACCTCGCAGTGCCAAAGTTTAAAGGTAAGCACTGTGGGGCTGTTCACAGCCATTACCGCCACTGCAGGTCCCGAGAGGGGCGACGGCAGTGACAATTGGTGCTGCAGGTCCCGAGAGGGAGATGGCAATGGAAACAGGTGCTGTAGGCCCCAAGAGGGGTGACGGCAGTGGCAATGGGCACTGCAGACCTGAGAGGGGTAATGGCAGTGGCAACAGGTGCTGCAGGTCCCAAGAGGGGTGACGGCAGTGGCAATGGGTGCTGCAGGTCCCGAAAGAGGTGACTGCAGTGGCAAGGGGCTCTGCAGGTCCCAAGAGGGGTGACGGCAGTGTCAACAGGCGCTGCAGGTCCCAAGAGGGGTGACAGCAGTGGCAATGGGTGCTGCAGGTCCCAAGAGTGGTGATGGCAGTGGCAATGGGTGCTGCAGGCCCCAAGAGGGTTAACAGCAGAGGCAACGGGTGCAGCAGGTCCTGAGAGGGGTGACAGCAGTGGCAATGGGTGATGCAGCTCCTGAGAGGGGTGACGGCAGTGGCAATGGGTGCTGTAGGTACCGAGAGGGGTGACAGCAGTGGCAATGGATGCTGCAGGCCCCAAGAGGATTAACGGCAGAGGCAACAGGTGCAGCAGGTCCCAAGAGGGGTGACAGCAGTGCAATGAGTGCTGCAGGCCCTGAGAGGGGTGACAGCAGTGCAATGAGTGCTGCAGGTCCCGAAAGAGGTGACTGCAGTGGCAATGGGTGCTGCAGGTCCCGAGAGAGATGATGGCAGATGATGGGGTGCCATCATCTGGCATCATCTCTCTCGAGACCTGCAGCACCCTTTGCCACTGCCGTCACCCTTCTTGGGACCTGCAGCACCCGTTGCCACTGCCGTTACCCTCTCGGGACCTGCAGCACCCGTTGCCACTGCCGTCACCCCTCTCAGGACTTACAGTGCCTGTTGCCACTGCCATCATTCTTCTCAGGACTAACAGTGCCTGTTGCCACTGCCGTCACCTTCTCAGGACCTGCAGCACCCATTGCCACTGCTGTCACCCCTCTTGGAACCTGCAGCACCCATTGCCACTGCCGTCACACCTCTCAGGGCCTGCAACGGGTGCTGCAGGTTCCAAGAGGGGTGACAGCAGTGGCAATGGGTGCTGCAGGTCCTGAGAGGGTGACGGCAGTGGCAACAGGCACTGTAAGTCCTGAGAAGGGTGACGGCAGTGGCAACAGGCACTGTAAGTCCTGAGAGGGGTGACGGCAGTGGCAACGGGATCTGCAGGTCCTGAGAGGGTGACGGCAGTGGCAATGAGTGCTGTAGGTCCCGAGAGGGTGACGGCAGTGGCAACAGGCACTGTAATTCCTGAGAGAGGTGACGGCAGTGGCAATGGGTGCTGCAGGTCCAGAGAGGGTGACGGCAGTGGCAATGGGTGCTGTAGGTCCAGAGAGGGTGATGGCAGTGGCAACGGGTGCGGCAGATTCCAAGAGGGGTGACAGCAGTGGCAATGGGTGCTGCAGGTCCCGAGAGAGATGATGCCAGATGATGGCAGTGGCAATGGGTGCAGCAGACCCTGAGAGGTGTGATGGCAGTGGCAATGGGTGCTGTAGGTCCCAAGAGGGTGACGGCAGTGGTTATGGGTGCTGCAGCTTCCAAGAGGGGTGACAGCAGTGGCAATGGGTGCTGCAGGTCCCAAGAGAGATGATGGCAGATGATGGCAGTGGCAATGGGTGCTGCAGGCCCTGAGAGGGGTGACGGCAGTGGCAACGGGTGCTGTAGGTCTCTAGAGGGGTGATGGCAGTGGCAACGGGTGCTGCAGGTCTCAAGAAGGGTGAGAGCAGTGGCAACGGATGCTGAAGGTTCCAAGAGGGGTGACAGCAGTGGCAATGGGTGCTGCAGGTCCCAAGAAGGGTGACGGCAGTGGCAACGGCTGCTGCAGGTTCCAAGAGGGGTGACAGCAGTGGCAATGGGTGCTGCAGGTCCCGAGAGGGTGACGGCAGTGGCAATAGGCACTGTAAGTCCTGAGAGGGTGATGGCAGTGGCAATGAGTGCTGCAAGTTCCAAGAGGGGTGATGGCAGTGGCAACAGGCACTGTAAGTCCTGAGAAGGGTGACGGCAGTGGCAACAGGTGCTGAAGGTTCCAAGAGGGGTGACAGCAGTGGCAATGGGTGCTGTAGGTCCAGAGAGGGTGACGACAGTGGCAACGGGTGCTGTAGGTCCAGAGAGGGTGACAGCAGTGGCAATGGGTGCTGTAGGTCCAGAGAGGGTGACAGCAGTGGCAACAGGTGCTGCAGGTCCCAAGCAGGGTGATGGCAGTGGCAACAGGTGCTGCAGGTCCCGAGAGGGGTGACGGCAGTGGCAACAGGTGCTGCAGGTCCCGAGAGGATGACGGTAGTGGCAACAGGTGCTGCAGGTCCCGAGAGGGTGATGGCAGTGGCAATGGGTGCTGTAGGTCCAGAGATGGTGACGGCAGTGGCAATGGGTGCTGTAGGTCCAGAGAGGGTGACGGCAGTGGCAATGGGTGCTGTAGGTCCCGAGAGGGTGACGGTAGTGGCAACAGGTGCTGCAGGTCCCGAGAGGGTGACGGCAGTGGCAATGGGTGCTGTAGGTCCAGAGATGGTGACGGCAGTGGCAATGGGTGCTGTAGGTCCAGAGAGGGTGACGGCAGTGGCAATGGGTGCTGTAGGTCCCGAGAGGGTGACGGTAGTGGCAACAGGTGCTGCAGGTCCCGAGAGGGTGACGGCAGTGGCAATGGGTGCTGTAGGTCCAGAGATGGTGACGGCAGTGGCAATGGGTGCTGTAGGTCCAGAGAGGGTGACGACAGTGGCAATGGGTGCTGTAGGTCCCGAGGGTGACGGTAGTGGCAATGGGTGCTGTAGGTCCAGAGAGGGTGATGGCAGTGACAACAGGTGGTGCAGGTCTCGAGAGGAGTGACGGCAGGGCCAGTACTCTATGCAAATGTCTAGTTTGCCTGATGGTAGCACCTGCCCCACAACCAAGTTTTTAAAAATGGCAGCATGAAACAAAAATTATTTATTTATTTATTTAGACAGTTTTGTATACCGCCTTATCCTTCAATCAAAGCGGTCACAACACAATTGTGGGATACATTTAACACGCGGGTATATGAGACACATACACTAATACTTACAGGGAACATGGGCAATGGAGGGTTACGTGGCTTGCCCAAGACCACAAGGAGCACCTGTGGGACTAGAAACCCCAGTCCTTCCGGCCCAAGGTTGCTGTCCTCTAGTGGGATTTTGAACCACTGACCTTCCGGCCTGAAGTACCTTGCCCCAACCACTAGGCTACTCCTCCCAATGACATCTTGTTTATTTTTCTTTAATTTTGTTTTAAAGATAAGGTTATCCAATTTTTTGCAGGCAAATATGGGAGATTTATCCAAAGTGAGAAGGTGGTGCGGGGGGGGGGGGGGAGGGGGGGAGGCTAAGTTCTACGATTGTGCAAGAACAGTCTCTGTTGTCTGGCCATTTTTACCTCATCATCTATTTGCAGTCTCTGGTTTGGTCTCCTCGTTTTCCCTTAACACCGTTCCCAGGGTGTCCTGTCCATTTGTCATTTCTTTTCTCTCCTCCTATCTTCACTTCCTCCCCTACATTGATCTTTCAGCTTTCTTCCATTTATTTTTCTGCTGATCTATCCATTCTGCTTTGACCTCTCCCCATCATTCAGTCCTCAATCTCCTCCTCTTTTTTATTGCATTTACCTACAGCTTTCCAGCTCCCTCACACATGCCCTCCCGTTTTGCATTCCTTTCCCACCCTCTCACTAACTCCCCCTTCTCTCCATCTTGCCCAGCATTTTCCTTTCTCCCCGCTCATTATCCAGGATATCCCCCTTTTTTTCTCATCTCAATCCTCCTATAATCATCATCTCTCCTTAACCCCTCCCCTAGATGTCTTGCATCTTCCCTCTCCCTCAAGGTATCGAGCATCTCCCCTTCCTTACCTGCTCTCCCATGTCCATTGTCTCTCCTTGCCTCCCCTTCCCCGGCACCCATCTCAAACATTTCCTCTCGTTCTCTTGCTGGGCTTGCTCCCTGCCCTTATGTAATACAGCTACGGGTACCTCCACCCTCTCGGCTGTCCTAAAGACCAGTATGGATGGCACGGGGCCTTTGCACATGTATGTACACCAGATCTTCCACGCCCTGCCCTGTCCGAGACACACTTCCTGTTGGAAGGGGAGGGGAGGACATGGCAGGCCTTAAGCACACACATGTGTTCAAAAGCCCGGAGGCACCTGCTGCATTCAGGACATTTAAATGGCAGCATTGTGCCACCCACCGCACCTCCTCCTGACAAAATACCTCTGTCTTCTTTGTTGGAATTGGGGATAGGTTGTTGCCAGAGAGGTGAGAGCCGGGGACAAGGGTCAGAAATTGGAGACGATTCTCAAAAAGTGGGGGATGTCTGGCAACCTTATTTAAAGATGATGTTTCCCTTCCTAATCATATTAACTGGGTACCAGTACAGGGAAGGTCCCAGAAGAGACTGTCTCTAGTCCACTGCCAGGGAGTTGGAAGGACAGGATTCCCTTCTCTTGCACTTTTCTGTGGCTTGATTATTTCTTTTTTACATGGACTGTAGCAGGACAAAGCCAACTTCTTGCCCCGTAAACTCTTTTCTTTTGGAACAACTCCATCGTATGTGTATGTGGGTTAAGGACCTTGACATAATCTCTTTCCTGCCAGGGAGGCAAGAGACTGGCAAGCTGGGGGTATTAAGGGGCTTCTCAGCATCCCAATGTGACACTGTGTCAGGTGAGAGGTGGACTAGGGGGTTGGAAGAAGAAAGAAGAGAGAGAGAGAGTGAGCAAAGAGATACAGTAACAGGAGAGATAGGAAAGGGGGAATTTGATGAAGGTGGAAGGGGTTATGAAAAGCAGGGAAGCTGCATTGCTGCTAGGAGGAGTTGATAGAAAAGAGAAGACATGAAACACAAGAAGGCCCAAGGCCAGTAAGTGAAGCTCTGGAGGGGAAGGTGGGGAAGGAAAGCAAAAGTCTGAGACAGAAAGGAAGTGCAGCACTAGACAGTGTTTTCTGAGACCCATAAGTATGTCACAAAGTTCTCTGGTCCCGAAATGCCGTCCCTAATGCCTACCTTCATTTTTTTTTATTTGATAGTTTTATACTGCCTTTCCCTAATTGCTATGATAAGAACATAAGAGATGGGGCAAGGTACTTCAGGCCGGAAGGTCGGGGGTTCAAATCCCACTAGAGGACAGCAACCTTGGGCCGGAAGGACTGGGGTTTCTAGTCCCACAGGTGCTCCTTGTGGTCTTGGGCAAGCCACTTAACCCTCCATAGCCCATGTTCCCTGTAAAATAGTTATCTCCAAGTTATAATGCCCTGTTCAATGTAATTTCAGTTTGTTCAATGTAAACCGCACTGATGCAGAATAGCGCGGTATATAAGAGAATGTAAATAAATAAATAAAAATGCCAGATGGGGTCAGACCAAAGGTCCATCAAGCCCAATATCCTGTTGCCAACCGTGGCCAATCCAGGTCTCAAATACCTGTCAGGTTCCCAAAAGGTGGGCAGATTCCATGTTGCTTATCCCAGGGGTACGCAGTGGATTTCCCCAGTCTATGATGCTGTTTACAAAAAAGCAGATCTCATAAAGGTACCGTAATATATAATAAGATTTGAAGGCATGCTCAAACAGCCAGGCTTGGCATAGAGTAATTTTTGGAAAGGAAGCAAATCACCCAACACCTCTAGGTTACAAGGGAGATCATTCCAAAGGGTTGGGCCCACAAAGGAAAAAGCTCCACTTCTGTTTGCAACTAATAGTTTCAAGGGTGAGCTTCAGAAATGGGTCGAGATGATGCAGCTCACAGTGGACCGTCTCTTTGCCTTCCTAGTTCCTCCCTAGCAACGGAGGAGCAGAGCTATAGCACATGTTTGAAATGGAAAGAGTTTCACTCCACTGTCAATGGCCACTATTCCAGGGAGCCCTGAGGAGGAATCTGGTGTGCAGGAAAGGTGAAGCTGCTACATTGAAAGTCTCAGCTCTCTGAAACAAATTGGGTATTGTTCCGTATAAGAGGGTGGACTGTCAAGGAATGAATTCTAAGAAAAGGAAATGTGTTTGCTGCTGTAATCTGTGCTACGTGCTGAGTATTTTTTTTTTTTTTTACTGTGGAGCCTGTGGTTTGGAGCTTATTCAAATACCTTGAGTTTTGTGTTTTGAATAAATTAAGAAACTGGAACCATCACTGGACCTTACCTTTTCAGGGTTTGGGTTCAAGTGAGATGATGGCTTTAGGGCAGTGATTTTTAATCCAGTCCTGGGGAACCACCCAGTCCATCAGCATACCCTCCACTGTATGCAAATCTCTCATGCATATTCATTGTGAATATCCTGAAAACCTGACTGGCTGACTAGGTGCCATAACTCCTGTTTTATTTATTTTAAGCATTTTTATTTAGAAGATGCACTTATTTCCTATGTGCCAAGTAGGGCGCTGCACTCCCAAGGTCAAAACAGGTTAATAGAGGCAGTCAGTAAGTCTGGTCATTATGAAGCTACTCATTTCTAAGCTCCAACTCTCTGGAAAGTGATTCCTTTATACATTTGTCAAGATACCTCCCTGAAAACTTAAAAAAACAACCTGAAAGCTCATTTTTTTGAGCAATAATTTAGTGGCCTGTTAGCAGATGGGTCCGCTGGTCTTCTGGTCTGTTCTTACATTTTAATGTCGTTATGCTAATGTCTGATGATGTTGTTCTTTATGTATTATTATTCCTCTATTTTTTAAATGAATTGCAAACCATTTTAACATTACTGGCTAAAAGCGGTATATCAAGTATGGTAATAAACCATTTCTAATCTGTGCTATGCACGGTACATAACATAACCAGCACCGTTGCAATTCCAAGCACACAGGCCCCACCCCATATATCAGCAGCACAGAGCACCTCTTTCATCCTATAGGCAAATACTCGGTGACACAAGTGATAAATCCCATGAAATTCTTCAGCATTCTAAGTTCTTGTGGGAATTTATTCCAGTCAGATCCGGCTACTGAAAACGTACAAGTGTGATTTTCCGCCGGAGCGATGGAAAAGGTATCAGCAGAGCACCCTCTGATCTCTGAGGGAAGGGGGTTGTCTCATGGTGGGACGAGCGCATATCCCATGCTGATGCTAGTCTGGAATGCGCGGCTGACGCAGGACGCAGGCAGATGGCATCCAATGTGACAGCATCGGCTGCGTACGGGAACGTAGAGCAGAGCATGAAACTCAGGACGGCTTGGGCTGGCAGAAAGAGCAGAAGAGGGGTGCAGTAATAATATTTCCATTTCTCTTTTTTATAGCCCTGCAATGTTCTGTGGCCAAAGCTCCTTGTGCATGTGCTTCCGTTACTGCTGCCGCGGTTCCCCTTCGACAGTGATGCAAATCTCTCATGCATATTCATTGTGAATATCCTGAAAACCTGACTAGCTGACTAGGTGCACGGCTTCAGCAGCCAACATCAAGGTGCAGGTAGGGATGCTAGCTAGCTCCACATTCGCCTGAGAGGTTACTACTGTGCATGCAAGGATGTGTAGTCTTGCTTTTCTTAGGGATCGGGACTACAAGTCCCTGCATGCAGTGAGGTAAACTCAGGACTGGATCAACCTTTTGGATAAATTTGGAGCCAGCTGGCAATCCTCGCTCTAGCTCAGGCTTAACATTTGCCTTTGTGTCTTGAGCTCTGCACCCTCCCCTCCATCGCAGCCTGTTTTGAAGCCTCTTTCGCAAGCTACAGGAGAGTTACAGCCTTCAGACTCCCTTACTAAATGTTCCTCTCTTTGCACCGTGCTCTATACACACCAGCTCCATCTTACTTTCAGACCTGACAAACCAGTTCTCTGGGGGGTTTATCTGAATGCACAAGACACGTTTCCTGAGAAGGGGGGTAGAGGGGAGAGAAAGTGGAGGGGGAGGGCAGCTGTAAGAAAGGAGCAGGCAAGTTAGTACAGGGCCTGACTGCTGCTTCCACTCGGTCTCCCATCCTCCCTTGTCTTTCTGGCAGTTAGCAAACAGTAAGGGGTTTATAGTCTCTCCCTCACATGCCTCCCAGCAGCAAGCCCTGCGCCAACAGGTGCTGCACATACGATGATTAGGTGTCTCCAGAAGACAGACAGACGGATAACTGGAGAGAGAGAGTTAGCAGCTGAGGAGTGCCTGCGCTTTGGTCCTTTGTCCTAGGCTGAAGGGGCTTTTCGGTCACAGCACAGTGCTCCAGGAGGGACCCTAAGGATGCAGATGGGGATGGAGGCCGTTCAGACCTTCCACTGCAGCTAGAAGAGAAGACTCACCACAAATGAGGTACTGCTTGGGGCTTTTTGCCCAGATCATTAGTTGTTTTCCCCCTTTCTTCTCTTCAAATGTAAGAGGATTTCATCTTCCCGCTCTGGATGTTGCTGGTTTTCTGATCTCATGCCGCCCTTTCTTTTGACCATGTTTCCACACTTGCAGGCTTGTGGGTTCCCTGCTATTGTGCACAAAAAGCCTGCCGGTTTCTGGGGTGCCAAGGACGCCTAGTTTGTGGTCTGTCGGTGGCATCCCCAGTGTCTCTATCTCAGGCCATCTAGCTAGAAAGAATTGCCAAGCTATCAAGTTTTAGGAGGACTTTTGGCCAGTTCTGGTTTTGAATTTACATCCCAATGTCTGGTGAACTTTGTAGTCCTTGACTATCCCATAATGCAACAGGATAGGGTTGCTGGAAATCTAGGAATGGCCTATATTCTTTCTCCTGGAACTGAGCACTTGCAGTAGGTCAGCTCAGTGGAGTCTGTCTGGGGGTGGCAGGGCAGCAGCTGCCATCAAAGCAAAGAACTTATAGGGGCATCTCTACTAGCAAGGCGGCTAGACGGCTTTCTGATTTTCCTAGAAAATCATCTCATGCATAGTCAGTGTGAACAGCTTGAAAACCTGACTAGCTGCATGTGATAAGTCCCTGTTTTATTTAGTTTCATTTCTTTTCAAAGCATTTCTAATCTGCACTAGAGTAGAGGAGGAGCCTAATGGTTAGAGCACTGGTTTGGGAACCAAGAGACCAGGGTTCAGTTCCCCCTAGCTCTCCCTGTGACCTTGGGCAAGTCACTTAACCCTCCATTGCCTTGGAAGAAAAACCCGGCAGCTATTTCCATTTGCACTGACTCAAAGGCTCCCATTGCATTTTTGCAATCTGTGCTATTCATGGCGCATATAACAAATATACGTAAAAGAGCAGCACATAATTTAACAATCCCAAACACATAGGCCCCCCCCCCCCATATAACAGCACAGAGCACCTCGTTCATCCTAGAGGCAAATGGAGTGATGTGGGCGCGATTAGGATTTGTTTTGTATTTAGCTTGCACTTTTCCGGTAGTAACTCAAAGCGAGTTAAAATCAGGTACACACAGTTTATGAGCCCTTTGGGGACAAGGGAATGTATCCAGTACCTGTTTGTAGTAATTACATAATGTAAACCGCTTTGATTGAAGGATAAAGCGGTATAGAAAACTGGTTAAATAAGTACAATAGGTTTTTCCCTGTCTCCAGAGTTACAATGAGGGCCTCCCATTGCAGTGATGGTGCACACTCTCCACTCTCCCCCCCGCCCCATCAGGTGGACGCCCCCCATGCATTGGCAAAGATACCTCGTGTTTGCTGCAATGCTTCTCTCCGTAAGTTCACGGCAGGTCTGGCGGCCCCTCCCCCCCGGCCCGGTGAGGAACAGCTTCCAGGCCACGGCAGACTTACGAGAACAGAGCAGTGCGGCCATCGTGATAAAGTAAGCTTTCCATGCTGCTACCACTGTGTGGCCCCATTTCCCCTTGGGGCCCCACATTGTGTTTGCTGCTTGGCTGGAATTTACACCACTGGCTACCAACTGTTTTTACCTGAGGCAGAGGAAGGTTGAGTAAGTTGCCCAAGGCCACAAGACTGTCAGCCCAGTGGTTGTCAACTCAGTCCTCTGTGACCCCCAGTCCAGTCGGGTTTTCAGGGTATCCACAATGAATTTGCATGAGATAGATCTGTGTGCACTGCTTCCATTGTATGCAGATCTATCTCATGCATATTCATTGTGAATATCCTAAAACCCTGACTGGCCTGGGAGTCCCAGAGGACTGCGTTGAGAACCACTGTAACTAGCTATTAAGCCAGGGATTCTCAACCCAGTCCTTGGGACACATCTAGCCAAGTCAGGTTATCAGGATAACTGCAATGAATATGTATTAGATAGATTTGCATTCACTATCTCAAGGATATTCATTGTGGTTATCCTGAAAACCTGACTGACAAGGGGTGGTAGAGGACTGGGCTGAGAACCACTGCATCGGGCTGAGACCTAGGAGCATGAAAGTTAATGGAGGGGAGGACGAGGGGCAGAAGACTGAAGATTTGTCTCAGAGCTACCAAGCTACCCAGCTCGAGAAGAGATTTTTTTTGGCAGTCCTAGTTTTGAACTTATACCCCACAGCAGGGTGGTAGTTGTAGTCCCGGATTCTCCCCCTTGAAATCAATATTGTAGGTCCCATAATGCATCACGATAAGGTTGTCAAAAATCCAGGACTGGCCAAAACCTATCTCCTGGATCTGAATAACTTGGCAGCTCTGTTGCCTAGACTAGAGTCCCTAATGCAGAGGGACTCAAATCCAGTCCTGGAGGGCCGCAAACCAGTCAGGTTTTTGGGATATCCCTAATGAATATGCATGAGATATATTTGCATGCACTGCCTCCATTGTATTTGAATGTATCTCATGCATATTCATTAGGGATATCCCAAAAACCTGACTGGTTTGTGGCCCTCCAGGACTGGATTTGAGTAGCCCTGCCCTGATGCTTTAGTAGCAGCCCTGGGGTGAGAGCTAGTGTATACACACACCCTGCTGAAATGGCTGGGATTGAGGAGACAGCAATCCGCCTGGAGCGAGTGGCTGGGAGGGAGACATAGGCACATATACGTGGGGCTTAGTTGGGGGGCGGGGTACCGTTTTGCTGGTGTCTGCTAAATAATATATACTGCCAAGTTACCCAGCTCCAGAAGTGAGATTTTAAGCCAGTTCTGGATTTCTGATGCTTATCCTGATGCATCATGGGACACGTAGCATTGTTTCCAATGGGTAAAATCAGGAACTACAAATACCATACTGCAAATGGTAAAACATTTCACTCCTGGAACTGGGTAACTTGGCAACTCAAACTCTTGGGCCGTGAGCTAGCTACCTACTGTACTTACATAGTAAATGACGGCAGATAAAGACCAGTGTGGTCCATCTAGTCTGCCCAGCAACATGGCAGGAGTAGGTGCACCCCTTCCCATGTCTTTTAGGGAGTAGCTGCACCCCTACCCATGTCTTTGCTTAGTGGTGCACCCACCAGGAGCAGGTGCACCCCTCCCCATATCTTTGTTTAGGGGTGAACCCCCCGCTCCTCCCCCCATCGATCCATGTAGGACACCCCTATTTGTTGAGAAATTAGATGGTTCCGTTTATTTTGATTTAATCTTGTTGCTGTAAAGTGATCCACTGTGTCTGTCCCAGGCCACTTTGAATTCCATCACTGTGTTTGCCCCCACCACTTCCATCGGGAGGGCATTCCCACCACCCTTTCAGTGAAAAAGTATTTCCTGACATTGCCTTTCAATTTACCCCCTTGCAGCTTCATGTTATGCCCTCTCGTTTTACAGCTTCCCTGTCTTTGGAAGAGGTTTGTTTGTTCATTATTTCTCTTTAAGTATTTAAAGGTCTGAATCATATCTCCCCTATCCCTCCTCTCCTCCAAAGTGTACATATTTAGGTCTTCAAGTCTCTTCTCATAAGGCTTCTGACGCAGGCTCCAAATCATTTTGGTCGCTTTCCTCTGAACAGCTTCCATTCTTTTTACATCCTTTGCAAGATATGGTCTCCAAAACTGAACACAGTATTCCAAGTGAGGCCTCACCAAGTGTCCCTTCCCCAGTAGGCTTATACCTGAGCTGAGGGCACACTCAGAAAACTGTTAAGGCTACACAAGGAAATCAAGCAGTTTGACTATCCCCAAACGTAATGTAGGACCAGCAATTAGCAATTTTCCCAATACCTAATGTTTAACCCACAGTTAATATTCTATATTTGCAATAAAAAAAAGCCCCAGCAGAGATAGAAAGGAGAAAGCTTAGTCTTATCTGTGTCTTGTGCAGCTCCGGCCTTTCAGACTGTCTGTGACTGGTATGAGAAGCCAGGTGTCTGATGATCTAAAGTAGCCCCTCCCTGGGAGATGCCTTTCAAGCAGACAATGAACCAGAATTACCCAAAATATACCTTTGTATATATACTTGAATGTAAATCACCTTGAATCCAGCTTTGCATAGGGAGTAATCAAATCCAAGGAGAGAGAGATTCTTAGGTCTGGGACAGGTTTATCAGCTAACCCCAGGTCAGCTAAAATGACTGATCCAGCACTGGTTTTGCCCCATTGCAAGTATGGATTTGAAGCTCTGATTTCCTTAAGAGAATGAGGGCTGCAAATCTATGTATCTGGTGAGGCAAAGCTGGGATTTGGAGTTGCTTGTTTGTCTGACCTGGAGTAAGGTAGCTTCCCTTTATAGAGATAGCAGAGAGGTGGCAAAACCCAGCTGTTGGAAAGAAACCTTGGTCATTTCTTGAAGGACTACCAAAAGGGACTACTAAAGCTGGAAATAGATATGCACTTGTAAGGATATATCTTCTGGAATGTACTCTAAATCTTGGGGGGAAAAGGGAATTCTTTGTATAAATCTATGCATTTTAGAATTCAGTGTTTTCATTTAAATCAAATCAGATTATAGCTTAGCATACAAGTAGAATAAATAAACTAGTTTATAGGGACCTTTTACAAAGAGGCTTTTCAGTTAGGATGCAAAAGATCTGTGAAGTTGTTATAAAGAGGTGTTAAAGGCAAGTGACAGATCAAAGGGACAATTTGAAAGGCCCCCTCTATCAAACCAAGGGCTGTGTGAATCACACAGGAAATTGGTAAGACTTTACCTTAGAAGCACAGGTCAGGGCACTGTGTAGGAAGCCAGCTTTTATTAAGTCTTCTTAACCTCCCATCTGCCCCAGGGATTATCTTAGCTTTATAGGCTCTTAAACCTATTAAAGGGAAGGAGATGCCCATAATCATTTTCAGGTGTGACTGGTTATCCTCACCAGGAATACATTTATTACAGACCTGAGATTAATTATTCTTGAGGTCCATTTAACGTATAAGGTATAGTTGTATTAGTATAAGTATCCCCAGCAAATCTAAATAAGTAAACAACTTAAATTCCTAAACAAAACCTTAAAACTCTAATGTAGACAGCAGTTCAGCAGTGAAATGGGGACTTTCCAGTCTTTTGCATTGAGTGCCACATGCATGATTTTCTCTGAGTTGGTGAGGAGTCTTAAGTGTGCACTAGGTGCAAGGAGCTCTTTGCTTTCAGGGAACGAGTAGCAGACTTGGAAGACATAAGAAGACAGAGGTATATAGATGAGACCTACAGGGACGTAGTACTGAAGTCCCCATTCACTCTGGCAGCCTCCATGATGTCATGGAGGAGAGAGGTCACGTGACAGGAGAGCATCACCTTGGTGTGGCAGGAAATGATCCTGTAGCTAGGTCCTGACTTTTAGGTGATGTAAAATCTTTTCACACCGAGGAAGCTTCTCCAGGACCATGTGCCTATGAGGGAAGGATTAGGACAGCCGTTATAGTTGGTGATTCAATCATTAGGCATGTAGATAGCTAGGTGACTGGTGGACATGAGGATCGCCTGGTAACATGCCTGCCTAGTGTGAAGGTATCGGACCTCATGTGCCACCTAAACAAGATTTTAGATAGTGCTGGGGAAGGAATCTGCTGTCTTGGTGCATGTTGGTACCAATGTCATAGGAATGTGTGGTAGGGAGGTTCTGGAGACCAAATTTAGGCTTTTAGGTAGGAAGTTGAAATCCAGGAACTTCTATGGTAGCATTCTCAGAAATGCTTCCTATTCCACGTGCAGGATCCAAAAGGCAGGCAGAGCTCCGGAGTCTCAATGCGTGGATGAGACAATGGTGCAAGGAAGAGGGTTTTGGATTTGTTAGGAACTGGGCAACATTTTGGGGAAAGGAGGAGCTTTTCCGAAGGGATGGGCTCCACCTTAACTGGGATGGAACCAGGCTACTAGCATTAACCTTTAAAAAGGAGAGAGAGCAGCTTTTATACTGGATAATAGGGGAAGGCCAGCAATGATATGGATAGATAAAATAAGAACAGCTATGGATGGCCACTTATCAACAATGAGCTGCCTGACTGACGACCGAACACAATTTAAGTTAACTATCCACAGGGTCACCATGACTTGACACCGATTCGATGGCACTTAACAACAAAAACAACAATAGGGGAAAGCCGACAGTTGCCCAAGAGCGCATGGTTCAGAATAATGTATCCTTGAAGGATACTAGCAAGACTGAAGTTAGGGCATATCAACAGAGAAGTTCCAATAAAGACAAAAGTAACCCAAATGCCCTTAAGTACAGAACAGACAGAGCTTAAAGATTTCAAATTACCCCTGCCTACCGATAACCAGATTAATATGAATAAGATACATCCTATAAAATGCTTGTTTGTAAATGCTAGAAGTCTAAAAAATAAGATGGGAGAATTAGAACATATAGCATTAAATGAGAGGTTAGATATGATTGGTATCTGAGACATGGTGGAACGAGGACAAGCAGTGGGACACTGTGATCGCCTGGGTACAAATCATATTGCAATGATAGAGTAGATCAAATTGGTGGAAGGGTTGCACTCTGTTAGAGAGGGCATTGAGTCACACAGGATTAAAGTTTTGCAGGAAAGAAAATACACTATAGAATCACTATGGATTGAAATTCCATGTAAAAAGGTGCAAGAGATAAGTGTGTTGGGGCCACTTGTCAATAGTGATCACAGCATGATCACCTTTGATTTAATAAATGGAGGAAGGATGGCAAGGAAATCCACAGTACTACCATTGGACTTTCAAAAGGGAGACTATGAGTTAAGAAAAAACTAGAATGAGCAGTTGCAAAGGTTAAAGATTTACATCAAGCATGAGTGTTGTTCATATCTTGGAAGCCCAGACCAGCTGTATTCCACACTTTAAGAAAAGTGGAATGAAGTCCAAAAAACTATCAGCATGGTTTAAAGATGAGGTCAGAGAGGCTATTGTAGCAAAAAAAAAAAAGCATCGTTCAGGAAATGGAAAAAGAAACTAAATAATGAAAACTGGAAACAACATAAGCACTGGCAAGTTAGATGCTAGGCATTGATAAGGCAGGCACAGAGAGAATTTGAAAAAAAAGCTTGATGTGCAAGCAAAAATGCATAATAAAAACATTTTCAAGGGGGGCATGACCAAGATGATGGCGTGCAGTTGAAGCGGAGCGATGGTGCTTCTATTTTCCTTGCTTGAAGTTTTTTTTCATTGATTAAGGCTCCAAAGAAGAAGGGGAAGGGGATGGCTAAGGATGGCAAAGCTCTCCTGAAGGTCTCCAAGCAGCCGTTGATTCTTGCAAAACTGCAGAAGACCTCCATTGATGTTAAAGCTGCGAGTGAGTTCTCTGCTGCAGGATTAGATAGTGGTACTTGGTCACTGCTTGAAGACGCTATCAACTCGATCCCGCACATTCGACCCTGCTGGAACCGCACTCCCCGACAGTCTCGACCAGAGTGTTGGTGGACTTGAGCCCCCCTCTTCTTCCAGGGTGGGGAGTTTGACGGAACCAGCGTCATCTGCTTCACAATTATCAGGCCAGGAGGAGGTGATGCTTTTTTCAGGAGAGATTATTGGTGAGGATTCCCCAGTTGTTTTACCAACAAGGCCCAGGATTCCTGAGTTGGGGGACCTAGGAGCTTCTTCCTCTCCTTCTCGGGTAACTGTGCCTTCTTCATCTTCAGATGTCTCGCTGACATTAATCCGGAATTTGTTACTTCAGCTCCAGGAGACGGTCTCTAAGAATGTGGCTGAACTGAATGTCTTGGTTCAAACAGTAAGTTCAATAGCTCTGAAGCAAGAGAGTTGAAATCAAGAAGTATCTTGTTGACTTGGATAAGAGCCTTTCTGCTGTTGATCAAGTGATTGAAACTTTAGTTAAGGACAGAGTTATTATACATAGAAAATTGGAAGTATATGAGAACTGGATGAGACATCTGACTAAGAATTTTAAACTTTCCTTGGGTGAGTTATATTTTACTAACAGATTTGTTTAAAAAATATCTTGTAGATGTTCTAAAGATCTCTGAGATGGCAATTCCTCCTTTGAATAAAGTTTATTTTCTGCCTTCTGGTAAAGCTTGTGAAAGCAATGACGGGCAACAATCTATAAATGTTTCTGTATTTATTTATTTATTTATTTATTTATTTATTACAATTTTTTATATACCGCACTATTCGGCATCAGCGCGGTTTACATTATAACACAACGACCATAACAACAAGCTGTTAGGTTTTACATCGAACAGGGGTACAAACATGGATAACAGGGGTCAACTATATACAACTATTATTACAAACTTCTGACTCGGAGTGTAAAGAAAGAGCAACTTTATGTGTTTCTTTTCTTTTTGAGCAGGATTTAAACTTAATATTATGTCTTTATTTAAAAAAAAAAGAATGAACCATTCATGGGACAGCCCTTAAGAATATTTCCTGATGTGGCTCAATCCACACAGGAAAGAAGGAAGCCTTTTTGGCTTTAAGAGCTGAGACATTGTCCTTGGGTGCAACCTTTATATTTCAATACCCATGTAAATGTCTGCTTAGTTATATGAATGTGAAGTATATATTTTTCTTGCCCAATCAGTTGAGAGCATTTTTTAGATCTTAAGAAGTCTGGTGGTCCTACTTCTTCTTCTCCTTAATTGCGAGTTTATGTAATTCATCAACGGATTGACGCCTTGCCTTTTCTTTTTGTTTTTTATTACCTTGTCTATTTCTGCTATTTCTGTTATTTATTTAGACAGTTTTGCATACCACCTTATCCTTCAATCAAAGTGGTCACAACACAATTGGAGGTCTACATTTAACAGGAGGGGATACGACTCACAAACGTTATTGCCCCTCCCCACATGTTTTGTGGGCTAATGCACCACTAGTGGTTTGAATGGAGGGATCTCCTAATGTTGGGAGATTTCTGTTTTCCTAGTAGGATTTGATTTTCTTGTGGAATTTAATTTTGATTACCACTGGTGCTCATGTTTCTTATTATGAGTGTATGCTCATTATACTTATTTTCAAATATGAATAAAGAATAAATAAACAAAAAATGTTTTCCATAGCAAAAAAAACCTGAGAGAGTGTCTGCTGGACCATTAGAAGATAGAGAGGTAAAAGGGGCACTAAGAGGATACAAGGCCATAGCAGAGAGACTGAATGAATTCTTTACTTTGGCCTTTACTGAAGAAGATGTAGGGAAGTTACCCATGACTGAAATAGTATTTAAAGGTGATGCATCAGAAGAATTGAAAGAAATATCGATAAACCGGGAAGATGTATTACAACTATTTGATAAACTTAAAAAGTAGCAAATCACCTAGACTGGATGGTATACATCAAAGGGTGTTGAAAGAACTGGAATATGAGATTGCAGACCTACTATTAGTATCTATGAACTATCATTAAAATCATCTATAATACCTGAAGATTGGTGAATGGCCAACGTAATGCCAATTTTTAAAAAGGGTTCCAGGGGTGATCTGGGAAACTAAAGACCAGTGAGCCTGATGTCAGTACTGGGCAAAATGGTAGAAACCATTATAAAGAACAAAATTCTGTTCCTTGGGACCCCGGTAGCCGAGGTGGTCTTTTGGTATAGGTTACTCCCTTGTATGCTGCTTTGATTGTATGCTCAGTATTGTTGTATACTTTGGAACTGTTGGATGCTTTTGTTATTCCTTATCTATGGCTGGACTGGGCTCTGAGGTCCATCTGTGGCTGTTTTGCTGTTACTTGTGCTGTTTTGTTCCACTGTTGATACTAGGCACGCCAGCTGTGTGGGCTTATTATATACTAATAAAATTGTTTGAAACATAAGAACAAAATTACTGAACATGTAGATAGTCATGGTTTAATGGGAGAAAGCCAACATGGCTTAAGCCAGGGAAAGTCTTGTCTTACTAATCTGTTATATTTTTTTAAGGTGTGAATAAACAGGTAGGCAAAGCTGAGACAGTTGATATAGTGTATATGGATTTTCAGAAAGCCTTTGACAAGGTCCCTCATCAAAGACTCGTGGCAAAATTAAAAAGTCATGGGATAGGAGGCAGTTGTACTATTGTGAATCAGGAACTCATTCAAAGATAGAAAGCAGAGGGTAGGGCTAAATGGCCAATTTTCCGAATGGAGAAAGGTGAATAGTGGAGTACCCCAGGGATCTGTGCTGGGTCCTCTGCTTTTTAACATTCATAAATGACCTGGAAATGGGAATAATGAGTGAGGTAATCAAATCTGCAGATAACACAAAATTATTCAAAGTTGTTAAAACCCATGAGGATTGTTAAAAATTGCAAGAGGACCTTGATAAATTGGAAGACTGGATGTTCAAATGGCAGATAAACGTTTATGTGGACAAGTGCAAAGTTATACATTTTAATTTAATTTAATTTAATTAGCAGGTTTTTATATACCGCAACTTCCATAGATCAGTTTCGGTTTACAATGAACAACAATAAACAAGCAAGGCTGTTTTACAGGGAACGGCAGTAAACATCAATGCTGTTTTTACAAGGAACAGCAGTAAGCATCAATTTTTGTTTTTACATATAACAGTGTAAAATAATGGGTTCAATCTAACAGTAACAGATTGATAGATTGATAACTATATACAGCGAACATGTTTAGAACTATAATACAGTTTTAAAAGAATCTCTGGATATTTTACAAGGCTTTAGTCTTTATTCCCGATCGAGGGTCAATTGTAATTGCTGGTACGGCTATCCCTTATCTTGTTGTATTGGTGAGTTTGATACGGAGGCATAATGTGTTGCGAATAAGTATGTTTTGAGTTTTTTCCTAAACTCCATGATTTGGGGTAATGCTCTTAATTCAGCTGGGATGTTGTTCCACAGTATGGGGGCAGCATGGGAGAAAGCTTTCCTGTTCATCTAGGAACAACAACCCAAACTGTGGTTACATAATGTAAAGGTTCCACATTAGGAACCACCATCTAGAAAAAAGATTTAGGCGTCATCGTGGATAACACGTTGAAACCCTCCGCCCAGTATGAAGTGGTAGCCAAGAAGGCAAATAGAATGCTGGGAATCATAAGGAAAGGAATGGAGAATAAAACCAAGGATGTTATAATGCCTCTGTATTGTTCCATGGTGTGACCACACCTTGAATATTGTGTGCAGTTCTGGTCGCTGTATCTTAAAAAGGATATAACGGAATTAAAAAAGGTACAGAAAAGAGCCATCAAAATGGTAAAGGGGATGGAAGGATACTCCTATGGAGAGAGGCTAAAAAGGTTAGGGCTCCAACCTGGAAAAGAAATGGCTGAGGGGAGATATGATAGAGATCTATAAATTAATGAATGGAGTGGAACGGGTAAACGTAGATCGATGGTTTATGCTATCAAAAAGTAAAAAGACTAGAGGACATGAAATGAAACTACAATGTAACCCATTTAAGACTATTAAGAGAAAATATATTTTCACTCAACGCATAATCAAACTCTGGAATTCGTTACCAGAGGATGTAGTAAAAGCTGTTAGTGTAACTGGACTTAAAAATGATTTAACATAGTATATAACGGCAGATAAAGACCAGTATGGTCCATCTAGTCTGCCCAGTAAGGTGGCAAGAGTAGGTACACCTGCCGCTCCCCACACCTTTGTTTAGGGGTGTACCCACCGCTCTGTGTAGGTCACCCCTAATTGTTGAGCTATAAGAGATAATTTAAATAAAACTATCTTATATACCGCATTAGTGTGGTTTACATTGAACAAACTGAAATTACATTGAACAGGGCATTATAACTTGCAGATAACTATTTTACAGGGAACATGGGCTATGGAGGGTTAAGTGGCTTGCCCAAGACCACAAGGAGCACCTGTGGGACTAGAAACCCCAGTCCTTCTGGCCCAAGGTTGCTGTCCTCTAGTGGTATTTGAACCCCTGACCTTCAGTACCTTGCCCCAACCACTAGGCCACTCCTCCACTCCATAGTTATGTTTATTTTGATTTTATCCTGTTGCTATTAAGGGATCCACTGTGTCTGTCCCATGCCATTTTGAATTGTTTGTTCATTATTTCTCTTTACGTATTTAAAGGTCTGAATCATATCTCCCCTATCCCTCCTCTCCTCCAGAGTGTACATATTTAGGTCTTCAAGTCTCTTCTCATAAGACTTCTTACACAGGCTCCAAATCATTTTGGTCACCTTCCTCTGAACCATCTCCAGCCTTTTTATATCCTTTGCGAGATATGGTCTCCAAAATTGAACACAATATTCCAAGTGAGGCCTCACCAGCGTCTTGTACAGTGGCATTAGTACCTCTTCGTGTCTGCTGGTAATCCCTCTCTGTATGCAGCCCAGCATCCTTCTGGCTTTTGCCACCGCCTTGTCACACTGTTTTACCACCTTCAGATCCTCAGAAACAATGTTTGGATAAGTTCCTGGAGGCAAGGTCCATAAACCATTATTAAAGAGCACCCGGGAAATCCACTGCTTGCCCCAAAACAAGCATTGTGGAACCTGTGTCTCTATTTATTTAGTTGTTTTTTTATACCGGTTTGTCTTAGAAATCAGAGCGGTTTACATAGAACTTTAGAACGTCTGCTCAGTGCAGGTTACAGACATTATTTATTGTTATTGTTAAATCACAATTATTATAACTATTTACATGTACTTGTACTTTTGGGAAACTCCCAAGGTGCTTGCGACCTGGATTGGCCACTGTTGGAAATAGGATACTTGGCTTGATGGACCTCAGTCTGACCCAGTAAGGCATGTCTTATTTTCTGGCTTTTGTACATGCCTGGTGCATTCTGGGACATGTAGTGCTGATTTCAAATGGTAGCAGCAAAGACTACAAATATAATTTAAGTCTAAGTTCTCCAGATTCAGCCCCAGGTCCAGAAAAACTGAGGAGACTAAACACCCCCTGCTAGCTGAAGGGAGAAGCGAGAATGTCGGATTCCAGTCCCGGTATTTTCTGTCCTCTCTAGATGTGGAAGAGAAGTTCTGGGAATGGATGGCTGTGCTGGGACTGGACTGCTTATACGTCTTACCCACAGATCTGCCAGGTACCTTCACTTTGAAACTCGTCACCAGTGGAGCGTCCACGTAGTCCCTTGCATCTGTTCTTTCTGCAGGTGGAATTTTGCTGGGAAAAGATATGCAAAGTCCTTTGAAAATGAAATTTATTGGGCAGTTTCCCTCCACTGACCTAACCTCCCCCCTCCTAGAAATGTACTTCTCACTGTCGTTAAAAGCCCGCACATGGATTCAAGCATCCAGTCACCTGAGCAGACTCGAACAAGACAACGTGCGGAGCCTGTTTAAAGCCAGCTACACATATAAACGCCCTGTCTGAATATTTCACTCCTTGGAGCAACTGGAGTATGTTTGGGGCTCAACATGCGTGAGCTTTCTGGGAGTCATTTTATAAGGAACTTGAGCATGTAGAATCCAAGTGACCAAGTTGCCCACTTGGACCCCCTCAATAGATGAGTGCTAGCGAGGATGTGGTGAAAATGATTTGTGTAAGCATATGTGGCGGAAATGCAAGAGATATTTTGGCAGGTCCTGTTTGCAAACTTACATCCTAAAGCAATGCAGTATTAATAGTCCCTGACTCTACCCACTGAAATCAGAGCTGCTGGTCCCATAATGTACTAGAATAGAGTTGCCATAAATCCAGGACTGGCCTTAAATCTCCCTTCTGAAACTTGTAAGCTCTGATAGAACAGTGTTTTACAGTGATAAAATTACTCTGGAGCACACATAGAAACATGACTGCAAAAAAGACCATATGATCTGCCCTTCCATATTAACCACTACAAGAGTCCCTTTTTTTTCCTTTAGAGATCCTCTGTGTTTGTCCCATGCTCTTTTGAATTCAGATACTGTCCTCATCTCTACCACCTCCACTGGGAGACTATTCCACGGATCTATCACTCTTTCCTTATAGAAATATTTCCGCATATTACTCCTGCGTCTATCCCCTTTCACCCTCATCCAATGTCCCCTCGTAGCAGAGCTTGCTTTCAATCGAAAGAGGCTCTTCTCCTGTGTATTTATGCGATGGAGGTATTTAAATGTCTCTGTCATATTGCCCCTATCCTGCCTTTCCTCTAAACTATACGTATTAAGATCTTTAGGTCTGTCCTCATATGCTTCATAACAAAGACCACTAACCATTTTAGTAGCCACCCTCTGCACCGACTCCATCCTGTTCACATCCTTTTGAAGGTGCGGTCTCCAGAATTGCACACCATACTCCAAATGAGGTCGCACCAAAGACTTATACAGAGGCATTATCACATCCTTTTTCTGCTAGCCATTCCTCTCCGTATGCACCCAAGCATCCTTCGAGCTTTTGTCGTCACCTTTTCTACCTGTTTATTGCTTCGCCCTGTACATTAGCTACTTTGAGGTTGTCAGGCACAATCACGCCTAGGTCCCGCTCTTCATTCATGTGTCACCCCTATACTGTACTACTCCCTTGGATTGTTGCGGCCCAAATGCATGACCTTACATTATTTAGCATTAAATCTCAGCTGCCAAATTTTAGACCATTCTTCAAGCTTAGCTAGATCCCTCCTCATGTTATCTACACCTTCCTGGGTGTCTACTCTATTGCAGATTTTGATATCATCCGCAAAAGAGACAAACTGCCTGAAAGCCCTTCTGCAATATCGCTAATATATCTGAAAAATGTCTTATCCCCCTATTTTATTGCATTGGTTATTTCTTCTTCTTTTGTATCTTTTGCTTTCTTGACTACTTTGCTAGTTTCTCTAAGTTTTTCCAAATATAGATGCCTGTCTTCCTCTCTCTGTGATCTCTTGTATTTCATGAAGCCTCCCTCTTTTTCTTCACTTTTTCAGCTACTTCTTTTGAGAATGATAGCGGCCTCCTTTTCCTTTTCCTTTTATTTACCTTTCTAACAAAAAGGTTGGTTGCCCTTAATATATCCCCTTTCAGTGTTGCCCACTGTTTTTCTACATCCCCCAGCTGTTCCCATCCCACTAATGACTCCCTGAGGTATTGGCCCATCTTGGCAAAGTTAGTCTTCCTAAAGTCTAAGACCCTCGCCTTTGAATGAGTTTTATCAGTCCTAGTCCTAATACTGAACCACATCATCTGGTGATCACTGGATGCAAAATGATCTCCCACTACAACATCAGAAACACTTTCACCATTGGTAAGCACCAAATCGAGTATGGCCCCTTCACGTGTGGGGTCTGTTACCAATTACCTTAATAGTTCTCCCTGTAGAGAATCCAGGATCTCCTTACTTCTAGATGATACTGCAGCAGGAATGTGCCAATCAACATCTGGCATATTGAAGTCTCCTATCAGTAGCACTTCTCCTTTCCTAGCAATGCTGCGTATGTCTTCAATTAACTCTCCATCCACCTCTTCTCTTGTGAGGGAGGTCTTATATCACGCCATTGCAAGTGGATTTCTCTTTCCCTCTTTCTAGTTTATTTTTTTTTATTTTTTTTTTTTTTTGGGGTTTTATAAGTTTTTATTAGCAACTTTTTCACATACATTATCAACCTTACCATGTACAGTACTATCAACCGTTGCACTTACATCAGACACATCCTTCCCATATACATTACTATCAACCTATCAACGTTTACACAAACAACAAACTATGCCTATCACTATTCACACCAGTGGGCTAGCTATCATCTTATACAGAGATCCATACCCGCATTCCCCCATTTTTATACCCCTGCGCAATCCTAGGGTCCAGAATTACACACGGGGTACTAGCCAATCTGAGAATTCACAATCAACTGGCACAGAATAGCATGGACCTGTCTCTTTCTACTATCCCTTGCACCCCTTAAGCTGGCAAGGTGAAGTCCTCTCTAACCCCCTATTCTCCCTCCCCTCCACCCCCCCCAAACCCCCCTCCCCCCACCCTCCCTCATGTAACCATTTCCAAACCCCCGCCCACCGCTTCTCAACTTGCTCCCCTCTCCCCCTCCTCTCCCCCGTCATTTTATACATTGCATATAGAAAAGATACTCGTCCTGCAAAACTCGCGATGGAAGGCCAATTCGGCCCGCTTCCAGTACCATGCTATTTCACACCTTGCCGCTGTCACGCAGTACCAAATGATTCTCCAGTCCCCTTCCCACCTCCCATCTGGTTTATGCAGAAGACACATTTCAGGACCCAACACAATACTCGCCCCCACCATGTTATTTATGCACTCCCCTATTTTGCGCCAATATTCCCGCACTACTGGACACGTCCACCACATATGTAGCCAAGAGCCATGCTCCCCACACATCCGCCAACAATCATCCGTCTGACGCACTCCTGCCCTATACAATCTCTCCGGTGTGAGGTACCAGCGAGTCAATACCTTATAGGCATTCTCTCGCAGGGATGTGGCAATAGAGAACCTAGCTATGCCCATGACTATCCCCTCCCACTCTTCCACCCCCCACTCCACCTCCAAATCCTTTTCCCACTCTTCCATATACTTCAGCTTCCTTTCCCCTCTAGCAATCAGACCTCTATAAATCCTAGAGAGCATCCCTTGTTGCCCCACGGAGCCTAGAGAGGCCCCTTCAAACCACTCCCCTCCTCCTCTCCCTCCCTGCTCCCTCCCCTTCTTCCGAATCACCGAACATATCTGCAGATACGCGAACCTATCCGACTCTCCTAAGCGGTATAAATCACGCATTCCCTCAAAGTCTCTACACTGCTGTCCAACCACCAGCTGGGAAGCCTGGGTCAGGCCCCGCGCCTCCCATCTCCGGAGTACTGCCGCCTTCGGGCCTATGCCTTCTGCACAACATGCCTGCAGGGACATGGTGGGCGACCATTTCTTTTCTCCCACCAACCGCCGCCTATATCGTCTCCACACCTGCAGTGTATGTTTCACTATCGGATTCTGACCTCTGTCTCCTCCCCCCTCCCATACTATTCGTTCTAGCTCCCCTGGTTGATACTCGTCCACCTCCATCCTTACCCACTGCTTATATGGTTCCCGCATCCACGCATAGACGGCTCGCAATTGCGCTGCCGCATAGTACAAACTAAAGTTAGGGATCCCCATCCCCCCCTCCCCCACCATCACTTGCGTAGTTCTGGCCGCCACCCGTGGCCTCTTCCCCCCCCAGATAAATCTCTCCACCTGCTGCTGTACCCGCCGTAGCGCTCTCCGGGGTATCGGTATGGGCAGTACTTGGAAGAGGAATAGAAACTGGGGAAGAAGCATCATCTTCACCGACGCCGTCCTCCCAAACCACGAATAATACCCTCGACTCCAACCCTGCAATCGCTCTTCCACCCGCCCCATCAGTTTATGATAGTTCAGCGCATATAAAGCCTCCAAGTTCCTCCCCAGCTGTACTCCAAGGTATCGAATCGACGTCTGCGCCCATTTAAATGGGAAAACACCGTTGCCACTCCCGCTGCTCCCCCTCCTCCCCTACTATTCGTAATATCTCCGATTTCCCCCAATTAATCCGAAAACCCGCCTTCTCGCCGTATTTCTGTATCTCACTCATCACTGCCTGTAGCGTTTCGCGGGGGTTCGTGATAGTCAATAAAATGTCATCTGCGAAAAGGGAGATTTTGTATTCCTGACCTCCCACCCGAACCCCCGCCACCCCAGGATTAGCCCTCAACCTTGCCGCTAAGGGCTCGAGGGAGAGCGCAAATAATAACGGGGATAACGGGCATCCCTGCCTAGTCCCCCGTTCCAGCGGAAAGAACGCAGAATAGCCTCCATTTACTCGTACACATGCTTTTGGGCTACAATATACAGCCCCTATCCATTGCACAAACCCTGGCCCAAACCCTAATTGTCCCAATACGGAGTATAAAAACGACCAAGACACTTGGTCGAAGGCCTTTTCCGCATCCAAGGAGACCAATAAAGTCTCCCTCCGCTTCTTTTGGGCCGACCAAATCACATTCAGCACTTTCCGTATGTTGTCTGCCACCTGTCGGCCCGGCACAAACCCCGCCTGGTCGGCATGCACCAGTTTCCCCAAATGCTTATTAAGTCGAGTCGCCAGTACTTTTGCCAACAACTTCGCATCTACATTTAATAAAGAAATGGGCCGGTATGACGCACACTCCTGAGGATCCTTCCCTTCCTTATGATGAGGGTAATACCAGCCCATCCCATGGTCTCCGCCAATGTCTCCCCCCTGCGAGGACTATTAAACACCGTAGTCAGCGGTTGCACTACCTGGCTACTAAACGTTTATAGAAGCGCGCCGTTAGGCCGTCGAGCCCCGGGGCTTTGCCGGCCTTTAACGCCTTAATGGCCTGCAGGACTTCCTCCGGTTGGATTTCCCTATCTAGCCCTTCCTGCTCGTCCGCCGTCAATACCGGGAGTCCAGCACCTCTCACATACTCCATAATTTCCTCCCGTGTCCCCCCCTCCTGAGCCTTATACAATTTGCTATAGTAGGCCACAAATTCCTCTCTGATGCGCCGAACATCCCGCACCCCTTCCCCCCTGCTCTTGATCTGGGAGATCCTGTTCCACTCCCTTCTCTTCTGCAGCTGCCTCGCGAGGTATTTCCCCACTTTGTTACCCCCTTCGAAGAATCTCTGCTTCATTAACTGTAGGCGAAACTGGATCCGTTCTGCCTCTATTGCATTAACTTTGGCTCTGAGCTCCAAGACTGTCCCCCTATGCCAGGGGTCTCAAACACGCGGCCCGCGGGCCGCATGCGGCCCGCGAGACAACTTTGTGCGGCCCGCGATGGCGGAAAACCAAAAATCCCCCAAAACCCTGGCTTCTGCTGCTGCCGTTGCCGCCGTGGCAGCAGCAGAATCAATTGTCAAATTTAAAAAAAAAAAACTGACTTCTGCTGCTCAAGCAGCTGTCCTGTGGCCCCTTTCCCTCTGCCCGGAGATCCGACTCTGCTCTCAGCGGCGTGCTTTTCAAGCCGCGAAGAGAGTATTCCCCTCTCGCGCGGCTTGAAAAACCGCGCGAGAGGGGAATACTCTCGTCGCGGCTTGAAAAGCACGCCACTGATAGAGCAGAGTCGGATCTCCGGACAGAGGGAAAGGGGCCGCAGGACAGCTGCTTGAGCAGCAGAAGTCAGTTTTTTTTTTTAATTTGACAATTGATTCTGCTGCTGCCACGGCGGCAACGGCAGCAGCAGAAGCCAGGGTTTTGGGGGTTTTTTTGTTGGCCGGTAATGAGCTATGGAGGGGCTGACTGAACTGGAAGTGGGCTATTGGCAGAGGGGGGAGGGGGGGAGGGGGAGGGGGGTTATGACTGGTAATGGGCTGGGGGGGGTTATAACTGGTAATGGGCTATGGTGGGGGCTAGGACTGGAAATGGGCAGATGGGGGTTAGGACTGGAAGTGGGCTATTGGCAGGGGGGGTTATGACTGGTAATGGGCTGGGGGGGGGTTATAACTAGTAATGGGCTATGGTGGGGGCTAGGACTGGAAATGGGCAGATGGGGGTTAGGACTGGAAGTGGGCTATTGGCAGGGGGGGGTTATGACTGGTAATGGGCTATGGTGGGGGCTAGGACTGGAAATGGGCAGATGGGGGTTAGGACTGGAAGTGGGCTATTGGCAGGGGGGGGGGTTATGACTGGTAATGGGCTATGGTGGGGGCTAGGACTGGAAATGGGCAGATGGGGGTTAGGACTGGAAGTGGGCTATTGGCAGGGGGGGGGGTTATGACTGGTAATGGGCTATGGTGGGGGCTAGGACTGAAAATGGGGTGATGGGGGTTAGGACTGGAGGTGGGCTGATTGGGGGTTAGGACTGGTAATGGCCTATGAGGGGAGGTAAGACTGAAAATGGGGTGATGGGGGATACGACTGCAAGTGGGCTATGGGGGGGACTAGGACTGGTAATGGGCTATGGGGGGGTAAGACTGAAAATGGGGTGATGGGGGGGTAAGACTGGAAGTGCGCTATGGGGAGGTTAGGACTGGTTATGGGCTATGGGGGGTCTAGGACTGGTAATGGGCTGAGTGGAAGGGGGGCTTGAACTGCAAATGGCTGATGGGGAGGGGGGCTTGGAATGGAAATGGGCTGTGAGGGGAGGGAGCTAGGATTGGAAATGGGCTGATGGGGGGCTAGGATTGGAAATGGGCTGATGGTGAGGCTAGGATAGGACTGGAAATGGACTGATGCAGGGACTAGAAAGGAGCAGATGCTGGGTGGGGCTGGAACTAGAAGGGAGCTGATGTTGGGGGAGGATTAGAATGGGATGGAGCTGGGAAAGTGAAATGGAGAGGGGAAAAATATTTTGTCTGGAAGAGAAGACAAATCTACAATTGGCCAGGTATTGGGAGAGTAAGTGGGGATTGAGGATGGAGGGGTAAAATTTGAGTGGATGAAATAGGAATGAGGAAAGAGCAAAAGGAGAAAGATTAGTATGTTAAAGCAGATGTAGAGAGAGAGAATGGAAAAAAACTAGAAGAGAGAAGAAAGGACAAATGGACAGCAGACGATGGAGATAGCAGAAGACACGAAGAAACCAGAAGTGGCTGGAGCAATTGCAACTGAAAAAAAATGCACAAAAGGTAGAAAAATATCTCTTTATTTTGAATTTATTAACTGGAATATGTCAGCTCTGGGAAATGTGCATCATTAATGTCTGTGCTTTGGTACAAGAAATTATTTATAGTTTTATTTCTACAGTGCTGAGGTATTCTGTGTAATTCCTATTTGACATTGCTACTTGTTCTCTTTTCCCAGTAGGTCATGTATTGTTCTCTGAAATGTATTGATTTAATATTTGCAGTGTTGCCTTTTGATAGGTAGGGTCTGGTGCTTTGTGAGTCCTGGTAGTGCTGTTATGATACGGGGGTTTGTTATGGGTTCCAAATGGGCAGTGTTAGTAGTAGTTCCTAATGTGCCTGGCGGTTGGCACTGGATTATAGTAATATAGAAATTTTCTAGTCTTTCTTTATCCATGCACTCATTATGCAACATTATGCAAATATTTATGCAAATGAGGCCCCTTATGCAAATGAGGCCCGTGTCTTATGCGGCCCCCGGGTTACTGTACAAGTCCTCATTCGGCCCTCAAAGCAATTTGAGTTTGAGACCCCTGCCCTATGCCGTCCTCCCCCCTCCTGCATATCCCTCTCCTCCGCCTCTCGTAATTGCTGCCGCAACTGCTCCTCGTGCTCTGCCCTTTCCCTCTTAATACGTGCCCCCCACTTAATGAACACCCCCCTCACCACTGCCTTAAAAGCATCCCAGAGCACTCCCTCTTTTACTTCTCCTCCCCCATTCTGCCCAAAATACTCTGGAATTAGTCTCCGTAGTTCAGTTATCACCCTCGCATCCTCCAACAGACCCTCATTCAATTTCCAAAATTGTCGTCCCTTATCTTCCCCTGCCACCCGCACTATCACCACCACGGGGGCGTGATCGGACCAGGTAATCGGATCGATTTCCCCTCCCATGATCCTCCCCACTAACTCCTTCCCTACCCATATGGCGTCTAATCTAGAATACGTCCCATGGGCCGCTGAGTAGAAGGTAAATTGCCTTCGGCCCGGATTAAGCATCCTCCACATATCAATCAGACCATTCTCCTGCACAAAGCGCTGATAACACTTCCTATCCTTCCCCCTCCCTTCTCGGTGGCCCATCGTGTCTCTCCCCACCTTCCAGGCCAGATTAAAATCCCCCCCACAGATTATCACACCCTCCCCCATTGTCGCCACCTGCTCACTCAAATCTTCCCAAAACTCGGTTTGAGCTCCCGGAGGGGCGTACACATTCACCACACAGAACCAATTCCGTCCCTGCTTCACTCGCAGCAAGAGATATCGTCCCCCTTTATCCCGGGACAGCAACTGGACCTCAGTTTGTGCTTCCCCCTTAATGAGGACCGCGACCCCGCCTTTCTTTTTCTCTTTAAGATTAGAAGCGAATAGGCGATGCTTGTACCCCTTGGGTTGCAGCAGTGTCTCGTGCTGTTTTCTGTAAATGTGTCTCCTGCAGCATTACTATATCAGCATTATGTCTCATTAATTCTTTATACAATTTCTGTCTTTTCCATGGTGAATTTAAACCTTTTAACATTCAACGTTAGTATTTTCAATTCCCCTCCTACTCCCCTACCCCCCCTTCCCTCCCGCTGGCTCTGTCTCTTCCCCCCTCCCCTCTCCCCCTCCGCCTCCCCCCCTTCCCCCCTTCCTCCCCCCCTTCCCTCTTCCTTCCTCCCCCCTCCCCCCTCCCCCCCTCTCAGAATTCTCCGCTGTGGAGACTCAACTTCCATATCAGCGACCCCCTTCCACCTCACCACCAAATCTTCCCCCATAGCCCCTCCTTCTCCCATCCCCCCCTACTCCTCCCTCTCTCCCCACTATCCCTTCCCCCTCCTCACCCCCACTGCTCCCCACCCCTCCGAGCACCTCTCTTTCCCCCCCTAAACATTGCCTATCTCTCCCTCCCTTCCCCCCGTAACCTATTATCCTATCTTTACCCCTCCCCCAAGCCCATCAACCAACATAGTTAAAGATACCAGTCCTTAGTGGAACAGCACCGCTTAGCCAGTCTCTTGCTCTGGTGCCGGACTTCGGTGACCACTTTTAGACGTCCTGGCTAATCTCCTGCCGCTCGCCCTCTGCCATTTCGCACTCTCCGTCTTCCCTGGTCTGGCTTCCGGACGTGATGAAGTAGCGGTACTATCAATCATCTCAGGTAGCTGCTCTGCTCCCAGCTCTTGCAAGGCTTTCCAAGCCTCCGCGCTGGATCGTACCGTCCGCGATCTCCCTTTCACCGTGATCAATAATCCAAATGGGAACAGCCACTTGTATCGCAGGTCTGCTCTCCGCAGGTAGGCCGTTACTTCTCTGATCTCCCTCCTGCGTTGCAGCGTGCCCTGGGACAGGTCTTGATATAACTCCACTTTGTGTCCTTCCCAATGGAAGTTCCTCAACTTGCGGTTGGCTCCTAGCAGCAGTTCCTTGTTCTTGTAGGAGCTCAGGCATACTACTATGTCTCTTGGCCGATTGTCCTCGAATGGGCCCCAGTCCTCTATGTGCTCGTTCTATATTCAGGCGGGGAACCTCCGCGTCCTCCCCATATCCAGCTTCCACTAGGAGGCGTTGGAATATTTTGTAGGCCACTTCCTCACTATTCTTGTACTTAAGCTCTTCCGGCACTCCACGCACTCGGAGATTGCTTCGCCGAGAACGATCTTCGAGATCCTCTGCTTTGGCTTTAAGGGCCTCTTGCGCCGTCTGCAGTTCATCCCAGCTCTGCTGGAGCTGCGTCAGAGTCTCACCTTGACTATCCAACCTGGTTTCAGCTTCATCCACTCGTTCGCCCAGCTCCAAGATGTCCTGGCGCATCGTCCGCACGGCCTCCATGATCTCATTTTTCACCCCACACATCTCCTCCTTCAGTTCTTCTTTTAACTCGAGAAGCCACTGCTTAATCTGTTCCGCTGCAGTCAAGCACTCCTCCCCACCTTCACTCGCTCCCGGGCTATGTGGGGTTTCCTTCTCCGGTTTGCCGGTTTTCTCCCCTTCCTTCCCTCCTTTGGACATAGCATAGGGGGACCGAAACTCTGCTAATTTCTTTTTCATCAGGCCCTCTTTTTTGGCATTTATTTTCTCCATGATAGGTCTGAGCCCGTTACCCCCAGCCGGCTACCGGGCCTGCACTCTGGACTCACCTCCTTCTTTTTGCTCTTGGATGAGGGGAGTGGCCAGTTGTTACCCCCAAACCTCCACAGCGGCTGATGCCCTTCTCAGAGGGTCTCTGGTTTTTGAAGAGCCTCCCGGAGGGCCCACTGCCACTCCTCACCTGGCTGGTGGCAACTCTCCCACTGCTTTCCTCTGTCAGCAGACTGCAGCCTGTCTCAGATTCTTGCCACTGCTCTGCTCCCACCACGTGGCTGGCTGCACTCCACCGGTAAGGTTAAGCACCACAGCGTCGTGCAGGGAGGTGTTATTGTACCCTTACGTTCAGCTTCCCCCGGCTAAAGCGGGCTTCTCCCAGCAAGAAGTGCTCCTCTCTGCTGCCGCTCTCTCGGCCCACCTCCCGGCGTACTCGGCTCTCCCGTGGCCGGCTCCCCACCGTTAGGCCGCACTCCCACGCGGTGCTGAGCTGCCGCTCCGGCGGCGCATACGGTTCCCTGCTCGCCGTTCCGCTCTCTCGGGTCACCGGTGGGGTTGGGCTGCTCTCCCTGGTTCGCTCCCGCTCTCCTTTCCGCCCTAAATACTGCCTGTAGGGGCTTTTGCAGCTTTATTTAACTCATTGGTGGCGGAGCTCCCGCGCTACGCCGCCATTCAGGTGGATGACGTCACCGGAAGTCCCCTCTTTCTAGTTTAACCCACGCTGCCTCCTCTCTCCCTTTTAAGCCCTGTATTTCCATTGCTTTAATATTTTTTACATATAGTGCCACTCCTCCTCCCCCTCTTCCTACCCTGTCCTTTCTGAATAACGTATAGCCTGGTATGGCTATATCCCAGTCATGGTTATCCGTGAACCATGTTTCTGTAACTGCCACTAAATCCAAGTCAGCCTCTCCCATTAAAGCCACAACATCTGGGATCTTATTTCCCATGCTACGGGCATTTATAGACACTGCTTTCCTTTTCTAAAGGTGTTTAATGTTTCACTTACCTGGGGGCTTTCACTGTCCTTGTCTCTACCGCCTCCACTGGGAGACTATTCCACGCATCTACCACTCTTTCCGTAAAGAAATATTTCCGCACATTATTCCCGATTCTATCCTCTTTCATCCTCATCCTCCTCATCCTCGTAGCAGAGCTTGCTTTCAATCAAAAGAAGCTCTCCTCTTCAGCATTTATGTTACAGAAGTATTTAAACGTCTCTAACGTGTACATATTAAGATCTTTAAGTTTGTCCTCATATGCTTTATAATGACCATTAGCATTTTAATAGCATCCCTCTGCACCAACTCCATCCTCTTTATATCGTTTTGAAGGTGAGATCTCCAGAATTGCACACAATACTCCAAATGAAGTCGCACCAAAGACTTATAGAGAGGCATTATCACCTCCTTTCTTCTGCTAGCCATTCCTCTCCCTATGCACCCAAGCATTCTTCTGGCTTTTGCCGTCGCCTTTTCTACCTGTTTAGCCACTTTGTTTCTGATGATCTTAATCACGCACGCCCAGGTCCCACTCTTCTTTCATAGACAGAAATACTTCACCCCTTACACTGTATCGCTCCCTTGGATTTTTGCAGCCCAAATGCATGACCCTGTATGTTTTAGCATTAAATCCCAGCTGCTAAATTCTTATTTTATTTATTTATTTATTACATGCACTTATATACCGCGCTATTTTCCATCAGTGCGATTTACATAGAACCAGTTAAATACACATCTCAAAACAGTTGATTTGTGTTTACAATTAACAGGCAACAGAACTTGGATAGACAACAAGGGGGTAACTATTTACAACTGTACAGAAAGAGCTGGCTGAACGTCTGTTTGACGTGGTTAGTTTACTGATGAGGCATTTGAGGTGCTGTCCTCCGGGTAATGCTCGAGGAAAAGGTGATATTTCAGAGCTTTCCTAAACTGCGTTAAATTAGTGATTGCCCGCATACTAGGAGGGAGGCTGTTCCAGCATTTTACTGCCGAGAATTTGAAAGCCCTGTTCACTGTTGTCTGGCAGCACTTGGTTGTTTCTCTTGGGACTATTAGTTTATTGTTCTCAGGGGATCTTCTAGGTCTGTTCAGGGGGTTATCTGAATGAGGTCTTCTAGGGCTGGTGGGGCAAGCTTATTTATGATCTTGAAGGTCAGAATTATGGTTTTGAACGTAATTCTGCCTTTTATGGGGAGCCAGTGGAGTTGTTTAAGGATGGGTGTAATGTGTTCCCAATTGGAAGTGCCCTGGAGCACTCTTGCAGCAGCGTTTATTGCAAGCTGTAAAGGGTGTAGTGTGACTTGCGGGAGACCGTGGAGTATGGCGTTTGCATAATCAAGATGCGGTATGATCAAGGCTTGGTATACTGTGCAGAAGTCGCCAGGTTCCAGTAAGGTGCGTATGTGTCTAAGTGATCAGATTTTATGGTATATAGCTCTTGCTGCATTGCCTATATGGGTTTTCATGTCGAGTCGCTGGTCAAGTGTGACTCCTAGATATCTAATAGAGGATTTGGTAAGTAGTTCTGCATCTAAGACCTTTAAGCACGGTGGTGTGATGAATTTCGGATCTCTGGTGACGAAAAGGACTTTGGTTTTCTTATGTTGGATTCGCAGGTTTTGTGATTGGAGCCATCTGGATACTGCGTTGAAACAGTCAGTGAGCGGTGAGAGTTTGGGGTTCTCCGTTGCAAAAGGCATATATAGGAGCACGTCGTCTGTGTATAACAGGCATTGCACCTTGAAGGACTGGACGATCTCGCAGATCGGTTGCATATAAATATTAAACAACAGGGCAGATAGAGAGGATCCTTGTGGGACCCCTTGGCTCTGGTGGAAAGGTTCTGATGTTGCTTCATCTGATCTTACATGTTGCCATCTATCCGAGAGATATGACTTGCACCATTCGAGTGCTAAGTCA
The DNA here is from genome assembly GCA_033557465.1 of Ichthyophis bannanicus. NCBI lineage: Eukaryota > Metazoa > Chordata > Amphibia > Gymnophiona > Ichthyophiidae > Ichthyophis > Ichthyophis bannanicus. The sequence continues at coordinate 20,901,919 of CM066042.1, forward strand.
CAAATCCCCTTCTCTTTGAGGCGGTGTAAGAGGATGTCATGGGAAACAGAATCAAAGGCCGCCGCTATATCCAAGAATATGAGTACGTATCCTCGGCGTATGCTGTCAATTACTGCAATTATGGTACTGAAGAGGATGGTGAGGAGAGTTTCGACCCCATGTGCGGCTCTGAAGCCGTGCTGACACGGATCAAGTGGTGCGGAGGCGTCAATATGATCTTGAATTTGTCTTTGGACGTCTTTCTCAACGATTTTCGCCAACAGTGGTATGCTGGATATCGGTCTATACGAGTCGGGCTTCTTAGGGTCCAGTTTGTTGTTTTTGAGGAGTGGCCTGATTGAGGTACGTTTGAGGGATTGGGGAAAAGGTGCCTGTCATGTATGAGCAATCCATTAGCTTTGCTATAAAAGGGCTGACTGTCGGTCATAACTCTTTTATCCAGGACACCGGGCAAGAGTCGGTTTGTGCGGTTGTTGTATTCATTCCAGCAATTATGTCCTCAATGTGTTTGGCAGATGGCTTAGAGAAGGCAGACAGTCGGGCTGAGGATCTCGGCTCGAGTGCCATGGTATGTGTGAGGGACTTATTAGTTTGGCACAGTTTTGTTTTTAAGTAGTCGGCGAAGGCTTGAGGGTGGATTTGACTAGGTTGCTCTGGTACTGGCTCTTTTGCTAGGTTGTTTACCATGGTGAAGAGGTCATGTGGCTTGTTTAGGGACCGCTTTAGAGTGTCAGTGTGGAATCTCCTCATGCTTTCAGATATTGCTTGGCGGTGTTTTTCCAGTTGAGTGTTGTATGTCCTTAGGTCCTCTGTGGAGTGAGTACGGCGCCAGCGTCTTTCTAGTTTTCTCAAGCAGGAGAGTGACGTTCTAAGCTCTGTGGAGTACCAAGCTGCTGCTGTTCTCTTCTTGGTAGGCTTGTTTGATGATGGTCGTAATGCAATGGAACTGAAGTTTTCATTCCAAGTGGAAACTAACACTTCAGGGTCGTGGGATGTTAGGTCAAAGAGTGTACGGGTATGGTTTAAGATTTGGTCTTTGTCAAAGGCTATGAACCTGCGTGGAGCTGTTTTGAGGCTGCTGGCCTTATCAACATTCTTTTGGAGTTTGTTGGGTAGAGATATTTGGAACATGATTAACATGTGGTCTGATCAGGGGACTGCAGTAGTGGACAGTATGGTGGTGTTTGTTTTAAAGGCAGTTGGGGGGGCAAAAATAAGGTCCAGTGTCCTTCCTTTAGTATGGGTGGGCTCATCAATGAGTTGTGTGTATCCTAGTTCTTCGAAGGCATCCAGGAAAGATGAGGCCTGTGCGTCGTGCAAGGATGGTAAATTGAAATCACCTACAACCCAGCTTGGTGTGCTTGGTGATTGTGAGTTGGATGCAAGCTCAATTAATGTTGCGAGGGAATCGGAGTCCGTGGATGGGGCCCTGTATATCAGGTTGAAGGAGCAATGTTTATTGGTAATGGTGATTGCGTCTATGTGTATTACGTTGGTTGTATTGCTCAGGTGGAAGTGGAGATCAGTTTTGGTGATAGCGAGAACACCTCCTCCTCGTTTATCGCTTCTGTGACATGTGTGTACTGAGAAGCCATTGGGTAGGAGCTGGTTGATGAGTACGTTATCATCATTTGATAGCCATGTCTCAGTTATGAAGAGAATGTCTAGGCAATGGAAGGAAATTATGTCTGCAATGACTGGCCATTTCTTACGTATTGACCTTGCGTTTATGAGGGCACACTTAATGTTCTGCTGGTAGGAAGAAATTTCTTTATGAACTTGCAAATTATGTTGTATTGCTATATGTAATATGCGGGGTTCCTTATCGAAACTCCAGTCCAGTCTCTTTACTTCTGGGTTGCGCAACCCTTCCAGCAGCTTGGAGGCTGAGCCCATCATCGTTCTGATGATGGTGTGGTATAAATACCACTGGCACCACCCACAGGCACCAGTATTCTCAGCCTCCAAGCAGCTGGAGGGTTCCTGTAAGCCAGAGAGCTTAATTTACTTTTTTTTTTATTTCTTTCTCTTATTTTCGTTGAATTTCTTAAGTTGTATTGATTTAGTTAGAAGTTCTTCAACTCCTTGGCTATTAGAGCCGCTGTGCCTTTAAGCCATAGCTCCTTTCCCCCCCCCCTCCTTCCAACTCAATTTCATTGCCATTTGTAAGGAGAGAGTTTACCTGAGCAGCGGGGATTAAAGAGCTCTCCTCTCACTTGCTCGGCCTGCCGGCACCCCGAGGCCCCTCCCGCTGGCCTCTTCTGCCTCGCGCTGAAACCCTTTGGGTGGCTGTGCGCTAGAGGCAGCACCGCATTTTCCCCGACGGCTCTCCTGCCTCGCGCTGCAGCCCCGAGCTCGGCTGAGCGCTAGAGGCATCTCCGGAAGGCAGAAGGAAGTGTCCCCAGTTCCGGCGGTGAGCCCGGAGACCGGCGGCAGGAGCAGAGCCGCCGCCGGCAGACTCAGACTCCACGTGACTGCGGCCTACCACGTGGAGACCAGCGGAGGATAGCTGGTTCTCCCGTGCAGAACGGCACGTGGAGGAGTAAAGCTTCTAAACTGCAAGTACTAAGAAAAGTTTGCACGCGGGTTTACTTTGTTTCCATTTAAAAAAGAAAAAAGAAATAGATTTTTCTGTGCCGTCCTCTAGCGGTTGGGGGAGGGGAGAGCTCGTGGTATTTTTTATTACAGGCCCCTAATGTTAATTTCGAAGTTCATTTAAATTTATATTTAATTTATTTGATTTATTTAGAAGTTCTGTTTTTTTAATTCTGCCTTTGGCTGATCTATAAGTTATTTTCAATAAGGGGATATGACGGGCAAACCACGGTGTCCGTCCTGCGGTACTCGTAGGGGTACGGCCTCGGAAGCCGGAGTCTGCAGGGGCTGCGCTGCAGAGGCGGCTTCCGTGGAGCAAGAAATCCACTTGACCATGGCTCAGGTTTCCCAAGGGTCCGGAGACCCTCTGGAGGGGGGAGGGGAATCTTCTCCTCCTCCTTCAATCTTAGTTTTGCTGAGCCTTTCCCAGTCCCTTCCCCCCGCTTCTACTGGGGTATCAGAGGACTGGGAACACTTTTCTCCAGAATTTGTCCTCCTGTTACACAAGGCCTATTGTATGCGCTGACTAGGATCGGCAGACTCAGTGGTAGCCAAAGAAAACGTGCTTGCCGATCTGGGTAGGACTAGGACCCATGACTCCGGGGTCCCACCTAAGCATGCAAGGCTAATGAGCGAGGAGCCTCTCACTTCCTTGTCTCAAGTCACCCCTGAAGAGGAGGGCTCGGACAAAGAAGTAGGAGAAGAGGAGGAGGAGCTCGAAGAGGGAGAGATTCCAGAGGAGGAGCAGTCTTACATAGTTCGAGTTTTTCGTCGTGAGGAGCTCTCGGCGTTGATAAATGAGTCACTGAAGGTGCTCAATATGTCCTCGGAGTCTCCCGCGGAGGAGGAAGCGTTGGAGGATCCGTTGATTCAAGCCGTCAGAAAGTCGCAGAAGGTATTTCCGGTCCACAGGGTAGTGCGTCAGATGATCCAGGAGGAATGGAACCAACCAGAAGCAAGTTTGAGGGGAGTCCGGGCCATGGCTCGACTGTACCCATTGCCTGAACCAGACAAGGACCTGCTGAGGTCACCAAAGGTGGACGCGGCAGTATCGGCGGTGACAAAGAAGACTACTATCCCAGTCGAGGGCAGCGTGGCTCTGAGGGATAGTTAGGATAGAAGATTAGACACGCTGCTGAAGCAAGCCTTTGATGTTAGTGCTCTCGCCTTACAGGCCTCAGTATCAGGAGCGTGGGTGGCTAGAGCCTGTCTGAGGTGGTCCCAACAGCTCCAACTGGTAGACGGTCTCTCAGTCGATGTGCAGGCGATGTCGGCTAGGTTAGAATCCGGATCTGCCTACCTGGCAGATAGTCAGTATGACCTCATTAGAAGTCTGGCTAAGAATATGGCTTCTGTGGTAGCAGCCAGACGGTATTTGTGGTTACGTAATTGGGCAGCGGATGCCTCTTCAAAGGCACGCCTGAGTCGTCTCCCCTTCAAGGGGAAACTATTGTTTGGGAAAGACCTGGATAAGTTGGTAAAGGACCTAGGCGAGTCTAAGGGGGGCAGGCTCCCAGAAGACAGGCCCAAACAAGGCCGCTCGCCTGCTCCGACTCAGAATCAACCAAGGGATTTCCGGAGATTCCGACCGGCCAGATCAAACTCCTTTCCTAAGGGCCGCTTCTAGGGGTCAAGGCTTCAGGGGGTTTCGTGGGGCAGGTAGAAGTTTTGGGGCCTCTTCCTCCACCTCGGGCCCCAGAAAGCCACAATGAGACAATGGGGGTCCAGGGGGAAGGCCTGCCAGTGGGGGGTCGTTTAAGGCAGTTCCTTCCCGCCTGGTCCCGGGTCACATCCGATCAGTGGGTCTTGGAAGTGATCCGAGAGGGCTTCGCTCTCGAATTCGCAAAACAAGTACTGCCAGCCTTTATTCAGTCTCCCTGCGGCCCACCAGAAAAGAGGGCGGCAATAGAGGATACGCTTTCAAGGCTTATAGCGCTAGGAGCGGTGGTTCCCGTTCCGAGAGACCAATACAGGTCTGGTCGATACTCGATCTGTTTCGTGGTACCAAAGAAAGAAGGATCCTTTCGTCCAATCCTAGACCTAAAGCAAATCAATTGCTGCCTCAGAGGAGTACCTCACTTCCGAATGGAAACCCTGAAGTCAGTCATTGCGGCAGTAAGGCAGGGAGAGTTTCTGACATCCTTAGACTTGACGGAAGCATACTTGCATATCCCGGTCCGAAGGTCTCATCAGCAGTTCCTGAGATTTGCGGTACCGAGAGGTCACTTTCAGTTCCAGGCCCTACCCTTTGGCCTAGCAACAGCCCCCAGGATGTTCACCAAAGTGATGGTGGTGGTGGCCGCGGCTCTTCGCAAGGAGGGAATTCTGGTACATCCCTACCTGGACGATTGGCTGATTCGGGCGAAGTCAGAAGAGGAGAGTCGTTCGGCTACAGCCAGAGTGGTGGAATTCCTGGAGGAGTTGGGGTGGGTCATCAATCGGGCAAAGAGCAGACTGATTCCCACGCAGGAGATCGAGTACCTCGGAGCAAGATTCGACACCAGGAGGGGAAGGGTTTTCCTGTCGAAGCAAAGATTGAGGGACCTGAGAAGCCTGGTCTCACTGTTCATGGTAAGGCAAAGCCCCACCGCCTGGCATTACCTTCAACTGCTGGGCACCATGGCGGCGGCAATAGAAGTAGTGCCGTGGGCCAAGGCACATATGCGACCTCTCCAACAGGCCTTGTTACAGGCGTTGGTCCCATCAGCATCACCCCTTGTCCATGCAACTGCCCTGTCCTCCTCAGGTCAGGAGGGCTCTGCTGTGGTGGCGATGCCCAAGGAACCTAGGATGCAGGATGCCCCTTGAACCTCCCCAGTGGATTCAGCTGACGACGGATGCAAGTTTAGCAGGCTGGGGTGCTCATTGCGAGGGCCAGTTTGCACAGGGTTGCTGGACCCCAAGGGAGTCGCTGTGGTCCATCAACAGACTGGAGCTGCGGGCAGTAGCGTTTGCACTCAGAGCTCTCGAGCCCTTGGTTCGGCAATGGGCAGTCCGCGTCCTTTCTGACAATGTCACCACAGTGGCCTATATCAACCGCCAGGGGGGAACAAGCAGTCCCTCCCTGGAGAAGGAAGCAGACAGCCTATTGCAGTGGGCGGAAGCCCAATTGTTAGCCCTATCAGAGCAGCACGTGGCCGGTTCAGAAAATGTGACGGCCGATTACCTCAGCCGGTTCAAGATAGACCACGGAGAGTGGGAGCTAGCGCAGGAGGTGTTTGACCAAGTGGTAGCTCTTTGGGGGACACCAATCATGGACCTCATGGCACGATACGAGACAGCCAAGGCAAGCCGGTTTTTCAGTCGCAGGAAGGAAAGGATGTCCAAGGGCTTGGACGCCCTGGTCCAGAGGTGGCCTTCAGAGGGTCTCCTGTATGTGTTTACGCCCTGGGCTCTCATAGGGAGGGTCCTGCGGTGAGTGGAAGCCCACCAGGGATTGGTAATTCTCATAGCCCCCGATTGGCCTCATCGCCCATGGTATGCAGATCTGGTGAGGCTAGCGGCCGATCGTCCTTGGCGGCTCCCCGACAGAAGGGATCTGTTACGGCAGGGTCCAGTTTGGATGCCTCATGTGCATCGATTCTCGCTTACGGCCTGGCTATTGAAAGGGCGCGGCTCTGGAAGCGAGGTTACTCGGGTTCAGTAATTTCGACATTGTTGAACGCGCGAAAACGCTCGACCTGCCTTTCCTATGTCAGGGTTTGGCGCATTTTTGAAGCATGGTGCGCGGAACATCGGAAGAAGCCTCTGGCAGCCTCGGTCCCAGAGGTTCTGGAGTTTCTTCAAGCAGGGTTCGAGAAAGGTCTGTCACCTAGCTCGTTGCGAGTTCAGTTAGCAGCCATTTCTTGCTATAGGGGTAAAGTCCGGGGAAAATCACTAGGAGACTACGCTGATGTAAGCAGGTTCCTGAGGGCGGTCAAGAGGTTACGGCCTCAGCAAAGATCTGTTATCCCTCCTTGGGACCTCAACCTGGTATTGAATGCCTTAACCAAGAAGCCTTTCGAACCTGGAAGGAGCTCCTCCCTAAAGGACTTGACCCTAAAGACGGTGTTTCTGGTAGCTATCTGTTCGGCTAGGCGTGTCTCCGAGCTTCAAGCACTGTCTTCTCGGCCTCCCTTTCTTTCGTTCTTCAGAATAAGGTGGTCTTGCGGACAGTCCCTTCCTTCCTACCCAAGGTCTTCTCTCCTTTTCATGTGAACCAAACAGTTTCGCTCCCGTCCTTCGCTGGAGAAGGCCAAGAAGGGGACGGGGAGAAGCTGCGTCTCCTGGACGTGCGTAGAGTTCTGAAGCATTACCTCTCTCGCACAGCGTCCTTTCGAAAGTCTGAGCGTCTATTCGTTCAATTTGGAGGGCCGCACAAGGGAGAGGCAGCGGCCAAGGCTTCCATCTCTAGGTGGATCAGGGAGGCAATTGCATCCGCCTATATCCTCAAAGGGAAGCAGGTCCCAGTAGGTCTTTGCGCTCATTCAACTCGGGCGCAGGCGACGTCCTGGGCGGAGCTTAGCTTGGTTCCACCCCTGGACATTTGTAGAGCGGCTACTTGGTCCTCACTACATACTTTTTCCAAGTACTACAGGCTGGATGTCCAGAGGAGAGTGGACGCCAGGTTTGGGGATGCAGTACTTCGGTCCGGGATGGTGAACCCCGCCCAGGTTTGAACTGCTCTTTACATCCCAGAAGTAAAGGGACTGGACTGGAGTTTCGATAAGGAAGAAGTAATTAGTCCTTACCTGCTAATTAGTGTTCCTGAAGAAACTCCAGTCCAGTCCCTGATCCCGCCCAGGTTCGTTTTTTCGGTAGGCAGAAAGAACAACGGACCGAAGTCAGAGGACGAAGTGGAAGCGGGGGATCCCGGTCTAGGGTCCCGGGAACGCGGCGGCCCGCTAAGAAGGGGCCGGTGGGGAATGGGTAAAGGCTAGGTCGGCCTCAGGTAAGCCTTCTCCTTCCTTCCCCTCCCGTCCCACCAATATTTCCTAAAAAAAACACAAATTTTTGAAGTTATAGTTTATTTGGTTTATTGCATGTTACAGTTATAGGTGCTTAATCAGGTTTCCGATAGGTTTGCTTTTTCAATAGATTACTGGTGCCTGTGGGTGGTGCTAGTGGTATTTATACCACACCATCATCAGAACGATGATGGGCTCAGCCTCCAAGTTGCTGGAAGGGTTGCGCAACCCAGAAGTAAAGGGACTGGACTGGAGTTCCTTCAGGAACACTAATTAGCAGGTAAGGACTAATTACTTCTTGGTGAGGGTGTGCATCACCACCAAAAGGGTGGTGGGGAGTGCTTGTCCACCTCCTCCTGTGGCTTTGAAGGATGGGTATTTGACTATGTTGAGGGGAAAATGCAGCAGCATTGCCTAGCCAAGCTGTTAGGAGATATAATGCTGCTATGTAAAAGCCTGTGAGTGCCATGTTGAGTCTCAGCTCAGGTATGAATCTTGATATTTCGTTTACTTGTGGTGTAGGTCTAGTAGTAGTGTAACCATAAAGTGTGCAAGTGTTGTCGACACCTTAGTCTGAACAGAACAATGATGGATGGGCAAGGCAGTATAGCAGTATAAGCAGCACAATCATGGGTAGCGTAGTATAGCAGTATAAGCAGCACAATCAGGGGTAGCACAGTGTAGCCGTCAAGCAGCACAAACATAGGTAAAGCAGTATAGCAATTTTAAACAGCACAATTATGGGCAATTCAGTATGTCAATCTAAGTAGTACAATCATGGGCAGAGCAGTATAGCCATTTAAGCAGCACAATCATGGGCAAGCGGTATAGCATAGGCATATGGAAACATTATAGTGCAATCGTGGGCAGGGTCGTATAGCACAGTCAGGGGCAAGCAGTATAGCAGTCTAATGCGGGGTAATCATGCGTGGGTAAAGAGTGTGCTATTGGGATGGGACAATATGGTAGCGCAATGGTACAGCGATGCAGTACTGTATGGAGTCAGGCAGTACAGGGGACACAGGCAGTATAAAGGATGTAGTATAGCCAATAGAGAGTGTAATAGTCAAAGGAGTACAGTCGTAGGTGTGCATGTGGCCAGAGGGCCTTCACGAGTCTTCTTCTCAGTGGGTCGTGAAGCAGGTAGGGTTAGAACGACAGGCTAGGCTCAGTTGTTAACGGAACAGGTATCACGTATAATGTTTGGTGGGTGTATCTGAGGGTAATGTGGAACTACCTAGCAACGATTGGGTATCTAGCTATGTAGAGTTAAATGGTACCTGCATTTTACGTCCTGATTTGAGTCCTGGCTTTCAGCTTGTTCTCCGGCTGTTTAACGGATCCTAGAGAGTACGTGGCCACCGCCTAAGGGCCACGCCGAAGGGCCCTCTGGCGAGGCCCTCAGGTGCGGGCCCGCAAGGCGTGGGCGCGCTTACTGGTGCCCTGCTTTTAAATTAGGTGGAGAGCCCCGATTGGGCAGGCGAGACCATTCTTCAAGCTTAACTAGATCCCTCCTCATGTTATCTACTCCTTCCTGGGTGTCTATTGCAGATTTGGTATCGTGTGCAAAGAGGCAAACCTTACTCAACAGCCTTTCCACAATATCACTAACAAAGATGTTACAAAGAATTGGACCAAGGACAGATCCCTGGGGCACACCACTGGTAACCTCCTCCTCAGAGAGAGCTCCATTTACCTCTACTCTTTGTTGCCTCCCACTCAACCAATTTCTAACCCAAGCAGTAACTTTAGGGTCCATCCCTAGGGTACTCAGTTTGTTTATAAGTCACCTGTAAGAAACGGTGTCAAAGGCTTTACTGAAATCTAAATATACCACATCTAGGGCTCTCCCTCGGTTCAAGTAGCAGCTGGCTACTTTTATGCAATATGGAGGCAATATTATCAAGGAATTTAGGAGATGTGCATAAAAGGCTTCTTTGACAATAAAGTTGTGTGGAGACTAGACACAGCGCAATTTGATTCATCTTCTACTTGACTTTAGAGTAGGTGTGCTTCAGGCTGGAGGGCCGGGGGTTCAAGTCCCACCTGGGGACAGCAATCTCAGGCCGGAGGTCCAGGGGTTCAAGTCCCACCTGGGGACAGCAATCTCAGGCCGGAGGGTCTGGGGTTTCTAGTCCTATAGGTACTCCTTGTGGTCTTGGGCAAGCCACTTAACCCTCCATTGCCCATGTTCCCTGTAAGTATTAGCGTATGTGTCTCATATCCCCTCGTGTTAAATGTATCCCCCAATTGACCGCTTTGACCCGGTGAAAAGCGGGATATAAATACAGCTAAAATAAATAAGGGAGGAGTTTAGCCAGTGTGGGCGGAGTCACAGCTACATATGTATTATATAAAATAGTGAAGTGGGTGTGTACTTTACCTGCTAACGTACAGGCCTGCTCCTGTTAAGTGTGCTACCTTCAGTCTAGGTTTGATTTCTGCTAGTATTTTATACAGATGCGCAGGCATCTACATGTCTTTAATAACCTAGATGCCCTGTTATAAAGTTGCCCTCCATGTGTGTAGCTGTTTCTAGAGCAGGGGATGGGGTTGGGAGAGAGAAATTGTGCATCTACCTTATAACACACACCCAGAAGTGGCCGTTCTTACTGACGCGTGCATGTGGAGTTCGTCCTTCAGCTGTAGTTTTGTGTGGGAGCTAGGGTTGCCAACTGACTCCAGATGTGCCTGACAGGCTTGATCCAGTCCTGGGTTTACCCCGTTGCATACAGGGACATTTAGTTCTGATTTCTGCATTGCACTCCATAGGAAATGGAAAACTACAAATCCCTGCATGCAGTTGGGTAAACCCAGGAATGGATCAACTCTGTCAGGCGCATCTGGGGCCAGTTGGCAACCCTAATGGGAGTTTTTGGGCAAGTGATTTTAATCAGCCACACAGGCATATAAAACAGGTGCCCTACTCCTGTGGGGGAGCTCCCGAGAGTGTGTTTGGGACAGGGGCGTACAGTGCTCATGCAGGATGGTCTTCTGAAATCTGGGTGTTCCCTTTTTCTACCCTTCCTCTTCTCGCAGAGCACAGGTTGGTGGTCGTGGACCTATGGAAGCAAATTTTCAAACTTAAAACAATGTATGCAGTTTGCTTGGAAACTTGCCTACCAGATCTGCGAGTATGAACCCAGGCAAGATAGTGATCATTGCCCCCTTCACGTTCACAGGAAGGCCAAAAACACACTACAAATGAGCCTCTCTCAGCCTGAGATATTATCCTTAGTTCATTCGGCTTAAATGGCATGCATAGACTTTGAGATCCTCTCTTGTCGTCTTTCACTTTTTAATTTTAGACCATTTTCTTTGGTTTGGCTGTCTTCTAATGCTTTTTGTTCTATTAATATTAACAAGATTTGACTTGTCCAAGCAATAGTATTTTCAATAACATCTTATGGATGCGAAAGTTGGACAGTGAAAAAGGCAGGAAGAAAAACTGATACCATTTGAATTATGGTGCTGGAGAAGAATACTGTGTATACCATGGACTGCCCGAAGAACAAACCAGTCAGTGCTAGACGAGATCAAACCTAGGCTTTCTTTAGAAGCTCAGATGACAAGACTTCAGCTTTCATACTTTGAACACATCATGCGAAGAGAGAGATCATTAGAGAAAGACATCATGCTTGGCAAGGTTGAAGGTCAATGCAAAAGAGGAAGGTAATCAAATGTTTGTTTATTAGCAATAGCAGCAGGGTGGTGTATAATTCATAAAATCAATAAAGGTCAAGAAAAGAAAAGAACCCCAGTTGAACAGAAAGAATAACCACATTCATCCAGATGAAGGAGGGGGGAGAGAAAAAGGAAAAATTAGTGAAGGGAGAAGGAGGCCGAGAAAAGGCTGCAGTCATGGGGGCTGCAAGTCACAGTCTAGAGAAAAGAGACGGGCTTTAAGGAGAGATTTGAACCTGAGGTATTATGACTTAAGATGGAGGGCGGGAGGGAGTGCATTCTATAGGGTGGGAGCAGGAAAATAAAAAGCTGAGGAATGGGTAGATTCCAGATGGGCCTGGGAAACAGAAGGTAGGTGGAGTTAATTTGCATGAATATTACGATGAATGCGGTGGAGAGAGTGAAGTAGCAGAGCGTCTGCAAGATAGCGGGGTGAAACAGTATGAAGTGCTAGTGTAAGGAGCTTGTATTGCAGTTGATATTTGATGGGAAGCCAATGATGACGAGCTAGGAGAGGGGTGATGTGTTCAAAATGAAAGACATTGGCAAGAATACGGACAGCAGCGTTCTGGATGAGTTGTAATCAGTGAAGCTGATACTGAGGGAAACCAAAAAAATGATGTTGCAATAATCTAGTCTAGATATGAGAAGTGTAAGCAAAAGAGTGGTCAAGGCAGAAGGAGAAAGGAAAGACCGAATTGCTTGAATTCATCAAAGAGAAAGGAAAAAACAGACTGACTGGAGAGGAAAATGTGCAGAAAAGCTGAGTCCAATGTGACACCCAGATACCGTATAGTGTCAACCAGGGGGATTGAAGAGCTAGAAAGGAGGGGGGCAATAGTGGGAGGGCAGTTGCCAAGGGAAAACCAAATCACTGCAGATTTGGAGGAGTTAAGATGCAGGAAGCTGTTATTAAGCCACGTGGAGATGGACTAGCATTGGGGGGGAGGGAGGGGGGGGGAGAGGGGGGGAGATACTGGGCTGGTGAGAGGAATAGTGAGCCTGAATACCAGGTTGCTAGATCAAGAGAGTGAGCAGAATCCGGAAGAGATGAGTGAGTAAGACGGGGCTAGAACACAACCTTGGGGGACACCACAGAGCAAAGGCTGGGGGGAAGAAGAGGCACCAGTGGACACAGAGAAGGTGCACTGTGACAGAAAAGAATGAAACCAACTTGCAGTACCCCTAAGACCAAGACACTGAAGAAACGAGAGAAGTGTGGTGTGATCAACCAGATCAAAAGCTGAAAAAAGATCTAGAAAACAACCAGCATGATGTCACCTCAGTCATGAGCCCTGTGCATGTCGCTAAGAAAAGAAAGAAGGATAGTCTGTGCTGTGACCAGGATAAAAACCAGATTGACGTGAATGGAGAGCTTGAGTGGAGTCCAAGAAAAAGGAAAACTGGGAAAAATGCTATAACCTTTATGAACATCTACATCAGTATTATTTCTTTATTTTGTACAAGGTGACTTATGTTTAGGTACCGGAGATATAGCTTCTGGTTTCTTCTCAGAGTGATGCTGGACCCTAGTGACAATCAAGACCTGAGATGGTACATGCATGGGTCTTGGTAATACCAGCGGTTCTTTCATTGCTAAATGGAAAAAGATGACGCACTTCTCACCTCCGCCTACATCCCTTGATCATCTCAACAGGCAGAGTTCCATTGGCAATGATTTCTTCTGCTCTAGCAGCTAGTAGGCCTGAAGGAAATACCTCCTACCATATCTGGGCTATACTTCTTCCCACATACGGATTAAACTGTCAGAAGAATGCTCTTCATTTCTCCTTTAGCTTGAAATTAGTGGTGAAGAGGGATGGCCGCAGGGTATAGGCTATGGTGCTGTGCTGACTTGTATTTGCTGCCAAGCTGCAGCGTTAGGGCCTGGCTATGCCATGGACCCAATGCCTTCGAGCACGGACAGGGAGGGTAACTGGCTGCAACTTAGCCTCAGAGCAGACTTCTCTGTAGTCCTTAGGCTTGGCAAGGCCATGCTCTCTGTGGTTCCAAAACGAGGGAACTAGGGGATACAAATAGCCGTTGAGTGATGGTTGCTCTAGTCGGTATTCCTAGGTCTATCCGCTGTATGTGGGTAGTCATAGGGCTGTCTGCCTGTGTCCTTTTCATAATGTGAGTGATAAGAGGACCCCTCACAGCATTGCACTATCTGATCAGCCAGGGAAAGTCTTCTGTGTGGCCCCTGCTATTTCTGCAGCCACTGGACTGCTTGAGACTGTCCCCTGTTTCTGAGCAGCTGTATACCCCTTGGATCTGTGTCCCGTGTCTGGCGACTGTAGAATATTTTGGGTATATCTATTTTATTGGCAGCCACAGACCCTTTGAGCCAGTCCTCCATATTTCAGTGACCTTAGATCCCCACCCCTTCCCCTTTGAGTTTGTTTCTGGTCCCTGTAGCCGTTGGATTCCTTGGGCAGGTCCAACTTCCACGGTCTCAGCAGTGTGTGATGCACAAATATATTTCCTAAGAAGACATCCCTGAATCTGTCCTGCCTGGCTGCTGTCACTAGGAATCTGGTACCACATCTTTTTGTTATTTTAATGTTAAAACAACCAGATATTTTCTTTATAAGTTACTCTGTGCTAAATGCTTGCATATTACCTCCGAATACACATGACACACTGCAGTCCTGCATGCCAAAACGCTCTCCTGCGCTCTCCGTGTCTTTCTAGCAGTAACCTGTTATCCTGCCTTTTCCCATCACATCAGTGTCATAAGTCGCAGGTCTCAGTTGAGTTGGGGGATGAGGAGGAGCGGATGGCTAATGTTTGTCCACGCTACGAACCTGAAAAGAAGCTCCAAAAGAGGGGTAAACAGAGGCCAAAAATGGCTTCTGTAAATATAGCCTGTGGTTGTCTTTAATTTTCAAACGTGCAGATTTGCACAACGAAGTGGAGCTGACAGGTTGGGTCCTGGAGTGTCCTTGCTGGGACTATATCTGCAGAGGTGCTAAACTTCCTGGTCTTTGTTGGCAGCATAGCTCATACAGCGCCTTTTGGGCTTCAGACCTTTGGAAAAGAAATCTGTTATTTACTTTTCCCTTTTAGTGACCCGACCTTTTTGAAAATGAAACTATCTCTAGAAGCAGTGCAAATCCACACTAGTTTTCTTCGGAGAAATAGGGCAGTTGATACTTTTTTGTGTAACTGTTCCTAGCCTCCTCTCTCTCTTAAGCTCCTTCTTAGCACTCGACTGCAAACTCTTGGGGTCAGTCTCAGAAGAAACATTAACAAATATTTATTCATGAGAAGGATGATGAATGCAAGGAATGGCCTTGCAGTGGAGATTCAGAACGGTGGCGTGGAGGATTAGAGCAGTGGGCTACAGCCAGGGTTTGAAGCCCACCTGCTGCTCCTTGTAACCTTGGGCAAGTCACTTAATCTCCTTTCCTCAGGTACAAACTTAGATTAGCCCTCTAGGGATAGGGGATAGATTCAGGAGTAATATGCGGAAATATTTCTTTACGGAAAGCGTGGTAGATATATGGAATAATCTCCCATGGAGGTGGTAGAGTTCAACAGTATCTGAATTCAAAAATGCATGGGACAAACAGAGATTCTCTAAAGGAAAAAGGGACTCTTGTAGTGGGTGATATGGAAGGGCAGACTAGATAGGACTTGTGGTCTTTTTCTGCTGTCATGTTTCTAGGAAAATACCTACTGTTTCTGAATGCAACACACCTTGAACTTTTAAGAAAGGTATGAGCTAAATCCAATTCCCTTTAGTAGAATTTTAGAGAGCTTGGGGTGAGCCCCACAGATCCCCAATGGGACCTATGAGATTGCATTGAGAAGTAAATTGGGCGAACGAGATGGGCCGTAAACCCCTCATCTGCCATCATTTTTGTGTAACTCCTGTAACGATGGATCAGCTGCTAGTGGTGAGAATGCAAACATAGAATATGCCCATCACTTTGTAACACCGTGTCTGACATCTCAGCATAGCTGCAGTCCAAGGTCACCTGTCATACAGCACAGTGGAAGCTGTCATTAACGCTACAGGAACGGGGCATCTCTGTGTCCTGTGGCCAGTGAGATCTGGGGCAATTCCTTCTTTCACTGACCCTGGTAGCTTTCAGCTTGACAGGATCATTCAGTCTGATGCAGTTTCTTATTAGATTTGGTTGTTTTAAAATTACATAAGAAAAGCCATGCTGATTCCGACCAAAGTCCATCAAGCCCAGAAGCCTGTCTCAGAGAGACCAGTTGGGGTCACAAGTATCTGGAAAATCTCAAAGTAGATCAGATTTCTCGTAGGTCATATCCAGGGATTAGCAATGGCTATCCCGAGTCTACCTAGCTGGTAATTTTTATGGACTCTTCCTCCAGGAATTTGTCCGATCCTCTTTTGAATCCTTTGTTGATCGACTTGACCACATCCTCCAACACCAGACTGCACAGCTTAATTCTACGCTGCGTAAAAAAGAATTACTATCATTTGTTTCATGAAGGGTCCTCTTCTTTTTGTGGTGTCTAACAGGTTAAAGAACCATTCCACCCTGCTCATGAATTTCTAAAACTCTAGCACAGCCCCTCCGTTTATCTTTTTTCCAAACTCTAACCTATGAGGCCCTTTATCATAAGTGGGGTATTCTCTCCCCTTTATCAGGGAACGTCTTCTAGTTCCACTATATCCTTTTTGAGATGGGGCACCCAGAACTGCACCCAGTACTTCAAAAGCGGTTGAACCAGGGACTTATAAAGAGGAATAAAGATATCCTTAGTTGTATTTCCAACCCTTTTTGAGTACACCCCAATATTCTATTTGCTTTTTTTTTTTGGCAACTGAAGCACTGGGCTGAAAATGTCAACATAATTTATTTAATATCCGCCCCAACATTCTTCTATGTTTCCCAATTGAAAAAAAAAGAAGAGGTTGGTAAAGATGTAGAAGTTAAGAAAACCAGAACTGGATCAGCCTTTTAAAGTAGATTTATCTTCGAAGGCTACACAAGGAGAACGTTTGTGTTGCTCTGGTTTTCACCATCTTCTGGGTGTTTTGGGAGTTCATTGTGTTACATCTGCCTCGACCATACCCTCAGTGGTGCTTTTTAGGCTTGGAAGTCTTCGAGGCAGATTTATTTTGCATCTCTCAACATAAAGATTTCTGATTTTCAGTTTGCCTATCCTGGGACTGCTGCATCAGCACCAGGAATGATCTTCTGTCCCATTTCTGCTGCACTAAAAATGAATTTTGGTCGTTTTGTGAAGGGATAAACGAATAGCAAAAATCAATGAACAATTCCCTTCAAACAAATAAGTCAGCGGTCTGATGTTATATTATGTAGCAATGCATTCATTCACACCTACTTCTTCTTATAGTATGAAACATGCATTAGGATATTTTTATATAAAGAACCAGTGGTCTCAGACTGTTGATAACGTTGCTCCAGACATGACTCTTATGAGCTAAACGTTAGAGATGGCATCAATGACCACATTGATTTAGGTTCTTTGATCATATATCCGATGTTGCTACTTTCAAAAATTTGTTAAACAAAATCAGACTTAACTTAAGTAGTATTCCAGTTTACTTCCATACGTGCCAATATTGCAATTGCCCCTGGAAGTATGGAAGTAAACTGGAATACTACTTAAGTTAAGTCTGATTTTGTTTAACAAATTTTTGAAAGTAGCAACATCGGATATATGATCAAAGAACCTAAATCAATGTGGTCATTGATGCCATCTCTAACGTTTAGCTCATAAGAGTCATGTCTGGAGCAACGTTATCAACAGTCTGAGACCACTGGTTCTTTATATAAAAATATCCTAATGCATGTTTCATACTATAAGAAGAAGTAGGTGTGAATGACTGCATTGCTACATAATATAACATCAGACCGCTGACTTATTTGTTTGAAGAGAATTGTTCATTGATTTTTGCTATTCATTTCTGCTGCAGTCAAGATCACTGTAGGACGTCCTTCAAGAAATCAAGGCAAACTGACCTAGAGCAGTGGTTCCCAACCCAGTCCTCAGGTACCCCCAAGACAGTCAGGTTTCAGGGTATCCACAATGAATATGCATGATATAGATCGGCATGCACTGCTTCCATTGTATGTAGATCTACCTCATGTATATTCATTGTGTATATCCTAAAAACCTGAGTGGCCTGTGGCTTCCCGAGGACTGGGTTGGGAACCACTGGCTCAGAGGCTGACAATTGTGTAATGATTGATTTCTTTGACTGGGTGACCAGGGAGTTGGACCAAGGGAGAGCCCTAGATGTGGTGTATTTAGATTTCAGTAAAACCTTTGAGTGGAGGAGTAGCCTAGTGGTTAGAGCACTGGCTTGGTAACCAAGCAACCAGGGTTCAATTCCCACTAGCACTCCTTGTGGTCTTGGGCAAGTCACTTAATCCTCCATTGCCTTGGAAGAAAGGCCTGGCAATCTACTTCCAGTGACACTGCCAAGAAAACCCAGGAGCTTCTGGGTCACCAGGAGTCAGGACTGACTTGAAGGCACACATTGCATTTGCAAAGCCTTTGACACCATTCCTCACAGGCAACTTATAAACAAACTGAGCACCCTAGGGATGGACCCTAAAGTTACTGCTTGGGTTAGAAATTGGTTGAGTGGGAGGCAACAAAGGGTACAGGTAAATGGAGCTCACTCCAAGGAGAAGGTTACCAGTGGTGTGCCCCAGGGATCTGTCCTTGGTCCAATTTCTTTTTAACATCTTTTGTTAGTGATATAGCAGAAGGGCTGTCGGGTAAGATTTGCCACATTGTGGATGATACCAAAACCTGCAATAGAGTAGACACCCAGGAAGGTGTAGATAACATGACGAGGGATCTAGCTAAGCTTGAAGAATGGTCTAGAATTTGGCAGCTGAGATTTAATATTAAAAAATGCAAGGTCATGCATTTGGGCTGCAGCAATCCAAGAGAGCAATATAGTATAGGCAGGGGCGGCCCAAGGGGGGTGCGGGGCCATGTGCGGAGACTCGGTGCGGGGCCTCATTTGCATAAGTGGCCTTATTTGCATAAATATTTGCATAATGTTACCATACACTAACTTTTAGTAAACATGTCTCTTAATGAGTGTATGGATAAAGAAAGACTAAAAGATTTCTACATTACTATAATCCAGTGCCAACCGCCAGGCACATTAGGAACTACTACAAACGCTGCCCATTTAGAACCCATGTCAAACCAGAAAAAAAGCTCTGTATGTAACACATGAAAGTATACTGTGTCAAAATCAAAAAAAATTCTGCCTTTTCTACTTTTTAAGTGAATGCCTAATAGTTTTTTTGATTTTGACACAGTATACTTTCATGTGTTAGATACAGAGCTTTTTTTCTGGTTTGACATTTAGTGCTCTGTGCTAGTTTTTTGACCATCACTACATTTGTCATTTAGAACCCATAGATCACAAAAACACCCTAAAACCAAAGCAAAGAACACTATTGGATCCCAAATACAACTCACACGAACAACACACCCAGAACATCACACATGTAACATTATCCTTATTAATGCTAGGTCAATAAGGAATAAAACGCATATTATCCACAACATTCTAACTGACGAACAACCAGATATCCTATGCATAACAGAAACATGGCTCACTGACTCAGACCCTGCAACAATGAACCAAATACAGAAGCCCGGATACCAACTATACAACTGCCCACGCATCAACAGAAGAGGAGGCGGAGTCCTTATAGCAGCCAAAACCAGCCTTCAACTCACAACCACATCTACGGTCACAAATCCCGATCTTGACCTACTCAAAGTCGAGAGCATGGCATTATCCATCTGCCTAATCTATCGACCTCCCTCACCACAGCACGAAACACTAGCCACAGCACTAGAAACCATCACATCCACACAAAGCAAAAATTCCAAATCATCCTCGGAGATTTGAACCTAGCATCAATTCCTCCGTCCCACACGGACTCCTTCTATGAAGCCATCGACCAATTGGGTTTCCAACAAATAGTAAGCAACCCCACACACGATAGAGGCAACATCCTAGATATGATTTTCATACCCAGAAATCCACAACAAAGCAATGAACCACCTATAATAAACATAACTCAAGTACCATGGTCAGACCACCACCAAATCAACTGTAAACTTAAACTACAGTGCCAACCCAAAAACTCAAAGGAGATGAGAATGACCAACCCCATTAGGAAATTCAGCAAACTCAATGAGGAACACCTCATAAGCACCATTGCATCCCACATAAACCTAGATTCCACAGACCTCGACGAACTAACTAACAGATGGAACACACACATCCAAAATACATCTAACCCAACATTGAAACACACAACAAACCCACATAAGATCAACTCGGAACCCTGGTACACAGGAACTCTAATAAAATCAAAAAGGGAGCTCCGTAAAATAGAGAGAAAATGGAGACATACCAAATCCTCCGATCTCAAAACTAAATACATGGCCCATCTCGCAAAGTACAAAGACGACGTGAACAATGCAAAAAAATTACATCACACCAACATCCTAAACAAGGCGATCAATCACCCGCGAGAGTTATTTGAACTAGTCAAATCACTAACCAAAACCGACCAAAATGCCAACCTCAACAACTCCATCAAGGTCCAAACACTGGCAAACCACTACGCGACCAAACTTACGGCCCCTAGTCCTCCACCCCCCCCCACCAACACCACAAATCAGAAGTGAGAATAACACGACGCAAAACCAGTTATGGGAGCACTTCCACAAAATAGGAACCCAGTAAATCACAACCATTGTCACAAGCCTAAAAAGCACCACCTCCCCACTAGACCCCTGTCCTGCAGCCTGGATCAAGGCAGTGAAACAAGACATAGCACCTCACATAGCACACATAGTTAACCTATCCCTACAACAAGGAATCATGCTCTCAGAATTAAAGAAATCAGGCATTAGACCGATCCTAAAAAACACTACACTCAACGGAGAAGACCCAGCGTCCTACCGTCCCATATCAAGTATCTCATTCCTGGCAAAGATCATAGAAAAAACGGTCCTTCTACAGCTCCAAGACCATCTGACTGACAGTGCTCCTCTTGATGACCAGCAATATGGCTTCAGGCAACATCATGGAGTTGAAACCCTGTTACTAGTCCTACTTAACAACCTCCTAAAGGGCCTTGAAAACAAAAAGAAAATGTACATTCTTGTATTCATTGACATCTCCGCTGCCTTTGATACAGTCAATCATGGGACCCTCATAAATAGGATAAAATCAATAGGAATAACAGGAACACCACTAAAATGGTTCTCATCCTACATCTCAAATCGAACACAACAGGTTCAATTCAACGGAGAAAAAGCAAAATCTTTCTCCCAAACGCAGGGAATCCCCCAAGGCTCTGCTCTCTCAGCACTTCTGTTTAACATATATATGCAGCCACTATGCAAAATTTTCTTACGACACGAAATTAATTACCACATCTATGCCGATGATATCATGCTATACCCATCTTAGCCAAAATAATTGAGAAGGAAGCGCAACGGCAAATTCAAGATCACATAGACTCTGTTGCTCCCTTAGATAACTGCCAACATGGGTTCAGAGAACATCATGGGGTTGAGACACTACTCACTGGTCTAATCAACAATATCATCACAGGAATTGACAACATCCATCAAGGTTTTGTCCTCATTTTCCTAGACATCGCCGCGGCTTTTGACTCCGTCAGTCACGAAATCCTCCTGGGAAGACTAAAAGAAAAGGGTGTCTGCAACAAGGCACTAAAATGGTGCAAGTCTTATCTGGACGATAGATGGCAATATGTGAAGTCTGGATCAGAAGAGTCTAGCCACTTCCATCAAAAACAAGGGGTACCTCAAGGATCCTCATTATCCTCCTTACTCTTCAATATCTACATGCAGCCCATATGCAATATCATAAGATCATTCAACGTAAACTGCATGATATATGCAGATGACATTCTTTTATTCATGCCTTTCTCCACAACCCACATGGACCTGACCCCACTCACAGATTGTTTCAATGCAGTTTCAACATGGCTCCAGACACAGAACCTACGTATCCAGCATAAAAAACAGAGGTCCTTTTCATCTCCAGAGACTCCAGCTTTACGCCCCCATCCCACGTCAGTGTCAAGGAAGCTGATTTGCAAACTAAAGATGCAATAAAATATTTGGGAGTGACCCTGGACCAACATCTAGACATGAGACACCACATAAGCAGCGTAGTCAAAGCCATCTACTTCAAAATCCGTTCCCTCAAACACCTACGCTCCCTGCTGGACCCAGACGATTTCCGTACCATATATCAAGCGCTGATCCTGCCGCATTTTGACTTTGCAAATGCCATCCTACAAGGTCTCCCCCAATCCACACTAACCCCCTTACAGTTGGCCATGAATGCCGCAGCTAGGGTCCTCTACGGTGCATCCAGAAACGACCACGTGACTGCTATTCTCAAACAGCTACACTGGCTACCAATTCACGGGAGAATCACCTTCAAATCCCTTGTATTAGCATTTAAGGCAATCAAAGGCACCTCATCCCTCTCACTCACGAATCTAATCCACATGGTCCCCCCCAACAGAGCAAGAAGAACATCAGCTGTAAACTTGCTAGCAATACCAAAGGCTTCAACAAAGTCCAACACGAACACCACAAACAGGGCATTCAGTTTTTATGTACCAAAATGCTGGAACACCCTACCCCCTGACATTAGAGCCATTACCAATCTATATCAGTTCAGGAAGGCTCTCAAAACATACCTTTTCTGCCAATATTTCCCAGACAGCAACTGAACTAGATATCCCCTCCAAGAAATGACCCAATCTAGAAATGCCCTCACACTGCAGTGTAGATAATTTATGTATATAGTTAACCCAGTTATCCAAGTTTGTATTCCTGTTCAATGTAAAACCTGACAGTTTGTCGTTATGGTCGTTTTGTTATGATGTAAACCGCGCTGATTCTAAATAGCGCGGTATATAAGAAACTGTAATAAATAAAAATAAAATAAAAATATACTCACAACTAGACACTAAAAACCCAGACTACAACCCACTAGAGACATGTATCAGAGAGATGCAAGACTGGTTGCAACAAAGTAGTATGTCAATTAATCACAAAAAAACCGAAGTAATGTATATCTCCAAAGAACCGAATTTTGACCCACCCACATCAATAACACTATGTAACAACACTTACCAAACAAAAAAAGAAATAAAGTATCTAGGAGTCACATTTGACTGTGACCTAAAGATGGAAAAGCACCTCCGAAAGACCAACAGAGCAGTTTTCCACAAGCTTAGAGTGCTCCAACCCATTCGGAATATTATTGATCCCCAAGACTTCAGAACAGTGGCCCAAGCACTCATCATGCCACATTTTGACTACTGCAACGCCATCCTACAAGGTTTACCTAAAAAAACCCTAAACATATTACAAATGGCACAAAATGTAGCTGCCAGGGTCATAATGAAGAAAAATCTAAGTGACCACATCACACCAGTGCTAATTCAATTACACTGGCTACCCATAACAGCTCGAACAAAATACAAAATACTAACAACCACCTTCAAACTCATCCACAACTTAGCACCTTCCTTCCTCAACAACCTAGTAAGATCGCAACCTCCTACCCGAAACAGAAGAACCCACAATTCCAACATCCTTCACACTCCAACAGATATAAGATCTGCCAAAGCTAACACCAGCCACAGGGCTTTCTCATATGTGGCACCAACACTGTGGAACCAACTCCCACCAGAACTACGAGCTAGCAATGACCTTCTAGACTTCAGAAAGAAACTCAAAACGCACATTTTCCAATCTCATTTCAACCTGAACTAAATCCACAGATGGAGCAGCCCCTGACCACTGTGGCCAAAAAGCTTATCCTGTATATATGTATTTATGTATATATGTAAATGAACTCCCCCATAGCTAAGAAGTGTTAACTCTGTATGATGTGCTTTTCTGACAATCTGTATGTAAACAAAATTTGTACCTGCCTTGATTCGGCAGTTTCACAATAGTAATCCTACCCGCTTCTGATCGCTGGAAGGAGCGGGCTACAAATGCTTGCTAAATAAATAAATAGCAAACCTGCCGTATCCTGACAGCATTACCAGGACTCACAAAGCGCCATACCCTACCTGTCAAAAGGCAACACTGCAAATATTAAACCAATACATTTCAGAGAATACTGGGGAAAGAGAACAAGTGGCAACGTCAAATAGGAATTACATAAACAGAATACCTCAGCTCAGTTACACATGCAGAACATAGACCATCACCAAACAAGGAATCACAATTTAGAAACAGGAAGGCAATAATTAAACTGGGAACCCCAAAAGCCAAACTTGGAATGTACAACAACACTGTAGAAATAAAACTATAAATTAATTTCCTCTTGTACCAAACAAAGCGCAGACGTTAATGATGCACATTTCCCAGAGCTTTCATATTCCAGTTAATAAATTCAAAATAAAGAGAGATCTTTCTACCTTTTGTGCATTTTTTTTTCAGTTGCAATTGGTCCAGCCACTTTCTTCTGGTTTCTTCATGTTTTCTGCTAACTCTCCATCGTCTGCTGTCCATTTGTCCTTTCTTCTCTCTTCTAGTTTTTTTTTTCCATTCTCTCTCTCTACATCTGCTTTGACATACTAATCTTTCTCCTTTTCCTCTTTCCTCATTCCTATTTCATCCACACAAATTTTACCCCTCCATCCTCAATCCCCAATTACTCTCCCAATACCCGGCCAATTGTAGATTTTTTATCCCTCCTACACAAAATATATTTCCCCTCTCCATTTTACTTTCCCAGCCCCATCCCATTCTAATCCTCCCCCAACATCAGCTCCCTTCTAGTTCCAGTCTCACCCAGCATCCATTCCCTTCTAGTCCCTGCATCAGCCCATTTCCAGTCCTAGCCCCCCCATCAGCCCATTTCCAGTCCTAGCTCCCCCATCCATTTCCAGTCCAAGTCCCTTCATCAGCTCATTTCCAATCCTAGCCCCCCATCAGCCCATTTCTAGTCATTTCCTAGCCCCACCATCAGCCCATGTCAAATCATAGCTCCCCTCCACTCAGCCCAATTCCAGTCCAAGCCCCCCCATGAGCCTACTTCCAGTTCTAGCCCCTCCATGAGTCCATTTCAATTCAAGCCCCCACCACAGCCCATTTCCAATCTTAGCTCCCCCCAACAGCCCATTTCCAGTCCTATCCTAGCTGTTCCATCAGCCCATTTTCAGTCCTAGCTCCCTTCCCTCACAGCCCATTTCCATTCCAAGCCCCCTCCCCATCAGCTATTTGCAGTTCAAGCCTCCCTTTCCACTCAGCCCATTTCCAGTCCTAGCAACCCCCCAACCCATTACCAGTCCTAGCCCCCCGTCAATCAACTTCCAGTCCTAACCCCCATCACCCCATTTTCAGTTTAAGCCCCCCCTATAACACTTTACCAGTCCTAACCCCCCATCAGCCCATTTCCAGTCAGCCCCCCATAGCCCATTGCCAGTCCTAAACCCCCCCATCAGCCCACAGCCCATTACCTGTCCTAACCACATCAGCCCACCTCAAGTCCTAACCCCTCCTCATCAGCCCATTTCTTGTCCTAGCCCCCCATAGCCCATTATCAGTCCTAACCCCCCCCCATAGCCCATTACCAGTCCTACCCCCCCATCAGCCCACTATCAGTCTTAACCCCCCCCCATAGCCCATTACCAGTCCTAACCCCCAATCACCCCATTTCCAGACAGCCCCCATCAGCCCACAGCCCATTACCAGTCTTAACCCCCCATAGCCCATTACCAGTCCTAACCCCCCCCCATCAGCCCACTACCAGTCTTAACCCCCCCATAGCCCATTACCAGTCCTAACCCCCAATCACCCCATTTCCAGACAGCCCCCATCAGCCCACAGCCCATTACCAGTCTTAACCCCCCATAGCACATTACCAGTCCTAACCACCCCAATCAGCCCACTACCAGTCCTCACCCCCATCACCCCATTTCCAGACAGCCCTCATCAGCCCACAGCCTATTGCCAGTCTTAACCCCCCCATAGCCCATTGCCAGTCTTAACCCCCCCCATAGCCCATTGCCAGTCCTAACCCCCCATCACCCCATTTCCAGACAGCCCTCATCAGCCCACAGCCCATTGCCAGTCTTAACCCCCCCATAGCCCATTGCCAGCCCTCATCAGCCCACAGCCCATTGCCAGTCTTAACCCCCCCATAGCCCACTGCCAGTCTTAACCCCCCAGCCCACTGCCAGTCTTAACCCCCCCCATAGCCCATTGCCAGTCTTAACCCCCCCTCCCCAGCCCACTGCCAGTCTTAACCCCCCAGCCCATTCCCAGTCTTAACCCCCCCTAGCCCATTGCCAGTCTTAACCCCCCCTCCCCAGCCCATTGCCAGTCTTAACCCCACAGCCCATTGCCAGTCTTAACCCCCTCCTAGCCCATTGCCAGTCTTAACCCCCCCATAGCCCACTGCCAGTCTTAACCCCCCCTCCCCAGTCCACTGCCAGTCTTAACCCCCCCTAGCCCATTGCCAGTCTTAACCCCCCCATAGCCCATTGCCAGTCTTAACCCCCCCCAGCCCACTGCCAGTCTTAACCCCCCCTCCGGAGCCCATTGCCAGTCTTAACCCCCCCCCTCCTAGCCCATTGCCAGTCTTAACCCCCCCCCTCCCAGCCCATTGCCAGTCTTAAATACCCCCTCCCCCTTGGCTCACGGCAATTTAAAAAAAAAAAAAAAAGCTGGCCGCTACCGCCGCGGCAGCATGGAGTGTCCCGCAGGGCTCCCTCTGCCCGGCGGAACTCTCCCGGCGCAGCTGAGCCCCTCTGTGCCGGCTTGCAGATACGCGAAGGGAGAGTGTCTCCCTGTGGGCTTAACAGAGACGCGAGGGAGACACTCTCCCTTTGCGTATCTGCAAGCCCCTCTGCCCGGCGGAACTCTCCCGGCACAGAGGGGCTCAGCTGCGCCGGGAGAGTTCCGCCGGGCAGAGGGAGCCCCGCGGGACACTCCATGCTGCCGCGGCGGCAGCGGCCAGCTTTTTTTTTTTTTAAATTTAATTAAGAAAAAAAAGCAGAATGTTCTTTGCGCGGGGCCCCCCGAAATGCGGGGCCCTGTGCAAAAAACATTCTTGCTCAATGGACGGGCCGGCCCTGAGTATAGGGGGTGAAGTACTTTTGTCCACTAAAGAAGAGTGAGACCTAGGCGTGGTTGTGTCTGATGATCTTAAAGTAGCTAAACAGGTAGAAGAGGTGACGGCAAAAGCTAGAAGGATGCTTGGGTGCATAGGGAGAGGAATGGCCAGCAGAAGAAAGGAGGTAATAGTGCCTCTGTATAAGTCTTTGGTGCGACCTCATTTGTAGCATTGTGTGCAATTCCGGAGACCGCACCTTCAAAAGGATATAAACAGGATGGAGTCTGTGCAGAGGGTGGCTACTGAAATGGTTAGTGGTCTTCATTATAAAGCATATGAGGACAGACTTAAGCATCTTAATATATACAGCTTAAAGGAAAGGCGGGATAGAGGTGATATGATCGAGATGTTTAAATGCAAAGGGGAGAGCCTCTTTCAACTGAAAGCAAGTTCTGCTACGAGGGGACATGGGATGAGGGTGAAGGGAGATAGATTCAGGGGTGATATGCGGAAATATTTCTTTACGGAAAGAGTGGTGGATCCGTGGAATAGTCTTCCAGTGGAGATGGTAGAGATGAGGACAGTAACTGAATTCAAAAAAGCATGGGACCAACACAGAGGATCTCTAAAGGTAAAAAGGGGACTGTTGTAGTTGTTGATATGGAAGGACAGACTAGATAGGCCATGTGGTCTTTTTCTGTCGTTATGTTTCTGTGATTAGGGCAGTGGTTCTTAATCTAGTCCTCGGGTCATACCTAGCCAGTCAGGTTTTCAGGATGACCAGAATGAATATGCATGAGAGAGATTTGCATGCACTTCCTCCATTGTATGCAAACCCTTTATGCATATTTATTGTGGATAGCCTCAAACGTTGACTGGCTAGGTGTGTCCTGGGGACCGGGTTCAGAAACCCTTGATTAGGGCTCAGGTCTTTATAAATTGTTGTATTTATTCTCCAGCTGATTAGGGTCTCTCTGAGAGTACAAGAAATTGGTGATTATTGGAGGTTTAGTGGCACAGGTAATATTGCCGGGTACCTCTCTCGGCTCAGTCGAATGCTGAGGATACGAGGCATGGCAGGCAGGAGGTGAGAATCCTAGGGGAAGGGATGTTTCTCTGCTGTTTATTCAGTTATATGAGGGCTTGTTCATGAAATCAGAAGTCTAGTAATAATCCAGGAATTGCACCCGGCATATACAGAGGAAGGGAAAACCAGCCTCCCGACAGTGCAGAAATTGTTCTCTTGAGAAGCATCAAACTAGGGATACTGAATGTGTCATGCCTTCATCTCCCCCGCCAAAGGAAAACTGTTCTATTCCTAGTGGTGGTTTGGTGGTTCTCTCACATGGTAATCTGGGAACAGTCATTATTCCCTGCACTGATGCATAAGGTAGAAGGTTTGGATGACTTCCCGCAGAACTCAAACCAGTAGTAGTGATTGATGACTCTCTTCTGAGTGGTGCTGAAGCACCCATCTGCCCACCAGACAGGCTATCCTGGGAGTTTGCTATTTACCAGGTGCCAGAATCCAGGATATTACAGAGAGTTTCCCGAGCCTCAAATTTATTATCTGATGTGCTCATTCATGTTGGCACAAGTGATACTGCTAGGTATCCCTCCAAGTGTATCAAGAGTGACTTCATGACTCTGGGAGAGAAGGTGAAGCAGTCCAGTGCGCAGGTGGTCTTTTCCCAAATCCTCCCCGTCGACATTGTTTCAAATTCCTGGACCATGGAAAGATTTCCGAAAGGTTGCTCAGCAGAGATGGTGCCACCTATCTAAGGTTGGAATGTCTTCCTCAGTTGACCTGTTAATCTTTTCAGGAGGGCTTTATCTAGCTTAATCAGGGATGGGTGAACAAAGCCCCCTTATAGGAGGAATGTTAAATATCATCTCTATAGAGATGGGGAGGAAAGAAGGGCAACATCTGTAAAGTTGTATATACTAATGCTTGTTGTATGAGAAGAACGACTCTGGATCTAGAAACTACAGTGGAAGAGGCTGACTTGGAATTAGTGGTGTTCATAGGGAACCATGAATGGGATATAATTATACCAGGCTATAATTTATTCAGGAAGGACAGGATAGCAGCAAAGAGAAGGAAGGGCGCTATAATGTAAAAAAATAATAACTCGTGCCACTTCAGCTTAGGCCTTGAGGTGTTTGGAACCCCCCCCCCCCCCCCATGCTACTTAGATCTTTATGTTTTACTGCACTGGCGCTATTTACTGCGAGGGCCCCATCTTCATCTTTCCATGGATTTTACTATTTTTTTATGTAGCTTTTCCGGGGCTACCCTTAGTGAATGAGGGGCTACACAGAGAATACTGACCATCCCCAGACATTTCTAGCCCCAGGCTCCATCTGTGGCCCTGTTCAAATCCAGGCTAAAAACTCACTGCTTTGAGACTGCTTTAGGATCCTGATCTCCCCCCCCCCCCCCCCGTCTCCTGTTCACCGATGCGTTTCCTTGCCATTCCCCTAGATATATCCAAGTCCCCACTTGTTGTGCTGTCTGTCTTGACTAGTCTGTAAGCCCTTAAGAGTAGGGGCTGTCTCTTACATGTCTCTATACAGCGCTGGGTACACCTTGTAGTGTTATACAAATGACAGTAGTAGTAGTAATTCCCATACTGGGTCAGACCAAAGGTCCATTAAGCTCAGTATCCTGTTTCCGACCATGGCCAGTCCAGGTCACAAGTACCTGTCGGGTTCCCAAAAGGTAGACAGATTCCATGCCGCTTATTCTACGGGCAAGTAGTGGATTTGCCAAGTCTACCTTAATGATGATGTGGTATAGCATGGCAAGCAGTGGCAAGAGCTTTTAAACTAACAGGCATACAGTTCAGGGCCAAACAAAACTACTTTTATTGTCCTTCAGCTACACGGCCATCATTCCCCAGCCTGCTGCTGTGTCAGACTGGTTCTCAGTGCCCTTCCCCCAACCCACAAAGTAAAGGCAGAATTCAGTTCAGCCCAAAGTCCAGACAGTCACTTGGGCTTTGGTGGTTGTGAGTATGGTTCCCAGTTCCTACCTCATAGCCAGACTCCTCTCCCAGCCCTGCTTGGAAAGAGGTTTCTGTCTCCACGGGCCTCTCTCTTCCCTTGTGCACACAGCTGGCTTCTTAATCCCTGTGAGTCATGCCCTCCCAGCCCTGAGTTCTCATCTTTAGACTCTTTTAAAGTGGATTGTTGATAATCCCTTTGGAGAGGGACAGGTAACTTCCTATTTACCCCATCACAAATGGTGACAGAAACAGTCTGCTGATCCATACCAACTACTAAGCTCAACAATCCCTTCTTTTCTCTTAGAGATCCTCTGTGTTTGTGCCTTGCTTTTTGACTTCAGATACAGAGTTAGTCTCTACCACCTCCACTGGGCAGCTATTCCACTCATCCACCACTCTTTCTGTAAATAGCTACTTCCCCTGATTTCTCCTGAGTCTATCCCCTTTCACGTTCATCCTATGCCCCCTTGTTCTGGAGCTTCCTTTCAATTGAAAGAGGCTCTCATATTGTGCATTTATGCCATGGGGGTTTTTAAATGTCTGTCATATCTCCCCTCTCCACCTTCCTTCCAAAGTATGCATGCTGTATTGATCTTTAAATCTGTCTCCATATGCCTTAGGATGAAGGCCACTCACCACTTGGTAGCCAATCTCCGCACCGATTCCATCCTATTTATATCTTTAGGAAGGTGCGGTCTCCAGAACTGGACATAGTATTCCAAATGAGGTCTCACCAGAGACTTATACAGAGGCACCATCATCTCCTCCTTCCTGCTGGCCTTTCCTCTCCCTATGCACCCAAGCATCCTTCTGGCTTTCGCCATCATCTTTTCTACCTGTTTAGCCACCTTAAGATCATCAGACAATTACCCCCAGGTCCTGCTCTACTTCTGTGGTCAGAAGTACTTCACCCCCTATACCACACTGCTGCTTCTCTGACATTAAATCTCTCAGCTGCCAAATCCTTGACCATTTTTATAAGCCTTGCTAAATTCCTCCTCTTTTATCTACACCTTCCTGAGTGTCTACCCTATTTCAAAGTTTGGTATCATCTGCAAAGAGACAAGCCTTACCAGACAGTCCTCCTGCAATATCGCATACAAAATGTTAAAAAGAACCAGATCCCTGTGGCATACCACTGCTAAGAGTGTTAACTTCAGAGTGAACTCCCATTTCTCACCTCCTATCTAACCTTCTAGCCCAGCCACTTACTTTAGGGTCCATCCCAAGGGTGCTGAGTTTATTTATAAGGGTTTCCGTCACCTTAGGCAGGCAGGTCTGTCCGTCAGCACCCCCTCCCCAGGGCTGTCCCAGGTCCTATCCCCTCACCCCCATCATGCATCATCTCATCAGGGGGAGGAGGTGCTGGTCGCAGCATGACCCCTCCACCATTCTCCAAAGCAGTGGTTGTGGCCTGGTTCTCTGCAGGAGCAGCTTTTTGGGGCCTGTTACTGGTGTATTGAGGGAGATGGCACATTGGTACCGTAGTGGAGATGGAGACGCCTTCTGTGAGAGCACAACACGGCTCTCATTGTGGGGAATGATGCAACATTTCTCAGCAATGCTCCAGTGTGTCAGTCAGGACAGAGGAGCAAGTTGCTCCAATGCCGTGGCGGGCCTTGAAGCACCCATGCGCATGCACTTGTGGCCTGCCATTCCTGCCCCCTCTGATGCAAACTTCCTGCTGGAGGGGACAGGGGACATAGGCCAAGAGTGCGTGCACACGTGCGGGTGCTTCAAGGCTGCTTTGAAGAATGGTGGAGGGTCACAGTGCTGCCCACCAGGTTCTGCTGCCCTACATGGCTGCCTAGTGGATGGGCAGCCCTGAAGCTACTAATGCAGAACTGTGAAAGGCTTTGCTGAAATCTAAGTGCACCACATCTAGCGCTCTTCCTCGGTCCAAATCTGTGGTCACCCAGTCAAAGAAATTGATCAGAGTCATCTAACAAGACCTGCCTCTCGTAAAACCATGCTGCCTGACATCCTGCAAGCCAATGGATTGCAGAAGCTAAAACACAGGATAGTGTAGTAACTAGGAAAAAGCAAAAAAGCGTAAAAGTTTAAGTCCACGAGTGTCCTGAGATGTGAACGAGCAGCGCTTTAGATAAACTCCTCTAGTTCTGTTCCTCCAGTGCCCGAATTGGGCTCCCCAGACTCATTTCAGAGAACTCCATAAGATGCACTCAAAGTACACTTCTCTTGCCCAAACTGAGTAGATGTTGGTCATATGTCATGGAATCTGGTACCTTCACACATGCATGATATGGTTGTTCCAATGTGGCTCCATTCTGGGCTAGGGTCTGGGAAGAGTTTGGTAGATCTTTAGAATAATGGAAGCCCTGCCCTATAGAATTATCCGGAAGGCCCTTGGCCTTAGGGCTACCCTTTCTAACAAAGATGTGCTACTGTTCTTGTTAATATCGCTGGCAATCAAGCTGTTTGTTCAAAATTGGAAAGATAATACACAACTAGATGGGAATTGTGTGGTGGAATCTAGTACGTCTCATCCATAGTTATGGGGGTGCAATGGTGGGAAAACATCATAGTAACATAGTAAATGATGGCAGATAAAGACCCACATGGTCCATCTTTTCTGCCCAGTACAAACATGGACTTCCTTGGAGATGTTCTTGACTAATTGAACACATGACTGCCACCACCTTCTTCTATTGCGCTGATCGTCTGTATTTGTACTTTTAATAATAATAATCAATAGAGAATTTGGAACTGGAAAAAAAGGAATGCTCCTCTTCACCTTGCTGTGCAGGGATCAGTACTTGGGTTAAATAGCATCAGTGTTACAATTACTTAATAAAGTGCTTTCCCTCCAGGAGGCACATTCAGCAGTCATACCATCATGCATATGCATGAGACTCATGTGCATCTATTATATGCACATCTCTCATTCATATGCATTGTGGTAGTCCTGCAAACCCAGCTGGCTAGCTGAGAAGTACTACCCCGTGGGGGGGGGGGGGGAGAGAGAGAGAGAGAGAATGGGGAAATCGCTCTCCTCCCCCCAAAACTGAGAAAACGGACAATTCCTTTGCAGCAGAGATACCAGTGTGTTTGTGATGCAGTGGGGAGACCGTTCTCCCCCCCCCCCCCTGCTGCACTGGTACAGCTGGGATAAGCACTCCAGGTGAGGGGAGCAAACAGTTCATAGTCTCACTCTGCTGAGCCCTTGACCTCTCAACTGCTCTTAACAGGGCTGGTCCAACCAGTAGGCAAACTAGGCAGTTGCCCACAGGGACAGCAAAGAGCAAAATACTAGGTCCTGGCAAGCAGAAACTGTGAGTGAGCTGTGTGGGGGAGAATGGGCGGTATACTAAGTTCATTTAGCCTTCTTGAAATCTTCCTGCAAAACAGTTTAATA
This sequence comes from Ichthyophis bannanicus, assembly GCA_033557465.1. NCBI lineage: Eukaryota > Metazoa > Chordata > Amphibia > Gymnophiona > Ichthyophiidae > Ichthyophis > Ichthyophis bannanicus. The sequence continues at coordinate 20,934,655 of CM066042.1, forward strand.
TTTAAAAGTGTGATTTATTTAACATTTCTTATATACTGCCTTTCACTTAACCCTCCATAGCCCATGTTCCCTGTAAGTATTAATGTATGTGTCTCATATCCCTGCGTGTTAAATGTATCCCCCAATTGTGTTGTGACCGCTTTGATTGAAGGATAAGGTGGTGTATAAAACTGTCTAAATAAATAAATAAAGGTGGTTTACATTGAACAGGGCATTATAACTCGGAGATAACCATTTTACAGGGAACATGGGCAATAGAGGGTTAAGTGTCTTGCCCAAGACCACAAGGAGCACCTGTGGGACTAGAAACCCCAGTCCTTCTGGCCCAAGGCTGCTGTCCTCTAGTGGGATTTGAACCTCCAACCTTCTGGCCTGAGGTACCTTGCCCCAACCACTAGGCCACTCCTCCCTCCAATATGCATTTGTGTAGGCTCGCTCTTGGAGAGATGGTGTTGAGATCATTACAATTGAGTTTAATAAATCAGCTTGGGGGGAGGGGAGGCACTAGGATCTAGAAGCTGATTGTGAGGGGATGCAAGGTGAAGATTTGCCCTTGCACTGGGCCTGTCTGTCAGAATACTACCGCCCAGCTCTCCTGTGGTCTAGCGGCTGTCGCCCCCTCTTCTCTGCCTTCTCCTGTGTTAAGCCCTGCTGGCTTAGGGAGCTTCTCTCCCAGCTGGATGTTCCCGGTGTGGTTTCCTGCAACCTTCTCTTACATGGATTTCATCGAGAAAAAACAGAAGACCCCAGGCCACTAGAAACAGGAGGAGACTATTGAAGAACAGGCAAGCCCCACCTCCGTTACCATACACTGCCGGGAGGGTCAGATTAGGAGCATAGCCCCCAGTTTTACAGAGGAAGAATAAGGAGTAAGATCTGGGTGCCTTGCTACACCTGCAGTGTGATATTATGAGACAGAAGGGCTAGAAACGCCTGGGGGTAATCTTTCTGTCCTGTGGTCTGCCTCTGGGATAGAAACGCCTTCATTCGCTCTTTATTCTATTAGCTGTGGCACGATCAGACAGTAAATTCTTTGTTCGAATGCAGAATCCCCTTAACTCGGAGGGAGCAGTTCCTTTACAGATGATATGTTCGGCCCATACACATTCCAGACATAGCTTACTCCCCCCAGAAAGGCCTGTTTGCTCAGGGCCATGATGACTGTCTCAGGTTTTCCTCCTCTTCAACAGGTTCAGCAGAGTGGCAAGTGTGCTGGAGTTTGTCACAGGGTCAGATGGGGGCCCACGGGATTATTGTAACATCGGGTGCTGAGCTCTGCTTAGAGGCACCTCAGCGCTAAGGCGTGTAGTGGAAGACTGGATCCATCTTCGTTCTTCATGGCTCACAGTGTAAATGAAACAAGTTCTGTCTGCTCGTCCACTTTAATAATGTAATGTGGAAACTGCAGTGTAGAACTGCAAATCCTTGAGACCTGGTTCCTGGTACCATTAGTAAACAACTTTGTCTGTGTGAACTCAGAACATAGGTTATAAACTCTCTGGGGCAGAAATCATGTACTTGGCAAATTGGCACAGTTCTTCCATTTGGATAAAAAAAACCAAAAGAGAACTTTTTTTTTTCACTCTCCTGCCAGAAATACCTCATAGAGTTCAATGCCAAGACTAAAACAATAAAACAGATCATTCAGTGAATCATGTTAAGCCTGAGATCTTATAGAGAGGTTCACTAGATGCAACGGTCTAAGTCTGCAGTGCCACCCCCAAAAGATTTCAAGTTCTTAAGAGAGTATCACCTGACAGTAGAGGTCAGATGCAGGTTCCCACCGAGATGTTACACTGGCCAGTTCCATGGGAATGTGGCACTGGACAAGGACCATAGTAATCCATATGAATCCAGGAGATAGCAGGTCAAAGGAAATGGTGCTAGTCCCATAAGTCAGACATCTAGGGGGGGGGGGGGGGAGAGTAGTATTAGCGTATTCTTTTGGGTTTCCAGAAAGCAGAGCCGAGATCTCGCAGCCCTACAATCATGGGCCCTAAATTCAGTGCATAGATGTTGCTGTTGGGCAAAGAGTGACTTCCTGTCCCCTGAGAGATGTGAATGTCACCTCCACAGCATCCGGCAACCCAGTGAGTAAAAAAACTGAGCTGGGAATTGCACACTGACATGCAGAGACCCGGGTTCAGTCAGTCTACTGAGCCAGTCCCAAGTCGCACATCTATATCCTGATGAGCACAGACCAAGAGACAACCATTCTGCTGACTTCCAGAGGGCAATGCACTAGGAGAGAGCTTGCTAAAGCTGCACATTTCATGAAGTCCTATCATGGCCCCGACCTATGATGGTGACGCGACAACACCCTTGCGGCTTTAATCAGCAGCCAGACCACACACATCTACAGTGGCCCTGCATCCTAGCTGTGACCACATGGTTGACTTCAAAAGCCAGGGATGTTTATGGTGAAACCAGACACTAAATCACAATGAGACATGTGACCACAGCACTAGCCATGGGCAATGGGAAAATAAACAGCTGGGCAGTTGTGTTGGCAGCACAGTGCTGCTGTCCTCAGTGTTTTGCAGTTTGGTTTCATGCATAAATGCTTCACCCCTTCATCATATAGGCAAAAAGGGTATATAGTGCTACAAGGCGTATGCAGCGCTGTGCATGTAAGACTCGGTCCCTGCTCATCAGAGCTTACAATCTAATCAAGTCAAAACACATCACAAAACCGGGTTCTAGCGTGGGGTAAGATACACATTAAGTGGGGAACAAGAGAATGAGGGGCATCAGGATCCAAGAGCAACCGCAGCAATTTAAGCAACATGGCTATCGGACTCCCTTTCCACCACTGGAAGCCGGCTTTCCTCTTCCCTCCCCTCTGCCAGGCTAGCTCTAGTGCTAGCCTGGCTGCTCACTTTCTGCAAGCAGATGCGACTTGCCAAGGGTAATATGATCCTTCCAAATGGCCAGTGAACAGAGAACACACGCCAGGAAGATTTGTAATAAGGGGGGGGGGGATGTTTTTCTGTCCCCCTGCTGGACTTTCCTCATTGATTTTATTGTGATGTCAAGAAATTGTCCATCAGTCTGTCTTCCTCTGAGATATGTTCCCTTTTTCTAAAAGCAGCCTTAGTGTGGGGCACTATGATGTGCACTGCGACTGGGGGTCAAGGTTGGAAGTCAGTGTTAGGTGGTGACCTTCTTCCTGCCCGCAGGGGATGAACTGCACGGCCAGTGACCTTTCCGTCAGCCCATGCACTGGAGAAGCAGATCAGGCACCTGCAGGCTTAGTGTAAATCTTCCTGGTCTCCCCCTGCGCCCTTTACAGTCACTGCCCCAGGGCTTGCAGCTAGATTTCCCTGCTAAAGCACTTAAGAAACGTGACTGCAGCTACCTCATGGAACTCTGTTATTGCAGATTATTTTTAACCCCTTCACTGTCCTTCTGCTTCCCAAATCTATTTACCTGGTAGGATAGACTGACTACGTGGGGGGGGGGGGGGGAGAGAAATTTTGTTGACTGAGAGGGAAGAAAGGAGGGAAATGATAAGACTGGGGGGGGGTGTAGGATAGTGAGGAAGAAAAGGGGGATGAGTGAGGATATGGGGTGGGGGGGGTGTAGGATAGTGAGGACGAAAAGGGGGATGAGTGAGGATATGGGGGGGGGGGGGTTGCAGGAGAAGAGTCATGTGGGCACCAGGATATGAGGGTGGGTGCACGGGAAGGTACATTGTGGAAAAGGAGAGTTAGTGGGCTGGCCAGAGTGGGGTGGGGGTGGGGGGAAGAGCTGCATTGAGGTGGAGGGTGGAAGCTCTACCCACACACATTCAAAACAATTTATTGGGGCAAATGTATTTTGGCAGTGGCAAGTAAATCCTGGTGCCCACCAGTCTGAAGGTTACAGTAAGGCAGCTCGAGGGCACCTCTCTGCCTCCCAGAGACATTGGCAAGCAGATACCCACTGTTTAAGGATCACAGCTCAGTTCTACAATCATGGCATCTAGGCAAGAATTTGGGAGGTTAGACATCAGCCACCATAACTCGATGCAGTGAGAAAAAATTACTTCTCTGCACTGGTCAACCACCCAGAGCCCCTAACTCCTGGCTGCCCAGATTGCTTCATTATAAATTCCTACAACTGTCCTGGCCCCATTCTTGCTGCCCCCGACCTTTTCCCTTCAAGCAGTCTGCTTTTCATCATTCTTTTCAATCTTACAAGAATGTCTACCAGCCTCCCCTCTCTCTTCCAACTATACTTCACAAGCTTTGCTCCGGTGACGCTGCTTTGTCCTTCTGGCTTCCAACATCTCTTCTGGAGCTCCATCTAGTGGACAAGTGCCTAAAATTCAGGACCTCCCCCTCCCCACACCAAATCTCACAAAGGTGAGAGAAAATCCAGTGGTCTTTAGCTTTTGCTCTTGTTTCCAATACTTAAGAACATAAATGTCATACTGGGTCACACCAAGGGTCCATCAAGCCCAGTATCCGGTTCCAACAGTGGCCAATCCAGGTCACAAGTACCCATCAGATTCCCAAAGATACTCAACAACAAAACAGGATCCAATATGCGCGCAAACACACACACACACTAGCAGGTGTATTCCAAACACAACTGGAAAAGAATCACGGGGGAAAAAGACCTCAGGATATCAATGCAGCCAGCGCAATGCCACACAAGCCCCAACACCCCAACACCTGGTGGGGTGTACCCGTTTGCATTGGTGTTGCCATCTCTATTTGCCGGTAATGTTACTGTGCCTGCATCTCCTTGTTACCAACTATAAGCTATATACGAGTCCAAGCTAATTTAAATCCGGGGGTTTTCTACGACCGGTGATGTAAGGATATTTGACTGCAGTGGAAGAAGAGCCCGTGTTGGGGCTAGGGTTGCCAACTGGCTCCAGATACGCCCGACAGGCTTGATCCAGTCCTGGGTTTACCCCATTGCATGCATGGAGATGTAGTTCTGAATTCCCTATTGCACTCCATAAGAAAAGCAAGACTACATGTCCCTGCATGCAATGGGGTAAACCCAGGACTGGATCAAGCCTGTCGGGCGCATCTGGAGCCAGTTGGCAACCTTAGTTGGGGCTTGTGTGGCCATTGCGTTGGCTGCATTGATATGCTGAGGTCTTTTTCCCCCATGATTTTTTCTAATTGTGTTTGAAATACACCTGCTAGTGTGTGTGTGTTTGCACGCATATTGGATCCTGTTTTTTGTGTTGAGTGTCTTGCACAGGATCCTGGGAGAGAATATATTTATAAAGGTTCCCAAAGGTAGCCACTTTCCATGCTGCGTGTCCCGGGGTAAGCAGTGGACTTCCCCAGTCCTCTTTAATAATGTTTTATGGATGTTTCCTCCAGGAACTCATCCAAACCTGTTTTGAACTCAGCTATACTAACAGCTTTTACTACATTCTTCAGTTATGAATTCCAGAGTTTTTTTATACATTGAGTTAAAAAATATTTTCTCTGATTAGTCTTAATGTGCCACATTGTAGCTTCATTTCCTGTCCCCTAGTCTTTCTACTTTTTGAAAGAGTAAACAACCAATCTACGTTTACCTGTTCTACTCCATTCATTATTTTATAGACCTCTATCATCTCTCCCCTCAGCGGGGGATCTCATAAAGGAGTTCTTTGCCCTCCAGACTAGGGTTGCCAACTGGCTCCAGATGCGCCCGACAAACTTGATCCAGTCCTGGGTTTACCCCATTGCATGCAGTGACTTGTAGTTTTCCATTTCTTATGGAGTGCAATGGAGAAATCATAACTACATATCCCTGCATGCAATGGGGTAAACCCAGGACTGGATTGACCCTGTTGGGCGCATCTGGAGCCAGTTGGCAACCCTACTCCGGACACTTTTTTTTGCTGTGCGGGAAAAGTCCCAGCGGCCATTTTGAAAACCGCGGGTTTTTTATAGTGGCTTTTTGGAAGCGTTTTAAGCCTCGTTTGCTGCAGACCTGCTATAGGCTCATCAGGCGCTTACAGAGCGTTGGCCTGTTGGAATAAAAAAAAAAAAAGAGAAGTTCAAAGGGAAACGAGCTATGCTGTACTTTTCCCTTATTGAAATATTGAGCAGGTGTATCTAGGCTGTTTTTTGCAGGGCTCCAACCCGGAGAGAGCCCTTCCTTCCGGGGCTGGCGGTCAGGGCCAGCGGGGGGGAGGGGGAGTTCCCGGGGTGGTTTAGAGCAGTTCTTTGCGGCGGCTGCTATGCCTGCAATTCCACGCTGTCTAGTGTGCGGCAGGAGGAAAAGATCAGAGTTTAGAATCTCCTCCAGCAGCCTTGGAGACTGAATGACATCACAGCTCTTCTCTCTCTGGTATAAATAGGCAAGGACCGCCCCCTTCCACCAGTACCTATTGACAAAGCAACTCAGCAGAGCAACAAATAAGTAGATAAAGAACAACAAGATAAACTAAATAAATGCAATAAGGGGGTGAGAGGTTGGTGTGCACGGACCAGGAGAAGAACCTTGGTGTGATTATTTCTGAGGATCTCAAGGTGGCGAAACAGTGCGTCAAGGTAGTGGCAAAAGCCAGGAGGATGTTGGGTTGCATACAAAGAGGAATTACCAGCAGAAAGGAGGAGGTACTAATGCCACTGTATAAATCACTGGTGAGGCTGCACTTGGAATACAGTGTTCAGTTTTGGAGACCATATCTCACAGAGGATGTAAAAAGACTGGAAGCTGTTCAGAGGAAGGCGACCAAAATGATTTGGAACCTGCGTCAGAAGCCTTATGTGAAGAGACTTGAAGACCTAAATATGTACACTCTGGAGGAGAGGAGAGACAGGGGAGATATGATTCAGACCTTTAAATACTTAAAAAGAAATAATGAACAAACAAACCTCTTCCAAAGACAGGGAAGCTGTAAAACTAGAGGGCATAACATGAAGCTGCAAGGGGGTAAATTGAAAGGCAATGTCAGGAAATACTTTTTCACTGAAAGGGTGGTGGATGCTTGGAATGCCTTCCCGATGGAAGTGGTGGGGGCAAACACGGTGACGGAATTCAAAGTGACATGGGATAGACACAGTGGATCCCTTTATAGCAACAGGATAAAATCAAAATAAACTGAACCATCTAATTTCTCAACAAATAGGGGTGTCCTACACAGAGTGGTGGGTTCATCTCTAAACAAAGACATGGGGAGGGGTGGCCTGCACTAGGGTTGCCAACCGGCTGGTTTTCAGCCGGCCTGGCCGGTTTTTCCATGGCCAGGCCGGCTGCCGGCGCAGAGGTAAAACCGGCCCTTGAAAAGCTGGTTTTTTGCTCTGGCCGCAAGATTGGAAGCAGCCAGAGCAAAAAACCGGCTTTTCTTCCGATCCGAAGAAGTCCGCGGAGTTAAAAAAAAAACAGCCCGCACACCGGAAGGCTTCAGAGGGAGCCGGGGAAGCCCGCGCGAGGCCCCGGCTTCCTCTGTACAACTGCCAGCGTGAAGATCCTTTTCCAGCAATGCCCTTTAACCTTTCCCAGCATTCGCGGCTTCACAGAAACAACCGCCAGCGTGAAGGAAAAGGATCTTCACGCTGGCAGTTGTACAGAGGGAGCCGAGGCCTCGCGCGGGCTTCTCCGGCTCCCTCTGAAGCCCCTCAGACAACCGCGGTGCTGGTCAGGGGTGGGGGAGAGGCCAAGGACTGCAAGGGCTGTGATGGCGGGGGGGCTAGGACTACAAATGGGCTGGGGGGGGAGACATGGACTGGAAAAGGGCTATGGGGGGGGGGAACTTGGACTGAAAAAGGGCTATGGGGGGGGGGGGGGACTTGGACTGGAAATGTTGCTGTGATGGGGGGGGGGGACCTGGACTGGAAATGGGCTGTGAGGTGGGGAACTTGGACTGGAAAAAGGGCTATGGGGGAGGGGGGACTTGGACTGGAAATGTTGTTGTGATGGGGGGGGGGGGGGACCTGGACTGGAAATGGGCTATGGTGGAGGCAGGGGGAACTTGGACTGGAAATCGGCTGTGATTAGGGGGGCTAGGACTGCAAATGGGCTGTGATGGTGGGGGGGGGGCCTAGGACTGGAAATAGGCTGTGATGGGGGGGGGGGCTAGGGCTAGAAAGAGGCTGTGATGGGGGACTTGGACTGGAAATGGGCTGTGATTGGGGGGGGGGGCTAGGACTGGAAATGGCCTGTGATGTGAGGGCTAGCACTGGAAATGGGCTGATGAAGAGCTGGAATAGGACTGGAAATGGGCTGATGGGGGCTACAATAGGACTGGAAATGGGCTGATGTGGGGCATGGGAGAATGGGACTAGAAGGGAGTGGATGCTGGGTGGGTCTAGAACTATAAGGGAACTGATTTTGGGGGAGGACTAGAATGGATGGGGAATGAGAATGGAGAGGGGAAAATATTTTGTGTGAAAGAAAAGTCTATGATGGGTCGGGTATTGGGAGAGTAAGAGGGGCTTGAAAATGGAAGGGTGAAATTTAAATGGATGATAAAGGAATAAGGAAAGAATTGGGGGAAAGAGCAAAAGGGAAACAATCAGTATGTTAAAGCAGAAATAGAGAGAGAATGGAAAACATCTAAAAGAGAAGAAAGGACAAATGGATAGCTCGCAGAAGACACAAAGAAACCAGAAGAAAGTGACTGGAGCAATTGCAACTGAAAAAATGCCCAAACAGAAGGTAGAAAAATACTTTTTATTTTGAATTTATTAGCTGGAATATGTCTGGTCTGGGAAGTGTGTATTGCTAACATCTTTGCGTTTTTGTTTAGTGCAAGAGGAAATTACTTTATAGTTTTATTTCTCCAGTGTTGTACATTTCATGTTTGGCTTTTGGGGTTCCCAGTTTAATTATTATCTGACCAAGGAAATTAGCCTACACTTATCCTCGGTAATTTTTGTGGGTGGGGCAGGGGTGGGACTGGGGCGGAGAATGGGTGGAGCATGGCGAGCTACAGGTGTCGGGTTTTTCTCGGTGAAAAAGTTGGCAACCCTAGCCTGTACAGAGTGGCACCTACTCCTGCCATCTTACTGGGCAGACTAGATGGACCATACTGGTCTTTATCTGCCGCCATTTACAATGTTACTATATATGTGCGGTCTTTATAGTTTGCACAGTACAGGGGAAATGCATCACTTTCTGTTTCTTGTGTCGCACTTCATGCAGAGCCTAGCTTGTTGAGGTTTCAATTTAATTCTGTCTACATATTTCTACTTTGCATTTGTTATAATTTTTTCTGCATGTGGTGAGGGTCTAACTGTGTTCTGCCTGTGTGAACGAGACCACGTGTTCCGTTTACTCGGTGTTTCTTTGCAAGATCTTTAGTAAACTGCTCTGTTCAGGTGAAACGATGTTCTAAGGGCCACTGCAATATTTATGGTGCTGCACTTTTCTGGGTAGGTTCCTTATAGTGGTAATTTTAGAAGATGGTGTTCTTATGGAACAGTAGATTTGCTTTATAGGTCTTCAGTGACCTTTGTAGGATTTTGTTAGTTCACACTCTACCCGATACTGGACAGGCTGTTAATGAGATGACAATGGAATCAGATTTTTCTTTCTTGTATGTTTTGTGTTCTACGGTGAAATGTCCTAGTTCTGCTCTGTACCTACTATTAGAGGAGGCGTTTTGTTGGAGGCAGAATAGATGTTCAAAAAGAAAAAGAGAGAACCATAGCGCAGTTTCTAACACCAAGATAAAATTAGTTAAATTATAACTAATTTTATTTTGGTATTAGAAACTGTGCTGTGGTTCTCTTTTACTTTTTGTCCCTTGGCATGTGAGCACCTTACATCTCCTTTGGTTTTTGCTGAATATATATTAATAGGTGTCCAGTATTTTTTTATCTTACAGTGCCAGGCTAAATAATTAAAGAGCTACATTTTTTACTGCCACTGAATGATATAGACACTGATATAGCCACTGAATGAGAACCTCTGCTCCCTCTGTGAGTATCTTGGGGCACCAACTCATCCCTCGCCTGTTTGATATACTGGCTTTCTATCCATCTAATGTTTTTTTTTTTAGATAACCATAATGAATATGCAAACGTGCACAAATATGCAAATTAATATACAAATATGTCACCCCACCCTTTGCTCGCCCAAATGAAGCAGTCAAACTACGCCCATGCCCTGGGATGTATGCCATCTAGTCTGGGTGATTTGTTGCTCTGTAGTTTATCCAATAGCTCTATTACATCTTCCTTATTTATCAAGATTTTTATCAATTCCTCTGTTACATCATCTTTGAATATAATTTCTGACATGGGTAAGTTTCCAAATAACTAACAATACTGGAGTACTCCAAAGGTTAATAAAATGCACACAATTAAGCCTTTGGAATCCACAATCCAAAAGCAAGGAGAAAAATAGGATCTCAGTGTCTGCCAAATGATGAACTTACAGATCGTACTTCAATTTGGCCCTCGTAGACCAGCATCACCAATCCTGGGAACAAACTCCTTGTTTTTAATAAAGTGCAGAAACGCAAGAGTGCAAAGGTGCAATAATACAATAATGTCTTTCTTAAATATCACTTTCTTTAGATAAATCACTTTCTTTGAATAGCATTCAATATCTTTTAATACAGCCCATTGTACCATTAAATCAACTTATCTTGAACTTGGCAATAAGAACCACAACCCCACAAAGGCCTCTGTTTCGCCGGAGTCACCAGTTGCTTGAGGGGTTTCCACAATCCATTTCTCTCACATGAGCAAAAATGCTTCTGACACTGAAGAGGCGTCCATCACGTGGGAAACAGAAGCCTTTGTGGGGTTGTGGATTTATCGCCATTAAGTAAAGTGTCGGCTCATGGTGACCCTCTGGATAGTTGTCCTAAAGTGTGTTTGGCCTTCAGTCAGGTGGCTCATTGTTGATAGAGTGGCACCCATAGCTGCTGCTATTGTATTTGTATAAATGTACAAAGTAGATATTCAATATCTGGAACCACTCTCTAGAGCCCATAGCTCTTTGCTTCTTTAACCATTTAACTTGCATAGCTTTGATGCATCAGGCGAGACCCTGGATACAGCACTTCGCATGGAAGACCTGCTTAGCAACCAGGAATGAAGATAAAAGCCCAGAAACAAGAATAAGCACGTCAGCATCTAAGCTTGTGCAAGGCTTTTGCAGGGCCATTTTCTGGTAATGCAAAAGAAAAGCTCTAACAAGTAAGTAAAGGGAGAGAAAAGGTGGAAACATGAATGCAGTGGGAGGCTTCTGGGCCTGACCTTCCTACCGCCACATCTTGTCAAACAGAACAAGGCCTGGAGGGAAGATGGAGGAGATGGAAGAGCAGCGACTACCACTTTCTTCAATAGCTCTACCATAAGGTCTGAACTCTTCCCTTGCAACCTCTTTTGATCCTGAAGTATCAGGAGATGTATAATATAACTTTACTGGTACAGATTCTGTGTAAAGTCCTACAAGATGGCTACATCCTGCTGTTCGCATCTTGTTAAATGGTGCTTCCATGTTTGCTGCATATCAGCAAAATGTCTTTCAGAAACTGGTCTATGCCAGACAAATGTTATGTCCTGGGCGCAGCAGAAGCCTCTTGGAGCTCCGGCATGGCCGGTGATTTACACAGCAACCTTTATCCGGGGCTGTCCCAACGATTAAGCAAGACTAGGCCGTCGCTAGGGCATCAGCCTCTAGGGGTAGCAAAAGAGCAGCAGCAAAAGAGATTCTGAGAGCCCCCCAAACTCAGAGCCCTCAGGCGTTCTTTCACCTGCGGGGAGAGCGGGCACTCACATACATACAATGCAAAGTTTCATATTTAAGGGTACTGATGTCCAGTTATGCTTTTTTAGGGCATTGTTGTGGGGGGGGGGGGGTGGTGTTGGGATGACCATGACTGTTGAGTTTAATAATCAAATTCTTGTGGGGGGTGGGCATAAGGCTGAAAGTTTGCATGGGAGCCAAATACTCTTGCACCAGCCCCGATGAGATCAGCAGAAATCTCTCATTTTAATCCCATTTCTCAGGAGTTTTCTCTCTTCCTGTCCTCGGGAATTGAGCAGTCTCCAGGTTACCCCAGAGACAGAACTCATCGTCTTTTCTTTTTCAGGCCCAGGGTCTGAGAACCCAGAACAGTAGTAGGCATGGTAGGAGCATCCGGCTCTAGTCGCAGGTCCTGCTCCTTGGTCGAGCTCCTTGGGGCGAGCGAGTGGCGCGGTCGTGGCTTGCCGGTCTTTGCGGTCTTTGCGTGCTCCTTGCTACTCTGCTTCTGTTGGTCTGCTCTCTCCTTTCAGGTAATTCCTCAGGGAAGTTTTCTTCTGACAGCGGTATGCTGACTATCCCGGTACTTTGGGGACGACGTCCCCTTTCCTCACGTACTTTTTTCTCTGGTTCTCTGGCTCGCTGTCCAGCCAATCTAATTCCCTGTACCTTTACTAGCACTCTTCCAAAACAGCCTGCTTCTCTATCTCTGTCTCTCACAACGAACTATACCTCTGTGTTTCAGGTCTCTCTGTTGAATTGCCGGTCTCTCAAATCTAAATCTCTATTGGTTTCTGATCTTATTATACAGCACTCTATAGATCTTTGCTTTCTCACTGAAACCTGGCTCAAAGAGGGTGATAGCCCTGTTCTCTCTAGCTCCCTCCCCCCCGGGTACTCAGCGTTTTCCTCTCCTCGGCTGGGCCGGGGGGGGGGGGGGGGCGTTGCCTTACTCTTTCGTGCCTCCATCACCCTTGAGGAGGTCAATTCGTCATCTATTTCACTTTCTGAATCCCTCCTTCTCTGCCTTCATTCTTCTCCCCCGCTTTATTTACTCCTCCTCTATCTTCCACCCTCCCTCTCTACTGAACGCTGGGAAGGAGTCCTCCAGACCCTCTCAGATGTTGCCTTACAGTTCCCCAATCTCATCGTCCTAGGTGACTTTAACATCCATGCTGACAATCCTAGTAGACCAAAGGATCATGCCTTTCTGAACCTTTTTCATGACATTGCTTTCCGACAACATGTCTCATGTCCCACCCATATAGCCGGACATACTCTCGATCTTGTCCTGTCCTCTTCTATGTTGTCAGCTGAGATTTCCCCCCCTTCCACATTAGATCTCCCTTGGTCTGATCACCGCTGTATTATATTTTCAATTTCCTGTCCCCCCCAGGTGCCCACTCCGTCTTCATTACCTTCCACACACCCCCCCTTTCGTCGCCGCCTAACTCCTGACACCCTGAGTTCCTTTCCCTCCGCTTCTTCTGTTTTCCCACCGGAATTTGCATCACTTTCACCCAATAGCCAAGTCTCCCTTTGGAACTCTCTTCTCTCAGAAGCCTTGGATCAGCTGGCACCATGGCGCCCTTGTCATCATTCTCTCACCGCCAGTCACTCTCCCTGGTTTCACCCAGGATTGCGGCTGCAGCGTACCCAACTTCGCCAGGTGCAACGCCAATGGTCTCACCGTCAATCTCCCGATCTATATGCACGCTTTAAGCAACTCTATGCTGATTACCGTTTGGCTGTTCAATCAGCCAAACGGGCCTATTATACGGCTGAGATCTCAGGAGCTGTGAATTCCTCTCGCCAGCTCTCCACTATCCTGCGGAAACTCTCATCCACTAACTCCCATAGCACCTCAGCTATGGGGGCCCCTGACGCTCACTCTCTGGCTACTTTCTTCTCAGACAAAGTCCTTACCTTACGTGCCTCCTTCCCTATCCCTCCTCCACCTCCATTAGCACCACTTCCTACTATCTGTAGTTCGCTTGCCATTGATCGCTCACCCCCACCTTCTTCCCCTGCGCCAAATCGAGCTCTTGCTCACATATGGTCCTCTTTCCATCCGGTGTCCTCTGCTGAAATACTCTCCACGCTGTCTACCTCTCGAAAGACCACATGTGCTCTGGACCCAATTCCTTCTCGTTGGCTGTCAGAGCCCTCGCTTCAGCTCATCCCAATTATCACTATCATCATAAATTCTAGTTTATCCTCTGGTCTATTCCCCTCCCCATGGAAATCTGCCATTGTTCACCCTCTTTTAAAACAATCATCTCTTGATCCCTCTGTTCTTGCACATTGGCGTCCTGTGTCAAATCTCCCCTTCTTATCTAAACTTCTGGAACGTTTTGTTTTTAATCAGTTGTCTTCCCACGTAGAATCCACTAACGCACTTCACCCTCGGCAAGCCGGATTTCGACAGGGCCACAGCACCGAGACTGTTCTTCTTGCGGTTTTGAATGAGCTTCACGTTGCACATGATCGTGGTGATGTTACTCTGTTGGTTTCCCTGGATCTTTCTGCTGCGTTTGATTTAATCGATCACACCCTGCTTCTCACTCGTCTTGCGGAGGTGGGTCTTCACGATACGGTTCTTCTTTGGTTTCGTTCCTTTCTTACGGCCCGATCCTTTTCCGTCACTCTGAATGGAACATCATCTTCCCCTCTTCCCCTCACCTGTGGTGTCCCTCAAGGCTCGGTTCTGTCTCCTCTGTTGTTTAATATTTTTTTGGCCCCTCTACTTCTCTTACTGCAGCAGTACCCAGTATCTCCCTATGTCTACGCAGATGACATCATCTTACTCTATCACACTTCCCCACTTTCTTTTGATCTTTCCCCTTTCAATATCTGTCTCTCACATGTGGCTTCCTGGCTTTCCCAGCATTTCTTACGTCTGAACCCATCCAAATCCACGGCTATGTGGGTATCCCTCACTGGTTCTTGCCCCTCCTCTGCTCTCTTGATCGATTCTGTACCCATTCCTCTTGTATCCTCCTTTCGGTATCTTGGAGTAGTTCTTGATCCTTCTCTTTCTTTTCACGACCATATCTCTTCCCTTACTAGGCGTTGTTTTGCTACCCTTCATCAAATTCGAGCTGTCCGCACATTTCTTCCCTTAGAATCATTAGTTACTCTTGTCATTGCCCTGATCACCAGCCGACTCGACTATTGTAATGTTTTCATAGCAAACCTCCCCAAGTATCAACTCCGACGCCTCCAACTAATTCAAAATACCGCTGCCCGTATCATCACTTTTACCCGCCGTTTTGATCATATCACTCCTATCCTCTTTCGTCTACACTGGCTGCCCCTATCTGTCCGATTTCATTACAAAATTCTCATTCTCACACACCGTGCCATCCACACCCATAACCCTTTGTATCTGGCTGATTTGGTTTCCTTGCACACACCCTATCGCCAGCTTCGTGCTCTTCACGCTAATCGTCTGTCTCTGCCTCCCCCCTCCCATGCACATCTTGAAAAGACCCGTCACTCTGCTTTCTTTTTCCTTGGTCCCTGGTTGTGGAATACTTTACCTTCGTCCCTTCGTCTTGAAAACTCCTATTCTCAATTTAAAGCCTCCCTTAAAACTTACCTTTTCCAAAAAGCATTTGACCTTCCCTTGGACCCCCCCCCCCCCTGACGTGGTAGTTTCATTGTTTTTATTGTTGTCTTGTCTCAGCTAGATTTTGGTCCTGTTTTCCCCCTGTCTGTCGTTGTTTTAATTTGAGTCAGTCTGTGTTTTGGTTGCGATTATTGTTTGTTGTTTTTGCTTTGCACTGTCCTTTCTTTTGCTTTCCTGTTATATTTTGGCGTTCTTTTTTCTATAGTTTGCAGTGTTGACCTTTTATTTTTTTTGTACACCGCTTTTATGTTTCGGCCTAAGCGGTTTATCAAATTTTAAATAAAGATAAAGATAAAGATACTACCAAGGCTTATAGATGGACGAACTCTGGGCCTTATGGAGTCAGGTGTAATGCTGGCCATGACTACTGTCATCTCTTCCCATGCAGAATTGGTCTTGCTCCCCAGTTTAGACTGGGACTAGCCCTTCTGGCACTTGGAGATTCTGCTGGCAACTTGAGTTATTTGGGTAAAAAATGCATTGAGTGATTTACGTTTTGTTTCTCTGCAGGTGTAATTCCAGATCTGTTTTTCTCTGGGTATGGAATACGAACCCCTTCCTGATTTTCAGCCACACCTGAATGTCCATCCGTTTGGCCGAGAGAGTAAGCAGATACGAATTCCTGCTGTAAGCAACTCTGAGGCACGGGAAGACGCCAGTATCAGCATTAGGCCCTGTGTTGCCACACACCCCATCGCTGGCTACAAGCAGGAGAGTTTGTCTTTCGGAGACCTTCCCGAGTTGCAGGGCCATGTGCTAACAGAATATGGGGTCTTCCAGCAGGCCTTGGACAGAGAGAGTCCCTTCAGCACTATGGCCAGCAGCACAGATACCCTGGGGAGCTCACAGTTGGTTCAGGAACACTCCCCCCTTAACTGTAAAAACTACAGAGACAGGCCACCCATAGCTAGGCCTAGAGACTGCAGGGTGCCCCTTCTGACTGAGAGTGGGGACAGAGACTGCTGCCGTTTGGAAGATCCAGGTCTGCTTCCCGAATCTGTAGGAACCTCTCCTTCTCAAGGCCGGCAGGTGATTGGAAAAGCGGACAGCTGGCCCCATGAGGCTTCCTTCAGCTCTTCCAACTTTTCACCTTCATCTCTCAGCGACTCATCCCTCAGTGACCTCCTGCTCAACCCACGGAGTCCAAGGCCACAGAGACGAGCTTCCCAAGGATCAGAACGTGAGAAATCCACATGTGAGTATTAATGCCACAAGTGCACTATTTTGAATGAAACTCTTGCCATTGTGATGAACATTTCCAGAGGAGTAGCCGAAATGACAGAAGCTGGCGGCACCTTATAGACTAAACAAACTAACAAGGCCTGAGCTTTGAAGGGCAGAGCCCTAGTGTTTACAGTCCTCCTGTACTGAACTAAAGGGGAAGTGGCCTCTCATCCTCAGGCCTTGATAAACTGTTGAATCTATAAGGCGCCATCTGCTTTTGTCATCTATGCCATTGTGGGATTTTGACTTATAATTTCATTTTTTGAAGGGGTAATAAAATGAATGCGGTGATACAAAGTTCAGAGGTCAGTTTTAGATGCAAGGTCAGAGGCCACACCTCTGATGGCTGAAAATATTTTTGTCTTTTAGAGGGTTATTTTATGATGTATTTTCCATATGTAAAGCTTGTTTTACATAAGGAAAATGGTTGACTGTTGTTGTACAGTTACACACAGTATAAATGTGGATAATGCACGTGCGCCACAAAATTATGCCTAATTTTATGTGGTCTGTGCTTTGACTCTTCTAAGGATGTAGTTGGGACGGAGCTAGGGTGGAATTACCATGAGTATGCGACATAGACACAGTTGCATCTTTTTCGGAGAGGGGAGTATCCAGAATATTAGTACACCCCTGCTCTCTGCCCTCATTAGCATGAGCCCACAGAGGGACAAAATATATTATTAAGGGACATTAAGAACATAAGAACATAAGATATGCCATACTGGGTCAGACCAGGGTCCATCAAGCCCAGTATCCTGTTTCCAACAGTGGCCAATCTTGGTCATACGTACCTAGCAGTTTCCCCAAGGGACACAGGTTCCGCAATGCTTGTACTGGGTCAAGCATTGATATCCCGGGTCCCTTCTTAATAATGGTTTATGGACCTTTCCTCCAGAACTTGTCCACACCTTTTTTAAACCCAGCTACACTAACAGCCTTTACTACATCCTCCGGTAACAAATTCCAGAGTTTGATTACACGTTGAGTGAAAAAATATTTTCTTTTATTAGTCTTAAATAGTTTAGCCTGTAGCTTCATTGCATGTCCCCTAGTCTTTCTATATTCTGATACCGTAAACAATCGATCTACGTTTACCCGTTCCACTCCGTTCATTAATTTATAGACTTCTATCATATCTCTCCTCAGCCGTCTCTTTTCCAGGTTAAAGAGCCCCAACCTTTTTAGCCTTTCTTCATAGGAGTATTCTTTCATCCCCTTTACCATTTTGGTGGCTCTTCTCTGAACCTTTTCTAAAATCGCTATATCCTTTTTAAGATACGGCGACCAGAATTGCACACAATATTCAAGGTGCGGTCTCACCATGGAACGAGATAGAGGCATTATAATATCTTTTGTTTTATTTTCCATTCCTTTCCTTATCATACCTAGCATTCTATTTGCTCTCTTGGCCGCCGCTGCACACTGGGCAGAGGGTTTTAACATAGTATCCACAATGACGCCTAAATCTTTTTCCTGGGTGGTGGTTCCTAATGTGGAACCTTGCATCGTGTAACCATAGTTTGGGTTGTTCTTCCCTAGGTGCATAACCTTGCACTTGTCCACATTAAATTTCATCTGCCATTTTGATGCCCAGTCTTCCAATTTATCAAGATCCTCTTGCAATTTTTCACAATCCTCTTGGGTTTTAACAACTTTAAATAGTTTTGTGTCATCTGCAAATTTGATAACCTCACTCGTTATTCCACTTTCCAGGTCATTTATGAATATGTCAAAAAGCAGCGGACCCAGCACAGATCCCTGGGGTACACCACTATTCACCTTTCTCCATTGGGAAAATTGGCCATTTAGCCCTACCCTCTGCTTTCTATCTTTTAACCAGTTCCTGATCCACAATAGTACACTGCCTCCTATCCCATGACTCTTTAGCTTTGCCAAAAGTCTCTGATGAGGGACCTTGTCAAAGGCTTTCTGAAAGTCCAGATACGCAATATCAACCGACTCACCTTTGTCCACCTGTTTATTCACTCCTTCAAAAAAACATAACAGATTAGTAAGACAAGATCTTCCTTGTCTAAAGCCATGTTGGCTGTCTCCCATTAGGTTGTGACTATCTACATGCTGAGTAATTTTATTCTTTATGATGGTTTCTACCATTTTTCCTGGTACTGACGTCAGGCTCACCGGTCTGTAGTTTCCCGGATCACCCCTGGAACCCTTTTTAAAAATTGGTGTTACATTGGCGATCCTCCAATCTTCAGGTATTAGAGATGATTTTAATGATAGTTCACAGATTACTGATAGCAGGTCTACAATCTCATATTTCAGTTCTTTCAACACCCTTGGATGTATACCATCCGGCCCAGGTGATTTGCTACTCTTCAGTTTATCTAATAGTTGTAAGACATCTTCCCGATGTATCGATATTTCCTTCAATTCTTCTGCACTTTTAAATACCACTTCAGTCATGGGTAACATCCCTACATCTTCCTCAGTAAAGACCGAAGCAAAGAATTCATTCAGTCTCTCCGCTATCGCCTTGTCGCCTCTTAGTGCTCCTTTAACCCCTTTATCATCTAATGGACCAACTGACTCTCTCACAGGTTTTTTGCTACGAATGTACTTGAAAAGGTCTTTATTTCGCGTTTTTGCTTCCGCAGCAAGCTTCTTCTCAAATTCTCTCTTTGCCTGCCTTATCAATGCCTTGCATTTGACTTGCCAGTGCTTGTGCTGTTTCCAGGTTTCGTCGTTTGGCTCTTTTTTCCATTTCCTGAAAGATGCTTTTTTGGCAACAACAGCCTCTCTGACCTCACCTTTAAACCATGCTGGCAGCTTTTTGGACTTCCTTCCACTTTTCTTAAAGCATGGAATACAGCTGGTCTGGGCTTCCAAGATAGTATTTTTCAACAACACCCAAGCTTGATGTACGTCTTTAACCTTTGCAACTGCTCCTTTTAGTTTTTTCTTAACTGTTTTCCTCATTTTATCATAGTCTCCCTTTCGAAAGTTAAAAGGTAGTACTGTGGATTTCCTTACTAACCCTCCTCCACTAATTAAATCAAAGGCGATCATGCTATGATCACTATTGCCAAGTGGCCCCAACACCCTTATCTCATTTTAGGGACCTTTCGCATATGGATGTGAACATACAATCTAGAAATGTTGGGGGCATAGTCAAAGGGAGTAATGCAGTTAGCAGACCTGTTGAAACCCCCAAAACTGGTCGTCATTCTGCGCATAGCCTTAGAGGGCCTTGTAATGGAGCAGAGGGTATGTGGAGTTGTGCCGATCTGCCAAGCCATCACATTGAGCCAAATTCTAATCTACCCTTCGCTCATTTGTAAGCAGTTTGTGATTATTTGCAGTATTGCTGTTTTGGGGTAAAATGTGCGATTTGACACAAGCTGGAATGCCCCGAGGTCAAGAGAAGTCCCAGACCCTGCAGAACCATCAAATGATACAAGTTCTGAAGGGATACTTTAGGCTGGTTCTGCAGAGGCAGGGAGAAGTTACACAAAGGTCATGGTTACAGATTTCAAGAGTACTATCTTTGCTATAGTGGAGAGTACTTAAGGAGAGGATACCTCTGAGGAAAGGCTTAAAAGGTTAGGGCTCTTCAACTTGGAAAAGAGACGGCTGAGGGGGAGATATGATAGAGGTCTATAAAATAATGAATGGAGTGGAATGTGTAAACGTAGATCAGTTGTTTACTCCTTCAAAAAGTAAAAAGACTAGGGAACATGCAACATGCAATGAAGCTGCAATGTAGCACATTTAAGACCAATCGGAGACAATTTTTTCATGTGATGCATAATCAAACTCTGGAATTTGTTACCAGAAAATATAGCAAAAGCTGTTAGTGTAGCTGAATTTATAAGAGGTTTGGACAAGTTCCTGGAGGAGAAGTCCATAAACCATTATTAAAGAGGACTGAGACAAGCAGCATGGAATCTGTCCTCCTTTTGGGAACATGACAGGTACTTGTGATCTGGATTGGCCACTGTTGGAAACCGGATTCTGGGCTTGATGGACCTTGGTCTCACGCAGTATGACATATCTTATGATCTTAGGCTGGCAGGGTGGAAAGTTTTTTTCGTGAGGTAGAAAAATAGTGAGATAAATTAAAAGGAGCTATAGTGAGGGCAACAGATTTTTATTAGGAACATAAATAAAAGTGATAAAAAAGGGACCAGTATGGTTTTCAGAGGAGATAAATGAAAAAGTAAGTGCAAAAGGCTTAGCAAAGCATCATACAAAGAAAGTCAGAAAGAGGATAAGGAAAATATCTGCAAAAGCTGAGGGACCACAGGGAAGGTAGTCAGGATGGCAAAGCCCAAACAGAAGAAAGGATAGCTAAAGTAAGTGATGACCTTTATTGGATAAACCCGTGTGTGTGCTGTACTAGTCCACTTTAATGGTAGTTAGAAAAAAAAAAGAGAAACCAAAAAGGAAAATGAGGTGATACCTTTTTACTGGACTAACAATACATTTTGGACTAGCTTTCAAAGATTAAAACCTTTTTCTTCAGGTCAGGACAGTATGTGCAACAGATGACAATAGCGTAATAAATAAATAGGTATTCCAGTTTAAGGAGGACATGCTGGAGTGGGATTGTAAGACTGAGAGGAGAAAAGGAGGAATGTGCGGAGGATGAGAAAACAAAGTTGAAACTCAAAAATAAATCCTTTTTTAGTGCTCACTGATTGATTGTTGATGGGCATACATATGTTAGTGGGTAGAAGTCATTTCTTTGTAGATGTATATAGTGAGGATTTAAGGGTATATAGGTATGTGTGTAAGTTTGTCATTTTACACTGTTTTGTTGTGGATTGTAAGAATGGTTTAGTTAGATTTGCAATATATAAATGTTGTTGTTGTTAAGAGCTGTCAAGTCGCTGTTGACTCATGGTGACCCTTTGGATAGTTGACTTAAACTGTGTTCAGTCTTCAGTCAGGCGGTTCATTGTTGATAGTGGTATCCATTGTTGCTGCTGTTGTATTGATCCATCTCATTGCCGGCCTTCCTCTTTTACATTGACCTTCTATCTTGCCAAGCATGATGTCTTTCTCCAACGATCTCTCTTTTCGCATGATGTGTCCAAAATATGAAAGTTGAAGTCTTGTCATCTGAGCCTTTAAGGAAAGCTTAGGTTTGATCTCCTTTAGTACTGACTAGTTTGTTTCTCGGGAAATCTATGATATACACAGTATTCGTTGCCAGCACCATAATTCAAAAGCATCAATTTTCTTCCTGTCTATCTTTTTCACTGTCCAACTTTTGCATCCATATGACATTATGGAAAATACCATGGCTTGAAGAAGTTGAATCTTTGTATGGAGAGAGACATATATAAATGTATGGAAATACAAAAAAATAAATAAATGTAGAAGAGAGAGTTTGCATGGAACCAGCAAAACTGAAAGTAGACAAAACCAGATGCTGGGATGAGATACAGCTCACAGAGGTTCACATAATCTTTAAAGATGGGCATGCTTCCAGAGGACTGGAGAAGGGCAGATGTCAGGATGTCATCCAACTTGATAAAAATGGTAATTAGGAAGCAGTTTGGCAACTCCAGACCTAGTTGTCTGTTCTTGGTGGTGGGTCAATTAATAGACACTGTATTTAAGCATGGGATAGTGAACGTCAGGACCTGAGGCAGCATGGCTTTACCATGGGGAGATCATGCGAAACATCTCCGATTAGTTTCTTTGACTGAGTAAGTAGAAAAGTAGATTGGGTTGTGCGCTCTTGTGATGGATATAGCTTATGTGGATTTCAGTAAGGCTTCTGACGCCGTCCTCTACAGGAGACTCTTACATAAAGAGTGTAGATTTATAAGGGTCTTGCCTAGATTAATGCAGGCTTCGATGTATGTATTTCATACCTATTTTATAAAATAAGGTATGGGCTTACTTTTCTTTTATAATATAGGGGTATAAGTGGTCAAAAACGCCTGTCAAACTGGATGCGTGTACTTAACCTGCTCGAAGGCTGGTGTAAATGCCCATTCCTAGATTATTCAAGAACTTGCATAGGTTTTATAGTATTTTAGAAATTATGCATGGAAAGGTCGTGTTCCCCTCCTGGTGCACACCACAGTGAAAGTCTGATGCGCATACTTGCAGAATAGTAGCCAACTACATTACGTTCAGTGTCCTAGGGGTGGCAGCAGAACTTCATCTCTAATATTAACAAAGTTCAGCATGGGGTCGATGAGCCAGTAGGTGCTGACAGGCTCTGCAGAAGTCCCATAGCAGCAGGAAAAGGGGGCAGGGCTGCTGCAGGACTCGTGAGCATACGCTGGCTCACAGGCTATGCACTGAAGCGTGCTAATTTTGCAGCCATAGCACTGCTTCTGTTGGTCAATGGTTGGTGCTGATTAATGGACCTGGCCCTGTGCTTATATAGTAACATAGTAAATGACGGCAGATAAAGACCAGTATGGTCCATCTAGTCTGCCCAGTAAGATGGCAAGAGTAGCTGCACCTGCCGCTCTGTGCAGGCCGCCCTTCCCCATGTCTTTGTTTAGGGGTGAACCCACCGTTCCATCTAGGCCACCCCTATTTGTTGAGAAATTAGATAGTTCAGTTTATTTTGATTTTATCCTGTTGCTGTAAAGGGATCCACTGTGTCTGTCCCATGCCATTTTGAATTCCGTCACTGTATTTGCCCCCACCACTTCCATCGGGAGGGCATTCCAAGCATCCACCACCCTTTCAGTGAAAAAGTATTTCCTGACATTGCCTTTCAATTTACCACCTTGCAGCTTCATGTTATGCCCTCTAGTTTTACAGCTTCCCCGTCTTTGGAAGAGGTTTGTTTGTTCATTATTTCTCTTTAAGTATTTAAAGGTCTGAATCATATCTCCCCTATACCTCCTCTCCTCCATAGTGTACATATTTAGATCTTCAAGTCTCTTCTCATAAGGCTTCTGACACAGGCTCCAAATCATTTTGGTCGCCTTCCTCTGAACAGTTTCCAGTCTTTTTACATCCTTTGCAAGATATGGTCTCCAAAACGGAATACAGTATTCCAAGTGAGGCCTTACCAGTGACTTATACAGTGGCATTAGTACCTCTTCCTTTCTACTGGTAATTCCTCTTTGTATGCAGCCCAACATCCTCCTGGCTTCTGCCACCGCCTTGTCGCACTGTTTTGCCATCTTGAGATCTTCAGAAATAATCACACCAAGGTCCTTCTCCTGATCCGTGCACACCAACCTCTCACCCTCTATCGCATACATTTCCCTTGGATTTCTGCTACCCAAGTGCATGACACTGACTTCTTCGCATTAAATCTTAACTGCCAAGCATTAAACCATTCTTCCAGCTTTTGTTGATCTTTCCTCGTGTTAACCACTCCCTCAGGGGAGTCCACTCTGTTGCAAATTTTCGTGTCATCTGCAAAAAGACAGACTTTTCCATTCAGTTCTTCAGCAATATCACTCACAAATATATTGAACAGTGCCGGGCCCAGGACCGAACCCTGGGGCACCCCGCTAATCACCCTCCTTTCATCCGAGTGAGCTCCATTTACCATCAGCTTCTGTTGTCTGTCAGTCAACCAATTTCTGATCCAGTTCACCACCTTGGGACCCATCCCCAAACTACTGAGTTTATTGATAAGCCTCCTATGAGGAACAGTATCAAAGGCTTTGCTGAAACCCAAGTAGATGACATCCATCGGATGCCCCTGATCTAGTTCTCTGGTCACCCAGTCAAAGAACTCAATCAGATTTGTTTGGCGAGATCATCTTTCGGTAAAACCATGTTGCCTCGGATCTTGCAACCTGTTGGTTTTGAGAGAGTCCACTATTCGCTCCTTCAGGAGTGCCTCCATTACTTTTTCCGCCACTGAGGTAAGGCTCACAGGCCTGTAGTTTGATACTTCTTCCCTGTCACCACTTTTGTGACTAGGTACCACATTAGCCATTCTCCAGTCCTGAGGAACTTCTCCTGTTTCCAAGGATCTGTTGAAAACATCCTTTAACTGCCCTGCAAGAACCTCTCTGAGCTCTTTCAGTATCCTGGGATATATCCCATCCGGTCCCATGGCCTTGTCCACTTTCAGTTTTGCAAGTTGTTCTAACACCTCATCTTCTGTGAATGGTGTTGTATCTACTTCATTCCCATTTTTATATTTGGGAGTCACAGTTGGTCCTTCTCCAGGATTTTCTTTAGTAAAAACAGAGCAGAAGTATTTGTTTAGCAATTCCGCTTTTTTCAATTTCACTTTCCACGAGTCCGTTCCCAGCACTTCTGAGTCCTACGATTCCACCTCTGATCTTCCTTTCCCGAATATACCTGAAGAAAGTTTTGTTGCCAGACTTCACATCTTTAGCCATCTTTTCCTCTGCCTTTGATTTTGCTTTCCTTATTTCTCTTTTTGTCTGAGTTTGATCCTATATTCCTTTCTGTCTTCCTCTGTTTGCAAGCGTTTGAATTTTGCGAAAGCTGTGCATTTTGCCTTTATTTGAGCAGCCACTTCTTTGGAAAACCAAATAGGTTTCCTTCTCTTCTTGTTTTTATTTACTTTTTTTACATATTTATCTGTTGCCTCTTTTATTGCCACCTTTAATTTAGCCCATTGCAATTCCACTTCCCTTATCCCCTTCCACCCTGCCAACTCCTCCTTTAGGTACTTGGCCATTTTACTGAAGTCAGTGTTTTTGAAGTTTAGGACTTTGAGCTTGCTATGATTGGACTGCACCTTGGCTTTTATCTCAAACCACAGCGCGTGATGATCGCTGCTGCTCACAGGGGCACCCACCCAGACATTCGACACGCTATCGCCGTTGGTGAGCACTAAATCCAGTGTTGAGCTTTCCCTGGTTGGTTCCATCACCATTTGTCTAACTAAAGCATCTTGGAGAGCATCCACAATTTTTTTTGCTTCTTTCCAGATTTGCAGAAGGAGTAATCCAATCCACATCAGGTAGATTAAAGTTACCCAATATGATCACTTCCCCCTTTGTGGCTATCTATAATCAATTCGCTATCTATTTCATCGTTTTGAGTTGGAGGCCTGTAGACCACACCAGTATGGATTACAGTGCCATCTCCTCTTTCTAACACAATCCAGAGCGCTTCTTCCTTTCCCCATGCCCCCTGCATTTCAGTAGCTTTAATATTGCTTTTA
This sequence comes from Ichthyophis bannanicus, assembly GCA_033557465.1. Lineage (NCBI taxonomy): Eukaryota > Metazoa > Chordata > Amphibia > Gymnophiona > Ichthyophiidae > Ichthyophis > Ichthyophis bannanicus. The sequence continues at coordinate 20,960,256 of CM066042.1, forward strand.
ACATACAAGGCTACTCCTCCTCCTTTTCCATTTTCTCTGTCTCTTCTGAATAGATTATAGACAGTTATGGCTATATCCCAATCATGTGATTCATTAAACCATGAATTTTGAATCTTTATTCCTATGGGAATGTGCTGATTTTGAATCTTTATTCCTATGGGAATGTGCTGATTTTGAATCTTTATTCCTATGGGAATTGGTTATTATTAGGCACTGTTATAGCACCTTTCAGAGGTTAAACAGCAATCTATTAGTAATCTGTGAGCTATCATTAAAATCATCTGTAGTACAGTACCTGAAGCTTGGAGAATGGCCAGTGTAACGCCAGTTTTTAAAAAAGGCTCCAGGAGTGATCCGGGAAACTATAGACCTGTGACCCTGACATCGGCACCAGGCAAAATGGTAGAAATCACTCTAAAGAATAAAATTACTGAACATGTAACTGAACGTTTGCTAAGAATTGTTCTATGTAACATTCCTATCAGTTCTATGTAAACCGCCGTGACTAGTAGATATGGCGGTATAAAGGATTTGTTAAATAAATAAATGTAGATACGTCATGGGAAAAAGCCAACATGGATTTAGCCAAAGAAAGTCTTGTTTTACTAATCTGTGTTATTTTTTTGAAGATCTGAATAAACACGCGGATAAAGGTGAGCTAGTTGATATAGTGTATCTGGATTTCAGAAACCCTTTGTAAAGGTCCCTCGTGAGAGACTCTTGGCAAAATTAAAAAGTCATGAAATAGGAGGCAGTGTACTATTGTGGATCAGGAACTGGTTAAGATAGAAAGCAGAGGGTAGGGCTAAATGGCCAATTTTCCCAGTAGAGACAGGTGACTAGTGGTGTACCCCAAGGATCTGTGCTGAGTCCGCTGCTTTTAACATATTCATAAATGACCTGGAAATGGGAATAACGAGTGAGGTTATCAAATTTGCAGATGGGACAAAATTATTCAAAATTGTTAAAACACAAGAGGATTGTGAAAAATTGCAAGAGGATCTTGATAAAATGGAAGACTGGATGTCCAAATGGCAGATTAAATTTAATGTGAAGAAGTGCAAAGTTATGCACCTAGGAAAGGACAACTCAAAAAAAGAGTTACACGATGCAAAGTTCCACAATAGGAACCACCACACAGGAAAAAGATTTAGGCGTCATTGTGAATAATTTGTTGAAACCCTCGGCCCAGTGTGCAGCGGCGGCCAAGAGAGCAAATAGAATGCTAGGTATCATAAGGAAAGGAATGGAAAATAAAACAAAGGATATTATAATGCCTCTGTAACCGTTCCATGGTACGACCGCATCTTGAATATTGTGTGCAATTCTGGTCGCCATATCTTAAAAAGGATATAGCAGAATTAGAAAAGGTACAGAGAAGAGCCACCAAAATGGTAAAGGGGATGGAAGGATACCCTTATGAAGAGAGGCTAAAAGGTTGTGGCTCTTTAACCTGGAAAAGAGACGGCTGAGGAGAGATATGATAGAGGTCTATAAATGAATGAATGGAGTAGAACGAGTAAATGTAGATCAGTTGTTTACTCCATCAAAAAGTAGAAAGACTAGGGGACATGCAATGAAACTACAGTCGGAAACGGCCTCTCCACTATGTGGGCTAGGTGGCAGCCTGGGTTGGCAGACCTGTGGGTGGTAAGGCACTCGCAGCAGGCCTTGTGCTTCAGCACACATGGCCTGCCGCTTCTGACTCCCCTTCGGCAGGTAGTTGGGTTGGAGGGGGGGTCAGAAGCAGCAGGTCATGTGTGCCGAAGCACAAGGCCTGCCACAGGTTTCAGCTGCACCGACCTAAGCCAAGCTGTCCTCTGCCCCACTCTACCGGCTGAATCTGCAGTGGTGGTGGTTTGGCAAGGGGTGGCGTGGCATAGGGAGGAGGGGCAGCATGTCCGGGGTGGCAGAAACCCTTGGGTCAACCCTGGTTACAATGTAACCCATTTCAGACTAATAAGAGAAAATATTTTTTCACTCACTGCGTAACCAAACTCCGAAATTCATTATCTGAGGATGTAGTAAAAGCTATTAGTGTAATTGGGTTTAAGAAAGGTTTGGACAAGTTCCTGGAGGAAAGGTCCATAAACCATTATTAAAGAGGACCCTGGAAATCCACTGCTTAGCCCGGGGCAAGCATTGTGGAACCTAACAGGTACTTTTGACCTGGATTGGCCTCTGCTGGAAACAGGAAATTGGGCTTGATGGACCTTGTTCTGACCCAGTATGGCAGTTCTTATGTTCTTAACCTTGATTTAGTACTGGAAAGGCATGAGCTAAATACTACTAAATAAAAGATAAATTAACAAAGCAGTTTATAAACATTAAATAAACAGGAGAAGGACAGGAATTAGACAGGACAGACCTACAGAAATGGAAGAGAGGGAGAAAGATCTGCTTGTGGTCTAATATCTGCATGAGGTTTGTCCCATGAGTCCGCTCTATACAATTGCATCTTGTTGAAGGTTAAAGTGAAGAGATGGGATTTGAGATCTGCTCTGAACTTCCTGTGTGAGGCTTCAGAGTGTTCGGAGAGTGGAGGGGTGTTCTAGAGGGAGGGTGCCACGTGTCTAGTGGATTCCAGCATTTAACGACTGACGGGATTGCTCGGAGGTGTCCTGGTTGGGAACAGAGAGAATGGACGAGACTGTACAGAGTAATAACAGAAGAGAGGTACATTGGGGTCCTGGTATGTAGGGCTTTATTATGGGCCCAAAACAGGATTTCAACCTGAATCCTGTAATGCTGAAATAATAATGAGGTGTCATGGTCATATTTATGGGTGTGACATAATTATCAAATAGGCATGTTCTGAACTGACTGAAGACACTTTAAATCTTTAATTAGGTGATCTAAGATCTGCATAAACAATATTGCAATAATCAAGGCATGACATTATCAGTGCCTGAATGAATGCGTGCTGGGCTATATCATCTAGGAAACTGTGAATTGGCCAAAATTGTCACAAAGCAAGAGAAGAAGCCTTAACAACTGCAGAGACTTGTGCCATGAAGGAAAGCTACTGGTCAATAATGATTCCTAAATACTTAAAGGAGTCGATCGGAATGATTGGGGGAAATGGATAATGCTGGGGAAAGAGGCAGATTGAGGGATCGGTTATGGTTTTGCTAGGATTTAGTACCAGACGGTTAAAATGTAACTATTTTGATATGCTGTCGAGACAGTGATTCAAAATTGAGAGATCTGAAGAAAATGAGTCAGTGTAGGCAATCAAAATAATATTATCAGCATAATAAAAGCACTAATTCACAAATCTTGCCTGAGGAAAATGTTGAACAGCAAGAGGGTGAGGAGGGCCCCCTGCTCTGCTCTAGAGGAGAGTGGGTAGAGAACTGATGCTGAAGAGGAAGAGGAAATAAAGGAATAACCAGATAAAAAAGAAGGAAGAACCTGGCCACCTAGACAAATCTCTTTTATACAGGAAAGACCCTGGACAACAGCAGTAAGGAGCAACCCTACCGCCATCGAAAAAACAATGACTTTCACCAAAGGGGGAAGTGAGGATGGTCTCGGTGCAGAAACCGGATTGTTGTGGGTGAAGGATGGAGAGAAAAGGTAGATTAGATACTGGTCGGTACCTAGTAGCAACTGCTAGATGAAGACCAGGTTTCTTTAGAAATGGATGAATAATGGACTTCTTCCAGGAATTTGGAACTCAGAGGCTACTGATGACTGTGAATGCCAGAGTCAGAAAGCCTAGAGCGGTCCTACCGATCCTTTTGGATGGAATGGGATTGAGAGTGCAGATAGTGGGCCTAGTTGGTGTAAAAGTATTTGTAAGGGAGGTATTAGAGGCCCAGCTGAAAGGTGACATGCCTGATAGAGTGCTTGAATTGAGGTCCGTGAGCAAGAGTTGGATGAAGTGATGGAGGATAGGGGAAAACGTGATTTTGGATCTGAACTGAATGATGACCTTGGAATTAAAAATCTGTAATGAATGCTACTAATTTTAGAGTTGAAATGACATGTCTGGTCCTCCACAGATGGTGCTTGGGAAGGCAAGAATGAGGAGCTAGAGCCTGAGCTTAATTCTGATACCATGGAGAAGGGTTTTTTAGGGTAATTAATGGAGGCATTGATTAATCAGCTGTAATGTGCCCTTCTATCTAATTTTACTGTAAACCGTGGTAACGGAGATGTTGGTGGTCTTTGCAAAAGGCTAATTCAGACTCTGATTTATCATTCCTCCAAAGTCTCTCGGCCCACCTAGGTTGATGTTTGAGCATATGTAAGATGGATTACCCTATCAGAAAATTGGGCATCCCTCAGTGGGCCAGGCGCTGATGTAAAAAAGCTGCATTCCTTCTTAGTCTGTCTTTTTTAAGGGCACCGGGATCTGCAGGCAGCAGTATAGGAACAGCAGCCAGCTCATGAGTCCCTGTGCCTTTAAGAGGGCAAACTCGGACGGGGACTACTGCTGCTGGAATCATTTATATCAATTGAGGCAGGAGCTTTCAGCAACCGCAGCCAGAGCCTGGAGCAGTAGAGGTGCAGTATCCGAGGGAGAGGGCGAAGGCATGGAGAAGATGGACCAGGACCAAAACAAAAAACGTGGATTGCTCAGAAGGATAAATAAATTTTATTGAAAAAACATGTGCCACTGGCCCGACACAGGCCGTGTTTCGCTGCCTTCTTCAAAGGCTTAAAGTGGACTTAAAAGCTATAAATACATAAATAAACATATTAATAACAACATAAAAAACAATAAAAATCCAGCAACCTTAGAATGTTCATATGTACATATTAAATACATACATATTAATAAATAAATTACATATAAAAGATCAATCGTACAGGCTAAAAATATAAGTTGTATATATAGAAAACTCATAAAAACCATAAAGGCCATTATAAATAACATACGGTTAAATAATTAAAAGTAACATATAAAATTAATTAAATCATTGAAAATAAAGGCCATTGAGAATAAAAAACAAAATTGACACATACCTGCTTTAATCCTTGAGAATATGTGTAATACTACACCCTTTTAGAAGAGGAAGAGAACATGTATGAATAAGATATGTGTGAAGAAACTCTAAATAGTTATGAAATGACAGAGGCCAAGCGCACATATAAAGGACCAAAATAAAGAAAGAAGTGTATCAGTGGAGCTCACATAAAAAGGAAGAATGTTGTGATCACTAGTGCAATAAATTAAAAAGAAAAAGAAAAACATATTTCTTTACCTTTGCAGTTTATTTTCCAACGCGTGTGAAATGGGAAAGACTCCCATACACTATGCAGCAATTGGAATTTCACTTTAATAACCACCGGCGTATACACTAAAAAAACCATGAAAATAATTGCTATGTTACTTTGGTACCACAACTGGACACTTGATAAATCAATTGGGCATCTATCTTTTTGCTAAACACTGATTTAGCAACCTCAATATTTTAAAAAAAACTTTCAAACAGCCTATAAAACACACTTTTAAAATCAATAAACACCCGAAAGCCTCACCAATATAACAGCATAAAAATGATCAAATGCAATGCAATGTTTATTAACCGACACATATAGAAAGAAATATAGGAAAAGTCCCACTTCTATATACTATACAACAATAGGAATCCCACTCAAAATTTTTTTAAAAAATCTCATTAAAAAGACCTTCGGCTTATGATATAAAGAGGCCATAGAGTTAAGAGTAAGTTTAAAACAAATTAATGAGCCCTCATCGTACATTAATCCTGCTGGTTTATGAAATTGATCTCTCGAAGAAATCCCATGGCCGATATTAAAAAATATATTAAAAAGCCAAAGCGGGGGCACTCAAGTCTGCCAATAAATTAAACTTTAAAAGCCAATAGACACCCAGAGTTAATATTATAAAAGAGAGTTATCGGTATACAAAAGACCATGATGGCTATACTCGAAAATTTCCCCAAACTCTAAAACAGTAACATCAGTCCAGAATTATACACTCCGCAACAAAACTTGTATAAAAGCACTTACAACTTTCACACCATTCAGGCACTACTTCCGCTATGAATGCAGATCTGAAAAAACGCCAGCGCATGCGCTATAGCTCGAGGGTATATATTTATAGCAGCATAATACTAACGATTAAAGCTTGACGTCATATATCCACTATTTTGTCCGGGCAAAGTTAAAAATGGATGTAAATCATAAAAACCTTTTGCAATGCAGCCACATTCTTGCATTCTTTACTAAAAATAAATTATCAATACGTAACCTAAAAGAAAAAACTTTTGTAGCAGCTTCTTAACCGCATACGTTCCAAAGCCAAAACAAAATAATATCATCCCAGAACTGTTTTAACACACCGCAATGAAGCTTGTATGGAAACACTTACAACTTTCCCACCGTTCAGGCACTGCTTCACACTACAAAATCAAATCTCAAAAGAACGCCAACGCATGCGCTCTAACTCGAAAATTTATTTATAGCTGCATAATACTGACGTATTGGACTACATATAATCGCTACCCTATCAGGGCAAAATTGAAGTAATGTTGAGGCTGGGACCCTGCTCGCGGCCTTTTGGTGATGGGCGGGTGCCTGCGGGCATCATTCAAACTCATTGGCTCGCCCGGTTCAGGCGTGGGTGCGAGCCAATGAGAAGCACTTTGCTGGGGGGGGGGTTTAAGGGAGACGCGCGGCGACGGCAGTCTCCGACGGTGGGACCAGTGGTGGGTGCGAGGGCTTTTGCTTGGTTTCTGCCTGACGTACCTCGTGGCGGCGGTTTGGAACGGCGCGGTTCTGGATCAGCGGTGCTGGAGCGGCAGAGTCATTCGGCGGTGGGCAGTGCGGATCCGGAGCCAGCGGTAGGGGTATTGTGCGGGTTTTTTCTGGGTGGTGCGACAAGCGCGGCGGCTTGTGGGCCTTCAACTTACTTAAAAAAAAAAAAAAAGAAGAACAGGGGGAGCAAACGGGAGGACGAAAGAGGAGTTGTGTTGTTAGCACGTTCTTCTTCTTTTCTTTCTTTTGTTTTGTTTAACATTGGGCGAGCGGGGCCTGGGAAGGTAGCATGCCATCGCGTAAGGGACGGCCGGCCAGTGTCGGGGGATGTGGCAGGGGAGAGCATGCTGCGGTAGGTAGGCGTGGAGGGCGAGCAGTCCCTTCGGGGGGGTCAGTCAGGTGGGGCTGCCAGGGGAGCTGCCAGAGGTAGGCCGGTGCATGGGGTGGCTCATGGGGCCAGGGGCAGGGGTGCTGTTGGCAGGAGGGGGGCAGGGGTGCAGAGGGGTAAGGAGGCAGCCTCAGCAGGGAGGCAAAGGGGAAGGGCTCATATCAGGGGGTGCAGGGGGGGTGGAGACTTGGATCCCGGGCAGCGGGCAGGTGAAACTGGGCCGCAGGGACACGGGGGGGGGGGGGTATTGTTGCAGATGGGCTAGCCAGCGTGGAGGCGGTTGGTGGGGGGGATGGGGATGGGGCTATGCAGGGGTGTGCTGGGAATGGCTCGGCAGGGGTGGGGGGGGGGGTCCGGTTGGGGTGGACAAAGGATGGTGGGGTGGGGCGGGGGGCCAGTGCTACCGGGTTGGGCCGCGCCCTGGCAGGGGGCCCATTCCTTTGGTCAGGGTCCCTCGTTACAGATGGGGGTCGGCGGGAGTGTTGGTACTCCGGGTGGGTACGGGGCTTGGGATCATTGGCGGGGTGGGGACCAAGGCTCGTCCAGGGCTGATTGGTTGTCCGCTTGGCCGTCTTGTGGTTTTCCTTTTGCCCCCTCTCCCCCTTCCTCTTTTCTTTTGTCTCCGCAGGTTTCCACATTGACTCAGGCAGTGGGGCAGATGTCTGGTGTGCAGCACGCGGCAGTGAAAGGCTGGTCTGGAGCAGCATCGGGAGGATCGCCGAGGCTCGAGGCCGACTCGGCGGGCGTCGCGGGAGCACAGTCATCCGGCTCCGGGATGCGGGATCCCGAGGCTCGGCCTGGGGAAATGCCGGCTGGTGACGGAGGAGCATTGGGTGAGTTGACAGCGGGGGCGGGGGTGGTGCGGATCAGTTGGAAGGGCCAGCTGGGGGTGGGCGCAAGGCAAAATGAAAGTGTAGGCATTCCCGCCGTCGTCGTCACAGTTCGGAGTCTTCCTCATCGTCCACCTCGTCTGCTTCATCATCTTCACTTGAACCTTCCCGTTCGGGACAAGGGGTTGACCGGGTGCCAGGTGGGTCCTCAGGAGGGCAGGGCGTGCCCACGCTGGTTGCATTCGCGGAGTTATGGGAGGGGGTCCCTCGTCATTTACGGCGCAAGATATGGAAGAGGCGGTACATAGACATCTTCAGATTGCTGGAGGGCAGGAGGCGGTCGGGAGAGAGTAGAAAGAAGCGAAAGGAGGATGAAAAGGCGGGTCGGGTCCGGAAGGTTTCGCGAAATGTTATAAATTGGGTTAGATCCTTTTTAAGGTTGGCGAGTGTTTGGGGTCATCAAGCCCCGGAGGATTATGGAATGCTTTTGGCGTACGCGGACTCTATCTTGGAAGCTGCGCAGACGCATGGCGGTATTGCATGGTTGAATTACGATGAGAAGTTTCGGGACAAGATGGAGGAGAGTAAGTGGTTGTCTTGGGGTACCAGGATATCAATTTGTGGTTAACCCAAATGTCGGTCGAAGCGGGTGTGAGTGGGGGGGCTGGGGTGCGTGTTGGGGCGGGTAGTGCGACAGGATTGGGGCGGCCCTTTCGTGCGAGCGGGGGTACTCCGCCGCAGAAAGCAGGGGGCGGGGGTGCCGGGGACATCTGCTGGCGTTTCAATAAGTCCTCGTGCCCTTTCCCTGATTGCAAGTTCCGGCATGCTTGCTCGGCCTGTGGGGGCGGACATTCCGCGCTTAAATGTCTCAAAAAGGGCGGCATCCCTCCCCTACTTCGGTCCCCAAGTAATAGCGATGTTATGGGGTTGTCTCCCACTCCAATTTCCCGGGAGGTGATAGGCGAATGGTTGAGAGTTTATCCGCGGAGGCAGGAGAGGGAGGCGTTGGAGCGGGGGTTTTCAGAGGGGTTCATTATTCTGGTGCTAGGTACTATTGTCGGTAGGTTGGCGCGCAACTCTCCTTCGGTGCGGCGTTTGGCGTCGGTTGTTCGCGAGAAGTTGGCGGTCGAACTGCGTTTGGGTAGGGTGGCGGGTCCTTTTGCTGAGCCGCCCTTGGTGAATTTGGTGGTTTCCCCGTTGGGGGTGGTGCCCAAGAAGGAGACGGGGAAGTTTCACTTGATACATAACCTCTCTTTTCCATTGGGGGACTCGGTGAATGATCATATACCAAAGGAGCTGTGCGTGGTTCGTTATGCGTCGTTTGATGAGGCGATGGATCTGGTGAAACGATGTGGCCCAGGGGCTCGGTTGGCGAAGGTGGACATCGAATCGGCTTTCCGGTTGCTGCCCGTTCATCCGTCTTCGTTTCATTTGTTAGGTTTTTCTTTTGATAAGGAATTCTACATTGACAAGTGCATGCCTATGGGCTATTCAGTGTCTTGTGCCTACTTTGAGATGTTTAGTACCTTTTTGCATTGGCAGTTAGTTCGGAGGGTGGGCTGTGGGAATGTGGTACACTATCTTGATGATTTTCTGTTCGTGGGGGCGGCGCGGTCTGAGGATTGTCAACAGTTGATGGATGGTTTTGTGCACATGGCTAGCGCTTGTGGGCTCCCGTTGGCTGCCGACAAGACGGAAGGCCCGGCCACCTGTATCACGTTTTTGGGGGTGGAGATTGATTCGGTCGAGATGGTGGCGCGCCTCCCGATGGATAAAGTGGTGAAGTTGCGGGTCCTTGTGGCTAATGGGTTGGCGTCTGCTAAGTTATCCTTGCGGGAGTTGCAAATATTGATTGGTTCTTTAAATTTTGCTTGCAGAGTTATTCCAATGGGCCGTGTCTTTATGCGACGATTAGCGGCGGCTACAGCGGAGATTCGTAAGTCGCACCATCGTATCAGAATGTCCAAGGTCATGAAGGCTGACTTGAAGGTTTGGGATGCTTTCCTGGAGGATTTTAATGGCGTGTCTGTGTTGATGGAGTCAGAGGTGTCCAGTGTGGATTTACAACTATATACTGATGCGGCAGGCAGTGGTGGTTTGGGTATTTACTTCGGGGGGGATTGGTGTGCGGCCCAGTAGCCTCCGGCGTGGCACACAGCTGGTTTAACTAGTAACATTACGTTCTTGGAGCTGTTTCCTTTGTTGGTAGTGTTGCACTTGTGGCCAGAACGGCTGAGGAACCACAGAGTGGTCTGGTGGTGTGACAACGAGGCCGTGGTTGCGGTGGTTAACAGGTATATGCCGCGCTGTGCGCAGGTTGCTGGGTTAATGAGGGATATCGTTTTCGCTTGTTTGCGTTTGAATGTCGCTGTGAAGGCTCGGCACATTCCGGGATGCACTAATAGAATTGCTGATGCTCTCTCTCGTTTCAAGTGGGAGCTGTTCCGGACCTTGGTGCCAGAAGCGAGCGAGAAGGGCTTGGCGGTTCCGGAGCGATTGTGGAAGATTGGCCAGCGGAAATGGTACGCCTGCTGAAGAATTCTCTATCGCCTGCGACGTGGTTAGCATATCAGAGAGGATTTGGCGCAGTTCTGGAGTACCTAGAGTCTCATGGATGGCGACCCGGCGTTGCTGCTGACGGTTTGCTGGGACAGTATATCGCGATGGCTAAATGCAGTGGAGTGTCCAGGGCCTCGGTTCGGAGTCGGTTGGCAGGCTTTACCTTCTTTGCCAGGGCAGCCGGCTGGGGATTCGCGGGGCCTGTTTTTTTGGCTCGGAAGTTGTTACGGGGTTGGGAGAGAGCGTGTCCGTCTCCTGGGGACGCACGGTTGCCAGTGACACACGACCTGCTGGTCCGGCTTTGTGCGACGCTGCCAACGGTGGCGTCGTCGCGCTATGAGGCTATTCTTTTTAAGGCACTGTTTTGCTTGGCCTTTTTCGGGGCTTTTCGGATCAGGGAGTTGGTGGCTAGCTCTGGCAGGGCCACGCGGAGTAGTGGCTTATTGTCTAGTCATGTGCAGGTCGGGGGGGGGGGCAGCTGAGGGTTAAGCTGGCCAGGTCAAAGACTGACCAGTTGGGCAAAGGGTTGTGGGTAGTCCTTCGCGAAGTGGTTTCCCTTCCGACATGCCCTGTGTCGGCAGTGCGGGATTATTTATTGGTGCGCCCGGTGGCGGGTCGTCTGTTTTTCTTGCATGAGGATTCATGTTGGGTGACCCGCTTTCAGGTGGCGGTGGTGCTAAGGATGGCCATACGGCATTTGGGCTTGGATCCTATGCACTTTGCGCCACACTCCTTTCGCATTGGAGCAGCAACAAGTGCAGCGGCGGCTGGGCTCTCAGGGGAGGTGATTCAGAGCATTGGCAGGTGGAGATCACAGGCTTTTAAAGGTTATGTGTGACTATGAGGGGGAGCGGGTGGTCGTGGGAATAACATTTGTTTTCTTTTTCAGATGCTGTGCGGTGCCCGCATGTATGCTGGATGATCGTACATTCATTTGTGCATTGGGCGGGACTGCAAGCAGCTGAACGGCCATTGGGTCGCAATTTAGGACTCAACCCGGCTTTGGTGTCTCTACTATGGCTGGGTGAGCGTGGTCTGCGTTGGCCGCAGCTTTTACCTTTGCTTCGGCACCATAGCCGGGTGAGGACGGAGCCCGCCGTGATCCTACTGCATGTGGGGGGAAATGACCTCAGTGGATGGACTTGTAAACAGTTGATCTGGGCAGCGAAGAGGGATCTGGGGGAGGTTCTTAGGCTGTTCCCTCAAGTTATTGTGTTATGGTCTGACATCATTCCAAGGCCTGTCTGCCGACAGCAACGGCGTTGGTCTAGGGGATTGGCGAAAGTCAATCGGCAGGTTGGGCGGTGGGTTTGCGAGCACGGGGGATATCAAATTTTGCACCCTTGGGTTGAAGTGGATTGTGCTGGTTTGTATCGCCAGGACGGGGTGCACTTATCCCCGGTGGGTGTGGATCTCCTGTTGAACGACTGGCAGGAGGCTTTGGAATGGGTTGTTCAGTGGGAGTCTCAATGGTCGCAGCTTGGGGGGGGGGCGGCGTAGAGGCGTGAACGTGCCCTACGCCGGGTGGTGGGATCCCAGAGGTTTCCGGGGTCCGGAGCCTTAATCTGGAATTGGGGCGGGGGCGGTCGCCCCCAACCCGGATGATCCCTGGCCGTTCTTTGCTAGTAATATGGCGAGGCCAGGTAAAAAGGGGGGATGGCGGTGCCGCTGGCTCGGCCGCGGCAGGAGTGGAATGAGGTCACCTTGCTAGTGGTATGGCGGGTGAGGGCTCATTCTGCTTGTGGGTTGTTATATTAAGACGTTGAAGGTTGCAAAGAAATGTTTTGGAATATCATGTTTGTTAATAAAGCTGTGACCATGCGAGCCAAAGTTCTTTGTGTCCGGGCTGGTTATTTCAAGGTTAGGAGGGGGTGGGGTGGGGGTGGCTATTGGGGGGAGGGGTGGGGGGGGGGGAACGGGACACCACCGGGTCCGACCTGCCTTGGTTAATGTATATTACAAACACCAAATATCATATTTAGATCTATTGATCAAAAAGGTGAATAAAGGTCTGGTAACTACTCTTTACCGAAAACCAACAGATAGAAATCAAATACTTCATTATCAGAGCTTTCATAATCCGGCACTCAAACGGAATCTACCGGTTAGTCAACTTTTGAGGGCACGTAGGATATGCACCTCTAGTCTGGATTTTGAAAAACAGGCAGATATTATGAAGGATAGATTTAGAGGCCTCCCACCACCATCCGCAGCTCTCCCCAGCCCGGGGATCGAGCCTCCGGCGGCAGGAGGAGCCAGAACAACAGCACTGCCCAATCGGGGCAGTAGCCGGGATTCAAAGTCTTCGCGCCATCGGGCGCTTCTCCTCTCTGCCTCCCACCACCATCCGCAGCTCTCCCCAGCCCGGGGATTGAGCCTCCGGCGGCAGGAGGAGCCAGAACAACAGCACTGCCCAATCGGGGCAGTAGCCGGGATTCAAAGTCTTCGCGCCATCGGGCGCTTCTCCTCTCTGCCTCCCACCACCATCCGCAGCTCTCCCCAGCCCGGGGATCGAGCCTCCGGCGGCAGGAGGAGCCAGAACAACAGCACTGCCCAATCGGGGCAGTAGCCGGGATTCAAAGTCTTCGCGCCATCGGGCACTTCTCCTCTCTGCCTCCCACCACCATCCGCAGCTCTCCCCAGCCCGGGGATCGAACCTCCGGCGGCAGGAGGAGCCAGAACAACAGCACTGCCCAATCGGGGCAGTAGCCGGGATTCAAAGTCTTCGCGCCATCGGGCACGCCCGCGCCTGGCGGACCCGCGCCTGGCAGGTGGCCCAGATACCACAACGGACACTACACACAGATCCAAGGCAAGACTGTCCAGCAGTTTGAGCTCGCTTAATGAAATATCCTGGACCTTGTATTCGGACACACTGCCTCCCGCAAGTATAGCCTCGCTAATAGAGCCTCTGCATATCAGGTCTATGTTATTTATCTATCTACTACACTGTTGTCAGTAACCGTTAGTAGTTACAGTCACCACTGTTCCATTGGTAGTAATCTATGTACTATTGCCAGTAATATTCCATTGCAAATCAGCCTCTATACTGTTGTCAGTAGCCTTATTAATTCCAGTCACCATTGTAGCGCTACCAATAATCTACTATTGTTAACAATCTACTTTACTGTTGTCAGTAGCCTCACCAGTTCCAGTCATCAAGGTACGGTACTAGTTATCTAACTTTAACCATTGCCTTCGATCATATTATCTGTTGTCACCCAGCTTACTGCACTAAGTACCAAGAGTTTATTCATAACTTCCTGGTAGTATAACCTGATTGACCCGCTCCCAATCACATAGTGCTCTGACAAAATGGGTTCCCTCATTACCACCATAATAGGATGCTATATCATCCTCTCAGGCTGGTTCTCCAACTCTCTAGCCTTAACCCCAGCATCCAACCAGATTCCTATATGACGGAGCCATGGGAGAAGGTGGACTAGTGCTTCCCATAACAACATAACTTGGGACTCCCACTCACACCACCCCCATCTGCTACACATTGCTCTTCAACACAATATGAAATCCAAACAAATTCAAAACCCCTACCCTCACAGCCTAAAATGTGCCCTCATCAATGCCCGTTCTATCCAGAAGAAGTGGCCAGCTGTCACTGACATAATTGCCAGCCACAGCCTTGATATACTCATGGTCACTGAGACGTGGTTATCTGCTGAAGACAACGTAATACTCAACCAGCTCCTCCCTCAGAATTTCACCATACATTCAAGTCATAGGCAAGAAAAAAGAGGAGGTGGCGTGCTCATCCTCACCAGGACAGACCTCCATTTTCGAACAGTAGACTCCACCAGTACAAACCACCTTGAGACCATCACCATCTCCAACAAGCACTGCATAATCAACCTGCTTTACAGAGCACCTTCAGCTTCCCCAGAGGATCTCGCGGCTATCATTGATCTGGCTTCCAACACTCATAACCCAGGCCTCCCAAATTGGATCCTAGGCGACTTTAACTTGCCCACATTACAAGATCATCAAGCAACAGCCTTCCTTGATGCCATGGAAAATCTTGGCTTCAAGCAACTAGTTAATGATCCTACCCATATTAAGGGAAATATCCTGGACCTTGTATTTGCCCCGCAATCCTCTCTTAACCCAGCCCAGGATCCCATAATCTCCATAACTTCGGTTCCTTGGTCTGATCACAAACTGATCATCATCCAGATTCCCTCTTACAAAGCCTACACAAAAACCAACACAATCCAATGCAACACCGCAAGACCGCCCTCTCGATCTTTCAAGCCTTACAACAGAGATCTTATCCTTGCTGAAACGCAGCAACTCATCTCTGAATCCACCCAGAACCTTGACGACCTAATTTCTCACTGGAACAATTGCCTCAGCTCAATTGCCCTACGTACAACATCCAATAGGCCTCCAGGTAAAAGAGTAAGTGCCCCATGGTACTCAGCTGATCTTAAAGCATCACTTAGCCAATTACGGAAACTGGAGAAACGCTGGCGCCGATCTCATTCTTTAAATGACCTGACAGCATACAACTGTCATCTGGCTGCGCATCGCAACGCAATTACCAACACGATGAAGCAGTACTACTCTGACATCTTAAAGAGATCACTTAATAAACCACATGACCTCTTCGACCTGGTCAAGACTTTATCGAAGGAACCATCCTCTGGACCTCCATTTGAGTTACACCCACAAGATTTTGCAACCTATTTACAATCCAAGATATGCCAGACCAACAAAACCTCTACTACAACCTCTACCACAGAGCAAAACTGCCAAACAACCCTTACCATGTTTTCTACCCCCTCCAAGAGAGGAATTGAAGACACTATTGCAGCTATTAACACCACCACTGCTCAGACCGACCCATGCCCAGCCTTTTGGATCAAGGAGCTCCGCAGTCACTTCAGCTCAGTACTGTCCAAAATAATGAACCTCTCCTTCTCAACTGGCTCCTTCCCTTCAGCCCTTAAACACACCTCTATCAGACCTCTGCTAAAAAACTGCAAGCTTGACTCCCAACAGGTGGAATCCTACAGACCCATATCTAGCATTCCACTACTCGCGAAGATCATTGAAAAGGAGGCCCAAAGGCAATTGCAGGATCACATTGACTCCACTGCACCATTAGACCCCTGCCAACATGGTTTTAGGGAATTCCATGGAGTGGAATCCCTCCTTACCACTCTCTTCTGCAAAATAATCACTGGCATTGACGACATCCGTCAAGGATTTGCACTCATCTTTCTGGACATCGCTGCAGCTTTTGATTCAGTAAATCATGAGCTTCTACTAGGACGTCTGATTGACAAAGGCATTAATGGAAGAGCACTTGAATGGTGCAGATCCTACCTGTCCGAAAGATGGCAGCATGTTCGTTCTGGAGGGATAAAGTCTTAACCTTTCCACCAAAGCCAAGGAGTCCCTCAAGGATCCTCCCTTTCTGCGCTCCTGTTCAATATTTACATGCAGCCAATCTGTAATATCATCCGGTCTTTCAATGTTGATTGCATGTTATATGCAGACGATGTCCTGCTTTACATTTCCTTCTCTACCGAGCATCTGGACCTCTCCCCACTGACGAGTTGCTTCCATGCAATATCTGACTGGCTCCTGTCTCAAAACCTCAGAATACAACATAAGAAAACAGAAGTACTCTTCATTACAAGGAATCCCAATTTTACCCCCCCCCCCCCCACAATATCTTAAAGTAAAAGAAGCGGAGTTACAATCTAAATCCTCAATACGATATTTGGGAGTCACCCTAGATCAACGCCTGGACATGAAGGCCCACGTAGGAAACATAGTAAGATCAGTTTACTACAAGATCCGCTCACTTAGACATTTACGTTCCATTCTTGATCCAACTGATTTCCGTACAATCTTCCAGGCGTTGGTTATACCTCATTTCGACTATGCCAACGCCATATTACAAGGTCCTCCCCAATCTACATTAAACCCGCTTCAGCTAGCCATGAATGCGGCAGCAAGAGTCATCCACGGAGCCTCCAGGAACGAGCACGTGACGCCTCTGCTGATACAGTTACATTGGCTACCCATTCAAGCTAGAATAGTTTTCAAGACCCTGATAATTACTTTTAAAGCTGTTAATAATCTCACATCTGCATCCTTATCCTCCCTCATCCATATCACATCTCCAAATAGAGCAAGAAGATCCATGGCTATAAACTCCCTAAAAATCCCAAAGGAACTTACTGTTTGCACTAAATCGACAGCCAACAGAGCCTTCAGTCTCAGTGCCCCAAAATGCTGGAATGCACTACCCCCTGATATCCGGGCTATTAAGAGCATAACACAGTTTAGGAAAGCCCTCAAATGCCACCTAGAGCTCATTAGCACCCACTGATACCAGTCCCAGATAAATTTATGGTATTTCAACAACACACCAAGTTTGATATTCAATCCTATAGTGGGCTGGAGTTTCCCTATGAAACCTCTGTGCATATGATTCCATGTAGTATGTTTTGTAAATAGCTACCCCGGTTATCCAAGTTATTTATGCCCTGTTACCTGTAAACTCATACGTGTTAAATGTACTGAGCATTTTGTTCCATGTGAACCGCGCTGATGATGAATAGTGCGGTATATAGAAGATTGAAAATAAATAAATAAATAAATAAAAAATACCCAGACAAACATGTTCAAAACGCATATAACAGAGCGAAGTTCACGGATCATGTAGTTTTACTTCAACAACAAGAGAAAAGAAATGATGTGGGAATTGTTTGTCCCTTATTATATTCCCAGCAATCACACAAAATAGAGAAAATAATTAGAAAACATTGGTATCTTATCCAGTCTCTACCAGGATTTCATGATCAAAAATTTACAATAGCACATAAACGTAATGCAAACTTAAGAAATATGTTAGTGCCTTCTGCATTTACCAAGCGGAAGTTTCTCTCTAGATATAAAGGGCATGTCCCATGTGGGCGTTGTTCAGTTTGTACTCACTCTTTAACGATAAAGAAACAATTTGTTCATCCTGGGGATAATCGGATTTTTTATTTAGATGATTTCTCTAATTGTCTTACTAGTCACGTTATATACGTGATTCTTTGTCCATGCAACAAAATGTACGTAGGAAAAACTATTTGTCCTGTTCGAGATAGGATTATTGAGCACAGGAGTTGCATAAAAAGAAAATTGGTCGATAAACCATTGGTTAATCATTGGCTGGATTTAACACACACCATTTCTGATTTGAAATTTTTTGTTGTTAAAAAGGTAAAGGTGAATTGGAGAGGCGGAGATGTGGACAGGACAATACGACGCTTAGAGGAGAGATATATTTTTACAATGAATAGTTTACATCCCAATGGCCTAAATATGGAATGCGATCTATCTGTATTTTATAATTTGTATTTGATAAAGGAGATACAATATGTTTTATTTCGTTTTTTAATCAATTTTTCAATTTTTAATATCACCATTCATTTAGTTTTCTATACGTTTTTTAATATGTCATTGTAATATAGTGGGTTCAAAAGTAGTGGTTTTCTGTTATATGCTCTCTTCTCGGGTGGCTTTTCAAGTTGGTACAATTTCTTGCGATTTCTTATGTTTAGAAAAAACTATGGATTCTCCTATTCATAGAGAATGCAAGAATGTGTTTGAAATGTAAAGTTAGCTGGTTGTTTGTAATATACATTTACTTCAATTATGCCCTGATAGGGTAGCGATTATATGTAGTCCAATACGTCAGTATTATGCAGCTATAAATAAATTTTCGAGTTAGAGCGCATGCGTTGGCGTTCTTTTGAGATTTGATTTTGTAGTGTGAAGCAGTGCCTGAACGTTGGGAAAGTTGTAAGTGTTTCCATACAAGCTTCATTGCGGTGTGTTAAAACAGTTCTGTGATGATATTATTTTGTTTTGGCTTTGGAACGTACGCGGTTAAGAAGCCGCTACAAAATTTTTTTTCTTTTAGGTTACGTATTGATAATTTATTTTTAGTAAAGAATGCAAGAATGTGGCTGCATTGCAAAAGGTTTTTATGATTTACATCCATTTTTAACTTTGCCCGGACAAAATAGTGGATATATGACGTCAAGCTTTAATCGTTAGTATTATGCTGCTATAAATATATACCCTCGAGCTATAGCGCATGCGCTGGCGTTTTTTCAGATCTGCATTCGTAGCGGAAGTAGTGCCTGAACGGTGTGAAAGTTGTAAGTGCTTTTATACAAGTTTTGTTGCGGAGTGTATAATTCTGGACTGATGTAACTGTTTTAGAGTTTGGGGAAATTTTCGAGTATAGCCATCATGGTCTTTTGTATACCGATAACTCTCTTTTATAATATTAACTCTGGGTGTCTATTGGCTTTTAAAGTTTAATTTATTGGCAGACTTGAGTGCCCCCGCTTTGGCTTTTTAATATATTTTTTTAATATCGGCCATGGGATTTCTTCGAGAGATCAATGTCATAAACCAGCAGGATTAATGTACGATGAGGGCTCATTAATTTGTTTTAAACTTACTCTTAACTCTATGGCCTCTTTATATCATAAGCCGAAGGTCTTTTTAATGAGATTTTTTAAAAAAATTTTGAGTGGGATTCCTATTGTTGTATAGTATATAGAAGTGGGACTTTTCCTATATTTCTTTTTATATGTGTCGGTTATTAAACATTGCATTGGATTTGATCATTTTTATGCTGTTATATTGGTGAGGCTTTCGGGTGTTTATTGATTTTGAAAGTGTGTTTTATAGGCTGTTTGAAAGTTTTTTTTTTAAATATTGAGGTTGCTAAATCAGTGTTTAGCAAAACGATGGATGCCCAATTGATTTATCAAGGGTCCAGTTGTGGTACAAAAGTAACATAGCAATTATTTTCATGGTTTTTTTAGTGTATACGCCGGTGGTTATTAAAGTGAAATTCCAATTGCTGCATAGTGTATGGGAGTCTTTCCCATTTCACACGCGTTGGAAAATAAACTGCAAAGGTAAAGAAATACGTTTTTCTTTTTCTTTTTAATTTATTGCACTAGTGATCACAACATTCTTCCTTTTTATGTGAGCTCCACTGATACACTTCTTTCTTTATTTTGGTCCTTTATATGTGCGCTTGGCCTCTGTCATTTCATAACTATTTAGAGTTTCTTCACACATATCTTATTCATACATGTTCTCTTCCTCTTCTAAAAGGGTGTAGTATTACACATATTCTCAAGGATTAAAGCAGGTATGTGTCATTTTTGTTTTTTATTCTCAATGGTCTTTATTTTCAATGATTTAATTAATTTTATATGTTACTTTTAATTATTTAACCGTATGTTATTTATAATGGCCTTTATGGTTTTTATGAGTTTTCTATATATACAACTTATATTTTTAGCCTGTACGATTGATCTTTTATATGTAATTTATTTATTAATATGTATGTATTTAATATGTACATATGAACATTCTAAGGTTGCTGGATTTTTATTGTTTTTTATGTTGTTATTAATATGTTTATTTATGTATTTATAGCTTTTAAGTCCACTTTAAGCCCCTGAAGAAGGCAGCGAAACACGGTCTATGTCGGGCCAGTGGCACATGTTTTTTCAATAAAATTTATTTACCCTTCTGAGCAATCCACGTTTTTTGTTTTGGTTTTGTTCCCCTTTGACGTGGGTTCCTGCCCGAGTGTTGGACTGAAGATGGACCAGAGACAGGATCTTCAGCCTGGGGTGATTTTTGGTCCCAATCTTGCCCTGTGAAACCATGGATGATAGTGATTCACCAGAGGATTGCGCCCCTTCAGCAGGGCAGTAATATCCAGTGCAGCGGTCAGGAAGCCTTTCCATCAGAGCTGGGCCAGCTCAACCACTAGGCAACCTAGATGGTCACCTAGGGTGGCAGCTTCCGGGGGTGGCAAACAGCAGGGAAGTCTGACAGCCAGGGGGGTGGTAAGGCTTAAGGTCTGACTATGGCGCCAACATCTTGAAGCAACTCTAAGGCTGGCCCTGCTTGAGAGAGCCTGCTTACCTCTCAGGGGGAAAAAAAGTGGAATGGGGTGCTATAGAGCCTAAATTGGCCTAGTTGAAGTTTCTAGACACCAGGGCAGGCCTCTGTGGAGGGCCAGGTGCCTAAACAGCAGGTAGGGGAAAAGTGATCAGATAATGGTTGACCATGACGAGGGAAGAGTAGTAGGGCCTTTAGGACTTAGGGATGATGAGGTCCGGTGTGTGACCAGCAGCATGTGTGGGCTGTAGAGGGAGGCGGTAGGTATAGAAACAGTGAGTGGACCATGGGGGGAAGGGTAGGAGGAAGAAGACCTGGAAATGGGTCATAATAGAGCAGGAGGGAGACGATACAGGAATGGGTCATGGGGGAAAGGACAGGAGGGAGGGGAGGGAAGAGGACCTGGGAATGGTCCTACAACGATGCTATTTCATTGAGGAGAGTGGGGGCTCTTATTACTCCTCATACCTGGATCTTCAGAGTGGTGCACAATTAGCATCCAGATCAGAGGGGATGAATGAATCTGCTCCTCTGCAAAACCTTTGTGCAGAGGTCAGAATTTGAACTGACATTACTGCTTAAAGTCCCTATATGCTTTCATATTCTGTTTCTATGTTTATTTTACCATCTGAGATGCTGATTTGAAATGGAAGAAGCAGGACTAGAGATACCATAATGTTGTAGGATATAAGTAGTCAAAACAGTTCCTCCGAAAGCGTGAACAGTGGAACAGTTGGCACCTCAGAGACTGATTCTGTCCCAATTTTAGCCTGTGGCATGCACGGAACTGTAGTTCTGATTTCGGGAAGACAAGCAGGGCTACATCTTGCTGCATGCAGTGGGGGAAAACCAGAACTGAATCAACCTCTTTGGGTGGGCCAAGGTAGGTTGGCAATATTTACTATTTAGCAGATTTTAGCTGAAAGCTAAGAAACATAGCGAGATGCTGTGTTCCACTCCGATATAACAACTGAGAAAACTGCCCTTCCTTTCAGGGAGAAAGATCCGGGTGTATTCCCCAGAGAGCCTCGGCGATGGGATCCCTGGGAACGGCAGCTTGCAGGCCGATGATTCCGTTTTCTCACCGTCTTGTGTGGAGCAGCCGGAGCTGAAGCCGTACCCAGAACGCCTGGATTTGAACCTTGATCTCGCTCCATCTCCAGTGGTGGGGAGCCAGACCACAAAGGGCTCAGAGCAGGAACGCAGGCGCTTCTCTGCTTCAGAGCTTATCAGCAAATTGCAGCTGACCCAGCGCAGAGCGACATTCTCGCTAAAATTGGGCAAGTCTCTCTCCACCAGAATCACAAAAGACAAGAGCACAGGTACCGAGCAGGAAGGTGAGCAAGTTCCACCAGCCCTGGGATATTAGAGATGTCCGTTCATTGGAGACATTTCATGGTTAATCCAGCTGTTTTGTTTTTGTTTTATTTACCACATGTTAACCCTATTCCATCTCATCCACTGTTACTAATGCTTTCAACATAACTGTGTAAAAAGGTAATTTGTTGTGTAACACTCCCTAAGTTAACCCGTTCATTGTAATTTCCCCGCAAAGCTAATTGTAAACCGCCTTGACGTCTAGATTGAGTGGTATAAAAAAATTGTTAAATATAATTTTTGAATGAAAATGGAAGAAATCCCTCCTCCAGACTTTTGTCATGTCCTGTTTGTCGTTAATAGTGCGCAGTATAACTTCATAGTGTGCGCTATTAACAAACCAGAAGTGACAAAATTAAAATGCAAAACGTTGTGCAAAACATCATGGGAAACTAAATGAAACGACAGTTTTTGGCCTGCACACCCCTGTGTGATATATACACGTAAAGGTTTCAGGAAGCCACTGAGACCCAGGAAACAGGTGATTGAACCAGCCTGTCTACACTGGGAAGGCTAAACCTAAACCAGTTTAGTTGGGGTGCACAGGACTATCACAGCTGAAAAGGTTCAGTTGAAACGACTCTTACAGCAGTGGTTCCCAGGCCAGTCAGGTTTTCAGGGTACCCACAATGAATATGCATGAGCTAGATTTGTATGCAGATCTATCTCATGCATATTCATTGTGGGTACTCTGAAATCCTGACTGGCCTGGGGCTCCCCGAGGACCGACGTTGGGAACCTCTGCTGTACAGAGTCCTGTTTGAAACTAACCTTCCTAGCACGTTCTTCTGTTCTGTGCTTACGAGAGAAAAGCCTTGCGTGTTAGGTCCAGAGTTTTCGCCCTCTCTCTCACGCACTCTTATTTTAGCAGCCCTACTTAATCGATATACACTGGCCAGGGCAAAACAGAAATGGATCAGCCCAGTGGGACTGACCTGGGTAAAGTGTTAGAATAATAACAGCTGCCACTTTAGCCAGGTCAGTCCCAACCAGGCTGATCCAGTTCTGGTTTTGCACTGAGGTGTAGTTCTGATTTCCCTACGTCTCCATGCAAGCAGTGGGGCACAGCCTTTTTGGGTTGACTTGATGAGGTGGGGGCTCTAAAGTGGCTCCATGTCACCTGAACGTTCTGAGCTGCTTGTGGTTTTGGCATGGCTCCCCTTAGCCAGTGAGGCTTTCAGACTATCCACTGTTGCATTCATCTTCTGCATATACATTAGGACCTGGGCAGAATCTGGGGAGGAGGAGAGGGAAAGCTTTTCCATTGACTTCAGAGGTTAAGGCTTCCTGCATCATATCCAAAATGAATATGCATAAGATGGTCTTCAGGGTGCAAAGCTCGGTGCATATTCACTGCGCTGTCCTGAGACAGGCTGGTTATATTTGCCTCCAGGACTGGGTTGGGAAACACGGCTCTAGGACACGCTACCTCTCTTAACTTTCTCCAAAACTTCAGTTTGAGGCTGTTTTCAAACCACGTGTTAATGCCTGCATGAAGAAAAGTTTCCAAGTGGAACAACATTTAAATGCACGCTATCCTGTCGTTCTGGACCGGAGAGACGTGATAGAAAGCAAGCAGACCCTCCGCTGTGAACCATTCGTCTATAATCTGTCTTTGCAGATAGAAAGAGGAGGCAGCAGAGCTGGAGAAGTGCTGGGAATGAAGGCTTTATCCTGCAGCCGGCGAGAGAGGCCTCTCCCAGGTAAGAGAGGATGAGAAGACCGGGCCTGATGCACTAGACTCTTCTCTCATAAGCACAGACTGGGAGAAACACCTCAGTGAATCGGTGTGTGAGGTGCAGAAAGTACCTGGTACAGATCAGACCGTGCAAGGGGTAGAGGAGGAGAATACAGGTCCAGGCAGTGCCAGTGCTACTATTAGGTGAACTAGGTGGTCGCCTTTCGGGGTGCCCACTGCTGCCCCTACCATTCTTCTCAAGGGCTGGCATCGGCTCTGAAACAGCAACAGAGCACTTACCCACCATCTCCGGGGCTGTGTCGCAGTTTCTCTCTTGCACAATGCTACTTCCACCCCCCCCCATGCAGACTTTAGATTTATGTAAAGCTGGAGTTAGCGTCAGCAGAGGGAGGAGGAGATGGAAGCGATAGATTGTACAAGAGAGAAACAGCGACGCAGCCCTGGAGATGGTGGGTAAGTGCTGCGTTGTGGTTTCGGGGCCATTGCTACTGCTGCTGGCCATGGACAGGGGCAGCATTGGGGTGGGAGGGGGTAGCAGCAGGGAGCGGCATGGAGACTCCCCCCCCCAGGGCACCTCCAGTCCTTGCACCAGCCGTAGGTCCAGGATAGATTGTGGGCAACAGAGATGGGAAGTCTACAGGCAGAGATTAGACTATGAGGCCCTTTTCCTAAAGTGAGGTGTAGTTTTACAGTTACCACATGGGATGTGTTCAAATTATTATAATTATTGGCTCCATTCCTGGCATCTGCCCATGTAGTGTCCGCAGAGGGAAACTCTTTACCATGCACGGCAATGACGGCAATGAGGCCGTTTGTTTATTGTAAAACTTTATATACCGCCTTTCATATAAAGTCAAAGCTATTTACTGCCTCCAATCGAGGTAGCGTTAAGCAATCCGCATAAGTTATCATGCATTAACTGCAAGGCGTAGGCCACACTCATTCACAATATGTGCTTAGCCCGTGAATTACCAGATACTACGTGCCACGCCGCTCACTGTTACCATGGCCGTTGTCACGGCTTAGACTAGACTGTGGCCTAGGCGAGCAGCTAGAATGCCGGACGACCCTCTTCGTTGAAAGGAGTAGTTGTGACACGAATGGGTCAGGTATTCAAATGAGGATTTATTCCCCTCCCGGGGTTGGATTTTCAAAAGTATAATAATACAAACATAAGGACAAAAGCCATACACTCTGGCAGGTAAATAGAAGAAATTAAATACAGCTTCTTGCTTCTTTAGAATCACAGGCAACTATATTATTCAGCATACAGTTCCTTGTCTTATACGTCACTTCTGTGCTTTTCACGGCTTCTTTTAAACAGTGCTTTAACTCTGGCTTCAGCACAAAGAAGTGATTTTATCAGATATTATTAATGTACAATCCATTGCTTCATCACTAGACACTTCACTAGCAGTATCTGTTAGCATTGGTTCCTGCTGTGCTTTATCTAGACAAACATCTTCCTTATAACCAAATGTTTGTAGAGTTTTCAGTGCCGTGTCCTCACCAGGCTTATCTGACACACCCTCTCCAAAATAAGGCAAACTGCTACCGTCTAGCTCAGAGTAGAAGAGAGGAGAGACACACTTCTTAGAATAGCTTTTCCCTTTAAAGCCTCTTTGTGTCCTACCTTTTATACTTTGTTGTGGACAGTGGAACTGCTCTGCTCTGCTATGGAAGGATTTTTCCCTGGGAAGTTTCCTTCGGGGTTTGGCTTCTTTAAATTCTTCCCCTTCAGACATACAGATATCCTCCACACAGTATTTCTCCCTCTCTAGGGCTTGCAACTGTTCCCAAGTGTCACACTCTTCAGATACATACAGTTTCTCTCTCTCTTCCTGCCATTCACTCTGCACAGCACGTAGCTTCTGAGAATCAAACTGCGTCACAGGTAACTGACTCTCATAGCTGATTTCTCCTCTGAATCTCTCCCTTGGTTCTTTCCTGTTCCTCCAACTTGAAGTGGAATTCTCACAGGTTCTCTCGTGGACTCTATCATGAGTTTTCCCAACAGCTCTATGACATCCTCCCAGTGAGTCTGGCTGCAGTTCTGCTGAACCTCCTTGCAGTTCTGCTGAACCTCCTTGCAGCTCTGCCTGCAGTTCTGCCCTCTCTAACTGTTCTGAGTACTTCTTATACTGCTGATAATGCGTTCCCTTGCTCAGGTGAAAGCTATTTGAATCAAGAGCTGGGAAATGTTTGCTAGTTGGGCGGGGCTGTAGACCTCGTGTCTGGGTCTGTTTACGTTGCTCCTGGCAACTAGGGATCATGTGGCTTGCCTGCCTGTCAGAATATGATCTGAATCTAACAGATTCCTGTGCTTTCAAGGCAAGGGACAGATCTTCCTCATTACACCGTGCACTAACGGCACACACTAATTCATGTGGCCACAGCTTACCGCACTTTACGAAAAGGCCCCTAGGAGTCGCTATGTATATTACAGTCCAATAAAAGTGACGGGCCTGGTATTCGAAAGGCATTTACACGGTTTACAGCCCAGTAAACCGTGTAAATGTCTTATATCGGGATATTCAACAGCACTTACATGGTTACATATCCCCTTCTAACTCCCCTACGCACCCCGACGCTATCCGGTTAGCATCAAGGTGTGTCGGCAGCAGAGGGGGCAACAAGTGATAACTGGGCAGCAGCGATATCATATGCAGACTGGTTAGCAATGTATGCTGAAAAGTTAGGTGAGGAAATCTCTGGCCTATCTTTCGACGCAGGAGCTAACTGGACAGCCCACAATATTGCTGCTGCTCAGTTATTTAATGCAGCTTCCGCCGTCTGCAGTGATCCCCGGATATTCCATGCTGGGGCCGCATATGATACTGGCATTGAATATCTGGAGTTAAGGGTTGGCGAGCAGGCTTATGTGCCATAGTGGCACATAGTCTGCCCAGAAGAATATCAGGTCCGGTATTAATAAACAGCCCGATATCTAGCTCATGGAGGTCGGCGTGTGCAATGCACCTGGCCACTGTTGGCAGATATGAAATCGGTTATTCGGTGCCGGGTGCTGGATATATCTGGTGTCAACACCAACCGTAAGCGCTTTCCAGTTAGTAGCGGTCTTCAGTGGCTAACAGCTGCATAAAATGTGGACAGCCATTGAGCGTTCCTAACTTTCTGTGGTTACTTATCTGGGGAGCGGGCTGAAAATTGCCGCTAAGCAGGTAGGTTCCGGGATTGGCCCAGCACTGCCCATGGACTGTGGTTTTCTGTGGCATCGGCTGCTTAATGTCACTGAATATCGGGCCCAGAATTACAAATGTTGCACAATTGAAAGAATTCAAATAAAACACACTAGTACTTTAATAACTTTTTCTGTGGAATTGGATGTGCATAAAGCATGATGGGCTTGATATTCATTTGAGAACCAAAAACCCCTAACGGTAATCAAATTTATTAAGATCCACCAAGAAAGATACAGTGAAAACCCTTCTATTATTTTTTGTCGGACATAAATTGTGAGAGAAAGACACTCCAAATCTTCCCCAAAACACAATACATGTCCCTTTTACTCATCCAATAAATCTAAAATGCGGATTTGTGAATAAAAAAAATGTATATCACTTATCTGGTCATACTACTTTACTGAAAGATCAACCTGATTGCCCTTTGAACAAAACTGGGGCACATAAGCCATGCAATAAATGCAGTTTTTGTGCTACTACGATGTCGGGATCATCATGGACTGATTTAAACACTGCCGGATTTTTTACCGGCGATGGCAAACCACATGTAACTCCACTTATGTGGTGTATTTTTTGGAATGTGTTTGTCCGTTGAGGTATGTGGGGAGTACCACAAGAATGATCAAGATTCGATTGGGTGAGCATGTTTCTCGGCTTCGTCAATCTGTATTGACGACTCCAATGGTTCAACATTGTTTAACGTTTCATCATGATTTTGAACAATTGAAGTGGACCATTATCGATCATGTTCCGGCGGACCCTTGAGGGGGGGATCATTTGGTAAAATTACGCAGGCTTGAGCAGCGTTGGATTTTTCTTTTACGGGCTGTCTCTCCCACTGGATTGAATCGTGATATAGATTGGTTGGGAGTTGGTGACACATATCCTTTCACGGTAGGGAGTCCCTTGATGTGTGGGGATCCCCTTCATGTGATTGGTGTTTCAGGGTTATGGGCGGTTTGTAATTAGCCAATCCTGAGATAGTATCCCTTTTTTGAACAGCCAAATGTTCGGCGTTTTTTGACGGTTGTGAAAAAGACTTTGCTACACTAGGTTCAAGTTGGGAGCGCTTGATACAGGGTTTTTCCCCTGAAACGTGCACGTCGCGCGTATGACCAGATAAGTGATATACATTTTTTTGATTCACAAATACGCATTTTAGATTTATTGGATGAGTAAAAGGGACATGTATTGTGTTTTGGGGAAGATTTGGAGTGTCTTTATCTCACAATTTATGTCCGACAAAAAATAATAGAAGGGTTTTCACTGTATCTTTCTTGGTAGATCTTGATATTCATTTGGGCAGGCCGTGTCCGCTGACCCTTAACCCTGGATGTTCAATGCTGGGGTCATATATGGCCTCAGCATTGAATATGCAGGGTTTGTTGCACACGCTGGAAGCCGTTGTAGCTAACAGGGCAGCATGCAATATCGCTGCTGTCCGGTTATCAGTCATCTCCGCCCTCCACTCCTTACCAGAATGCCCTCCGACATGTCCCAATGCTAAGTGTTATCCCTCTCACGGCAGTTACACGGTTTACGGGGCTGTAAACCATGTAACTGCCCTTCGAATATCAGGCCCAATGATCTTTGACTCACGTCTGCTCAGAAAACCTTCTACAAACTTGATTTTTTTCTGTAACTATCTCCAATAGTTATCACTGGTTTATTACATTTCCTACTGAGAAGAGTTGTCAAAGATACAGTCCAATAAAATGGTCTCACTACCGCTTGTTTCTGGTCCTTATTTCCACATATCAAAGTGGACTAATGCGGCCACTACAATTCTCCCCTGAGAAGACTGATACTGAACATCTTCAGCAACTCCATCTGGATCCTTAAAGAATACTTAACCTCCCCCCCCCCCCCAACAACCCGTTACACTATTCCTAAAACCACTTAATACTAATGGGCCCGGTATTTAAAGCCCTTAGCCAGCCAAGCAACGGAAGACTGGATTCAGCTGAGGGCAGAGGAGGAAGGGAGGCGCCAAGAGCATAAGTCGGAGAACTTTAACTGATTTGTGGCGAGGGAGAGAAGGTAAATGCTGAGAGGGGGAGGAACACATCCATAGTAACATCGCAGTAAATGACTGTGGATGAAGAGCAGAGAGCCTTTCCAGTCTGCACCACTGACATTCACTCTCTTTAGGGGTAACCTACACGGAGTGGTGGGTGCACCCCTAAACAAAGGCATGGGGAGTGGTGTCCTGCATGGAGCAGCAGGTGCACCTACTCTTTCCGCCTTGCTGGGCAGACTAGATGGACCATACTGGTCCTTATCTCCCGTCATATACTATGTTACTTTGTTAGATGTGTATGAAGAGGGAGGGGGCCTAGGTTAAGTGGTGCCTATTTTAAGCCTACTTATAAAGACACCTATGTGCCTGTTTGTCTCTAAAATACTAGCGCAAATCCTGCACAAATCGAGGTTATATTCCAGTGTGGACATTACGTCTGCTGGAGAGCAATGTAAATGCCTGCGCCTGCACTGTGGAAGTATGTGTGCAAAGTCACAGATTTCATAATCTGCCTGGGTATCGGGGCCAACCCAAGGGTTTCTGTCACACAAGGCAGGAGCCGTGGCCGTACTGCCCCCCCCCCCTCCCTTGTCAAGCTCTGCTGTCCCTCTTCCGCTGCCACTGATTCCGACGGTGGGGTGGGAGAGGGGGACAGCTCGGTTTGGCTTTAAGCATCAATCATCAGTGTCAAGTATTTTAAGGGTTTTTTGATGCATATAAAAATCATATGGTCCCACATTAAATTCTGATGCAAACCTTTTGATGCCATAGGATTTGGAATTTCAGGGCAGACCGTATCACTTTTAGATGTTTCATAAAAGCCCTTAAACATTTTTGGGACTGTTGACTGAAGCTTATGGTGCCATTTGCTACAATATTAAGACGAGTCCCTGAATGTGACTCAATCCCTCCCTTCCCTAGTCAAGAGCACCTGGTGCTGCAGTTCATTTTCCAGTGAGGTCGGAGCCGATGCTGGTGTCTTAGTCACGTGTAAGCGAAGGAGTGTGAGGATGAATAATGTTGAGGTGCAGCATAACCTCTCTCGCTCCCTTTTTTCTAGGAAGGAGCCACCGCAGGAGAAGGAACCCCATGGAGCTTCGCTGCGTTGCGAGTACAGGCAGTCGAGGTTCCTGCAGACTTGTGAGCTGACCTACCCCTTCTTTCTAGCTAAGAAAAGAGTCGACCCTAAGGTGGGATTGCCGTCTAAATCAGATCAAGCTAAGCCAGTCCTGGTTTTACTGCATTACATCTGTGGACTTTAGTTCCAAGAAAGGCAGAACTACAAAGTAACTGGTGAAAACCAGGACTGGCTCAGTCTCCGGGGCTGACATGGGTCAGAAGACAACCCTACCTTCGGGATGCTGAGAGTAGCAGAGTGGCTGGGCTGCTCATTCATAGAAGGAATGTTTGTAACTGATCTACAGAGGAACGTGAAGACTGGGGTCTTTGCTACTTCACATGAGACTGGCTTACAGTGCCCTTCTCTCTCTCCCTCCCTCATAGCAAGAATAACAAACTGCTGAACCCTCTGAAGTCTTCATTAAAAATGACGGGGATGATATTCAAAGCTTGTAGCTAAGGGCACTCACCATGGTATTTGGCAGCACAGTGTGGATATCTCCACAGACCTCCCTCCCTGGCACAGTCTGGATATCTCCACAGACCTCCCTCCCTGGCACAGTCTGGATATCTCCACAGACCTCCCTCCCTGGCATGGTGTGGATATCTCCACAGACCTCCTCCTCCCTGCACGGTGTGGATATCGCCACAGACCTCCCTCCTGGCACGGTGTGGATATCGCCACAGACCTCCCTCCCTGGCATGGTCTGGATATCTCCCTAGACCTCCTCCCTGGCATAGTGTGGATATCTCCACCGACCTCCCTCCCTGGCACGGTCTGGATATCTCCACAGACCTCTCTCCTGGCACGGTGTGGATATCGCCACAGACCTCCCTCCCTGGCACGGTGTGGATATCTCCACAGACCTCTCTCCTGGCACGGTGTGGATATCGCCACAGACCTCCCTCCCTGGCACGGTGTGGATATCTCCACAGACCTCCCTCCCTGGCACGGTGTGGATATCTCCACAGACCTCTCTCCTGGCATGGTGTGGATATTGCCACAGACCTCCCTCCCTGGCACAGTGTGGATATCTCCACAGTCCTCCCTCCCTGGCACGGTGTGGATATCTCCACAGACCTCCTCCCTGGCACAGTCTGGATATCTCCACAGACCTCCCTCCCTGGCACGGTGTGGATATCGCCACAGAC
Source organism: Ichthyophis bannanicus (assembly GCA_033557465.1). Taxonomy (NCBI): domain Eukaryota; kingdom Metazoa; phylum Chordata; class Amphibia; order Gymnophiona; family Ichthyophiidae; genus Ichthyophis; species Ichthyophis bannanicus. The sequence continues at coordinate 20,991,295 of CM066042.1, forward strand.
CTCCCTCCTAGCACGGTGTGGATATCGCCACAGACCTCCCTCCCTGGCACGGTCTGGATATCTCCACAGACCTCCTCCTCCCTGGCACGGTCTGGATATCTCCACAGACCTCCTCCCTGGTACTCTCTGGCTAGTGCAGGGTGGTCTGTGGGCGGGGCAAGGGCAATGTCATCACTAACCAGATTAATAGTCACGTTATCCAGTTAGTCCGATATCAGCCCACACTAAGCTACTGAATTTAGACCACTTGAAAAGCAAAGTCTAGGTTGCAAGGTGGATAGGTCCTGGCTGAAAATCAACAATAACCGGATGAAGTCAACATTTATCAGGTTAGTGCTGCTTAGCCTCTCTGAAAACTGCCTCTGCATATCCTGCCAATATTTAAGCATTAAATATTGGTCCTTTTGCAAACCGAGCCTGATAAGATTTTCTGCAGTGAAAATTTCCAGTTTATTGAGCAGAAAACTGGCAGCCTATGCTGCTTTCAAAGCCATCATTTGCATTTATAGAAGGCACTTCAGAAAAGTCATTTATCTGCATAATGATCCAGGTCAGACTCTCTGAAAGCTGCCCCGCCCCCTTTCCCGGGGAGGCGACTGCCTTAGATGCTATATTGAGCCCTGTCTGCATTTTCATTACAGCAGCCACAGAAACGGAGCTCTGAAGCTCTGCCAGTACTTTTTGCCCTGTGTAATTTTTAGAAGGAAGGGCCTATGTGTACGTTCCTTGGGTGACCGGGAGCAGAGGCTGTAGATAAAAACCACCCACAGATGTTGCAACTCCCCACAGGCTTTTCAGAATCGCCCCATGCAGTGTTTAGCATCTAGACTGGGCTCAGAGCATTTTATAATATAAAGCTTCAGCACCACATGCAGCCAGCTCTGGGGTGGGTGGCCTGGAAATCCTTCCACAGCACCTGGAGACGTGAAGGCGCAGTTTACAATGAGACGTCCAAGTGCAATCCGGGATGTTAAAGCCAGAACATCTGGGAAAAAAGCAGACACGCGCAAGTTCGGGCACAATTTCAGAAACGTGGACGTGCCCAATATGGACGTCTATAAAGACATCTACAGAGATGTCCCTGGAAGAGCATCTCAGAATATGGATGTCTGACAGTATAATGGTAAAGATAGTGGATAAGGAGCGGGTGGCCAGGGTTCAAATCCCAATTTCAGTTTTTGTGAACTTAGACTAGTCACTTAACTTTCCATCTTCTCTGGATGTTTTAAGGCCAAAACAAGCACTTTCCTGCTGCCTATTTGTGCCTGCAGACATCCCCGTTCCTGAAATCAAATGGAGACGTGTAAGTCCAGAGCGTCTCCCGGACAAGCCCCCTTGCCTACTCGGACGTCCCTGCACCAGAGACGTCTGTAAACGTTGTTTGTGGAATGACCATGGAGACAACCGCCAATGACCTGTTAACTTAAATATAATCCCATATTTATCTCCAAGTTATATACCCCTTGTTCTATGTAAAACAAATCTCTAGAGATTATGTGCTGTTCATTCCAAACCACTTTGGTACAAAAGTGGTATATAAAAACTGTTAATTAAATAAATAAAATGAATGTCAATGTCCACGTGCACGTCTTCATTTGTCCTACATCATGACGGCGCCCAAGGTGAGACAGAAAGCTAAGGGCGAGGCAGATTGAGCACGGGGTCCCCGTCTTTCAGCATTCTCAACTGCGGCATTTTACCTTTTTACTTAGGAATAGGGGATGACTAAGTAGGACAGTTCCATCAGTTGAAAATAAGATCATATAAGGATAAAAGACAAAAAAGGTTTACTCAAGGCTTTGCAAGAACCTAGTGAGCGAATATCATTAGTAAAATCAGCGACATCTCATTGCTTGGAACACCCAGCGACGGAGTCCAGAAGACAATTCACAATGGGAAATGGCACATAACCGGCGTCCCAGACATTCCCTCTCTGTTTGCTGGCAAATGCAGTATAAGATGGTCTGCAGGCTAGATTTGACTCCTAGAAAATTCTGTCCATATGATTGACTAAGATCTCCATTGTGCTGGACATGTGAAGTGGCGAAAGGTTCCTATTTCCATATTTTGTGGGAGTGTGGGGGGAACCCAATGATACCGGAAGGAGGCTCTAAGCCAGAGAGAGAGAGAAGGGGGGGGGGGGGGTTTCTCTCAGGCCTTCTACAGTTAAGCCATGGACTTATCTCTGTTTGGTTAGACGAGTGCTCCTTTACTATATATTTACACATTTAGGGGTAGAATCGGGTTTGCAGAATCTCCAGCTGACAGAGCTCCCCGCATGTACAGGAAAGATGTATGGGGAGCTCTGTTCGTGGGCAGGAGGGGGCGGGCCGGAGGTGGAGCGAGGGCGGGCAGTGGGTGTGGAATCTGATCCTGGACATACAGGATTGATTCCAAGGTCGGCCCTGTATGTCCGGTGTTGGCCATTTGCACAGGGGACTTATTTCACCTCGGAGGCGGAATAAGTCCCACTGGATAGCAGGACATGCAGCAGCTGGGGCCGCAAAGCGAGGTAAAGGGATGCAGGGGATTCCCCGCAGCCTGACCCTGGCCACAGCAGGTCCGATCAGGGGTCAAGCTGGGGGAAAGCAAATTTTCGGGGTCTGCCAAGGATCACGACTCCTGGATGGAGTTGCGGTGCCGTGGCAACATGATGCCACGGATCCATGCGGGAGCCTGGCTGGGCTAGCCGGGGAAGTGCCTGGACGTCCGGGGTGCCTGAATCAGGACACATCCTGGATGTCCAGGCCCTATGCCACGATTCTGATCCCGCAAGGACATCTAGCCCCAGTGGGAGCAGAATTGGGTGCACCTCTGCGTCATCCGGATTTCTGGATGTCCGGACGGCCCAGACATGCACCTACAGAATTGGCCCCTTTATCTTTTGGTTGTTTTATTGTTTGTCCTGGATTTGTGTTAATTTTGCCTTATTTATCTTAAATTATTTATTTTTGTGTTTCCTGTAAATGGCTTAAAAGAGTTTTAAATTAATACATAAAAATAAGCCTGCTTTTTAGGACTGAAATCTGTGACCACTCAGCTCTAGATGTCTAATTCTCTCAGTTGTCTCCACAGCGGTCCTGTACCAGGAGTACAGCGATGTGGCCATTAACCGTGAGATTCAGCGACAGAAGCGGGAGGACACTCTTGTGGAAGACGATGACATCATTGCACCCCCCAAAGCCAACCTCTCCCCTACCAGTTCATTCCGCTCACAGCGTTCGCCCCGCGGTTCCACCTTTTCACTCTGGCAAAACATCCCGGACGTGAGGGGCAGTGGGCTGCTCAGTACACTCAGCACCCAAGAGTGTAAGCTGCAGGAGGTGAGGGAATGATCCGAAACCAATGCTGTTGCTACAGCTTTCTGTCCTCTCTATAGCACCTTCCCCTCTTTGGACCTCCTGTTTCCACTGACTAACCTCAAGAGCTGATCCATGGGAATCAAGGGTGTAGGGTAACTGTTTAATTTGCTGGTTGCTGAAAAACAAACATTTTGAGATGCTTGAGCCTCTAATAGAATTATATCCGACTTCTTTCTGACTTTACTTTTAACTTATAAACCTGTGGGCTAAAATTTTATCTATGAAAGTACTGTTTATAAAATGGCAGGCCGGGCTGATCAAGTCGGTTTTCCCTCACTGCCTACCACAGAAAACATATTCTAATTCTCACTAAGGGGATGTTCTTGCTGGGGGCGGCAGGCAACGTGAGTAAACTGGCTGCCATTGTTGCTTTAAATTTAAAAGTGGATGTTCAGTGCCAGGGCTGTATTTGGCCAGCGGCTTTGAATATGTGGGTTGCCTGGATAGAGCATTTAGCAGATATTCAGGCACTGACTGGATAACCCTCCATATCGCCCTAATCCTAAGTACTTAACGTTGGGACGTTCAGCGGCAGAAACCGGGTTTGCGCCACTGAATATCCCTCTCGGCGGGATTAGCGCTTAGCTGCTTTGCTGACCACTTTGTTCCCTTTGAATGTGGCGCCCCCCCCCCCTAACTTTCTTCATTAGCAGGCACTTTGTGAAGGAACTCAAAACCTTTCAATAAAGACACTCGGAAGGCCACCCCAGAACTCAAAGAGCAAAGGCCCTATATGAGAAGGCAGCACCAAACTGTAAGGGTCCTAAAACACCTATGAAAAGTCAGCACCGCAAATATCCTAGGACCCCAGTAGCCTCCACGTGGGAGTCTGGTATGGATTACCGCACACAAGCTCTGGCTGACAGAATTCCTCACTGTGATTGCACAAGGAAAGACTAGATCATCTGCTAGGAAACAAATAAGGGCCCAATATTCGGCGGCGGCTAGCACCTGAGTATTCAGTGCTAGGACCATGTCCAGGCTTAGGCATTGAATATCTGGGTTGCCCGGATTACCAGGAAGCTAATTGGATAGCGACAATATTCAGTCTTTTGCTGCTTTGCCATAACCGAGCAGTGGTTTAATATCGCCGCTGTCCAGGTAGCACTGAGTTCCACCCCCAGAATGCCCCGACCCTAAGCGGTTAGCAGCAGCAGCCCCCTATGGTGAATATCCCAGCTAGAGGGGTTACCACAGTTCACAGATCTGCTAACGTGTCAATCCCCTTGAATATTGGGCCCTAAGACTACTGATTAGAAACAAATATCCAGACCGAAAATGAAATAGAAAACCCAAGAAACCAGACTGTGAGCAGCAGAGCACTGGAGAGGGGAAGAGGAAGAGGAGGGAAGGGGAAGAAGAAGAGGAAGAGAGGAGGAGGAAAAGGGGAGGAGGAAGACGGAAGAGGAAGTGAAAGAGAGAGAGGAAGAGGAGGGAGAGGAAGTGAAAGGGGGAGGAGGAAGAGGAAGAGGAGGAAAGAGAAAGAAAGAGGAAGAGGGGAGAGGGAGAGGAAGTGAAAGAGAGGAGGAAGAGGAGGAAAGAGAAAGAGGAAGAGGGGAGAGGGAGAGGAAGTGAAAGAGAGAGAGGAGGAAGAGGAAGAGGAGGAAAGAGGAAGAGGGGAGAGGGAGAGGAAGTGAAAGGGGGAGTAGGAAGAGGAAGAGGAGGAAAGAGAGAGGAAGAGGGAGAGGGAGAGGAAGTGAAAGAGGAAGGGGAAGAGGGGAGAGGGAGAGGAAATGAAAGAGAGAGAGAGGAGGAAGAGGAAGAGGAGGGAAGTGAAAGAGGAAGAGGGGAGTGGGAGAGGAAGTGAAAGAGGAAGTGAAAGAGAGAGGAAGAGGAAGTGAAAGAGAGAGAGAGAGGAAGAGGAGGGAGAGGAAGTGAAAGAGAGAGAGAGAGAGGAAGTGAAAGAGGAAGTGAAAGAGAGAGAGAGAGAGGAAGTGAAAGAGAGAGAGGAGGAAGAGGAATGCATTTCTTCCTGCACAGGAGGCAATCCAGGAAATTCACATCTTCAGAGTTATATTTCATTCTCTAAAATGGAAAATATACTTTTTGTACCTTTTTTTGTTTTTCCATTTGGGTTTGTCCTGGTCTCTCTTTCTTTCCCACTTCTTTTTGTTGGTTTTCTCAAGTCATTTTCCAGGATCTCGTTTCCGTTTTCTGTCTTCTCCCCTTCTTCCGCTACATCTACCTCTGAGCTCTAGCCAGCTTTCAATCTTCCTTCTCCCATCCGCCAGTCCTCAATCTCCCTCGTTCCGCCTTTCACCTGTCTGTTCCCTACACTTACCTTCTCCATTCTCACCTGTGTATGTATTAATCCTTCCCGCACCCTGTCTTAAATCCACTTTCGAGCCCTCATTTCCACCCTCTCTGCCTCTCATCACCTCACCAATCTCAGTTCCTTCCCAACATTTACCCACTCCCCACCTGCAGTCCCTTTCTCCCTTTTGCCTCCCCTGTTCCTACCCTTTCCTATTTCCTTCAAAGACCTGCCATGTCCTTTCTCTCTCACCCACTTCATAGCTTCTGCCTCTTCCCCCGCATCCACCCCTCCCTCCCCCACTACTTATCCCCTTCTCCAGAATCCACCCACCTACCTCCTCCTCCAGTATTCAGTTACCCTATCTTTCCTACTCCTTAAACCCAGAATCCACCCCATGCTCATCTACCTTCAATCTCCCCTGCATATTCTTGTTGTTTCTTCCACGCCCATAGTATCTGTCCCTTCTCTTTCTTCTTCCTCCCCTCTTCCCAGCCCATCTCCAAGCCACAGCCCTCCCACCTGCCTCCTTGTCTAACTCCAGCCTCTGCATCAACACCTCATCCCAGCCCCTTCTCCCACCCTCATCTCTCAGCATCTGCCCTTTCTCCCATCCCAGACCCTGTGATAGCTTTGAGTCCTCTTCTCCCAGACCCAGGCATCAGACCCGGAGACCTCGGCACCCTTCTTCCACCTGCTGCCTTGTCAACCCCCAGCTTTTGTGCCAACCCCCTGCCCCCGGGCCCAATATTACACCCCTCCTTCCATCTGCATCCCTTTATTCTATCCCTAGCCCCTATGATCAGAAACATAGAAACATGATGGCAGAAAAAGACCTTATGGCTTATCTAGTCTACCCTTCCATATCAACCACTGCATAAGTCCCCTTTTTACCTTCAGAGATCCTCTGTGTTGGTCCCATGCTTCTTTGAATTCAGATACTGTCCTCATCTCTACCACCTCCACTGGGAGACTATTCCACGGATCCACCACTCTTTCCATAAAGAAATATTTCCGCATATCACTCCTGAATCTATCCCCTTTCACCCTCATCCCATGTCAATCAAAAGAAGCTCTCCTCCTGTGCATTTATGCCACGGAGGTATTTAAACATCTCAATCATATCACCTCTATCCCGCCTTTCCTCTAAGGTGTACATATTAAGATCCTTAAGTCTGTCCTCATATGCTTTATAATGAAGACCACTAATCATTTTAGTAGCCACCCTCTGCACCGACTCCATCCTGTTCACATCCTTTTGAAGGTGCGGTCTCCAGAATTGCACACTATACTCCAAATGAGGTCGCACCAAAGACTTATACAGAGGCATTATCACCTCCTTTTTTCTGCTGGCCATTAGCCCTGATTAGCTCTGAGCCTGCTTCTCCCAGCATCAGACTCAAAGACCCTGGTCCTCTTCTTCCATTTGCCCCCTTATCAACCCCCAACTTCTTTGCCAGCCCCTGCCCCCTTCTTCCAGGCTCAGCCCTCAGACCACTTATCCCACTCCCACCCCTTAGCATCTGCCCTTTCTTCCATCTCCAGCCTCTGCATTAGCCCCTGGTCTCCTTTTACCCAGGCCCAGCATCAGATTTATTTATTTATTTTATTTATTTAACAGTCGCTTATATACCGCTACCTTCCAATGATCAGGTGCGGTTTACATATAACAGGTAAAGAAACAGTATTACATATCTGTTTTTACATTAAACATGCTTAAATTATGTACAACTTAACTCTAACAAATAAACTTTGGAGAACTATGTACAATCAACTATGTACAGTCAACAGAAGTTGAGTTCAACGAGCAGGGTAGCTGTCTTGCAGATCTGTCTTGCAGTCCTATTCCCAGTATTTGCCTCCTTTCTCCCACCCGTCCAGCATCTTAAATCTTCTTCAGATCACCAGGAGTTTGTTTTGCTCCAATGCTGTGCCTGCCCTCTGGCCATTAGTGCCACATAGCAGTTAAACTCTGAGATTGAATAGGTACTTCCTGTTTATCAACAGGAAGTACTTGCTATCTGCGTTTGATTCTGGTACAGTGCTAGCTGGCACAAGGTAGGAAGAGCATTGGAGTAAAATAAAACAAGTTTCTACAATTCTGCCGAAGATTTAAGGGGCTGGCAGGCCAGGGAAGGGGGTCAGTGTTGTGACAGGGCAATTTTGAAGGGGCTAGAGGGCAGCATGCAGGATTGGATCCCAGACTGGTAGTGCATGGCACCCTTTCTTATCAAGTGAAATGTACATATGTAAATTACTGTCTCCTCTACTAGGACCTTATTACTGTGTGCCGTGCTTGTCTTTCTAATCAATGTAATGATACTCCAAAATTTTTGCCTCAATTTGGCAATTTTCAATCTATAATCAAACCGCTGCTGATCGCTGGAAGCTGCGGTATATAAATATTTTCTAAATAAATAAAAATAAAAATAAATAAAATAAATAAAGTTGATGATGCCGTTGCACCACTGTGCACAACTGAAGCTACACACTTGATGGGAATGACATGATGTGGAGAGTAATGCAGTTGTCCGTGACAGAAATGGCTAACTAAGAGGCAAGATCAAATGTCTTTGCTACTCTCTCTCTAGAGTATCGCAGACCCTCACCTCCATAGAGAGATGGTGCATTTCTCATCCCAAAACTAAGTGAGCATTGGCTTGTATGGGAGTGGGACCCGGAAGACACCAGCCTATTAAGAAAATCAGGAGTGAAATGAAAGGCAGCCAGGACACTATCCACACCTCTGCTCTCTTTAGTCTTTTAATTCCCTTTTCTCTGCGAGCTTCAAGAGCCTCGAGCACTGGGCAGAGACTGGTGGCTGTCTTACAGGAATTGATATTTTAGCCAAGTGTCTTTCTGTTGATCTTTTGGACTTTCATCGTAACTGAATTAAGCATTAGCTGGGGCTGCAGTGCCATAACACTTCGTTTGCAGTTGGCAATGAGTTTTCCTGCCTTTTGTGTTGACATTTTCCCCATTAATCCCTCCATCTTCAGAAGGTGTGTCTGAGTGGCTCAGTACTCTTGACTTGCCTGAATTTAGGCTGCACCCGAGAGAAGGAGCTGGGCTCCTCTTTGGTATTCCCTAGTTATCTCGCCTGGCTAGATTGAGATGCACAGATTACGGGTCTATACAGAACCTCACCTGAGTTCAACGTCAACCTACCGAAGGAGTTGCTGCTGGATGACGGCCGGGATGCCCCCCCCCCCCCACTCAAGGGCTGTTGCTGCTGCCACTTTGGCCTTCACAGCTCCTGTTAGCCTGAGCGGGAGACGTCATATCTAGAATCCAACTAGACTGGTCAGGCCAGTGCTAGCTTTTGAATTCACAGGAGAGAGAGTGCGTTCTCCGCAGATGGGTGCAGTCCAAGAACCAGGCGGAGAAGAAGGACCAGGCCACACTGTGAGAAAACGTAGAAAGCCTTTATTGAGGACCCGTGGATGCTGTAATGATGGCACATTTTATCAGCAGATTAAAGGTACTGCCAAGACAGCAGACATAGCGAACCTTTATGTTGCTGATTCTGAAGCAACATATCTTTTGGATTTTCCATTTTCCAGTCGTGTGATATCCTGGAAACGATACATAGATGACATTTTTATTCTTTGGAGAGGAGATACTGATCAGCTTATGCAGTTCTATGACTAGCTGAAAACATTGGATTTGAACCTTAAGTTTAAAATGCAGTTCAGTTTGGTTGAAATTCCTTTCCTTAAGAATCTTGTTTACGGGTCCTCAATAAAAGCTTTTTAAGTTTTCTCCCAGTGTGGCCTGGTCCTTCTCTGCCTGGTTCTTGGACTTTCGAATTCACAGCCCAGTAAACCAAGGTATTTTGTTGTACCTGTTCCTGCCTTCTGAATTCTGAACTACAGGTACCATAATACATCGGGGGGGGGGGGGGGGGGGGATATGGGCAAAAAACAGAACAACCTCTGTCCAGAAACTAGGTCACTGGAGAGCGCAATCTGGGGTTTAAAGTAAGGCGCTTTCATGAAGCTCTTGGCCAGTGAGAGGTTTATGCTGCCTAGTGGGGCTGTGCAGAAATCTAGGCCTGTCCTTGGCACCATTAACGCCTCAGTGTACCGGAAGCAGCATTGTGAGTGTAAGCTCTATTGCGCAGGGACTGTCTTGCTTATATGTATCTGCACAGTGCTGCATATGCCTGGTCGTGCTTTAGAAATAAGTTCTGGTGCTAGTAGTAGGCAACTGCCTTTGCCAATGTGCCCTCTCTCCACTGTTTGGGTTCCTTTTCCTTCTGCCAAGTTACCCAGATCCAGGACTAAGATTTTTTGGCTAGTCTTTATTTTTAATTTACATCCCAAAGAAGTCTGGTATTTGTAGTCCCTGAGTGTACCCACTGACTTTAGTGTTGCAGGTCCCATAATGCACCAGGGCAGGGTTATCAAAAATCCAGGACTAATCTGAAATCTCCCTACTGGACCTGGGTAACTTGACTGTTTTGGAGTGGTAGTCCTATATTTTGTACAATACTGGGGGCTGGAAATGTTTCTGGTGATTAGGAGCTAGCTGAGATCTACAGGAGGGGGAGGGGGATGGTCCTATAATTTTATCATGAGTCCAAAGTGGGTATTGAATTGAAAAGTCAGAGAAAATGAAAAACACATTTCAGAGAATGTTGTGTGATCTCTGTGCAGGCTAAATTTGAGCTGATTACTTCAGAAGCCTCCTACATCCGCAGCCTGTCCATTGCTGTGGGGCACTTCCTGAACTCACCAGAGCTGCACGAGTGCCTGGGACCGCAGGAAAAGCAATGGCTCTTCTCCAAGCTCCCAGAGGTGAAGGACGTCAGTGACCGGTGAGATACAGTGACCTCTACCTCCCCATGTGACCTCATAAACCAATAGTCACCCTACATAATTACGCCTCTCAGCCCATTGACTTTAGTGCCACCGCCCTCTTATTTATTTATTTATTTTAATTCTCTTATATACCGCGCTATTCTGCATCAGTGCGGTTTACATTGAACAAACTGAAATTACATTGAACAGGGCATTAGATCTTAGATCTCTCTCCCAGAACCCTTCACTTCTGTACATTCAGCAGTGGCAGGGTTGGTAAAATGGGCATCATTAACATGGTACATGGGCAGAAAATGCACAAAACAGGCCATGCTTCCAGAAAGGTCTGGATTCCTAAGTTATCCTGCCAAATTTTGCCCTCTAAATTAAGCTGATTTTCAGCGACATCTAGCCAGCTGAAGTATTGGCTGAATCTCATCCTAAGTCTAACTGATAAAACCTCAACCAGCTAGAATTGGGGCATTTCACGTCTAGCTGTTGCTTTGCATGGGGAAGTAGCCTCATGGCTAGAGCAGGGGAAGCCGAGGTTCAGATCCCACTGCTGCTCCTTGTGAACTTGGGCAAGTTCCGTAACCTTCCGTTGCCTCCACTACAAGCTTTGATGGTGAGTCCTCTAGGAAAGGGAAGTACTGAATGTAATCCTGACTGAAAAGGAACCGGCTAAATCTAAAGGAATGATTTGTATAATGCATCCAAGAGGTACAGAGTTCCCGAACACCAACTAATGCTGAAAAAAATAGAGACCCACTTGCTAAGCTACAGAAAGGCAAATGGTGCCTGAAATTGGCAAATAACATGCATTATAGGGAGAATAATGTGCGTTATAAGGAAAGGCTTTTTTTTTTTTTTAGTGCCATCAAGTCAGTGCTGACTCCTGGTGACCTAGTTGCCTCTGGGTTTTCTTGGCAACATATCACTGGAAGTAGATTGCCAGCCTTTTCTTCCAAGGCAATGGAGGGTAAAGTGACTTGCCCAAGGTCACAAGGAGTGCCAATGGGAATCAAACCCTTGATCTTCTGGGTATTAGGCTGTTGCTCTAACCACTAGGCTACTCCTCCGCAACGGGCCAAGGAGAGTAACGTGCGTTATTTGACTTATCACAACTTCCATCGGGCACAGTGTGAGTAAAAGGTAATACACTATGTGACATGTAAAGTAGCTTACTGCCATGCCAGCAAGTAGCACAGCTCATCAACAGTCTTGGCGTGTTGCTAATGGCACCTACCGCTGCTCTCGACACAGGGCACGCTCCCTCCTGGGCTGTGGTTGTTAGACCTGTAGACCTTTCCCACATTTTAACCCCTTCTCCATACACTCCTAAGAGAAAACGTGAGAGCCCACCCAACATAAGCGCAATCCAGGCCCTCTCTAGGGTCTGGCATCTCTCTGGACTCTCTTCTGGTATGAAGATGTGGCTTTTCTGACACAGGAGTTCTGCACAATTATTTCTGCCACACCGTCACAGAAGTTCAAAGTGATACTGACTGACTCATGGCTGTACTTTCCCCTGCTCTCAAGGGCAAAGGGGAGCTGCAGCACAATGGGCACCAACAGGGCCAGCCCAAGGGTTTATGCCACCCCAGGCAGAAGCCCCGGCTGTGCCACCCCCCCTGCCCCTCTGCCGCAGATTCTGTCAGCGGTGGAGGGGGATGAGGCAGTGGCAGGCCATGAGCTTTGGCACACATGGCCTGCCACTTCTGACCCCCTCCAACACAACGTCTGGTCGGAGGGGGAGTCAGGAGCGGCAGGCCATGTTTGCCATGCTTCCACAGAGGTCTGCCACCCTAGGTGGCCGCCTAGCCCATCTAGTGGGCTGGCTGATTCTGGGCACCATTTTGAATGTCAGGTTATTATGAGGCAGGGGGGGACAGTGATGGACTGGGGGATATAACATTTGTATATATTTGATGGCCACAGTGGGGGTAGGGGAAAGGAAGCCTATGGGCCTTCATGACCCTTTAGCATTCGTGACCACAGCTACCATAACTGGAAAGGGCTAGGCTACAGGGGGCATGGCCTCACCAATATTTTACCCAACCGAGCATCAGGAGTAGAGAGCTGGAGTCGGGGCTGGAGATTGGTGTTCTACTGCCCCTGACTGTGGCTGGGAACGTATGGTGTTCTTCGGCTATGCCAATGTAAGTAAATTTGCCCCTCAGGTTAGTACATCGCACTGTAAAAGAATGCAGGAACATGCTTTTTGACCCTGAGTTAGCAGCTAGGTCCCTAAGTCCGTTTCTACTTGCCTGAATGTTAAAAACGGGGATGGTGACCCTCTCAATCCCCCTCTCATCAGCTGCATTGGTAAAATATGAAGGGAACTATTGTCCCTGCTCTCTTGATCCACCTTCCTCCCACTACAGTGATTGTCTGTCTGGTGGGAGGCCCTCTCAGGCATCCTCCTGACCTGCCACCATTAAAATGCCCCCAATCCTCCCCCAGTCGAGCTGGGAACAGGATACTGTCTTACTTCCGCCTGACTTGTTGTCCAGCATTGCTCTGATAATGATGTGAGCTGGAATAACCTACATGAATCATACTTTGGTGAATATGGGAAGGAAGAACAGATGTGAAGGACAAGGGTCTGGTTGCTTTTGTTAGCTGGATGGAACATAGAAACAAAGAAAATAACAGCAGTTAAAGACCATATGGTCTGTCCAGTGTGCCCATCCATAAGAACTATTAAGTTCTATAATTCTATCTTCTCCCTCAGAGATCTTCTGTATTTGTCCCATGCTTTCTGGAATTCAAATACATTTCTTGTTTCCACCACCTCCACATTTTGGGCTTGTAGAAATCTGAGACGAAGATAGTGAGGCCTGAAGTGGCTTAGTAGTGGAAGTAGTAGAGGCCCAATATTTTGAGAGATTGGGCATTCTAGGGCAGACTAGATAGGCCATGTGGTCGTCTTCTGCTGTCATGTTTCTATTCACAGGACAAACAGGGAAGGCAGTGGTAGGAAAAGTGTTGAACATTTCAGGTAAAATACTGAGGGGGGGGGGGTTAAACTGGTGTTGTGTATGAAAATTTATCTGTTCACCTACCCAAGTTTGGAAGAATCTCACCTGGCCAGACTGGATGGGCCAATCGGGTTTTTATCTGCTCTCATGCACTATACTTGAGCTGGGCTGAGGTTTCCTGCTAGGTCATCATGTGACAATGTCTTTGGCTTCTTCCTGTCAGGTTCCTGTTGGATCTGGAAGACAGGCTCGAGGAGGACCTCCTGCACTTTGATGTCTGTGACATCGTACTCCACCACTGTCCTGAGTTTCGTAGAGTCTACCTGCCCTACGTCACCAACCAGCCCTACCAAGAGCAGACTTACCAGCGGTTACTGTATGAACGCCTACTTCATAGACGATTTCTCCTTCATTTTTTGTTTGTTCACTCACCAGTTTGTTCATTCACTATTCGTTGTATTTGTTCTATATGGTGTTCATTCGGTTCATCACCTCGCTCCATCCATCTCTTGCTATATTAACTCTGACTTCAGGTTGTCTAGTCTTCTGCTTTATAGGTCTCATCACCCAAAATGCACCAATTTAGTTATGCCAAACACAGCAGTTCAGGAAGGGTATTCCAGGCATTTAGTGAAGCGGAGGTAGAAGACATGATGCCAAGATCTGGCAGTGGAGAAGGGCACAAATGAGAATTATCACATGTTGTGTGTTCATGCAGTACACTTAACGTCACCTGAATAGGTGTAGCTAAAACGACATCACATGATTGGCAAAGCAATTAACGCATAGTAATGATGTTTCCTCTATGCTGATTTCCTGAGAAACTGCTGAGGATGGAGGTTTCGCAGTTAGTGTGTGTTAACTTTGACAATTATGGGGGTAACTGCAAAATCTTGTTGTGCTTTAGTAAAGAGGGGCCCAATATTCAAAAAAAGCTGAGCTCCTAAATTTAGGCTTTGTCAAATCTAAGTCCTTCAGTCTTCAGCCCTGCCTCCCAGCAGCCACAGCTAGGCTGAACTCTCATGATGACAGCCAAGGGATTAGTGGGAGGCTTTGGCCTGGCAGTAGAAGATGAGGTGCTTATATGCTTCTTCAGCTGTCAGGAGACAGATGAAGACTGGAGAAAACCATTGGAGACAGCGGGGTAACCTCTTTTGAAAGTAAGTGCTTTGCTACCTCCTGGAAATACAGTCAAACCTCAGTTTTCATGATTAATCCATTCAAAAAAGTCTGACTAAAACCGAAATGTATGAAAACTGAAGCAATATTTCCCATAAGAAATAATGTAAATCCAATTAATCCGTTCCAGAGACCCAAAAATATTCACAAAAAATACATTTTATAGAGAATAACTATATTTTTCATACAGAAAACAATGAGAAATAAATATAAATGACTAATGAAATGGATAAATGAACATTTAACATCACTTTTACCTTTATTGAAGACTCTTGTTGGCATATGGAAGACAGTGAGGAGGGGAGAGGGAGGAGGAGATGTTATTGTTTGGAAGAGGAATCCCCCTCCATAAGGACCTCAGGTATCAAGGCCCTATCCGGGGTTACTTCCCTTCTTTGTCTTTTACTGGCACAGGAATTTAAAAAAAAAAGAAAAAACAAGAAGTATCCACAAAAAAAGCCTCCAGTAAAGGCACCAGCCACAGCCACCAGAAACACCACTCTCCCGCTCAGGCAACCTGGAACGCAGAGCTGAGCATGCGTTCCAGAACCATGTGGCAATGGCTGCAGCAGCACAGGCCCCCGAAGTCTCAGCCAAGCAGTAGAACAGCTCCTGTCACTTCTCTCACCTGCCCGATCGTCACAGGACAGCACACACACACACACAGATACAGCACTGTAATCTGATCTCCGACTCTCTCACCCGCCTCCGATTCCGTTTCAAAAGCAAACTGCAAGCTGGAAGAAATGCTCAGCAGCAAGTTTGGAAGACCCATCAGGACTAGCATGTTTGGAAGACCCATCAAAGTTTTGCCGTCAGCAGGAAGTCCTCTAATTGAGTGTGTCGGAAGCATCAGATCAGCCACACTCTCACTCCTTGATTCTTGCTACTGTATTTCTCAAAGGATCGCTGAAAGCAAAGAGGTCTGGATCGCAAAAACAAGCTAAGTACTGTACTTTACTGAATGACCCTCCCTGGAACGGACCATTTTAAAATTGTACGAAAACCGAGCAGATGTATGACAACCGGGACAAAATCTCAATGAAAAAAGACGTTGAAAACCGAAGCATACGAAAACTGGGGCATACGAAAACCGAGGTTTGACTGTATAAGCTGGGGGTTTCTCCTGCCCGCTCTCCATAGGGGCCCCTCATTTGAACTTATGCCACTGACACATAGGCACCTATGTTGCCTTTTGGACACTTGCCATTGACACTTGGTTGTGAATTACTCCCTATGTATCCATATAGATTTGCCCTACATGCATCATTGCCAGTAGAACACTTCAATGTTCAGCCGGGAGAAGGGAAGCGTCTATCCTCCCAGCTCTGCTTTGGAAGATTTTTTTTTTTTTAAATAATTTATACTTTATTCATTTTTCAACACAAACATACATTTGCATGTCCGAAGACCACTACCAGTCTCTCGAATTCTTCCCCCCTATACAGTAACAAACTAATATCCTCCGACCATAATAATAATCTTAATTGTAAATATGAGTGTGAAATAGTGAGTCATTCCCCCCTTACCCCATCCCCTCCCTCTACCCCTCCTCCTTCCCCTCCCATTACTCCTACCCCCCTCTGTAGGATCTCCCACACTTTCCACGCTCTCCTCAAAAAGCTTCTTTCCAACATTTAACATTAACCATTAACTCTATACCGTACCCATGGTATACCTTACAGGCATTACAATCCCTATAGGTGGCTCACAGTGTTAAACATTTGTAAACATTCCAATATTTATACATTTAAGTTGATAGGGGTAGAGGTAGAATCCAAGCCCTTACCTCCTTACAGATCCATCCCCCTCTTCTGTCTCATACCAATGTTCCACCTCCCCCCACCCTCCACCATACAAACTGCTCCCATACCTTGTTATACCTTGTAAGAGTATGCTTTTTGTGTGCTTTGATCACACAGAAGCTCCATAGCTGTTCCATTCTCCCCACCACCTCTGTTAGCGGGGGGGGGGGGGGACGGGACTCCCCTTTTCTTCCACCAGCGAAGAAGACTCATCCGGCCCGCGATTACGCAGTACCGCTGTAGTCTTCCTAACTCGCCTCCTTCTCCTCCCTCCACCTCCTCATTCAATATTACCATACCTGGTGTGAACTGTACCTTCACCTTCATGATATTCACCGTGAGCCTTTCCACCCCTGTCCAATATTCCCGTACAATAGGGCAGCTCCAAACCATATGTAACAGGTCCCCTCTTGCCCCACATCCCTTCCAACAATACTCTGAGCTGTCTGGATACAGCGCATGGAGCCACACCGGGGTCCAATACATTCTCAACCTTAGCTTATAGCTATTTTCCAACATTGCTGTCCCTGGGGCTAGTCTATGAGCTCTAATATAAATACTGTCCCACCTCGTGGAATCCCACTGCCCTCCCAACTCCTTCTCCCACTGCTGCTGGCCACGTATGGCCCCTGGCTCGTATTCCCCCAAAAGCTTATATAGCCTTGATATTATCCGAGTAGGCAACCCCTTGCTTCCTATCTTCTCCTCAAATGGTGTGGACTGCGCGTACCAATCCTTTTTCACCTCCTTCTGCTGTAGCCAGTACCACAGACTAACATAGGCATATCTGTCTCGCTCCTCCAAGTGATATTGCTGTTGGAGATCCTCAAAGCTCCGAATACCTCCCCCATCTCCCACCATTTGGCCAATTTTCCACAGCCCTTTCCACCCCCATCTCTTAAAACCCCCCGCCGCCTCCCCCATCCTACCCTCTGTAACCATCTGAATATAAGTCTCCCTGGAGTACTTCTTCCTCCCCAAAAAATACCCTCTCCATTTCACCCAGACCTGTCTCATGAGTTCTGTATATGGGTTCTCCTCCCCCTTTCCCTGTCTTCAGACCCCGGGGTCCCAGAGCCAAGCTCCTGGACTCGCCCCTTCCTCCCCTTCCATGTCTACCCACCCTGGGCGCTCCAACCCCTCTTTCCACGCAAACAGTGCCCGGAGTTGCGCCACCTCATAGTAGCTAAGCAATGATGGGACCCCCAACCCCCCCTCCTCCTTGGTCTTGAACATGGTGGCCCTAGCCACTTTCGGGCGCTTTCCATCCCAAATAAACTGCATAAGCAGGTTTTGCATCTTGTCTATTTCCTTTCTTGCCAGCCTGAACGGCAAGGAAGTATATACAAACGGCAACCTCGGCAGTATATTCATCTTCACAACCGCTATGCGGCCCATCCATGACAGATACAACCCCCTCCATCTAGATAAATCCTGCCTAATACTCTCCACCAGTCCCTGATAATTCCATTGCTTATCCTGAATAAAGGGGTCCCCAGCTGGATCCCCAAATATCGAAAGCTCCCTACCACCCACCGGAACTTAAAATGGTGTCTCAAGCTCTCTTCCACTCTAGATGCTAAGTTAAATCCCAACATTTCAGTTTTACCCTGGTTCATTTTATATCCTGCTATCCAGCTATACCACTGAATAGCCTTCATTAACACTGGTAGCGTTGTAAGTGGTTGTGTTAAGGTAAATATGACATCATCCGCGAATAATCTAATCTTTTCCTCCCTCCCCCATATCCTTACACCTTTTATGTCCACTTCATGTCTAATGTATGCTGCAAGCGGCTCAATAGCCAATGCGAACAGTAAAGGCGACAGCGGGCATCCTTGTCTGGTGCCCCTATGGAGCTCAAAACTCTGACTCTAGCCCGTGGCCCCTGATATTGTGCTCTTATCCAGCTTATGTACTGCACTCCAAAACCCATTTTCTCCAACACCTGAAACATATAAGGCCACTCCATGCGATCAAAAGCTTTTTCTGCATCAACCGTGACCATCACTGCCGATTCTTTAGTCCTCTGAAGATGCCACGCTATATTCAAAATCTTTCTCACATTGTCGCTTCCCTGTCGCCCCTTGACAAAACCCGTCTGATCTGGGTGAATCAGCTGTGGCACTACATCTTGGATCCTATTTGCTAGTATTTTCGCCAAAGGTTTTGCATCTAAGTTAAGGATATTGGTCTGTAAGATCCACATACCCCCCTATCTTTACCAGGTTTTGGTAGTACAGTTATGCCGGCCTCTGCCATAGACTTTGGGAGGCCTTCCCCTTGAAGGACCCTATTCACTACCCGAGTGAAGATGGGCGTGATATGTTCCGACAATACCTTTATAAAACTTTGCAGTGTACCCGTCCAAACCCGGCGCCTTCCCAGTTTTTAAAGTGGCTATAACACTCATTACTTCTTCCTCCTGAATCTCTCGCCCTAAGCGCTCCCTTTCCTCCCCATTCACTCGCGGTAGTCGACATTCCTCTAGAAACTCTGCAGTCTCCTCCCCCCCCCCCTGCCATTGTTTCACTTTTATACAAATTCTCATAAAACTCCCTAAATATCTTCCTAATGTCCTTGGTTCGGTGTTCCATTTCCCCTTTAGTATTCCGAATGCCCTCTACGTACGCTGCCTGCCTCCTCGCCTTAAGACGACAGGCCAGAAGCCTCCCCCCCCTATTTCCCCCTTCAAAATGGGCCTGCTTCAACACCGCTAACCAGTACGCCGTCTCTTGAGCTCGCAATTTGCTCAGCTCCGCCCTCACCTTAATGAGCTCCGCAATAGTATGTGAATCCTGCACTCTTTGATGTGCTCTCTCAAGATTTCCCAGCTTCCGCAGTAATTCTGTTTCCGCAGCCCCTTTTTCCCTCTTTACTTGCGCGCCCAGAATAACCAGCTGTCCCCGAATTACCGCCTTTAGTCCATCCCACAACACCCCCATAGACACCTCCTCCATGTCATTCAACTGGATATATTCTTTTATACTGTCCTTAAGTTTCCCCACATACTGCTCCTCCTCAAGTAGGGAATCATTGAGTTTCCAGAATTTTAAACTGTCATCTGTTGTACCCATATCAAACGTTACGCTCACTGGGGCATGGTCTGACCAGGTGATTAAGCCATGTTCCACTTCCTGTACTCTCTCCACCCATTGACTGCCCCCCACCCCCCCATATCACATCTAACCTGCTGTAGGTTCCATGTACTGGAGAATAAAATGTGTACTTCCGTTCTCCGGAATGCCAGCTTCTCCAGACATCTACCAATCCCAATCTCTCCCGCATTTTATGCAAACTGTGCCTATCCCCTCGACCTCCTCCCCCCTGCCCCCCACTTGTATCCACTCGGGGATTACATGTCAGATTAAAATCCCCTCCCAAGATTATTGGGGTATTTCCAAATTCCTCCAGCTCCTTCAAGATTTGCTCATACGCCTCCCCCTGCTTCTCATTTGGACCATATAAGCTTATCATCCACACCTCGTCCCGCTCAATTTGTAGTTGTACCCCCACCCATCTACCTCCTTTCCCCCTACAGGTACCCTTCACCATATGATAGTATTCGCCCCCCAGCAAGATCCCAACCCCCCCTTTCCTAGAGTTTGCTCTCTGTCCCGCCAGGACCACCTTAGGATATTGCCTAGACTCCAATAGATATTCCTGCCCCACCCTCAGGTGGGTTTCTTGTATACACAAAATATCCGCTCCCAATCTTCTTCCTTCCATTTCCACCATGCTCCTTTTCTGTCTCGTACGCAACCCCTTTACATTCAGTGTCGCGATCGTTAACGTTTTCCTCTTCTGACTCACCTTCCCCTGTCCCTCCCCTCCCACCACCCCTCCATCCCCGTGCCCCTACCCGGTTGCCCCCCTCCTCCCCATTCTACTAGCCCCTACTTCCAGACCCACCTCCTGCTTCCCCCTCCCCTGAGCTCTCCCACCCCCTCCCCTCCCTCCCTCCCTATCCCCCCCACGTCCTCCTTCCCTTCCAGAGGATACACCAGGAGTAGTGCACCCCCTACCTCCCTCAGCCACTTTACTTCTCATTACCCCCCCTTTTCCCTAACCCGTTCTTTCTCTCCTGCCCTCCATTCCCCCACCCCACTCTTCTCCTTACTCCTTCCTCCTCCATCCCATTACACACCCCTCCACCTTCCACCTCCCACCTCCCACCTGCTTCTCCTCCCTATTCCCACTTCAGACATTCACAATTTTAGCCACCTCTACTTCCTCTCGCTCCCTCTCCCCACCCCTCTCCCTCCTTTCCTCCCCACCCTCCTCTCCAAAACCTACAGTGCTTAATAAACATACAGAGCTTAAACAACACTCCCCCACCACCCCCACAGTGTATACCCAACATATTATGAGTCCTCAGGTTCCTTCCACGGTCCAATCATCTCGCAGCTCTTGTCCTATCGCCTGCTTGTTCCTTCTCTCCTGACTGCCTCTGCGCTGCTGCTGCGTCCTCCGCGTTGGTGATCCTGCCCTTGAGGATGCTTCCTGGGGCCGTAGTCCCACTTCGCGTAGGACCCTCATCGCGTCCTCTGGTGACTGCGTCCTCCATGTCTGCCCTTTAAGGGTAAAAGATATTCCAAATGGGTGTAACCAACGGTACTTAACTTCTGCTTTCCGCAATAATTGTGTCACTGGTTGCATTGCCCTCCTCCTCTGCAATGTGCCCACGGACAAGTCCTCATATATATGCACTGAGTAGCCCTGCCACGTTAGGGCTCCAAAACCCCTCATTTTGTTGACGATTTTCTCCATTGTTTTATATCTTGCCAGACAGATTATAATGTCTCTAGGCCTGTTACCAACTGGTGACCCCAGTGCTCTGTGCGCCCTTTCAAGTTGTGTGTCCACAGCTGCCACCTCCTCTCCTCCTTTCTTTAGCACCTCTAGGCACACAGACACTGCCACCTTTTCACTATTCTTTCTCTTCTGGGATCCCTCGGATTCTCAGATTGTTGCGACGCGATCGATTTTCCAAATCCTCCAGCTTATAAAGTAGGGCCTCATGCTGCGATCCTAACTTTACACCTCTTCGTGTTTCTTCTCCCTGCAGCTGCTCAAGCTCTTGCAGCCTACTTTCATGGTCTCCCATCCTACACACCTCCAATTTCTTCCTTCAGGGGCCCCAACAGTTCATTAAGCTCACTTTTCACGGACTGCACCTCTTTTTTAATTTCAAGAAACCAGTCCCTGAGCTCCGCTCTAGTGACATTTTGTGGGGGATCTGTTCCCGGTGCTTTCCCACTCTCCATCTCCACATCCACCACCTGCTCTCCAGTTCCTTCCTGGTGCGTTTTATTCTCACTCTGCCCAGTGTCACTCTTCCCTGCTTGTGGCCCCGCGTATACATACTCTCTGAGGTCTGCTGCTTTTCTTCTCGTGGTCATCGCTGCACAGTCTTACCAACAGTTACTGCACTTGTCGTCTTGTTTGCAATCTTTCAGCCTCAGTGCACAGTCCCCGTGCTCCTCCGAAGCATTCACTCCACCTGCCTCTGCTTGCGGTGGTGCAGAATCCGCTCACTGCCCCAAGGGATCCTTCCTGTCGTACAGCACTCCTCTCCACTCACTGCTCTGCTCGCTCCCAGCTCCTGTTGCTTTCATTGTTACAGTGGTCCTCACTCTCCAGCCACTTTTCTCCACCCAGTGCCACTAATCCTTTTTTTTGTAGTTTTTTTTATTTTTTGGGGCTCCTGCACTTCACTGTGGCCCTCCTGCCGCTCACGCTGGCCCTGCCGCAGCTCCGGACACCATTTTTATGCTCCACACGGCTGCCCTCCGCTCCCGCTATTGCGGCTCCCCTCCAAGTTTCTCCGCCGCCGCCTGTCTCGTGCTGTCCTACGCTGCCTCCCGACACCTTCCCTCGCCCGAGGCACCCGTTTTCCACCTCCGGGGGGGTTGAAATGTATCTTTATTGGCTGGGTCGGTGCCGGAGCGGCTCCCTCAAGCCGCCATCGGCTCCGGTGATGTCACTTCCTCCTGCTTTGGAAGATTTTAGGAGGCGGCATAATCAGAGGGGGTGATTGATGAGGGCAATTCTTTTGAAAAGGCGAGACAGTGGGGGAACCCAGACAGGACTTTTCATGTAGTGGGAGGGGGAATTACAGGGAACCTTTTTAGTCCTTTGCTCACCTTTTGAACACTGGGCAGCAGAGAGAGAATATCCCACTGCTAGCCCTGTTCTTGCTTCCCATCACCCGCATAGAACTTGCTACCCATTGTTTGCATAGAACTTGCTACCCATTGTTTGTATAGAACCTCCTACCTATTGTTTGTATAGAACCTCCTACCCATTGTTTGCATAGAACCTGCTACTCATTGTTTGCATTGAACCAAGTTCTTGGAGGAAAGGTCCATAAACCATTTTTAAGAAGGAACCCAGGATATCAGTGCTTGACCCAGTACAAGCATTGCGGAACCTGTGTCTTTTGGGGAAACTGCTAGGTACATATGACCTAGATTGGCCACTGTTGGAAACAGGATACTGGGCTTGATGGACCTTGGTCTGACCCAGTATGGCATATCTTATGTTCTTATGTTCATTGTTTGCATAGAACCTGCTACCCATTGTTTGCATAGAACCTGCTACCTATTGTTTGAGGAGAACTTCCTACCATTTACCCGCACAGAACTTGCTGACCATTGCCATGGCCCCACATTATGTTGTCCTCCTCTTCCTCATCCTCCCGAACTGCATCCCCTCTTACTAACACCCTCCCTCCTATCCCTCCTACCCCCCTACCTTCCTCACTTCTCCCTCCATTCTGTCCTCTAGCCTAGCATATGCTCTTGAGCTTCATCACAACATCCCCCGCATTCAACCATCCCCCCTCTCTTTAAGGCAACCCCACCCTTGCTTCCGCCATACTGTCTCCACTCTACCACACTTTCTACTACTCCTTCTCCTTCTCTCATCAGGTAACAACAACCCCAATCCTGGCCCCCCTTGATTTCTTTCTCACCCTAAAAAGAGTTCCTCATGCATCTTATCTAATCTCATCCACATCCCGCTCCTCCCCTTTTCCGCCCTCCCTCACTCATCCCCCACTCACTCATCCAGAAATATCAACCCCAACCTTATCTCCAAAATGAAATCCTCACACAACCCACCTGATATCATTAATATTACCCCTCACTTCCCCTCCCTCAGGTCACTCCTGGAGGGCACACACACCCTGCTCCCTCCAAATCTCTGCACCACTCTAGAAATAGACCCTCACATTACTCTGATAAAAAATCCTCATGTAACTTATCCAACCTTATCCATATCCCTCTCCTTCCCTCCTCCATTCTCCCGTTTTCATGTGCCCTATGGAATGCATGCTCTGTCACTAAAAAACTTCCTTTTATTCATGACCTCTTTATCTCTAATGCCCTACACCTTCTTGCCCTGACTGAGACCTGGCTCCCCCCCCTGACGACACTGCATCCATTGCTTCCCTCTGCTATGGGGGCTACCAATTCTCCCATACACCTCGAGCTACTGGTCACGGTGGTGGTGTTGGCCTCCTACTCTCTCCCTCCTG
The DNA here is from genome assembly GCA_033557465.1 of Ichthyophis bannanicus. Classification (NCBI taxonomy): domain Eukaryota; kingdom Metazoa; phylum Chordata; class Amphibia; order Gymnophiona; family Ichthyophiidae; genus Ichthyophis; species Ichthyophis bannanicus. The sequence continues at coordinate 21,015,218 of CM066042.1, forward strand.
TCAATTCCAACCCCTCCTGCTACCTCAGTCACACTCCCCCCTTTCCTTTGAAGTCCACTCCATTCGCCTCCTCTCACCACTTCCCCTTCGAGTAGCTGTTATTTATTGCCCACCCGACAAATCCAGTTCGACCTTCCTCACCGACTTTGACTCCTGGCTTTCCTTCTTTCTCGATTACTCTTCACTCACTCTTATTCTTGGCGACTTTAACATTCACGTCGACAACTCCTCTGACCCCCCTCGCCTCAAAGTTCCTCGCCCTCACCTCCTCATTCGACCTCCAACTTTGCTCCACCGCCCCCACCACCTACATGGTCACTGCCTTGACCTAATACTCTTCTCCAATTCCTCTCCCTCTAATTTCTGTGACTCATTCCTTCCCTCATCTGACCATCACCTTTTAACCTTTACTCTCCAGCTTCCGCTGTCTCAACCCAGCCCTGTCTTCTCCGACCTATTTAGAAACCTCCATAATATTGATCCCCTGACTCTCTCCTCCACCATTTCTCCATCTCTTTCCTCCATTATATCCTCCAAGTCCATTGACGAGGCATTATCTTCTTACAGTGCTACACTATCCCCAGCTCTTGACACCCTTGCGCCACCCACCCCACGTCCTGTCAAATGATCTACTCCCCAACCCTGGCTTTCGCCCACAACCTGCTATCTACGCATCTGTGCCCGCTCTGCCGAGCGTGCCTGGTCCAAATCCCGCTCACCAGAGGACCTTCTACACTTCATATTCATGCTTAGTTCCTTCCAGTCAGCCATAGCACTTGCCAAGCAGGACTACTACATCCATCTGACCAACTCCCTTGCCTCTGATCCTCGCTGTCTCTTTAACACCCTTAATTCTCTCCTTAAGGTCCCCCCGCCCCGTGTCCCGCCCTCCCTCTCTGCCCAAACCCCAGCCGATTACTTCCATGACAAAATCCACAAGATTACCCTCCAATTCCCCACCCCCTCAGCCACCTCCCCCCTCCCCAATTCTCCCCCATCCATACTCCCTCTGCTACCCTCTCCTCCTTCCCTCCAATCTCTGAAGAAGAAACCACATTCCTTCTTACCTCCTTCAAACCCACCACCTGTTCATCCGACCCTATCCCCACCCATCTCCTACACCCCATCTCCCCCACCATTGTCCCCCCCATCTCTCATATCCTCAACCTTTCGCTCTCCACTGCAACTGTCCCCGTTGACTTCAAGCATGCTGTTGTCACACTCCTCCTCAAGAAACCCTTGCTCGACCCCACATGTCCGTCTAATTATCGACCCATCTCCTTCCTTCCCTTCATATCTAAACTACTTGAACGTGTGGTCCACTGTCGCTGCCTCGACTTCCTCACCTCCCAGGCCCTCCTGGACCCACTGCAATCCGGATTCCATGCCCTACACTCCACTGAAACGGCACTCTCAAAAGTCTCCAATGACCTGTTTCTGGCTAAATCTAACGGCCTCTATTCTATCCTCATCCTTCTTGACCTCTCCGCTGCCTTTGACACCGTCGACCACAGTCTTCTCCTCACCACCCTCTCCTCGCTTGGTTTCAAGGACTCTGTACTATCCTGGTTCTCCTCCTACCTCTCCCATCGCTCATTCAGTGTATGCTCTGGCAGCTCCTCCTCCTCCCCTACCCAGCTACATGTAGGTGTACCCCAGGGCTCCGTCTTGGGCCCCCTCCTTTTCTCTCTCTAGACCCAGGGCCTAGGCGCGCTTATCTCCTCCCATGGCTTCCAGTACCATCTCTATGCCAATGACTCCCAGATCTACCTCGCTACACCTGATATTTCTCCCGCAACCCATTCCAAGATCTCTGTCTGCCTTTCCGACATCGCCACCTGGATGTCTCATCGCCGACTGAAACTGAATATGGCAAAGACTGAACTCCTTGTCTTTCCCCCAAATTCCTCCCCTCCTCTTCCCCAATTCTCAGTCTATGTGGGCGGTTCCACTATCCTTCCTGTTCCCTCGGCCCGCAATCTGTGGGTTATCTTTGATACCTCTCTCTCCTTCTCCGCACATATCCAGCTTGTAGCTAAGACCTGCCGCTTCTTTCTCTACAACACTAGCAAAATCCGCCCCTTCCTCTCTGAACACACTACCAAAACCCTTATCCACTCCTTAATCTCCTTTCGCCTTGACTACTGCAACCTACTCCTTGCTGGTCTCCCTGTGAGCCACCTCCTTCCCCTTCAATCTATACAAAATCACACTGCTCGACTAATCTTCTGCCAGTCTCGCCATGCCCACATCACTCCACTTCTCAAGTCACTTCACTGGCTCCCTGTCCAATTCCGCATCCAATACAAGCTTCTCCTACTGACCTATAAATGCATTCACTCTATGGCCCCTCAATACCTCTTATCTCTTGTCTCTCCCTACGTCCCCTCTCGGAACCTGTGCTCCGCTAGCCAATTATCTTTATCTATGCCTTTCACCCGCACCGCCAACTCACGACTTCGCTTCTTCCACCTCGCTGCACCATACACCTGGAAGAGCCTACCTGTGTCTGTACACCAGGCATCCTCCCTGGCCCTCTTCAAATCCAGATTGAAGACCCACCTCTTCACTGTTGCTTTCAGATCCTGACTTCTGTCCCTATCTTATGCCTTGCACTGAACTGACTTATGCTCTATATTACTCAGACTAGATTGTAAGCTCCGATGAGCATGACTGACGGGCAGGGACTCTCTTTTGTATGTGGGCTGCCTCTTATAGGTCAGCTGTACAGCGCTGCGTGTGTGGCACTCTATAAGTGCTAAATAGTAGTAGTAGGAGTGACTTTGGGCCACCCCCTGCTAAATTATGAATTGTTACAGGAGGGAGGGGACACCCATTTTCAACCAAGAGTGAGCAACCTAAATTTAGGGCACCAAATTCTGGCTGTCTAAATGCACATTTTGTGCAAAACCTCAGATGTTTAGGTTTGGCTGAAAATTCTCCTATATCTAGATGAACATAAGTTAGCCACCTAGATTAGGCATGGAGCCATGGCTCAAAGCTGACTTGTGTGGCCCTTCTCCCATATTATTATGTTTGGGAAAATAATCTTAGTGAGTCAGGCCCTAAAAGAACAGGAAGGCTCCTAACGGCATCCAGATCAAAGCCCGCCTTCCAGGTGCATCTTTGGTTACCTCTGCTGAACGTGTCCATCTTTCCTTTTCAGTCTGGACAACCCAAAGTTCCCGAGTATCCTGGCCCGGTTGGAGGAGGACCAGGTGTGTCAGCGTCTGCCGCTCGCGTCCTTTCTGATTTTGCCTTTTCAGCGGATTATGAGACTGAAAATGCTTGTTGAGGTAGAGTCTATTTTACTGCCACAGATTTTATTGTGGATCCATAGATGAACTTTATTTGGGAATCTCTCCTGCAGCAAAACACTTTATTTTTCACAGTTGCTAAATGTTATGTTTGGTTCGGGTCTGTCAACATTGCCATGGGGTGGATTGTGTTGATGATCTACTCCAAACGTCCCGTGTGTTAGGAGCCTAAAAAAAGGTTAAGAGGGAAAAGCAGGCAGAGAAGGTTAGGGCTGTTACTCCCCCATCTCAAAGCTAGGTGTAAATGTAAAATGACAATTCTTTGCCATTGCAAATATGTTATTGAATCTGCTTGTTGGCGTAGATTTTTGGTCTTTCCTGCAGTCTTTCTTGAAGGGCAGCTTCGACAATGAGTTTGGACTAATATGCCGCACTTTAGAGGTCGTACTCTAGTTAGAGTGTATGCTGCAGCACCAGAGAACTCCAGATAGTGAAGAGGCGACCAGCTGTTACCTCCTTGAGCTGGGGTCCTAGTTCGCTGGACACACGCTCCCAGTGTGTCTCGCCCTTTCCCTCAGAGCTCACAGGAACTTCAAACTCTACCGTCCACTCCAGAAGGCTGTGTATAATGAACATATCTCTTTCATGGGTGAATAAAATAGAGAACAGCATTCATCTTTTGCTTTCACAGACATTAGGCAGGATCAAAAAAACAACCCTACCCCTTTCTTGTAATTCTTATTCCTCTTCTCCCTTTGACTTCATGAAACCTACTTGAGTCACCTGATGTCCTTTGTGTTTCCTCACCAATCTCCCTAGATGTATCCCCTGACTACAGCTATTGTGTTGTCTGTCTTGACTAGATCGTAAGCTCTGATGGGCAGGGACCGTCTTTTACATATGTCTGTCTACGTCTTGTAGCACTATAGAAATGTTAAATAGTAGTGATAATACTTCGGGATTCTCCCTTAACTTCTTTCTCTTGATCCTTTTCTCCTGCATACCAGCTCTTTTTGGGCTTCCAGGCATCTTGCTTTCCTCTACAGGTTCCCCGAGCCCAGAGGGAGATGCCGACAGGACTGTAGCAAGCTAGAAATGCGCCCTGTATGTCTAATGAATCTACTGCCCTCCCCTCTAGCACAACCCTTGGTACGGCCATGGATGCATGTATAACTTTGGACATGCAAACATGGCTTCCCCCCGTGCATGCTAATGCGATTAATGTGCACTGTTTTACCACAGGTCCTGTGGACGTAGTTACTGATGTGCGTTAACGGCATTAGTGTGGCCACGCACTTCTTTAACTCTAGCTGGCAAGTTGCTCTACAATCGAAATTATATGCCCAAAAAAGGGGAATTTTTTGGGTGGTATGATAGCGGGAAAAAATGTACCTGCTGAATGTGTAATTAAATGTTTAAGTGATCAAGCCAAAATAGCAGCTGTAATGTTAAAACATCTAACTTTAAAAATCGTATTTGTTTAAAGTAACACGGCAGTTAGACTGCTGAATACTGACGTAAGCGCGTCACCTCGCAGATCCTGTAGGGGTTGAATGGAATACAGGGGATTTGCCTGAAGGTAGGACACCCCTTATAAGAATTTACTGGGGGCAAGGAATCTTAAGTAACAAACCCTAAAAAGAAGCCCCCGTGCTCCCTTCAGTATTCCTTACAGGGCGTGAAACAGACATTAGATGCCACGTCTGCTGTCCTGCTGAGCCGAAGAAGCTGCAGCGTCTACAGTCTGATTCCCCCTTTCCTCCGTCCCTCTCCTGCCCATCTCCTCTGCTTTCTTCAGATAATATTGTAACTTTTCCCCTCCCTGCCCCATGTTCCTGCTTCTGACCTGATGCAGAGCTTCCTTTGTATAAACCGCTGGGAGGCCTGGTTCTGATTTGCTGTATAGCAAACGTCTCGAAATAGATGAAATAAGCAGTGGCCACTTAGGATGATTTGCACCCAGTCTCATCCCTTCTGTCCCCACTGCTCACGCTTGGAGTATGAAAGCTGATCCCGCGCCCCTCACTGCTCACACTGAACGTGACCCTCAGCTTCTCATTCTCCATCTGTGACTGTGAACCGCTGCTCGCACTTGGCCTACCTGGAGGAAAGATGCGGGAAAGGAGTCCTAATAGCAGCTCTTCGAAATGGGTAATTTTAAGCTAGGTCAGAAGCAGGGATGGCCACCACGAGCGCTGATCCTCTGAGGTGCCCATTAACATAAGATATGCCATACTGGGTCAGACCAAGGTCCATCAAGCCCAGTATTCTGTTTCCAACAGTGGCCAATCTTGGTCATAATTACCTAGCAGTTTCCCCAAAAGACACAGGTTCCACAATGCTTGTACTGGATCAAGCATTGATATCCTGGGTCCCTTCTTAATAATGGTTTATTGACCTTTCCTCCAGAAACTTGTCCAAACCTTTTTTAAACTCAGCTACACTAACAGCCTTTACTACATCCGCCAGTAACAAATTCCAGAGTTTGATTACACGTTGAGTGAAAAAATATTTTCTTTTATTAGTCTTAAATAGTTTACCCTGTAGCTTCATTGCATGCCCCCTAGTCTTTCTATATTCTGATAACATAAACAATCGATCTACGTTTACCAGTTCCACTCTGTTCATTAATTTATAGACTTCTATCATATCTCCCCTCAGCAGTCTCTTTTCCAGGTTAAAGAGCCCCAACCTTTTTAGCCTTTCTTCATAGGGGTATCCTTCCATCCCCTTTAACATTTTGGTGCCTCTTCTCTGAACCTTTTCTAATAACGCTATATCCTTTTTAAGATACAGCAACCAGAATTACTCACAATATTCAAGGTGCGGTCTCACCATGGAACGATATAGAGGCATTATAATATCTTTTGTTTTATTTTCCCATTCCTTTCCTTATGATACCTAGCATTCTATTTGCTCTCTTGGCCGCCACTGCACACTGGGCGGAGGGTTTTAACATGTTATCCACAATGACGCCTCAATCTTTTTCCTGGGTGGTGGTTCCTAATGTGGAACCTTGCATTGTGTAACCATAGTTTGGGTTGTTCTTCCCTAGGTGCATAATTTTGCACTTGTCCACATTAAATTTCATCTGCCATTTTGATGCCCAGTCTTCCAATTTATCAAGATCCTCTTGCAATTTTCCACAATCCTCTTGGGTTTTAACAACTTTAAATAGTTTTGTGTCATCTGCAAATTTGATAACCTCACTCGTTATTACACTTTCCAAGTCATTTATGAATATGTCAAAAAGCAGCGGACCCAGCACAGATCCCTGGGGTACACCACTATTCACCTTTCTCCATTGGGAAAATTGGCCATTTAGCCCTACCCTCTGCTTTCTATCTTTTAACCAGTTCTTGATCCACAGTAGTACACTGCCTCCTATCCCATGACTCTTTAGTTTTGCCAAAAGTCTCTGATGAGGGACTTTGTCAAAGGCTTTCTGAAAGTCTAGATACACTATATCAACTGACTCACATTTGTCCACATGTTTATTCACACCTTCAAAAAAACATAACAGATTAGTAAAACAAGATCTTCCTTGTCTAAAACCATGTTGGCTGTCTCCCATTAGGCCATGACTATCTACATGCTGAGTAATTTTATTCTTTATGATGGTTTCTACCATTTTTCCCGGTACTGATGTCAGGCTCACTGGTCTGTAGTTTCCCGGATCACCCCTGGAACCCTTTTTAAAAATTGGTGTTACATTGGCGATCCTCCAATCTTCAGGTATTAGAGATGATTTTAATGATAGTTCACAGATTACTAATAGCAGGTCTGCAATCTCATATTTCAGTTCTTTCAACACCCTTGGATGTATACGAAGATGAAATAAATGACTGCTTCTTGGAGCAGCTGGTTCATGAACCGACCAGAGGGGAAGCCATATTAGACCTAGTCCTTAGTGGAACACCAGATCTAGTGCAAGAGATAAGGGTGTTGGGGCCACATGGCAATAGTGATCATAGCATGATCGCCTTTGATTTAATTATTTTATTTATTTATTTATTTAACAGTATTTCTAAACCGCCTTATCATAATAATCAAGGTGGTATCACAGCAAACAATCTGGTAGTGTGAGTGTGTTATACATGCAGTGAGGGTGAAAATTTAGTTGAGTGCGTGTTGAATTGTGTGCTAGATTTGTTTGAGCTATGTACAATGTGGGCTATATACAGTGGTGCTAAAAACGTTTTATATACATACAGTGTTAGGCGGTAACATGTGCTGCTATACAGTCACTTAGGTTATGTGATGTGTCCATAGTGTTCTATGAACAGCATGGTTTTCAGCTGTTTTCTAAAGTCTTTGAGGTCTGTAGTTGCCCTCAAATCGTCCGGTAGTTTGTTCCATATTGTTGGAGCAGCCATGGAGAGTGCTCTGTCTGTTGTGTCCTTGCGTGTGTGTTTGTATTCACTTGGGGTGCTGACTCGGTTGTGTGTTTGTTTTCTTCTAGGACGTGTGCTGGTGTCTGGTTGTATGAGGGTGTGCAGGCTGTTGGCTGATGTGCACTGTTTTATCTTAAATAGGTTTATGATAGTTTTGTATCTGATGCGTGCACCGATTAGAAGCCAGTGTAAGTCCTTTAAGGTAGGTGTGATGTGCTCCTGTCTTGCAGTTCCGGATATGATTTGTGCTGCGGTGTTTTGTGCCAGTTGGAGTGGTTTGATGGCTTGTTTCGGTAGTCCAAGGTATATCGGATTGCAGAAGTCCTGTAGTGGGGTTATCAGTGCTTGACAGACGGTACGGAAGTGTTCTGGGGCGAGGAGTGGTTTCAGTCTCCTGATGATTCGCATTTTGTAGTAGGCTTTTTGGATTGTTTTGTCTATGTGTGGCTTGAGATTGAGTTTATTGTCTAGAGTAACCCCGAGGTATCTCACTTCTGACCTTATTGGTATGGTAGTGTTTTGTATCTGTATATTTGGTGGGCGTATGAAGCTTTGGTTCCGAGTGATGATTAAAGCTTCAGTCTTGTTGTAGTTTATTGCGAGGTTGTTGTTTTGACACCAACTGGTCATTTGGGTAAGGCAGTCTGTTATCTTAGAGAAGTCCGGGTTGTCGATTGATATCGGGGTGTATATCATGATGTCGTCCGCATAGATTGTGTATTGAATGTTGTTCTCTTTCATGATGTTGCATATTGGTTGGATGTAGATGTTAAATAGGAGTGCTGAGAGCGCAGATCCTTGAGGTACTCCTTGACGGACTTTTATGGGTCGGGAGGTGATGTGTCCCACCTTGACCTGTAGCTGTCTTTCGGTTAGGTATGAGTGGAACCATTTCAGTGTGATACCGTGTATACCAGTGTTCTTTAGTCTTTCCAGGAGCGTGTTGTGGTCCACTGTGTCGAAGGCTGAGGAGATGTCGATGAAGATCATTATGATTCCATTCCTGGTGTTGTCAATTATTCTTAGTATGCTGTCGAAGAGGTAGATCAGTAGCGTTTCGACACCATGGTTGGGACGAAATCCGTGTTGGTTGTCGAGTGTTTCGTGTTCGTCGATGTGATCCTGAAGTTGTAGTTGAACCGTCTTTTCGATGATTTTTGCGAGGAAGGATAGTGGAGGAGGGATAGTAAGGAAATCCACAGTACTACCTTTTAACTTTCGAAAGGGAGACTATGATAAAATGAGGAAAACAGTTAAGAAAAAACTAAAAGGAGCAGTTGCAAAGGTTAAAGACGTACATCAGGCTTGGCTGTTGTTGAAAAATACTATCTTGGAAACCCAGACCAGCTGTATTCCATGCTTTAAGAAAAGTGGAAGGAAGTCCAAAAAACTGCCAGCATGGTTTAAAGGTGAGGTCAGAGAGGCTGTTGTTGCCAAAAAAGCATCTTTCAGGAAATGGAAAAAAGAGCCAAACGACGAAACCTGGAAACAGCACAAGCAATGGCAAGTCAAATGCAAGGCATTGATAAGGCTGGCAAAGGGAGAATTTGAGAAGAAGCTTGCTGCGGAAGCAAAAATGCGAAGTAAAGACCTTTTCAAGTACATTCGTAGCAAAAAACCTGTGAGAGAGTCAGTTGGTCCATTAGATGATAAAGGGGTTAAAGGAGCACTAAGAGGCGACAAGGCGATAGCGGAGAGATTGAATGAATTCTTTGCTTCAGTCTTTACTGAGGAAGATGTAGGGATGTTACCCATGACTGAAGTGGTATTTAAAGGTGCGGAAGAATTGAAGGAAATATCGATACATCGGGAAGATGTATTACAACTATTAGATAAACTGAAGAGTAGCAAATCACCTGGGCCGGATGGTATACATCCAAGGGTGTTGAAAGAACTGAAATACGAGATTGCAGACCTGCTATTAGTAATCTGTGAACTATCATTAAAATCATCTCTAATACCTGAAGACTGGAGGATCACCAATGTAACACCAATTTTTAAAAAGGGTTCCAGGGGTGATCCGGGAGACTACAGACCGGTGAGCCTGACATCAGTACCGGGAAAAATGGTAGAAACCATCATAAAGAATAAAATTACTCAGCATGTAGATAGTCATGACCTAATGGGAGACAGCCAACATGGCTTTAGACAAGGAAGATCTTGTCTTACTAATCTGTTATGTTTCTTTGAAGGAGTGAATAATCAGGTGGACAAAGGTGAGTCGGTTGATATTGTGTATCTGGGCTTTCAGAAAGCCTTTGACAAGGTCCCTCATCAGAGACTTTTGGCAAAACTAAAGAGTCATGGGATAGGAGGCAGTGTACTATTGTAGATCAGGAACTGGTTAAAAGATAGAAAGCAGAGGGTAGGGCTAAATGGCCAATTTTCCCAATGGAGAAAGGTGAATAGTGGTGTACCCCAGGGATCTGTGCTGGGTCCGCTGCTTTTTGACATATTCATAAATGACCTGGAAAGTGGAATAACGAGTGAGGTTATCAAATTTGCAGATGACACAAAACTATTTAAAGTTGTTAAAACCCAAGAGGATTGTGGAAAATTGCAACAGGATCTTGATAAATTGGAAGACTGGGCATCAAAATGGCAGATGAAATTTAATGTGGACAAGTGCAAGGTTATGCACCTAGGGAAGAACAACCCAAACTATGGTTACACGGTGCAAGGTTCCACATTAGGAACCACCACCCAGGAAAAAGATTTAGGCGTCATTGTGGATACCATGTTAAAACCCTCGGCCCAGTGTGCAGCGGCGGCCAAGAGAGCAAATAGAATGCTAGGTATGATAAGGAAAGGAATGGAAAATAAAACAAAAGATATTATAATGCCTCTATATCGTTCCATGGTGAGACCACACCTTGAATATTGTGTGCAATTCTGGTCGCCGTATCTTAAAAAGGATATAGCGATTTTAGAAAAGGTTCAGAGAAGAGCCACCAAAATAGTAAAGGGGATGGAAGGATATTCCTATGAAGAAAGGCTAAAAAGGTTGCGGCTCTTTAACCTGGAAAAGAGACGGCTGAGGGGAGATATGATAGAAGTCTATAAATTAATGAACAGAGTGGAACGGGTAAACGTAGATCGATTGTTTACCTTATCAGAATATAGAAAGACTAGGGGACATGCAATGAAGCTACAGGGTAAACTATTTAAGACTAATAAAGAAAATATTTTTTCACTCAACGTGTAATCAAACTCTGGAATTTGTTACCGGAGGATGTAGTAAAGGCTGTTAGTGTAGCTGGGTTTAAAAAAGGTTTGGACAAGTTCCTGGAGGAAAGGTCCATAAACCATTATTAAGAAGGGACCCAGGATATCAATGCTTGAACCAATACAAGCATTGTGGAACCTGTGTCCCTTGGGGAAACTGCTAGGTACGTAGGACCTAGCTTGGCCACTGTTGGAAACAGAATACTGGGCTTGATGGACCTTGGTCTGACCCAGTATGGCATATCTTATGTTCTTATGTACCATCTGGCCCAGCTGATTTGCTACTTTTCATTTGATCTAATAGTTGTAATACATCTTCCCGATGTATCGGTATTTCCTTCAATTCTTCTGGACCTTTAAATACCACTTCAGTCATGGGTAACATCCCTACATCTTCCTCAGTAAAGACCGAAGCAAAGAATTCATTCAGTCTCTCCGCTATCGGCTTGTCGCCTCTTAGTGCCCCTTTAATCCCTCTATCATCTAATGGACCAACTGACTCTCTCACAGGTTTTTTGCTACGAATGTACTTGACAGTCTTTATTTCGTGTTTTTGCTTCTGCAGCAAGCTTCTTCTCAAATTCTCCCTTTGCCTGCCTTATCAATGCCTTGCATTTGACTTGCCAGTGCTTGTGCTGTTTCCAGGTTTCGTCGTTTGGCTCTTTTTTCCATTTCCTGAAAGATGCTTTTTGTTGTTGCTGCTGTTGCCCCTCACTGGGACTTACAGCAGCAGCAATGGCTTGAAACAGCCCCGCGGCACTTACCTGCAAACTTCGGTGCCATGGGACTGTCTGCTTCTGCCCCCAGCGATATCCAACTTTCTGTTTGCATAGAGGTGAAAGCTGCTTCCTCCCACATGCAAACAGGAAGTCGGCCATCGATGTGGGTGGAAGTGACAGCCCTGCAGCGCCAAATTTTGCAGTTAAGCGCCATGGGGCTGTTTCAATCCATTACTGCTGCTGTATCCTGAAGAGGATGTGTGGGTAGTTGGGGTGAGGGCGTAAGGGATAAGGTTCTCCTTGTGCCAGCCCTGGTCAGGATTTACTCTGTATTAAGCACTGAAAAGGGTCATTCTACTTCTCCTGGTGCTCTTATTGAATTGAGTTGATCCAGTCAAGCCCTGTAAAAGCCTTCACACCCTTTTCTGTCTGGTGTAAAGACCTATGCAATCAATACTTTTTGTTTTCTTATTTCTAATTACTTTTTGAATACTTTTCTATTTGCTCTTCCATGATGAAAGTATAGAGTATGTTGTGTAGATCAGTGAAACAAGCTCCTACTTTAATCCGTCTTGAATTGCATTTTTTAGATAGCAGAATGTAAAAAACTGTATAAGGGTGTGAAGACTTTTACAAGACACTGGGGCAAGCAGCAGCACATGTAAAGCTTCTGACCATTGCCACTCAGATATTCAATTGCAGGGCCATATCGGGTTTGTCCAGCTAGCGAATTAGCCATCCGGTCAGCGATGATATTCAGCCAATGGCCAGATAGCGACACTGGCTACAGTTAGGCTAGCTTTATTTTGGCCTAACTGTGGCTGGTTAAGGTTAATCAGTCATCAGCTGAATATTGCCACTGCCTAGTTAACTTTGGTTGCTGCCCTGGAACACCCTGACGTTAACCGCTCGGCATCTTTCTGAATGCAGTTTAGCTGGTTAGTAGGTCTGCCTCCCTTTATGTTTGTTTGCATGTTGTGGTGGAATGTTTTCTTCTTACCAAAAATGCTAGACCATAATGTTGTCCATCCGTTTCCAGCAATTGTGCTGCCATATTGCATTCTCATTTGGTTTGCGGCCTGCCATGTTGTGAGGGCTCGTGTGCATCAGTGATGCTGAGGGATAAGCTATCAATAGTTTAACTACTGGCAGGGTCTCCCAAAGTGGACAGGCCTCAGCTGAGGTGCCAGATCAAGACAAACCACCCATCTGAGCAGCAGCAGAATGGGACAGTGTTGGCGGCGGAGGATCACATTTCTGTGACAACGGCAACAACACTAAACTTAAACTGCATGGAGGAAAGGCCCGGCAATCTTCTTCCGTATCTTGCCATGAAAACCCAATGAACAGTCACAACAAAACAAATTGCACGATAGTGCTGGAAGATGAGACCCCCAGGTCGGAAGGCACTCAACTGGTTACTGGGGAGGAGCTGAAGACTTTTCAGAGTAAAGCCAGCATTTATAATGTGGTTGGATCAAAGCCCTTGGGATGCCTGACTGCTGATGTAGCTGTGCATGAAATGAGAGTCAGAAGCTGCAAAGATGTTTTACATATTGGGACATGGAACATACGAAGCATGAATCAAGGGAAGTTGGAGGTGATCAAGAATGAAATGGAATGTGTACAACCTGATCTGTTGGGTGTCAGCGAACTGAAATGGACTGGCATCGGGCACTTTGCATCAGATGATCACATGGTCTACTATGCTGGAAATGGAAGACAAAGAAGAAATGATGTCGCATTTATAATTAAGAAACTTGCAAGAACTGTAAAGAAATACAATGCAGTCAGTGAGTGCTTAATTTCTGTTTGTCTACAAGGAATGCCTAACACAACTGTAATTCTATATGCCACAACAACAGCTGCAGAAGAGGATGAAATTGATGAGTTCTATAAACAAGTACAAGCTGAAATTGACAGAACATACGAACAGGATATCCTGATAGTCATGGGTGACTGGAACGAAACGTTGGCAACAAAGAAGGTGGCAAAATGGTTGGAAAATATGGACGGCAACAAAAATGAAGCTGGAGAAAGACTGATAGAATTCTGCAAGACCAATGATCTATTCATCTCGAACATCTTCTTCCAGCAACACAAATGGTGACTGTACACATGGATTTCACCCAATGGATTGTGCAAAAATCAAATTGACTACATCTGTGGAAGTCAACGATGGAAAAGCTCTATAACATCAACAAAGACAAAAAAACCTGGAGCTGACTGTGGTACAGATCATCAACTACTAGTATTCAAACTCAAGCTAAAGTTGAAAAAGAGCAAACCACTCATGAATGCAGCAAAATATGACCTTGAGAATATACCACTGGAATTTAAAGACTGCCTGCAAAATCGATTTGCTGCTTTAGATACAAATGACAGAGCTCCAGAAGAGTTATGGAATGACATCAAGAAGGTTGTGTTGGAAGAAAGTGAGAAGTCTCTACAAAAGGTGAAAAAGCAAAAACGCCCAAAATGGATGACGGAAGAAACTGAAAATTGCCCAGAAATGCAGAGAAGCTAAAGCCAAAGGAGAAAGAGAGGCAATCACAGAACTCAACAGAGATTTCCAACGTGTAGCAAGGCAAGACAAGGAAAGGTACTACAATGACGCATGCAAGGAAATAGAAGCAGAAACTATTAGAGGAAGAACAAGATCAGCTTTCCTAAAGCTACGAGAGATAAAGAAAAAATTCCAGCCTTGAATTGGAATGTTACAAGATGCTCAAGGATCTGTGTTAAATGTTGCTGAGAAAATCAAGAAAAGGTGGAAAGAATATACAGAGTTTTTATATGATAAAGATTAAGTGGACCAACAGTCATTTCAACCTGTACCTTTATGATCTGGAACCATTGGTGATGAAAGAAGTTGTCGAAGCGGCATTGAAAGCCTTATCAAAGAACAAAGCACCAGGCATTGATGGCATTCCCATAGAAGTATTACAGCAATCTGATGCAGCTGTTACCATACTTACAAGGCTCTGCCAGGAAATTCAGAAGACAACATTATGGCCAACTGACTGGAAAAGATCTGTGTTTATACCAATACTAAGGAAAGTTGATCCAACTGACTATGGAAATTATCGCACAATCGCTCTGATCCCACATGCCAGCAAAATTCTACTGAAGATTTTTCAACAGACAACATCCATACCTGGAACAAGAAGTACCTGAAGTGCAAGCAGGGTTCAGGAAAGGGCGAGGAACGAGAGATATCGTTGAGGATGTGAATGGATCCTCAAAGACTAAAGAATACCAAAAGGATATCTATTTGTGCTTTATTGACTACAGCAAGTCTTTTGAATATGTAAACCATGAAAAACTCTGGGCCACATTAAGAAGCATGGGTATACCAGAATACCTGATCATTCTCTTGCACAAACTTTACATTGATCAAGAAGCAATAGTTTGAACGGAACAAGGAGAAACAGAATGGTTTAAAATCAGCAAAGGTGTATGACAAGGCTGCATACTTTCCCCCCTACCTGTTTAATGTATATGCAGAACAAATCATCAGAGAAGCAGGACTGTATAACGACAAGCTAGGCGTGAAGATTGCTGGAAGACTGATCAACAACTTTTGCTGTGCTGATACCACCACATTACTGGCTGAACGTGAAGACGATCTGAAACATTTGCTTCTCAAGATCAAGGAACATAGTCTTAAAATGGGCCTGCACCTTAATGTAAAGAAGACAAAGATTATGACAATTGGCAAAATCAATAAGTTCATCGTTGATGGAGAAGAAATTGAAATCGTGGACAACTTTAAACTACTTGGATCAACTAGCAATAAAGAAGCAACAAGCAGTCAAGAAATCCGACAACGCATTGCTCTTGGCAGAATGGCTATGAAGGACCTAGACAAGATTCTCAAGAGCAGAGATGTCTCTCTCCATACAAAGATTCGACTAGTTCAAGCCATGGTATTTTCAATAACATCATATGGATGCAAAAGTTGGACAGTGAAAAAGATAGACAGGAAGAAAATTGATACCTTTGAATTATGGTTCTGATGGCGAATTCTGTGTATACCATGGACTGCCTGAAGAATAAACTAGTCAGTACTAGAGGAGATCAAACCTAAGCTTTCTTTAGAAGCTTAGATGACAAGACTTCAACTTTCATACTTTGGACACATCATGCGAAGAGAGAGATTGTTAGAGAAAGACATCATGCTTGACAAGGTAGAAGGTCAACGCAAAAGAGGAAGGTCAGCAATGAGATGGACCGATACAGTAACAGCAGCTATGGGTGCCAGTCTGTCAACAATGAGTCACTTGACTGAAGACCGAAAAGAGTTTAAGACAACTATCCTGAAGGTCCCATGAGTCGACAGCGACTTGATGGCACTTATCAACAACAACATTGCATTCTTGTTCTTGTAAAACAGTACATAGCTGAGTGAGCGAAGACCAAGGTTCTGTTGAGTTTGTCCACCTTCTGAGTGCTTAACCTCTCTCACTCTATAGCCTAATCCAAGCAGAGGCAAAACCCCTGCTGTGTATCTGTAGCGGGGGGGTTTTTCAGTGTCAAAAATCCTTTGCAGCCCAAATTTGACAGTCTTCTGGCCACACTGGATGTACTAGCTGGTCTGTCTCTACTGTCATGTACTGCAAATGAGATTGTTGACCAGAGTGGAAGCCAGCTGTGAATTAACACTTTAGCAATAAATTCTGTGATGCTCTATGTGTGTCCCTGCTGAAAGTCCTGCGATGTCACATATGTCTGTATATTTCATGGAATGGGCTACCTTCCATGTGTCCCAGTAGCCCACTTTTTCCTGTAGATCATTTTTGGTAGCCTATCTTTCTCTGTAGAAACTTGTCCGTCTGTCCCTGTAATTCTGTTCTTACATTCTGGTAATACTCCCTGAAGTTGTCTGTCTCTGCAGAGCATCTTATGTTTGGTGTCTGTCTGTCTAGAGCATCCTATGACACTGTCTGTTTGTCCCTGTAGAACATCCTAAAACAGACAGCACCAGGATCCCGAGATGAAGACACAGCCACCAGAGCATTCAATGAACTGAAAAAGGTAAATACAGGAAGTCTGGAAAGCAGCCATGCGTGCATGGAGCCCGGACACGGAGCCACGTGTACATGGAGCCTGGACACTCAGTAACACATCTGCTCTTTCTTCTGCCAGCTCGTAAAGGAGTGCAACTCCAGCGTCCAGTCCATGAAGAGAACGGAGGAGCTTATCCACCTCAATAAGAAGATTCACTTTGAAAGTAAGGTGAGCACCGCAGATGGGTTGCTACAGTTCCCATGCAGGAGCTAAACTAGCGCTTTCCCTTTATTTTCAAAGAGAAACCACACAGCGGCTTTTCCTTTGAAAACGAATGGAAAGTGTGCCTGTTGGCCCTTCCCCCGCACCCTGCATACCTTACATCTAATCTTGTGTGCAATTGACTGAGAACATACTTTTGACAATGTCACACATGTACGCTGTTATTCTTCTCCGACCCAGCATGCTTCCAGGAACAGCCCTGTGGCTGGACATACACAAACGGTGAACCCTGCATGTTCTTTTAGCTGGCTTGAGGGATCAGTTTTCAGATAGGAGTAAATCACTAGCTACCTGGTTAAATGACTCTTAAAGACATTTTCTCATTTGTAAGTAGCTGCTCTAGTTTCCTACCCTTTCTCCTGAGGAAAGCACCTTGAAGTGTAAAGATCTTTCGACCTTTGTTTCTTTAGGAAAAATTTTCAGTCATCATATCACATAAAAATCTTCTAGCAGAATTACCTCCCGTTTCATAAAAGTCTTGTGTAACTTATTTATTACTCCTTTCAGGTATAGGAGAAATTCTCTCCTGTCCCTGGAGGGTTTACAAAGGTGGGTTAAGTGACTTGCCTAAGACCACAAAGAGTGCCAGTGGGGTTTGACCTCTAGTCTTTCCGGTCCCTAGGCTACTCCTCCACTCAAGTTACAAAATCATTTCCACAGCTACAACGGTGCTTGACCTGGACAGCTTTGTTTTAGCTACTACTATTACTACGTATCATTTGTAAAGTACTACAAGCACTGTATAGACACATGTAGAGACAGTCCCTGCTCATCAGAGCTTACAATCTAGTCAAACTGGGGACAAGGATATAACTAGGAGAATGGTTAAGGAAACATAGGAGGTGAACAGGGGACTAAGGGGACGCAGAAAACCAGTGCTAGACACACGCTGAATTGACTTTTTAAGAGTTTAGTAGTACCCCGACAACGCACAACCTTTAACCCGGGATGCAGCAAAGACAGGGTATGCAAATGAAGGACGCGGTAACTGTGAGCATGCAAATGAACCACCCATTAAATTAGGCACAAAATGGGAGCCTTAAACTGGGAGAGCAGCCAAACACATGCACACAAGACATCGGTGCTAGTTTGGCCTGCTCTCCCACAGAAACGGGCACCGCATGGCTAATCTGCATATTGGCTCCCAACAGTATTTTGATGGCACTGGGGGGGGGGGCTTTTCCCGATGCTGCGATCATCCCCGATGCCATCCAAATACTGTCGGGGACCGGTGCTCTGACAGAAAGTGACTACCTCGTGATCTAGTGGCCCCTGAAAACCCCTGCCCCAAATTAAAATAAAATAACCTGGCGGTCTAGCGGCCTCTGAAACCCCCCCTCCCCAGTTACCTTTAAAATAAGCTGGTGTGCTGCCTATGTGCTCCTGCCTATTTTAAGGCACCCGGTGGGGAGTGGTAGATTTAGGGGCTACTAGACCACCAGATTATTTTATTTTAATTTGGGGTGGGGGTTCAAAGACCTCTAGACCACCAGGTTATTTTGTTTTAGTGGGGCTTTGGTATTTTAGGGGCCATTTTGACCACCAGGTTATTTGGCTATACTTAGATGCCGCCTTTTTCTCTGGGAAGAAGCAGGAAATCAGTCCTCACATATGGGTGATATCAGTACCAACAGAGTCCACGCAGAAGCATCTCCCCAGCTGTCAAAGAAAGCCTTTGGGAGATTTACCACACATGCGTGGTCCACTTCCCACCCAAGGGTTCTATCTTGCCTCAGTCTCCTTTTTTTGGTCTTTACTGAGGAAGATGTAGGGATGTTACCCATGACTGAAGTGGTATTTAAAGATGCGGAAGAATTGAAGGAAATATCGATACCTCGGGAAGATGTATTACAACTATTAGATAAACTGAAGAGTAGCAAATCACCTGGGCCGGATGATATACATCCAAGGGTGTTGAAAGAACTGAAATATGAGATTACAGACCTGCTATTAGTAATCTGTGAACTATCATTAAAATCATCTGTAATACCTGAAGATTGGAGGATGGCGAACGTAACACCAGATTTTAAAAAGGGTTCCAGGGGTGATCCGTAAAACTACAGACCGGTGAGCCTGACGTCAGTACTGGGAAAAATGGTAGAAACCATCATAAAAAACAAAATTGCTGAACATGTAGATAGTCATGGCTTAATGGGAGACAGCCAAAATGGCTTTAGGCAAGGAAGATCTTGTCTTACTAATCTGTTATGTTTTTTTGAAGGTGTGAATAAACAGGTGGACAAAGGTGAGTCGGTTGATATAGTGTATCTGGACTTTCAGAAAGCCTTTGACAAGGTCCCTCATCAGAGACTTTTGGCAAAACTAAAGAGTCATGGAATAAGAGGCAGTGTACTATTGTGGATCAGGAACTGGTTAAAAGATGGAAAGCAGAGGGTAGGGCTAAATGGCCAATATTCCCAATGGAGAAAGGTGAATAGTGGTGTATCCCAGGGATCTGTGCTGGGTCTGCTGCTTTTTGACATATTCATAAATGACCTGGAAAAGGGAATAACGAGTGAGGTTATCAAATTTGCAGATGACAAAAAAACTATTTAAAGTTGTTAAAACCCAAGAGGATTGTGGAAAATTGCAAGAGGATCTTGATAAATTGGAAGACTGGGCATCAAAATGGCAGGTGAAATTTAATGTGGACAAGTGCAAAGTTATGCACCTAGGGAAGAAAAACCCAAACTATGCTTACACAATGCAAGGTTCCACATTAGGAACCACCACCCAGGAAAAAGATGTAGGCGTCATTGTGGATAACATGTTTAAAACCCTTGGCCCAGTGTGCAGCGGCGGCCAAGAGAGTAAATAGAATGCTAGGTATCATAAGAAAAGGAATGGAAAATAAAACAAAGGATATTATAATGCCTCTATATCGTTCCATGGTGAGACCGCACCTTGAATATTGTGTGAAATTCTGGTCGCCGTATCTTAAAAAGGATATAGCATTATTAGAAAAGGTTCATAGAAGAGCCACCAAAATGGTAAAGGGGATGGAAGGATACCCCTATGAAGAAAGGCTAAAAAGGTTTGGGCTCTTTAATCTGGAAAAGAGATGGCTGAGGGGAGGTATGCTAGTCTATAAATTAATGAACGGAGTGGAATGGGTAAACCTAGATCGATTGTTTATGTTATCAGAATATAAAAAGACTAAGGGACATGCAATGAAGCTGCAGGGTAAACTATTTAAGACTAATAATAAAAGAAAATATTTTTTCACTCAACGTGTAATCAAACTCTGGAATTTGTTACCGGAGGATGTAGTAAAAGCTGTTAGTGTAGCTGGGTTTAAAAAAGGTTTGGACACGTTCTTGGAGGAAATGTCCATAAACCATTATTAAGAAGGGAACCAGGATATCAATGCTTGACCCAATACAAGCATTGTGGAACCTGTGTCTTTTGGGGAAACTGCTAGGTACGTATGACCTAGATTGACCACTGTTGGAAAGAGGATAATGGGCTTAATGGACCTTGGTCTGACCCAGTATGGCATATCTTATGTTCTTATGTTATGTTCTTATGAACCCTTCAGTTGTTGTCCTTTTTCCCTGGAAAAAGTCAGATTTTTTTTTTTTTTTAATAGTTAAATTTTTGTCTGGTTTGCTTACCAGTTCCTTCCCGCCCTCGAGCCAGCTCGCCTCAGCTTCGCTCCTCGGGTTCGTCTATCCATTTTTCATTTTTTTCATCGAGGTCCGTATCGACCAGCGTTCGTGCCCTTATTCAGCCGAAGGCCTCCGACCCCTGCCCAGAGGCAGGAACCCCCTTTTTCCGATGGCCTCAAGTAGCTTCAAATAGTGTGGCAAAGTTATGTCACTTACTGATCCACACGACTGCTGCCTCTGATTGCCCGGAGCACAACTCTGACTGCGAACTCTGCAGAACTTTAGAGGAAAGGCGGGATAGAGGTGATATAATTGAGATGTTTAAATACCTCCATGGTATAAATGCACAGGAGCAGAGCCTGTTTCGATTGAAAGCAAGTTCTGCTACGAGGGGACATGGGATGAGGGTGAAGGGAGAGAGATTCAGGAGTAATATGCGGAAATATTTCTTTATGGAAAGAGTGGTGGATCCATGGAATAGTCTCCCAGTGGAGGTGGTAGAAATGAGGACAGTATCTGAATTCATGAAAGCATGGGACATACACAGAGGATCTCTAAAGGGAAAAAGGGAACTGTTGTAGTGGTTGATATGGAAGGGCAGACTAGATAAGCCATGTGACCTTTTTCTGCCATCATGTTTCTATGTTTCTAATGACCCCAAAGGCCTTACCATCAGCAGCAGGAAACATTTTTTCATAAGTCTGACTGCGCCCCGGAGTCTCCGATAACACCACGCTCCAGGGCCTCCTCTGATACCTTGGTGCCCACGAAGCCAGGGCCTCCTCGGAGTCCTGCAGCTGTGGTTCCTCTGAGCGAATGTCCCCAGAGGTGGTGCATAAGAAGAAGGTGAAATCCCATCCCAGGTTCTGCAGCTCCAGGTGTGAGTCCAAGGAGTCGGGGCAGGAGCAGCCCTCCAAGTTGCCCCACAAGGAGTCATCGGTTCCCACTGACCGACCTCGGGCTCCCGAGGCCATTCTAATCGAGGTCTCCCCCTCAACGGTACTGATGCTAGGCCCGAAACCCTCAGTGCCCACTTCGAAGGCTGAGGAGCCAACTGGCATGGAGACCAGAATGGCAGCCCTAGAGAGCAGTATATCTGCCCTAGTGGCCATGCAGCGGGCGTTTATGTCTGGCTCGTCCGGTTCATCTGTCGTGATGATGGATCCCTCAACATCGAGGGCTTCTCTGGACGTTGAGCCGTCCTCGAGCGCCATCAGCCTTGAGAGAGCCCCTGGCCCCAGTCGAGGTCCCGGTCCTGGTCCTGTTTGTTTATGTTTATGTTTATTACATTTGATATACTGCTCAGGCCAAAGCATCAGAGCGATTTACAATATTACATAAATGATACTGAAAAACGGAAAAGAATGCCATTAATAAGATAGGACAGAATAAGAGATACAGTGATAGTCAAGGAAATAGAAGAGATAAGAGGAAAGGCTCATTATAACATCCAGAGAGGCAGAATATCGTACCACTACAGCTCAGTCCTTCCAAACAAACTTGACCATATTCTTTTCTCATCACAATTCAAGCCAGGCAGGATTACGCTGCAGAAATGGCTGCTTGTAAACCGCTGCTGCCTGGATGTACTTGACAGAGGCAGGTGATGAGGCAGAGCTCTCACTCACAGCCTCCGACGCTGGCTTCATCCCTCCATCCTGTTCTTTGGGACACCAGTCCATCCCGGCGAGCACCCATAGCTCGGACTGATGATCCTCTGTGCGTCCTGCACCATGGAGTGTGGTCCTCGACTGAGGTGATCATGCAGCATCAAACTCATACTTCGACTTCGAATCTGAATGGAAGACCGAGGACAAAGAGTCCCCGGTCATGAGGCACCTCAGACCCATCTCCCCTGGTGACCCAATGCCGCTCCCCATCTGAGGACATTGAGTTCCTTGATTTTTGTGAGGGATATGGCCAAGGCTCTCATGACAAAGACCGAGGTTGAGGAGGACCTGCGAACCATGGAATTGGAGATGGAGATACTCTATATGAGGCACCCCAAAGGAAACCCTTATGATCCAGTGCCCCGGATCCTTGACTGCCTCCTCCTCTGTGTTAGTGATTGTAGATCGGTTTTCTAAGTGGCCTGAAGCCTTTCCCACTACCAAGGAGGATGCTAGAATGGTGGCCAAAATTTTATGTAAAGAAGTCATCCCTCGGTTTGGGTGTCCCCTGTCAATAGATTCTGATCAAGGCCCAGCGTTCATCTCTAAAGTGTTACAGCATATTACTCAAATGTTTGCTATTGACTGGAAATTCCATTGAGTTTTATTCCCCTGGATTCCAGCCAGCCGGAGCAGCATACCGCAGATGAGGGTTCAGGACTTCCCTGGCCTGGAGTGACCAACAAGGAACAGACCCATTACACTCTGGATGTGGGAAACACCAGTGTCTGTACCAATTGTCAGCAGTGCCACGTACCGGGTACGCCGGAGCTCTGGGTTCCAAAAGGCCCAGCTCCCCCACAACTCAATGGTTGTGGAGTTGGCCATGCGCTGGCTTTAAGAGTCAAAAGACACACTCATCTGCACCACCTGGCAGCGAGGCCTGAACCCTTGATGCCCTTGGCCAGAAGGCTTTTTAGGGCTTGATGCTAGCATGCCAAATCCATTCATACCAGCTCTACATCGGCATGTACCTGAAGGAACTGTTGAGGGAGCTCGGAGGATTCTCTGCAGGCCTTTATGGAGAACCCCTACAGAGGTTCAAGACCCTAACCTCCAGGGTAAAGAAATGTTCAAAGTTCCTGTCCTGAGCAGCCTATGGTGGCTTAGAGTCATCAGCTAGGGTGGCTGCTGCAGGCATTGGGGCACAACGCCAGGCATGGCTGCAGTCCTTCAACCTGGAACAATGGGTACAGGACAAACTAACCAATGTCCCCTTCACAGGTGAAAACCTGTTTGGGAAGCCCATGGTGGACAAAGCAGCGGAGATAGAGACCGAGTATGTGATGAGAACCAGGCTCTCGAAAAAGACCTCGGTACAACCCTGAAAGAAACCCCCAGGGGAAAAGCCCTTCTTTCTGAGGAAGAAGGGGGGCTTCAGTTCTACTCCGCACTTCCAGGCCGCCTTGGGCTGGGCAGGCCCAGCAACAAAAAGGCCAGAGACATGGTCTCAGAAAGCATAAAGGCCCAAAGCCCCAGGCACCAGCTCAGACGCAGCCTAGGGGAGGCTTTTGACTGCCTGGGCATGACCCCCACACCCCAAGAGGGTCCGTTGCTACCCACAGGGGGTGCCTAGCCCTGTTTGTCCACAGGTGGACAGCCATCACCACCGATGCCTGGGTGTTTCAAGTGGTCAAGGAGGGTTACCTCCTGCACCTATATCAGACACCACCCTTGTTCTTCCCAGGAGAGCCCACCAGGCCTCTCCTTCACCAGATCCTGCTCCTCACTGAGCTAGCAGGACTACTCCAGGACAAAGCAGTGGAGCCAGTCCCAAAACACCTCTGGGGTACTCCAGGTACCTCCTCATCCCCAAAAGGACTGTGGATTTCAGGCCCATCTTGGACCTGCGAGAGCTAAGAACATAAGAACATAAGATGTCATATTTGATCATACCAAGGTCCATCATGCCCAGTATCCTGTTTCCAACAGTGGCCAATCCTGGGTCACAAGTACCTAGCAGTTTCCCCAAACGACACAGGTTCCAGAATGCTTGGACTCTCCACTCTCCACTCACTCCTAGAGCCAACAGACTTGCACACTGTGCTACAAACCACAGTCATACCCCCACATCGATTATTGCAATGCTGTCTATCAAGGCCTACCCAGATCCATCCTCCTACCCCTTCAAACAGCTCTTCACTTAACAGCAAGGACCCTACTAGCAGCAGCAAAACATGACCACATCACAACAATACTAAAGCAGCTCTGCTGGTTCCCACTACAGAGCCGAATAAAATTCCAAACTTTCATGCTAACCCACAAAGCAATCCACTCCGACCCTCCTACACATCTCTGCTCAATACTTCAGACCTCCCAGCCACATAGGTCTAGATGGATTTCAACGATGAACACCCTCACCATCCCACACACCAGAACCGAATCCAACCAGCAAGCATGTAAATGAGCCTTCCAATTGTACTAATCTGTTATGTTTTTTTGAAGGTGTGAATAAACAGATAGACAAGGGTGAGTCAGTTGATTATAGTGTATCTGGACTTTCAGAAAACCTTTGACAAGGTTCCTCATCAGAGACTTTTGGCAAAACTAAAAAGTCATGGGATAGGAGGCAGTGTACTATTGTGGATCAGGAACTGGTTAAAAGATAGAAAGCAGAGGGTAGGGCTAAATAGCCAGCTTTCCCAATGGAGAAAGGTGAAAGCAATAGAATACTAGGTATCATAAGGAAGGGAATAGAGAATAAAACAAAGGATATTATAATGCTTATGCATCGTTCCATGGTGCGACCGCACCTTGAATATTGTGTGCTATTCTGGTCTCAGTATCTTAAAAAGGATATAGCATTATTAGAAAAGGTACAGAGAAGAGCCACCAAAATGGTAAAAGGGAAGGAAAGATACACCTATGAAGAGAGGCTAAAAATAACGAGTGAGGTAATCAAATTTGCAGATGATACTGAAGAATTTTGTATCATCTGCAAATTTGATTACCTCACTCATTATTCCCATTTCCAGGTCATTTGTGAATATGTTAAAAAGCAGCAGACCCAGCACAAATCTCTGAGGTACTCCATTATTCACCTTTCACAGTGTGCAAGTCTGTTGGCTCTAGGAGTGAGTGGAGACGTTGAAGTGTCTTTGTTTTGTAATATATTCTTTGGGCAGTTTTGCTGTTGTGGGCCTTAAAAGTGAGTTACTGATCAAGAGTAACTCCCAGGTAGCTGACTTAGAAATTAAAGTCATCAAAATCTATGTTGTTCAGTGTTATTGTGGGAGGGGGAGTGAAGTTGGTGTCTTTCATTATATAGAGTGCCTCCATTTTGTTGCAGTTGATGAGAAGGTCGTTTTTTAGCCAGTTGGTTACCTTGGTGAAACATTCTTAGTGGACAGATAATAAGGGTTGGTTTGTGTCTATTGGGCTGTAGATCATGATATCATCAGCGTAGATGTGCACGTTGAGGTTGTGTGATCTTATTATTGTAAAGAGCGGTTGAATTTAAAGGTTGAAAAGAAGTGCAGAGAGGGTGGATACTTGGGGGACTCTTTGAGTCTGTTTGTATGGAAAAGAGATGTTATGTCCGATCTTTATTTTGAGATATCTATATGTGAGGTATGAGGAGAACCATTTGAGCACTGCACCACTAATTACGTTAGTGTGGAGATGTTGCAGGAGGATGTGGTGGTTTACAGTGTCAAAGGCTGATGATATGTCTAAGAAGATTAACAGGAAGCCTTGGTTGCGAAAATAATCAGCAAAAGAGACATAGTACAAAGAAAAACAAAACCTCAAAGTATTAATAGCAGTAGCCATCACCATTCAAATCTAAGCAACAAATAATTACCATACCTCCCACTCAGTGTAGATGACCTGGAGTACTACAGTTCCAGTGACCAACAATTAGTGGAACAACTCAGTGTAGTGAAAAGCTTCTCAGATGACATCAAGATGACTTTTGGCTTTGACAAATGTGCCAAGGCAACCTTTCTTAGAGGATTGTGCCATCATCAAGGAACTTGAACAGGAAGGCGTATATAAATGCCTAGGAGTAGACGAAGGAACAAAAATCTAACAAATCTTAATGAGAGAAAAGATCAGTAAAGATTATTACAAGAGATTAAAATTGTTATTGAGAAGTGCTTTAACATCCTACAATAAGATACAAGCCATTAATTAGCTGGCAACTCCTGCACTTTCATATAGCTTTGGGATTGTAGACTGCCCTCATAAGGATCTTGAGAAACTGGATGCATGAACAAGAAAATCCTCCACGTCCATAAGATAATTTATAAGAACCAGTTTATGGCAAGACTGTACATCCCTAGCGCTGAAGGAGGACTGGGCCTTAGAAATTGATTATACATATAGAGCTACTGATTATATATATATTGCCACTGAATATCCCCGATCTTCTCCCTATACACCTTGAGCCTAAACGCTTAGTATCAGGGCGTGTTGTGGGTGTTCCGGGGTGTGTCGTGGGCAGTGACAGAGGCTAACTGGGTAGCAGGTAAAAGATACAGTAGGCGCAGCAAAAACGAGTCTATCTTGCAATATCGCTGCTACCCACTTAGCCTCTGCGGCTTCCAGGCATGTGCTGCAAATCCAGATATTCAATGCTGGGGCTGCATATGACCTCGGCATTGACTAGCCGGGGTTAGAGGATGGCGGTGACAACTAGTCACTGTACTCGCACCTAGCCGGCATAATTACGTTTTGGGCCCTTTGTAAATAGTATAACCTTGCTGTACCAGTAAAGCACTGGGATTGTGACCGTAAGAGAATAATGGAGGATGAAGAGGTTATGATAACTTCGGACATTCCCATTCTGACGGATAAGAAACTGGATGCAAGGAAACCTGACATGGTGGTAAAGGAGAAAAACACCAGAACAGCCTAGAGGTGTCCGTTCCAAGCGATTATTCTGTGAATCGTGTGGAGGGGGAGAAGATCCAAGAAATGCAGTCAAAGACCAAGAAAATGTGGCAGAAAGATACAGTAATATTTCCCATCATATAGGGAGCCACAGGCCTAATTAAGAAGAATTTCCAGTCACACCTTGATAAATTGCCTATACAAGTTACATCTTACGAACTCCAGCAGGAGGCGATCTTTGGCACAATGTAAGACTACAGTGAGTGTTATCAGTAAATTAGAGAGACTGAGATCCTACTCCACATACCCTGGCTTAGGAGTGAGGTTCATGACCCTCATGGTATGCCTGAATTTAAATAACCACCAAAATACCGGCAAATCTCGATGATAATTCCAACTATACACTCAAACAAAGCCACCAAAAAAGCAATATTCACTTTTTCTATCTTTGTTTTCAATTTTGATGAAAAGAACTGTGAGATCACATATTCCTTCCAATTAAAAAATAGGGGAAAAGACCTCAGAGATGTCCCTTCAACTGTCTGAATGCCAATTTAGTGAGGCTTAGGACACTCGGCCTCATAGGTCAGAAAAAGCCTTATATCAATCCACAACGTTGTTGGTTTGGACTCTTCTCAATAATTCTAAGAGTCATTGACTCATCTGAGAGCGTCTTGTTGAACAGATTCAAAGAAATCTTATCTACTGCCTTGGTGTATACTAAACATCTGCAGGGGTATTTAAAGAAGAAGAAAGCACCAAGGACCAGGGCGCTAGGTCTTAAATCCAATAGTGCTTTCCTACGTTTTTGGTAGTCTTGAAATGTCTGGAAAATCTGAATAGCTTGACCACAAACTTCTCATTTTTCTTACGAAAATACAAATGCATAATAAGATTTTTATCCAACTCAGACATAAAAGTAACAATAACAGTCGCGTGAGTAGGAATATCATCTGCAGATGACTCTAAGAAGCAGAGACAGCCAAGCTATCAACAGGTGAGACGTGCTTCCCCTTTCCCTCTAGGAATATAATATATAATAGCCAACTCTGTACTGTCGCCCTCTGAACACAGTAACATCTCCTTGAGGTACTTGTGGAAAAGAATCATAGGAGAGAGGTAATGTGTACGAGGAAAGTTTTTAGCGCAGGATGTAATTTCAATTGACTCTAATTGATGATGTCACTGAAGACGAAAACGCAGATTGCAAATCTGAAGCTTGAGTCTCTAAGTTATCAGCACTTGCTTCATTTTTAAGAAAAAGCTTTGCCACTACATTCTTAGAAAAGCCAGGAACAGTCTGCAGGGAAGATCGAATAGAAATTTCAGTATGAGTTACAACCTCCCAAATATCCCACAAAGAGATATTCTTAGGAGCAACAGGTCTTTCCAGATCAGTAGAAGAAAATTCAGTAGGGGTTGGTAAAAAAAGACTTTCCTGGATAACACTGCCAGACTCTGCAGAAGACGGTTCCAGAGGAATGGGCAGCCTTCCTCTCCCACTGTAAATCAGGGGAGGTACCAGCTACCAACTGCTCTACAAACTGGTTGGGTAAGGTATCTGACCCAAATTAGGTTAGTTGGGGCTGGTGAAGTTGTACTCGCAGATAATGATGACATTCCAGCGTTTACAGTCTGCTCTTCCAGGTCAGACATTCCCATGGGCCTCACATGAACATCCATGGGACCAACAACTTTGGCAGACTTTAAAACTCTGAGACTGTACGCCTCCCCTCTTCCTCTTCCTCATACCAGAGGAAGAGTTCCACAGCTCTAGCACCTCACTGGCTCTGAAGGGGCTCAAAAGAGGCAGCACATTCTTCTTCGGGCATGTGCCCGTGCCCCGTGGTGGGGCACTGGATACTGTAGGCCCCCAGCTGATGACAGCAGGCAGGGCTGATGTGCTGCATGGGTCTGGAGATCACAGGTAATGCAGGCAAGAGGAAATCTCACAGGAACTCACTGTTCTCGGGAGGGACATTTCTGAGGTCTTTCCCCCCATTTTTTATTTGGAAAGAATATGTGATCTTACAGTTCTTTTTACCAAAACTGAAAAAAAAGTTGAAAAAGTGAATATTGCTTTTTTGGTGTTTTGTTTGAATGCACAAATCTAACACATTTGTAGAAATTGCCCCCTAAGTAAAACCCACAAAGTGGAGGGTATTTTAGCAAAGAAAGACATCTATAGCTGGGCAATTCTAGAGTCAAGAGGGGCTAAATGCTCAATCTAGTTGGCCAGCCCCTTTTCACTCTCTATAGCACTAAGATAAGTTTTTAATTGGGAAACATAAAAAAAACCATATCATTAGTAACATTTATGATGAATTTACAAGTACGGCAAAGAAGCATAGTCCTGACACGAGAAAAAACCTCCTGGTACATCAAAAGAAAAACTCTCCTCCTTTATTGCAGCATTTTTGAGAGATCTGGACAAACCCTGATCGTCGAGCCCCGAAATAAAATATACATTTTCCAAAAGTAGAAATGCATGACATGTTCAAGCAACGTGTGCCTCCTGTTTGAGCTCCTCTAGAAAGCAAGAGAGGTCCAAACTGTCCTCAGACAGAGTCCCAGAATTAGATGTTTCTGAAATGTTAGATGCAGTCATTTCCTTGGCTGGTAGAAACACCCAAAAACCAAAAAACATACCTTGCTTACAGGGGTATAGCAGAAACTGGAATTTTTGAATAAGGAGGCACCATTGGGCGCGAGACTACAGGCCCAGCCAGCCAGCCTTCCAGGCCCTGAGGAGCTCCCCAATCGGGGTCAAGCCACCCGCCTGCTTCCAGCCACCCAATCGGGGCGTCCCGAGCCCAGAAAAAGGAGGTGCCATCGGGCACACCCACGCCTGGTGGGCCATGCCAAAGGGCCCTTTGGCATGGCCCTTAAGCGAGGACCGTTAGAGAGGAATCAAAGCAGAAGAGGGACCCACACACTGAGCCGCCCAACCCTCTGGCTCCAACCAATGCAAAAAGAACAAGGAAAAAGTAATAGAGAAGAAAAGCTGCAACAAGTATCTAGTATTCATAGCTTGCTGTAGATAACAAATGCTGCATAGCCTGCAGATTCCACTCCTACCTCTTTGCTACCTCACTAATACCTCATTGCTGTAAAGATAACACATGCTGCATAGCCTATTGACTCCATTACTACCTCACTGCCTGTAAAATAACCTACTACATAGCGCATAGACTCTATTACTAGTTTAGAGCTATATGAGAGGAGGAGAGACCGAACAAAGAGAGCAAGCAAGTTTAGAGCTACAAGAGAAGGGTCAAACACATACCACTACTGGGCCACAACTCAAGCCGATCCCAGGTCAGGAAATTACAAAATGCACACAACTCCTCACTACCTCATTGCCTACCTTACACTCCTCCACACTTTCGCACCCTGCACACAGGGCATAGGACCCAACGAGCAAATCCCCTTGCTCCACCTACATACCACCCAACCTATACGGACACCAGACTCATCCATCTCTAAAGAACAGCAGCATCCTAAGCCTGCAGTTCACAAACAGCACAATGCCACACGTTTTACAACCACTCATCTCACAAATAATGCACACACCAACTCAATCATAACGGCCAACATTAGGTGTGCTTCATTAAACGCCAGATCAATCAGGAACAAACCAAATACTATCCTCGACAAAAAACTGGATATAATCTGCATCACTGAGACCTGGCTAGATGACTCAGACCAGGTCATATTAAACCAAGTAACCCCAACAGGCTACTCAGCATTCAACTGCATCAGAGCACAAAAGAGAGGAGGAGGTGTGCTAATACTGGCCAGAAAGGAATACAGATTTAAAACAATCGCTACCACTAATACAATCGAATCCAACCCAATCACTATAGCTAACAAGTACCTAAGCATCTCCCTCACCTACAGGCCTCCTGGAACCACAACAGAACATCTCTCCATGGTACTTGAAGCAATATGTGCACACAGTACAAAACACAAACCCCTCATTGTACTTGGAGACTACAACCTGATCTCCGCATCTACCAAGGAATCCGCAGCATTCCTAAAAGCCATAGAGTCACTAAAATATTGCCAGACAATCAACGCCCCAACGCACCAGTACAGTACAACTCCGGATAGGTCTTTATTCCAATGCACTTGGTGGAACAGGGTAAGGCCACAACACCAACAATCACACCAGTCCCTTGGTCAGATCATCATGTGATTAACTTCACCTTGACCCTGAATAACCCCACCCAAAACATAGAAGATGAGAACATAGCCAGGCGTTTTAGAGCATTCAACAAAGAATCATTCATAAACAAAATCATTCCACAACTCCATCAGGAATACGACACCCTTGACCTAAACATAGAGAAATAGAACGCCATAATATCTAATGCAGCATCAGCCCCTACGAGTACAGAACCACAAGCACGCAGGAGATCCAACGCCTCCTGGTACTCAAGTGATATCAGAGATGCAAAGTGCACTCTCAGAAGACTGGAGAGAAAATGGAGGCGGAACAAGTCGCATATCTCCCTGACTCAATACAGAACCAAGCAACTGGAATATAACAACTTGATAAATGAGCATAAACAGCAACACCATACCAACCTAATCATGAAATCTGTCAACAGACCGAGAGAATTCTTTAGCATTGTCCAAAAGCTCACTAAGGACACCATGCAGCACTGTACCCATCATCTTGACCCACAGGAATTTGCGGACTACATGAAATCAAAAAACACCATCCAGACATGGCCCATCACACCACAGACAGATGACCTTGAGATAAAAGAGCAGCATCAAACCTGGGAGGACTTTAGCATACCATCAGCACATCAAGTAGAAGACATAATAAATGGACTCAACACAACAACCTCGCAGTCAGACCCATGCCCAGTGTCTTGCAAGAAGTCAGCTCTCTCGTCACATTCACAAAATCGTCAAAGATTCACTCCAACAAGGATACATGCCACAGTCCCTGAAGCACGCCATGATATGACCGATACATAAAAGCAACAACCTAAGCCCCTCTGAACCAAAATCATACCGTCCCATCTCTAGCCTACCATTCCTTGCGAAAATCGTTGAAAAGACAGTGCAAAGACAACTTCAGGACCATATTGACATGAATGCCCCACAGGAGATTGTCAAAGAGGGAAGTGAGTAGTGTTTCCACACTGTATTGGGGTTTAAAGCCATGCTGATGGATGTCCAAAGAGGCATGGATAACATAAAGAATGGATTCCTGCTAGTGTTCATGGACATCTCGGCAGCCTTTGACACTGTATCCCACGCCAGGTTACTGCAACACCTGCAGCAGATAGGAGTATGTAAGAACACTCTGAAGTGGTTTACTTCCTACTTGGAAGATCGAACGCAACAAGTCAAATGTGCCTAAAAGAAATCACTGCAGTTCCCCGTCATGCAGGGAATGCCACAAGGTTCAGCCTTGTCATCAATGCTCTTTAATATTTACATCCAACCCATATGCAACATCATCAAACGCCACAAACTCCACTATCACATCTATGCTGACGACATCATGGTGTATGCTCCAATCAACCTACTAGCACTTAACACCACAACAATAACCAGATGCCTTGAAGACATGAATGCCTGGCTCACAGCCAATAACCTGACGGTCAACTACTATAAAATTGAGGCAATGTTAGTCACCAGGAACCCCTCCTTCATTCCACCACAAACTATCAGCATTCTAGACAAACTCATAGTAGTCAAAGATGAAGTTAAGTACCTGGGCATCACAATGGACAGAGCTCTGAACATAAAATCCCACATCGCCAAAACCTCAAACAAGGCCTATCAACGTTTGAGGACCATCAGAAAAATCAAGCCAATATTCTGACAGGACCACTTCCGCACAGTGTGCCAAGCCCTCATCACACCTCTGCTTGATTATGGAAACTCGTTATATCAAGGCCTCCCTCAGCAGACCTTACACCCACTCCAAATGGTGCAAAACACTGCAGCACGCATCATTACAGACACTCCAAGAACTGAGCACATTACCCTCGTCTTACAGCAACTGCACTGGCTCCCTATGATAGCCAGAGAAAATTTAAAACAGTTCTAATCATCTTTAAAATCATTCACCATTTCTCAGCAGACACACTCCAAGAAATCATAACAAGGGATATCAGCGATAGACCAAGAAGGACCAATAATGACAACATGACTGGCATACCTGCAGTATATCACAAGACTAAACAAACAACTTCAAGAAGAGCTCCTTTACTCCTGGCGTCCACACTTTGGAACCTCTCCCAAAGAGTCTGAGGGCATTAAATGACATCATAGACTTCCGCAAGGCCCTTAAAACCCTGCTCTTTACAGAAACCTATGAGCAGACAGACAACCGTCTCCACCTGAACGGTAATGCAACTACCTCCGCCATCTCGATACCCACTCATCCCAACTAGACATACGAGTTAATTGTACAATGTTATTAAGTACCCTCATGTTAAATGTAACCCCAGTTGTGCTGTCTAAATGTTGTTAAGTACCCTCATGTTTAGTGTAACCCTCCAATTGTGATGTGACCAGTTTGATTGAAGGATAAGGTGGTATACAAATCTGTCTAAATAAATAAATAACTTTCTTCAAATTGAAAGTCCCCAAAAGGAGTAAAGGCAGAACCCTTGGAAAATTCGGGAAGCATAGGTTGAGGCGTCTAGTAAAATTATCCCGTGGGTCTAGCTAAGGTTGAATGGCTAGTTTATCTTGAACCATTACAACTTTAAAAGGTTTTTATAGAACTGCTTGTCCTCTGCACGGATAGAAATGTGTGTGTCTGAAAAGCAGAGACAGGCAAACTTTTACTTTGAAAATCCAGCATGGCGTGAAAATACTTGTGGACTTTCCCCGGTGCAGGCATCTATAAAATGTTTCCCTAATCCCAGCTCAGATCTACTGTCTGGGCCGGAAAGCTTGATATTACACACTGCAGACTGACGAGAGATCTTGCATGCCCTCTTTCCATCTGCCAGGATATCTCTTCCTTTGATAGTTATTCTTTATTTAAGGAGAGTAGTAATATGACAGGTGGTCTTTAAAAATTCTCAAAAAGGCACCTATTTTATAAAGATCTTACTTTAATTACACCCCACACCTGAATTTTTAAGCAAACTTGCAAAAACAATGGCACTCTTCTTATTTAAATTAAAATGAATCTAGAGTAGCAATGTACTGTATGGAGGAATCTGTGTGACAAAATGTTTCAATCACTTTTATACCGACACATTGTCTCAATAATATTTTGAAATTTTTCAATTTCTATTTCAGTGGTTCTTAACCTTGTTGGAGGTACTGAACCCCACCAGTTTCATATGCACATTCACCGAACCCTTCTTTATTGAAAAATAAAATATGATTTTTTTTCAAATTCAAGACATAGGTATATGTTTTACTGGTTCACAAAATGAATCGTGCATTAACATCACTTCAACACAGCTGGTTTTATGAGTGTTTCACCAATGGTGTGTGGTTTGCCCTGCTTTGCGATCAGGTAAGCAACTTCGTACGATGCTGTGAGGATCGGTTTGTTGATGGGTACAAAGCCGAGAGCAGGCAGAGTAGCCTTTTCATCGAATCTGGCTCTCTTCACCTTGAATTCAGCAAGCGTTGTGTTCTTGTATTCCCCATCTCCATGCAGGTTAAGGAAGTGTTCCTTTAGTTTTGCCGGTACTGGACTAGAATTGCTTAACTTGGCATTGCAAATCATGCAGTTAGGACGCTGACTCCCATCACGTTCTGTTATATATGCGAATCCATGTTGTACATATTCGTCCGACCACTTTCTTTTTTTGCTCGACATAGTTAGTATGGATTAAAATATTAAGAAAGAAATCACACGACATACCATCACGACAGTCACAAGTCGACTACTGAGTGCACCAAATTCCCTGCAGCACAGATTGGCCAAGCAATGTAGCGTGATCACCTGCAGCCAATGATGGCCAAGCGGGGCGTGTCATCACGAATCATATGAGTCGGGTGCGTGTCTTGTGTCTTGACCTCCGCCGAACCCCTGAGACTGACTCACTGAACCTCTAGGGTTCGATCGAACCCAGGTTAAGAACCACTGTTCTACTTGAAGAGGGTCAAGTTATAACCAGGCGCCTACTTTTAGGAACCCAGAATGCCCCTATCCTTAGCCTCATAGAAAAGATCATTTTATAACAGGGCGTCTAGGCCTTGAAGAAACTTAGGGCTTCTTTTACTAAAGCCCGTGAAAGTTTTGCACTTCCATGTAAAACAAACACACGTTAAGTACAAAGTCTCCACATTAGCTGTTGAGGGGGTGACCAGCTCCTGTGTCCCAGGATGCAACACGGGGTGGGGCTCACTCTGCCATATAAGGCATTTTTTGTCTTACATGGCAGTTGGACCCTGTCCAGTGCATCCCAAGATGCACCGTGCGGGGTCAGGCGCAGTCATTTTGCAAGATGGCGGCGTGGTGGTGAGAGTGTGTGGGCAATGCCCCTGCCCCAGGATTAAGGTACAGGGGAAGGGGTGGGGGTGGGGGCCAGTGGGCCACCAGGAATTTGTGTGTTTGGGTGTGGGGGGGGGGGTAATCGGGACCGCTGAGCCACCAGGGATTTGTTTTTTGTTGGGGGGGGGGCACTGGCCCCAACAGTGTGCCATTGGCATCAGGGGCTTTCCCCGATGCCTGGATCATCTGAGGTGACATGTCAAACTTCACTTCAGATGAGCTGTTTGTCCGGGGCAGCATGCTCTCCCAGTTTAATACAGGCTTTTTGTGCAGAGAGTAATTTTGCATCTCCAGGAACAAGCAGGAATAAGTCCTCACTTATGGGTATGTCGGAACCGACAAAGCCTGCGCGGGAAAGCTCCCCAGCTTCCCAGGAAGGAAGCTTTTGGGGCCTCCCACTGCACATGCGCGCTGCCTTCCCGCCTTCCTGACCAGCTCTCCTCAGTTTCTCTTTTTCCGCGGAGCCAGCAGGTCGTGTTCCTGTCACCGCTGAAGAAATTCTTGTTTTAGTTTGTTTCTTTAGACCGCGTACCTGCCTTCCCCATACCGAAACCGGTACCGCCGGTCTCTCTTTTCTTTTCTTTAAAAAAAAAAAAAAAAAAAGAATCTTTATCTTGCACACCTTGGTGACTTCGGTTAGGCCTCAGGCCTACACTAATTCTCCTCATGGAGAAACCAGCCCCTGGTTTAAAGAAGTGTACCAAGTGTAGTGCTGTTATTTCTGTCACAGACACCCATGAATGGTGTCTTAAATGTTTGGGACCTGACCACTCCATTCCGGACTGCCCATCCTGCTCCCAGATGTCTAAACGTGGTTTGCAGAACCGGGCCAACAAATTCCATGTGCTGTTTGCTTCAGATAATCCAGCATCACAGTCATCCAGGTCTTCCTCTCCGGATGGATCTCAGGTAACCAAAACTTCTTCGGGCAGGTCCTCAAAGAGCAAATCTCCTTCAAAGCATCGAGAGGCTCTCACTTTTGAATCTGAGGATCCTGCCCCAGCCAAACAACCCCGGCGGGAAGCTCTGGCTTCCAAAGCACCATCTATGGGGTTACAGGTTGACATCGATGGCACGGCCTCGACTGATCACCTGTTAGACTGCTCTGGGGTACCGGCCCATACCGGCAGCAGTGGCGTCTATGAGCAATACTGTTCAGACCATGCAGCAGGCCATGCTGGCTTTCATTAATGCTGCGACGCCCTCGGTACCACGTTCAGCGGTACCGGTTCCGGTTCCGGTATCGTCTCCCATACCGGAACCGAGACCATCGACTTCCAAACGCAGATCGGTTCCGCATGCCGGATCCGGGTTTTCACCCGATACCGATCCCATACCCGGTACGCCCGATGTCGATACCGATCGGTATGCGTATCGTGCGTTGGAAGCAAATAGAGAATACTCTGATTCTTCTGAGGATTTTGACTCCTCTGAGGACTCTGATGAGCTGTCTCTAGTTCTTCATGAAGACCCTTCTTCCCCAAAGAGGAGAATGTCTCCACCAGAGGATTTGTCCTTTCAAGACTTCATTATAGAGCTAGCTAAAGGACTTTCTATTACCACATCCTCTGAAAAAGAACCTAGGTCAAAGAAATTGGATATTTTAGGATACCCTAAGGTTCCTAAAGAGGCAGTCACCCTGCCTATCCATGAAATCCTTCAAGAACACTTGATGGACTTATGGGAGGCTCCTCTAACGTTGTCTCCTTACTCTCGTAGGTTGGACACCATGTACCGGGTCCCTCCTTCTCCTGGGTTTCAAAAGACTCAGCTGCCTCACCATTCCATTGTGGTGAAGTCTGCACTGAAAAAGATTAAGAGCACCAAAAGGCACTCTTCTACCCCTCCAGGGCGAGAATGTAAGACCCTAGACTCTTTTGGCAGGAAAATTTTCCAGGCTAGTATGCTTATAGCCAGGATTAATTCTTACAGTCTGTATATGGGCATGTTTCTCAGGGAACTTGCCCTAAAGGTACGGCATTTTGCCCCCTTTATTCCTGAGGATAGAAAGGAGGAGTTCATTTCTATAGTGAAACAGCTTCTAGATGTTTCTAAGTTCTCCAACAGAGCAGCCTTTGATTCCTTTGAAGGTGCCGGTAGAGCTTTGGGCATTGCCATTGCAGCCCGACGACTTGCTTGGCTCCAGGCCTCTGACCTAGAACCCTGGGTCCTGGATGGCTTACGGAATCTGCCCTGTACAGGTGAGAACTTATTTGGTAAGGACTGGCAAATTAAAGCCACTCAAATGGACGCAGAAAATGCTACATTAGATAGACTTTCTAAGTCTACCTCTACTCCTGCCAAGAAAAAGTCTTTCAAGAGGCCTTACTACAAGAAGGCCAGATTTTCCACAAATACTGGCCAACAATCTTCTCAGCCTCGCTTTGCTGCTAAACGTCAGCAACCTAAACAGGCAAGGTCAAAGCCTGCAGCGTCTACCACTCCTCAGCAGGCTCAACCCCCTCAGGGGTTTTGACTTGCCCCTAGAGAACTTAACATTTCTGGCTCTAGAACAACCAGAGCCCCTCACCATTCCCGGAAGGTTAGCTCACTTTGCTCCCAGATGGGGGCAAATTACATCAGAGCACTGGACCATCTCTATAATCAGAGAGGGCTACAAACTTCATTTTTCCAACCTTCCTCCCAGTGGCGTAGCGTGAGTTGTCAGCACCCGGGGCAAGGCAAGTAATTTGCGCCCCCTAACCCGTGGATTTTAGCCGCCGGGGAGCTTCTTTGCGCGGGGGAGCCGACCGTGATCCTACCCCGGGAGGGAGCGATCGTCAGCACTGACCTCGCTGAGCCGGAGTCCAGGGAAACGAACAGCACAGCAGCAAGAGCCCGACAAGCATGGTTAAACGCCCAACAGCAGGGAAGAGGAGGAGATCCGGAACCAGAAACTCGCGATGCCGCCCTGCAGCTCCGCCTTCTCGAGCGCACAGGGCGATCCGACCCCAACCCCAGCTTTACATTGAGATCGAGGGGCGACGACGCGATAAACAGTCCCCCTCCCACCCCGCCCCGGCAGCTTGTGTGAAATAGCTACCTAGAGGGGGTCAATCGCATCGCCTGCGCTTTGTTGCCGAGGGTTTGCCAAGAACAATGCGACTCCCAGGACTGCGGGCTCGAGGGCTATAGCGCAAACCTCTTTGCAGTGCCACCACCAGATGGTGTACGTGCCAACATGTATCATAGGGACCTGCCTTTCCCCCTCATCGGCAACAGAGAGCTGCGAGTGCGAGCGCCCCCCCCCCCATGTTGCGCCCGGTGCGGCCGGCCCCCCCTGCACCCCCCACGCTACGCCTCTGCTTCCTCCATATACCATGGTGAGGCACTTCAATTCTCCCCCATCTCTCCTGGGCCTGTTGGATCAGGAAGTCTCTTCTCTCCTTGCCCAAGGGGCAATAGAAGAGGTTCCTCTTCTTCAACAAGGGACAGGATTCTACTCCCCTTATTTTCTCATAACAAAGAAGACAGGGGGATTCAGACCTATCCTAGATCTGAGAGAATTGAACAAATTTCTGTACAAGGAGAAATTCAAAATGCTTTCTCTAGGCATTCTCCTTCCATACCTTCAGAGTCAGGATTGGCTTTGTTCTCTAGATCTCAAGGATGCGTACACACATATACTCATCCACCCATCCCACAGAAAATATCTAAGATTTCTGTTTCAGGGAAAACATTTCCAGTACAGAGTACTTCCCTTCGGTCTGGCCTCTGCTCCAAGAGTGTTCACCAAATGCATGGCAGTGGTGGCTGCATTTCTAAGAGGTCTGGGAATTTTTGTATTCCCATATCTGGACGACTGGCTCATCCGAGCTCCATCTCAGTCACAGGCCCAGATTTCCCTGGACCGCACCAGGCACATTCTGCAGTATCTGGGACTGGTGATAAACCTTCCCAAGTCTCAACTTATCCCTACTCAGTCTCTGGAATTCATAGGGGCCCAGTTGGACACCACCACTGCAAGGGCCTACCTACCTCAAGTCCGGGGCCAACGTCTGGTGTGCTTGGCCTCCCAAGCTCAGTCCAGCAGTCACTTGACAGCCAGAGAAATGCTACGACTTCTGGGCCACATGGCCTCCACGGTACACGTGGTGCCCTATGCTCGTCTTCATATGAGAGCAACTCAATGGACCTTGGCCACCCAGTGGACTCAAGCATCAGGAGCACTCTCCGACCAAATACTCACCTCAAAGCGTCTGTTTTGGTCCCTCCAATGGTGCATGTCCACCAAGAATCTGTTGTTGGGGACCCCCTTCCAACCTTTGTTGCCCCAAGCAACCCTCACAACAGATGCCTCCCAAACAGGGTGGGGAGCCCATCTTCAACACCTCTCCACTCAGGGTACTTGGTCTCCCCAAGAGACCACCCTTCACATCAACCTCCTGGAACTGCGAGCAATCTTCTTTGCCCTCAAAGTCTTCCATACCCTCCTAGTCAACCTGACCGTCCTAGTCCAGACAGACAATCAGGTAGCCATGTTCTACATAAACAAACAAGGAGGGACAGGCTCTCTGTCGCTTTGCAACGAAGCTCTCAGATTATGGGCCTTCGCCAGAGAGCATCAAATTCATCTTCTGGCAGTCTATCTTCCAGGGGTTCAAAACTCTCGGGCAGACAGACTCAGTCGAGTTCTGCTTCCACACGAATGGTCCCTACATATTGACCAGATACGCAGAATCTTTCAGGAATGGGGAACCCCGGACATAGACCTCTTTGCAAGTCCGTGGAATGCCAAACTTCCCCAGTTCTGTTCCAGAAATCCGTGTCAGGGGGCTCAGGCCAACGACGCCTTTCTCCTGCATTGGGGTCAGGAATTCCTATATGCCTTTCCACCCATTCCTTTGATTCCCAAGACTCTGTTCAAACTCCAGAGAGATCACGGATCGATGATCCTCATAGCTCCACGCTGGCCACGCCAAGTGTGGTTCCCTCTACTTCTGCATCTCTCCCAGGGACCCTCTCTGGACCTGGGAGCTGCGCCAGACCTTCTGTCTCAGGAAGAGGGGACTTTGTGGCACCCAAACCCCAAGTCCCTACACCTCCCAGCTTGGTTACTGAAGGCCTAAGCCTTCATGACTTCAATCTTTCTCAACCAGTGAAAGATATCCTTCATGCCTCTAGGAAACCCTCCACGAGGCGTTCCTATGCTTTCAAATGGAAACGCTTTTCCATTTGGTGTGCTCAACAGGGTCTTGACCCTCTAGCACTTCCTTTGAATTCTCTACTAGACTATCTCCTGCATCTTTCTAATGCAGGCCTTAAGACGAATTCAGTAAGAGTCCATTTGAGTGCTATTGCAGCATCCTTAAAACCTATAAATGGACAACCTGTCTCCTCTCATCCGCTTGTTGCAAGGTTCATGAGAGGCCTGACTCTAACTAAGCCTCCCATCCGACCTCCTCCGGTAGCATGGGACTTGAACCTAGTTCTGGGTCAGCTTATGAAGCCACCTTTTGAACCGTTGGTTTCTACCTCCTTGAAATTTCTTTCCTGGAAGGTCCTTTTCCTTATTGCAGTCACTTCGGCTCACCGCATCAGTGAACTACAGGCCTTAGTGGCTCATCCACCTTATACCAGGTTTCATCATGATAAGGTGGTCCTTAGGACGAATCCCCACTTTATGCCCAAAGTGGTCTCGCCTTTTCATCTTAATCAAGAGGTATATCTACCTGTCTTTTTTCCAGCTCCTCATGCATCCAGTGCAGAGAGGAACCTTCATACTTTAGATTGTAAAAGAGCTCTTGCCTTTTACCTCCACAGGACTCAGCCACATCGAAAGTCTTCCCAGCTTTTCGTGGCTTTTGATCCTTCTCATTTGGGACTTCCAGTCTCCAAACGTACACTTTCCAATTGGATTGCTCAGTGTATTTCCTTTGCTTACCAGAGTAAAAATATTTCTCTGGAAGGCCATGTCACAGCTCACAATGTGAGAGCCATGGCCACTTCTATGGCTCATCTTCACTCTGTATCCATAGATCAGATCTGTCGAGCCGCCACATGGGCCTCGGTTCATACCTTCACAGCCCATTACTGCTTGGACAAGGACTCCCGCCGGGATGCCTTGTTTGGTCAGGCTGTCCTCAAACACCTGTTCCATACTTGAACAACTCC
Organism: Ichthyophis bannanicus; assembly: GCA_033557465.1. Taxonomy (NCBI): domain Eukaryota; kingdom Metazoa; phylum Chordata; class Amphibia; order Gymnophiona; family Ichthyophiidae; genus Ichthyophis; species Ichthyophis bannanicus. The sequence continues at coordinate 21,056,824 of CM066042.1, forward strand.
TGCCCACCTTCCCAGGATGGATGCCTGAGATCCATACGAAGATGGCGAACCCTTGGAAGGGGATCTCCCAGGCATCTTAGCTAGGGAGTCCCCATAAGTGAGGACTTATTCCTGCTTGTTCCTGGAGATAGCACAGTTACTTACCTGTAACAGGTGATCTCTGGGAACAGCAGGAATTAGTCCTCACAACCCACCCACCTCCCCTAGGAGTTGTATCTTCTATCTATCTTCCTTTCCTCTCTCTATTGTCTCAGCTATAAACTCGAACTGAGGAGAGCTGGTCAGGAAGGCGGGAAGGCAGCGCGCATGTGCAGTGGGAGGCCCCAAAAGCTTCCTTCCTGGGAAGCTGGGGAGCTTTCCCGCGCAGGCTCCGTCGGTTCCGACGTACCCATAAGTGAGGACTAATTCCTGCTGTTCCCAGAGATCACCTGTTACAGGTAAGTAACTGTGCTATATTGCATCCCACTGTAAAGTGTCGGTGTTAAACTAGCACCATGAAACCCTGCACTAGAGCTTTAAGCACTTTGCTGTAGCACCGGGTTTGTGCATCAGCCTATTAGATTGTGAGCCCCCGAAGACAGAGAAATATCTGATAAGGAGGCGTTCAAATAAAACGGATGTTAAGAAACTCCTATAGTGAAGATTCATAGTAAAATATAAAGTTTTTATGTCAGTTTTTCAGGGTGTTTAGATGGGAAATCCAGCATTGTTCATGTATATTTAATAAAGAATCCCGGTGTCCTTAGGATGGTAAAAAGTTAGACTAATCTGGACTACTTGTGAGGCAGACTATGTAATTTAATATATGTGATCATATGCCCTTGTCAGTTATTATACATTGGCCAGACGAAAAGAAAGGTCAGGCTGTGTCTAAATGAACATCAGTCGCGGATTAATACTAGAATGGAATCGGGCCCCTTTAGTACAGCATTTTATTGAAAAAAAATCACTCGGCGACAGATATACACTGGTGAGTGATTGATCATATTGTTCCATCTCAGAAAGGGGGAGACCAGGAGCTTTTCAGAATGGGCACACTTCGCAGTTGTGCTCCTAACTGGGTTAATTTTGACAATCTTTGGGGTGTTATCTATGCCAAATGTTCTGAGTATTTAAAATTTGGGAATACATGGTCCAGGAAGTAGGCTTCATTAGTTCTATATAGAAGCTCCTATTAAGTTTAAAAATTCATATTCTGAATTTTGTGAAGATGAACTGAAGTGATAAACAGATTTACTAAAATCTTTTAGTGATTTTTGTGCCTTGGGGACAATGCTTAATGCATAGTGGAAGAATAGCCTAATTAGAGCAGCAGGTTGAGAACCATGAAAGCTTGGTTGGAATCTCACTTTTGCTGCATGTGATCTTGAGCAAGTCACTTAATGCAGTGGATTGCATAATGGATTGGAGGAGTAGTCTAATGGTTGAGAACACTGACTTAGGAACCCAGAGACCAGGGTTCGATTCCCACTAGCACCCCTTGTGTCCTTGGGCAAGTCACTTAACCCGCCATTGCCTCAGAAAAATCCAAGTTATCAATGTCCCTGTTTAATGTACATTATTACCAAGTTTAAGTTTCAATGTAAACTGCTTTGATTGAAATGATAAAGCAGTATATAAAAAACCTGTTAAATAAATAAATAAACTTTCCACCACTTCAGGTACAAAATTAGAAAGTAAGCATTCCAAGGAATAGAAAAGTACCCACTGTATCTAAATATAAAATCTAGCAATCTATAATCTACTCTGTGTCTCTTTTCCAGAGTAAAGGTAGGGTATAAATCTATGAATTAGAAAGTAAGCACTCCAAGGAACAGAAAAATACCCACTGTACCTCAGAGCTACTCCCGCAAAAGACCTCCCCCTATGCGTATACTGCTTAGACATGCACACTATGCATGCATGTAATTATTATTATTTATCATTTATAGAGTACTACAAGGCGGATGCACTGCTGTACAAATACATACAGAAGACAGTCCCTGCTTGAAGAGCTTACATTCTAGTTAAAACAGACAATACGATACAAGAGAAATAAGGGCTCAATAGAGAGCAGACAAGGGAAACAAGAGATTAGATCTAAAAGCAGCTTCAAAGAGGTAAGCCTTTAGCATGGATTTGATGTAAGGATTGAGGAAGCTCGTTCCAGGCATAAGGAGCAGCAAGGTCAAAAGTTTGAAATCTGGTATTGGCAGCAGAAGAGAAGGGCATAGAGAGAAGGAAGTCAGAAGAGGAGTGAAATTCATGAGGAGGGGAGTAGAGAGGAGAAAGGAAAGGTAATGAGGGGCAGTAGAGTGAATGCATTTAATACAGTAGGTTAGAAGACGTTTGACATGGATACAGAAACAGAAGGGGAGCCAGTGAAGTGATTTCAGAAGAGGGGTTATATGAGTGTATTGGGACTGGTGGAAGATTAGCCGCGCAGCAGAGCTCTGAATAGATTGAAGAGGAGAGAGATGACTCTGAGGAAGACCAGCAAGGAGGTTGCAGTAGTCAAGACGGGAGATAACTAAAGAGTGGACAAGAGTTTTAGTTGTGTGTTCAGAGGAGCAAATTTTGCTAATGTTATAGAGAATGAAACAACAGGTTTTAGCAATCTGTTGAATATGTGTGGAGAAGAAGAGAGAGGAGTCAAAGATGACCCCAAGGTTACGGGCAAAGGAAACAGGAAGAAGATGAGTATTATCAACAGTGATGGAGTAAGGAGGAAGATGGGAGGAGGGTTTAGGGGGAAAGATACAAAGTTCAGTTTTAGCCATGTTCAATTTCAGACAGCAGTGAGACATCCAGGCAGTGATATCAGATAAACAAGCAGAGATACACGCTTGGAGTGCAGGAGAAATGTCAGGTGAAGATGTTAGTTAGATTTGAGAATCATCAGCATAAAAATTATACTGAAAACCATGGGAAGAGATGAGAGCACCAATGTGTAAAGATAGAAAAGGAGAGGGCCTAGAACAGACCCTTGGGGTACACCAACTAAAAGAAGGATGGCAGAAGAGGAGGAACCACAAGAACAAACACTGAAGGAGTGATTGGAGAGATAAGAAAAGAACTAAGACTGCACAGAGTCTCTAAAACCAAGAGAGAATAATCTGTCATGGAGGAGAAAGTGATCAACAGTATCAAAAGCAGCAGAAAAATCAAGAAGAATAAGAACTGAGTAAAGGCCTTTGGACTTAGCCAGGAACATGTCACTGGAGACTTTGGCAAGAGCCATTTCAGTAGAATGAAAAGGATAAAAACCAGACTGGAGAGGATAAAGGAGGGCATGAAAGGACAGAAATTCGAGGCAGCGGCAGAGAACTGCACATTCAAGAAGATGGACATGAACGGAAGGGAGATGGGTCGATAATTAGAAGGACCAGTAAGGTCACGAGAAGGTTTTTTGAGAAGAGGAGCGATCACAGCATGCTTGAAGGCTGCAGGGAAGGTTGTGGTGGATAGTGAAAGGTTGAGAATATGTGAGATGGAAGGTCTGACGGAGGAGGAGATGGGTGGGGATAGGACCAGAAGAACAGTTAGTGACTTTAGAGGAGGAGGATGGAAGGGATGATGGAGGAGGAGATGGGTGGGGATAGGACCAGAAGAACAGTTAGTGACTTTAGAGGAGGAGGATGGAAGGGATGACGGAGGAGGAGATGGGTGGGGATAGGACCAGAAGAACAGTTAGTGACTTTAGAGGAGGAGGATGGAAGGGATGATGGAGGAGGAGATGGGTGGGGATAGGACCAGAAGAACAGTTAGTGACTTTAGAGGAGGAGGATGTAAGGGATGATGGAGGAGGAGATGGGTGGGGATAGGACCAGAAGAACAGTTAGTGACTTTAGAGGAGGAGGATGGAAGGGATGACGGAGGAGGAGATGGGTGGGGATAGGACCAGAAGAACAGTTAGTGACTTTAGAGGAGGAGGATGGAAGGGATGACGGAGGAGGAGATGGGTGGGGATAGGACCAGAAGAACAGTTAGTGACTTTAGAGGAGGAGGATGGAAGGGATGACGGAGGAGGAGATGGGTGGGGATAGGACCAGAAGAACAGTTAGTGACTTTAGAGGAGAAGGATGGAAGGGATGATGGAGGAGGAGATGGGTGGGGATAGAAGAACAGTTAGTGACTTTAGAGGAGAAGGATGGAAGGGATGACGGAGGAGGAGATGGGTGGGGATAGAAGAACAGGTAGTGACTTTAGAGGAGGAGGATGGAAGGGATGATGGAGGAGGAGATGGGTGGGGATAGAAGAACAGGTAGTGACTTTAGAGGAGGAGGATGGAAGGGATGACAGAGGAGGAGATGGGTGGGGATAGAAGAACAGGTAGTGACTTTAGAGGAGGAGGATGGAAGGGATGACGGAGGAGGAGATGGGTGGGGATAGGACCAGAAGAACAGTTAGTGACTTTAGAGGAGGAGGATGGAAGGGATGACGGAGGAGGAGATGGGTGGGTATAGAAGAACAGGTAGTGACTTTAGAGGAGGAAAGAAGAAGGGGGGGGTGTCCTCTTCAGAGATTTTAAAAAGGATGAAAGGGTAGGTAGAGGAAGTAGAGGGGAAAAGTTGATATTGCAGAGGTGGAAGAGGGGGTGAAGAAGGATTAATAGGGAACTGAAGAGTGATTTTAGGGACTTTGTCGTGGAAATAGTCGGCTAGGGTTTGGGCAGAGCGAGAAGGAGGGATTGGAGGAGATGGTGCCTTAAGAAGGGAATTGGGAGTAGAGAAGAGACGGCGGGGGTTAGGAGCAAGACGGTCACATGGATAAAATAGTTTTGCTTAGCGAGAGCAATGGCAGACTGGAAAGAGATGAGCATGAATTTAAAGCATACCTCTGTACAATAACATAAGCAACTATATCGGAGCAGAAAATGCTGCTTTACATGGAAAAAAGACTTATAAAATTGCCTCCATTAGGGACAATCTGACTTGCTGGAGGTTACAATCTACTTAGGACAGACAACAAGACACAAAACAGAAGAACTACCATTCTGGGTCAGGCCAAAGGTCCATCAAGCCCAGTATCCTGTTTCCAACAGTGGCCAATCCAGGCCCCAAGTACCATAAAGTAGAAAGATTCTAAGCTTCTTATGGAGAAGAATGAAGTATGTGCCTAAAAGTGGAATTAAAGTGAGGATCAAATCTGCTGATCGGACGGAATAGATAACTTGGATTATGTCGGTTGTTATTGATCAATTTATATTTTAGTAACTGTAGATAGGGAGAGGATAATCACCCCAGTACCATCTGAATAAGCCTAGCCAGGGTCCCGATTGATAAAATCTTTTGCAGGAATACAAAAATTCAAGGTTTAAGTGATACAGTAAAAGCAGCCTCAGAGTGAAGGGGAGATGGAAGATGACGGCAACGCATGTGGACACTCTCTGAAGAGCTCCGCAGTAACTTTCCTTATTCCTACTTCCAATTGCTTTATGCCCCATGCTGGACGTAAACGGAAAGCTCTGCTCTGGCCAGAGCCTCCAGGGAGAACTGGGCTGACGGATGCATTCCTTGTGCCTTTTGGAGGACTGGAAGCTTTGGGAGGCCTGTTGGCAGATACGGAGGTGGAAGGAGGACTGCTGCGCAGCCCAGGGCCCAATGTCTCCTTGATCCTGGAGTGCCGGTTTCCCCCAGTTCAGCTGGGAAGCATGGTCAGCGAGGCCCTGCTGGGAAAAGCTGTGGGTTTTTCCTCAATGATTGCGTAGCCCCTCTGCCCCCCCAAGGGATTGCTGCGAGACCAAGTTTTGTGCCGGTGTCGCTGGAGAGGTGGGGGCCGAGGATGATCAGCTGGAGTCACAGCAGGGAGAGCAATGGTTCCGATTCGCCTCCGCTGTGCAGCCTGGATCATTGGGAGTGCACGTTTCAGTCCCGGAGCTCTGTCCGGTTTTGGTGAGATCTGAAGTGTTTTCCTTTGAGACTGTCTGATAAGTACTTTCTAAACTTGAACAATCTTTGTTGGGTCAGTTACAGGCTATCTCCAGCCAGTTCGCTAGGTTTGGACGTTTGGTTGAGGCACATGAATCACTTTTGGGAGAGCTGCTGGTGAAGGTTTCCTCATTGGAGCAGAGATTGGATCATGTCCAGGATTCAGTAACTGCTGTTATGCGGGATTCAGAAAGTTTGCAAAGGAAAATTGAAGCTCTGGAAAACATGTCTAGAAGCAGGAACCTGAGTCTCGAATTTTCCTAAGGTTCCGTCTATATAAACTTTGGAACCTTTTAGGAAATTCTTGATTTGTGTTTAGAAAATTCCAGTGGAATCAATTCTGCCAGTTTCTTGTGCCTATTATTTGCCTATTGCTAAGGTTAAGATGGCTGAAGGGTTGGGTCAGATTTTAAGTTCATCTCCGGCGTATCCTGTGATAGCTTGGATCTGATTGGCTTTTTGGAGCAGTCAGGGTCTGATCCCAGGGTGACTGCTACTTTACTGGTCACCCTGGCATTAAACGTTGACCGAGACTGCTTGTTAAAAATGTATTTTCGATGATCTGTTACAGAGTTTATGGCTCTATTACTGGGATCTTTCCAGATGTATCGAGGGCTACACAGAAGAGGAGAAAACAATTTTTAGTTCTTAAACCTGAGTTACTTCAACTGGAGGGGCGGTTTTTTCTTCGTTTTCCATGTAAATGCCTGGTCAAGTTGGCTGGGATTAATTGTGTTTTTCTAGATCCCCAACAGCTGTCTACCTTTATTTCCTCTAGACTTGGGGTTATTCAGGCTGTATTGTTAAGCCCCCCAGAGCAAGCCCTATTTTAGTTGGGTGAGCTATTCGGCAACAATTGTAACACCTTCTGTTTGCATGTACAATGCTTTTTTTTCTTTTTGTATAGTTTCTTTGGTATTGTGTATCCTTCTCCTCCATATTGGGGACTGGTGGGAGCATCCTGTTCTATTATTTCTTATTGCAATTATTGTTTTTTGTACGTTTGGATCTTTTTGTTCCAATTCCTTGGCTGCTGCCTTTTTCTTGCAAGATTAGTTCTTGTATATTTGTTGAAAATTGCATAAATAAAAAAAAAAAAAAAACAGCGTCAAAGCAATGAGTTTTTTTAGGTTGAATTTAAATGTGGCCCCGGAGCGATCCTGGAACATGTGTGTAGAAAGATTATTCCAGACATTTGGTGCAGCAAGGTGGAAACTGAGGTGCTAGGATTTGGCGATGGGGTGGAAGGCTGCATGATTAGCGAAATATGGGAAGAGGGGTCTATAGGAAAATGAGGAGTTTCAGAGTGAAGCCACTTGTGTGCAGGTTCACATTTAGATATTATGGAGAAGCAGATGGGGAGCCAATGTGGTGATCTGAAAAGGAATACGGATCATGACAGCCTTGGAGATAGATAAACCCTGTCCTTGGATTTGTACAGACTCTAATGGCCGAGATTAGTCACTTGTAGATCGGTGAGTCCCAGGAGGAGAGGATAAGAGAGGTGTCGCCGTTCTCTTCTGCCAGCCCTTTGTAAATATCTTCGCTTTCCATTCCAGTAGAGCGTAATCATAGGAGATAGCCAGGTCATGTGACCGTGAGGCTCTTTTCTGTGACAACAGTACAAAGAGCCGAATGGGTGCTAGCTGTACCCTCCATGGGATGAGTGGCCGAGTGGAATGAGTCTAACCCTTCCTTTCTTCTGTTGGTCTCGTTCTAGATATTTCCACTGATCTCCCAGTCACGCTGGCTTGTGAAGCATGGAGAGCTGGTGGAACTGGACATGCAGCTCACAAACACTTCCGGGTCAAAGATCAAGCTCTCTACAAAAGCAGTGTATCTGCACCTCTTCAATGACTGCCTGTTGCTATCCAGGAGGAAGGAGTGAGCGTGGGAGAGGGGAGGGGCTGCCCTCCTGTCTGCCCAGTTATTCTGTCTACAATCCCCTCTGTCCGCTTCAGAGTCTGAATATCTCAAGATTTCTCTTTTCTCACTCTACCCTATTGGGTTTAGGAAAGCACGCATGATACCCACTTCTCCCACGCCTAACCCCAAAATGCCATAATGAATTCAATAGCCAGAAGTATTAGCATGAGCAGTGGCAAAACCACTGGGCTCCAGGTCCGCTATATGTGGCTATGTCCATATTTTTGTCCATATTTTCCTTCCCTCTGCCTCTCCGTCCTTTTTTCCTCCACTCTCTCTCTCTTTTCCTGTCTTCCCCTGTCCTCTTCTTCTCCTCCCTTATCTCTGTCTATTTCTCTGGTGCAGGATGGGAAAGTTTGCCGTGTTTGTTTATGCGAAGATGCCGGAGCTGAGGGTGAAGGACTTGAGCTGGAAGCTGCAGGGGGTCCCTGGACACGTCTTCCATGTGCAGCTTCTCGATAACCAGCAGCTGAAGCACCAGATCCTCCTACGGGCACAAACAGAGTAAGTCTATGAGGGGGCGGAGCAAGCGTGGGAGGTGCAATTAGAAGCAAGAGGGTGGGGCACATAGAGGCACTGAAGGAGGGAGGGGCAGAGAGCACAGGAGTAAGAGAGATGGGGAGGGCAGAAGAATGAGTGTGGGAGAGAGGAGGGGCACAGGCGAAGTGAATGCAGTGGGGTGAAGAACAGTGTGGAGTTGGAGCGAGTGTGGCAGATTAAGTAGGGGAGGGGGTGAAAGGATTCTGAAAGAGTGTGGTGGTAGTAGGGGCACCTGTGTAGTTGGTGTGGTCAGAAAGGAAGGGTACAGACAGTGGGGGAGAACCTGTTGAAAGCGAGTTTGATGGAGAAGGGAAGATATGTATGAATTGAGTCTGGGAGAGCAAGAGAGACTGGGGGTGTGGAGAGGGGGATTAACTGCCAAAGGAGATCAAGGTTGCTCCCTCTCTCTCACTCTGCCTCTCCGTAACACTTCCCTTTTGTCCCAGTAGAAGTGAGAAGCAGCGCTGGATCTCTGCCATGGTTCCTTCCAGTCCACAGCCTGACACCCAGCACCTATTAGAGAATGAAGGTGAGACACCCAGCACCTAGACCTAAGCCCAGAGCAGCTCAGTGGTCTCTAGCACAGACCCGCACCCATACCTAGAACGGCAGGGGGATGTCACAAAGTCCTGATGCCCTCTGAAGTGAGGATACCCATTGACCCATGTGATGGCAGAACACTGCTCTTGCGCTCTATATTTGGCTGTAGACTCTAACTTTATTGTAACTCACTCTGAGTAAGATGCGGTAATGATTCTGATTGTGAAGATAATTTACTCTGAGATGTTGCTTTCCTGTTAGATATCTCGCAGGTTCAGTGCATTAAAGCATACAAAGCCCAGGAGCATGATGAGTTAACCCTGGAGAAGGCCGATATCCTGCGACTCAAGTCGAAGACCAGTGATGGTGAGGAATGTGGGGGCCGCTCCGTGCTGCTGATAGAAGCGTGCTCATCTCCTGATCTAAGAGTTAGGCATTTTACCAAGTAGAAAATAATGGTTTCCAGTTGCTGTAGACTATTCTGACATTCTTGAAGCCCATGGAGACTGGTAATGTGGCAAAGCCGCTGACTACCCTGAGAAACAAGAGGTTGGCAGCTATGACCAGAGAATAGATTAACAGCCTATCGCCTATCATACTGTCAGCAGTCTGTGCACTCATAGTTAGTTAGTTATTTATTTGCTTTTATATACCGCGCTTTTTGAAAACAGTGCGGTTTACATATAACATGAGCGATCAAACATTTTACATAGAACTGGAGAAAACAAGAACAAAAACAGTGGAACAGTTACATGGAACAATTTTGTATAGAACAGATTAAAAATTTAAAAACAGAGGAACAGTAGAATAAAATAAAATCTAGTTCATGTACTGAGCTCAGGGCAGAGGGTCAGAGGCTCTCAGGGCCATGAAGTCGCATAGTGAGAGGAAGGAAGCCTCCAGCGAGGAGGTAATGCATGATTAGCAGTTTGGAACCTGGGCAGAGAGGCCAGTAGCAAGGACGTGAGCTCGTGGCTAGAAGCCATCCCAAGGGCCTCTTATACTCTTCCTTATTGGTGCCCTGCCTTTGCTTGATCCAATCCTTGTCCTGGGGGGGGGGGGGGGTCTTAGTTCTTCTCTTACAAGACACATATATATATCCGGGACCCTCCTCACCAGTGTTTCAGGATTTCCTCTAGATTCTCTGTCTCTGATGGCCTCAGCCTGCTGGTTCACATGCTGGTGTTTTCAACAACGACATCCAAAATGACAACTTTCCTCCTCCGCCTATTCAGGTTTTAAAGGTTCCCCTAAACACAAGACAGTATATATATCCACATTTCTACATTTCCACAGCAATACTGGTGAGCTGGCTCTGAGGTACATCTGCCAGTGTAGCATCTCACCACTGGACCACTATCTGTTCCCTCTTCCCTGACTTAACACTATCCCCAACTATAACTGAAATCATGGAACTCCGTAAAAAACTAAAAACCTATTTATTCTCCATGCACTATGGCAACATAGATAACCCCTGGATACACTCAGATAAAGGTTAAAAATATGACAGAGTAATACTTATCCCAAAAATTTAACAGACATTACGCTATTATAAACTCTACGATCCAACTCTGAGTACCCCTAACATGTACCTGTATATAGTTTTTTGTACATAGTTTAATAAGCCAGTTTTGCTATTTTGCATTAGTTCAAGCTGTTACCCATTACTTTTATTGTTACAAAAATGTTCGATGTAAAACTAAGCTTTTTGCTATGTGGTATGTTGTTTTATTGTGAACCGCAACTGAACTCTGGAAGTTGCGGGTTATAAATATATGTTAAAATAAATAAATAAAATAAAAATCCCTTTTCCCTGGGGTAAGAGCATACGCATTGTGCTAAAGTACCTTTGAACTCGACTTCTGGTTCTGGTGGCGATGTGAATGGGTGGATTCTTAGGGAGCTCCAAGACCACTGCATTATAAACCTAAAGATTTTAGTGTGTTTAATCATCCCTAATTACAGGAGACAATTCAACCACAATGTCAAAGGCCCCACAAAAAGCAGACAAAATGCTCAAAGATTTGCACACAGAGAAGGTTAAGAAAACTTGGTTCCAGCAGTGTGTCCAGGCCAATATGTCAGAGGTTGGCAGGAACTTGGCAAGCACATTGAGTGATGAGGCCTTGGTAGGGATTGATCTGGCCATGGTCTTGCAAAGAGCAGAGACTCCAAGGCAGAGATGGTAGCCCCGATAGTAGTCCTGAAAAGATTTGAGCAGAAACTTGAGGAGGCATTAGCCCTTTTGACAGAGGTGAAAGAGTGTGTTGGGACAGTGGAGGATGTGCAAACAGTAGAGAAAGATAAGATCGGAAAGTTTCAGAGGGCAGTGAAATGACTGCAAGAGAAGGTGGAGATCAGGAAAACGGGGATCGCCGTTCCAACCTGTGCATTTTCGGGGTTCCTGAAGGGATTGAACTACCCAATAGGAGAGTTTAAGGAGTCACTGATACTTACTTCCCCAGTTATGATACTTATTTCCTGAGTTATGAGATGGAAAAAACACAGAGAGAAACTTAGTAAATGACCATGGACAATCACAGTGCACCTTCTGAGATACCAGAAGAAGCATGTGATAATGGAGGTGAGGAAATCTTGCTCTGTAACTTACAGGAACTGGAACGTTTCCTTTTTTTTCCAGATTTAAGAGTGGAGACTATTAAAAAATGAAAGGTGCTTCGGAAGTATCAGGAGGTATGAACTCAGGTAGTTTTAGAGCAAGCATTTGGTTCCCAGCAGGCCTAAAAGTCCTGGATCGGGGGCGTGCATGAGTTCTTGCACTCCATGGAGGAAGTAGAGCAGCTTATTAAACAGTAGAAGACTGTGATAGAGCAGAGGGTCAGGAGTGGGATCGTGGCATAGCAGAGAGTGGCTCCCTGCTCAACTCAGACAGACAGTGGATCAGACTCATCACAGCATGAGGTCCAGGAGTTGGTGGCTGCTGGTGAGGATCAGTGGGAGGTGGGACTAGTGCCTGCCATGGAATGTGCTCCTGACAGTGCAGAGATGGTAGGGCTGATGAGGGAGGCAGAGGAAGCTGGATCCGTGTTGGCCAACAGGCTGAAGATGAGAAGCACAGGAGGTGGCTTCTTTGGTGGATGCGCTGCAGGGCCCATAACCCCAGAGGCTTCAGCCGGCGTAACACAGTAAAAGCTGCCAATAGACGTTAACTTTAGATCTTCAGATTGCTTGGGACTGTGGGATATGTGCACAGTCTGCAGTAGTAGCTGCTCTCAGAGATCTGGGTCTCTGCTCTTTGAGAGGTTCACCTTGGAGTAAAAATATTATCGAGTGTGTGTTATGGTTGGTATGTGAACTCTGGGAGGAGGTCTTTGTGGGTTGGTTATGGGACATAGCAATGGAGGGATAGTTAAGGGTGTTTGTGGGACGGGAGATACTGAGAGATGTGTGTGGTTTGAATTGGTGGGGTCAATGGGTTGCTGGGCTGGAGGGCATAGTGGGTCTCCAGGGGTCGATGGAATATGGAAGGGATGGAGGGGCGAGGCTCAGGGGTTATTTTGGGAGGGAAGCACAGCAGAGAAGTGTAGGGTTATATATAAAAATAAAGAAAGGTGAGAAGTTTGGTGTTGGTTATCTCTTTTGTTTTGGTTAAATGGTTGTGTTTGGGAGGGAGGGGTCTGCAGAGGGATGTGATGGGTAGAGGGATAAAAACCCTGAAATTGAAATCTGGACGTCTATTTGGGAATGCAGTTGAAATTTGCGTTCTTTGACATAGGTGGCTTGAATAACCCTGTCAAGTGCACAAGAGTGGTGGCCTACCTGCGAAGTATATGGTGGACAAAGCTCTCCTGCATGAAGTTAATTTAATCCTACAGGAAATGGAAAAATTGTGTAGCTAGGGTGGTGTGAGCAAATTTTGCATATAACTCCAGGAAAATAGGGGTGGCAATGATGGTGCAGAGGAGGGTTCCCCTTATATAAAGAGGGTGGAGATACTCAAGGATAAATGGTTTTGCTAAGGAAAGGAATGGAAAATAAAACAAAGGGTATTATAATGTCTCTGTATCGTTCCATGGTGAGGCCGCACCTTGAATATTGTGTGCAATTCTGGTCGCCGTATCTTAAAAAGGATATAGTGTTATTAGGAAAGGTACAGAGAAGAGCCACCACAATGGTAAATGGGATGGAAGGATACCCTATGAAGAAAGGCTGAAAAGGTTAGGGCTCTTCAACGTGGAAAAGAGATGGCTGAGGGGAGATATGATAGAGGTCTATAAATTAATGAATGGAGTGGAACGGGTAAATGTAGATCAATTGTTTATGTTATCAGAATATAGAAAGACTAGGGGACATGCAATGAAGCTACAGAACAACCTATTTAGACTAATAAGAGAAAATATTTTTTCACTCAATGTGTAATCAAACTCTGGAATTTGTTACCAGAGGATGTAGTAAAAGCTGTTAGTGTAGCTGGGTTCAAAAAAGGTTTGGACTAGTTCCTGGAGGAAAGGTCCATAAACCATTATTAAAAGGGACCCGGGATATCACTGCTTGACCCAATACAAACATTGAGGAACCTGTGTCTTTTGGGAGACTGCTAGGTAATTATGACCTTGATTGTCCACTGTTGGAAACAGGATACTGGGCTTGATGGACCTTGGTCTGACCCAGTATGGCATATCTTATGTTCTTATGGATCAATAACCATTACATTTTGATTATGAATATGTATGCGCCTAATGAACCAGCGTGCACAGCTTTACGGAAGAGTGTGGGGGAATTTGAACATAAGAACATAAGATATGCCATACTGGGTCAGACCAAGGTCCATCAAGCTCAGTATTCTATTTCCAACAGTGGCCAATCTAGGTCATATTTGGGTAGGTGGATGTCTGGCAATTGCAGAATCTTGGGGTGAGGGATTACACCCATTGTACATCTAGGACATCCACTTCTACTAGACTGAATATGTTCTTGGTTAAGTGGGATATGGCCTCTCAGGTAGGGAACATGGAAGTGGACCTGATTTGGGGGAGTAAGCATGCTATAACAATCATGAGGGCAATAGTGGGGAAGGACAGCATGGGGGGGGGGGGCGGAAAGGTAATGTGAGTCTTCTCCACAAGAATGAAGTGCAAGAGCAGAGGATCAAGTGGTGGGAGGCGTTCCCAGAATTTAATGATGATGGGGAGGGGGCAGCAGACCTTTGGGAGTCTGGAAGGCTTACAGGAAGGGGAGAGGGAGGTTATTACAGTTAGTAGCTAGAAGGAAGCAGTGCTGGGCTCTCTTCATGAAGAACTGGGAACTCCAGAACTTATTTATTTATTTAGCTGCATTTATATCCCGCTTTTCACCGGGTCAAAGCGGTTGGGGGATACATTTAACACGAGGGGATATGAGACACATACACTAATACTTACAGGGAACATGGGCAATGGAGGGTTAAGTGGCTTGCCCAAGACCGCAAGGAGCACCTTCCGGCCCAAGGTTGCTGTCCTCTAGTGGGATTTGAATCCCCGACCTTCCGGCCTGTAGTACCTTGCCCCAACCACTAGGCCACTGCTCCCTCTTACTGGAGAATGGTGGAGATCAGGAATCATATAGAAACTATTGAAATGGAAAGAACAGATTTTCTGCTGAGTGTCTAAAAGAAACTTAGAATATGGCCATTGAAGAAGAGGTAGAGTTCCTGCTTCATTAACATGGTGTGATTTGGAAAGGTAATAAGACAATGTGTGAAGTATTCAGGGACTTCTATGTAAAGCTGTACATCTCGGAGGTTAGATGCATCCCAGAAGCTATTAAGGAATTTTTGGCTGTGGTTCAGATGAGGACCATAAATGAACAGCAAAGATACTGGTTGGACAGGGAGATCTCGGTGTTGGAAGTGGAGGCGGCCATTAAGGCCTTGGGGAAGGCAGTTGGGGTGGACGGGTCCCCTGCAGCACACTATAAGGTGATGAGAGAGCACGAGACTCCTGTATTGCGGAAGGTATTTAATGAGGTATTAGTGAGGGGCTTAAGGCCGGAAAGCCTAATCTATGTTGTGGAAAATACCAATCAATCTCGCTGTTGAATGTGAAGTTGTTAGCTAAGATCTTAGCTGCAGGTTGGATGCGGTTCTTCAGGAGTTCACCTATCTGGCCCAGACAGGACTCATTCAGGGAGGCAGATGGCAGATAATGTGAGACAGGTGTTGAAGGCTATTCAAGTGATGCTGAGCAAGAAGGGAACAGCTTGGTGCATAGCTCTAGACTCTGAAAAGGCATTTGACAGGGTGGAATAGAGGAATTTATTTAAGGTTTTGGAGCAGTTTCATTGGGAGAGAACTTTTAAGTGGGTCAAGGTGCAATATTCTAGTCCTAGGGTGAGGATATTAGTCAATGAGGTCTGCTCAGAGGCTGTTCTTTGTTATGTCATATTGTGTTAAGCTGATTAGGGTGGACAAATGTGGATTGACCCAGAAACTAGCCTTGTCAATTGAAGGGAGAGGTTCGTTAGGCTTGGAGGAAGATCAGGAAGAGTATTTAGGTAAAGGGGGATGTGATAGAGGCAGGGGGATAGTGGGATCAGGAGAATATGCAATGTCTGACAGGGGTTTAGTTCTCGTAATGTCTGCATTTCCTTTCAAACATAAAGTTGTTAAAAAAAAAATTCCCTGTGACCTTTGCAGGGGTAATTTATATAAAGTAATTTCTGTGTGCAAAGCATGGGAAATGGCTTTTATAAAACGGCTCTACCAGGGCCGTCCTGAGGGTCTCTGCTGCCATAGACAGGCCCTCCATGCTATCCCCTGTAGATTTTATTTATTTTATTTATTTAACAAGTTTTTTATACCGCCTTTTCCTTCAATCAAAGCGGTCACAAGAAATACAAGGTATAAACAAGGGAAACATAAACAGTATAGACATGACAACATATGGTAATGTAGGAAAAATAACAAGGGTTAACAATATAGTGGATTATTTATAAAATATATACAATAGATGATATCTTAGTCATTTGTTGATCCATAGTGCTCAATAAAAAGTAAAGTTTTTAATTGCTTACGAAAGTCACTTAAAACATCAATTGTAAATCAGGAGGGAGAGAGTTCCAAATCAAAGGGGCAGCCAAAGAAATTGCTCGTTGTGATGTACATTTGCATGATTTAGCGAAGTTTCTTGGGGTATTGAGGGTGTTTGAGGTGGATAATCTTCTAGGTCTGTTGCTGGTATCACGGGATAAGAGGGCATGGAGGCTGGTTGCAGAACTGTTGTGCTTCATTTTGAAGATGTTTATGATTAACTTATACTTTATGCGAAGGGTTATCGGGAGCCAGTGGAGATCTTTAAGGATGGGGGTAATGTGGTCATGATTTGTGGAACCGTTAATTATTCTGGCTGCTGTATTCTGTGCCATTTGAAGAGGTTTGAGAGCATGTTTTGACAGCCCATTGTAGATAGGGTTGCAAAAATCCAGAATGGGGGTAATAAGTGCCTGGCAGACTGTACGAAAGTGTTCATAAGAGATAAGAGGCTTGAGGCGTCTAATTATTTTCATTCGGTAATAAGCGCTTTTAACAGTTTTCTTTATGTGAGATCGTAGGTCTAGCTTCTTATCGAGGGTTATCCCGAGGTATCTTACCTCATCCTTAATTGGAATCTCAGTACTGTTGCATGTGATGTATGGTGGGGGATTAAAGTTAGTCAGATTGTAGTGCTGAGTGGCCTGCCATGTATCCCCCCCACTCCCAGCATCCATCATCTTGCCTGGGGGAGGGGAGGTGGCACGGCGATGCCTCTGCTGCATCTGGCTTTTAAGTGCCTATGCTAGTGTGCTCATGGCCTGCCGCTCCTGCCCCCTTCGATGCAGCTTCCACCTGCAGGAGGCAGGACTGGCAGAAAGTAGTGTCGAAGGGGGGCAGGAGCACAAGGCCATTGATGTCAGATAAGGACCATACATCCTATGCAGACTGTCCATCCATAGGAGCTATTAAACTCTACGTGCCCGATATTGAGTTGGGCAAGCTATGTGCTCCTACAGTGCATAGCCCTGCCCACTGATCCTTAAGGAGGTGATAGTACCTCTGTATAAGTCTTTGGTGCGACCTCATTTGGAGTATAGTGTGCAATTCTGGAGACCGCACCTTCAAAAGGATATAAACAGGATGGAGTCAGTACAGAGGGTGGCTACTAAAATAATTAGTGGTCTTCATTATAAAGCATATGAGGACAGACTGAAGGATCTTAATATGTACACCTTAGAGGAAAGGCGGGATAGAGGTGATATGATTGAGATGTTTAAATACCTCCGTGGCATAAATGTTCAGGGAGAGAGCCTCTTTCAATTGAAAGCAAGTTCTGCTACGAGGGGACATGGGATGAGGGTGAAGGGAGATAGATTCAGGAGTGATGTTGTTAAGTGCCGTCGAGTCGGAGTCGACTCATGGCGACCCTCTGGATAGCTATCCTAAATTGTGTTCGGTCTTCAGTCAGGCGGCTCATTGACGACAGACTGGTACCCGTAGCTGCTGTTATTGTAGCGATCCATCTCATTGCTGGCCTTCCTCTTTTGCGTTGACCTTCTATCTTGCCAAGCATGATGTCTTTCTCTAATGATCTCTCTCTTCGCATGATGTGTCCGAAGTATGAAAGTCGAAGTCTTGTCATCTGAGCTTCTAAAGAAAGCTTAGGTTTGATCTCCTCTAGTACCGACTGGTTTGTTCTTCGGGCAGTCCATGGTATACACAGTATTCGCCGCCAGCACCATAATTCAAAGGCATCAATTTTCTTCCTGTCTGTCTTTTTCACTGTCCAGCTTTCACATCCATATGATGTTATTGAAAATACCATGGCTTGAACAAGTCGAATCTTTGTATGGAGAGAGACATCTCTGCTCTTGAGAATCTTATCTAGGTCTTTCATAGCCATTCTGCCAAGAGCAATGCGTCGTCTGATTTCTTGACTGCTTGTTGCTTCTTTATTGATAGTTGATCCAAGTAGGTTAAAGTTGTTCACGATTTCAATTTCTTCTCCTTCAACGATGAACCTGTTGATTATGCCAGTTGTCATGATCTTTGTCTTCTTTACATTAAGGTGAAGGCCCATTTTGAGACTATGTTCTTTGATTGTGAGAAGCAAATGTTTCAGATCATCTTCGCTTTCAGCCAGTAATGTGGTATCATCAGCATAGCGAAGGTTGTTGATGAGTCTTCCACCAATCTTCACACCTCTGTTGTCTTCATACAGTCCTGCTTCTCTGATGATTTGTTCTGCATATAAATTAAACAGGTAGGGGGAAAGTATGCAGCCTTGTCTTACACCTTTGCTTATTTTAAACCATTCTGTTTCTCCTTGTTCCGTTCGAACTGTTGCTTCTTGATTAATGTACAGATTACGCAAGAGAACGATCAGGTGTTCTGGTATACCCATGCTTCTTAATGTGGCCCAGAGTTTCTCATGGTTTACACAGTCAAAAGCCTTGCTATAGTCGATAAAGCACAAATAGATATCCTTTTGGTATTCTTTAGTCTTTTCAAGGATCCATCTCACATCCGCAATGATGTCTCTCGTTCCTCGCCCTTTCCTGAACCCTGCTTGCACTTCAGGTAGTTCTTGTTCTAGGTATGGCTGTAGTCTCTTTTGAATAATCTTCAGTAGAATCTTGCTGGCATGTGGGATCAGAGCGATTGTGCGGTAATTTCCACAGTCAGTTGGATCACCTTTCTTTAGTATTGGTATAAACACAGATCTTTTCCAGTCAGTTGGCCATGATGTTGTCTTCCATATTTCTTGGCAGAGCCTTGTAAGTACGGTAACAGCTGCATCAGATTGCTGCAATACTTCTATGGGAATGCTATCAATGCCTGGTGCTTTGTTCTTTGATAAGGCTTTCAATGCTGCTTCAACTTCTTCTTTCATCACCAATGGTTCCTGATCATAAGGTATAGGTTGAAACGGCTGTTGGTCCACTTGATCTTTATCATATAAAAACTCTGTATATTCCTTCCACCTTTTCTTGATCTTCTCAGAATCATTCAACATAGAACCTTGAGCATCTTGTAACATTCCAATTCGAGGCTGGAACTATTTCTTTAACTCTCGCAGCTTTAGGAAACCCGATCTTGTTCTTCCTCTAATAGTTTCTGCTTCTATTTCCTTGCAAGTGTCATTGTAGTACTTTTCCTTGTCCTGTCTTGCTGCACGTTGGAAATCTCTGTTGAGTTCTGCGATTGTCTTTCTTTCTCCTTTGGCTTTAGCTTCTCTGCGTTTCTGGGCAATTTTCAGAGTTTCTTCCGTCATCCATTTTGGCCGTTTTTGCTTTTTCACCTTTTGTAGAGACTTCTCACTTTCTTCCAGCACAACCTTCTTGATGTCATTCCATAACTCTTCCGGAGCTCTGTCATTTGTATCTAAAGCAGCAAATCGATTTTGCAGGCAGTCTTTAAATTCCAGTGGTATATTCTCAAGGTCATATTTTGGTGCATTCATGAGTGGTTTGCTCTTTTTCAACTTTAGCTTAAGTTTGCATACTAGTAGTTGATGATCTGTACCACAGTCAGCTCCAGGTTTTGTCTTTGTTGATGTTACAGAGCTTTTCCATCGTTGACTTCCACAGATGTAGTCAATTTGATTTTTATACAATCCATTGGGTGAAGTCCATGTGTACAGTCGTCGCTTGTGTTGCTGGAAGAAGGTGTTTGAGATGAATAGATCATTGGTCTTGCAGAATTCTATCAATCTTTCTCCAGCTTCATTTCTGTTGCCAAGTCCATATTTTCCAACTACTTTGCCTTCTTCTTTGTTGCCAACTTTTGCGTTCCAGTCACCCATGACTATCAGGATATCCTGTTTGCATGTTCTGTCAATTTCAGCTTGTACTTGTTCATAGAACTCTTCAATTTCATTCTCTTCTGCAGCTGTTGTTGGGGCATATACTTGAATTATAGTTGTGTTGATAGGCAATCCTCGTAGACGAATAGAGATTAAGCGTTCGCTGACTGCGTTGTATTTCGTTACAGTTCTTGCAAGTTTCTTCTTTATTATAAATGCAACACCATTTCTTCTTTGTTTTTCATTTCCAGCATAGTAGACCATGTGATCATCTGATGCAAAGTGCCCGATGCCAGTCCATTTCAGTTCGCTGACACCCAACAGATCAAGTTGTACACGTTCCATTTCATTCTTGACCACCTCCAACTTCCCTTGGTTCATGCTTCGTACGTTCCATGTTCCAATATGTAAGACATCTTTACAGCTTCTGACTCTCATTTCATGCGCAGCTACATCAGCAGTCAGACTTCCCGAGGGCTTTGATCCAACCACATCATAAATGCTGGCTTTACTCTGAAAAGTCTTCAGCTCTTCCCCAGTAGCTAGTTGAGTGCCTTCCGACCTGGGAGTCTCATCTTCCAGCACCATAGCACAATTTGTTTTGTTGTAACTATCCATTGGGTTTTCATGGCAAGATACAGAAGTAGATTGCCGGGCCTTCCTTCCGCGCAGTTTAAGTTTGGTGTTGTTGCCGTTGTCACAGAAATGTGATCCTCCGCCGTCAACACTATCCCATTCTGCTGCTGCCCAGATGGGTGGTTTGTCTTCGTCTGGCACCTCAGCTGAGACCTGTCCATCTTGGGAGACCCTGCCAGTAGTTAATCTACCGATAGTTTAGCTCTCAGCATCACTGATGCACGCAAGCCCTCACAGCACGACAAGCTGCAAACCAAGTGAGAGTCAGGAGTGATATGCGGAAATATTTCTTTATGGAAAGAGTAGTGGATCCATGGAATAGTCTCCCAGTGGAGGTGGTAGAGATGAGGACAGTAACTGAATTCAAAAAAGCATGGGACCAACACAGAGGATTTCTAAAGGTAAAAAGGGGACTGTTGTAGTTGTTGTTATGGAAGGACAGACTAGATAGGCCATGTGGTCTTTTTCTGTCATCATATTTCTATGTTTTAGCCCTGGATATTCAGTGCAGGGTCATATGCAGACCTGGTATTGAATATTCAGGGATCGCCGCACACACCGGAAGCCGCTGTGCTGGGCAGCAGTGATTTCGCCTGCTGCCCGGTTAGTGACAGTCTCCTCTTCTGCTCTGTGCCAGGATGCCCTCAGCATGCCATGATCCTACCCGCATAGCATCGGGCACATAGGGGAGCTAGCAGAGGATATTCACTGCCATTAACCATGTAAGTGCCGTTGAATATCCGGATTTAAGGCATTTACATGGTTTACTGGGCTGTAAACTGTGTAAATGCCTTTTGAAAATCGGGCCCTACAATCCTTTTCTCTCCCTTAGAGATCCTCTGTCCTTGTGCCATGCTTTCTTGAATCTTCAGACAAATATTCCCTTTATCCAATGCCCTCTTGTTCCAGAGCTTCCTCTCAACTGGAAGAGAGTCACATTCTGTGCCAATTCGTCTGACCTCTGTGGTTACTAAATTAATGGAAACGCTGCTGAAAGAGAGGATAGTGAGGTTTCTGGAGTCCACTGGATTGCAGGATCCGAGGCAGCATGGGTTTACCAGAGGCAGGTCTTGTCAGACAAATATCATTGATTTCTTTAACTAAGTGACCGGAAAGTTGGACCGAGGGAGAGCCCTAGATATGATGTACTTCGATTTCAGTAAAGCCTTTGACACTGTTCTGCACAGGTGACTTATAAATAAACGAGCACCGTAGGGATGGACCCTAAAGTGACTGCTTGGGTTAGAAATTGGTTGAGTGGGAGGCGACAAAGGCTACAGGTAAATGGAGCTCACTCTGAGAAGGAGGTTACCAGTGGTGTGCCCCAGGGATCTGTCTTTGGTCCAATTCTTTTTATCATCTTTGTTAGTGATATAGCGGAAGGGCTGTTGGGTAAGTTTTGCCTTTTTTGTGGATGATACCAGAATCTGCAATAAGCACCCAGGAAGGAGTACATAACATGAGGAGGGATCTAGCTAAGCTTGAAGAATGGTCAAGAATTTAGCAGCTGGGATTTAATGCTAAAAAATACAGGGTCATGCATTTGGGCTGCAAAAATCCAAGGGAGCGGTACAGCGTAGGGGTGAAGTACTTCTATCCATGAAAGAAGAGAGGGACCTGGGTGTGTTTGTTTCTTACAGTAGCTAAACAGATAGAAAAGGCGACTGCGAAAGCTATAAGGCTGCTTGGGTGCATAGGGAGAGGAATGGCTAGCAGAAAAAAAGGAGGTGATAGTGCCTCTGTATAAGTCTTTAGTGCAACCTCATTTGGAGTATTGTGTGCAATTCTGGAGACCGCACCTTCAAAACGATATAAACAGGATGGAGTTGGTGCAGAGGGTTGCTACTAAAATAGTTAGTGGTCTTCATTATAAAGCATATGAGGAGAGACTTAAGAATCTTAATATGTACATGTTAGAGGAAAGGCGGGATAGAGAAGATATGATAAGAGTCATTGAAATACCTCCATGGCATAAATGCAAAAGAGAACAGCCTCTTTCGATTGAAAGAAAGCTCTGCAATGAGGGGACATGGGATGAGGGTGAAGGAGGATTGACTTGGGAGGAATATGCAGAGATATTTCTGTACAGAAAGAGTGGTAGATGCGTGGAATAGTCTCCCAGTAGAGATAGTAGAGATGAGGACAGTAACTGAATTCAGGAAAGCATGCGACAAATACAGAAGGTCTCTAAAGAAAAACAAGGGACTATAGTAGTTGATATGGAAGGGCGGACTAGATAGGCCATGTGCTCTTTTTCTGCCGTCATGTCTCTGTATCACCTCTATCCCACCTTTCCTCCAAAGTACACAGATTGAGATCTTTTAGTCTGTCCCCATATGCCTTATAATGAAGCCCACTGCCCATTTTAGTAGCCCCCCTCTGCACAGACTCAATCCTGTTTACTGTATATCCTTTTGAAGGTGCGGTCTCCAGTCTTGCACGCAGTACTCCAGTGAGATCTCACCAGAGACAATGCACAATTTCAGAAGCTGTTACCTTTGCGTTTTAAACTTATGGTGCATTGGAGTACTTCTGACAAGACTGGCCTGTCCACTAGGTGGGCTAGGCGGCTGCCTAGGGCGAAGACCTAGTGGGTAGCGTGGCAGGCCATGTGCTTCGGCTCTCATGGCCTGCCCTGCCGCACTCCCGCCCATGCTGAGCCATGCCACCCTCCTCTCCCTGCCGCCACCACTGATTCCAGCATCATTGCCTGCTCCCGATCCTAGCCACCTTTGACATCGGACTCAGCGGTAGCGGGGGGGATCTTGGCCAGGGCTTCTGGGTGGACCTGACTTTGGATATTCTTCAGGAGCACACTGCCCTTCTTGAAGCGTTATCGCCTTCTCCTTCCTGCTTGGCCCTTCCTCGCCCTCTGCACCCAAGCCATCCTTCTGGCTTTTGCTGTCACCTTTTCGACCTGTTTTGCCACCTTAAGATCATCAGAAACAGTCACCACTACGTCCCGCTCTTCTTTCATGCACTGAAGTACTTCCCCCCCCCCCCAATACCATACCGCTCCCTTGGGTTTTTGCACCCAAATGCATGACCCTGCATTTTTTAGCACTAAATCTCAGCTGCCAAATTCTCGAACATTGCTTTATATCTCAGTTTCATCACTGCATGAACAATGCCTGTAATTAATGTAAACACATTGCTGCAGCAGTAGGTCCCTCCTTAAAGGCACAGGTGACAGCTCTTCATTTACTGCTGTTCTGCATACCGCTGCACCTTTAAGAGGAAAGACTCCAGAGAATCTAGTTCCATCTCTGGCCAGCAGGGGCTCCAAATCGCCTGACAGGGTATCTACGAGCGGCAAGTGTGTCCTTAAGCAGTCTACTGCTGAGATTGGTGGCAAATTGAGTCCTGATGCAGAACCATTAGTCTACTTGGTTCGAAACGAGGTACTTTGTTGAAGTTTTGGCCACAAGTGTCTCCTCTGTGACATGCTGTCAAATGCAATTTCAAGGCTTGCCTTCTCTGTGGACTCGATAAGTTGCTCTTTTGTAAATGTACTATTTTTTAAGTCTGCTTTACAATATCAAATAAAATGGAAAGTTTGTATCAAAAAGACTAAACCTCCCTGTTCCCAAACTCTCTGACAATTTTTTTCCGATAGTGCACTTTTATATGCTGTGGTCACCCATTTTCGATATATACTTGACTTTTCCAGTTTGGGTTTCCTTGTCTAACCTCTGAGGAGGCTTTTGCTATTCTTGCCTGAAAAGTATTTGGAAGTATCCCAACATACCATATGTGCAGAAGTAGCATGTTCTAAAATTGTCAAGTGTATAAACACCTAAACACATATATTTATATCCTGCGCTTGCATACGTTTTTCCAACCTGGTTGAAGGTGTTCCTGGGGGATGGGGTTTGGACTTATGCACATATTTTATAAAACACCCGCATAAGTGCATAAAATAAATTGGCAAGTGTGTAATTCACATGGGGTAATTTTAAGAGGGGGGGGGGGGTATGTGCAAACCTCCCCTTTTAAAATAGGAGAAACATATGTGCACACCTGCTACAGAAATCAGGAGGCCCCAGCAGTAGAATTGGAAAAGTGCTTGGTCCAGAGTCCTTTCTTTTGATAACTTTGTAGGGGGCCCATCACTGCTCTTCCCATCCCGCCACTTTTTGAGTGTAGATGTGGGAGGGGAGAGGGTGTAATCATGGACATTAACGCCCTTGTTTTCCTCACACAGGGTGGATTGAAGGCATACGCCTGTCCGATGGAGAGAGGGGCTGGATCCCAAAGACACATGTAGAGGAAATAACCAGCAAAACTGCGCGTCTGCGCAACCTGCGTGAGAACAACCGCATTAAGCATGCCACACAGAAACTGGAGGAAGAGTGTGTGTGAATGACCACCGGTCCGGCGTGACCATCACTCTGACACTGCCTAGCCTACGTTGTCTTTGTTGTAGGGTAGAATACCATGGCCTAGACTTGGGCAAGGCGACTGCCTATATTACATAAAGCTGTGGCATTCTCGCCTACTGGTATGCCCCTTGGAAGACTGCATAGCGTAGTGTTGGTCGTCTTGGTATGAACTCTGCAGTGGGGTCAGGATCAGGAGAGACCGACATAGTCACTCATTTATAGGACATAGAAAGAGAGAATTCAAAAACTGTACTGATGAACGGTCGGTGGTAGTTCGTAAAAACATCTGCCCAGCGTTCCATTCCTCTGAATTATTCTACCTGCGCTGCTGTAGCTGTCTCAGGTAGGGCTGAAAGATGAAAATGCTTCTCTTTGACATATACAAGTAGCAGCCATTAAACCCCAAACTAGTCAATATGGCATGTTCTGGAGCAGGTGATGTCCTAGCACCTGTTAGGGCAAAGATGGATTGCCTTCGGACTGACAGCCCTCTATGAAACGTGCAGCACCATTTTTACAAACCAATTACGATAAAACTGGAATAAAATTCCTTTGATCTTCTAACAACCAGAGTCCCAGGGTTTTCAGATCCATACAAAGGCTAAGTTTCGGGGAACATGTTAAAGATATATCTCAGTGGGGTCCCAGTGTCATTACACTCCGGGAGTAAGAAAAGGGAGCAGCCCGTCCGCCTCTGCAAGTCTGAAGTCTGCATGTCTCCTCCTAAATTCTAGACACCTAGTCGCTTGAGTGTTGAAATTCCTGCATTTTGCACTTTTCAGTCACTCTCACATCCCATCAGACAGTACAGGCCCTGTTTAAATGTACCTCCATAGGACTTGAAAATGCTTTTACTATTCCTGCCGTGCCCTAGTGTGAAGAAAGGTTTCTATGTTGCCAGGGCTGGCCCAAGGGTATCTGTCACCCTAGACAGACCCTCCATGCTGCCGCCCCACTCCTGGCATCCATCTTCTCGCCTGAGGGCGACATGGTGATCCCTCTGCTGCATTGGGCATTAACGTGCCTGCGCTGGTGTGATCTCGGCCTGCTGCTCCTGCCCTACCTCTGATGCAACTTCCTGCTGTGTCCAACAGAAAGTTGTGTCATAGGAGGTCAGGCATGGCAGACCGTAAGTGTGTTAGTGCAGGCACTTTAAAGCCCGGTGCAGTGGAGGTATCGCCATGCTGCCCCCTCCCCCAGGTGAGAAGATGGATGAACTACCACCCTAGGCAACTGCCTAACCCTGTATGTTATCGTTCATCAGACCAACCACATCTCCGGTGTGTCTTCTTACTTTTCCCAGGTTGTATCCTTGTCCTCAGCTGTTGTATTGACTGTCTTAACTAGATTGTAAGCTTTGATGAGCAGGAACAGTCTTTTATATGTATCTGTACAGTGTTGCATACACCTTGTAGCGCTATATAAATGATCAATAGTAGTAGTAGACCACCAAAACCTCCCAGTAGAGTTGGAGGAGGCAAAAGTCACAGTGGAATTCGATAACACGGGATAAACAGAAAGGGTTCCTTGTTGCAAAGTGGGAGAAAAGCCAAAATGTCAACTGTGTCTCTGGTATATGCACCAGGAATGAAACTGAGCGGACTTGAAGGCTTCAGATGTCCGTCCCTATGAAATGGTGTGGTACATGAACTTTCGTGATCACCCAGGTGCCTTCTTGAGATATGGTTGCAAGCCTTTATATTTAAAGAACATTGAGGGGAAGACAGCCCTGTCCCCACAATATGCTCTGGAAAGAAATGCTTCGTTCCTTCAGCCTTGCAGCCTGAAGAAAGTGTCTGTGGGATCTTGACAGCTCTTGTGCTAGAACCTTATTAGAGTCAGTAAATTGCACTACAACCTCTGGAAAGTCCAAATGCATTTATTCTCATCACGTATCATTCATGAAATTGGCATTGTAAGTTGTTGCCTTCTGTTCTCTTTCTTGGGGACATGGATCCCGTCCATCCCACAGTCCTCCACTCTGCATAGAGTGGATGAGTAGAGTGGTTAATTGGTGGCTTAGGAACCAGAGAAGGAAGTCACTTAACCTTCTAGTGCCTTAGGTACAAAACTTAGACTGTGAGCCCTCTGGGGACAGAGAAATACCTACTGTACCTGAATGTTACCCACCTTGAACTTCTACTGGAAAGGTGCAAGCTAAATGCATAACAAGCGTTGGATTATCATCTAGGCTTATTCAGACATCTATGGAGAGGTATCTCAGATAAGTGCAGTGTTTATATTTTGCTTCTGTGGTGTGAACTTTAAGGTATTTTCATGATCTGACAGGGCTATATCTTTCCCCGACTGGAATTAGGAGTGAGCACTCTTCATCAAGACTAGGCATCCTCCTATCTTCATCAATGGAAATCCTGCTCTGTTTCAATTACTGTAGTGTTTCGATACCCATCACTACTGTACTCTTTCTGTTGGGGGCTGAGGTCTTACCTATAATGTGAACTCTCAAATTTAGCCCAGGCAACCAAATTTGGAGATTAATTTTTATATCCTTCCAAACCATATGAGCAAGATCAATACATTTCTAGTATCTGAAGTCTTATCATAATACATCTGAGGTTATGAGAATTTATAAGCAGAGGAAGAGGCCGTTGTGGGCAGAAAAAAGAATATCTGTTGACGTTTTTGTTGAAAAGTACTGAGCTAGAGAAATCGTCTGGAGGTAATAACAATAAAAGTGGTCCTGCTGTTATCAACTAAGGAGGGACTGACTTCTGAGATCATGGTGGGAGTCCCTTGGAGCTCTAAAGGCTTGCCCATGGCTTCTGCAAGTCCAGCTCTGAGCTAGTGGGTTGCTGTTAACCTTGAGTACAAGCAGCTGCATGTGACGAGGACCGAGAACCAAGGCCACCTGTCTGTGTAGAGGACCAGATGTTTTACACTGTGGGGCTACTTTGCTTTCATTGTTGAAGCTCTTGCTGTCTCCTGTCCTAAGTAGAGTCATGGCACTGTGCAGACCTCTCTAGGAATGAGTCATGTGGCATGACATGACCGTCACAGAGAAGGGAAAACGATGGTGGGCAAGTGTTCACCAGTCACTAATAGAGTTGCTATTTCATCCAGGCCTGCTTTTATCCCAGGGCATGCACAGAGACACAGTTCTGTTTCCTCCAAGAAAAATGGGACAAACTAGGCCTGGATCAGCCTCTTTTGGTTGACCCATGTGAGGTGACAACACATATTTAAGAATAAAAGGGTATTTTTTTAACCAAACAATAAGTGACAGCCTTATGAAAAGGAGAAGGGCTGCCCACCCTTATTCCACTAGTACAGGACAAAGATTTCACCTTCTACTGAGGCACTCTTAAGACTAAAACCTGAGTGTGGCAATCTGTGGAACATAGGGGACAAAAACCATGAGATGATGTATTGTAAAAGCATCCTGTAAATGTTTCTTATAATTAAATTTAATTAAATGATATTAAGAAACTTGAAACCTGGATTAGAATGAGCAGTTCTTTTACAAATATGTATGTGGAAACTGAAAGGGAAGTGCTGGTTTAAGACGCTCAACTCAGTTCATCATAGTCGTTGCAGTGGGGGAAGTTCAGGGAAGAAAGGCACTCTTATCTAAATAATGGGCCTTCCTCACAGAGTCTCACAATGACACTTTTGAAATCGGAGGCCAAAATTACACCTGCTTTTCCCTTTATTGCTTCAGGTTTTGGACCATGAAGAGGTGTCGTCTCTCCTCAGATCTCTTCTCTGGAAGACTCCGATCCTCTTTCAAACAGGTTACTGTAGGCACCTGGTCATGGAATGTCCAATGTGCTCCTTTTCAAGGCCAACTTCTCCACTAACTAGGCCAACCCAACTCCTCCAGCATCACCTCTCTGGAAAGAAAGGGACTATAGTAATTGATATGGAAGGACAGACAAGATAGGTCATGTGGTCTTTTTCTGCTGTTATGTTTCTATCTCGTCTTCACACTTCTACAGGGAACAGCAAGTTCCATACCATTAGATCCTTCTCCCTAGTCCTAAGCTCTCCTGGACCTTATGGATCAATTCCCTCATGCCTGGGTACTTCCCCTGAACCCCTGTGTATTGCAAGAATAGAGAAGATGGACTAGAGAGACCACACTTAACACTTGAGGTTTGATAAATCTCTCCTCTCTGATCACCTCATCTTCTCCCACGCTGAAACCACCACTCCCAGAGCTCATGGAAGCCCTGAAGTCACTGGTAAGAGAAAACTAGCTGCCTCCCTTATACTTCATCCCACTGTAGTGTTAACCAGAGCTTCTTGGTGGGTAGGGGCTGGAACTCCACCATCAATGACTCTTCAGATCATTCTACTAATATAGGCCCCTTCTAATAGACTGGAGTGGAGGAGTAGCCTAATTGTTAGAATACTGGCTTGGGAACCCAGAGACCAGGGTTCAATTCCCACTAGCACTCCTTGTGGCCTTGAGCAAGTCACTTAATCCTCCATTGCCTCAGAAGAAGCCAAGTTATCAATGTCTCTCTTTAATGTACATTACCAAGTTTAAGTTACAATATAAACCACTTTGACTAAAATAAGAAAGCAGTATAAAAAACTTGTTAAATAATAAAATTCAGTGTTCATTTGAATGTAAAGAGTAAAAGAGGGATTGCTCAAACAAATCCAGAGTGTAGCTCAGGAAAACATAGGAAGAGGAGGGGAAAGTGCAGCTCAATCAGGACTGGCCCCCACTCATCAAGCAAACTAGGTGGTTGCCCAGGGTGATGACTTCTTTGGGGGGAGGGAGGAGCAAAGAGCAGGGCATTCAAAGCTAATCAATAAATTTTGACAGCCCAGGGGGGCTGTAAAGCTTAAGATCTGCCTAGGGAGTCAACACCTTGAACCAATGTGGGGCCAATCTTGAGCGCAATCCTGGCATTTCTCAGAGCTTTCTGCTCCCGCCTCTGCCTCATTCTCCTCCAGGACCAGCGGAAGGCCTCCAGCCCTACTGCCAGAATCCTCTTCCCTCTCCTCTTCTGCTGCTGATTCACTGACCCTTTTGCATGACAGGATCTGTGGGGAGCAAATTCCAAACAGAGTGGTGCACCCTTCTCAAACCTCAGGCCTCCTCGCCCAAGGATCACACCTCTGAGCCTCAGCTGCTCTCAATGAGGGGGGGAGGACAGACAAAACAAAGGCCTCTCTTTTACAAGGGGTTTTATATCACACCTCACATGGTTATTCCCTCCTACTTTGGGAAGGGAAATTCAGCTTACACCCAAAATCCCACTATCTCCTACTGCTACTCACTGCAAGCAAAGACTGTTAGGCCTCTGGTGCTGCCCAGTAGTAAGAATTTTGTAATCTCCTCAAATATATAAATCCAAACTATATCCATTTGAAATTTTAAAGTCAAATAATCCAGCATAATGAAAATAAAACCTGTTTCTCTGTGAACAAGAGGTGACGTCGGCGCCTACTGAGCCCTCGAGGAACCATCTCCCCAGCTTTCAAAGAAAGCCTTTGGGAAATGCCACCACGCATGCATGGTCCCCTTCCCGTGTAAGGGTGCCATCTTGCCTCAGTCTCCTTTTTTCCACAACACCCACCAGACATCTGTCTGTTTCTTCCAACAGAAAAAGTGTTGTTTTCTTGAGTTATCAATTTCCTCCAGTTTTGCACCAGTACTTTTCCCACCCCTGAACTCACTTGTCTCTGCATCGCGTCTTGGGTTCGTCTTTTGTTTTATTTTTCCCTGGTGCAGTTTCACACCTTTTTTTCCACTGGTGTAGCCTCGGGTCTTCGACCTAGTTGGGGCCCTTTTTCTCCCTATGGCTTCCGCCAGCGGTTTCAAAAAGTGTGATGGGTGCTCAAGGACCATGTCCCTCATCAACACGCATGACTGCTGCATCCGGTGCCTTGGCCCGGACCACGACCCTTCTGGCTAAGGCCTGTGCAAGAAAATGTCGTCCAAGGCTATAAAAGGCCAGTAGCCTACAGAAGCATTACCACCTCCTCTCTTCTGTTGACCATTCATCTCCCTATACACCCAAGCGCCCATCTGGCTTTCACAGTTGCCTTTTCTACCTGTTTAGCTACTTTAAGATCATCAGACACAATTATGCCCAGGTCTCGCTCCTCTTCTGTGGACAGAAAACCTCCCCTGACAATAATTTACTAACCACAGAGGTTAGACTAACCGGCCTGTAATTCTCAATGTCATCCTTATGTCCGCTTTGTGCCTTTCTCCAGTCCTCTGGCACCACTCCTGACTCAAAGAGGCATTGAAAAGGTCACACTGCAGCCACTAGAATGTTTCCAAGTTCCCTCATATTCTCGGATGTATCCTATCCGGACCAATGGCTTTGTCTACTTTTTTTTTTTTTAATTCTTTATTTTCGTTTTATAACAACAAAGGAAAGGAAGACATACAGCAAAGACAGATACATAACATGTAATACATACACCAAAATAAACCCCTACCACCCCCCTCCCCCCAGCTTCTTCTCTAGAAAACTAAACATTCCCGAAGCGGGCGTGTACTTACATTATTGTGTTACAAAACCTAACGGTGATCTAAGACATGATGAGTGCATATTATACAGGCATGTTGAAGCAGTGAGCAGATTGTACATAATCATTAAGCATCTGCCATTTAGACAAGCGAGAGTGAGTTTGGACATGGGGAATAGCTCTCCTAGGTATCTGCTCATATTTACTATATAAGCAGACGAGGTTCCAACATTCATTGACAGTAAGTCGAGAGTTATCCTTCCGATTCCTCGTGATTAAGCATATGGCTATACCCAGCATGAAATCAAGGAGAAAGCGACCCTTCTTAGGAAGGGAGGGGACCTCCGCCGCAAAGCGGAGTCCCACAACCTTCTAAGAGAGAGGTTCATGAAAGTGCAAAATAGATTGAATACGACCCCAGACCCGCCCCCAATAGACCTGCAGTTGAGGACATTCATAAATAACATGAGCGAAGGTTCCCACAGCAGTATGGCAAGACCAACACAGGTCCCTAGCATTTGGGTTCCATTTGGCTATTTTTCCTGGGGTATAAAAGCATCTGTGTACAAAGAAGAAGAAAATCCGATCCGCTGCTTCCTGACTGAAGTAGCTTAGGATTTTCTTCCGTTTTATCGGATTATTGATTCCTTTTACGTTCAATGAGAAAAGCATACATGGTGCCATCAGTCGGTAATAGACATTTTAGGTAAGGGCGCTTGATAACAGATAACATAAGCAGAATCTATACAACAATGTCATAATCACCGAGCATTCTGGGTAATACACCCCATATTGAAAAGTATGTACCAACGTATCCTAGAGAAGAAGCAAACCCCCAAAGAATATGGCGACCAGAAGTCTGCGGGAGGAGGCCCTAGAGAGGAACTAGAAAGACATGTAAAAAAAAGAAAAGAAACACCAGAGTCCATAATAACACTGTCTCTGATACTCGTCAAGGCTACTGTGGGTAGATGGAGTCGGGTCACAGATACCATCAAAAGCAAGGCCACAGACTGCCCATGCCAGACTCTTTGCTAGGCTGCGGCAGATCCAATATGGCAGGTACAGCGGAGATGAGGAGACTTGCAGGAATACTCTAGAAGTCAGCGCATCAAGTCGGCTTCCTTGGAATCCAAAAACTCCGCTAGTAGATCAGGGTCCTCAAATGTTCTTGTCTGATTGTGAAGCGTGACTCGGAGCTTGGCCGGGTACATCAGGCCATAGCGTGCTTGTAGTTGTTGAAGCCTCGGCCGGAATTCCAGAAAACGCTTTCGGCGGTCGGCCGTGGGTTTAGCCAGGTCGGGATAGAAGGAGATCTTGTGGCTCTCAAACTCCATATGGCCCTTTGCCCGAGAGGCACTTAGAATTTGTTCCGCGTGTTGATATCTCAATAATCGAAAAATGATAGGCCGCGGGGTCTTCTTGTTAAGCGTTATGCTTGTGGGTACACGATAAGCGCGATCAATCTCCAACTCTTTGGTAAAGGTGATTTGGAGCAGGGAGGGGAGGATTTTGCCTAAAAACTCTTTCATGTCTCCCGATTCCGCTCCCTCCGGTATGCCCACGAGTCGTATGTTGTTGCGGCGCGCTCTATTATTGCCATCTTCCACCTCTTTCTGCAAGGTCCGCACCTGTCGTTCAACTTTGTCGAGTTTGGACAACCGGGCCGCATGGGAGTCCAATATGCTCTCCATTTTGTCCTGACGCGAAGAAAGAACGCCCTTCTAGCTTGCTTTGCAGCACACCAAAATCTTCCCGCAGCGCTCGGAGTGCTTCACCGTTTGCCTGCACAAGGTTTTTGACCCCTCTAATCTCTACGAGGATTTCCTGCTGCATTTCGGGGCCCTCGCACAAGGCCGGCCCCTTCTGCGGGGACGGAGGTTCAGTTTTGGAGCGTTTGCCGTGAGAAGCCGCTAGAGATCCAAATTCCAGGCGCGTTGGTTTGGTCCCCGCCATCTCACCAATGTGCCCCGGCAAGATCAGAGTAGAAGTTCTAAGTTAGTGAGGTGTTAATTCAGGATTCTGAGTAGGCCTCTCGGGAGCCTCAGCGTTATGCGACCATCCCGCTGGACATCAGGCTCCGCCCCCGGCTTTGTCTACTTTAAGTTTAGCTAGTTCCTCAGGAACACAGTCTTCTGAAAATCGTTCGAGATCCACGTCACTTTTGTTCCTGTTTGCGGAGATTTTCTGAGGTCCTCCTCCTGGCCCTTCATCTGTGAACACAGAACAGAAATATTTGTTAAGCAATTCCACTTAATCCTCATCAGTTTCTACATATTCCTTCCCTTCACCCTTGAGTCTGACAATACCACTTTTGTCCTTCCTCCTGTCACTAACATATCTGAAAAATGTCTTATCTCTGCATTTTATTGCATTAGCTATTTCTTCTTTTTTTTGTACCTTTGCTTTCCTGACTACTTTGCTAGCTTCTCTAAGCTTTTCCATATATAGATGCCTGCCTTCCTCTCTCTGTGTTCTCTTGTATTTCATGAAGGCCTCCCTCTTCTTCACTCTTTCAGCTATTTCTTTTGAGAACCATAGCGGCCTCCTTTTCCTTTTACATTTATTTATCTTTCTAACAAAAGGTTGGTTGCCCTTAAAATATCCCCTTTCTGTTTTGCCCACTGTTTTTCTACATCCCCCAGCTGTTCCCATCCCTCTAATGACCCTTTGAGGTATTGTCTCATCTTGGCAAAGTTAGTTTTCCTAAAATCTAAGACCCTCGCCTTTGAATGGATTTTATCAGCCCTAGTCCTAATACTGAACCACACCATCTGGTGATCACTGGGTGTGAGATGATTTCCCACTGTAACATCAGAAACACTTTCACCATTGGTAAGCACCAAGTCCAGTATGGCCCCCATCACATGTGGGTTCTGTTACCAGTTGCCTGAATAGTTCTCCCTGTAGAGAATCCAGGATTTCCTTACATCTAGATGACACCGCAGGAGGGATGTACCAATCCACGTCCGGCTAATTGAAATCAACTATCAAAAGCACTTCTCCTTTCATGGCAGTACTATGTACGTCTCCTATTAAATCTTCATCCACTTCTACTCCCTGTGAGGAGGATCTGTATATAACTCCAATGCAAATGGATTTCCCTTTCCCTCTCCCTCTTTCTAGTTTAACCCACAGTGCCTCCTCTCTCCCTTTTGAGCTCTGTAGTTCCAAAGCTTTAATATTATTTTTTACATATAGTGCCACTCCTCCTCCCCTTATTCCTTCCCTGTCCTTTCTGAATAAAGTATAGCCTTGTATAGTTACATCTCAATCATGGTTGTCTCTGAACCATGTCTCTGTAACTGCCACTAAATCCAAGTCAGCCTCTTCCATTAAAGCCTCAACATCTGGGATCTTATTTCCCATCCTATGGGCATTTATACGCACCGCTTTCCAGGAGTTGTCCCTATTACACATTTCTACAGAGGTATTTAATGTTTCACTTACCTGGGGGCTCTCTTCACCCATCCCCAATGAATCTAGTTTAAAGAGCTCTTCAGTAGGTTAGCCAGTCTCCTGCTGAAGACACTTCAACCCTTCTTGGACAGATGGACACTATCACTGCTCTGCAGCCTTGGAACATCATCCCATGGTCCAGAAAACCAAAACGCTCTCAGTGACACCATCCATGCAGCCATGCATTCATCTCCAGGATGAGAGCTTCTTTGCCTTGGTCTTTACCTTCTACAGGAAGGATTGAAGAGAACACCACCTGTGCACCTGAACACCACCTGAACATAGGATGAGGGTGAAAGAGGATAGACTCAGGAGTAATATATGGAAATATTTCTTTATGGAAAGAGTGATAGATGTGTGGAGTAGTCTCCCAGTGGAGGTGGTAGAGATGAGAACAGTATCTGAATTCAAGAAACATGGGACAAACACAGAAGATCTATAAAGGAAAAAAAGGGACTATAGTAAGAACATAAGATATGCCATACTGGGTCAGACCAAGGTCCATCAAGCCCAGTATCCTGTTTCCAACAGTGGCCAATCTAGGTCATACGTACCTAGCAGTTTACCCAAAAGACACAGGTTCTGCAATGCTTGTACTGGGACAAGCGGTGGATTTCCCGGGTCCTCTTTAATAATGGTTTATGGATCTTTCCTCCAGGAATTTTTCTAAACCTTTTTTAAACTCGACTACACAATAGTTGATATGGAAGGGCAGACTGGATAGGCCATATGGTCTTTTTCTACTGTCATGTTTCTATATGTCAGAGGAGGGAGGGATCAGACCAGGCATGCAAGTGTGGAATTGGAAAGACCCACCTTTTTTTTTAAATTGGAGGAGGTCCGCTGCCTGGCCTTGCCCCGCCACTGCCAAGGGAACAGGAAAAACAGTGGTGGGGCAAGGCCAGGGGGCAGCTGACTGGAGATGGGGTAAGAAGGGGAAATGCTATGCATGGGGGGTGGGGCAAATGCCAAAAGTCTGATGTCATTGGGGGGTGGGGGTGGCAGGTTTGGAAGGTGCACAGGGCGCATTTATTACTTGATACGGCCCTACTCATGGTGCCGGTCTTATGGACGAGGTCCAGAATATTTGTCCCTTGATTTTGGGGGGAGATTTTACTTTGTCATGAAATCCCACTGTGGACAAACTTGGGGGAGATAGGCTAAGCAGGGGCGCGGATAGGAAAAGGCTGAGAATTTTGTTGGAAACCTTAGGAATCCGGGATGAGTAGCATTGGAAGTATGCTGGGGCCAAGGACTTCATGTGCTATTTTGCAGCTCAAAACTGTATTCAAGGACTGATGTGATTCACATGGAAAGGGAGGAGCTTCACGAGGTTGTGATATGGGAACAGAAACTATAACCTCGTCCGACATGCAGCAGTCTGGTTGGCTCGTAAGGGAGAACCCTGGGCAGCAGGCATTCATTACTGGTGCCTCAGTGAGAGCTTATTGAAGGGTGGTCGGCACCGCGCACGCCGTCTAGCGCTATACGAATGATTACTAGTAGTAAAAGACTAAAGACGTTCAGGAGGACTAAGTTTAATCATACTGTGAAGAATTTACCTCCCTGGTAGTGTGGGAGGGGCTGAAGACTCCATGGGGGGGGGGGGGATCAATATCACGGAGGATAGAAAGGAGGAGCTAAAAAAGGTTCCCTTTCGGATAGGTAACAGGCAATGACTAATGTAGGTGTTAAGACTTTGGCTGGGAGGAGAGAGCAGCAGGAGGCCCTCGGAGACCAGCGTTAGGCTAAGGTGCTTTGCTGTGCTGCTTGCGTGGGCCCAGCAGCAGGGACACATCCTGTTCCTGCCTGGCACCAGCGAGGGCCACACCCACCGCCCTGCCCTTGCTATGCCACTGCTTGGTCATGTAATGTCTATACAGAGTTGCCAAGTTACCCAATTCCAGGAGTGAGACTTTTGTGCATTACTAGGAGGAGGGTCTAGTGCTTGGGACATGGCACTTCAGGCACAGGGCCACGGGTTCAAGTCCCTCCAGGGGACAGCAATCTCAGGCCAGAGGGCCAGGGGTTCAGTTCCCTCCAGGGGACAGCAGTCTCAGGCCAGAGGGCCAGGAGTTCAGTTCCCTCCAGGGGACAGCAATCTCAGGCCAGAGGGACAGGGGTTCAGTTCCCTCCAGGGGACAGCAGTCTCAGGCCAGAGGGCCAGGAGTTCAGTTCCCTCCAGGGGACAGCAATCTCAGGCCAGAGGGACAGGGGTTCAGTTCCCTCCAGGGGACAGCAGTCTCAGGCCAGAGGGCCAGGAGTTCAGTTCCCTCCAGGGGACAGCAGTCTCAGGCCAGAGGGCTGGGGGTTCAAGTCCCTCCAGGGGACAGCAGTCTCAGGCCAGAGGGCCAGGGGTTCAAGTCCCTCCAGGGGACAGCAGTCTCAGGCCAGAGGGCTGGGGGTTCAAGTCCCTCCAGGGGACAGCAGTCTCAGGCCAGAGGGCTGGGGGTTCAAGTCCCTCCAGGGGACAGCAGTCTCAGGCCAGAGGGCTGGGGGTTCAAGTCCCTCCAGGGGACAGCAGTCTCAGGCCAGAGGGCCAGGGGTTCAGTTCCCTCCAGGGGACAGCAGTCTCAGGCCAGAGGGCCGGGGGTTCAAGTCCCTCCAGGGGACAGCAATCTCAGGCCAGAGGGCCGGGGGTTCAAGTCCCTCCAGGGGACAGCAGTCTCAGTCCAGAGGGACTGGGGTTTCTAGTCCTATAGGTACTCCTTGTGGCCTTGGGCAAGCCACTTAACCCTCCATTGCCTCAGGTACACATAGATTGTGAGACCTCTGGGGACAAGGGAATATATCCAGTACCTGTTTGTAGTGATTATATAATGTAAACTGCTTTGATTGAAGGATAAGGAGGTATAGAAAACTGGTTAAATAAAAATGACCGGTTTTATCTAGTAAAATAGTTTATGATAGGAGATAGAGAACAGAATGGTTGTAAATGTCTCTCTGTGCAGGTCACCCACTTCTATGCCTGTGTTTGGGATTGTATCTCTCTCTCTGTGCAGGTCAGCACCCCCCCTCCCCCCCCGTCTATTTAAATAAATAAATAAATATTTATTGAAGTATAAGAAACATTTAAGTTTGCTTTAATTTCATCCCCATGCTCGAATGGGACCCACTGTGTCTGTCCCATGCCATTTTGAATTCTGTCATTGTATTTGCCCCCATCACCTCCATCAGGATTCGGGAGTAGGGTTGCCAACTGGCTCCAGATGCGCCCGACACACTTGATCCAGTCCTAGGTTTACCCCACTGCATGCAGGGACATGTAGTTCTGATTTTTCCATTGCATTCCATAAGGAAAGCAAGACTACATGTCCCTGCATGCAATGGGGTAAACCCAGGACTGGATCAAGCCTGTCGGGCGCATCTGGAGCCAGTTGGCAACCCTATTCGGGAGGACGTCCCAAGCATCCACCACCCTTTCAGTGAAAAAGTATTTCCTGATGTTGCTTTTAAGTTACCCCCTTGCAGCTTCATTATATGCCCTCTAGTTTTACAGCTTTCCCGTCTTTGGAAGAGGTTGGTTTAAGTATTCAAAGGTCTGCATCATTTTAAATTTGTATTGCAAGGCAGTATGGTATGTCTAGTCCCTGATTTTATCCATTGAGATCAGTGCTGCAGGTCCCATAATGCATCAGAATGAGCTTGTCAGAAATCCAGGACTGACTTCAATTCTCACTCCTGGAACTGGGTAACTTGGCAACTCTCTCTACAGACTGACTGCTCTGCATAATGGAAAGTATGAACAATTTGAAGAAACTTGGACTTTATTCATCTACTGGTTAAAGAATTGAACGGGGCAGGGGGGGCTTGCGGTAAGGGGGATAATTTATTTATTTATTTACATTCTCTTATATACGTGCTATTGTGCATCAGTGCGGTTTACATTGAACAAACTGAAATTACATTGAACTGGGCATTATAACTTGGAGATAACTATTTTACAGGGAACATGGGCTATGGAGGATTAAGTGGCTTGCCCAAGACCACAAGGAGCACCTGTGGGACTAGAAACCCCAGTCCTTCCGGCCCAAGGTTGTATGTTACCTATATGTTACCTATACCTATAGAATGTTGTTGTTTAGAACTAAATTGATGTTTATAGTGTGGTTGTATTTGGAAATTTGAAAATAAAGATTTACAAAAAAAAATCTAAACTTCACTCTACACATCTAGTAGGGGAAAACCAGGATTGGATTACTCTGTTTCTTATGGCATGGAGTCAGGTGACAACCCTATAAAGAACATGTGTGATCAGGCATGCCATATAGGTAAGACGGGCAGTGGAAGAGCTTTCTGATTGAGGGGAAAACTCTACCTCCTAACTTGCCCTTATCCTAAGGTGCCTAGTTGAGTAGTTCTCAACCCAGTCCTCTGGGACCCCCAGGCCAGTCAGGTTCTCAGGATATCCACAATGAATATGCATGAGAGAGATCTCCATGTACTGCTTCCATTGTATGCAGATCTATCTCATGCATATTCATTGTGGATATCCTGAAAACTAGCCTGACTGACTAGGCATTTCCAATTACACTGATTTATTCAAGAGATATATTCACTGGCTTAGCCAGTCCTCATTCACCCTTTTGGGGGTATTTTATTGTCAAGGACATTGAGCGTCTGCCACAGATAGCCAGTGGGCTGCGGGAGCTGAGGGCCGGGAAGAATGTGCAGGTCCCTTTAAGAACTGGCCGACCAGCTACTGATTGGCCCTTACTTAAGAGTCAGCTGTGTGCCTAGCAGCTTTGCTGCCTCTGGTGTTTGGGTGAGTAGCTGGCTCGGTGCCATTAGGCAGGGTAGTTTTATGAGGTGGGGGTAAACCTGCTTGAGATGTTATAAGCACAACAGCAGCAATGATGTTAAATGAGAATTTGTGTTAAGTTTAGGGGCTCTTGTCCTTTGATATCTTCTGATAGAATTCTAACTTCTCCCCCCACCTCAAAGAAGTTTCTGAAGATCCTCTGCTTAGGTGGGTAACAACTCAATTCAATGCTGGCTTTATCGGTACCTTTTAGTGAGTTTTAAAACTTTTTGTGGGAGAACTTTAAGCTGTAGGACTAACTGAAGCCAATGGATGTGGCATTAGTCCATCATAACTATTGGGCTCAGCTCTGTGCTTAAGTGAAGGACCCCTCTGCTCCCTTCAGCAAGCATGAAAAGTCCAAACAATATTTATTTAGATAGTTCACTGGTTGGTGGGTGGGGGGAGTTGGTGGTTTTGTTTTATTTTATTTTCTAAATATATTTCTTGATTAGCTTTTGGTCAAACCAGAATGAGTAGCTTGGAGTAAAGCGTGTGTGTTGCCTGTTCATACAGATGAATCCTAGCCAAGGCTGGCGTAGCCATTGTGCAGACTAGGCTGTTGCCTAGGGCAGATGCTACCAAAAGACAGAGTTGCCGAGTTATTCAGCTCCATGATGGAGATGGAAGCCAGTGCTGGATTTCTGACCACCCTATTCCTATGTGTTATGGGACTTGCAGCACTGAATTCAATGGCTAGACTCAAGGGTTACTGCTTTGGGATATAAGGTTCAAAACCAAGACTAGTCAATAGGTCCCGCTCCTGGAACTGGGCAGCTCTGCAAAGAGCAGCAGCCATCAAACCAAGATAATAGATCTGAAAGCCACACAAAGGTCAAAGAAAGAGTCTCTACTCTCTCTTATGGGGTGAGATGGTGACTTTCAGATACCCCATTTTCTCAGGTAAAGGGCTTTTGAAGCATGCCCCCCCCCCCATGCATGTGCACACACTCCCTCTGTGGAGGGGGGGGGTTAATCCTGGTTGTTGACTCTATTATTACTGGGGTGGGGGGGTTAGGGGTCTGATCTATTATGGGGTGGGAGGGAAGAGGGTGTAGACCTGAATGAAGGCTCAGTTTAGCTAGTGTTTAGCCTATACGTTTTTCAGTGGTAGTTCAAGGCTACTTACAGCCGTTTCCCTGTCCTTGCAGCCACTCTGGTTACAGTGATAGTGTAAAGGCCCCGATACTTGTACAGTGTTAGTCAGAGGCAGAAAATGACGACTGCTTAGTATATTTATTAAACTGCTCACATTTAAGCTGAGGCATTTGATCCTTAACTTCCAGTGTCTTATGCGCATGGATTTTTAGGATACTGAGAATTAGCTAATTAATGCACAAAAGGCCTTATAGTATTTTTAATTCACTGCCAGACATAATTTTGCCATTTATGTCGCCTTGTTCTGCAAACACGTCAGCTTCTCCCTCCCCCGCCCATCCATTTCCTTCCCTTGCAATAGTCTGTTCGGCCAGAAAGCATTTTGTTGCAACTCTTGAATGGGATGTAGTTTTGAAAACTAGTCAAGAAATGTAGTGAGCTAGCCCCTAAAAAGAGCACCCTCCTATGTAATCGGTTTTTATTAGCCTCTTTCTGTTCACTGATGTGACCCAATGTGGCGCCCAACTGCTTTATAGGAACTACTGAAAGGGACTCAGTAGTCGGGCCCCAGATCAGAAATGCCTCGGGGTTTATGAGAACTTTTTTTGGTGCCCTTCAATGCTTTCACACCTTAAAAAGTTCCTTGTATTTGAAATCTATCACACTGTTGACATCTAGCTAGAAAAACTTGGTTCTTTTAACTGTAGAAATGAGCATTTGGGAGCTTGTTTGAGGTCTATAATGCAAATAAATTCTAAGCTCTTCATCCAGTTGGTGAAAGATGCCCTTTAGTCTCAATTTCAAACAAAAGGTGCAGAATTTACCCTGGCACTGAAGGTTTAAGTGGCACCAAGATTCCATAAACTTTAAGCTTATCCTCCTCCAACCTTCTCACCACCTGTCCAAATGGGCTATGTGGACACGCTTCGCTTTAAGACTATTTCCTTTCTCCCCCCACTTTCCCCCTTACCACAGTGACTTACCCAAACCTGTATAGATCGCTGAATGTGGTCAGCAGGAAAGCACTGGACTCTGGAAATCTAGGGGGCAGATGTGGTCTGAAATAGCCTCCAGCGGAAGTGACAGAGGCCTGATTCTGGGCTTGTTTGACAGAAAGATATGAGTGTGAGGGGAAGGGGGGAACGTCGCATTGCATATGGATGTTGTATATTGTATGTTTATCTCAACTGGGCAGATGGGATGGTCAATTTTTTTTTGTTTCTTTTCAGCTGTAAGAATAGAAGATTTGCCATAATGGGTCAGATCAAAGATTCAAACACAATATCCTGTTTCTAACAATGGCCAAGCCAGGTCACAAGTACCTGATGACAGGATCTCAAAAGGTAGACCCCATGTTCTTATCCCAGTGGATTTCCACCAGTCCACTTTAATCCACTGCTTATCCTTAGTATAGGCAGTGTGGAACTGGTCTACCTTTTGAGGTGCTGGTGACCTGCATTGGCCACTTCTAGAAACAGGATACCGCTATGGCGGGTCTTGGGTTCTTACAGCAGAAAAGGGGGCAAAACTGATAATCCTGTCAGCTAATCGTTTACTATGTTACTGTATAAAGTTAGTTTTATACAGTTCATTTTCAGTAAAGACCACAATGGCCCATCCAGTTTGCCCAGGAAAGTCAGCTGTGGGTCCTGGTCTCTGCCACTGCCTGTTACCACCACTGTAGTTGAGCGTAAGACTGGCCCCTTCTTGAGGAGAAGAGACCCCGTGAGGGATGAGGAGTTCAGGGAAGGGGAGGTGGAAAGAAGGCTCTGCTGCACAGGCCATTAGCCAGCAGGATGCCAACAATTAGATTGGCAGAAACTTTATTTTATTTATTTACATTCTCTTATATACCATGCTATTCTGCATCAGTGTGGTTTACATTGAGCAAACTGAAATTACATTGAACAGGGCATTATAACTTGGAGATAACTATTTTACAGGGAACATGGGCTATGGAGGGTTAAGTGGCTTGCCCAAGACCACAAGGAGCACCTGTGGGACTAGAAACCCCAGTCCTTCCGGCCCAAGGTTGCTGTCCTCTAGTGGGATTTGAACCACTGACCTTCCGGCCTGAAGTACCTTGCCCCAACCACTAGGCCACTCCTCCACTCCACTCCAAACTTTGAACTTGCAACAAGTGGTCTCAATGAAACCTGGTCAAGACCGTCAAATACCTGCCAGTTTATAGCTCTAGTCATGAAATCTCTTTGAACTGGTAGCTAAGCAACCAGGCAAGTCTCCCCTCCCTTCCCCCTCCATGGACAGCCATTGGTTCAAAGCCCCAGGTCGCCAGAAGGAGCTTTCAACCTAGAAATTTGGAGAAATGGGAACAGAGGCCACAGAGGTGGTGATTAAGACTGGGGAGGAGCTGTCAGCCCACTCCTTTAAGATAAGGGAATAAGGTGCAGAGCAGGAAGATCAAGACTGGGGACAGGGTAAGGATGGAATAACAAAAATGACACCAAGAAATGGAGGACTGAGGTTGAAGAGGGTCGTTGGGGGGGGGGGGAAAGGGGGGAGAATGCAGATCAAGGCATGTTTATGGAGTGTCTGCTTAAGCTCCCTGGAATATCTAGCTTACCTTTCTTGAATGGACAGATT
The DNA here is from genome assembly GCA_033557465.1 of Ichthyophis bannanicus. Taxonomy (NCBI): domain Eukaryota; kingdom Metazoa; phylum Chordata; class Amphibia; order Gymnophiona; family Ichthyophiidae; genus Ichthyophis; species Ichthyophis bannanicus. The sequence continues at coordinate 21,099,950 of CM066042.1, forward strand.
GTGTCCTAGGCAGGATTAACCCTTTAGGCCCTCCATCATAACATCTTAAAAGCTCCATAAATGGGGTCCTGTGTGGTCTGATGTGCTGCTAGCTGAGGTCTCCTGCTGACTGGTGGCCATTGAATAGGAGATGGGGAGAATAGACAGCACTTTGTGCTTAGTGATTAGCTCTGGGACCTGCCCCCACCCCCTCTTTCTTCTGGCAGCAAACTTATGAGGGCAAAGCACGGTCTTGGGAGCCTTGAATTGCACATCTGAAAGGCCCCCTCCTAAACATTTGACCCCTAGTTTGCTTACACCTTAATCCTGCCTTTGTGTACAAGACAACAAAATCATTAACATTTGAATCCTTGCCATTCTTTTAATGTTTGAATAAGTGTTGCGACCCCAGATTTGTACATGATGCACAGGGGTGTGTGTTTTCCTTCTCTTGTTAGAGGTCCCCCCTGTCGATGGCCCTTTTCTGTAAGAAGAGCAGTTGCCCAGAGTCTCCTCCACAGCCCACTGCAGTGGTGAAGAGATGCGCCTCTTGCCCTGAAACCCAGAAAACCCCCATTGTCCAGGAAAGGTCTCGAGAACAACGGCGGCGCCTGCCAGCATTTTTCAAGGCCAAGAAACCCAGGAAAGCGCTCTCCACTATTAAGTGGTCCTCGTATGACGACGTCCATCTTTGCTGCCAGAGCTCACCAAGCACACAGCGAGAGCCCGATAGTGAGAGCATGGAGGGTAAGTGGCTGTTTGAGAGGTGTGTGGCCACCGGGCAACTGCTTTATGTGAATGGTGGAAGTGCAAGATGGGATGACCTTCCCAGAGGACCTCTGGCCACTCGGAGGCTGCCTGAAACAATTTCCAGAAACGAGCAGTAATGAAGCTATTGTCTAGATATAACTTTGAAAATTATGCTGGTCAGAAGCAGAATGAGTTTGCAGGTTTTTATTTCCAGGTGATGTCGAACATCACAAAACAAGAGTTTTTTTTGTGCTTGCAATACCGGGCGGGGGCGGGGGCGGGGCCGGGGGCGGGGGTGGCACTATGAACCAGGATTCTGGTGCACTGACAAGTTAATGTGTGGGGATGAATTCTAGAGTGGGTGAGGACTGAGGTGCATTGAATGGTGAGAATACTCATGTGAGATTTAGATTTGCCCTAAAAATGGGATGGAGAGTTTGAGCTGCCCAACACTGTCCACAAAGCAGGCTGATGTACCACGTGCCCATCTAGATACTGCAGCCAAGCTCTGGCATTGAATGCACTCTGGCTAGCGGCTTCAATTTACTCTTCACCTATCTTGTTTTCCACCATAGAAAATAACACACCTGAGTGTGCCGTCTTCACGAATCCTCTCTATTGTCTTCCTGAGGCCTCTCGCAGAGATGTGGCTGCTTTGAACTCCAGTTTTGCTGACACCGCTGCAGGAAGGGAGGACCTAGAGGTTCTTGGCCATGCAGCCCAACAGTGTGCCACTTACCCAAGACGTGGAGGCAACGTTTGGACAGCAGCAGCGGAAACTACTGATGTAAAGTCTACATATGAGGCAAGGTATGGGAATACTGGAAGGCTACGCTATGGTAGCTTCACAGAGATCATTTTTGGCTGCTAGAGAATGATGGTTATCCTCTAACAGCCTTACCAGTCACATCCCGGGGGGGGGTGGAATCCTCAGCAATAAACTAGGTCTTTCTTTCCATCTGCACTCCGAGCCTACAGGAGGGCCTGAGGGGTGCAGGCTAAGGGGACACTCACAGCTCCTGCAATTGAGCATCTTCCAGTAAGAGGTGCTATAAGAGTAGTGGGAGTCGAGAGATCACATCTTATGTGGCCTGCAAGGCAGGATATTGGGGCTTGACTATAAATATATATTTTTAATTCTTAGTTTTTTAGGAACCCTAGCAAGAAAGGATGCTAAAGAAGCCAAAAAGTGCAAACGGAGGGAGTCAAAATATATCCACTTGCGTAAGTACTGTTTAAGGGCTTTCACAAATGTTTCCCCGGTATTAAGGCAGTTGCATTGGTTAGTGGTTTGTCAGCATGTCAGTATAAAGCGGTGTTAACAGCATCATCAGAGCTTTATGTGCCAAGATGGGTTACATCACAGGCAGGTCATATGCTGCTAGTGCTGAGGGCTCGGGTTACAAGAGAAGAGGGGCACTGTTCTTGGGCCTCTTCAGTGCAGACCCCCCCCCCCCTTATGGAACTCATTGCCCCTTGACTTACAGAATAGCGGGGATCTTAGGCGATGTTTAAAAAGTACCTGTTTGAGAAGGCTTTCCGTGAGGGTGGTAACGTTGACTCTGGGGTGATGTCTCTCTTTATAAAGGGGTGGGGGGTTTAGTACTGCATACATCTTGTATCTATGAACTTTGTTTGGGTCCATGGGGAGAGGAGCTTGAAATAGTTCTATGTATTTTGTGACCTTTGTACACTAAGGTGGTCATCACAAACGCAGGTAGCGGGGCTGCACGTCACAGCCCTGTATGTGTTGTCAGGCCTGTGGGGACATGCTGCTTATAACACCTCAAAGGTGGTATAAGCAGGCTTTTGGCCTGATCAGGCCCAAGGATCCCCCTGGGGGTGGGGGCTGGGTGTTGGGGGAAATGGGAGGCTGGAGCCACGGATGTTACTCCCCCTCCGCCATTTTGCTCTCCTTGCTGTGTCTTGCCTGGTCATCCTTTCCCTTTTCTCTACTGTGCATCTTGGCCAGTAGGTGGTGGGAGAAGTTGTCCTGACTTCACCGGACACCTCCTTTATTCTGCCTTTGCGTCTCCTTTTGTGTCACAGGGCGGGAGACACTGACCTGATGGCCATGAGCTGGAATTCCCAAGGCTGCCCCTTAAGGTGCCGATAGTCTGCCGGCTTCCACCACTGGCCTTGTACAGACTTTAATCTGTGGACGTACCTGCTGCTGCTCCCTTTGCACCATAACCATGTCGTCTTTACAGGATATCCTAATGCATGTGCTGAGAGATGAGTGCAAATCACATGCATGCTGGATATGGAAACCTGACTGGGGTGTGGCTCTTCAATGCTGGAGTTTGACCCTGTCATTTGCAAGATCTTGTTACACCATCTCTTATACTCCGTGAGAGGGATGTAGAGACCCCGGAGTATTTCCATTGTGTTTTATTAAGATTTGGCAAGGTTCATATCAAAGCGGTTTACAGAGAATAAAAAATGACGTGAAAGGAACGCCATAAACAAGTTAGACTTGAGTAAAAGCTAGGACAACGGAGATCACAAGCATTGGGTGTAAGGGAGAAACTGGTTCAGCGGTACACGGACACTATCCCAGCTCCTGGTATTCTGGGAAGCCCAGGCAAAATAAATCTGGACTCGTGGTGTAAGTGATCCAGTAGCCAATTCAAATGAGGAGTCCAACAATGTAGAAGAGGGGTTAACAATAAGGCTACCAGATTTTTTGCAAGCAAATTTAGAATACTTTATCTGAAGTGGGGGAGGGGGGGGGGAGGAGAGAAAGGGACACCTTGGTTCCAGATCTGAGCTACAAGATTTGGAGGAAGGTGAAGTCATTAGCCTGCCCCCCCCCCCCAATCCATCCCATGACTGCAACAATGTCACTTCTAAGCAGCCAAATCTACGCAGAAATAGAGCATTGCATTTCTAAAGATAATAGATGTAGTCTAAAAACTGAAAAGCCGGATCACTAAATTGAAATGGATTGTGTTCTACCTATTACTATTAATCGTATAGTGCTACAAGGAGTTCCCTGTTGCTGGAATTGGGGCAGGAGACTGCTACATAGGTGGGAAATGTGGAGACGGCTCTAAAATTGGACCCCACCCCCTACCCACAAAAACCTGATACAACACTTACTTTTTCTCAGTCTATCCCCCCGTGACAGACTGCAAAATGGCACTCTCTGGCTCTCAGTTCTGCTGCTTTATATTTTTATGTATGTATTTTATTTGTCATTTATTTATATACTGCCTTTCAAGTTGGTCAAGGTGGTTTACAATGAACTGAAGGTTTTACAATGAACATGTTCTTCAGGACTGTTTCCAACAGTAACAACATCACTAGATTGTGTAACATTGTATAACTATTTACAAAGTAGCGGTGAGCTATAGGTTTGTGGCTTAATTCTACTAGGCGTCACACCCTTAGCATCTGTGTCTAAAATTGGGATGGATACCCACCTAAGGTGTGAGACTGCAGAATGTGGGTATGAGCGGAGAGTTTGGAAAAGAAGCACAGTCCCATATTGGATTCTCTGGGACTGGAAGCCAAACAGAATCCTGGTACCTTCATCTGTGTGCTGGGCTGTAATTCTAGAAGGAATACGTCTTGGTTTTCTGTCACTTTTGTTTGCAATGATAAAGGTGTAGATGTGATTGCAGTAAACCTTTCCTGTGTCTGGAGCTTATCTTCTGTAACAAGTCTTACTGCCTCCACCCAGAGGAAGCCCAGAGGTGGCCCTGTACATTGAAAGGAGCTAGATGGATGCGCTTATAGATGTCGCTCCCTCACTGATGCACATAAGGGTGTGAGACTTGTGCACCTATAGTGTACAGAGCCTGGCCCTGCTCTGCTCGGCACCACCTGGTATAGATGGACGGCATCCTAGTGCAGGGAATGGGGAGGAGGTCTTAGCGTTTGAGCCGGTTTTGCTGCCTTTCACTGCTACCATTTTGTTCTTTCCCCAGAACCCCTGTATCAGGAATACTGGGTCACATGTACCAGTGCAGACAGAAAACCCAAGGAGCAAAGGTTTGGAGTGGAAACACCACTGTCCATCGCTGGCTTCATCTCCTCCTCTCTCCTTAGTCCTTCCTCGCAGGCATCTCCTCGGGATTACACCACCTTATGGCAGGACATTCCTGACGTGAAGAGCAGAGGGTTGCTGGAAAAGATCTCCCCCCGACAGCATCAGCTGCAGGAGGTAAGGGAGGGGGGACAAGTTTCCAGAACTCCAAACTTAAGATGATCTCGCACACAAAGAAATCAGGTACAGTCAGATGTGACACAGGATTTACTGAAGAATAAACAAATAGTTCTTTTAAGTAGCTAAACTAAGCCCAGGGACAGCTCTGAGGTCTCCTTGAAGGCCTCACCGACTCTTCTGGTTCAGCTGTCCCACACTCTGGGGACTTGCCAGGGGTCTGTAGCAGGGCTTCCCCATGTGCACTTCCCTTTTCTCAAACTTGGTGAGGAGGGGGGATTTTTGGCTGGCAGAAAACTGTTTAAAGATCTAACTTATTGGAAAGCTTTTTAAATCTCTATCTAGTGAACCAACTGGAATATACAGGTAGAACCTTTTTTAATGCATTTGTGAATTTTTTCTATAAATGATGGTTTGGTTTTTTTCCTGGTTCCCCTAGATATGGTAGAGTTCCCATTCTCCTCCACCTCCTCCCCAAAGCCCCATGGGGCAGGAGGCTCTTGTCTCTTTCCACACCACTGGGACTGCTCTGGCTCTACCTTCAGATCATTTATCACTGCACACAAGCATGTTGGAAGGAGCCAATCCCAATTCACTAGCCAATACTGAATGGGGATTGTTCCCCTTGCAGAGATCTCAATTAAGAGACCAATCACTGCTGGAGTGTGGTGAATAAATGCTGAAGGCGTCAAGCCCTTTACATGTTTGCTGGAGCACCACGAACAAGGGGATATGGGGTCATGAGACTACTGGATTCACTCTATCAGCATAAGGTCCAAAAGGCTGGTGGAGACTAACATGGGAACTCCTATGGATGACCTTCACTGCTTGACACAAAGTACTAACCAAGTGGTATTCAGTGGGCTAGTGGCCACTGAGACTGGATTTCCTGTAGTAAGTGCTAGACAGTCTCTGCCTTAACCATATCCTGTCTCAGACTAAGGTGTTGATGAAGAGCTGAGGTGATCTCTGGAGGTTGTTGCATTGCTGTCATTGCAGTGTTGGGTAGTGATGGGTTGGGTCTCTCCTTTGCAGACCATGTTTGAGGTAGTTACTTCCGAAGCCTCCTACCTGCGCAGCCTCTCGGTCGCAGTGAATCACTTTCAGAAGTCGAGCAAGCTTGTGCAGCTGTTGTGTCCCAGGGATAGACACATTCTCTTCTCAAACCTGCAGCAGGTGAAGGAGGTCAGTGAAAGGTACTGTTGCAACACAGACGTGCTTAAAGTATGTTCATGCCATGTGGGGAGGGGGAGGGGAATGTGTAACTGCCTGTCGGGCAATGTCTCGTTTTAAGGCAAGACTCATCAAACCTGTCTTGGGGATCCCATAGCCAGTTGGGTTTTCAGGTTATCTGCAATGAATATGCATAAGGCAAATATTTACATTGGTTTCCAGTGTATGCGACGTGTTATCGCGCATATCTACTGTGGTTACCCTGAGTGCTGCTGATGGATCCCCACGCCAGGTTTTGGGAACTTCAGCTTTAAAGTAATTTTGCTTCTGAGGGATTGTGTGCAACTTCCAAAGCTTTCTAGAGGGAAGGGCTTATCGAATTGTCCTGAGGATCCTACCGCCAGTTCTCTCAAATGTATGTAAATTGTCATGATTTGCAGTGTTGGGCAGTATAACATACGAACCAATAAAGAGCTTTGTGGATATTCTACACACAGAATGTGTGAAGTTTGCATGTGCTGGATTAAGAACATAAGAGATGCTATACTGGGTCAGACCAAAGGTCCATAAAGCCCAGTGTCCTGCTTCCAACAGGTCACAAGTACCTGGCAGGTTACCAAAAGGTGGACAAAATCCATACTGCTTATTCCAGGAGTAAGCAATGTATTTCTCGGGCCTCCTTTTAATAATGGATTATGGACTTTTCCTTCAGGAACTTGTCCAAACCTCTTAAACCCAGCTTTTACTACATTCTCCAGTAACAAATTCAAGAGTTTGTTTGCATGTTCGGTGAAGAAAATATTTTCTCAGATTAGTCTTAAATGTGCTATATTGTAGCTTTATTGCATGTCCCCTAGTCTTTACTTTTTGAAACGGTAAACAAGTGATCCACACTTACCCAATCCACTACATTATTTTATAGACCCCCCTACCATATCTCCCCTCAGCAGTCCCTTTTCCCAGCTGAAGGGCCCTGACCTTTTTAAACCCTGTCCTTGTAGGGATACTCTTCGTCCCCTTTATTTTAGTGGCTTTGCTGTACGTTTTCTAATTCCACCGTGTCCCTTTGTGGACGTGGCAGCCTGAAAGTCAGACATTGTTCATGGAGCAGTACAGAGATTTTATTCTCATGTCCTCGATTCCTGTGCATACAGATTTCTACATATTCATGGTAGATATCATCCTGACAACCCAACCGGTTTGAAAAGCCTCTGAGGAAGGGACACTCTTTCTTAAATTTAAGATTTTTATATACTGCCTTTAGTCCAAGGCTGTTTACATAGACTATACAATCTTATACGACATGGGCAAGTAAACTTGGCATTAAATATGGGGGCTACACATTTCAAAGGTGGGATATATACAGGGGTATGTTTACTAAACCGTCTTAATGTTACTGGTGCTAGTTGCAGCGATAATGTGAATGCCACATCAGGAGTGGGCGTTCTGGCGGCAAGATAGCAAGAATCTGTATCACGTGATAGTGGGAGCCGTGGCACATTAACGCACATTAACTCTAAGTTAATGCCAGCGCAGTGTTAGAAGCAATAAAGATGTAGCCCACTGGTTACTGCAATGACTGGAGGCAGAGGTCATGGGTTTGGTTCCATAGTGGTGGTATGTAAGAAGGCTGGCTGAGGCATTTCCTTTTTTTAATTTAAATCGGTGCTGCCAGCAAAAACACCCTCACAGTACCGTAACCAAAGGTGCCACATAAGGCACCCTATAAGGCACTCCATAGAGCACATTATAAAGTGCCCTGTCCACCAAGGCACCTTATAATGTGCCTTATAGGGCACCTTAGGCTACGGCACTGTGAGGGTGTTTTTTTGCTGGCAGCACTACTTTAAATTAAAAGGAAATGCCTCAGACAGCCTTATTAAATAACACCACTGTGGGATCAAACCCATGACCTCTGTCTCCACAGTCATTGAAGTAACCAGTGGGCTACATTTCTATCACACTGCTGGCTGGCTCCAGAAAGACTGCAGGTCACCACACAAACTGTCTGCTGTGGTTACCAGGATAGGGTAAACCCACCCGTACCCATGATGCACTGCACATTCAGATCAGCAGCCTACAGCTGCTCAAACGATGGGGTATGCGCCTCTGTACCCCCCCAGCCTGGTAGGGGGAAATGACCGTGTGTTACAGGCACAGAGTAGCTACAGACCGTGACATTGTGTGGTTCCTGTGCTCGCCCTGAGGGTGAGGTGGGGTGGTCAGCACCGGGTCTGCAGCACCTGGCTTGGCTGAGGTAGGCTGTGCTGCAGGTCCCCATCAGTGCCAGTGTGTGATAGGTAGTCCTTGCAGACACACCTAGGATACACCTGTGTCCATCTGTATTTCACAGTAATATCTAGCCCTTGTGGACTATGATGCACCCAGAAAGAGTGCATATCCTGTGTGGTTGCCATGGTGACGTGTTATAAGAGAAGGGCGGTGGTTGGACCCAAAAGCAGATGTAGCACCATCCAACCCGCCCTCTGTGGGTCAGGGTGGGGGACAGGATCTCCCACCAGATCCACATTCTACATCTCTGCAACGGTGGCAGTAGAGGGGACCATCAACCCCAGTCCTGCTGGGGCATAGCACCCTACAGGGCAGTTGATGCAGATCTGTATGCATCACATAGGGCACTGGCAGATAGGCAGTAGGCCTAGAAAAGCTCAGCTGCCCCCCACCACTATCTGACATTCACCAGCAGAGGGCACAGTCAGTCTCCACCTGCTGCACCCTGCAAGGTGTTCCAGCCATACACATGCTAACTGCTGACAGTCTGCTAGCTAGTGCATGTTCCTGGAGGAACTGTGTGCACCCAAAAATGGGATGTGAGCACACACACCAAGAAGGTATGTCAGTGATTGGGCCCCAGAAAAGGGAACTCAGATATCGCTTGAGAGAAATACTGTATAGCACTATGGGGGAACCTAGCCATGCCATGGTCACTGCTCAGTCAAGGTGAGGGTGATCCCCCCCCCCCCCTGCAGCATGACATGCTGTGGCCATCCTGTCTGTGCAGATGGTGGTCGGGCACTACAATGTCCCAGCCATTGCCCTATACCCTGTGCAGATGCATCCTGCCCCGGCCACCCTGTCCTGGCCATACCCATAGTACCTTGCTCCTCATTATGCACATTGGCAGGCTAACACTGGAAACAGTGCAAGCAGTGTGGACTCAGTAAGGTGTAGGCAGCCAGAAAACACTGGATAGACATACACACACTCCCACACCTATGCCAGCATTGTGCAAATATAGAGGTTTTTGGCAGCCCTGGCCACCACACCAGTCCTGGGCACAGTGTGGGCATTGCTATGGTATGCAATACTGTTGGGGTCACTCCCTGGGGTGATAAACACTGTCAGAGGCAAAAACTGAAACACACTCCACAGATATCAGAAAGGTGTTACGGGTCTGTCCCTTGTTGGTCACTCCAGGCCAGGGAAGTCCCAAAGCCTCAGGGGATGAGATACATTTGCTAACAATGGGGGCAGTGCAGACAAATGCAGCACAGGCATATTTATTAGGGACAGCATGAAACCTGAATGGTGTTTGGCCCTGCAGGACTGCAGTTGAGAAACTCTGCTCTAGGGATTGCACATGTTTATGGTGTCTGTGCTCTGTAGGGTAAAATATAGGTGTTTATGGCATGTTTGTTTTTATCTGCAATAAAGGTTCCGTCTTTATTACCACAGGGTAAAATATAGGGACATGGTTTGCAGGAGCCACAGCTGGGACTTGAACTTGTGACCACCTGCCCCTGAACACACTGGCTGTGTGTACTGCACCAAACTGTTGCCACAGGGGCAGATCATTCCTTGGGGATACCATGACTGTTCATCAGACAGACATTGTCTGTTGCAGTGCACAGCACCCACCTAAACAGGGCTTGGCCGTGGTCTGCTGTGGGCAGATGCCACTGCCCCCTCGGCTTCCAGCACCCCTCCGCCACCATGCTGACATGCCCTTGTGCTGGTGGTGCGCAGTCCCAGCTCATCCAGTGTGCTGGTAGGTGGCTGCCTATGGCGCATGATATGGGGTAGGGGTGCCTGCATAGATATCCACACTTCCCCCCCCCCCCCCCCAAGCACCGCCTGCTGATATTTGCCCTTTGGGGTACTTGCTGGGTACTGTCCCCTGGGACACTGGGACACACACTGGTGGCCATGTTTGCCCTTGGTCAGTTGCTGTCTTGCTGGTTTTCCACTTCTACATTCCAATGTGTCACCTAGGCATCTGCCTAGCCCACCCTGTGCTCTAGCTGCCCCACTGCATGTCCCACCTGCAGCCCCCTGTACCCCATTTGCAGCCTCACTGTAGTGCCCTCTCGTACTTGGGCACTATGATGTTGCTGCACATGTATCACTACTATCACTTTTCTTGGTTTCCCTACCTTTGCTGCACATTGCTGACTGAAATGGTCTCTCTCCCCTGCAAATGTGCCTCTAGCATGAGGTTTTCACTGGCGCTAATTTTCAGACCTTCATTTCATGACGTTAATGTGCATGGGGCCTCTCCCCACCCACTCTCTGCCCATTGACCCCTTATTTCTGCCCCGGGGAGCCTTACTCCGCCCTCTGGGGAGCCTTACTCCACCCTCTGCACACCTTAACACCATCGGAGACATTATCACGTGATACGTGACGTTCTCACATGGTAATGCACCATTATCACGCGATAACATCACGTATGACGTGATAACGTTGCAGCTGCAACATTAGCGCTGTTTACCTAACTGTGGGGTATGTTTACTAATGTCATTAGGACCAAATGTTCAATGAAGACATGTTTTATTTTAATTTTTTTTTTTTTTTAAGTTTGTTCATATCAGGTGGGGATTGCAGATCAAATGAATCAAAAGGATCCATTAGAAGTGAAAACCACTTTGATTGTAGGATAAAGCGGGATATAAATCCTTTTAAATAAAATAAAATCCCAGTAGTGAGTTCCAAATCATTGGAGCAAACAGCATGAAGGCTCTTGCTTGTATGCTGGGTACATTTGGTCTTGAAGGTGGGGGGAGTAGAGGATGGCAAGAATCCGATTTGATGATGACTAAAAAAACATTAAACGCCAAGCCAATCCGTTCAAATTTCAATAATAACATGGACACATTATTAATAAAAATCGGCCTCATAAAAATTTGCTTAATTTATAGACCCCCAGACAATAAAACAGATGGCCTGGATTCTCTTATTGAACTCCTCAGCTCATCTACTGATCAAAATCCTGTAATCATGCTAGGCGACTTTAACCTTCCATCCCTACCAACACTAGACTCTAAACTATTCCTAGACACCATAGCAGACATACAGTACCATCAAATAATTAAAACAGCAACACATATCAAAGGAGGAACATTAGATTTGGTTCTTCTACCTGAGATACTCTTCAAATTAGTTAACTCAAATTCCATTGAATGCACTGAGACACCTTGGTCTGATCATTCTATCATCAAAATAAATCTCACATATCCCATCCCTAGCACCAATAATTACACGAGAAGTACCCCCACTTCAAAATTCAAAAAATTTAATGAAACAGACTTCCTTGACTCCACAATCCTCTACTTCTTATCAACAACAAATTTGGATGACGCTGTTAACAACTGGAACGATACTATTAATAATGCAGCTAAAAATAACCAACCAAATAAAAAAACCATATACACTAAAACAAATAATTCACCTTGGTTTAATAGCACTCTAAGACTAATGAAAAAAGAACTAAGAAAACTTGAAACGAAATGGAGGAAATCCAAGTTGTCTGTACACAAGGAAATATACAATAACTATCTAACAAAATATAAGGAAACAATAGACAGCACAAAGAGAAATTATTACTCAGCAACCTTAGCAAAATCATACAATAGACCTAGAGAGCTATTTTCCATAGTCAGAAAATTAACCAACAATGAGCAAACTTCTAACAATGAAATCACAGACATCTCAGTTCAATCCCTAGCTAATCACTATCAAAACAAAACAAAGAAACCCACCATGCCCTTAGAAAATATCAACATCTCTTATCAACCTGTAGATAAATGGTTAGAATTTTACCCCATCTCAAAAGTGTCATTAAAAACAATCATCTCTGGCCTAAATACCACAACTTCGTATTTAGATCCATGCCCTGTATCATGGATAAAAAACACACTACCAACTCTACTATCCTTTATCCTCCCAATAGTAAATCTTTCACTTACCCAAGGATACCTTCCATCCCCGCTCAAACATGCACAAATACGTCCAATTTTAAAGAACTGCAAACTTGATAAAACATCCCCTACATCATATAGGCCCATCTCTAGCATACCATTCTTGGCCAAAATAATTGAAAAGGTAGTGCAACTACAGACACAGGAATTTATAGACTTATCTTATCCACTAGATGATCAACAATATGGATTCCGGCCCCGCCATGGAGTAGAGACACTTCTAACAGTATTAATAGATACACTCCTAAAAGGAATTGACAATCATAAACAGGCGTTCATCTTACTTTTCATTGACATATCAGCAGCTTTTGATAGCGTGCATCACTCAATTTTGCTCAACAACCTACGACAGATAGGCATAAACTCTACCGTACATAAATGGTTCACCTCATATTTAAATAACAGAACACAAAATGTGAGAACAGGTAATCATACATCCAACACATACAAACAAGAAATAGGTTTACCACAAGGTTCAGCGCTTTCAGCCCTACTCTTCAATATCTATATAAAACCGGTCTGCAACATCTTTAAAAAATTCGGAATACAATATCACCTTTATGCGGATGATATTATGATGTACATACCTTTTACGATTCCTAACCTACCGACTCAACTTCTATCAGACTGCTACAATGAAATTACATACTGGCTAAAAACCCAAAACCTCCATATAAACCATGCTAAAACCGAAGTCTTGATCGTAACAAAAAACCAATCATTTACTCTCCCAACCCACATAACACTACAAAACCAAGAAATTAAAATAAAAAATGAAATAAGATATCTTGGAGTCATTTTAGATACACACCTTACTATGGAAACCCACATTAGAAATACCTTAAAGAAAATATACTTCAAACTTAAAATCCTCAAACAATTGCGCCCCCTGGTATTTATGCATGATTTTATCAATATAACACAGGCTACCATTACTCCACACTTCGATTTCGCAAACTTAATACTTACAGGCATTCCAAAACAAAATATCAAAAGAATCCAACTCGCACAAAATGCAACAGCTAGAATTATACTAAAGATAAATTCACTCCAAAACATTACACCAATACTAGCTTCCCTGCACTGGTTACCAATACAAAGCAGGATAACCTACAAAACAATAATAACTACATTCAAAGCCCTAAACGACATGGCCCCGAAGACACTATGTAATTTAATAAACAAAGAACTACCTAAGACTACTCATAGAAAAGGACAATCAAATAAACTAAAGATTCCAAAAGAATATATAAGATCTCACAAAATTACAAATAATAGAGCCTTTTCCCACATAGCTCCAACAACTTGGAACTCGTTACCAGAGGACTTACGATCACTAACAGAGATAACAGAATTCAGAAAAAAATTGAAAACATATCTATTCACTAAACACTATAATTCCATAGAAAACATTCCACTCAACTTAGATAAAGGCTAAACATGAACCCACCCACATCAAGCGTATACTCCCTTCTTCAAGGGATAACACACAAAACATAATCGAATGAACACTCCACTCCTATGCATTGATACCCTACTTGTATATAGTTGCAACTGATATGATCTGCCTATGCGGTAGAGTCAGTACTTTGTTTAAATTGTTACACAATCTGTGTTAGTTGAATTATTCTGCTTAGTTTTTAAACCTATGTGTGCATGTTAAGATGTTCTATGTAAAAAGTTATTCTGTTCCATGTAAAACAAGCTCTGCATTGTTAACTGTTGTTAATTGTACACCGCAACTGATCGCTGGAAGATGCGGTATATAAATAAGTGTTAAATAAATAAATAAAAATAAATAAATAAATAAATGATCTTATGGGCCTTGATGTCTGTCTTGATTAGATTGAGACAGGGAGCAGATAGTTTGTGAAGGATTTTATAGATGGTTACGGTTTTGTGTTTAATCCTTTGAGCAATTGGTAGTCAGTGTAATATCCTGAGAGTTGGGGTTGTGTGATGTAGCTGTTAAGATTCTAGCAGCAGTGTTCTGCGCTAATTGAAATGGATATAATGCCTGTTTCGGCAGTCCCTAATAACAGTATGTTGCCATAATCGAGATGGGGCATGTTGGCCTGGAAAAGTGATCTGTGGACATCTTGGAGAATAGGTCATAGATGTCAAAGGGCCCTATGTTTCATGTACGCTGTATTGGCCGCCACCTTGATGTGCAACAGCATGTTAAGGTTGCTATCGAGTTATGCCGAGGTATTTGACTTCCCTTTTTATGGTAATTTCAGCGTGTTTGGAGTATGATTTTTCTCTGGCAGATTGAAAGCTGGGTCTCTGAAGATTATTAGTGTATCTGTCTTTTTATTCACTGCTAGAATTAGTTCTGCAAGAAGGGATGTGGCAGCTGTGAAGACGTTTGGGGTGAGCATGTTGAAGGACGTGTAGAACGTGTCGTCTGCATATAGGTGGAAGTGCATGTTTCTATTTTCTTAGTAGGTTGCATATGGGCTGCATGCAGATATTAAATAGTAGGGCTGATAAGGCATAGCACAGGGATCAGTCTGGTATTAGGTTAAATGGTTTGGAATTGCCAGGTCTGACATCTACTTGCAGAGTTCTGTCTGAGAGGTAAGATGGCAACCAGTTTGTTGTGCTGTTCAGCAGGCCTATGTTTGAGTCTGGATAGAAGTGTGTGCTGTGATAGTCGAAGGCAATGTTCCTGCTAAGCTGCGCTGGGTCTGCCACCAACATTCCTGCCAGTGGGGGGAGGTGCAGAGCGATCAATTGCTCTGCCCCTCCCCCCACTGGCGGGAATGCTGGCAGAGGACCTGTTGCAGATTAAAGAGAACATTACATGGGTGCTGCGGCATGTTAGACCCTGTGTCTAATGCACGCTGCAGCACCCTTACCAATTTCTCTTTAATCTGTACTGGGTCCTCCACCGGCATTCCTGCCAGTGGGGGGAGGGGCAGAACGATTGATCGCTCTGCACCTCCCCCCACCGGCAGGAATGTTGTCGGTGGACCCAGCGCAGCTTAGCAGGGACATTGGTCGAAGGCAGCACTGATGTCCAGGAAAATCATGAATCCTTGATGGGGCTTTTCACTGCTCTGACACCCTAATCAGAGGCTTAGACGAGTATCAACGCCATGCTGCAATAGCCATCGGTAATGCATACAGTGCACTGATGTGCTAATATGTTTTGGGCTGTATTTAGAGGGTTGTACAGCTAACCAGGACTCTGGGGGGGAACCAATGGTTCCTCTTCCATTGAGATGCACAGGATACTATTAGGGCTCTGGTTTGCCCTGCTGTGTCACTTCAAAACAGAGACCCAAATGTCACTAAAGGTGGAGGCTGTCTGTCGCCCACCTAAATCGTTCAGCTTTTCTCACCTCAGCCTCATATCCTGAGAGTAGAGGAGCCGCCTAGTGGTAAGAAGGTTCAGATCCCCACTAATGCATTCTGTGATCTTGGGACAACCCTCCATTGCACCTGAAAGCAACTTCCTTGAGCTAGATCACAATTCAGTTTATTTACTGCTTCTCCCTATCTCGTCCCCACTATACATTCAGTTCTTGCTATCTTTCCATTTGCCTGACTTCTATATCTTTATTTCAGTCTTCACATACTTCATATTTCTTGGAAAATAGAGTGGAATGCCGTTTGGTAGACAGCACTGTAGTTGGGAGGGATAAGGGTTTCGGCCCAGTTCTCTGAAGGCACGTTGGAAGAGGTGGGCCTTTA
This sequence comes from Ichthyophis bannanicus, assembly GCA_033557465.1. Lineage (NCBI taxonomy): Eukaryota > Metazoa > Chordata > Amphibia > Gymnophiona > Ichthyophiidae > Ichthyophis > Ichthyophis bannanicus. The sequence continues at coordinate 21,115,937 of CM066042.1, forward strand.
GGCTTGCAAAAAGGCCTTATTTGGGGCAAAGATGGGAGGCAGAGTTCTGGAGGACAGGTCTGGTGGACTGGGGAGGGGGTTGTTAATGCAAAGCCTGTCATCTTGGGCTAAGTGCAATGCATGTGGTGGAACCTAAGGAACAGTGAGTGAGGCAAGAGAAAGCACCCTCTTCCCACTAATTACCCCTCCCTCTCATCTAATGCTCCTACTGTGGTCAGGCTGAGCTTGGGAGACTGCTGCATGCCTACTCCCCATGGCTCGAGGGAGGGCAGCAATCCTGCATCAGTCCTGGCACAGGGCCCTTCTCTCGCCTAGCTGGAGCTGCGTGGAAAAGGGCAGATCTGCCTCACTCTGAATTGTACAGATTAATGCCATGGAGTATGGGGAGAAGCAGAATATTGATATGCAGTAACCATGGGTTGAGCTCTTATTGGCCTGATCTCCTTGAAATGTTTGATTATAGGTTTCTCCTGGACTTGGAAGATCAGCTAGAACGTGACATTTTCCTGTCTGAGATAGGAGAGCTGATCCTGAAACACTGTCCGGCCTTCCACAAGGTCTATATCCCTTACGTCACCAATCAGATGTATCAGGAGCAGCTTATGCAGCAGCTTGTGTAAGTGAGGGCCGAGACCCTAAGACTCATAGTTTACCACCTTTAACGTTTTCTTCAGGTTGTCACCTTGCTTTCCCATTGATGAGAATCTTCTGTGCTTAGACGCTTGTGTTTTTACTCGCAAATCCTCCCTCACCAGCAGAAGAGCTGTGATGGTTATTGGTCCACCACCTCTGCTAGCTTTACTCATCTGAAGAAATGGGGTGGGGAGGGGGGAAGATGGTCTTGTTTCTACCATCTTCACTCTGGTCCCACACGTAAGGCTGCTCTCTGGATCTCTAGGCAGCTTGTTGCCAGCAAGAAAACTGACTATGGTGATTCTGTTTATAACCCCTTAAGACCACCTTTACCAGCAGTAAATGACATGGCACAAGTAAGGGATACATCTCATTAAGGGGGACACAGATCTCCGAACCTGCCTTCCTTTTATAGCCAGGGGATTAGTTTGCCATCTTTCCCTTGAATGTTTTTGGAAAGGCATCACATCAAATGAGAATTTTGCTAAATTATACACAGGAGGGGGGGGGGGGATTTTTTGATGCAGCCCACAACAGCAAAGTCCAAATAATTCCTCAGTTTTTCAGAGACTGGCATCTACTTTCCAATTAGTATTTTCAGAAGTGCCCATTGTTTCAGTCCCTGCCTAAGTCTGCCCTTGAGACCTCCTTAATGCAGGGCTGGTGCAAGGATATGGGGTGTCCTAGGTGAGCCCTTAGTCCTCCCACCGCAGCCCAAAGCTGCTGATACTGATGCTGTAGGTCTGGGGACAGGCAGCCAGTTGGCTGGCCGGGGGGCACAAGGGATGAGGCTTGCCTATAGTGCCTCATCTTGTTCTGGCCCTGGGGTTATAGCCAGAGGTGGGTGAACAACCTTATCCTGATGGGGCATGCAAACCCTGTATGACAGACTTTTTGTATTTTTGTCCAAGATCTTGACTAACTTATCATTCATCACAGTGGAATGGAAATGTCTCTCTCATATCTCCTTTGGGGTGCATATGTTGGCATGTCTGATTAGGAAGGGCCTAACATATTGAGGATGGTCTTCAGACTATAACTGTTGGCCACTTGTCAAATTGACATGACCAGACTACTCCAATACAGACCATCAAATTGCTCCTTAAGAGTTTGAACTTCAAGGCAGGTGATGGCTGATTTAAAACAATGTTGGCAACATCTTGTCTTCGCTTCTCTTCGTCAAATCTACAAAAGATCAGCCAGTACATCCAGGAACATATGGCTTTCCCATATGGTGACAACCTTGATTTCTACTAGGGATGAGCAGGCCAAAAACTATCTGGGGTTTTCATCATGGTTTCAGTGCAGTGGTGTCACCTATTCATACATTTGCCAATAGGATGCACTATTGACATGAAACATGAAATGATGTAAATTTGACCTTTCCTGTTGTGCAACATTACTGCTTCCATTTCAAACAAAAGCACATCTCTAATTTCTACAAAGGGAGGAACGTTAGCATTGAAATAAAGCTACAGACTGGCATAACCAGATTGTGAAAATGTGACACAGAAAATCATCTTCAAGCCAACCCAGCCAAGACTCAGCTTATTCCACCTGAGAAATCGTGGTAACTACCGAGTAAGATCACGTGGGACTATGTGAAACTGAAAACACTGCAGTAATCCAGTCTACTTTGGTGTTAACACTGGACTGAACACTCTTCCACATAGCTTCTATGAGAGAGTTAACACCAGAAACGGCTATTCTGCATAAATAGCTGATAGGGTGTAAGCCTGATACTGCATGCTACTGTGTGGCTGCATGCGCATGCCTGGGTCTGGAGAAGATATTGCATGCGAGCAAGATCAAGCTTGGTGCTTAAGCTATCTGCCTACAGCCACCTTAGATGAAGAAACTGTGCACGTTGGCTGGACTCTACCTCCAGAGTTGGATCTGTGGCTGGCCAGATCAAACATGCAAAACAGGTTGAGGACAGTTGACATCAGATGGGAATGTCCAGCCACCAAAACGGACATCACACAAGAGCTTTTTAGCCAAATTGCAGCCACTCTAGTAATGTGATAGTTTAGAACATTGAGGATGTGACAGTGGGAATTGTCAGAGCAGAGGCTCCCACCTGGTGTGGACAGCCCATCATATGGGGTGGTGGAGAGACTCTGGATCTGACAGATGTGTCTGTGGGTTTGCACAGACATTGCAGCATCTGCTATACCACCTGCTGCTGCCAGCCCCATGTGCAGCTGCAGACTTGGCAATGGCTAATGAGTTGCCCTGCTGGCGCAGAGACATGGTAACATCAGTCTGACACACAAAGGAAAAACACGCATGTCCCATTTCTGTGCACTCTGTCCTGCTTATCAAAGCAGCATCTAGATTTTTCTTGCTTTTTCCCTCCATTTCTTGCTTTATCTACAGGTGTGAACAGAGGGCTTTTTTGTTTTTTACATTTTGTGGGTCGTTTCACCTCGTTTTGTGCCTTTCTCAATCTACAAGTTAAAGCACAGGAACCTTAAGAGGTGGGGGTGGGTGGGGGGATAGAGATTGAAATTTTACTACAGACCCTGTACTGAGAGGAATGTTTGTTTTGTAACAACCATCAGCCAATTAGTGCCTCCTTTTTGGTGTGACGTTCGGTTGTGTCTCCTCTCTTGACAGGCGTGAGAGCGGAAAGTTCCTGCATGTGCTTAGACAGCTTGAGGAGCAGCCGATATGCCAGCGTCAGGTCCTAAAATCGTTCCTGGTCCTCCCCTTCCAGAGAATAACCCGCCTGAAGATCCTCCTAGAGGCAAGAGCATATCTGAGCCTGTCTGCTACCCCCTTCCCCAACACACTGGGAACCTTTCCTACCTCCTAAGATGCTGCATGTCTGGAACTCGCCTGCACCCTCTGCTTTCCCTAGGGGGGAAAAGATGACAGGATTTATGAATGAATGGAGTGGAATGGGTAATCGTAGATCGGCTCTTTACTCTATCGAGAGTAGACATGCAATGAAGCTACAATGTAACCCATTTTAAGATTAAGAAAAAAAATTTTTTTGCTCAGTGTGGAATTCATTACCAGAGGATGTAGTAAAAGCCGTTAGTGTAGTTTAGTTTGGACAAGTTCCTGGAGGAAAGGTCCAGAAATCATTAGAGGACTCTGGAAATCCATTGATCATCCTGGGATAAGCATTGTGGCACCTGGGTACCTTTTTTAGGAACCTGCCAGGTACTTGTGACCTGGATTGGCCACTGCTGGAAACGGGGTATTGGGCTTGATGGACCTTGCTCTGACCCAGTACGGCATTTCTTATATTCTGGAACCCAAGTGGCAAGGTGTAAAGTGGTCGCAGGTACTTAATTGAATAATTGTATCTACAGTGTATTTTAATCAGCAGTACTGAAACACACTGTAGCATTTCAACAGTGTCTCTGAAATACATGTGTGGCTTTCCTTATACCTCCCTGAGGAAGGCATCTGCCAAAACGCATAGGGGTTGCTTCAATAAAGCACCTGTGACCTCTTGCATCTCACTGTTTGTGTTCCGTTTTCTGGGTTTGTGAGTGTGCTTGCTCTGTCTGGGACATCGTAGGACACTTCCTTGTGCTATGTGTGGAGGGAGAGGAAGGAGGCGGCCGGCACACCTAGAATAGAGTGATCCAGAAACAGCAGAATTGACCAGTCCCCATTTTTACACCCTTAGTCACTTTACTGTGTCGCCTCTCCTGCCTGCCATTGTAGGACACGCTCCCCCACCTCCTCCAGTTATATGGGGGACTTCAGTTTTGCCTCGGGTATAGACTTAGACTGTAAGCTCCCCGGGAACAGGAAAATGCCTACTGTACTTGAATGACTTACCTTGATCATCTTAGCAAAAGGGTTAACTAAATCCAATTCTTTCCCTTTCAAATAAAGTAGCCTGTGTCTACTCCTGTCCTGTCCCAAGAACTACATGGTTCTGACGCCACCCTCTGACCTAGCCCCACTTCCCCTGGTCTTCCATGTCTCTAACTATTGATACAGTACCATTAGATCTGCAAACATCACTCCACCACCTACGCAAACTTGAGAGGCGATGGCGCCGAACCCACTCCCCCGAGACACATGCTTCATACAACTCATATTTAATCATGCACCGTGAGAAGATAATGCAGAGAAGGAAACTTTACCACACAGATATATTAAAACGTTCCATCAATAAACCACATGCCCTGTTCAATATTGTAAAGTCTATAACAGGGGAACCGGTGTCAGCTCAACCGTCAATGCCTCAACCACAGGACTACTCAAACTATTTACAAGCAAAGATGATTAAGACCAACACAAACATAGGGGTCAGCGACCTCTTTGCATCGCCTGAAGCATTCCAGGCTACACCATTATGTAACTTCACCAAGGTATCTAATCAGGGCCGGATTTACCTTGAGTGAGGCCCTACGCCAACAAAAATTGTGGGCCCCCAGCAGGGGCGGCCCAAGGGGGGTGCGGACCTCATTTGCATAAGGGGCCTCATTTGCATAAATATTTGCATAATGTTACCATATACTAACTTTTAGTAAACGTGCCTCTTAATGAGTGTATGGATAAAGAAAGACTAAAAGATTTCTACATTACTATAATCCAGTGCCAACTGCCAGACACATTAGGAACTACTACAAACACTGCCCATAGTAAACCCGCCGTATCCTAACAGCACTACCAGGACTCACAAAGCACCATACCCTACCTATCAAAAGGCAACACTGCAAATATTAAACCAATACATTTCAGAGAACAACAATACATGACCTACTGGGGAAAGAGAACAAGTGGCAATGTCAAATAGGAATTATATAAACAGAACACCTCAGCTCAGTTACACATGCAGTACATAGACCATCACCAAACAAGTAATCACAATTTAGAAATAGGAAGACAATAATTAAACTGGGAATCCCAAAAGCCAAACTTGGAATGTACAACACTATAGAAATAAAACTATACATTAATTTGCTCTTGTACTAAACAAAGCGCAGATGTTAATGATGCACATTTACCAGAGCTGACACATTCCAATTAATAAATTCAAAATAAAGAGATATTTTTCTACCTTCTGTGCATTTTTTTCAGCTGCAATTGCTCCAGCCACTTTCTTCTGGTTTCTTCGTGTCTTCTGCTAACTCCATCGTCTGCTGTCCATTTGTCCTTTCTTCTCTCTTCTAGATTTTTTTCCATTCTCTCTCTACATCTGCTTTAACATACTAATCTTTCTCCTTTTGCTCTTTCCTCATTCCTATTTCATCCACTCAAATTTTACCCCTCCATCCTCAATCCCCACTTACTCTCCCAATACCCGGCCAATTGTAGATTTTTTATCCCTCCCACACAAAATATTTTTCCCTTCTCCATTTTACTCTTCCAGCCCCATCCCATTCTAATCCTCCCCCAACATCAGCTCCCTTCTAGTTCCAGCCTCACCCAGCATCCATTCCCTTCTAGTCCCTGCATCAGCCCATTTCCAGTCCTAGCCATCCATCAGCCCATTTCCAGTCCTAGCAACCCCCCAACCCAATACCAGTCCTAGCCCCCCCATCACCCCACTTACAGTCCTTAACCCCCCATCACCCCATTTTCAGTTCTTAACCCCCAATCACCCAATTTTCAGTTTTAGACCCCCCTTTAACCCATTACCAGTCCTAACCCCCCATCAGCCCACTTCCAGTCCTAACCCCATCAACCCATTTCCAGTCAGCCCCCCATAGCCCATTGCCAGTCCTAACCCCCCCCCCATCAGCCCACAGCCCATTACCAGTCCTAACCCCATCAGCCCACCTCCAGTCTTAACCCCCCCAGCCCATTTCCAGTCCTAACCCCCCCCCCCATAGCCCATTACCAGACAGCCCCCATCAGCCCACAGCCCATTACCAGTCTTAACCCCCCCCAAAGCCCATTACCAGTTCTAAACCCCCCCAACAGCCCATTATCAGTCCTAACCCCATCAGCCCACCTCCAGTCTTAACCCCCCATTCCATTTAGTGTCCTTGACTACCCATTTCCGATTTCCAGACAGCCCCCATCAGCCCACAGCCCATTACCAGTCTAAACCCCCCAAAACCCATTACCAGTTCTAAACCCCCCCCAACAGCCCATTACCAGTCCTAACCCCATCAGCCCACCTCCAGTCTTAACCCCCCCCCAGCCCATTTCCAGTCCTAGCCCCCCCCATAGCCCATTACCAGACAGCCCCCATCAGCCCACAGCCCATTACCAGTCTAAACCCCCCAAAACCCATTACCAGTTCTAAACCCCCCCCCAACAGCCCATTACCAGTCCTAACCCCATCAGCCCACCTCCAGTCTTAACCCCCCCAGCCCATTTCCAGTCCTAGCCCCCCCCATAGCCCATTACCAGACAGCCCCCATCAGCCCACAGCCCATTACCAGTCTTAACCCCCCCAAAGCCCATTACCAGTTCTAACCCCCCCCCAACAGCCCACAGCCCATTACCAGTCCTCCTCATCAGCCCACCTCCAGCCTTAATCCCCCCAACCCATTTCCAGTCCCAGTCCCAACCCATTTCCAGCCCCAGTCCCAGCCCCCCCAATTACCAGTCCTACCCCCTCCCCCTCCCCCTCCCCCGGCCTAAAGTAAAATTTATTTTTAAAAAAAAACCTGCTGGCTGCCGCCGCGGGGCCCCCTCTGCTGCCTCGGCAGCTTGGACTGACCCGAGGGGGCCCCCTCTGTAAGCTCGGTCCCTCCCTCCGTGCCTCCGTGTCTCCCTCCGTGCAGGCTGTTAGAGACGCGAAGGCAGACTGTCTCCTTCGCGTCTCTGTTAAGCCCGCAGGGGCTGATGGGAAATTTCCCATCAGCCCTGCGGGCTTAACAGAGACGGGAAGGCAGAAGGAGACAGTCTGCCTTCGCGTCTCTAACAGCCTGCACGGAGGGAGACACGGAGGCACGGAGGGAGGGACCGAGCTTACAGAGGGGGCCCCCGCGGGTCAGTCCATGCTGCCGCGGCAGCAGAGGGGGCCCCGCGGCGGCAGCCAGCAGGTTTTTTTTTATTTTATTAAAAAAAAAAGCCTAACTACTTCAATTTTTGTGGGCCCTTTGCAGCTGTGGGCCCTACGCCATGGCGTACATGGCGTATAGCTAAATCCGGCCCTGTATCTAATAAAGAGGTTGAGGACATCATAGCCTCGATCAACCCCAGCACTGCACCCAACGACCCCTGCCCAGCAAGCTGGATCAGGGAACTTCGACACGACCTAAGCCAAATCCTGAGCAAAATTCTGAACCAGTCCTTTTTAACTGGTTTGTTCCCACAGAGCCTAAAACACACCTCAATCAAGCCGCTACTAAACAGCAGATTAGATCCATCCAAAGTGGAATCATTTAGACCAATCTCGAGCATCCCCCTGCTTGCCAAGATCATCGAAAAAGCTGCCCAACAACAAATCCAACATCATACTGATACTGAGGCACTGCTAGATCCTTCCCAACACGGTTTCAGGGAAGCACACGGAGTTGACACCATCCTTACAACCCTCTTTAACAACTTGGTCACAGGAATAAATAACTCCCGACAAGATTCGTACTCATCTTTCTGGACATCTCTGCCACCTTTGATTCTGTGAATCATGATATACTCTTACAACGCCTAAAAGAAAAGGGGATCCAAAGCACGGCACTATAATGGTGCAAATTCTACCTCTCCAATAGGTGGCAACAAGTCAAGGCAGGCCACACATCCTCAGAACCATTTCTGCAGACCCAGGGGGTGCCTCAAGGTTCGTCCTTATCGGCACTGATGTTTAATATCTACATGCAGCCGATATGTGACTTGATCCGAACCTTCAACGTACAATGCCTTGCTTATGCAGATGACATCCTCCTTTACATGCCGTTCACAATTGACACACCAGTACTTGCCCCAATAATAAGATGCTTTGAAGCTGTAGCTGACTGGCTGACACAAAACCTACGGATCAACCATGACAAAACTGATGTTCTATTCGTCACGAGAAACCGGAAGTTCATACCTCCCCCAGCACTACATGCCAACAATGCAGAGTTGAAATCCAAATCCACCATCTGTTATCTAGGCATCACGCTCGATCAGCACCTTGATATGACAACTCATGTAAAAAACGTCACGAAGGCAATATATCATAAGATCAAAACGCTGCGTCACCTCCGCCCCCTACTAGATTTTACCGACTACCGGACAACCTTCCAGGCATTAGTCCTCCCACATCTGGACTTTGCCAACATCATCCTCCACGGGGACTCACAATCAACCTTAAATCTGCTCTGCCTAGCTATGAACGCAGCTGCAAGAGTCCTTTCTGGATCGTCAAGATCTGACCACATAACGCCAATCATGAAAGAACTGCATTGGTTACCATTACATGCCAGACTCCAATACAAGTCAATTGTCCTTGCATTCAAAGCCCTAAATAACTACCCCTCCACACCAATCAGCAAGCTAATCCACAGTACCCCTGAAAATAGAAACCGGAGGCCTCAAACAATAGAAACCGGAGGCCTCAAACAACGAACACCTTAGTAGTCCCCAAGATGACAAAATGCACAAAGACAACCTCCAACAGGGCCTTCTCCATATTTGCTCCTTTAAACTGGAATGCCCTTCCCCATGAAATCCAAGGCATCAAAAATCTAGCCCCATTCAGAAAAGCCTTGAAACGCTACCTATTTACAAAATTCTACCGGGAGACAAGCCGAGGTGAACACTCAATTGACAAACTACCTCCCAGCCGCCCTAACACAAACAGATAATGGCTAGCCTACTCATAAGTCCCTCCGCTAACCATCACACGTGTACTATTCTTCCACGGACACACATGTATCAGCTAGATGAGTTAGAGAAGTGTACATAGTATAAAGTTAGCTTGTAAATAGTTTCCCCGGTTTTTCTCCATGTTTAATATCCTGTTTCACTGTAAACTCAATGTTGCCTGTATGCATTGTATGTTTTGTTCGATGTACACCGCACTGATTATAATAGCGCGGTATAGAAGAAATGTTAAATAGATCCACCTTCCCAGTCACTCTCTCATCTATAGACTTTAGTCATTATCCCCCTCCGACAATCCTAGTTTAAGGGCTTCCTGGCAGAATCACTGGTCCATTTCTCACCATTACTGCTATTGGCTTTTGGTTCTGTTTCTCTCAGGGTATCCTGAAGCTGGCGCTGGTATTAGCAGACTCTCGGCTTGTGAGATCCGTTGACAGCGCTCTGCAGAAAATCACACAGGTATGTGGTGCTCACTGAGGAGCAACATGTCATTGCTGGACATCGCATGTGCTTCTCCCCTGCAGCCCTTTAACTCTGCCCCAGGAAGAGCAAATGGAGTATTTTATTCATCTCTGTATTTGTGGATTTCCCCTCCCCCCCCCCCAACACACACAATGCATGTGGGAAGCAAATACAGGATGGGCCACCATGTACAAGAATGGCGTGCCCTACTGGTTGCAGCAGCGAGCTGAGAACGGGGTGGCCTGGGATCAGATCACTCTACCACTCCTTGTCAACTTGGGCAAGTCACTTAACCCTCCATTGCCTCCTTGGCGGGGAGCTCTTCTATGTTCTGGACCACTTTTGTTATGATTTGGTTTAAGTGCTGTGGAGCTTCATTTTGAAGCTGTTCTGGTAGAGGTTCAAAGTTCAATCTGTTTGCACCTGAGGCAAGGGAGGGTTAAGTGAAATGTCAAAAGCCACAAGGCGTGTCAGTGGGATTCAAGCCCTGGTCTCTTTGGTCAGACTGCTGCTCTGTTGGGAAAGAAGGTCCAGGGAAGAGTCTCTTGTAATGGAGGAAGGGAATTCTTAACCCAGCAATCCGCATGTGGCGCACAGCATATTTAGCCGTAAGTTACGCTACCGTGACTTGTTTTCCCCCAGAAGTGTTTCCACAGTATTGCTGGCCCACACAGGGAGTGGAAGATGTGAGTACGAACTGAACCCTCTGCACATCTGTCAGCAGGTCCTGGAGAAACCTTCAGCCCCTTTTTCCTTCTCTCCATCCCCAGATTGTCTCCGAGTGCAATGAGAACGTGAAGCTTATGAAGCAGACGGAGGAACTGGTTCTGCTGGAAAAGCAAATTGAGTTCCTAGAAATGAAGGTGATGTCTGGAGCTGTGGCAGGAGTAAACTGCTGTATGAGGGGGACGGGAGGGTATCGGTCCATGGCACACACCTCCAGGGGGCTAAGGGGTATCGGAGCATGTCTCCCCTCCCCTGGGTCTGCATGTCTTCATTCCTGGTAGGACTGTGGCGGGAGGGGGAAGTGGTTCTGTGAACACTATGGTAGTGCTTCATGGGTGGTGGTGCATGCCCCCCCCCCCCGAGCAGCTCACTGTTTCTGTAGAGACGCTGATACCTTTCTTCTGTCACAGTCTGTCCCTCTCATCTCTCGAGGGCGCTGGCTGGTCGGGCAGGGGGAACTTGTGCACACCTTGGTCCTGGAGAGTGCTGCGGGACATAGACCTCGACTGTCCTCTAAGCCCTGTCACCTGCATCTCTTCAGTGATCTGCTGCTCCTCTCCAGGAAGAGGGAGTAAGTCCACCGTCTCTTAACTTGTTTCCTAACTTCCCTCCCCCTCCCCCCTCATCCCCCAAGCCCAAGGCACACTAAACTAACAAGTGTTGTAAGAAGGTGGTGTGGACATGGAGAGGACTCGTATGGCTGAAAGAGCTAGGGAAGTGCTGAACTACTTTAAGAGAGGAGGCGACACACGTGGACCATCTCCCTCCATGTGCGCAAGCCCAGGAGAGGCACCTGGTGCAGGTCGCAGGCGGTTTGGCTTTGCTGCTGCATGTGGTCGGTGAAGCTCCTCTAGTCCTATAGCTCCCAATGCTTGCTTGCTGCTCCATGCTACTCACGCCTCTCAGCCAGGGACACGGCAGAGGCCGGAAGGACTCACAGGAGGTTTAGGAGGGGGAAGAAATGCCGTGTGTGCACTACGTGAAGCAGGATCTGGCTGTCGGTGCCACATGCTGCCTCCCTAACTCCCACACACCGGGCATGTTTTCCATAGCAAGGAAATGCATGGCAGCTCTTTCATACTTGAGACCACTGCTGTCTCTCTAGCACTGAGTGAAGAGGCCAGGTGCGGGTCTAGATCGGAGAATCCGGGCAGTACTGACTCTGTAACGCACCTGATCACTGCTTGGGAACTTGCTCTAACATCCAGGGTTCTCTAGTATCTGCCATACTTTGCTTTCAAGAAGGGTTTGGGCTGCAGGGCATGTGGGCTTCCCTTATCTCCTCCCCTCATGACTGAACACTGAGACGCTGCAGGATCCCAGCAGAAGGCTGGAAAGGAAGTTTCCAGTGTTGCACAACAGCTGGGCCACCCACTAATTAGATCTCCCCATGGTGCCACTGCTATTCTGCAGGACCCTGGGACTGATGCTGGCATGCTGCCTTCATGGATATGCAACTTCCCTAAAATGCCACTGACTGACATAGTGGGGACAAGGGCTTGTGGATTGGGTTCTCTTTTTAGTGTAATGCTCTTATCAATAGCTCATGACCTCTTGATTTCTCTCCCACAGGGACGGACTGTTCATGGTTCAGGATTATGCCCAAATCAACCATGTGAAGGTTGAACCCATCACAGTCTCAGTGCTGCCAGACACATCGTTCCTCCTTTGCCTGGCACAGAACCACAAGGGCATCAGCAGCTCCTACCTTCTCACTGCAGGCAGCCTGTGGGTATCAATGCTGCCCCTTTACATCCCTGTGTCCCCCCCCCCCCACCTGTCTGTAACAGCCTCTGGAAGCGTCTGGTACTAGTGTGCACATGCCACCCCTCTCCCTCTCTAAACTGAAGCTGGAGGGTTTTGCATGAAACCCCAGAAAGCTAGCAGCATTGGGGCTCTGTTGGAGAATGAGTGTTGGCCATGAAAGTGCAGTTCCTGCGATCTACTATCTGCCATTTAGTCCCAGTATGTTTAGGATGTCATTGTCCTGTTATGTGCTTTCTGAAGTAAGCTGAGAACCACTTTTTTAAAAGCCAGAATTCTTGACTAGGACATTCGAAGTGCCAAAATCCAAAGGCGTTAAAGGTCAACAGGTAGGGTTGAGTTATTGAAGCTTAATACTGTTGCACATAGCAAAAAGCTAACATCCAACTAATGAAGACACCTTTACAGAAGGCCAAATTGCACAGCAGCATCTTCAGAGGGGTAGCCAGCCGTGTTGGTCTAGGGCAGGGGTGGGCAATTCCAGTCCTGGAGGGCCGCAGACCTGTCAGGTTTTCATGATGTCCCTAATGAATATTCATGGACCTATTTCCATACAATGGCAGGCAGTGGATGCAAATAGATCTCATGAATATTCATTAGGGACATCATGAAAACCTGACTGGTCTGTGGCCCTCCAGGACCGGAATTGTCCACCCCTGGTCTAGGGCAACAAACACAGGCAGGTGGCACCTTATGGGTTAATGAATTTTAGGCCTGAACTTCAGAGGACGAGAATTAATTTCACATGTCCGCTGATGACTTGTTCTCAGAAGCTGATGCCTCAATAAATTGGTTTGTCTCTATCATTACAAAATAAACAGTAAACAGAACAAACTATAATTTAAAAAACAACTTTAAATTAAAAACTAAACTATAAAAAAAAATCAAATCCTCTGAAGGGAAATATAAATCTTCCAGCCAACATACTTCAAATTCTGGAATATCTGGATATTTCAGCACGTTACATTCTAAGGTCCATAATTCCAGGAGGCGTGTTAGATGGCTTTGGGTACAGTGGAATATGTTCTACTTACATCAGCAGCTTTTGGGCCACCAGAGGTCCACTGACCAGAAACAAGTTCTGGATCATAAGTGGAAGGCTGGTCCAGCTCCAGCATGTGCTGTAGGTGCTTACAGGAAGTCTAGTAGGTCAAGAGGTGCATCACGAAGGATAGCACAAGGTTTGTTCGGCCTCGGCCACTGACTCTCTCTCCTCTTTCTTCTAGGGCTGAGAAACAGCAGTGGGTTTCCTGGATTTCCAGTCAGGTGTCCTCTGCATTGCCCAAGTGATCGCAGGTGAGTTCAAGGACTGCCTGAGTACTACACATCAACCCTCCTGATTTGACTTTGAGTAGGAAACTGGAGCCTCTTTCGGAGTGGGCAGGGTATCTGTCATATCTCCAGAATACGGAATATTGACACTGTTAAAAAAATTAAAAAAAACCAGATAGAACATTAGCTTTAAAGGCTTGACCCTCTGTCCTGCCTGATTTAGTCAGATAGGGAGCATGGTTTCCCAGTCTCTACAGTGGCTCCTCTTCCTTGTCTCCTTGTTCTAGAAGTGGGTGGACTTGAGTTGTGTGGTGTATGCATTTGCCTTGCCCTCTGTACTGCTGGCCTACTCTTACTCTGCCCCACGAAGCTGAGGCGGGCGCAGGAGTTGAGACTTTTGATTCTGCTCCCATCTTCCACCCCCCAGATACTAGGATGCTGCTCTGATAATGGAGCTTTATGGTTACCAGAGTTTTTCAAGGCAAATCTAACCCTCCATTGCCTCGAAGAAAAGGCTGGCAATCGGCTTCTGGCGATACATTGCCAAGAAAACCCAGAGGCAGCTGAGTCGCTAGGAGTCAACACTGACTTGATGGCACTAAAAAAAAAATAAATGGTTACCAGAATTTTTCCAGGCAAGTCTGGGGCACTTATCCAAAGTGTGGTTGGGGGGGGGGGGGAGACGCCTTAATTCAAAGTTTGAGCAAAAAGGCATGGATGACAGAAGTCATCTTGCATACTCCCCCCCCCCCCCAAGACAGCAACAGTATTGCTGGAGCAGCCAAATTGACAGAAATAGAAATAGTGATGTTTCCCCCATACTGAGCAAAAATATAAAGACAATGGATGTAAATGTTAAACTGCCATATCGAAATTGCTAAACTGGGAATCTTTTTTTCTGTCCCCCCCCCCCCCCAGGCTGGGATTGGGGACAGAGAGCCTCCCTCCACAGCTGAACATTGCCTCTGCCTGGTTCGATGTAGCACTATGTGGTCAAGCTAGGTAATCGGTGCTGGTGGCTGGATCTGCTGTTTACAGCTGTGTTAAGAGCACTAACCATTGCTGCTGTGAATATCTGTCCCTTCATAACTAAATTTAATCATGTTCATTCCATAATTCTATAAAAAACACAATTCTCATATGTGTGTGTATGAGAAGTTGCTCATGTACACACAAGTCGTTTACCCAGATAAGAGCGCCCTCTTCCAGCAAGTGGGGGGTGTACTGATGGCTTTGTGCTATTGTTGGGGCCCATTGGTTTGGGTGAGTGAGAAGGCATCAGAGGAGAGGGAAAAGCGAGCCCTTTGGGGAGGGGGATGGGTCTGGGTCCTCAGGGGAGGGAGGCATAGAGTGGGGAGAAGTTGGGCCCAGAGTTCCTCTTGTAAGGATTTTACTTAAGCACAATGACTGGTCTGAGCTGCTGGTATAAACGGTGAGGGATTCTGCGCTTGTCCCTCCTTGAAGCTTCATAGTGCTCGGAATGTAATTTGTAACTGGGCTGAACAGATGATCTGGGGGTAACCTGCACAGAAGAGCACTCGCAGCACTTCTGATGGGTTTAGGTGAGGGATATGGAGGAGGAGACCCTGAGTGTCTGGTACTATATGGAATTTGTTTCTACTCCAAGTGGATAAGCTGCTGCTGAGCAAAGTTTTGGATGGGGGGTTCTTGGTTTTATCTACTGTCCTTCACTATGGAACTGTACTGAGACTGGGGGAAGGGGTGGGGGAGGGGAAGTCCTCTCTGGTAACCTGTGATGCTTCTCATGGGGCTACTAAACTTCTTTTTTGTGGGGTTTTTTGTTTTGTTTTCCCTGGGTCCCTTCCTCATAAGAACCTGTTGTCTGCAATGCATCACAGCCTAGAAAGATTCACATACTAAACTTTGCCTAGTCTCTTGCTTCTCCACTTATGTCCTCATCCATGTTTTTAAGATCTCCAGTTTCTGGACTGGACTTAGGATGACAGACCTTCACTCCTGGAGGCATCATATTTGTCAAGAGGCATGGTAGTGAGGACCCCAAACTGTCCTGAGCACCTCTTTCCTCGCAGGCAGAGACTCTACAACACCTGTGTACCTGTTCTGAGGACTGAAACCACAGAATCACTTGACAACAGAAGGCCAAAATGACGCTCCAATCAACTTACTGTTATGCTCTGATCTGTGTAATAACTCAGCCAGAAATCCAAATGCATTATTGTACAGATCGCAAGTGCATTTCTCTTCAGCCCCAGAGACTTTTCCCGATGTTGCAGTGTCTGTGACCATTCACCTTGCAGACTTCTAACAGCTGGAGACTCAAACCCTTCATGGACTCCATGACTTCTGAAGTGTTGGTATGTTGCCAAACTGAAACGCCAACAGACTTTAAACATCGGTTGTACTTCATACTGACTGCACAAGATCCCTGTGATATGAGCTTGCTTTCCTGTTACCCTTCATGATTGGTGCTATGGAGTCAGCCATGTGCTAAAATCCAGTTCCACATAGCCGCCAAAGGGTGATGCGCTTGACCTTTTGGTATAGGGAACTTATCGGTAGCGGTATAACTCATGTAGGTAGGCAGGGGGAGGGAAGCAGCTAAGGGTTTTGAATTGGGGGCAAGACCACTGTATCCATCTTTTTTAAATCAAGTTCTTTCTAAACATAGTGATGCTGTCTTGCATCATTTGGGCTGAGAGTTACTCTGAAGGGCTTCTAGGACATAGGGAAGTTTCTGTATTCTCAATGGAGCCAGGGGAGTTACTGAAAGCTGACAGATGAGTTGGTAGACTCTTGACCTAACCCCAGGAAATAAGTGTGTCAAACTCCCATCTCTTGAGTGCAGGCTGCTCGACCTTTAGAGATAGTATATGTGAAGACTGCTGCATGTGCTGAATCTGCTTAGGGGGGGGGGAGAGTGATGGGGGGGGGGTGGAGTTGCACTGGTGTTTGCCTTCACTGCTCTAAGTAGATGGCAGCCTACCTTCTGCTTCAGGAGAAGGCTCTTAATCACTAGACACCTGTTCTGTAAAATGTAGAAACTTTCCAGACCTTGATTTCATAATATGATGGGGGGGGGGGGGGGGTTCATGTGCTTAGCAGATCCACAGGGTGCTGGGGGGAACTGGATGTATTGTCCTTTACTGTCCTGTGAGGCCAATTTCTGGCACTGGTGCCCAGTGAATGACTGTTATAGGAGCCTTAATATGCAGGATGGGTGGTGAGCTGGTCCCTCTCTGATCCTTCAGCTGGTTTGTCAAGTGGGGGGGGGGGGGATGATCATGTTCCTCATGTGATGTGCTCAGTGATTTTTTAAGCAATGTTTTGCAGGGTCAAATTATGGTGCCCTGGTCCTGCCCTAGGCATGAAGGGATTGTGCTCCTTGACTCTGGAATAATTGGATGGCTTCAGAATTAAAGAAAGGGGGGGGGGGGGAGGGAGAGAAATTGCAGGTGTGTAATGTCTAGAAGTCCATTTTTTAAATTGCCTTGTAGTAATCTCTTGAATTTTGGCATCAACGTATGTCTGTGTTCGAAGTGAAACAATAAATTGCCTTTTTAATGTGCCCTGACTTGCTTCAGCTCCTGCTTGGGAGGGAGGGAAAGGACCAGGTTGCTGGTTGTGTCTCCAAGACAAGTCAACCCTTCAGGTTTTCAGGATCTCCACCATGAATATGCATGAGATTTGCATACAGAGGCAGTGTATACAATATCTTGTGCATGTTCATGGTGCAGATCTGAAACCGTACCTGGGTATCTTTTGTGGACTGGCTGGAGAACTGATTTGTTCTGTTCTATTTTTATTTTGTAGCATATCAAGGTCTTGGCTTCCAGTCCTATCGTTTTTAAGTTTTGTATAGTAACAAGAGGGCTGCTGGGGCTGGTGTCGCCTCCCAACAATTTCCAGGGGCACAAAACAGTAAATTTGTCTCTGGGCTTTGAGTGGATGTGGCCTAACCTGGGCTAGCAGTATCAATGGTGAGCCTATAGGAGAGGTTCTCTTGGCTGGTGGGGGCTTTGTCAGGTGCCACGTTGCACCAAACCTTCCACCCAGGGGCGGCCCAAGGGTGATGTGGGGCCTTATGCAGAGACTAATGACGAGGCCTCACTTCCAGAAATTAAATTTTAAAATGTATATGTTGGCCATCTAAACTTTTAGGTGGCTTTCAAAAGAGCCCTTCGCATGCTTTTTTTTTTTTGTTTTTGTTGTTGTTGTCCTGGCAAGGATTTAGGGGCATGGTTACTAAATATTAATGTGGGTTTAAGTGCCACTGTGCCTATAGAAATAAATGGGTGTTGCTGTACTTAATATGCATTCACAAATGTTAATGTGCATTAACTTTTAGTAAACATGTCTCTTTAATGAGTGTCTCAATACTATTTGCATGGGCAGTGAGGATAAAGGAAGACTACTAGATTTCTACATTACTAGACTTCAGTTCCAACTGCCAGGCACATTAGGAAGTACTACAAACACTGACCATTTAGAACCCATAGCAAACCCACCGTATCATAACAGCACTATCGGGACTCACAAAGCACCAAACCCTACCTATGAAACACTGCAAATACTAAACCAATACCTCTCAGAGAATACCAGTACATCTCCTACTGGGGAAAGAGAACAAGTGACACTGTCAAATAGAAACTACATGAGCAGAATACCTCAGCTCGGTTACACATGCAGAACACAGACCGTCACCAAACAAAGAACAAGGGATCACAATTTAGAAATAAAGAGACAATTAAACTGGGAACCCCAAAAGCCAAATTTGGAATGTACAACACTATAAATTTCCTCTTGTACTAAACAAAATGCAAAATGTTAGTGATGCACATTTCTCAGAGCTGACATATTCCAGTTAGAAAACCAACTACTTCTTTTAAAATTCTCGTTTGGGCATTTTTTTTCCAGTTGCAATTGCCCCAATCCCTTTCTCTTTTTTTCTTTGTCTTCTGTTACTCTCCATTGTCTGCTGTCCATTTGTCCTTCTTTTTTTCTCTCTGCATCTCCTTTAACATACTGTACTGATCTTGCCCCTTTTTGTTCTTTCTTCCATTTATTTCTTTCATCCATTCAAATTTCATCTTTCAATCCTCAGTCCCCACTTACTCTCCCAATACTCAGCCAATTGTAGACTTTTCTTTCCTCCCACACACAAAATATGTTCTCCAGTCCCCCATCCATCCCCCAACATCAGCCCATTTCCAGTGCTGTCCCCCCCCCCCCTCCCTCACCTCAAAAGGGGCCTCATGCCTGAGCTGCTTCAGAGGGAGTCAGGGAGGCCTGAAGCCCCAGCTGATCTCTGAACAGCCAGGGGGAGTAAAGAGTGGTGTTTGCCTTCTCTCCTGCGGTTGTGATAAAAAGGAACCTGCTGGCAGGTTTAAATGGAGCCCCCAGAGGTGCCAGCTTGGTAGAGAGTCCCATGGGGGTGTTGTGACCTTCACAGATGGTGGCAGGACACTTTTTTGAGCTTAACCTTCCCCAGGTTCCTTATGCTGCTCTTATCCCCCCCCTTGTACACACTTGTGCCCCTGAGGGCTTTCTTCCAAACCATCCTACTCCAGAACCTCCCCCAGCTCACTCTCCAAGAGGTATACCGTGCTTGTTCCACAGCCCTGTCTCACTGTCGGTACCCCAGAAAGTGTACGATACGGGTCACAGAAAAACTGGAGGAAATATGCTTATGGGAACACTTCTTCTTTTCAGTTTCTCCAATTGAAATGGTACATTAGCACCGTTCAAGCGGGCACAATTTTGGGTTTAAAACTGTAAAACTAGGGCTGACATGACAATTAGACAAATGAGGCAGTTGCCTGGGGGGGCAGAAAAGACAAGGGCATTTAAAGCTAAACAAGTCTGACAGCCAGAGGGTGCTTAAGGTTGTCCCAGGACACCAACACCTTGAAGCAACTTGGGTTCGGTCCGGTATGACCCTTTAGTCTAGCTGAGTGGTTCTCAATCCAGTTGTCTGGGACCCCCAGGCCAGTCAGGTTTTCAGGGTATCCACAATGAATATGCATAAGAGATTTGCCTGCACTGCTTCTAGGTGTGGCTCAAAGCAATCTGCTGCCTAAGGCGAGGCATGAGATAGTGCTCCCCTCACCCCCATGGGGGGGGGGGGGTGTTATGTGTGTGCTTTCTCAAAGCTCCAGTCAGGGACGGAACCGAACCAAAAAGCTGGTTAGATAATATGGAGGAAATGCAAGATGTTTGCACACCAAGGAACTAAACGAATGAGTGAGAACCACTGCACAGTTTATAAAACTAAATTATAACTCATTTTTATTTTGTTATAAACTGCATTATGGTTCTTGCTTTTTCTTTTTGAACATGTATTTTGTATCCACAGAACCCTCTTCCTCAACAGTGGGTGCAGAGCAGAACCAGAACAATTGCTCATAGAAATCTTTTTTTTTTTTTTTTTTTATTTATTATATCTGGTTTTCTCACTAACAAATATTCTCCAGTACCAGACATAGTGGGAACTACTGTAATATAAAACCCTACAAAAGTCGCTGAAGATCTACAAGGCCAAATCTGCCATACTATTACCAGCATAAACTTCTAAAACTCATACAAGATGCCTACCCAGAAAAAAGCAGCACTATAAATACTGCACCAGGCCCTAGAACATCTAACACCTAATTGAAAAGCTGAACAAGGCAAATTACTACAGTACAGATCCCTGTGTACAAATTTCATGTTAACAGAACACATAGCCTTGGTCACACACCCAGAACACAGTCTCATCAAGTACAGAATAAGTGATCTCCAGGAACAAGCAGGAATGAGTCTTCACATATGGGTATGTCGGTACCGACGGAGCCTGCGTGGGAACGTTCCCCAGCGTCCAATCAGAAAGCTTTTGGGAGCATCCCTCAGCGCCTGCATGCTGCCTCAGTTTTCGTTTTTCTGCGGAGCCGGCAGGATGTCCTCCTGTCACCGCAGAAAATTTTTTCTTTAATTGTTTTCTTGTGGTCGCGGCTGTTTTCCCGCCTCCACCGGTACCGCCGGTGGGTTTTTTCTTTTCTTTTTCTCAAACTCTGGGAGGTTTTTTCCCCTCAGTTTCTGTCTTAAATCTTTGGGCCTGTAAGGCCTCTCCATTATGGAGCCGCCTTCTCCTAAGAAGTGCCTTAACTGTGGAAATACAGTTTTCTTTTTAGACTCCAATAACTGGTGTCTATCCTGTTTGGGT
Organism: Ichthyophis bannanicus; assembly: GCA_033557465.1. NCBI lineage: Eukaryota > Metazoa > Chordata > Amphibia > Gymnophiona > Ichthyophiidae > Ichthyophis > Ichthyophis bannanicus. The sequence goes on from CM066042.1 coordinate 21,136,710, forward strand.
CCTGACCCTTTTCCTCCGGAGCCATTAGGCTACAATTTTATGAGAAGAGATTTTCCATTTCGAGTTTCCCTCGATACCGAGTTCCCTTCCAGTGTCAGGGCACCGACCATTTCTTCTCTACAGGATCAGGTAACCCACAAACAGTCTGTTAAGACTAGCCAATCCTTGAGTGGTAGCAGTCATCATGCCAAGTGGTAGCAGTCATCATGCCAAGCATGATGACGGCTCTGGCCTTGCCCTCAATACCCTATTGGCTTCAAAACCCCGGCAGGAGTCTTCGGTCTCCACAGCCTTTCAGGGGTTTCAGGTTGTTCCTGGGGCTCACCCCTCTCAGAACATACCTGAGCCATGCTCGGTGGTGGCATCCGCTTCGAGCGGTACCGATACCCCGGCATCGGCACTGGTGTTGAGCGATTCACTCCTCACCAGGGATCGTCATCTGGTGTTCTCGGTACCTTTGGGACCGACTGATCGATAAGTCCCAGATTGACTTTCCAGTATCGGCAGCATTGCCGATACAACCACCGACGTCGGTACCCAATAGACATTCATCGATAAACTCGCTTCCTTTGATGCCGAGTCTGGAATCGATATCTAGTCTGGAAGACTGGGTACCAACGCGTCTTGGAACCGACGCTTACCGATTTCCGGATGCGCAGTACCGAGGATACTTACCAAGGGTTTTTGGTTACCTCGGTACTGCTTGAGCAGCCTCCGATGACTGCTTCGATGTCTGTATCGCCTTTGATTCCGGCACAGCTACTGGTTTCGGTATCGAAGCCGGTACCTGCAGTAACATCGGGACCGGCTACTTCCATGCCTTTTTCACCAGGATCGCTCCTTTCTATACCTAGTTTGGAGTCGATACCTGGCATGGACGATGCAGTACTGACTGTCTCAAGTCATAACCGCCAGTACCAGCATCCATCCCTTAGGGATCCTTTTCTGCACCGGACCAGTACATCCTCCGGTGCCCAGGCTAGTTCTTCAACTTTAGCCTGTTCAGGGATGGTTCCCATTGGAGATCCTTCTTTCCAGAAATTTCTCCTTGACATGGCAACATTCCTTGCTATTCCTATCCCTGCCTATGATCCTACACAAGGCTCTTCTGGGGAAAAGGAAAATATAATGCTTCCTTTACATCCATTCTTTGTAGGATCTTCTGAGAATATGGGAAACACCTTTAAGGGTTTCCTCACCTTCTACAGCAACTGATCTTCTGTATCAGGTGCCCCCCTCTCCAGGGTTTCAAAAGACTCAACTTCCCCATCATTCCATTGTAGTGGAATCAGCAATGAGGAAGGTAAAAAGCAAGAAGAAGCATTCTTCTTACCCGCCAGGTCATGAATCTAGAACACTGGATGCCTTTGGATGTCAAACCTTCCAAACATCTATGCTGGCGACTAGGATTCTCTCTTATATTTTTTATATGAGTCTATCCCTTCAGGAGGTCACAAAGAAATGATCTCTTTTGACTCCTTTTCTATCACAGCCCAAGGCTGCAGACTATTCCTTACTTCTTAGTCATAGCCAAGATATCGCTTGGTTTCTTTCTTGTGCTTCCCTAGACTCTTGAGTCTGTTAGCAGAACCTCTGCTATAGCCATAGGAGCACGACGTAGAGCCTGGCTCCAAGCTTCAGACTTGAACAGATGGGCACAACAAAGACTGGGTAATACTCCTTGTACTGGAGAAAATCTCTTCAATAGGGAGTCTTTACGTCAGGTTGCTCAGTGCTCCACTGACTTCCCTGTTTCTGAGGGCCATCCTAAGCCCTCTCCTTCCTCAGCAGGTAGGAAATGCCCTACCAAACCTTCTTTCCCTAAAAGAAGGTTTTATTCTTCTCCTGCCCATCACACAGATGTTTCCAAGCAAGGGAAACCTTGCCCTGGTCTGAAGAATCCAAACTCAAGCCAGGAAAATTAATTAGAACCCTATTGCAGGGTTAATCTCTTTATAACCTACAGTTCACTTCTTAGCAGAGGTTTTTTCATTTAAAACTCTACACATGGATTCCTGTTTCCAGGACATCCACTTGCTCTTAGGTATCCTGAGCTGTCAGGATATTCATGTCTATGGGTCACAGGGTTTTCCTCCTCTTCCTACCATGAAGAGAGGTTTGCTAACTGTCTCATGATAGTTTTTCTGTACCAACATGAATTTTTTCCTTCTACAGACTTACCATATGGCAAGTCTCCCTTCAGCTCCTATTTTTCTTTACCCTCTTTTCCAGGGTTTCCCCTGTAAGAGTGGTACCATACCACTGGAAGGCTTTCTTAGCCTTTCTAGTCTTCCTTTCCTTTCCAGTGTAGAGTTTTTTTCTCTGGAGTAACCTACCTCCCTTTCATTTGGGCAGCTCATCAGACATGATCAGGATTTTCTCCTCTTCTTCTGTCTGTTCTCTCTGTTCAAAACAGAAAGATTTTCTCTGCTGTTCTATTCAGCAGCTGCCCATGCAGGAGTTCCAGTGATTGGACTACTGGTACTTTTCTACAAGTTCCAGTCTTGTCTTCCACTACTTTTTGTCTAGCCTTAGTAGTGCTTCCAAGATAGTGCTTCATCTGTCTTGGATAATCCTTATCGCTTCTTTTCTGCCATCTCCAAATCCCTGGAGTTGGCAGCATAGTTGAAGTGGCAGCTGGTTTCCTCCAACAGCCAGTTTTATTTCCCAATTCTCCTGCATAGTGCTCTCTGCAATCCTACAGAGAAGCTTTCCACTATGGGCCCTTGCTAGAGCGCATGGGGATTTTTTCTCTAATTACTGTCCTATACGGTTGAAAAAGGCTTCCTCAGTCATTCCTCATGACTGTGAGGGTTCTTTACACCCTTCTATTTCCTTTTAATAAAGGACATAAGCCTTCTCTACGTGACAGTCTAAAGAGTTACCCAATTCCTACAGGAAATATGCTCTTTTTCCTTGCAGCTTGTCCTCATGGTATCCTAATCCTTCATGGACAGCACATATTTAACTAAACAATGCATGATACCCCCCCCCCCTTGTCCCTCAAGTGGGTCAACCTGGTATCGCATCCTATGTGTTTTCTGTCCATTCCCCATGTTAGAGTTCTACTGGACTCAGGACTTGCCGTTTACAGACTGATGTTATCCTCTGTTTTTTTTCACGCAACCATCCTGGTTATTTCAGTGGATAGCATTCCTGCTCCATCTTAACCAGAGGGAGCAGGTTCTCTATATCTTCTTAAGTAGGTTCCACCTTCTTGTTCTGAGATGAATCGTTCCTCTTCACATCTCCCATGTGAAGGTTTGTATAGACATATTTCTGTCTGCTTAATTGCAGACATTTGTCTTTAGACCTATATATTTATATATGTACATATCTCTATATACATTCTTTAGATACCTATGTCTATCAGCCACGTGTGCATATGTTATGCCCTCTGGGTCTTGCCATAAACATATGTGTATATATCTATACACACACATATGTTATGCCCCCTGGGTGGGTATGTATGTGGGTATCCTTTTCCACAAAGCCTCCCACAAAAGACCTACTGTTGTCATACCACCCCACCTCAACCCTGGGGTCACATCCAGATGTTGACCCTCAGTGAGGTCACCTTGAAGAGTCCTCTACTGAATCCCCAGTAGATTCCGTCAGGCTCGTGATGTCCATATTGTGCTTGTTCAGTTCAATATATTTCATGATGATTATCATACATACAAGCACTCCTTGCCTGTAGTCCTATCTTAGGTCAGCTGTTTTCTACAGCTCCTCCCTTTCCAACTCTTACCCTCCATCCTCAGGATGCCTGGCCATATGAGGTGTAACATGTTTCAATCTCCAACATGCTAGGGCTCCAGGCATCTTAGCTTGGGTGTCCCCATATGTGAAGACTCATTCCTGCTTGTTCCTGGAGATAGCAGTTACTTACCTGTAACAGGTGATCTCTGGGAACAGCAGGAATAAGTCTTCACAACCCACCCACCTTCCCTAGGAGTTGTATCTCTATCTATTGTTCCTATCTCTCTCTCTTTGTCTCAGCTATACAACTCAACTGAGGAGAGAGTTGGAAAGGTGGGAAGGCAGCACGCAGGTGCTGAGGGATGCTCCCAAAAGCTTTCTGATTGGATGCTGGGGAGTGTTTCTGCGCAGGCTCTGTCGGTACTGATGTACCCATATGTGAAGACTTATTCCTGCAGTTCCCAGAGATCATCTGTTACAGGTAAGTAACTGTGCTATCACAACCTAAAGTAAAAATAAAATATTTAAACAAAATTAAACTGAACTACCAAGAAGCCCGACTCTGCATGCGGTGCAATACCAGATAAGAGATGCAGTTCCCCATACTGTGTAAACTATAAAGATAACACAAAGTCCAGTCACTAAATTGAAAATAAAATTATTTTTTCTACCTTTTTGTCTGGCCATTTTATTCTCTGGTCATGCTGGTCCTAATCTGAGGCTTCTGCTTTCCTGGCTTCTCTTAGATCTCAAAGTTATAATGCCCTGTTCAATGTAATCTCAGTTTGTTCAATGTAAACTGCACTGATGCAGAATAGCATGGTATATAAGAGAATGTAAATAAAAAAATAAATAACGCTCGCTGCCATTTCTAGTCTCTTGTTTCTTCACTTCCTTTCATTAGCCTATTTCCAGTCCCAGTGCCCCTCCCTGCCAGCCTCTTCCCATTACCCAGTCACCTACCAGTCCCACCCCCAGGTGTCAGTTCCCTCCTCCCCCCCCCCCCTGCTCTGTTCTACTCCCCCTCTTTTTTCCCTTTTCCTGGTGCAGCTAGCTCTGCTCTCTCTCCTCCCCTGCTGTGTCTGTTCTGCTCCTTCCTCTGTGGCATCAGTAATTTACAATGAAAGGAAACCGGTGCAGAGCCTCCTGGCCCTATAGAACCCCTGTAGCTGTGTTCAGCCCCCCAAAGGAAGAGATGCTAGAGCGGGATGCGGTAGCAGGTGTTCCATAGGGCAGGAGGCTGCGCACTGGTTTCTTTCATTGTAAATTACTGCTATTGTGGCTGTAGCAACTTGTCTGTTTTTTGTTTTCCTTTAAGCTAAAGGTGGAGTGAGGCAGCTGTTTTGGGGCATTATTGTTGCTCCTAGACGTTTGCTGCTTGAGGCCACTGCCTCACTCTAGAGCCGCCTCTAACTACGTATGCAGAACTACCTTGTGCATATCCTGAAAACATGACTGGCCTGGAGGTCCCAGAGGACTGGCTGGAGAACCACTGTAACCATCTTTACTATGCAATGTGCTCAGTCACGATACAGTCTTCAACCTTTGCCCTTCAGCAAAACCCATTTCAGGGCCCTACATGAGTTACAGCAGATGGGGCTTGGGATTCTTCTCACTGATAAGCAATAAACAAAAGTCCTCTGTGGAAATATCGCACTCTGTTTGGAAGCACCTTTATTCTCCATGGTGATTATCAGAAAGCTGGTGTTCTTTCCCCCACCGGACTTCTTCCTGCAATAAAATAGACACGAAGGGCACTAAACGGATATAGAATCTGTTCTTTTCCTATGGCTCATGTCTGTCCACTGCTTCATACCCCATCGGGCTGCACACAGGCACTTCTCCAGGAAGTAACTACAAAGGTCATCGTAGACATCAGTAGGCCCTGCTTTATGGACAAGTCACGTCTCAAGCATGGGGGTGTTTCATCCTAAATTCCAGAGGGTAATATAAATCCCTAAGGTATCTTGTGCCAGCAGATAACTTTCTGTGGAACCTTGTAAAATTGTCTCTACACTTGCTACAACTATTTCTACTGGAACCACTGGTCATGATGAACTCCATGAAGTACATGAAACTCAGAAATTCTCATGGACCTACTTTCTCACCATCTGTTTCACCCAAGACCATATAGGCAGTTTCTTTTGACTCTCTGATCTGGGGTGGTCAAGTAGTTTGGGGAGAATATCTGCATTCAGTAGATCCCCCACCCCTCCCCTCTCTCCCAGACCGCTGCAATGCAATGTGCTTTACTTCTGTGGCTCGGAGTGGGCCAGTAGCCATCATAAGAACATAACATATGCCATACTGGGTCAGACCAAGGTCCATCAAGCCCAGTAACCTGTTTCCAACAGTGGCCAATCTAGGTCATACGTACCTAGCAGTTTCCCCAAAAGACACAGTTTCCACAATGCTTGTATTGGTTCAAGCATTGATATCCTGGGTCCCTTCTTAATAATGGTTTATGGACCTTTCCTCCAGGAACTTGTCCAAACCTTTTTTAAACCCAGCTACACTAACGGCCTTTACTACATCCTCTGGTAACAAATTCCAGAGTTTGATTACATGTTGAGTGAAAAAATATTTTCTTTTATTAGTCTTAAATAGTTTACCCTGTAGCTTCATTGCATGTCCCCTAGTCTTTCTATATTCTGATAAGGTAAACAATCGATCTACGTTTACCCGTTCCACTCTGTTCATTAATTTATAGACTTCTATCATATCTCCCCTCAGCCATCTCTTTTCCAGGTTAAAGAGCCCTAACCTTTTTAGCCTTTTTTCATAGGAGTATCCTTCCATCCCCTTTACCATTTTGGAGGCTCTCTGAACCTTTTCTAAAATTGCTATATCCTTTTTAAGATACGGCGACCAGAATTGCACACAATATTCAAGGTGCGGTCTCACCATGGAACGATATAGAGGCATTATAATATCTTTTGTTTTATTTTCCATTCCTTTCCTTATCATACCTAGCATTCTATTTGCTCTCTTGGCCGCTGCTGCACACTGGGCCGAGGGTTTTAACATGGTATCCACAATGACGCCTAAATCTTTTTCCTGGGTGGTGGTTCCTAATGTGGAACCTTGCATCGTGTAAACATAGTTTGGGTTGTTCTTCCCTAGGTGCATAACCTTGCACTTGTCCACATTAAATTTCACCTGCCATTTTGATGCCCAGTCTTCCAATTTATCAAGATCCTCTTGCAATTTTCCACAATCCTCTTGGGTTTTAACAACTTTAAATAGTTTTGTGTCATCTGCAAATTTGATAACCTCACTCGTTATTGCACTTTCCAGGTCATTTATGAATGTGTCAAAAAGCAGCGGACCCAGCACAGATCCCTGGGGTACACCACTTCACCTTTCTCTATTGGGAAAATTGGCCATTTAGCCCTACCCTCTGCTTTCTATCTTTTAACCAGTTCCTGATCCACAATAGTACACTGCCTCCTATCCCATGACTCTTTAGTTTTGCCAAAGGTCTCTGATGAGGGACTTTGTCAAAGGCTTTCTGAAAGGCCAGATACACAATATTAACCGACTCACCTTTGTCCACCTGATTATTCACTCCTTCAAAAAAAACATAACAGATTAGTAAGACAAGATCTTCCTTGTCTAAAGCCATGTTGGCTGTCTCCCATTAGGTCATGACTATCTACATGCTGAGTAATTTTATTCTTTATGATGGTTTCTACCACTTTTCCCGGTACTGATGTCAGGCTCACCGGTCTGTAGTTTCCCGGATCACCCATGGAACCCTTTGTAAAAATTGGTGTTACATTGGCGATCCTCCAGTCTTCAGGTATTAGAGATGATTTTAATGATAGTTCACAGATTACTACTACATCATACCTGCTAGTGACGGAACTGGTTGCTTTTGGTGGGCAGCGGTATGTAATCCCTCGTAGTCTTCATTGAGAAGATGCCATGCTTAGCATACTGCACCCCCTTTGGGCATGGGTCATCTGTTCACAAACCAGTATCAAACTGGCTCCAGTTCATGACTGGTTTTGGCTTCCTTGCCAAGAGGAGATGGGTTTATCACATTCTAGCTGCAGCTGTGATCTTTCAGGCTTCCCGAAGCTTCTCATGCCTGCTTTAATTTAAAAGGGGTCTCTGCATGAGTTAAACAGTTACTAGCTCTGCCAGCTCCAGGCTGCTCTTCTGGGGCTCCTGACCGAGGTGGCATCCTGGGCTTTATCAGCAGCCATAGCAATAGCTGGCACCTTGCAGCAGCTGTCAATGGCTAATTGCCCCATCTCAGCACTGTTCTGGATGATCCCTGGGAAAGTGCTGAAGTCCAATGCTATGACTGCGTTGTCCCTCTCGCCTGGGCTTGGGGCTTGTGACTGAGGCCGTAGATCATTCTCTCTGCTGAACTCCGATGATATGACTGCGTTGTCCCTCTCGCCTGGGCTTGGTGCTTGTGACTGAGGCCGTAGATCATTCTCTCTGCTGAACTCCGATGATATGACTGCGTTGTCCCTCTCGCCTGGGCTTGGGGCTTGTGACTGAGGCCGTAGATCATTCTCTCTGCTGAACTCCGATGATATGACTGCGTTGTCACTCTCGCCTGGGCTTGGTGCTTGTGACTGAGGCCGTAGATCATTCTCTCTGCTGAACTCCGATGATATGACTGCGTTGTCCCTCTCGCCTGGGCTTGGTGCTTGTGACTGAGGCCGTAGATCATTCTCTCTGCTGAACTCCGATGATATGACTGCGTTGTCACTCTCGCCTGGGCTTGGTGCTTGTGACTGAGGCCCTAGTTCATTCTCTCCTCTTTCATTTGCCTGACTACGGTCTCATCAGAGTCAACTCGGAGATCAGATGGATTCATGGAGCTGGAGCTCTATCACCACTGCAGAGCCCTGAAAGAAGAAGGGACAACTCTACGTTCTATCTTTAGCTGTCACCACTCCCTCCCTCTGGTTTGATGATCCTCAATTGTGGGCCTCACTGGATGCCAAGGGCAATGTTGGAGCCTCGTAGTTGCAATTTAGATCTGAATGCTGCAACTTGCTCAGGGAGGGGTCTGTTACCTGGTAACCTCTCGTCAATTCATTTAATTTATGCAAACAGACCACCACAGGGGCTTGCTGCATGTGGCACAAAGGCTTTCCTCCCGGCCCATTGCTTCACCATCCTCCACCACGATCCATGCTGTCTTCAGTCAGGGCAAATGAGCTTTTCTGGGTTCTCCATTTCCTGCTTTTAGGGCTGACCCAAGGGTTTCTACTGCCCCAGGCAGAAGCCTTGGCTGTGCCACCCCCTTCCAAGCTGAGCTGTGCCACTGCCCCCCTCCCCCCTGTGCCGCCAATGCTGTTGATGGAGAGGGGAAGGCTTGGCTTGGCACAATGGCTGGCTGCTTCTGACCCACCCCTCTGACACAACTTTTGGAGGGGAGGTCAGAAGTGGCAGGTCATGTGTGCTGAGGCACCCACAAAGGTCTGCTGCTCTAGGCAGTTGCCTAGCCTGCCTAGTGGATGGGCTGGCCCTGCCTGCTTTGCAAATGCTCCTCCCAATATAAACCCAGTGGCTAGAAATTCAGCAGCACCATAGCAATAGTGGGGTCCTTGATGCTTAGTCTTCTCTAAAACAGGTGGATCCGTAAAAGTAGATAAACGTTCCTCCCTGGGACTCCGACTGACCCATGCTGCAGCTTCACTTAAGCATGCTTCCTTGACGACATTGGTGCTTACCTCACTTGTTGGCATCAGCTTGCTCCTCATTGGTTGGCAAGTGATCACCAACTCCACCCCTTTTTCCAGTGGGAGGAGCACTCAATGGTGCTAACTTTTCATGTTCTTTTTGGTGGAAAAGTTGCCAAGGCCGTTTTAAGCCTTTGGTACTCAAAGGTTCTCCCTCCTTTGGCACTTTGAGTCCTTTCGGCACTTTGAGCACCCCCAGACCCAACCACAGTCCTCTGTCTCCATGAGTTGTGGGCACAGATGTTCACTGGGAAGAATGGTCATGGGGCTCCTCCGACGCTACAGTCCATCAGAGTCTCTGCATATGTTGCCTCTCCCTGCGTCCGCTGAGTTCTTGGTCTGCGGTTTGCAGTGGTCTGTTTTACCTTCCATCTCACTTCTGCTCCTCTGAGCTCCACAGGCCAGGTTGGTACTGTTTCTCAACACCCAGTCTCCTCTGGTATTTAGCAATGTTTCTGCTTTCTGGTCCAGTGTCATGAAGTATAACGGTCCACTTCACGATGTTGGGAATGGTATGCACTGTCAAGTCCATGCCCACTAATGTTGTACTGATAGTTGATAGCTTTTGTCCCACTCAAGTTCCCCTCAGGATGCAAAATTTCTGCAACCAGGAGGCTGCTTGGGCTGGTTTCAACCCACAGCGAAGAGTGAAAATGTGTTGGCTCTGGGTGGATTATTCCAGGAGGGGAACCAATATCAGCCATGCGGCTATAGCAAAATCCCTCTGGTCAGTGGGCTGAATCTGTCAATTCACACTAGCTATCCCAACAAAAGCCCAAATGTATAGGGAGCTATTGAAGTCACGGAAATTCTTTCCAATGCAGAAGGCGGTAGGTGGGTAAGTCCCTCAGGCTGGGTGCCTACTTCTCCTATTGTCGGTCTCTCAGCCCTCTACTACGCTTGCTCCAGGGCCCATATTTCCCTTGTTAGTACCCTGGAAGTAGCACTGTATATTACATATATTATGGAATCAAATTATAAAGAGTAATTTTTTGTTTTACAATATTTGTAGGCAAACTATTTTATTTTATTTGAATTTTTATACTGCTTTTTCCAATAGATCAAACGTGGTTTACATTGCTGTACATTTCAAATGTTGTTCAAACAGTATATAATCAATTACATAAAACAATTGATCTATGCACATTAGAATTTGAAGAAAACTTAGGATAAAGCTATGCTAAGTTGCAAAACTATATACAGTGTGTCATGCCCTTGGTTTGATTTCATGAACTAGGAGATGGCATTTGTTAATTGTTGGTCTATGATATGCATGTTCATAAAGTAAATTTATTTATTTAAGAGTATTTATATCCCGCCTTATCCTTCAATCAAGTAAATGGGGAAGGATAGTATGAAGTAGGGGGTGGTACGTCTAAGTTGAGGGGTTGGCATAATTGGTATTGCGGGTTTCCAAAATATTGCATGAAAAGATAAGTTTTTAATTTTTTATGGAAGTTGGGAAGGTCATTCATTTCTCTTAGCTAGTCTGGTAAAATATTCCAGAGGATGGGGGCAAAGTGCGAGAAAGCTCTAGTTGTTGCTTTTATAGATTTTCTGTAGTCTGGAGGAGTGGTTAGTTTGTTTTTGTTGTGGCCTTGTTTCGTTTGCATGTTGGCTTCTTTAGTGATGAGTGTGGAGTGGTCTGATGGGGCGATGTCTTTGAGTCATTTAAATATGGTTACTAATATGTTGTAGTGTATCTGGCTCTGAATTGGGGGTCAGTGCAAATTGTATAATATGGGGATGATGTGTTCTGTCATGTTCGCATTCCATGTTGTCCGTGCTATCACATGTTGTGCCATTTGGAGCTGTTTTATGGTTTGTTTAGGTAATCCTTGGAGAATGCTATTGCAGAAGTCAAAGTGGGGTGTTGTGGTTGCTTGGAGGACTGACCTAAAATTGTGGATAGGTAAACTACTTTCAAATAAAGGTAACTAATACCTTGTGTTTTGGTTAGATTACTTTTGATGGTTTATTCTATTTTGTGGTAGGTGGTTCTAATGTCCCATCTGGGACTCGACCCCCTCACATCGCCTCTTCCACTGCCTGTCTTAGGCTGGGCTCTGCTGATACCCAGTGAAGACACTAGAGGTCAGCAGAGAGCTGCAACTCGACTGCAGGCTGGCAGGCTTGATCTCCCTTGGGTGGAATCTGTTCTGTGCAGTGGAAGGTTGGCTGTCCCTCTGTCAGAAGATGATTCCTACAGTGGATGGCCCAGCGTAAGGATTTTTGAAGCACTGGCCCAGAGAAAAGGCTCATATAACAGGAGTGGTGGAAGTAATGCATGCATTGAAGAATGAAACTGGTAGAATCGGGGCCCTGTATATAACAAGTCAGCAGTGAAGCTAGAGTGAAGCCCCAAATCAGCAGTGAAGCTAGAGTGAAGCCCCAAGTCAGCAGTGAAGCTAGAGTGAAGCCCCAAATCAGCAGTGAAGCTAGAGTGGTCCCTTTTTCTCAGTCACAATTGGGACGATCTGGAAGCCCTGATAGAGAGCAAGGATGTTTTTGGTATGACATGTGTAAGAGGTCTTTTTTTCAGATCTATGATGTAGTGCAAGTGAGCCTAGATATTGGCATGAACGTCTGAAGAACAAGACTGTTCAGCCCTCACAGTGTGGGGGTCTCTTTCCTCCTGCTACCCATCAGACTCCAAATGTTGTAAGCGAGCATTAGCAATTTTTCTTTGAAAAGCGTTTTCACAGAAGAGAGTCCCATCTCTTTAAAAGCACAGAAAGTGTAGCTGCAATGGTGAAGGGTTTTTTCCCAGGTTAGAGGGATGGGGGGGGGGGGTCCTGGATACCATAAATATTCTATCTACTCCGAAGCCCCAGTCCATTTATCTAAGATATTCAATATTCTGCAAATAGACTCACAAATACTAAAACACACAGGTGGACATCAGTTATCCCCTTCTAAACTCTTCAAGCCAACCCTGTCTTCCTTGCAGGCTGGCTGGCTTGTTTCCCTTCATTTTTTAGGGGGGGGGACCTAGCTGCAGGACTGACCCCCCCCCCCCACCCCCTCATTACTCCAGTCTGGGGAAGCATCTCTCCTGTGTTGCCGCTGCTGCTGTAGTCTCGGGCAGGGTTCTCCAACTCCAGTCCTGGAACCAGTCAGATTTTCAGAAGATCCCTAATGAATATGCATAATACGATGGATGCAGCGCATGCTAATATGCATATTCATTAGGGACATCCTGAAAACCTGACTGGTTTTCAGGACTGGAGTTGGAAGCCCCTGCTCTAGGGTATCAGCTTTATGGTTTGGCCAAGCAGAAAGCTTTCCTAAATGTGGGTGAGTGGAGAAAGCCGTCTCCAGCCCTCCTACGGAGTTCTGTGGGAATCCTCTGCCTTTGCTGCTGCTGGTAGGGTGAAGTGCAGCAACAGCACCCCCTGCTGGCCGTAGTGCAGGCAGAGGATTCCCATGCATCGTTGCAGGAGCGTTGGCTGTCTCTCTCTCATGGATTTTCAGTAGCATTTAGTCAAGTCCCGTGCTTTGAGCTACCAATGAAAAGGGGGGAGATAAAGCCAGATAATGGCCCGTGTGGAAGCTGGATGTGCTGTGTAGGATTTAGAGTGAGGGGTCTTAACTGTGCTCTAAGCTGAGGAAGGGGCTTGACTTTTTCTTTTCTAGATGAGCAAATAAGTCCTGGCACCTGAGCTCTAACCCCAAAAATCTGTAAATCTAAACTAGCTATTCGGTGTGAATCTCTCCTGAAGGTTTTGCAGAGATTCGTCCTGCCTATTTATTTCTGCTTTTTAAGGGCCGCTGGGAGAAGGGGGGGGGGGGGGGAGGTATGGAGGCATTTAAACCACTTTCCCACACTGTTGTAAATATGGCCCCCTCCTTCCTTTCCCCCCTACAGTACACTCTATTCGCTTTCAATCCTTTTTCGACCTCGCTTCCTCTAACAGATGAGTCTGCATATGTGCATATCCAACCTCTCCTTTTTTTCTGTCATCTATCACTGCCTGGTCCCCTCTGGGTATCTCCTTCCCTGTGATTGAAAGGCTTCTTGCTTCCCATCCATCTCCTTACACCTTTCTCTAGCAGCATGCTCTCGCTGTGAGGACCTGCCCAGCACAGAGGCCGCTTCCTTCCCTTCTCCCACCCCAGGGAAGTCCTTGCAGCCCCGCAGCATCTGAAGAAGTGAGTCATAGATGGATCACTCACGGCCACTCTGTTTTAAATGCTAAATAAAGTGGAGGCCTCTGCAAGTATTGCTAGGCCTGTGCCCTGAACACAATTTTTTGGTTTCCTCCTTAAAGGAAAAGCTGTACTTTAAATGGACAGCTGTTCTTAAAATGGGACAGAACTGATGGTCACTCCTGGCTGGACAGCCTGAGGCTAGTGCTGTCCTTTTCTGACTCTGCTGCACAGCAAAAGAGTTGTGGTCTGTGGTGGTGCCAACTTCCTAATTGCTACTACTGAGCATTTGTATAGCGCTACAAGATGTCTGCAGCACTGCAGAGGGACATGTAAAAGACGGTCCCTGCTCATCAGAGCTTATAATCTAGTCAAGACAGACAACACAGTAGCTGTAGACATGGGCTACATCTAGGGGGAATGGTAAGGAAAGACAAAGGAGAACAGGTGAGTCAAGATCCGAAAGCGGCAGCGAAGCGGTGAGTTTCCAGCCTGTGCGAGGAGTGAGGTGTAAATAATCATAGCTGCTGTGTTAGGGAAGGGCCAAGAACCTGAAAGCTAACCAAGGGGGTGGCTGGTACTAGAGCCTTCACCTAGAGTACCTTCCACCCTTGCAGAAGCCCTGCCTTGCCCTTACTAGGGACTGTCTATTACCCCAGTAGCTGAGTTCAGACATTCATTAGCAGGGACCCTGCTCTCCTGTGATTCTACTACTGCTACTATTTCCTTTCCGGTGCAATTTGCTGTCCTCAGATAATGGGCATAGGAGACTACTTTGCTAGGTCTGGTTGGTTGGATTTGAGAGGCTGGTTGGTTGGCCATGGCTCTGCAGTTCCCTCCCCCTACCAGCCTGACCCCCAATCTGCTCAGATGAAAGGAGGGTGATTAGCAGTGTGCTCCAGGGTTCGGTCCTGGGACCGGTACTGTTCAATGTGGAGGAGGAGTGGCCTAGTGGTTGGGGCAAGGTACTTCAGGCCGGAAGGTCGGGGGTTCAAATCCCACTAGAGGACAGCAACCTTGGGCCGGAAGGACTGGGGTTTCTAGTCCCACAGGTGCTCCTTGTGGTCTTGGGCAAGCCACTTAACCCTCCATAGCCCGTGTTTCCTGTAAAATAGTTATCTCCAAGTTATAATGCCCTGTTCAATGTAATTTCAGTTTGTTCAATGTAAACTGCACTGATGCAGAATAGCGCGGTATATAAGAGAATATAAATAAATAAATAAAATAAATAAATGTATTTGTGAGTGATATTGCTGAAGGACTGAATGGAAGATGGCAAAACAGTGTGACAAGGTGGTGGCCAAAGCCAGAAAGATGCTGGGTTGCATACAAAGAGGAATTACCAGCAGAAAGGAAGAGGTACTAATACCACTGTGCAAGTCGCTGGTGAGGCCTCACTTGGAATACTGTGTTCAGTTTTGGAGACCATATCTCGCAAAGGATATAAAAAGACTGGAAATAGGTCAGAGGAAGGTGACCAAAATGATTTGGAGCTTGCGTCAGAAGACTTATGAGAAGAGATTTGAAGACCAAAATATGTACACTCTGGAGGAGAGGAAGGACAGGGGAGATATGATTCAGACCTTTAAAGAGTATTTATGAACAAAGAAACCTCTTCCAAAGATGGGGAAGCAGTAAAACTAGAGGGCATAACATGAAGCTGCAAGGGGGTAAATTGAAAGGCAATGTCAGGAAATACTTTTTCACTGAAAGGGTGGTGGATGCTTGGAATGCCCTCCCGATGCAAGTGATAGGGGCAAATACAGTGACCGAATTCAAAATGGCATGGGACAGACTCAGTGGATCACTCTATAGCAACAGGATAAAATCAAAATAAACTTAACTGTCTCTTATATCTCAACAAATAGGGGTGACCTCCACAGAGCAGTGGGTACACCTCTAAACAAAAGCATGGCGAGGGGTGACCTGCACGGAGCGGCAGGTGCACCTACTCTTGCCACCTTGCTGGGCAGACTAGATGAACCATACTGGTCTTTATCTGCCGTCATATACTGTTACTATGTTCATGGCACATGCATGTTGCTGCTTTGTGTGTGTAAGCAGGGTGATGTGCAGTGGGACTGTGTGTGCAAGTTGGAGTTTATGCACGTAGGTTGGGGCAGTGAACAGTGGGGTGTGCATGCAGGTTTGGCAGTGTTGGGAGTGTGTGTGTGTGTGTGCATGCTGGTCAGGGTTATGTTTGTAGATGGTGTTGGGTGGGTGTGCAAGTTGGCGTTGCATGATCATTCTGGACAGACTAAGAGCTACCGCTGTACGTGCTCACGTCTGTTAGAAATGACTTATTAAGCACCTTTTTAAGAGGTTCGCTCATGGTGGTGTACTTGCAAGGTTACGTTGCTTATCAGTCAGCTAAGTAGTACGGTCTTACATAAGGCTGATACGGAAGAGGAGGTAGGCCAGGAAAGATGAAAGAATCAGCTGCTAACAATGTGATAAGAGAAACGTACATCTGAAAAGTCAAACAACTAACTGCTGAGCACAAGGAATGCTAAAGTAGTACCAGAACTGGAAAATCGAAGAGTAATCTCCATGCGTAGACAGCAGGAGGGCATAGCAACGCTGCCTCTAAGAGGTGCGCAAGATCCTCACGTGCAGCGTATAGCAAGGGCGCTGCAAGCCGCGTGGCTGCACAGGGCACAAGTACCGAAGAAAGCCTGACGAGAGCTGGGGGTGTCCTGGTCACGCGCATGGATCTACAGTAAAGTCTTTTGGTTTGCATCTAGCTCTGCGCAGGGCGCGTTTTCCTCTGCAAAGCAGGAGATGGAGGTTGTTCTGAAGGACGTGAGGGCAGGAGGGCCTTTGATGAAGGAGTTGTCAGTGGCTACCTCAAGGTCCCCTCTTCTTGCAGCCATTTGTTCAAGATTGGCTCATCCAGGACTTGCAGTTATGCTTTCTCTTAAGAACATACAACAGGCTTCAAAACCATGCAGCAGGTGGGGCCTTTGCTGAGAGCTCTGGCCACATCTAGACCTTTCCACGGCAGCTCGTGTACATCGCTAAGGCACAAATGTCATCTTGCTCCAGCTCTGGGCTATATTAGCAGAGCCACGGAGGCTTGGAGCACACCTTGTGCTGTAAAATCAGTCTTAAACTCTGCCTGGAGCAAGTAAACTTTAGACAGTGGTGAAGAGGGAGCAGCAGTTTCCTGCGAGGTTGGTCCAAACCAATTACCGAGGGCACAAACAAGTCTGGGGAGTAGAAGAATTGAAATATGCAGACTAGTCCCAGTCTAATTTAAACTAGTTGGGCTCTATGTAAATCTATAATGAGACCTCTTCCCTCGAAAGAGAGGCGGTGAGGCGTAACCCTGGCTGCTAACACCAGAGCCAGGGTTAAGCTGCAGAACGTGTGGGGGTGGGAAATGATGGTGCAATGCAGAATGGGAGGGCAATTAAGGCCTGGCACGATGCCATAGACCCAAGTTGCTCCCAGGTTCCTTTCATTAGTTCTTCATTCATCATTTGTCCCAGGTCTTCTTGAATTCTGTTACTGGGTTTGCTTCTACTGGAGGTTATTCCATGTTGGATGCCCCAACATAAGGCAGAATGTAGGAACGGAACTGACTCCTGGCAAGGTGCTATATGAAGGAGCCAAAACCCGTATTTATCCCCGTACATGATGGATTGGTCTAGGGGAGTGAGTTAGGATGGGGCGTGAAGTGTTTGGATTCAAGTCTCTGACTGTCTGCTATGACCTTGCTTGTCCTTCACCCCATCTTCTGTTAAGGAGCAATAGAATCACATTAACCCTCTCCGGCCCAGTTCCTTCCCCGTACTCCCCCGTGTGTCTTATCTTCCAAGGGTGGAGAAATATTCTGGAGTGGAGAGAGAGGGTGTTTGGGATGTGACTATTCCTCTTCTTCGATCTGTAGTGGTTGCTCGTTTAGCAAACGATTCCATTTAAGCTGCTGGTGCAGATGTTTCAGGCCCTGAGGGGGCTGAGCTCGGAGGGCTATGAGGTTGCAGAGTCTATTTGCAGATACCTGGATTTGGGAGTGCACACTTGGAGCTCAGTCTCGGGTGGTCTTTGGGATTTTCACCCAGGATTGAAAGTGTGGCTTTTTAGACAGGCGTTTCCAGAGTACTGCCTTGGGGCTGTTGGGTAATGATTTGATTATTTTAAGGGTGGGGTTAATTGATTTATGATTAAACATTGAATCTGTTTTTATGTGTATTGATATAATCTATCACATTGGATCTTTCGTTAGAGGCAATTTACAGTATAAGTTTAAATAAACAAATTTAAGATTTTGCTTACCATAGGTAGGACCATCGGGGGGGGGGGGGGGCGAGATAGGGTGCCAGAGTCCTCAGTGGAGTCCCTTGGAAGTGGTGGTTGGTGTTTGGCCCAAAAGTGAGAGTGATTTTTTTTTCCAGTATAGCTAGTTAGTACAAAAGAGAGGTCATACTGGGTCAGACCAAGGGTCCATCAAGCCCAGTGTCCTGTTTCCAATCCAGGTCACAAGTACCCGTCAAGTTCACCAAAGATAGCCAGATACCACGCCACTTGTCCAGGGGGTAGGCGATGGATTTCTCTGGTCCTCTTTAGTAGTGATTTATGGAGTTTTCCTCCAGGAACTTGCCCCTTACCTAGGTCTGAATCTGGACCTTGTTTGTAGGGGACAAACGGAGGGAGGGAAGAAATTCTCTCTGACATTTATCTCTTATTTTCTCAGCAGTTACAGGATGCACAGTTTCCAACTCATAAGAAGAATGAAATAAGAAGGCAGGAGTAGAGCAAATGGTTGCAGATATCCCCCCCCCCCCCCCCCGAGGAAACTGGGTGGATGGTTTACACATTTTTCAGTCTCCACATGGCCTGAAGGAAAAAGGATTGAATGTAAATACTGAAAAGTTGCATCATCGGAACGTTTCTGCCTTCTCTCATGTCTCGGTCTCAAGTTGCCACCCAGCGAGTGGGGGAGATTGCAGCCCTAGTTAATGTCTCCCAAGTACCCCCCACTTTATCCTTGACTTTCTACTACTACTACTGCTGCCACTTCTGGTCTTATTCCTCACTCTCCTTTCTTTAGTGCTCAGATTTAGACATAGGCAACTCTCTTGGATGATACATCTGGAGGTACTAAATACCAGACCCAAAGAAAGCCTGCAGCTGGGTATTTAGGGCCAGGTGCAGGTACAGCTTTAGAGGGCTACCACGGTGGTGCTAAGGGCTTCCTCTGCTGTTTCCTGGCTCTCCAATCTCTGGCATTTTTCACACCCCTTTACTGCCCTGGGATCTTCTTCCTTCTCTTGCCAATGGTGTCAAAATGTCAAATCCATCCAGCCCTGTGCACTTTAGAACAGAACAGATGCCGTCCCGGCTCAGAACAAAGGTCTCTCAAACCCAGGATCCTATTTCCAACTGCGGCCAATCCAGGTCCCCAGTAGCTGTCTGGATCAGTCTCCCTTTTGGGAACCAACGCTGCTTGTCCCAGGTGTAAGCAGTGGATCTCCCCAGTGCACTGTAATAATGGTTTATGGACTTTTCCTCCAGGAATTTGTCCAAAGCTCTTTTAAACCCTGTTGTGCAAATTACATTTACCCCATCATCTGGCAATGTGTTCCAGAGCCTAACGATGGGGCCTACGTGGGATTAGCACATGGTTTCAGTACCACGCTAAAAGCAAGGACACCACATCGGGGCAGCAAATGGACAGATGGGGTGTTTCTGGCATGGCACAGTTTGCATGGGCATTTGCGGCTTCCGCCACCTCATTGGGTGGTATTAGTTTTACCTGGGGAAGATTTGCCGTGCTACAACACAATGACTGCAGGGGGACAGATGTGCGCACACCCTCTGAAGTTAGCCCAAAGCCCTGCGCTGGTAACATGAGCACACATGCGTTACCAGTGCAGAGGGAGGAGTGGCCTAGTGGTTGGGGCAAGTTACCTTGGGCCAGAGGTTTGAATCCTGCTAGAGGACAGCAACCTTGAGCCAGAAGGACTGGGGGCTCTAGTCCTTCAGATGCTCCTTGTGGCCTTTGGCAAGCCACTTAACCCCCCTTGCCTCAGATACAACCCCCCCCCCCCATAGATTGTGAGCCCTTCAGAGACAAGGGAAAAATATATAGGCAGTACTTGAATGTACACAGCTTTGGCTGGTAGAAAAGCGGTATATAAGCCTAGTTAAATAAATAAGCATGTCCCTATGTGTTGAGTGAAAAAATATTTTCTCCAATTTTTTAAAAATGTGCTACTTAGTAATTGATTGCTGAGCTATGGAAGTGGGAGATTTAAAACTGGCTGCCATGGTGGAGAGTTGAAAGAGCTGCCACAGCTTCCGGAAGGTGAACTAAGATCTTCAACGACCCCCTGAAGCAGGATTCTTATGAATTTGAAACGTAGTGCTATGGCGGGAGTTTGCTGACTTATGGATTTCATTAATGTCTGCACAAATGAAGCAGCGATTAATATTCTACTATAAAATCTGGACTGCCTTCAAAGAAGATTATTTTTACTGTGATCTTGGATCTGGATACTGTAGATTTTTAATATATTGTAACTATATATTTTACATATCATTAATATGAACTCATAATAAAGGAAGCTAGAGGATTGTTCCTCTTAGCGTAATATTTGTCTGACATAAAAAATTGAACAAATTTAAAAATGAGATAATATAATTAAGAGTGATTAAATTAATGTTTAGTGGGCTTGATTATACATTAGAATTTTGCTTTTTGACCCTTGTACATTTGGATTGATTTGTTTTTGGCAGGGTGTTGTCAGGGACTTTTGGCATGCAGTAGAGGGACCCCTGCTAGCCTGCCCAGGTGCTCCCCTTTATTTCTTTATTTCTTTATTTAACCAGTCTTCTATACCACCTTATCCTTTAATCAAAGAGGTTTACAATGCAACTCAAACTTAAACTGGATACAGTTAGTGAGGACCAAATGGTTGGCATGCAGGGTACTTAACAGAGGTATAACCTATTTACAATTGAATTGACTTATTTACAGTTTGCTGGTGTTAGTTACTGTTACTGTACAGTTTGGGCAGGTTGTTAAAAGCAGTTGTAATGGTCTGACGGGTTCGAGGCTGGGGAGACTGGTGCATTTGCTGTACTATGTGATGTTTCTGTAGTGTTCCATCATGAACAGGAAGGTCTTGAGTTTCTTTCTGAAGTCTTTGATATCGCTGGAGGCTCGCATTTCATCGGGGAGGGTGCTCCATAGCTGGGGTGCAGCTAGGAAGAAGGCTCTTTTGGAAGTGGACTGTTTGCTTTTCTGGTAATCTTTGGGTATGGTGACCACACCCCTTTCTCTTTGTCTCCCCCTCTTGGCCTGGGACAGCAATGGAAAGTTAGCACAGAGCCTGTGAACAGAAAGCACTCAAACTCTGTGATGGCCGGACCCCTCCTCCGTAAGCGCTTCCTGTTATCTAAGAAACCCGTGCTAAACGCTTTCCTCGGCGACCGCAGGCGGTGTTGGAAGAGAGAAAAGCGGGGGGGGGGGGGGGGGGGGGGGGGTGCCTGGGGCCAGCTAGAGCTCTGGACTGCTGTCGGAGAAGGGGCTGGCATTTTTGGGAACTTTGAGTTGTGATCACCCCGAGACTGCTCTTGCTTACAAGCTGGAGGGGGACAATGAATATCGGCTTTCTCTATTCCACCCCCCCCCTTGCTCACCCTCATTTCACACACTCACATGTACACTCTTTCTCGTTCTCCCACTCCTTTCACCCCTCCAGGGTATTCCCCCCCCCCCATTCTTCCCCTGTGCCCCCTTGAATTTGGCACTCTCCTTCGTCTTCCCATAAATCACATCTCCCAGACTCCCTTCCCCAGTCCTAAATCCTGCAACCACACCATCGCTCACAGAGCCCCTCCCCTGCTGCCTGTTCACACAGAGGGTCAGGCAGGGGCCCAGCACAGAAAGTGGCGAGGGAGCCCCGAAGCTTGCCTGCAGGCCAGGTCTCCTTTAGCCGTGTGTGGCCCTCTGTGGCGTAGGCGTTTCCAGCCATGCAAAGAAGGAGGGATGACATGGAGAAGGACTGAGAAGAAAACAATGGCTCTGCTCCCTTTTCAACCCCTCCTCTCCTGCCTATCGTCCGTGCTGTCTGCAGTGTCTGTGCCAGTCTCGCCTCTTCCCATCCTGCACGTATAAAAAGCTGGAGCAGTGAATGCAGAACACACAGTGGCGCTGCTGCTTTCTGCAGCCCCTTCCCCGCCCCTCCCCTCCTCTCCTGCCTATCGTCCGTGCTGTCTGCAGTGTCTGTGTCAGTCTCGCCTCTTCCCATCCTGCACGTATAAAAAGCTGGAGCAGTGAATGCAGAACACACAGTGGCGCTGCTGCTTTCTGCAGCCCCTTCCCCGCCCCTCCCCTCCTCTTTCTTGCATAAGTAACAGTAGTTCTGGGGCTGGAGGATCGACGATGCTTTCAAAAGCCGATGTGAGATAACTGCCTATGTTGCTTATTTCTACTACTACTTATGTGAACAGCAGCACAAAGCCCATGTAGCACAGAAACATGTAAGAGACAGTCCCTGCTCTAAGAGCTTACAGTCCAGTCAAGACAGACAACACAACAAGTGGCAACTGGGCTAGACCTAGGGGAATGGTAAGGAAACGCATAGGAGGTGAACAGTAGACTAGCGGGATCAGGATCCAAAAACGGTCTCCGTTTCTAAATCTAGGCCAGTTTAGCAGCCAGGCTCTTTCTGCCTCCTGCGCTGTTCCGGATAAGACAAATGGTTACGCAGCTTCACCTCCAGCCCCTTTGTTATCTCAGGAGGTTAAGTGGACATTTCAAGCTCATAGTGTGAGTGAATGGCAGTGGTGGGATTGGAATCTGGAGCTTTCACGGCTCTGTGCTCCAGTGATTGTACAGCAGAGATTCCTGGTGATGTGCTTTCTTTTGAATGAGCTTCTCTATATGAATAACAGAATGGTTGTTCCCGTTTTCTCATATCGCAGCAGGATACAGAAAACACACAGGAGTTGGGTACATTAAGGCGTCTCTGCAGATCCAAACTCTTAGTTGGTGTATCCCCTGAGGGCAGCTGTAAACTACACATTCTAAGAACCAATTCAGATGTTTAACCTCTGACTCAGAGGCTTCTGCCCTCATGAAAGCAAACGTGTCCTGGAATGATTCCGCCGTGTGTTAATTGCAAAGAGAGATCCTGGTGGCTCCACAAGGACAGCTTAATGGGGGTAATTCCCTTTCTTCTGGGACGTTGCAGTGGGAATCCTCAGAGACCCTGCATCAGTTCCCAGAGAGTGAGGAAGAGTCCCTGACGGTGTATGTTTCGGTCTGAATGTCTGCCTGCTAGATCCTGGTTACCAAAGGTGCTAGAGATTTAGGGAAGGGGTTTAACCTTTTAGATTTGAAGCATTTTTGTCAAACACCCCTCAGTCATTGGACCAGTAATGTAAACATGCAATAAGAACATATAAGATATGCCATACTGGGTCAGACCAAGATCCATCAAGCCCAGTATCCTGTTTCCAACAGTGGCCAATCTAGGTCATACGTACTTAGCAGTTTCCCCAAAAGACACAGGTTCCACAATGCTTGTACTGGGTCAATCAGTGATATCCTGGGTCCCTTCTTAATAATGGTTTATGGACCTTTCCTCCAGGAACTTGTCCAAACCTTTTTTCAACCCAGCTACACTAACAGCCTTTACTACATCCTCCGGTAACAAATTCCAGAGTTTGATTACACTTTGAGTGAAAAAATATTTTCTTTTATTAGTCTTAAATAGTTTACCCTGTAGCTTCATTGCATGTCCCCTAGTCTTTCTATATTCTGATAAGGTAAACAATTGATCTACGTTTACCCGTTCCACTCCGTTCATTAATTTATAGACTTCTATCATATCTCCCCTCAGCAGTCTCTTTTCCAGGTTAAAGAGCCCTAACCTTTGTAGCCTCTCTTCATAGGAGTATCCTTCCATCCCCTTTACCATTTTGGTGGCTCTTCGCTGTACCTTTTCTAATAACACTATATCCTTTTTAAGATATGGCGACCAGAATTGCACACAATATTCAAGGTGCGGTCGTACCATGGAACAATACAGAGGCATTATAATATCCTTTGTTTCATTTTCCATTCCTTTCCTTATGATACCTAGCATTCTATTTGCTCTCTTGGCTGCCTCTGCACACTGGGCCGAGGGTTTTAACATGTTATGCACGATGACTCCTAAATCTTTTTCCTGGGTGGTGGTTCCCAATGTGGAACCTTGAATCGTGTAACCATTGTTTGGGTTGTTCTTTCCTAGGTGCATAACTTTGCACTTGTCTACGTTAAATTTCATCTGCCATTTTGATGCCCAGTCTTCCAATTTATCCAGATCCTCCTGCAGTTTTCTGCAATCCCCTTGGGATTTAACAACTTGCAACAGTTTTGTGTCATCTGCAAATTTGATAACCTCACTAGTTATTCCCTTTTCCAGGTCATTTATGAATATGTCAAAAAGCAGCGGACCCAATACAGATCCCTGGGTTGCTCCACTAGTCACCTTTTTCCATTGGGAAAATTGGCCATTTAGCCCTTCCCTCTGCTTTCTATCGTTTAACCAGTTCCCGATCCACAATAGTACACTGCCTCCTATCCCATGACTTTTTAGTTTTGCCAAAAGACTCTGATGAGGAACCTTGTCAAAGGCTTTCTGAAAGTCCAGATACACTATATCAACTGACTCACCTTTGTCTACCTGTTTATTCATACCTTCAAAAAAACATAACAGATTAGTAAGACAAGATCTTCCTTGTCTAAAGCCATGTTGGCTGTCTCCCATTAGGCCATGACTATCTACATGCTGAGTAATTTTGTTTTTTATGATGGTTTCTACCATTTTTCCCGGTACTGACGTCAGGCTCACTGGTCTGTAGTTTCCCGGATCACTCCTGGAACCCTTTTAAAAAATTGGCGTTACATTGGTGATCCTCCAATCTTCAGGTATTACAGATGATTTTAATGAAAGTTCACAGATTACTAATAGCAAGTCTGCAATCTCATATTTCAGTTCTTTCAACACTGTTGGATGTATACCATCTGGTCCAGGTGCTTTGCTACTATTCAGTTTATCAAATAGTTGAAATACATCTTCCCGGTGTAGCGATATTTCTCTCAATTCCTTTGCAGTATCACCTTTAAATACCACTTCAGTCTTGGGTAACATTCCAACATCTTCCTCAGTAAAGACCGAAGCAAAGAATTCATTCAGTCTCTCCACTATAGCCTTGTCTCCTCTTACTGCCCCTTTTACCCCTCTATCATCTAACGGTCCAACTGACTCTTTCACAGGCTTTTTGCTATGACTGTACTTGAAAAATTCTTTATTTTCCATTTTTGCTTCCATAGCAAGTTTCTTCTCAAATTCTCGCTTTGTCTGCCTTATCAATACTTTGCATTTAACTTGCCAGTGCTTGTGCTGTTTCCAGGTTTCATCGTTTGGCTCTTTTTTCCATTTCCTGAAAGTTGCTTTTTTGGCAGCAACAGCCTCTCTGACCTCACCTTTAAACCATGCTGGCAGTTTTTTGGACTTACTTCTACTTTTCTTAATGCGTGGAATACAGCTGGTCTGGGCTTCCAGGATAGTATTTTTAAACAACACCCAAGCTTGATGTAAGTCTTTAACCTTTGCAACTGCTCCTTTTAGTTTTTTTTTTAAATGTTTCTTCTTTACCCAAAGAGGAAATGGTGATGGGAGAGAGGGGGGTGTGGAGAGGTGAGACTTTGCCCCAAATGCTCTGAGAGTAACCCAGTCTTTCAGAGCAAGATTAGTACCCCAGAAACAGAGCACTGCAGAAGTAAGGACACTGAAGTGTGCCCCCTAGTGTCAGACGACTGCCCCTTCACAGGATGGAGAGGGTAAACATATAAACTGGAGCTTAGTTAGCACATGTTTCCATGTGCATATTTTATAAAGTCAAGTATGTGCGTAGTTGAGTTTATAAAATGGAGCATAATGGCAAAGGTACACGTGTCTGTTAAGGCGCAATTGCTTCAGCAGCCTTAATGTTAGTGTAAAAGACAGTGCCTAAGTCTCGCAATTACGTGTGTAACTTACATTATAATATTCTTTATGTGCATAACTGCTCACAACACCCATACTACATGCAACCTCCACCCATGTGCACGCCCACCGTGAAGGGACGCATGATGCACATTGTTCACACGCCTTCGTGCTAGTCAGTATTTCATAAGATGTACGCAGTTCTGTAAACGTATATAGGGACACTGTTCTGTTCTATAGATAGTCTTTGTATATCTGTTGCATGCAAAACTCTTTCACGTAATGCTGAGTTATGTTCTTTGTAAACCGCATTGATGCTCGGAAATGCGGTACATAAGAATGAATCAATAAATAACATTGATGTGCGTAAATGACCAAATACTGGAATTTACCTGCATTGTTCACACGTAAATCCAGGTGGCTCTATATAAAATTCCCCCACACTCTATAATGGGTCTTGCGACTGCACTATCGCAGGAACTAAGAGTGGCAATGTGCACTGGAGCTGAGTTCCTCTGCGGTTCTCCTAGTGGCTTGATTTTTTTTTTAAATTTATGTTTATCTTTATTAGATTTCTTGATATACTGCTCCATGATAACACCAGGGTGAGTTACAAATCAAAAATAAAGAATGATGGCCGTAGGCTGGGGAAAGGAAAAACAACTCTATTGTATGACAGGACAGTATTAGTACATAGAAACATAAAATCATAGAAATCTGACGACAGAAAATGACCACATGGCCAATCTAGTCTGCCCTTCCATATCAGACACTACAACAGTCCCCTTCTTTCCTTTAGAGATCCTCTGTGGTTGTCCCATGCTTCTTTGAATTCAGATACTGTCCTTGTCTCTACCACCTCCACTGGGAGACTATTCCACGGATCCACCACTCTTTCTGTAAAGAAATATTTCTGCATAACACTCCTGAATCTATCCCCCTTCGCCCTCATCCCCTCGTACCACAGCGGGCTTTCAATCGAAAGAGGCTCTCCCCCTATGCATTTATGCCACGGAGGTATTTAAACTTCTCAATCATATCACCTCTATCCCGCCTTTCCTCTAAGGTGTACATATTAAGATCCTTAAGTCTGTCCTCATATGTCTGTCCAACGCGGCTCCTCCAGCCTGCTGCTCTACCCAATCGGGGCAGAGCAGCCAACGTTTAAAGGAAGCTCCGGCAGGAGCACAGGCCTCTCCGTTGCCTGCACCCCTCCGGCCCAGCCACTGCTCTCCCGATCGGGGAGGAGCACGCCGGAGCAACGCGGCTCCTCCAGCCTGCTGCTCTACCCAATCGGGGCAGAGCAGCCAACGTTTAAAAGAAGCGCCGGCAGGCGTGCCCGCGCCTGGCGGGCCCGCGCCTGAGGGCCTCGACAGAGGGCCCTTTGGCGTGGCCCTTAGGCGGGGACCGCGAGAAGGGGCACCAGAAAAACCCCTGCCATCATCAGCAGCTCTCCGGCAGCAGGATAACAACACCAGCCATATTCGCAAAATCGAAGCTGCCTGCACAGACGTTTAAGCCCTGCACATCTCCCCGGAGGGAGCGTGCTGTCAGCCAACTCGGGCCACCGCAGACGTTCCAGCCTGCTCCTCCTGCCCAAACGCGGCAGCTCAGCCCGTTTAAAAGAAGAACGTCGAAGGGCGGACCTGCGCCTTGCAGACCCGCGCCTGAGGGCATCGCCGGAGGGCCCTTTGGCGTGGCCCTTAGGCAGTGGCACACACGTGAGCACCAAGACCACATTTACACATCGGCATCACTTCAGCAGATCAGCAGCTTGAGCTCCCCTCGGTCGAGCTCGCCCCCTCTCAACAGCCCTGTCTCTCCTCAAACGTTCTACTGCCAGCACAGCCTTCCTCACCACCAGAGCAACAGAGCGTAAGAACTGGATACAAGACGAATAACTCAGAGGACCTAAGGTACAAACTAGCCGACACATGGTGCCCACCTATCTGAATTACTATACCTCATTGCTATACCTGAATTGCTACACGTCATTGCTACACTGTATTGTTGCACTATATTGCTACCCCTCATCGCTACACCTTAATTGCTATACTGCATTGCCACACTATATTGCTGCACTACTAAACTGCTACACCTCATTGCTACACTGTATTGATACATTATATTGCTGCACTGTATTGCTATACCGAATTGCTATACTGCATTGCCACACTATATTGCTGCACTACTAAACTGCTATACCTCATTGCTACACTGTATTGATACATTATATCGCTGCACTGTATTGCTAGACCGAATTGATATACCTCATTGCCACACTGTATTGATACATTATATTGCTGCACTGTATTGCTATACCGAATTGATATACCTCATTGCCACACTGTATTGACACATTATATTGCTGCACTGTATTGCTATACCGAATTGATATACCTCATTACCACACTATATTGCTATACTATATTGCTACACTGTACTGCTCTACTGAATCACTACTTTGAAGTGCTAAACACCTCCACTAACACAACACAGCACTAGAAAAAACACATGCAACATCACAAAACACCAGTAACCTAGAAACGTCTCATTCCGGAAACATAAATGGCTTACCCATTACTTACTTTTGCCCTACTCTATACACTGGTCAGCACACTCTATGAATCAGTTGTATTGGCAGATGGATGCAACCCCATCCAACTACTAAAGAGTGCAAACGGTAAAACATACAACAACCAATACCACCGGCACTCAAACCCTTCACACAGAAGACTGTCACACTTAATATATATAGCCATAGAGACCTCAAACTCCACAAAACATAAAACACAAAGCATCAACAAGAACTAAGGTGCGCCCTTATCAACGCACGTTCGGTCCGTAATAAATGGCCGGTAATCACTGACCTAATCACTATGCACAATCTAGACATGCTAATGGTCACAGAAACATGGATCTCTGAATCCGACAATGTCATATTAAATCACCTTACACCACCTAACTTTTCGATCTATACCTGTAATAGGGAAAACAAAAGAGGAGGAGGTGTACTGATCCTTGCAAAAACATTGTTACAATACCGGACTAGCCTTACCAAGAGCACGCAACTCCTGAATACACTAACCATCACCAACAAATACAATACTATTAACCTCATTTACAGAACCCCAGGAATTGGATCAGATGAGCTCTCAGACATCATTGACCTAGCATGTAATCCAGAAGACTCCTCCAAACCTAACTGGCTACTAGGAGACCTTAATCTCGCTTCCACTCAACCCACCCTAGCCAAAGCCTTCCTCGAAGCAATGGCTGACCTCAACTACAAGCAGGCTATAACTGATCCCACCCACCAAGGAGGAAACCCCCTTGACCTAATATTCATCCCACATACCGCCATGAGTACATCAAACCAATTTGACCTTACTATCTCACCAGTCCCCTGGTCAGACCACAATCTAATAACATTCCATTTACCAACGCAACACTCTACGAGCCACCGCCCAAGTGCAACGGAAACATCAGGAACCACACGATTCAAGCAACTCAACAGGGAAACAATCGTTAGTGACGTTCTCCCAAAGCTTGATCAACCAGCAACCAACCTGAATGACATGATGTCCAACTGGAACGAGACCCTCTCCCATTACGCTCAACAACCTGCCAACAACAAAAAAACCGCATCGGACAGAAGAGACACCAAGAAACACGCCGCCCCATGGTTTTCCCCGGAACTACGAGCGTCCCTACTCCGACTCAGAAAACTCGAAAGGAAATGGAGAGCGACTAGAAAAACCTCAGACCAAGCCATCTATCAACAATATCTGAAGACCCATCGCGAATCAACGTGGGCCAAAAGGAAACAATTCCATGCAGAAATTCTCAGCCGCTCACTAAATAAGCCAAGAGACCTTTTCCAGCTGGTGAAATCCCTTACCAACCAACCTTCCCCTCCTCAACAAGAAGGTATTCAGCCACAAGCATATGCGAATTACATCCAATCAAAATCAATAAAGGTAACTACAATGGCATCATCACTTCATCTTAACCATACCACAAATCCCAAAACCACTCTTTCCCAGTCCACACTCACCAAACTCTCACCGCCATCAACAAAGACCATTGAAGAAGTAATTGCATCAATCAACGCCACGACCGCACCAACCGACCCCTGCCCAGCGCACTGGATCAAGACAATGCGCACGGAGTTCAGCCCTATCATAGCCAACATCACCAAGCTGTCATTTGAAACAGGAGTTTTCCCAGATGCGCTCAAGCACACATCCATCCGCCCACTACTAAAAAACAATCAACTTGACCCAAAGAAAGAGGAATCTTACAGACCAATCTCCAGTATCCCTTTTCTGGCTAAGATCCTAGAGAGAATAACCCTTAGACAGATCCAGCAGCATGTTGACTCCTCCTCACCACTGGATCCCTCTCAACATGGATTCAGAGAAGCACACGGTATCGAAACCCTACTGACAACATTAACCAGTTCACTGATCAATGGAATTGACAATATAAAGAATGGCTTCGCACTAATCTTCCTTGATATATCAGCAGCGTTTGACTCCGTAGACCACCTGCAGCTTCTCACCCGGCTACATGAGAAGGGAATCCGAGATCAAGCGTGGGACTGGTGTAAATCCTACCTCGAAGGCAGATGTCAACAAGTCCGGATTCAAAGCACCACCTCCGAACCTTTCCAACAGCACCAAGGTGTACCCCAAGGATCCTCCCTCTCCGCGTTGCTCTTTAACATCTATATGCAACCAATCTGTGACATTGCCCGTTCATTTGGCATATCGTGTCTTATGTATGCCGATGATGTCCTGCTATTCACACCCATTGTCATCAATTGTCCCGACTATACAGTGCTAGTTGACTGCTTCAACACAATAACTGACTGGCTACTCACTCAGAACCTCCGGATAAACTTCAAAAAAAACGGAAGTACTAATGATCACAAGGAATAAAGCCTTCTCTCCGCCACCAACACTCAAAGTCAGAGACGCGGAACTTCCAATCAAATCCAACATACGATATCTCGGGGTAATTCTTGATCAACAACTCAACTTCAAGGAACATATCAAACGCACTGTCAAGACCATCTATTTCAAGATAAAAACCCTACGGCATCTTAGGCCCATGATGGAATCCGCGGATTTCCGCACCATCTTCCAGGCACTAGTCACACCGCACTTCGACTATGCCAACATAGTTCTACATGGCCTTCCAAAGAGCTCCCTCAAACCATTACAGCTAGCCATGAATGCGGCAGCCCGTGTGCTCTACGGAACCTCAAGGGTCGACCACATCTCCCCCATTCTAAAGGAACTACACTGGCTTCCCATAAGCAGTAGAATCCTGTACAAAACCCTCCTCATTACCTTCAAGGCCTTCAACATGATAGCTCCCCCATCCATTTCCGACCTCATAACGCGTTCTCCAGACAACAGATCCAGGAGATCCCAGGCTGCCAACATGCTACTTATACCAATTGAATCCACAAAACTCAACCAGATCACCACCAATAGGGCTTTCAGGAACTATGCCCCTGTATGCTGGAACAAACTCCCCCCACACATTAGAGCTATTAGAGACCTTATTCAATTTAGAAAAGCCCTCAAACACCACCTTTTTCTCTTACATTATAGCCATCCCGATACCCCATTACCTCCCACACACCCCCACTACATCATACAGCCGCTACATGATGTAAAACACTGTAATCATACCTAATATGTAATACAATCGATTTGTACATAGTTTCCTAAGTTTGCTATAAACTTGAATGTAAATAGTTCCCCAAGTTCTCCTCCATGTTAACTCCCCGTTTTATGTAAACGACGGCCAATGTATCTGGTCAAGTGTTCTATTGTTTTGATGTAAACCGCGCTGATGACAAATAGCGCGGTATATAAGAAATGTTAAATAAATAAAAATAAATAAATATGCTTTATAATGAAGACCACTAATCATTTTAGTAGCCACCCTCTGCATCGACTCCATCCTGTTTATATCCTTTTGAAGGTACGGTCTCCAGAACTGCACACAATACTCCAAATGAGGTCGCACCAAAGACTTATAGAGAGGCATTATCACCTCCTTTCTTCTGCTAGCCATTCCTCTCTGTATGCAACCAAGCATCTTTCTAGCTTTTGCCGTTGCCTTTTCTACCTGTTTAGCTACTTTAAGATCATCAGACACAACCACGCCTACCACGCCTTTAGTGTACGGAAGTACTTCACCCCTATACTATATTGCTCTCTTGGATTGCTGCAGCCCAAATGCATGACCTTGCATTTTTTAACATTAAATCCCATCTGCTAAATTCTAGACCATTCTTCAAGCTTAGCTAGATCCCTAGAACATAGAAACATGACGACAGAAAAAGACCACAAGGCCCATCTAGTCTGTCCTTCCATAACAACAACTACAACAGTCCACTTTTTACCTTTAGAGATCCCTGTGTTGGTCCCATGCTTTTTTGAATTCAGTTACTGTCCTCATCTCCACCACCTCCACTGGGAGACTATTCCACGGATCCACTACTCTTTCCGTAAAGAAATATTTCCGCATATCACTCCTGAATCTATCTCCCTTCACCCTCATCCCATGTCCCCTCGTAGCAGAACTTGCTTTCAATTGAAAGAGGCTCTCTCCCTGAACATTTATGCCACGGAGGTATTTAAACATCTCAATCATATCACCTCTATCCCGCCTTTCCTCTAAGGTGTACATATTAAGATCCTTAAGTCTGTCCTCATATGCTTTATAATGAAGCCCATTAATCATTTTAGTAGCAACCTTCTGCACCGACTCCACCCTGTTCACATCCTTTTGAAGGTGCGGTCTCCAGAATTGCACACCATACTCCAAATGAGGTCGCACCAAAGACTTATACAGAGGCATTATCACCTCCTTTTTTCTGCTAGCCATTCTTCTCCGTATGCACCCAAGCATCCTTCTAGCTTTTGCCGTCGCCTTTTCTACCTGTTTAGCTACTTTAAGATCATCAGACACAACCACGCCTAGGTCCCGCTCTTCTTTAGTGGACAAAAGTACTTCACCTCCTATACTGTATTGCTCCCTTGGATTGCTGCAGCCCAAATGCATGACCTTACATTTTTTAACATTAAATCCCAGCTGCCAAATTCTAGACCATTCTTCAAGCTTAGCTAGATCCCTCCTCATGTTATCTACACCTTCCTGGGTGTCTACTCTATTGCAGATTTTGGTATCATCCGCAAAGAGGCAAACCTTACCCGACAGCCCTTCCGCTATATCACTAACAAAGATGTTAAAAAGAATCGGACCAAGGACATATCCCTGGGGCACACCACTGGTAACATCCTTCTCCTCAGAGTGAGCTCCATTTACTTGTACTCTTTGTCGCCTCCCACCCAACCAATTTCTAACCCAAGCAGTAACTTTAGGGTCCATCCCTAGGGTGCTCAGTTTGTTTATAAGTCGCCTGTGAGGAACAGTGTCAAAGGCTTTACTGAAACCTAAATACACCACATCTAGAGCTCTCCCTCGGTCCAACTCCCTGGTCACCCAGTCAAAGAAATCAATCAGATTTGTCTGACAACACCTGCCTCTGGTGAATCCATGCTGCCTCGGATCCTGTAATCCGCCGGACTCCAGAAACCTCACTATTTTCTCTTTCAGCAGCGTTTCCAATAATTTACTCACCACCGAAGTTAAACTAACCGGCCTGTAGTTTTCAACCACATCCTTACTTCCGCTTTTGTGTAAAGGCACCACATGAGCCTCTCTCCAGTCCTTTGGCACCACTCCCGACTCCAACGAGGCATTGAAAAGGTCAGTCAGTGGAGTTGCTAGAACGTCCCCAAGTTCCCTCAGTATTCTAGGGTGTATCCCATCCGGTCCCATCGCTTTGTCTACTTTAAGTTGAGCTAGTTTCTCATGAACACAGTCTTTTGAAAATTGTTCAAGATGTCCCTCGCTTCTGTTCCTATTTGTAGGTGTTTTCTGAGGTCCTGCTCCTGGTTCTTCATCTGTGAACACAGAACAAAAATATTTGTTAAGCAATTCCGCTTTATCCTTATCAGCTTCTACATATTCCCCCCCCTGCACCCTTGAGTCTGACAATACCACTTTTGCCCTTCCTCTTCTTACTAATATATCTGAAAAATGTCTTATACCCCCATTTTATTGCATTGGCTATTTCCTCCTCCTTTTGAATCTTTGCCTTCTTGACTTCTTTGCTAGCTTCTCTAAGTTTTTCCAAATACAGATGCCTGTCTTCCTCTCTCTGTGATCTCTTGTATTTCATGAAGGCCTCCCTCTTTTTCTTCACTTTTTCAGCTACTTCCTTCGAAAACCATAGCGGTCTCCTGTTCCTTTTGCCTTTATTTACCATTTTAACAAAAAGGTTGGTTGCCTTTAAAATACTCCCTTTCAGTTTTGCCCACTGTTTTTCTACATCCCCCAGCTGTTCCCATCCCACTAACGACTCCCTGAGGTATTGTCCCATCTTCGCAAAGTTAGTCTTCCTAAAGTCTAAGATCTTCACCTTGGAATGGATTCTAACAGCCCTAGTCCTAATACTGAACCACACCATCTGGTGATCACTGGATGCAAAATGATCTCTCACTACAACATCAGAAACACTTTCACCATTGGTAAGCACCAAGTCCAGTATGGCCCCTTCACGTGTGGGGTCTGTTACCAATTGCCTGAATAGTTCTCCCTGTAGAGAATCCAGGATCTCCTTACTTCTAGATGATACTGCAGCAGGAATGTGCCAATCAACATCTGGCTTATTGAAATCTCCTAGCAGTAGCACTTCCCCTTTCCTAGCAATGCTGCGTATGTCTTCAATTAACTCTGTCCACCTCTTCCTCTTGTGAGGGAGGTCTGTATATCACACCAATGCAAATAGATTTCTCTTTCCCTCTTTCTAGTTTAACCCACAATGCCTCCTCTCTCCCTTTTAAGCTCTGTAATTCCAAAGCTTTAATAGTAGTTTTTACATATAGTGCCACTCCTCCTCCCCCCCTTCTTCCTACCCTGTCCTTTCTGAATAAAGTATAGCCAGGTATAGTTACATCCCAGTCATGGTTTTCTGTGAACCATGGTTCTGTAACTGCCACTAAATCCAAGTCAGCCACTCCCACCAAAGCTTCAACTTCAGGGATCTTATTTCCCATGCTACGGGCATTAATACACACTGCTTTCCATATATTACCCCTGTTACCCATTTCCATAAAGGTATTTAATGTATCACCTACCTGGGGGCTTTCACTTACCTGGGGGCTTTCTTCACCCATCCCCAACGAATCTAGTTTAAAGCCCTCTTCAGTAGATTAGCCAGTCTACTACCAAAGATGCGTTGACCTTTCTTGGACAGATGGATGCCATCTCTGCTCTGCAACCCTCATGTTATATACAACTTCCTGGGTATCTATTGCAGATTTTGGTATCATCCGCAAAGAGGCAAACCTTTACCCAACAGCCCTTTCGCTATATCACTAACAAAGATGTTAAAAAGAATCGGACCAAGGACAGATCCCTGGGGCACACCACTGGTAACTTCCTTCTACTCAGAATGAGCTCCATTTACCTGTACTCTTTGTTGCCTCCCACTCAACCAATTTCTAACCTAAGCAGTAACTTTAGGGTTCATCCCTAGGGTGCTCAGTTTGTTTATAAGTCGCCTGTGAGGAACAGTGTCAAAGGCTTTACGGAAATCTAAATACACCACATCTAGGGCTCTCCCTCAGTCCAACTCCCTGGTCACCCAGTCAAAGAAATCAATGAGATTTATCTGACAAGACCTGCCTCTGGTGAATCCATGCTGCCTTGGATCCTGTAAGCCGCTGGACTCCAGAAAACTCACTATTTTCTCTTTCAGCAGCATTTCCAATAACTTACCATTGAAGTTAAATTAACCGGCCTGTAGTTTTCAACCACATCCTTACTTCCGCTTTTGTGTAAAGGGACCACATGTGCCTCTCTCCAGTCCTTTGTCACCACTCCCGTCTCCAACGAGGCATTGAAAAGGTCAGTCAGTGGAGCTGCTAGAACGTCCCCAAGTTCACTCAGTATTCTAGGGTGTATCCCATCTGGTCCCATCGCTTTGTCTACTTTAAGTTGAGCTAGTTTCTCACAAACACAGTCTTCTGAAAATTGTTCAAGATGCCCCTTGCTTCTGTTTCTGTTTGTGGGTGTTTTCTGAGGTCCTGCTCCTGGTTTTTCATATGTGAACATAGAACAGAAATATTTATTAAGCAATTCCGCTTTATCCTCATCAGCGTCTACATATTCCTCCCCTTCACCCTTGAGTCTGACAATACCACTTTTGCCCTTTCTCTTCTCACTAACATATCTGAAAAATGTCTTATCCCCCTATCTTATTGCATTGGCTATTTCCTCCTCTTTTTTAATCTTTGCTTTCCTGACTACTTTGCTAGCTTCTCTAAGTTTTTCCAAATATAGATGCCTGTCTTTCTCTCTCTGTAATCTCTTGTATTTCATGAAGGCCTCCCTCTTTATCTTCACCTTTTCAGCTACTTCTTTTGAAAAACATAGATTTCTCCGTTTCCTTTTATCTTTATTTACCATTTTAACAAAAAGGTTGGTTGCCCTTTAAAATATCCTTTTCAGTTTTGCCCAGTGTTTTTCTACATCCTCCAGCTGTTCCCATCCCGTTACTGTCTCCCTGAGGTATTGGCCCATCTTGGCAAAGTTAGTTTTCCTAAAGTCTAAGACCCTCACTTTTGAATGGATTTTAATAGCCCTAGTCCTAATACTGAACCACACCATCTGGTGATCACTGGATGCAAAATGATCTCCCACTATAACATCAGAAACACTTTCACCATTGGTAAGCACCAAGTCCAGTATGGCCCCTTCACGTGTGGGGTCTGTTACCAATCATAGAGAGAGAAAGGAGGAGATAGTCGGAGGAGACAGAAGGGTAGAAGGTAACTACATATTAGAGACTCATAGTGGAGGCAGGAACTATGGGTGCTCAGGGAAAAAGGTGGATTTTCAGAAGGGTCTTAAATTTGAAAGGAGGATTCTTGGTGTAGCGTGGGTGGGAGGGAATTCCAGCGGAGGGGCCCAGGAAGAAAAAGGCAGAAGGCCGGGTAGACTGAGGGTGAGCATGGGAGGGAGAGAGATGGAAGGACCAAGCGATTAATAAGAGCTGAGCGGAGGTTGCGGGTGGGTGTGTGAAGTTGGAGCAAATCCACCAGATATTGTGGAGTATCTGAGTATATAGTGCGATGGGTCAAAGTGAGAATTTTGTATTGAATTGACCAATGGCGGTAAGGCAATTTCTCACTGCATTCCAATGAAACATGGATTGATTAGGGTTCTGGAATCTCATGACATTTTCATGTGTCTCTCGGATCCCTAGTTCTGGTTTATAAATTCTCTTTATCAGTGTTGAAAATAAAGTAAATAAAAAGGGAAATGCTAATTTGTGTTTTTCATGTCTTTTATATGTACCCCTGATACAGGCTTATGCCAAAACACAGCTATGTTGGGTTTTGAATTTTGTAGTAAGAACATAAGAAATGCCATAATGGGTCAGACTAAAGGTCCATCAAGCCCAGTATCCCGTTTCCAGCTGTGGCCAATCCAGGTAACAAGTACCTGTCAGGTTGCTAAAACGGTGCACAGATTCCACATAGCTTATCCTGGGATAAGCTTTGGATTTCCCTGCTCCAATTTAATAATGGTTTATGGACTTTTCCTCCAGGAACTTGTCCAAACCTTTTTTTAAACCCGGCTATCCAGATTTTACTGCATCTTCTGGCATCAAGCTCCAAATTGTAATTATACATTGAGAGAAACATTTTCTCCTATTCGTTTGAAATGTACCGTGGTGTATCCCCTAGTCCAGTGCTTCTCAACGTTTTTTTGTTTTGTGGCACACTCTTGAATTTCTTCAATCCTTGTGGCCAGGACCATCCTGTGCGATTGGTGATCCTGGTGCTCCCAAGAACTGATTTCTGCTGGGTTTCCTAGAAGCCCAGTGATGACATCGGTGCCCCTTCTGTTCTTGCGCCCTGTGCGACCACGCCGTTTGCACAGTCCTGCTCGCGGTACACAAATCAAATTGTGCATGATGCTCGCTGCTCAGTCCTTCTGTAGGAGCCTTGTTCTGCTGGATTTAATCCCACATAGGAACATATGAGGCCAGTAGGTCATGTGAGATGGCAGATACCAGTAGAGGAGGCACCCAGGTAAGAAGTGCTGTTGAGGAGGACTAAGGCTCTCAGACTCTTTACATTTTGTTACTTCAAAACATTTTTAGGTTCAATTAAAAAAAAAAAGCCTCAGGGCTGGTGGGTGTATCCTACCTACAAGACAATTCTTTATGCACCAAAGAAAAATCTGATTAGCTAACACAATTATCTATTCCCAGTAGGCGATAGGTTCAAGTCAGAGATTTTGTGCTGGGTTCCAGAGCATCCAGATTATATTCGGGGCAGTTTCTCCAAATGGGTTAATTTTGCGGATACCATGACAGTCATGAACCTCACTTCTAAGCCAAGATATGTGGAGAATGATCTCAGTCTCTCAAATTTACTGCTAATGCTGAGTGTAGTACCTGCATCTTGCTAAAGAGCGCCTCCTGCTGAAGTTCGTAAGATGTACCATGTAGGGGTAGTTTGTCAAGATGTGCTTGGAAATTCTTCTTTATCAAGCCTGTGGCTCTCAGTACAATAGGAAATATTTCTGTATCTTTCTTCCACATTTTCTTCGTCTCTGACTGCATTTCCTGGTACTTCAGGATCTTCTGCCTCTCCATGTGATTCACAGAATAATCACTCGTACTGACACTTCTATTATCAATGCTGTTCTGGTGTTCTCCTTCACCACTATGTCAGGTTTCCTGGCATCCAGTTTTTTATCCATTGGAAAAAGAATATCCCGGGTGATCATAACCTCTTTATTCTCTGTAATTCTCTTAGGGTCATGATTCCAGTGCTTTTCAGGGACAGTGATGTTGTGGTGTTTACAGAGATTCCAGTGGAGGAGGCTTACTACTTTGTTGTGCCTTTCTGTATAGACATTTTCCACTATCAGAATTTCACAGCTTGCTATAAGGTGAGTCACTGTTTCCAGCTCTTCCAGGTTATTCTAGGGAGTTTACAGCTACTAGATCACACATTACATCAGTAACTTCAAAATAAAAGTTGTTTTCCTACATCTAGGATAGAAGAGAGGGGCTGGAGCAGGGAGAGTAGGGGATCTGTTTTGATCTGGAGTGCAAAGCTTCTCTCCTGTTGTCCTGGAATGACTGGAGGGGAGAGGGGATTCAGAGGCAGACTAGCCCTTTGCTCTGTCTGCTCTAAGCTTACCCTGTTCTCTCCCGGCCTCTGTGTTCTGCTTGGGAGATGGGACTGGACCAGGGAGAAGATGGCTATTCCCAGGGGTACTGTCCAATAGAATTGGGGCAAGCACCTCATGAGTCCATGCTTAGCCACATCTCTGTCTCTAACCACAAAGACATACCAGTGTTGAGAAGCACTCCCCTAGTCTTTCTGTTTTTGAGGCATAAACAATTGATTCA
Organism: Ichthyophis bannanicus; assembly: GCA_033557465.1. Taxonomy (NCBI): domain Eukaryota; kingdom Metazoa; phylum Chordata; class Amphibia; order Gymnophiona; family Ichthyophiidae; genus Ichthyophis; species Ichthyophis bannanicus. The sequence continues at coordinate 21,175,781 of CM066042.1, forward strand.
TGTTTCCCCGTTCCATTCCATTCATTATTTTATAGGTCTCTATCATATCTCCCCTCAGCCGTTTCTTTTCCAAGTTAAAGAACCCTAACCTTTAAAGCCTTTCCTCAGAGGGGTATCCTTCCATCCCCTTTATTATTTTGTTCACCCTTCTCTGTACCTTTTCTAATTCCATTATATCTTTTTTGAGATGCAGAGATCAGAATTGCACACAATATTTAAAGTGAGATCATACTATGGAGCGACAGAGGCATTATGATATCATCCTTTGTTTTAATTTTCTATTTCTCTCCTTATGATTTCTAACATTCTGTTTGTTTTATTTGTCTGCTGCCACACACTGATCTCTATGTATTGGCTACGATGTTGATCCTTTTCCAGGGTGGTGGTTCCCAATGTGGAACCTTGCATTGTGTAACCGTAGTTTGGGCTGTTCTTCCCTATGTGCATAACTTTGCATTTGTCCACATTAAATTCCATCTGCCATTTGGATGCCCAGTCTTCCAATTTATCAAAGTCCTCTTGCAATTTTTCACAATCTGCATGCGATTCAACAATTCTGAATAAATTTTGTGTCATCTGCAAATGTAATCACCTTGCTTGTTGTTCCCAACTCCAGATCATTTACTAAGAACATAAGATATGCCATACTGGGTCAGACCAAGGTCCATCAAGCCCAGTATTCTGTTTCCAACAGTGGCCAATCTAGGTCATAAGTACCTAGCAGTTTCCCCAAAAGACACGGGTTCCTCAATACTTGTATTGGGTCAAGCAGTGATATCCTGGGTCCCTTTTAATAATGGTTTATGGACCTTTCCTCCAGGAACTTGTCCAAACCAATTTTAAACCCAGCTACACTAACAGCTTTTACTACATCCTCCGGTAACAAATTCCAGAGTTTGATTACACGTTGGGAGAAAAAATATTTTCTCTTATTAGTCTTAAATAGGTTACCCTGTAGCTTCATTGCATGTCCCCTGCAATGCAATGCAATGTGTGCCTTCGAGTCAGTCCTGACTCCTGGTGACTCAGAAGCTCTCCTGGGTTTTCTTGGCAGTGTCACTGGAAGTAGATTGCCAGGCCTTTTTTCCGAGGCAATGGAGGGTTAAGTGACTTGCCCAAGGCCACAAGGAGTGCTAGTGGGAATTGAACCCTGGTTGCTTGGTTATCAAGCCAGTGTTCTAACCACTAGGCTACTCCTCCCATCCTATGTCCCCTAGTCTTTCTATATTCTGATAGCGTAAACAATCGATCTACGTTTACCCGTTCCACTCCATTCATTAACTTATAGACCTCTATCATATCTCCCCTCAGCCGTCTCTTTTCCAGGTTAAAGAGCCCTAACCTTTGTAGCCTCTCTTCACAGGGGTATCCTTCCATCCCCTTTACCATTTTAGTGACTCTTCTCTGCACCTTTTCTAATAATGCTACATCCTTTTTAAGATATGGCGACCAGAATTGCACACAATATTCAAGGTGCGGTCGCACCATGGAACGATACAGAGGCATTATAATATCCTTAGTTTTATTTTCCATTCCTTTCCTTATGATACCTAGCATTCTGTTTGCTCTCTTGGCTGCCGCTGCACACTGGGCAGAGGGTTTTACTAATATGTTAAAAAGCACCAGTCTCAATTCCGATCCCTCGAGTACTCCACTATTCATCTTCTTCCATTGAGAAAATTGACCATTTCTCCTTACTCTGTTTTCTACCTGTCACGCAATTTCCAATCCACAAAACGACACTGCCTTCTATACCATAATTTTTTCATTTGTTCAGGAGTCTCTCATATGTGACTTTGTCAAAAGTCTAAATAAATTATAAATACATTATATCAACTAGCTTACCTTTATCTACACACCCTCAAGTAAATGAAGCAGATTAGTGAGGTAAGATTTCCCTTGGCTAAATCCATGTAGACTTTGGCCCATTAAACCATGTCTGTCCCTTACAATAATTTCTACCATTTCTCTTGATATGGATATCAGGCTTACCAAACTGTAGTTTTCCAGATCCCTGGAGCCCTTTTTAAAAGTTGGAGCTATGTTAGCCACCCTCCAATCTTCTGGAACTATAGACAATTTTAATGACAGATTAAAAATTACTATTAATAGCTCTACAATTTAATTCCTGAGTTCTTTCAGCACTCTTGGGCGTATACCATCCAGTCCAGGTGATTAGGTGCATTTTAGTTTGCTAATTTTTTTCTATTCTTTCTTTTAGATTCACTGAGATTTGATTCAGCTCTTCTGACTCATCACCACCAAATACCTTTTTTAGAATGGGTAGGTTCTTCATATCTTCCTTAGTAAAGATGAAAGAAAGCATTCATTTAAAGAATTTAAAGAAAGCTCTGGCCTCATCTTCCCTGAATGCCCCTTTTACCCCTTGATCATCTAATGGTACAACTGAATCTTTCACAGGAATTTTGCTTTGAATGTATAGAAAAAGCTTTTACTATGAGTTTTAGTTTTTATGTCAAGCGTCTTTTCAAATTCTCTTTTTGTGTTCCTAATCAAAGCTTTCCATTTAACTTGCCAGTGCTTATGCTGTTTCTTATTTTCTTCATTTGGTTCCTTTTTCCATTTTTGAAAGAGAGGTTTGGCTCTAATAGCCTTGTTCACCTTACCTTTTAACCACACTGGCTGTCATTTGGCCTTTCTTAACACATGGGATATATCTGGTCTGTACTTCCAAGATTGCAAACAACGTCCATAAGAACATAGTACCAACATTGAATTATGATGGCTATGTGCCGCTATGGCACATAGCTGTCTGCGCCGACCCTTAACCCTGGATATTCAATGCCGGGTTCATATGCGATCCCCGCATTGAATATCCAGGTTTGCTGTACAGCCTTCCAGCTGCAGTAGCTAACTGGGCAGTGGCAATATTACATGTTGCCTAGTTAGCCCCTGTGGCTAAAAGATAGGCGGGCAGCATGAAATATCGCAACTGCCCAGTTAACAACTGTTGCTGCCTTCGCTGCTCCCCGGAACACCCACGATATGCCCTGATCTCAAGCGGTTTACATGGGGGTGTAGCAGGGGAGAAGATCGGGGATATCCAGATGCGCTAACCATTTTAATGCTGTTGAATATCCCGCTGAGCTTTGGGGCTGTAAACCATGTAAATGCCTTTTGAATATCGGGCCCGTAATCTCTTGACCTTTGCAGTAGCTCCTTTTAGTTTTTTTCTTACCATTTTCCTCATTTTATTATAGTCTCCCTTTTGAAAATTAAATGCTGACATGGTAGATTTCCGTTGTCTACCAGTTATTAAGTGAAATGTGATGATATTATGACCACTAGTGCCAAATGCTCCCAACACGGTTAGCTCTTGTGCTAAGCTCTGTGTTCCATTAAGGCTTAAGCCTAAAGTAGCTCCTTCTCTAGTTGGTTCCCGAACCAGCTGCTCCATGAAGCAGTCATTTATTTCATCTAGGAACTTTACTTCCCTATCATGTTCCGACGAGACGTTTATCCACTGAAATCACTCTTTATTACTGTGTTGCCAGATCTGTTCGTTTCCTTTTTCTGTAAGCGTTTCATCATCTTTCTGTTCATTCTGTCCAGGCAGATGGTAGTTTACCCTATTACTATTTTATTCTCCATCACACATGCAATTTCTATCCATAACGATTCAATGGCGCATTTTGCTTCCTGCAGAACATTTATTCGATTTGACTTGATGCTCTCGTTAACATATAGCATCACCCCTCCACCTATCTGATCCATCTTGTCATTGCATCTTGTCTTGTCATTGGAATCACAGGAGCTGATTTATAAAAAGGTTAATATTCAAATGCCACAGTGGTTAACTGTGGCAGGATATACAGCAGCAGTATTGGGATAGGAGCAGCCGCTGAATACTGGGGCTGAGCGGCGCTATCTGGATAAGGGCCAACACTTATGCGGTTCACAGATTTTCAGTCAACTCTGATTCAGATTGCAACTTAGGGAAGCTTTTCATGTGGCCTTAGTGTCAACGGACAATCCGCTAAGTGGATAAATGTCAGCACTTATCTGGAGAGGCCCAACGCCACGCTTGCTCCTCCCTGGGACCATCCCTGCGCTATCCGGATAGTATCACTGAATATTGCAGTCAGCACCCTTAGCAGGCTGGCCTCCCGTTGGCTGACTGACTAAAGGTTCTGAAGATCAGTCTCACAGTGTCCCACTGGTTATCTTCCTCCTACCAAGTCTTTGAGATGCCAATGCATCAGTGCTATATAATCTAACTTTCCCATCTGGAATTTGGATGGAGACATTTCAAGGTATGCTTGTTTGAATTTGCAATCTCTTAGCAGCTGACAGGGATCATTTGTAATAAAAGTGATAGTTACACTTAAGTTTATTTGATGTACCGACTATGGTGAATCACATCTAGGTAGTTAACAGTAAAAAGAAAAAAAATAAAACAAGAGAGATTAGACCATAACACAAATGGGTAATCTTTCAACTCCTTCTGTTCCTCATTTAAAGACACCCGGGCTGTTTTAGCCTTTATTACAACCTCTTTATCGGAATGCCCTAACTTCTCTGTTTCGATGGTATCCTTCAAAGGTGCCTCTCTCTCTGAACCATGTAACATGCTCCTGGGCTGCTTCTAGTTTCCCCAGCTTCTAGTTTAAAGGCTGCTCACACAGACATAAGATAACCCAATACAGAACAGACCTGTCACCTCTGCACAGGTCCAGAACACAACATCAATGATTTTATGCTGATGGTTCTGAAAGAGAAATTAAGTTCAGTCCAAGAATGTAAAACCTTTGAAATGAGGTTGATAAAACATGCCAGGACTTAACAAAGAAATTGGTGGTAAGTGAAACTCCCTCAGAAGAAAGAAAGGTGATTATTGGCATGCCTCAGGGATCAGTCCTGCGACTGTTTAATGTATTTGTGAGTGATATTGCAGCAGGACTGAATAGAAAATTTTGTCTTTTTGCAGGTGACATGAAAATTTGCAATAGGGTGGACACTTCTGAGGGAGTGGACAATATGAGGAAAGATCTGCAAAAATTGGAACAGTGGTCTAATGCGTGATAGTTACGATTTAATGTGAAAAGTGCAGAGTCGTGCACTTGGGATGCAGAAATCCAAAGGAATTGTATGCAATAGGAGGTCAGAGGTTGGTGTCCACAGACGAGGAGAGGGACCTCTGAGTGCTAGTGTCTGAGGATCTCAAGGAGGCGAAACAGTGCGACAAAGTGGTAACTAAAGCCAAAAGGAGGTTGGGCTGCATACAGAGAGAAATAACCAGCAGAAAGGAGGAGGTATTAATGCTCCTGTACAAGTCATTGGTGAGACCTCACTTGGAGTATTGTTTTGGAGACCATATCTTGCAAAGGATTTAAAAAGACTTGAAATGGTTCAGAAGAAGGCAACCAAAATGATTTGGAGCCTGTACCAGAAGACATATGAGAAGAGACTTGAAGACCTAAGTATGTATACTCTAGAGGAGAGGAGGGACAGGGGAGGTAAGATACAGACCTTTAAATACTTAAAGGTATTAATGAACAAAGAAACCTTTTTTAAAGAAAGGGAAGTTGTAAAACTAGAGGGCATACGATGAAGCTGCAAGGCGGTAAACTTAAAGCAAGATCAGGACATCGTTTTTCGCTGAAAGGATGGTGGATACTTGGAATGCCCTCCCAAAGGAGGTGGTGGGAGCAGATACAGTGATGGAATTCAACATGGCATGGGACAGATGCAATGGATCCCTTAATTGCAAGAAGATGCAATCAAAGCAAACTTAAGTATCTTTTGTACTCGATAAATAGAGAGGAGCTGACCTGCCTGGAGCTGTAGTTACAACCACTCTAGCCACCTTACTGGACAAACGAGATGGACCATACTGGCCTTTATGTGCCGTCATATATACTATGTTATATGGACTTTCTATCACATTATGAATTACGGGGTTATTTTAGAAGCCCTATTCATGCTTTGGATGTCTGAAAATGGACATAGAGACATCCAAAGCATGGAGACGTCTCTAAAGGTACTTTAGAAGCTGGGTCTGTGGAAGCCCCCAAGTCTGAGGCATGGCCGGGGTGTTCCTATGAACCAGGATGTCACTGCTGATCTCAGAAATATCTGGAGTCCTGTCTAAGGTTATACCTTCTACAGGCATGAATAGGCATTGGGAAAGTGCTTATTTTGGCCATGAAACATCCCGAGGGTTAGAGGAGATGGCACTCCACCATTCCCTGCACAATCACAATGATAACAACAATGAATCCTGGTTTCCATGGTCATAGCCCACTGCTCTAACCATTAGGCTATTCCTAGACGTCTACAGTCTAGAATACTACTCTAACCATTAGGCTATTCCTAGACATCTACAGTCTAGAATACTACTCTAACCATTAGGCTATTCCTAGACGTCTACAGTCTAGAATACTATTCTAACCATTAGGCTATTCCTAGACGTCTACAGTCTAGAATACTATTCTAGAATACTATTCAGTCTAGAATACTGCTCTAACCATTAGGCTATTCCTAGACGTCTGCAGTCTAGAATACTATTCTAGAATACTATTCAGTCTAGAATACTGCTCTAACCATTAGGCTATTCCTAGACATCTACAGTCTAGAATACTATTCTAGAATACTATTCAGTCTAGAATACTGCTCTAACCATTAGGCTATTCCTAGACGTCTGCAGTCTAGAATACTATTCTAGAATACTATTCAGTCTAGAATACTGCTCTAACCATTAGGCTATTCCTAGACGTCTACAGTCTAGAATACTATTCTGGGGATGTTTGTGTACACGTCCCCACAGATGTCCATATTGGGCACATCCACGTTTGTGAAATGGTGCCAGAGCTCAGACGTGCCTGCTTTTATTTTGTCATTTATAAAATACCAGTTTATAAATATTTCAGCCTAGTCACCTGCTGATCACCCATCCACCCCTCCCACTCCCCCCCCTTCCCTTGAGACTGTCAATGGAATACTTTAATGATTCATTTAGATATTCTGGTATTGTCATCTATTGCTCATACTGTCCTGATCTAAAGAAGAATGTTTTAACCTTCGAATGTTATCCCATTTAAGTAGGAATCAGTGTGTGAGGACTGATATAGAGCCTTTTATGGTCTAGATGGCGGCAGAAACTGTAACGAAGGATGAAGATAGAAGCTGACCTGGTGAACTCAAGATGGCAGATCCGGGGTCGAGTAGTCCTCACTCTGAGATGGTGACATAACCATGGAGAAAGTGTCTGCCACGGTTGTGAAGGCTTTCCAAATGTGGTTTGTTGGACTCTGATCGCATGGAGAGTAATGCACAATCTCTCACAAAATGTCAGGGGAGAATTATGGTGGCAGCCACCACATAGCCGATCTGGAAGATGGCAGCCACCACAGGGAGCAAGAGGTGGAAAGACTCAAGTTACAACTTAGTCGCCTGTGATGGCGTGTGTATGAAGTTACCCATCCCTCTCCAAAGGGGATTATCAGCAGTCCACCTTAAAAGGGTCTACAGCTTAGAACTCAGGGTTGGGAGGGAATAACTCACACAGAGGGATTAAGAAGTCAGCTGTGTGCACAAGAAAGAGGAGAGGCCCGTGGGGACAGAAAGTTCCTTCCAAGCAGGGCTGGGAGAGCAATCCAGCTGTAAGGTAGGTGATTCAGGAGGTAGGAGTCATATTTACAGACACTGAAGCCCAAGTGACTGACTGGACTCTGTGCTGAGCTGAATTCTGTGCTTTAAATTGTGGGTCAAGGGAAGAGCACCGAGAACCAGCCTTGTGAAGGTAAAAAGCTGGGGAGTGATTGCTGGATAACTGAAGGGAAATAAAAGTGTTTTTTGTTTGGTCCTGAACTGTTATGTGCCTGATATTTTAAAAGCTCCTTTGCCACCACCCACCACGCTATACCACATTGCCAAAATGAAATGCTCAGTGATCTTGCGAATTGTAGTCAGAGGAAGAATTTGAGGTTTGTCGGCATACCTGGAATGGTAAAGGAATCAGAACCAAGAGACTTTCTAGAAACGTGGTTGCCATTGGGCCTTAAATTAAAAGGAACTTTAGGAGTCCTCCAGACCGAGGGAGCAAGTCAAGAAGGCGAGCACAGACCTAGAGCGCTTATAGTGCAGTTCCTTTCATGCAGAAAGAGGTTTCACTGCAAGCATTTAAGAAGCAGAGGAATACTGAATGTGAAGGGAAAAAGATTTTAATTTTGCAAGATTACTTGGCTGCAGTGACTCCTAAGTGCAGAGAGTTTTCAGGGGTCTGTGGGTGCAAAACAGTATGAAATTTGCCTTATTGTATCTGGCAAAACTGAGAGTCTTCCATAATGGATGGACACACATGTTTGCTACACTGTAATGTACATCCGGGTACAGTACAGAGCAGCAGAGAATAGCACGTGGGCAACAGGCGCCGCGGAAGGTGAGATGAAGTCATGTACCTGGATTGCAAGAACGTAGTGAAGTGTGGCTGCTGGATGGAAGCTCTTAGCTAGGAGGACCTTCGTTGCCGTTTTCCTGTTGTTTTGCTTGGCTCCATTGCACTCCCGAGACATTTCAGTTGTCATATGCTGATGGGAGCTGGGTAAGAGGATGGTTGTGTCTCAGCAATATGGACTAAAAGTCTGGCAGTTTCCGTCTGGGCAATGATCAGTTGCTACTAAGAGGTTTCTCCTTCTTTTATTTTCGTCTTTCTCTTCCTTTTCTTTTATTACCCAGATTAGGGTTTATTGTGCTGCATTTCATGTGCTTCCACTATGCTGCTTGGCTGAGCCTAGTCTGGTCTAGCGAGGTACATGTAAGGTGGATTTTGCCTGAATATGCCAGACCTGTGCAGTGGAGATGACCGATGAATGTGAGACGGTAGACGGCAGGTAAAAAGATGCTTTAGCTACAGCCTTAATCTGACTTTACAAGGACAAGGTTGGAGTTAAACATGACCCTACATTTCTCAACTCAGGCAACAGATGTTTATTTATTGCCAAAATTATTATACCTGCAGAGATGTGAGCATCAGACCTACCCAAAGGAGTTCTGTTTTTGCCAAATTCAAGGCCAGATCATTTTGGCTAACCATTTCAGAGCCACAGACATACAGTACAGTTAATAGTGTTACATGCAATATGCAATGTGTGCCTTTGAGTCAGTCCTGACTCCTGGCGACCCAGAAGCTCCTGGGTTTTCTTAGCAGTGTCACCGGAAGTAGATTGCCAGGCCTTTCTTCCGAGGCAGTGGAGGGTTAAGTGACTTGCCCAAGGCCACAAGGAGTGCTAGTGGGAATCAAACCCTGGTTGCATGGTTACCAAGCCTGTGTTCTAACCACTAGGCTACTCCTCCACTCTCTACTTAGTGTTACATAGAAACATAGAAATCTGACGACAGAAAAAGACCACATGACCTATCTAGTCTGTCCTTCCATATCAACAACTACAACAGTCCCCTTTTTACCTTTAGAGATCCTCTGTGTTTGTCCCATTCTTTTTAAAATTCAGTTACTGTCATCTGCACCACCTCCACTGGGAGACTATTCCACGAATCCACTACTCTTTCCGTAAAGAAATATTTCCGCACATCACTCCTGAATCTATCTCTCTTCACCCTCATCCCATGTCCCCTCGTAGCAGAACTTGCTTTCAATTGAAAGAGGCTCTCTCCCTGAACATTTATGCCACGGAGGTATTTAAACATCTCAATCATATCACCTCTATTCCGCCTTTCCTCTAAGGTGTACATATTAAGATCCTTCAGTCCTCATATGCTTTATAATGAAGCCCATTAATCATTTTAGTAGCCACCCTCTGCACCGACTCCATCCTGTTCACATCCTTTTGAAGGTGCGGTCTCCAGAATTGCACACTATACTCCAAATGAGGTCGCACCAAAGACTTATACAGAGGCATTATCACATCCTTTTTCTGCTAGCCATTCCTCTCCGTATGCACCCAAGTATCCTTCTAGCTTTTGCCGTCGCCTTTTCTACATGTTTAGCTACTTTAAGATAATCAGACACAACCACACCTAGGTCCCGCTCTTCTTTACTGAACAAAAGTACTTCACCCCCTATACTATATTGCTCCCTTGGATTGCTGCAGCCCAAAAGCATGACCTTACATTTTTTAACATTAGATCCAAGCTGCCAAATTCTAGACCATTCTTCAAGCTTAGCTAGATCCCTCATGTTATCTACACCTTCCTGTGTGTCTACTCTATTGCAGATTTTGGTATCATCCGCAAAGAGGCAAACCTTACCCGACAGCCCTTCCGCTATATCACTAACAAAGATGTTAATAAGAATCGGATCAAGGACAGATCCCTGGGGCACACCACTGGTAACATCCTTCTCCTCAGAGTGAGCTCCATTTACCTGTACCCTTTGTCGCCTCCCACTCAACTAATTTCTAACCCAAGCAGTAACTTTAGGGTCCATCCCTAGGGTGCTCAGTTTGTTTATGTGATTCACCATAGTTGGTACATCAAATAAACTTAAGTGTAACTATTAATTTATAGACTTCTATCATATCTCCCCTCAGCCGTCTCTTTTCCAGGTTAAAGAGCCCTAACCTTTTTAGCCTTTCTTCACAGGAGTATCCTTCCATCCCCTTTACCATTTTGGTGGCTCTTCTCTGAACCTTTTCCAAAATTGCTATATCCTTTTTAAGATACGGCGACCAGAATTGCACACAATATTCAAGGTGCGGTCTCACCATGGAACGATATAGAGGCATTATAATATCCTTTGTTTTATTTTCCATTCCTTTCCTTATCATACCTAGCATTCTATTTGCTCTCTTGGCCGCTGCTGCACACTGGGCCGAGAGCTTGGTTGTTGCAAGAAGCATCTCATCAATGTACTTCTCACTGTCTTGAATGCTCCTCAGCCTCGCCACCTCCTCTCTGTTCCTCCACTTGTTTCCTCAGAGCTTCAGCATGCAGGCTCCCTGCACATGGAACCGGTCCTTCAACTGGCATTAGGACCTCTGTCTGGACAGAGGCAGAAGCTGTAAATGGGGGCAACAGCTTTAGCGATATGATTTTTCCCAGCCATTGTTCTGTTTGTGGAGCTTAGGTATCTGTTAAAGCAAAAGAGAGTTTCCCAGCTATCCTTTCAGAGAAAAAGCAGTTAAATCTCTTTAATTATATTCAAAATGTGATGGTCCAAGTCTCTGTGCTTTGTTAAATGGGGAGGTGCCCTATAAAGCAAGACTGCTCACTAGGGGTGGGTGGGAGTCGGGGTGGGTAGGGAGGGAACTAACACCTGATTAGGTGTCAGCAGTTCCCAAAAGCTGAGAAGGTTACTAGAGTTCAAGAACCTACTCTGCTCAAGGAAATTTCTACTAAAGCACCAAAAAGAAAGTAACTTTGCTTTAAAAATATACAAAAACCCTTTTAACCCTCGGATACACTACCCCCGGGTCAGGGGTGACCCGGGTGTCGGTTTTTGTGTTTTTTCTTCAAAATGGTAAGGAATTGTATTTTGGTACTCTAGGTATTCCTCAATGAACCATTTTTAAGTATTTTCATACATATGGTTTGCAAAAATAACGTTTTTATACAGTACTGCATGCTGCTGAACAAACAAGGGGTGATTTTCGACACTCGCACATTAACACTCTCCTTTGTTTTATAGCAGCAAAGAAAGTCACCACTCCAAGTCCACATTACAATCCTGTGTTTTCTAACGTCTTGCTTACATTTATGACGTTACCTGACGTCAGTTCCTTGTTTGTTTCTGTGGATTAAAATTTTTTACGACAAAGGTAAACAATGCCACTCCCGAAACGCTTCAGCAGCTGTGCAGCAACTGAAAAAATTAGACATTGGTTGAATGAAGAAAGTGACAGTAATGATAGTTTGAGTAATGATACTGAAGGTGCTGATACGGATAGTGCAGTCGTTCCCACCCAGTCCGATCAGCTTGATCTTGATGATAGCGGCAGTGAAGCGGAAGATGCTGTCGAAGAAAATAAAACAAGTGATGACGATAGCAGTTCATACAGCAATTCTGAAACTTCTGAATCACATTCTGAAAATGAGGAAGTTACTGACAGTCATTGCACAGCTCGTTCTGGCATGCATTGGAATAAAACTGTACCGCCAACATCAAGAACAAGGGAAGCAAATATAGTCAGAGAATCTTCTGGACCAATTGCTCTGATCAGAGGTATAACTAATGCTAAGGATATTTTTGACATGTTTGTAACTCCAGATATATTGTCAGCAGTGTTAGATTTCACAAATTCTGAAGGCATACGTAGAGCTGAAGCAATGCAGCCACCATGTACTGACTGGAAGCAGTTAACGATGGAAGAGCTCCAAGCAACATTGGGTCTTCTGTACATGAGTGGTGTTTTCAGGTTGAACAAAGTATCTGTACGCAGAACTTGGGCTAAAAGTCCTATCCAGAATCCTATATTTCCAGCTGTTATGTCAGGTAAAAGGTTTGCAGAAATATTGAGTTTACTTCGATTTGATGACAAACAAACCCGTGAATCACGAAGGGCCAATGACAAATTTACTCCAGACAGAGATGTTTGGAATTTATTCATTTCTCAGTGCATGAAAATGTACACACCATCTGCATACTTGACTGTTGATGAACAATTGTTGGGGTTCAGAGGCAAGTGTCCGTTTCGTCAATACATCAAGTCTAAACCAGACCGATACGGTATAAAGTTATGGGTGTGTGCAGATGCCAAAACGTATTATGTATTCAACATGAAGCCATACCTAGGGCGTGAAGAGTCAGTTACTCGTGACAAAACAGTATCTCTAGGAGCTGATGTTGTTTTGAAGCTTATTGAACCTCTGGAACGGTCTGGCAGGAACATTACTTGCGACAATTTCTTTACTAACATACAACTGGCTGATGTTCTTCTTAGCAAGAATTTGACACTACTGGGCACTGTAAGACGTTGCAACCGTGACATACCTTCAGAATTCCAGGCAAATCGCTCAAGAATTGTGGGATCCTCAATATTTGGCTTCAGTGGAGACAAGACTTTGGTGTCATTCGTCCCAAAACGAAACAAATCAGTTATGCTGCTGTCAACACTTCACCATGATAATAAAATTGATGAAACATCAAAGAAGCCAGAAATAATACTTGACTACAACAGAACGAAAGGGGGTGTTGACACAGTAGATCAGTTGTGCCACACATACAGTGTGAAAAGATCAACTCGTCGATGGCCACTTTGCATGTTTTATGGACTGCTTGATATCGCGGCTATAAATTCATTCATAATATTTATGTACAACAATCCTATGTTTCATCACAAGGAAAACTGCAAGAGAAGGTTTTTTCTGGAGGAACTCGCTTTGAATCTCATGAAGCCTCAGCTACAAAATCGTCAAAGCCATCCAGAAGGTCTGACAAGCCATACACGTCAATCCATGGACAATGTTGGCTATCCTTGCCTTGAAATGCCTAAGCCACCAAGACCGTTGACCACACGGGCATCAGCAAAGAAAAGAAAAAGATGCTCCTTTTGTCCAAGTGACAGAGATCGAAAAGTATTTACCGAATGTGAAATCTGTCTGAAGCGAGTGTGTCCTGAACATTCAAGAACAACTACTAGCACATTGTGCATAAACTGTTGTTGAAAAAAACAGTCAATGTACTTCATGTATTGCTTACTAGTTTTCTGTTGTTTACAATGCACCGTTGTCAATTTGTTATAACACGGTAATTTTTTTGTCACAATTTGCATCATGCCATTACTTGACATAATGGCACCATACTTTGACTGTTGCTGTCCACCTAGCAAATAAATATAGAACTATTGTAGTTTGCAAAGCGTGTAGTGCTGCACACCATTTTTAAGCTTGCAACTGAATAGTTAACAGGTATTGACATTATGCAGCATATATCTGACCTTGTACAACTTGTCCTGCCTGATCTTGGCTGGCATTGCACATTATTCACTTGAAAGGATGAATTAATAACAAGTATTATAAAAAATAAATAAAAGTATGTCTTTTTCTTCACAATTTAACCATGTTTTACAAACAAAAGTAGATGTTTTACCATATTTCTACATATGGGTCAGGGGTGACCCGGGGGTAGTGTATACGTGTCAGTCGATTTACCGAGTGTATCCGAGGGTTAAGAGCTCCCAGTCAGAGAGCTAGCAATTTAATAAAAATAAACCCTCAAATCCTTACCGTTGTTTGACCTGTAGAGCCCCTGTTAGGAATGCCTCAACAGGGTAGGGCTCTGGAGCCTTTTATGCAGGCCTCAGCTGCTCTCAGGTTATCAGGCCCACTAACTCCTGATTAGGTGTCAGCAGTTCCCAAAGCTAAAAAGGTTACTAGAGTTCAATGACCTACTTTGCTCAAAGAAATTTCTACTAAAGCACCAAAAAGAAAGTAACATGTAGGAAAGTTACTGGGCCTGTTTGACAGAGAACAGTATGGGGGTCATTCTGAACCATGAATAAGTCACTTGTATGTGTGGGATAGACGTGTATCTTGTGAAAACGTCCAGAGCCATATTCTGAACCTTCTCGGTTCTGCATATACACGGCACTTAAATGGGGATCACAGAACGTCGGTGAGAAGTGGCGGAACAGGGGTGGGCCAGCCATAGAGACATATAAAGCAGATTCTGGTCACACACATGTATGTTTGCGGTCAGCCCCACAGACGTTCAGGTTCTACCTGCTGAAATGTGGAATAAAGGAAGGACTTAGAAACGTTCCTGCTCTGCCGCTCAGTGCAGCCAAGAGTGGTGACTGGATGTGTAACCAACACCAGGCACTGGTGTGTCTGCAGCCTGCAAAACCCACAGCAGGCAGTGTTATGGAGCAGAAAGCAGAGGGGAGGGAGGGTGTAAGTCAAAGCAGCAGAAATCTCTCCCCCCCCCCCAACAATGTATGCAGTAGAGCACCGGTGCTTAATCCGGCCATGCTGGCATTTGCTGCATGAGCTAAAGGGGCACAGCTAGGGCACCCTACCAATGCCCACACCCTGGAAATGATACTGGTGACGGAGTCCTAGGACCCCATGTGAACATGTACGCCCAGCCATCGGTGCTATGTGCAGCATCCAGCCAGCTGGAGTGTTGCGCCCCACGCAGTGGATTTCTACAATATGCTGTATGCAATGTGCACAGTCCCCTGATGCAGATAAGGGCATATGTGAATCCTATTGGAACACTATACTGGGGATATCTTACGCTGGTGGCTATTTGGCCCATATTTTGTGCACAGATCACTGTTGCGGTTATTTATATATGTGGGCCGATGATGTGCAATGCGCATATGGGGTTTGACCCTTGAGGCAGATATACTGGAAGGGTTGTTTGGGCCTACTGCAGCTCTGCATCTGTTAGAGGTCCACTGTGGTAGTTATCCTGTATGTACGTAGCCACATAGATATGCAGTGGGCAGGTGTGATGCTGGGTTGGAAGTACTGATTGCGATGGTTTTCTTTCCATCAGCTGAGACATTCGGTGCTGGGCATTCCTTTGACAGACGGCTGTTTTTGTGGGATTGTAAGTCAGAGTGCGTGTGTGTGCATCGTTGGAGGGCTGCATGGGAGTTTCTAAATTGCTCATGCACATATCCGGGGGGGGGGGGGGAGGAGATATGCCTGGCAGGTACCTGGATCATAGGGCTGTCTGCAGCATCACCAGGTGCCAGTGTATCCAGGCAGGAGTGAGCAGAACGGTTCCCTGTCCAGACACTTCCGTGTCACTACTCAGGGGAGCTCAGAGGTAGGGCATGCGACAGTGTGAAACGCAGTACACCTTTCCCAGGTGCACCAGCTTTGGTCTCTACAAATGTGCAGAGTTGTAGGGAACGATGATGGTGTGTCTGGCATGTCTGTGTGGTGCCTGCACTGCTGGCTGCTGTCATTCCAGTGGCCCTTTGGTCGTGCAGGGGAATGTTTGGGTACTTAGCTATGGGGGGATCATGTTCTTGCTTAGCATTGTACAGTCATGTTCCTGAGATGTTCACAATGTGCATATATCGGGAGCTTGTCTACTGCCATATATGTAGTGCTGCGCTGCATCTTGTGCCACTAGGTTCACTCTCTCCCTGGTTTCCTGCTATATCACTGTGCACTGCAATTGCTTTGTAGTGCTCTGGGCCATGCCATAGACTACTTTCTATTGTCTAACTTGCATCCACCTATAGGTATCGCCAATTTTCATTGTCATTCAGCCTCATAACAGCACTGTCTGTGCCCACAGCAGTTTCACAGCTGCACATTTTAAAAGGGGGGGGGGGCGCGTGGCTGTTCACGGGTATATCACGGAAACAGGCAGGGTCGCAGATGTAAATCTTTTCAGAATATGGTGAGTGAGGGGTTGTACAAAGCCTTGGTTGGTCTGTACCCGTCTTCGTACAATGTAGCGCTGTGTGCAGGCCGAGCCTAGAACGTCTATGTGGGCGATTCTGTACACGTAGCTGCATCTATCCCCACATGTGCAGAATCGGGTTCTATTCCTGCATGTTTCCATTTGGACGTGTCCGCTGTCTGGATGTGCACATTTTCAGAATTGGCCTCCACTTGAATATCATTGGTGTAAAATCCGTATTTTATACCCAGTGACTGAAGGAACAAACTCAAAAGTTGAAGTTAGATATTAAACAAGCGGCTGATAAAGTAGAGCCCTGAGCTACCCCCAAAACAAGAGGTTTCCAATGGCGTGAACCCTCTCAACCCATACACATCCTGTGCTCTCCTTGTTAGGAAGGAGGAAACTCAAGGATAGCCCAGCAATGTCCAAAGACTTCAAGCAACCCAAACGGATATTGTGACATGGTGATGCTAAGAAAAGCCATCATGACAACCACACCACAGCCAATGAGCTCTCGTCACCAAAAATCAAGAGCAAAAGAAAAGAAAATATGTGAGTTAATATTCAAATGATACCGTTGATGTTGTGTTTTAAATACAATTGAAATCATCCACTATCCGAACAGTGGGTGATACTGGAGCTCACATCCCTGCAACCAGCTTCTCCGTCATCTTGATTTTTCCTTTTATTATATCTTTCTTTGGCTCCTTGAGACTTCCAGCTCAGTTGGCAGCAATGGTGCCCTAGGTCTTTGCTTGCAGCTACCTGAGTAATTGGGTCAGCCCATGTTACTGTTTAATGATAACCCTCTCTCATAAAAAATTTTGTTCCCACAGCACAGATGGATTTTATCAGGGCAGAATTGGGACTGGAGAAGGTGAATGCATGGACTCCTTCATGGCTGACCCCAACAAATAATTTACATGCATTTTCTATTCTTTCGTCATCTGGATTTTGCAAAGCGCGTCCCATCTCAACAGAGTCCAAATACTTTTACAGGGTTTATGTTGCCACCTCTTGGGTGCCTGCTCTCGGTGTTTGCACACTGTGTGATGACTTCCGGAGAAAAGCAAGAAAAGACAAGTCATATTTTATTACTGCTGGGAGGGAACATGACTTGTCCAAGGTCAACAAGAGTTGGCGGCAGGGACAGACTGGCACCTAAGTGTCCACACTCCCACCCATGTGTTCCAGCTGCAAAACACCTCCGCTTGCTGCTATCACAGAGACCGGGAAGGGCATCAGGCTCCTTATCAGCCCAGTTTCACATGAGTCACCTCGGATCTAGACTACTGAAGCTTTTGAAAGCTAGTCACAAAGGTATTAACCGAGTCTAATAAAAAGGCCTCACTGACGAGCTTGTTTGTCGCTGTTTATTTCGGTGTACCTTTTGAACCAAAAAAACAGATTTAAAAATTAGAACAATTATTCAGCCCTGAGCGGCTCGTTTTTCAGGTGGGTTTCCTACTGCGAGGGGCATTTTTCAGGAAAATGGGTCATGAGAGCCCAGTGTGGTTCTGCTCTAGTGTCCAATTCTGCCTGTTCTTTCTATAGCTGTTTCAGCCCAGGGTTAGCAACGCCTCACATTTAAAGGGCACAAATAAACAAATTCCACTAAAAGAACCAGAGAATATTGTTCTTCTTGTACCACATTCGAACACTGCTGTTACCTCGACCGGTTTTCTGATTAGGAGAGGAATGCAAACTTGCAATAATGCTAAATCTCCTTTTTATCTCTGGGAAGCAGGCTGTGCTCTCAGGCTTATAATTAAGTACTTTGGACTGTTTCAGCCAGTAAGATCTGCTTGTCTATTGACTGGCTTTTTAATTCTGGAAACCTTAATGAGTGTCTATAGAAGCTGATGTGAGGGAGAGGGGGGGAGGGACTTAATGTTGAAAGAATCACAAAGCAGAACAGGAAAAATGCTTAGTCTCCGGTATAGGCATCCTCGATGCTTTGCAAGTACTTAATTTCAGGGGTGTAGTGTCAGGGCTTTTTTTAGAGGATACTCGGTGTATCTTTTTGATTGCCTGCTAAAACCGGTCCATGGTCCTCATGTATTAAGAATAGAGCTCTGTGTAGGAGTACCAGCACCTTTTCTGCTAGGAAGGAAGCACTGAGTTCACGCCATTGATGCACAGTGGAGAATGTGCACCACCAGCTAAAGAAAAGCGTGTGCCCCAATCAAAGATCTCTCCCCAGCAGTGCTAGGCCTAGTCTCCAAATCCTTCCCCCCCCCCCCCCCCTCAGCCTGCTCTCCTTGGTCACCTTGCCCAATGCCTGCAGGAGTTGCTATTGCAGCTGCTCCTTTCGCCGTGCCCGAGCCTGGCACCTTTCTCCTTCCTGATAATAGATGTACGGTTCACTGGTCATCGTTGTTCAAGCCATAAGCACTCTGTAGATACAGCATGGAATGGTTCCAACAACCAATGATCTTGGAATTGTAGGGCACCACTAGGAAGAAGTAGTAGAGAGGTGCAAGTCAGCCTGTGGCAAGGGGAACAGCCGCAGTCAGGTAGCTGAAAAAGTGAAGAAAAAGAGGGAAGCCTTCATGAAATACAAGAGATCACAGAGAGAGGAAGACAAGCATCTATATTTGGAAAAACTTAGAGAAGCTAGCAAAGTAGTCAGGAAAGCAAAGATTCAAAAAGAGGAGGAAATAGCCAATGCAATAAAATGGGGGGATAAGACATTTTTCAGATATGTTAGTGAGAAGAGGAAGGGCAAAAGTGGTACTGTCAGACCCAAGGGTGAAGGGGAGGAATATGTAGAAGCTGATGAGGATAAAGCGGAATTGCTTAACAAATATTTCTGTTCTGTGTTCACAGATAAAGAACCAGGAGCAGGACCTCAGAAAACACCCACAAAAGTGAGGGACATCTTGAACAATTTTCAGAAGACTATGTTCGTGAGAAACTAGCTCAACTTAAAGTAAAGAACGTGATGGGACCGGATGGGATACACCCTAGAATACTGAGGGAACTTGGGGACGTTCTAGCAGCTCCACTGACTGACCTTTTCAATGCCTCATTGGAGTCGGGAGTAGTGCCAAAGAACTGGAGAGAGGCTCATGTGGTGCCTTTTACACAAAAGCAGAAGTAAGGATGTGGTTGAAAACTACAGGCCGGTTAGTTTAACTTCGGTGGTGAGTAAATTATTGGAAACACTGCTGAAAGAGAAAATAGCGAGGTTTCTGGAGTCCAACGGATTACAGGATCCAAGGTAGCATGGATTCACCAGAGGTAGGTCTTATCAGACAAATCTGATTGATTTCTTTGACTGGGTGACCAGGGAGTTGGACCGAGGGAGAGCCCTAGATGTGGTGCATTTAGATTTCAGTAAAGCTTTTGACACTGTTCATCACAGGCGACTTATAAACAAACTGAGCACCCTAGGGATGGACCCTAAAGCTTGGGTTAGAAATTGGTTGGGTGGGAGGCGACAAAGAGTACAGGTAAATGGAGCTCTCTCTGAGGAGAAGGATGTTACCAGTGGTGTGCCCCAGAGATCTGTCCTTGGTCCGATTCTTTTTAACATCTTTGTTAGTGATATAGCAGAAGGGCTGTCGGGTAAGGTTTGCCTCTTTGCGGATGATACCAAAATCTGCAATACAGTAGACACCCAGGAAGGTGTAGATAACATGAGGAGGGATCTAGCTAAGCTTGAAGAATGGTCTAGAATTTGGCAGCTGGGATTTAATGTTAAAAAATGTAAGGTTATGCATTTGGGCTGCAGCAATCCAAGGGAGCAATATAGTATAGGGGTGAAGTACTTTTGTCCACTAAAGAAGAGCGGGACCTAGGCGTGGTTGTGTCTGATGATCTTAAAGTAGCTAAACAGGTAGAAAAGGTGACGGCAAAAGCTAGAAGGATGCTTGGGTGCATACAGAGAGGAATGGCTAGTAGAAAAAAGGAGGTGATAATGCCTTTGTATAAGTCTTTGGTGCGACCTAATTTGGAGTATAGTGTGCAATTCTGGAGACCGCACCTTCAAAAGGATGTGAACAGGATGGAGTCGGTGCAGAGGGTGGCTACTAAAATGGTTAGGTACGTATGACCTAGATTGGCCACTGTTGGAAACAGGATACTGGGCTTGATGGACCTTGGTCTGACCCAGTATAGCATATCTTATGTTCTTATGTTCATATGAGGACAGACTGAAGGATTTTAATATGTACACCTTAGAGGAAAGATGGGATAGAGGTGATATTATTGAGTTGTTTAAATACCTCCGTGGCATAAATGTTCAGGGAGAGAGCCTCTTTCAATTGAAAGCAAGCTCTGCTACGAGGGGACATGGGATGAGAGTGAAGAGGGATATATTCAGGAGTGATATGCGGAAATATTTCTTTACGGAAAGAGTAGTGGATCCGTGGAATAGTCTCCCAGTGGAGGTGGTAGAGATGAGGACAGTATCTGAATTCAAAAAAGCATGGAAGAACACAGAGGATCTCTAAATGTAAAAAGGGGACTGTTGTAGTTGTTGATATGGAAGGACAGACTAGATAGGTCATGTGGTCCTTTTCTGTCGTCATATTTCCATGATTCTATGTTTCTACAAGCAGCATGTGCAGGGAAGGAGAGGAGCCGAAGGACTGCTCTATCTATGCCCAAGCAAGTCTCGCTGCAATCTACAGACCTATCCCCACCCCCTCGTTGCTCGCCCGCTCCCACACGGTTCCCTGTTGGTATCTGCTACCGCACTAAGTGCTTGTGCCTCATCCTGCCATCTCCTCCTTGCATACCCATAACAGGCATTCTACTGATTGATCCCTGACTGGACAGTATGGTACCTGGCCAGCCAATCCCTGACCTGGGCCTGTTGCACAACTACATTGCTTCCAACTGTCTCTCTAACCATCCAACCAATTCTCAAGATTGAACTGAGGAGAGGAATGGAGGACATTGATGCAGGCTGCAGACAATTCACAAGTAAGTGCTGCTCTCTGACTGCTCTCTGGGCTGTTGGTGAGAAGAATCCTTGGGACCAAGTGGTCTGCATGCCAGCTGCTGATGCCCCTGTCTCTCAGTCCTTTCTGTGCCTGCTGTATGTGCAGACCTGTGATGAAGATGGGATCCACCATGCCCTGTCATGGGAGAGTGGGTGATGGGGACTGGGAAGGACAATGAGTGCTGGAGAATGAATGGGGCGGTTGTTGTTGTAAAGTGCAGTTGAGCTGGTGCCACCTCATGGTGACCTTTTGGATAATTGTCCTTAATTGTGTTCGGTCTTCAGTCAGGTGGCTCATTTTTCATAGAGTGGTACTCATAGCTGCTGTTCTATCGATCCATCTCATTGATGGCTTTCCTCTTTTGCGTTGACCTTCTACCTTGCCAAGCATTATGTCTTTCTCCAATGATCTCTCTCTTCGCATGATGTGTCCAAAGTATGAAAGTAAAAGTCTTGTCATCTGAGCTTCTAAGGAAAGCTTAGGTTTGATGTCCTCTAGTACTGACTAGTTTTTTCTTCAGGAAGTCCATGGTATACACAATATCCTTTGCCAGAAACATAATTTAACGGTATTGATTTTCTTCCTGTCAGTCTTTTTTACTGTCCAACTTTCTCATCCATATGGCGTTATCAAAAATACCATGGCTTGGACAAGTTGAATCTTTGTGTGGAAAGAGACATCTCTGCTCTTGAGAATCTTGTCTAGATCCTTCATAGACATTCTGCCAAGAGCAATGTGTCATTGGATATCTTGACTGCTTATTGTTTCTTTATTCATTATCGATCCAAGCAAGTTAAAGTTTTCCACTAGTTCTATTTCTTCTCCATCAATGATGAACTTGTTGATTTTGACAGATGTCAGGATCTTTGCCTTTTTCATATTAAGGGGCAGGCCCAGTTTAAGACTATGTTCCTTGATCTTGAGAAGCAAATGTTTCAGATTGTCTTCACTTTCAGCCAGTATTGTGGTATCATCAGTACAGCGGACGTTATTGATGAGTCTCCCCTGGTTTTCATATTTCTGTTGTCTTCATGGACAGGGAGGAAAGAAAATAAATGCTGAGGTCTGGTTGGGGTGAGTGCTGAGGATTAGTTGAGGATGTGAGCACTTGGGACGGCGAGTGAGTGAGCAAAAGCTAACTAGGCAGTATCGCTGTGCTTCATCGCTGTCTGGCTGACCTGGATATTCGATGGCCCTGTGGTGTACAGCTAGTCATTTTAGCAGCCACTGCTGAATATCGGGCTGTTATTTAGCAATCAGAAGATATCAGCTTTAGGAATGTCTGCCTCTCTTAGGCACAGCAGAAAGTGTATTTCTGTATATGTTTTCCAGTGTTGCACTGCATACCGCCTGACATCTTGGGGCTTCCAGTTTAAATTCTGGCTACATCTTACTAATTTATGGTCATTTACTCTGTATTTGATGAGAGTCAATGTTCTGTGTGTGTCTGAGACGTGCTGCAAGCATGTGGGTCTGTGTAGAGACTTGCGCCAGTCCAACTTGTTCTGGGTGCCATTAGAATATTTGCTGTGCCGGCTTCTTGTGGTGTGAGTTTGGGTATTAGTGCTGGTATGGTAGGTTTTCTTTATAGGTCATTAGTGACTGTGAATCTCTCTTGGTGGAGCGCACTCCCCATCCCACTTGTGCAGCCTGCAACTTCAATCGGACATTTGTAGGTTCACAGGTTCTCTACATTCAGATGCCAAGTTGAAGCCAGAAAAGAAGGCAGATGCAGCCAGACCCCATTTTACCTCTTTCCACAGTCGTTTCTGGTAAAATTCGAAAGCACCAGCATCAGCCGTGAAAAGGCGAAGGTGTGTAGTGCAGCTTGTGGTCTCTGCTTCCTGGCAATCTACCTTTGCTTCAAAATTAAGGGAAATATTTTGGGTTTTCTGGACTTCTCTCGCTCCTTTACAAGCGTTAATTGTGCTGCTGTGTTTTATGAGGTGGAAATGTGCTGGGCTGCCGACACTGAGGGAGACTTAGCTGGCCAGTGTTTAGTTTCTTCTAATACTGAAAGTGTTTCAGTTTAACATTGAATTTAAGGACGGCATAAGCAAAGAATCAATGTTTATTTTAGCATGTTTTAAGGCCTAGGGTATATTAAATAGCTGCATGTTGCGATTTTAAGTCAGAGAGAAGGGCCAGATGTAATTCTGCTGGGACATCTCCAAATTCTTGTTTCCAAGTAACATGGGCAGCAGCAGCATTTCCTGGTGCGTCCCCAGTTTAAGCAGTTACCCGGTGCCCCTGCTTAATTTAAAGATTAGAAGCAGAACTATAATGCAGGGCCAGTGCAAGATTCTCAGATGCCCAATAAACCTTCAGCTTTGCCCCCCCCCCCCTCACAAGTAGCTTTTAGACCCCTAGCAGCCCCCTCCAAGATTTTCATGCTTAAACTCAGCTGTAATCATCTCAACATCATCCCTCCCAGAAGATCCTATAAAATGCATATTAGGGTATCATGCTCTTAGATATTAAACTTTGTTTTGTAAAAGCCACTTTCAAGGATAAATTGCTTATTCTTCCTGTGGATAAAAAAGTACACGCCGAGGACTTTGTGTAACTCCTAGGACCTGTCGCTTTGCTTTCACTGTAGCCGCCCTTTGTTGCCCATCAGAAACTGCTCCCAAGGTGCAGCTGATAAATAAATAAATAACTAAATAAAATAAATAATGGGCCCAATATTCAGATAGGCAGGCTATGCGTCCTTACGGCGCACGGCCCTGCCCGTCGTCCCTTAACCCAGGATATTCAATGCCGGGGTCATATGCAGTACACGCATTGAATTTCCAGGGATTGCCGCACATGCCAGAAGCGATATCGCATGCTACCCGGTTAGTGACAGTCTCCACCTCTGCTCTGGCCCGGAGGACCCCCAACACGCCCCGATACTAACTGCATAGCATCAGCATGTGTAGCAGGGTTAGAAGGGGATATTCAACAGCACTAACTGTGTAAGTGCCATTGAATGTCCTGATTAAATGCATTTACACAGTTTACTGGGCTGTAAACTGTTTAAATGCCTTTTGAATATCTGGCCCAAAATGTCTAGTTTGCCTTCTGGTTGGACCTGCCCTGGGTAATGTGTGTATTCTTACCAAAATCATATTGTCACAAACAACGTTCTCATCAAGTTCTGCAGGAGCCTCCACCCCATGCTACAGCTGCTAGGAGAAGGTACTACCTCAGTGATTCTCAACCAAGCCCTCTAGGGCCTCCAAGCCAGTCAGGTTTTCAAGATATCCACAATGACTATGCATGAGATAGATCTGCATGCACTGCTTCCACTGTATGCAGATCTATCTCATGCATATTCATTGTGGATATCCTGAAAACCTGACTGGCTTGAGGGTCCAAGAGAACTAGGTTGAGAACCACTGTATTACAGTATTGTGCTTTCAGGGGACAGCCAGAACTGGATCAGCCTCTCAGGATTAACATGAATTAGATCTATTTGATTACTGAAGAAGATGTAGGGAAGTTACCCATGCCTGAAAAGGTATTTAAAGGTGATATATCGGAAGAATTGAAAGAAATATTAATAAACCAGGAAGATGTATTACAAGTATTTGATAAATTGAAGAGTAGTAAATCACCTGGACTGGATGGTATACATCCAAGAGTGTTGAAAGAACTGAAAGATGAGATCGCAGATCTACTATTAAAAATCTGTGGGACTTCCGGTGGTATGGTGGGCTAGGGAAGACATGTCTTTCTTAGCTCCGGAGCCTGCTCCCTCCCCGTCAGCTTTAATCTACTGACTTTCCATTGCCAGACATACTCTGGGGGAGACCGCGTAATACCGAGGCCGAAGGGGCAGCAGCGGTGTTGATATCGAGTCAGTAAAGGCCATGGCAACGAAATCTGCTAAGAAGGAGAAGCCCCGAGGAGCGGATGCCAAGATGGCGGAGAATGGAGTGGAGGGCCAGGCTTTACTTACACAAAGCTCGGTGGTAGCGGAGGTCTCCCAGGCGGTAGTGGCAGCGCTGGAAGATCGCTTCGGGGGCCTGGCAGCTCAAATAAGTGCCGTGGCACAAGCCGTCACTGACTTTAATGGACGCGTGGAGCAGGCCGAGCAGCGCATAAGCACGCTGGAGGACGGCCATACTCAGGCCTCTGTTCGGATCCAAAAGTTGGAGGAGTTGTTAACAAAGCAGGCAGACAAGATCAAGGATTTGGAGAACCGGAGCCGTAGAAATAATTTACGGTTCATAGGCATTGCAGAATCGGTGAAGGAGATGGACTTGCGACACTATCTTGAAAAATGGATCCCTGAGCATTTGCCGGTAGATGAGGAGCTGGGGGCGATCGTCCTGGAAAGGGCTCACCGCCTGGGGCCCTACCGTGCTGGGGACAACCGGCCAAGGGCAATCATCGCCCGGTTCCTTAATGCTGCTCAGAAGGAGGGAGTTTTGCGGGCGGCCCGATAGCAGCGTCGAAATGGCAATGGAAATGGTGTTAATAATGTTTTAATTTTTCAGGATTATTCTGCGGGGGTTTCGCTGTGCAGGAAGGCCTACAAGGAAGTCTGTGGCTTGCTGGTGGAGAAGGGCCTCCGCTTCACGTTGGCCTACCCCGCACGATTGAAAGTGGACTGTGATGGGGCACAGCGTCTGTTTTTGACTCCAGAGGAAGCCTTGGAATATTGCCGACAGCGCAGATGAAGTCGTCATTTTTTACCTGTTTTGGTGAGAGTTTAGTCAAGGTTGGCTGCGAGACTGCTCTGTGCTCTATTGTGCAGTGGACACTGTTGGACTTGGGGCTGGGGTGGAAAGCAGTGACTGCCTTATATGTTCCTCAGACTGTCTGGAGGCCCTGTGTCCTGGCACACGGTTGTGCTAGTCCTGCTGATTATTAATGCTGTTTGATAATGTTTGGTACAGTATTCTGTTTTGATATCTGCCAGTGGTTATTAGACCTGGGAACGGTGTGAAGGAGGTGGGTCACAAGGGATAGTTAGGGGGTGACGAATTGTTATGGCCGGTTGGCTGCTGCCTTGTTGTGTGTGGGCCTTAAACCCTTATCTTTTGGGTTTTTGTGTGAGACCTCGAGACTCGGGGTTGTGGTGACGTGTTTTGGAGCTCTGTTGGGGGTAGGATGGGTGTATGAGTTATATGTGGGATGCATGTGATGTTAAATGTGCATATGAGCATAGTGAGGCAAGAGGCTTATAGGTTGCTGTGTTGGTGGTGGGAGGGGGAAGCGTGGGAAGGGTAGTTGGGGAGGGGGGGGGCTCTGCATGTCCCGGAAGTGCGGAGGGGCCTCTAGACTGGGATTAAAAATCTGTGAACTATCTTTAAAATTATCTGTAGTACCTGAAGATTGGAGAATGACCAATGTAATGCCAGTTTTTAAAAAGGTTCAAGGGGGGATCCGGGAAACTATACACTGGTGAGCCTGACATTGGTACTGGGCAAAATGGTAGAAACCCTTATAAAGAATAAAATTACTGAACATGTAGATAGTCCTGGTTTAATGGGAGAAAGCCAACATGGATTTAGCCAAGGAAAGTCTTGTCTTACTAATTTTTTGAAGGTGTCAATAAAAAGGTAGACAAAGGTGAGGCGATTGATATTGTGTATCTGGATTTTCAGAAAGCCTTCGACAATGTCCCTCATGAGAGACTCATGGCAAAATTATAAAGTCATGGGATCGGAGGCGGTGTAGTATTGTGGATCAGGAACTGGTTAAAAGATAGAAAGCAGAGAGTAGGGCTAACAGGTCAATTTTCTCAATGGAGCGAGGTGGAGTACCGCAGGGATCTGTGCTGAGCCCGATGCTTTTTAACATCTTCATAGATGATCTGGAAATGTGAATAACGAATGAGATCATCAAATTTGCAGATGACACAAAATTATTCAAAGTTGTTAAAACACTAGAAGATGGTGAAAAATTGCAAGAGGACCTAGATAAATTGGAAGACTGGGCATCCAAATGGGAGGTGAAATTTAATGTGGACAAGTGCAAAGTTATGCACATAGGAAAGGACAACCCAAACTATGGTTACACGATGCAAGGTTCCACATTAGGAACCACCAACCAGGAAAACCCTTGGCCCAGTGTGCAGTGGCAGCCAAGAAAGCAAATAGAATGCTAGGAATCACAAGGAAAGGGATGGAGAATAAAACAAAGGATATTCTAATGCCTCTGTATCGTTCCATGGTGCGACCACACCTTGAATATTGTGTGCAATTCTGGTCGCCGTATCTTAAAAAGGATATTGCGTTATTAGAAAAGGTACAGAGAAGAGCCACCAAAATGGTAAAGGAGATGGAAGGATACCCCTATGAAGAGAAGCTAAAAAGGTTAAGGCTGTTCAACTTGGAAAAGAAACGGCTGAGGGGAGATGTGATAAAGGTCTATAAATTAATGAATGGAGTGGAACGGGTAGCATAGCTCGATTGTTTACTCCTTCAAAAAGTAGAAAGACTAGGGGACATGCAATAAAGCTACAATGTACTCAACGCATAATCAAACTCTGGAACTCGTTACCAGAGGATGTAGTAAAAGGTGTTAGTGTAGCTGGGCTTAAAAACGATTTGTTCAAGTTCCTGAAGGAAAGGTCCAAAAGCCATTATTAAAGAGGACCCTGGAAAACTACTGCTTTCCCCGAGACAAGCACCGTGGAACCTGTGTGCCTTTTTAGGAACCTGCCAGGCACTTGTGACCTAGATTGGCCACTTTTAGAAACAGGATACTGGGCTTGATGGTCCTTGGTCTGACTCAGAATGGCATTTCTTATGTTCTTATGTTAGTATTTGTACTTAATGCATTATTGTTATTATTTTCCTGGTTTTATTTTCTTAGCATTCAATATCTTGATTTGAAAGCAAGAGCCCCTCTCTCCAGCTGCAGATGCTGCCTGGCACACCCCTGGTCCATGCCTAGATGCAGGTGACGGCTGCCCCATTCCTCGGCTTGCAGAAACAGGCGGGTTCGAGAGCTGTCGCATGAGGCAGACCTGCTCAGGAATGTTCCTCCTGATTATCTCCTCTGATCTTTTCAGACTGTATATTATTGTAATTATAGTGCACCCTAGCATAGCCACAGCCAAGGAATCTGGCAGCACATCTGAGCCCTCGCAGTTCGTAGAGGAGAGAGCACAGTGTGCTAGAGAATATGAAATGCACAGTTTAGGACTGGTGCTTCATAGTTCATGAATTTTTATTGGCGAGGCTTGGAGCCTGATGGGGGACTGACCTCATTTGGGCTCTGAGCCTCACCAATTAAAAATCTCTCAAAAGGGAAGCCCTATTTTAATCCAAATAATCTAATTTGCTTTCACGGCTGTTTAACTAGCTGGGTGTGGAGCCTCATGGAAGCAGCGTTGACTAAGCATTACCTTTAATCAATGGCAAAGCTGTTTGTCCAGGTGGCTACACCACACACTCATGAAGGGAAAAGCAAACACTCCTCAGCTGGTCCATAGACTCAATATTCAACTTGAGCTCAGTACAGGAAAAGGAAGCAGAAGACAGAGAAAAAAAACAGTGAGAGAGCCGTGCGGGGAGGGGGACTGACTAGGAAGAAAGGATTGAGGAAAAGAGGGAAGACAATGTGGGACAGAGGAGAGGAGACAGTGATGCATGGTGGCTGGAGGGTCATAAAGGAGGCGATGGCATGGGTTCCCCTCTCTTTGTCCTTCCCACCCTTCCACCTTCCCTGGTTTCCTCTTCCTTGCCTCCCATCATCCTTCTCCGTTATCCTTTCCTGACTCTTTACTGTATTGTGGCTGTGGCAATCTCACCACTGCACCTACACAAACATTGCCACTGTAATACGGTGAGGGATGGACGTAAGGCAGAATTGTCTTTTTATTCTAAAGAGCGAGAATCCCTTCAGAAACATAAGAACGAACTGATGCTTTTTCCGAAGTGCCACAATCCCCTGCTCATTGCTTACAGTGCCATAGAGACACTAGACTCGTTTAGTCTGGCTGGTCCTCTGCTCATATGTTAAGCAAAATGTGCCTGTGCCAAGGCTACACAAGGCGAACCCCAAGGGTTTCTATAATTTACCTACTCCTACTGGGACTCTGCTCTGAAATTTCTATAGATTTTGCCATCACCTGCCTCTGTGAGCCTAGGTCATGTGACTCTCCCTTATTAAAAATATCTCACTTTGTGCTAACGAAAGAAGGCCGATCAGTCAGTCATGACTCTGTTGTTCATGCACTTCTTGAATATTGTATATTCCTTTAGAACAGGGGTCCCAGGGTTCCTCAAAATTCAGGTCTGGAGATACATGTATGCCTATGATCACTTACATTATGTGTTTTTTTGCCCTGAATGGGTCTGATCTTGACTGATCTCAGAAGCTAAGTAAGGTCAGGATGGGAGACTTTGGAACAAGCTCCATTTTTTCAAACTGTGGCTTTCATCCTTGTTCTCATTCTACCCTTCCTCAGCAATCACAAGTCCTCACTGTGACCAAGTTATGGTCTCACGTGCAAGACACACACACTAACCTTGCCGTACGTCTTTATCCACCCAAAGAAGCTTTCAAACAGCCAATACATCAACACTGGCCAGGCTGCCTTTCCCTGTCTGGGGAGCACGTTTGTTATCAATGGAATGCCTGAAGTCAGAATGATCCGTTCACGACTTCAGGCAGGTCAGACCTGTCTATGTCAAGTTAGGGTTATCATCCAGCATCTGAATGCACCCAGTTTTCCATTTCTTGCTGTTTCTGGGTCATAAACTTCACTGAACATCTCCAATAACAATAGAACTTATAACCACTATTGTTAGGACAGTCACTTGAGAAAGGCACACACTGGGTACTGCTGAGGCTGGTCAACACTCAGCACAGTCTAGGTAGATTTCTCCAGTTAGGGAGGGGGAGTTCTTGGATTTAGACACATGATTTGATATATTAATTACTTGAATCCAGACCTGAGGTCAAGGTGAGCTACAATCAGATACAATAGGTATTTCCCTGCTCCATGAGAGTTACAATATCAGGGGCCTATCTACTAAACGACTTCAACTATTCTGTGTCTACGGGAAACTGCTTAGTATGGCAAGTATTCCAAGGTTGTATGTAAGGTAACAGAGGTCACAAGCAGCCTTAGGGACAAAATGCGATTTGAACTTTGATTTCCCTGGTACTGTATGTGGCACACACACTTCTCTAATCACTGGGCTGCTTTTGCTCTGGGGCTTAGGATAAAGTGACTCAAAAGAAGATCTTTCACATTTAAAGAATATTGTTCCAATCAGATAGTTTTTAGCAGGTGCAAATGGTCATGCCAGTCTGTTTCTGGGTCATCCAAACCATTCAGTCTCCCAGGGTTCTGCCCTCTCAGCAGTACTCTTAACCCTATACTATACCTCCAACCTATTTGCAATATTTTTCAGAAACTCAATATAAAGTACCACATATATACTGACAACCTGATGCTTTCTGCCCCTTCTCCCCAAACAGCCTTTATACAATCCTGCTTCAAGGAAACGGCACACCAACTGAATGACCACAGCCTTTCCATCAACTATAATAAGACTGAAATCCTAATCATTACACAAGATCCATCCTACTTATCTCCAAAAATAATCAAGATCAACGGTATCAACCTCCCTGTTAAAACTGAAGTTAAATACCTCAGAGTCACCTTAGATCAGAAACTAAACATGCAAGCTCATATCAAGAAAGCCATTGCCTCAGCATAATATAAAATGAAGATTCTACACAACCTTCGCCCACTGTTAGACCCTAGTCACTTTCATACAGTTTGTCAAGCCATCATCACCCCACATCTGGACTACTGTAACTCAGTCCTCCAAGGCTTACCAAAACACCCTCTTCAATTAAGCCAAAATGCTGCAGCTCGACTCAACACAAGGATACCAAGGCATGAACACATCACCCCAGTGCTAAAACATTTACGCTGGCTACCCATCCAAGCATGCATCAAATATAAATCCATCATGAATACATACAAGACCACACATAACCAAGCTGCAGCCTACCTACACACACTGATACAGAGGATATCAATTAACAGATCAAGAGGAAAACAAAATCGAAACCTCTTCAACATTCCAATACATAAAGCAAACAGCACACAAGCAACATGTCAAAGAGCATTCTCTATCTACGGACCATCATTATGCAACTCTCTTCCAAGCACCCTACGAGATATCGAAGATACAAACGACTTCCGGAAAAAAATTAAAACCAACATCTTCCAAGAATTTTTCAGATCAGATACTTATTCCCTTCTCTTTTACATGAACCATCATAACCCAATTACTTTGGCATCCCATGGCATCATATCAAAACCTTCACCTAAACCGTTAATGCTTCTTGTAAATCAGTTTTAGTATCTATCTTATAAATAAGTTTAGTATCCATGTGCTTCCCCACCCCATAGTACTATGTAACCACTAAGTAACTGTATCTATAGTTATCATTCTATGTAACCTCTAAGTTTTGTTCAATGTAAGCTGCTTTGATAACTTGAAAAGCAGTATAAAAGAACTGTTAAATACATAACTAAAATAAGTATAATGGTTGCGTGATCTTGGGTGATAGTAGTTAGGAAACCCATAAATATGTTGGAAAGCAAGGGAGCCAAAATAGAGTCCTGAGGTAGCACCACCAAATTGAAACTAGGGGAAATAGGAGTCATGGCCAACAAGGACACTGGATTGATCCACCGGCCCTATTGGTCAGTTCAGCTAAAATAAGGAACTTCAAAGTGCACAAGAATGTCCCTTTACCTGAAAGGTGTCACTGTTCATATAAGCCCTCTTACCCTCCCTGCCCCCTGTAAAATCAGTGGCTCCCCAGCAAGCATCTGGGGAATTTCCTCTGAAAGCCCAATTAAAGGAGATTCACATGGGTCAGGGCTGGCACAGAAGCTAGTAATAATGATGAATTTCAAAAGCTTATATACTGTAGATTGAAATAAAAAACACGCTTAACCGACCCATCGATAAGAAAAAACATCTGGTTGATTGCAAAACTGAGAGTTCTAGATTCATGGCCAGATTTAAGATTTTGGCAACCTCAGAAAGCAGATCCCAGAGAACGGGGAGGTGAGATCCCAGGAGAGGATGAGAGGAAGGTCATAGTGCCACAGCATATGGCTCTGAAGTAAGCAGGAGCGCAGGCTTTTTGGCTGGGGTATGTGGTGCTCTAGACCTAAATCCGGGCTTGACTGGATTGTGATGTAGAAGTGCAAAGCTTTCTTCCGCAGGCCCATGGGCAAGTCTCTTCATTCTCCTCTACTTCTGGGACAAATCGCTTCTGCGCCGTTTAGTTAAAATCAAAGTGTTTTGAGGTATGAGCTAAGGGCAGTTCTGTCTTTTTGGGAACTTGTTTAATACAGGAGCTGAACAGCTTGCCACCAGGTTTCATGGGGGACATGAGGTATGTAGATGAGTGTGCGGATACAGGACTATAACAGATTTATACAGCACAGCAGGTGGTGGTGGGGCTCAGATGCATCTTCCTTTGAGGATGGGGCCATGGAGGAACTTACTGCTACTCTCCCATTCCTATATAGCGAGGCGAGTGCCCCCTCTCCCCTTTCTACCGTCCCTTCTGTCACACTCGCTCACTATTATTCCAAAACCTAGTCAGTCAGTGTGAGCAAAAGCCAGGCCTTCTGCCAGCCTGCATTCAAAGTGCCAAGAATGTGCCCATGGCAATATAGCTACTTGCTCTGGCATGCACGCAGCTTGCCACCTGAGACATGGGTAAAGCCTGCCAGCTCCCCTGCAGCTGCAACCCTTCTCCCTGGAAGCAATTGCAAATGGTAAATAAAAAACCCACAAGGAGACTTCCTCTGAAGTGCTTGTGTGCATGAAGCAGGCATCAGTGCAGAGAGAAGGGCGTCACAGGTCATTTGAGCATGCCCGAGATACTAGCTTGTCTTGTGGAGATGCCGCAGCGTTCCCTGCATTTTTCCCATGGGTGTGTGCTCCGGCCTTTGACCGAGGTGTGCTGTTTGTTACAGAATCACTGGTTGCTAGGATGAAGCACAGATGAAGGAAGGCTTTCTTCACTGCTCTCTTGCCGTGAGTCAGCAGGAGAGCTTGCATCACGTCACCTGCAGGAAATCCTGGCCAGCCAGCTCCTCTCCTTGTTCGGAATTGAAAGTCTTGGCAGGAGTGGAAAGGAGGCCTGGCCTCTCGCCTCCCAGAACGGAAAGCATGGGTTAGGTATTTTTAACTGGTAGAACATGAATTTTAAGCCAAAAAGCTGAGCTCCTAAAGGCGGAGGAGGGAACCCTGTATTTATTGCAGGATACTTTGGGTTATTCCTCTATCAGAGTGCAGCGCTCCTATTAAAAGGAAGAAACAGGACTACAGCTACCACAATGCACTTAGTTCCTTGTGGCCTTGGGCAAGTCGCTTAATGCTCCATTGTCTCAGATGCAAAGCCTTTGGGAATGGGGGACATGCCACCTCTAGCAAGGTCAGTGGATTCTTTCTAGGCTACGATACTTTGAAATGGACCAATGAGTCATTCAGAAATAGGTTTTCAGGATCATGCAGAACCTGTACTAGGTGTGTTGGGCTTCTCCAGGACCAGTACAAGGCAAAACCTTTGCACTAAAAGCTGAAGATATGTCTATAAGGCAGATTAGCAAAGGCGACTACAGAATAAAGGCAGATGACGGGCTCAGGTAGGGTAAACCAGTCACCGCAGATCAAAGTAGATGCCTGATAGCAGAGTTCTCCCAGCACTCACTGCATTGGGATCTCAGTCCTCAAGTGATTCCACTCATTTGCACGAGCTTCTGTCTTAATTCTCAGGACTCCCTGTAAAATCCTTCAGTTTTCCTAGCGAGCAGAGTACGTCACCCAAGATCCCAATATCTCATGGGAGTTGCCAGCCTCGAGAGTTCGCCCACCAATCTATGGGACTCACATACTGAAATACTGCAGAGCTCGGTCTCTGGCTTCACTGTTCATGCCCGATGTTCAGACATTTCCCATGTGGGGCAGCGCCAAAAGCCTCACCAGGATCTAGATACCTGGCAAGCAGCGCCGTCCGTCTGCACTGTCCTCCTCCTCTACTCTCTCCTGGAGTTTCCCTTACCCCCCCCCAACCCCTCCCTTCCCGTTCGCTCTACTGCACTGTCTTGTCATCAGGGCGGGGGCCTAGGAAAACCTTCACTCCCACTGCTCCCCACTACTCCCACCACTGTCCTGCTGCCGCCCGTATACAGAGCCCGCAGTGGTGGCAATGATAATAAAATATCAAAGCAGAGCCTGCCATGAGCCTCTGAAGTGCTCCTTGCTGGGGCCAATTCTGACCCCTCCAACACAGATTTCCTGTTGGCATGGCCAAAGCAGCCGATCTCAGCACAGCAGCAACAGCGCGCAACGCTTCAGAGGCTCCACTAAGCACTGATTGAGTTTCATTCTCATTCCGGCTGCTGCAGATCACCAGGGAGGGCAGCGATAGTGGCAATGCTGCTAATGGGCCATCCTCTAACGTCCACTGCTCTATGTCACTGCCTAGTTTGCCTAAAGTTAGTCCTGCCCATGGATGTCATTACCTCTTCCCACCTGTACCTTCTCTGTGATGCAACCTGACCTATCTCCTCCATACCCTCTCCCTCACTCTCTCCCACAGAGCTGCCCCTCTTCCTCCATACCCACCATACACTCTCCCGTAGAGCTGCCCCTCTTCCTCCATACTCTCCCCCGCAGAGCTGTCCCTCTCCCTCCATACCCTCCATACTCTCTCCCACAGAGCTGTCCCTCTCCCTCCATACCCTCTCCCTCACTCTCTCCCGTAGAGCTGCCCTCTTCCTCCATACCCACCATACACTCTCCCGCAGAGCTGCCCCTCTTCCTCCATACCCTCTCCCTCACTCTCTCCCACAGAGCTGCCCCTCTCCCTCCATACCCTCTCCCTCAGAGCTGCCCCTCTTCCTCCATACTCTCCCCCGCAGAGCTGTCCCTCTCCCTCCATACCCTCCATACTCTCTCCCACAGAGCTGTCCCTCTCCCTCCATACCCTCTCCCTCACTCTCTCCCGTAGAGCTGCCCCTCTTCCTCCATACCCACCATACACTCTCCCGCAGAGCTGCCCCTCTCCCTCCATACCCTCTCCCTCACTCTCTCCCGCAGAGCTGTCCCTCTCCCTCCATACCCTCCATACCCTCTCCCTCCATACCCACCATACACTCTCCCACAGAGCTGCCCCTCTTCCTCCATACCCTCTCCCGCACTCTCTCCCTCAGAGCTGTCCCTCTCCCTCCATACCCACCATACACTCTCCCGCAGAGCTGCCCCTCTTCCTCCATACTCTCTCCCTCAGAGCTGTCCCTCTCCCTCCGTACCCTCTCCTGCACTCTCTCCTTCAGAGCTGTCCCTCTCCCTCCATGCCCTCTCCCACACTCTCTCCCTCAGAGCTGTCCCTCTCCCTCCGTACCCTCTCCCGCACTCTCTCCCTCAGAGCTGTCCCTCTCCCGCCGTACCCTCTCCCGTATTGTCTCCCTTAGAGCTGTCCCTTTACCCTCTCCCGTACTGTCTCCCTCAGAACTGTGCCTCTCCCTCCGTACCCTCTCCTGTACTCTCTCCCTCAGAGCTGTCCCTCTCCCTCCATACCCTCTCCCGCACTCTCTCCATCAGAGCTGTCCCTCTCCCTCCATACCCTCTCCCGCACTCTCTCCCTCAGAGCTGTCCCTCTCCCTCCATACCCTCTCCCGCACTCTCTCCTTCAGAGCTGTCCCTCTCCCTCCATACCCTCTCCCGCACTCTCTCCCTCAGAGCTGTCCCTCTCCCTCCATACCCTCTCCCGCACTCTCTCCCTCAGAGCTGTCCCTCTCCCTCCATACCCTCTCCCGCACTCTCTCCCTCAGAGCTGTCCCTCTCCCTCCATGCCCTCTCCCACACTCTCTCCCTCAGAGCTGTCCCTCTCCCTCCATACCCTCTCCCGCACTCTCTCCTTCAGAGCTGTCCCTCTCCCTCCATACCCTCTCCCGCACTCTCTCCCTCAGAGCTGTCCCTCTCCCTCCATGCCCTCTCCCGCACTCTCTCCCTCAGAGCTGTCCCTCTCCCTCCATGCCCTCTCCCACACTCTCTCCCTCAGAGCTGTCCCTCTCCCTCCATGCCCTCTCCCGCACTCTCTCCCTCAGAGCTGTCCCTCTCCCTCCATGCCCTCTCCCGCACTCTCTCCCTCAGAGCTGTCCCTCTCCCTCCATGCCCTCTCCCGCACTCTCTCCCTCAGAGCTGTCCCTCTCCCTCCATACCCTCTCCCGCACTCTCTCCTTCAGAGCTGTCCCTCTCCCTCCATACCCTCTCCCGCACTCTCTCCCTCAGAGCTGTCCCTCTCCCTCCATACCCTCTCCCGCACTCTCTCCCTCAGAGCTGTCCCTCTCCCTCCATGCCCTCTCCCGCACTCTCTCCCTCAGAGCTGTCCCTCTCCCTCCATGCCCTCTCCCACACTCTCTCCCTCAGAGCTGTCCCTCTCCCTCCATGCCCTCTCCCACACTCTCTCCCTCAGAGCTGTCCCTCTCCCTCCATACCCTCTCCCGCACTCTCTCCTTCAGAGCTGTCCCTCTCCCTCCATACCCTCTCCCGCACTCTCTCCCTCAGAGCTGTCCCTCTCCCTCCATGCCCTCTCCCACACTCTCTCCCTCAGAGCTGTCCCTCTCCCTCCGTACCCTCTCCTGCACTCTCTCCCTCAGAGCTGTCCCTCTCCCTCCGTACCCTCTCCTGCACTCTCTCCCTCAGAGCTGTCCCTCTCCCTCCATGCCCTCTCCCACACTCTCTCCCTCAGAGCTGTCCCTCTCCCTCCATACCCTCTCCCGCACTCTCTCCTTCAGAGCTGTCCCTCTCCCTCCATACCCTCTCCCGCACTCTCTCCTTCAGAGCTGTCCCTCTCCCTCCATACCCTCTCCCGCACTCTCTCCCTCAGAGCTGTCCCTCTCCCTCCATGCCCTCTCCCACACTCTCTCCCTCAGAGCTGTCCCTCTCCCTCCGTACCCTCTCCTGCACTCTCTCCTTCAGAGCTGTCCCTCTCCCTCCATACCCTCTCCCGCACTCTCTCCCTCAGAGCTGTCCCTCTCCCTCCATGCCCTCTCCCACACTCTCTCCCTCAGAGCTGTCCCTCTCCCTCCATGCCCTCTCCCACACTCTCTCCCTCAGAGCTGTCCCTCTCCCTCCATACCCTCTCCCGCACTCTCTCCCTCAGAGCTGTCCCTCTCCCTCCATGCCCTCTCCCACACTCTCTCCCTCAGAGCTGTCCCTCTCCCTCCGTACCCTCTCCCGCACTCTCTCCCTCAGAGCTGTCCCTCTCCCTCCATACCCTCTCCCGCACTCTCTCCCTCAGAGCTGTCCCTCTCCCTCCATACCCTCTCCCACACTCTCTCCCTCAGAGCTGTCCCTCTCCCTCCGTACCCTCTCCTGCACTCTCTCCCTCAGAGCTGTCCCTCTTCTTACCTACCCTTTGTCGGTTTGTCAGCACTCCCTCTATCTTCTCTTGCAGTGTCTGGCTGTGTTTCAGAGATAACTTTGCTTTATTTCAGGTGCATTTTCCTTTTCCTTTTATGTTTCCAGGGCTTTGATCTCCTTCCCTCTCACTCTCTTATCATCCTATCTTGTTTACCTATTTCTTTCTCTTTTCTTTCTTGCTACCCCCAGCGCCCTGCGAGTTTCCGCGCGCACCAGCCACACTCAGAGATGCCTTTCCCTTGATAGCGTCGGCTCAGGTGCCTCCTAATTACAGGTGTGTGCTCGTCTGGC
The DNA here is from genome assembly GCA_033557465.1 of Ichthyophis bannanicus. Taxonomy (NCBI): domain Eukaryota; kingdom Metazoa; phylum Chordata; class Amphibia; order Gymnophiona; family Ichthyophiidae; genus Ichthyophis; species Ichthyophis bannanicus. Next base: position 21,213,730 of record CM066042.1, read on the forward strand.
CCTTCATGGGGAAAGATTAATTAGGGCTGGAGATCTTCACACTCCTGGTTCAGGTCTAGGCAGCAGCAGAATGACTTCACTCCCTTGCAATGCAGGAGAATCGACAGTAATTTCCAGAGATAAAGTACTGGAGTGGGAGTAAGCTCCGCGGCAATTGCTGAACAAAATGGTACCTTGGATAAGGATGTTCTGAGCACCCCCTCCCCTTTCAGGTTCGCAGACTTAGACTGACTCAAAAGGGTGATGTCCCCCCCCCCCCCCACTTGACCTTCCTGCCACCCATTGCAACAGCCCTGAGTGGGCTTTACACCCTCAAGAGAGTCACACTTTTAGGCCCAATATTCAAAGGGGTTTATGTGGTTAGCGGATAAGGCCTGCTGAGAGGGGTATCAGTGGCGTTAACCAGCCAGTGCCCTATAAAGTTAGGTCAACTCAATAGCAGTTTGAACTTTATAGGCTTTGGCCTTCCAGAGAGCGGCTGAATATCACCATTGTCTGGCGAGTCACACCTCTCAGCGCCGAGGATATCTAGATTCCGGTGCGGTATCTCCCATTTCACTTATGCTCGTAGCAGCCAGACAAGCACCGCGGACTGAGTATCATTTGCATACTGCTACAAGGCATGCAGAGCACTGTACATATAACCTAAAGGACAGTCCCTGTTTAATAGAGCTTATAATCTTTTCAAGAAAGAGACACAAGTAACAAGATACTAGGGTAGAACTAAAGAGGCAGTCAGCATTGAAACACAGCCTCGAGGAGGTGCGGTTTTAGCCTGGCTATGAATAGGAGCAGAGGTGGAGCCTGACGTACCGGATCAGGTAATCTGTGGTACCGTGGAGAACGTGGTCCCTGTACTTAGCCTTTTCCACGGTATCCTTGGCTGCAGTGTACAGAAAATGCGAAGCTTGTTCATCTACCAGGTGCAGCCCTCTTCTGGGTACATATAAGGGCCTACTCGTTTCCAAAGCTAAGTCCCATTGTCTTTCTGCACACCTTGGCATGGATTTGTCAGCATTGCTAAGAAGCTCAAAGAGCCGTTTCAGACACAAAAGTTATATTCTAAAATAAAGTTTCTATAAAGCAGAAAAGTTGAATGGTAAGTTTCGAGTGCAGCTTCACAGTAGAGAGTAGTGATTCTGCTCCATGCTTCCAGGGAAACTGGGCACGTCGTTTTCATCCTCTCTTGTCTATGGTACAAATCAGGGTTGCCACGAGTGGATTGCCCCAAAGTGAGATTCATGGGCAATACGTCTGAGGTGTAAATTTAGACATTTTTAGTGTCAAAAAGATTCACAAATGAAAGCAACAGAAGATAATATTTTTATTTTTTTGGTGTCTTGAAAGCGTGGAGGCAGTATTAGGACAGTTTTCCAAGGAATTTGCCCAGGGCCACAGACTGAAACATCCCCCCCCCCCCTTCCCCTGTTTAGTATGTACACATTACCTTTGCACCAGGGTTCTCTGCGCCAGCCCAGATCTTCAAAGGGAAACTGTGTTTATATGAGTCTGTCCCTACCAGGGAAAGTCAAACACACAGACACGCACTCATACACATATACAGGATCTGCACTCTTTCACAGTTCACAGCTCAAGAAGCTCGGCTTTCTGTTCTCTGTTGTTTGCTTCATTTTTTAAATTTTTTTGTTTGTTTTTGGGGAAATGTCTTCAATAGTGCTCCCTACTACGTAATATTGTGCACTACTGATGGCATGCGAAACCCCTCAAAGTTTAGGGTTTTTTCCCCTGTTGTTTTGGATTAAGACCAGCATGAAACGACATGGGAAATGTCAGTCTCGGACACATAATGATCTTTGGCTGTTCTTGCCAGGGAAAGATCTCAGAGCCTGCACAGAATCTGATTTTTTTTTCTGGGATCAATATGACCGCCGGTGATTAAACTGTTACAGGCCACTGATGTTATCCTCAACAGGAATAGATTAATTAATGCCCTGAAATTAAATTAATTAATCTTGAGGTGAATAAAGTCCCTTAAACATATTGGGCCCAATATTCTACTAGCCAGGCGCATAGCCCTGCCTGCTCACCCCTTACCCCGGATATTGAATGCTGCGGCGACTGCATTGAATATCCAGTTTTGGCACCCAAAGGAAACCACCGCAGATCCTAACTGGTTAGCATCTGTGGCCAAAACTAGGCGAGCCAAAAGCTGGCCTACTTTTAGACGTGGATCGCTAACTGGGTAGAGGTGCAATATTGCCGCTACCAATTAGCAGCAGTCTCCACCTCCGCTCTGGCTAGGAACGCCCCCAACAAGCCCTGATACTAACTAGATAGCATTGGGGAATGTAGGGGATATAGACGGGGATATTCAATGGCACTAACCATGTACACGCCACTGAATATCCCTGTTTAAGGCATTTACATGGTTTATGGGGCTGTAAACCATGAAAATGCCTTTTGAATATTGGGCACATTGTTGTATCAGTACACATATTCCTAGCAACTTTAAGTAAGCAAACAACTTAAATAACTAAACAAAACCTTAAAACTAAAATGCAGACAGCAGTCCAGCAGTGAGATGGGGGCTATCCAGTCTTTTACACTGAGTGTCGCATGTACGATTCGCTCCCAGTTGGTGAGAAGGGTCTTACATGTGCACTAGGTACAAGGAGCTCTTTACCCTCAGGGAACAAGTCCTGTCTCTGGAGGCTAGAGTGGCAGACTTGGAGGACATAAGGAAGACAGAGAGGTATAAAGATGGTTTATGGACCTTTCCTCCAGGTATTTGTTCAAACTTTTTTAAAACTCACCTACACTAACAGCTTTTGCTACATCTTCTGGTAACAAATTCTAGAGTTTGATTACGCATTGAGTGAAAAAATATTTTCTCTTATTAGTCTTAAATGGTGTACATTGTAGCTTCATTGAGTGTCCCCTAGTCTTTCTGCTTTTTGATGGAATAACCGATCTACATTTACGCGTTCTACTCCATTCATTAATTTTTAGACCTCTATCATACAGTATCTCCCCTCAGCCATCTCTTTTTCAAATTGAAGAGCCCTAACCTTTTAAGCCTTTCTTCATAGGGGTATCCTTCCATCCCCTTTAGCATCTTTGTCGCTCCTCTCTGTACTTTTTCTAATAACGCTGTATCCTTTTTAAGATACGGTGACCAGAATTGTGCACAATATTCAAGGTGTGGTCACACCATGGAATGATACAGAGGCATTATAATATCCTTTGTTTTATTCTCCATTCCTTTCCTTATGATTCCTAGCATTCTACTTGATGTCTTGGCCACCGCTGCACATTGGGTGGAGGGTTTCAATGTATTATCCATGACGACGCTTAAAACCTTTTTCTGGGAGGTGGTTCCTAATGTGGAACCTTGCATTGTGTAACCATAGTTTGGATTGTTCTTTCCTAGATGCATAACTTTACACTTGTCCACATTAAATTTCATTTGCCATTTGGACACACAGTCTCCAAATTTGTCATGGTCCTCTTGCAATTTTTCTCAATCCTCTTGTGTTTTAATAACTTTGAATAATTTTGTGTCATCTGCAAATCTGAACAGCTCACTCGTTATTCACATTTCCAGGTCATTTATGAATATGTTAAAAAACAGTGGGCCCAGCAAAGATCCCTGGGGTACTCCACTTTTTACCTTACTCCATTGGTCATTTAGCCCTACTCTTTGTTTTCTATATTTTAATCATTCCTAATTCACAACAGTACACTGCCTCCTATGCAATGACTTTTTTAATTTCGCCAAGAGTCTCTTATGAGGGACCTTGTCAAAGGCTTTCTGAAAATCCAGATACACTATATCAACCGGCTCACCTTTGTCTAGCTGTTTATTCACACCTTCAAAAAAATGTAAGAGATTAGTAAGACAAGAATAAATAAATAGCAGAGATGTGTAATTACATCCCATTCATTCGCAGGAGAACATTTCTTTGCATCCTTCCTTAGAGGTATTTGCTTCTTTTCCACTGGTTTTAAGGGCTGACTTAGGGTTGGCCAGGTCTGATACAGTGTAGCGGTTTTCACCCCAGTCCTCGGGACACGCCTAGCCAATCAGGTTTTCAAGATAAGCACACTGAGTATGCAGAGGGAAGATTTGCATACAATGAAGGGAGTGCATGAAAATCTCTCTCAGGGACACTCATTGTGGGTTATTGTGAAAACCTGACTGGCTAGGTGTGTCCTGAGGACTGGGGTGAGAGCCCCTAGCACAGAAGGAAAGGTCTGCAGGCTTGACTGTGTGCTAATTGACAGCTGTGTATCAGAGTTTACCTCTTCATCCTTAAAGGGGTCGCCCTAAACTCATCTGTCTTATCACTGCTCAAAATGCCGTCCAGTAATATGTGAGCTCTACGTTCGTGGTTGCTCAGAGAAATACACATACAATGAATTCCAAAGCATGACAAACCCCGTTCAGGCGATACTCGTATCGTGCGGTGCTGATCTCACAGCTGGCCATGGAGTGAGTCTGTCGTTCTCTTTTGTTTCATCCCTGTGAAGCTTGGACACATCTTTGGCCTGAATATCCTCCTGTGTGTTATGAGTCAAAACGGAAAAGGAGTTTTATTGATAGACTGGGCAGAAGCAGGTTTCTCAAACAAGTTGACATGACGAGATGGCACTGTCATGATAAAGTTATTTTAACTTAAGTCCTGGATCAGAGACCACTGATAAACCTCTTTTCTCTGTCTCATTTTAATGAGACAAACTGCCCTTTGCAGTCAGTTGTGTCTCAGATAAGGCAGCACCTTAGGCCATGAGGAAATAGGTAGATGCAGAGGTGACTTGGTTTTATCTATTATGTGCTAAGCTTCCTGGAGATCATAGTGTAGCTTATATTCTGAGCTATTACTGGGCAGTATCTGTCTACATGCCATTAACTTGTATCTTCAGCTGCTGCGCTCATCAAAAGCGATAATCCAACATGGGAGGGAAACGCAGAAACAGGAGGACAGTATCTTAACCTTTAATGATGGGTTTGGAAGTTTATTTACTGTGCCTTGTATTGACCTTACTGTACCCTGCACTAATCTGACCTTTACCCTGTAATGTTCTGACTAGATTGTAAACTCCGATGGGCATGGCTCCGATGGGCATGGCTCCGATGGGCATGACTGCGATGGGCATGGCTCCGATGGGCATGACTGCGATGGGCATGACTGCGATGGGCATGGCTCCGATGGGCATGACTCCGATGGGCATGACTCCGATGGGCAGGGACTGTCTCTTGCATTTTGGCTAACTCTTGTTGGTTAGCTGTACAGCGCTGTGTGCGTGGCGCTCTATAAATGATAAATAGTAGTAGTAGTAGTAATTTAGGGGAGGGGGGATAATAGATCTGGCAGGAGAGAGAGAGAGAGACCCTCAAGGAGTAGCCTAGTGGTTAGAGCAGAAGACTGAGAACAAAGGACTCCGATATGTTTCGTGATCTTGGACAAGCCCTTCACCTTCCATTACCTCATTTACTGAGGCGTCTTAATGTTCGCTTTGATACTGCGGCATTTTCTTGTTTAAGGGCTGGTTGCAGTGGACTTTCTGCTTTACTTATCAGTTCTGAGGCGCCCTGAAGTTTATTTTCAATTTGTGGTCTCATTTGGACAACTGTAATATAAACCAGAAAAAGGAAGCTGCTAGGTTGAGCTTCAGTAGCTGGGAAACCTTTTGAAGCCCTATCATCAGTGGTATCGTTGCTGGTCCAGCAGAATGGAAGCAACAGCTTGGAGACGGAACCAGTGAGGTCGAATTTTGACTTGATAACAGGAGGCAGGGTTGTACCTAGGGTATGATGGGGGGACAGCCGCCCTGGGCACAAAGCCTTGGGAGGAGGGCCATGCTTGAGCTATTTGCCCAGCGTTGTGATGTCTCAGAGGTTGTAAAGAACAGCAGTTGTCAACCCTACACAACAGCAGGCCCTGCGAAGGTGCAGCGTTTACGCACAATGCTCGGTGCTTGTGTGGGCGCAGAATGCAGCAAGGGATCTAACGTGGGCATAATCAACACACAACTGGCTGCACTGATGGCCGAAGGTAATGAAGCAATTAGCTCAGATGCAGAGAAGCGCACGGAAGACCAGGAGGCTGAACTCAGTGCTGCGATTTGAGCAGCAGATCTGAGGAGACGTTAAGTGTTAGCTCATAGGTCTGCGATCAGTGCCGGTGAGGAATTTCTGCCTGTTTCTTGAGCACACAACACTTGCAACTCTTCTCTGACTTTGCTGAAGAAAATGCTGAAAAACATGGCAGGGAAGAGGCGTTTGAATAGAGCTGTGCACGGATGATGGAACGCTATCTGGCGCATAAACAGCAATATTATTCTGCATAGAATTTCTGCTCAGAATAATATCTGTGTTTATAAAGAGAAGCAAACTGTCCCCACCCCAATAAACAGCTTCCCACAACTACCCTACAACTGCTCCATCCCCAAAAACGATACCCTTGTAACTCCCCCACCACCCCACAAACTGCTCCAACACCCAAAAATTACCCCGCCACTATCTTACCACATCTCCAAATGCCTCCTGCATCTGCCCCACCACCCCACAATCTGCCCCTTCCCACAAACACTGCACTGCAATTGCTCCACACCCTAAACTACATCCCTGAAACTGCCCCACTGCCCTGCAAGCTGCCTCACTCAGAAAAATATGCCCCCAACTGTCACCAAATCTCAAAACTACATCCCCTGCAAATGCCCCATCTCCTCCAGGTACCTCACAACTGCATAACATATGCACAGGACACACACACACACATATGGACTGGAAATACTTCCCTATAGATGGGCAGCAGAGAGGCCAAACAAACCACTTTCTGGTCCCACCCCTAATAGCTGGTGCTGTGTTCATACAAAATATTGGTGGGGCCATGACCTCTCTGGCCCACCCCATTCCGCTGTTATTTCTGTGAAAGCTACTGACTGAATGGTCCTGCTTTCTTATGTAATACAGGATGGAGTCTGTGCAGAGGGGGGCTACCAAAATGGTCAGTGGATTTTGTCATAAGATATGCCATACTGGGTCAGACCAAAGTCCATCAAGCCCAGTATCCTGTTTCCAACAGTGGCCAATCTAGGTCATACATACCTAGCAGTTTCCCCAAAAGACACAGGTTCTGCAATGCTTGTACTAGGTCAAGCATTGATATCCTGGGTCCTTTCTTAATAATGGTTTATGGACCTTTCCTCCAGGAACTTGTCCAAACCTTTTTTAAACCCAGCTACACTAACAGCCCTTACTACATCCTCCAGTAACAAATTCCAGAGTCATAATGCATATGGGGACAAACTTAAAGATCTCAATATGTATTAGATGAAAGGCGAGACAGAGGTGATATGATTGAGATGTTTAAATACCCCCTGGCATAAATGCACAGGAGGAGAGCTCTTTCGATTGAAAGCAAGCTCTGCTATGAGGAGACATAGGATGAAGGTGAAAGGGGATAGACTCAAGAGTAATATGCATAAATATTTCTTTACAGAAAGAGTGATGGATCCATGGAATAGTCTCCCAGTGGGAGGTAGTAGAGACGAGGACAGTATCTGAATTCAAAGAAGCATGGGACAAACACAAGGACTATAATAGTTGATATGGAAGGGCAGACTGGATAGACCATATGGTCTTTTTCTTCCATCATGTTTCTAAGCTACAGTCTGTTGCCATAGGCAGGGCTAGATTAAGGAACTGCTAAGCTAGGAACTTACCTAGGGTCCAAAGTTTAGTGTGTGTGTGTGGGGGGGGGGGGGGGGTTTCTGTCTAGTGTGCTCAGCAATTGGGATGTTAGGATTGCAACTGTCTGGCTTTTTTAATGATTCTACTGCACTTCTCAAACCATACCCCCTGTGTGGGTGAGCCGGCAGTACCTGCTTCCAATATAGCTAGCAGCAGAGACTGTGGGTAGGATCCAGCCAATGGGAAGAATGTGGAGGCGGAGCACTGGAAGGCTGCTCCAGTCAGACTATGGGTAGGATCCAGCCAATGGGAAGACTGTGGATGCGGAGCACTGGAAGGCTGCTCTAGTCAGACTGTGGGTAGAATCCAGCCAATGGGAAGGCTGTGGGGGTGGAGCACTGAAAGGCTGCTCTAGTCACAGAGACAGTAGGTCAGATCCAGCCAATGGGAAGGCTGTGGGAACGCACTGGAAGGCTACTCTAGTCAGACTATGGGTAGGATCCAGCCAGTGGGAAGACTGTGGGGATGGAATACTGGAAGGCTGCTCTAGTCACTTAGACAGTGGATGGAATCCAGCGAATGGGAAGGCTGTGGGGACGGAGCACTGGAAGGTTGCTCTAGTCAGACTGTGGGTAGGATTCAGCCAATGGGAAGGCTGTGGGGACGGAGCACTGGAAGGTTGCTCTAGTCAGACTGTGGGTAGGATTCAGCCAATGGGAAGGCTGTGGGGGCGGAGCACTAAAAGGCTGCTCTAGTCAAAACATTTCCATAAAGCATTTCCAACGGCTGCACTATACAAACACTGATTCACAGTAACATAGGGCCCGATTTTCATCTGGGCAATGCTATGCACAGTGTCGGTGCATAGCCCTCCCGCCATCCGTCTAACCTGGAGTTTCAATGCCAAGGGTACCCCATGTGATTCCTTTGGTTCCTTTAGTTCCTATGCGCCTTCCGTCTCTCAGACATTTATCAAGCTCATTTTACTGTTGGGGGCAGTGTTTCAAGATAAGGGAGTCAAGTTGCTAAAACGTTGTCCCAAGCTTTACCTCTCAGTTGCTTGGCGGTCAGCTTCTCCATGTACATGAGCTCAGTGCATTTTCCCATTGACCTATCCCCAGGGCCTCTCTCTCAAATCAAAGACATACTAGTACTCTTTTCACCATTAGGAAACCTCTGTCACTAAGCTGTCTCTTAGACACAGTGAGCTGTCTTCTGGGGGGGGGGGGAAGAGGTAGTAACTGAACAAGCATATCTCTGCGGGCAAGGGCAATGGTCCTGCCCATCTTGGTGCACACTTGTTGCCCATAAGGCCTGATCCTGTGCCATGAATAGCGGGGATGGATGTCCCAACGGGATGGCCATCCCCGCTATTCATGCCTTCTCTGCCCGCATCTAACTTCCCTGCCTGTTGTACGGGGAAGTTAGACGGGGGGCAGGGAAGGGGAGGATTGGAGGCGGAGGCAGGGCGGGCAGTGGGCGGTCACCGGCCCTGGATGTTCAGGGCCTCTGAGGTGGAATAACTTCCCTGTACGTAAAGGATTGGCGGCCCGGAGATTGGATTGGGCAGGGGGGGGGGGCCAAAGGCATTCCTCGCAGCCTGACCCTGGCCTCCAGCGGCCGGCATCGCGGCTCTTCAATGGAGCCATGGTGCCATGGCATCGTGGCTCCATAGAAGAGCCTTGACTGAGTTAGCTGGGGATAGACCTGTATGTGCAGGCCGGGTTGAATTGCAGTCCCGGCCTGCATGTATAGGACTGTTCACGATTCTGATCCCAAGGATCTAGCCATGCCCCGCGGGATCAGAATCACAATCCCCTCTGTATGTCCGGTTCAGACTGGATGTACAGAGGGGATCTATGTCCGGGACAGAATAAGTCTGATAGTGTTGGTACATCCTGGCAATACTAAAAATGGTGTGCTAGCATTCCTCATTGAGTTTTGCACCAACGACGCCGATCATCACTCTGCAGACCAGCTCTATAGGCCCACACGTCGTTTGTATAAGCCCTCCAGAGAGATTTATACTGGAGTTCTTGTAGATATAGCCATTTAGATGTAGAGGTACATTTGAGGAACACCATCTGCAAGACCGCGGGGGAGGCCTCCTTCATCCCATCGGCCATCCAGCATGCAGAGAATTGCTCCACATATCTCCGATCCAGAGCAGGTTGAATCAGTTCTCGAATTTCTCTATTCTGAGAGCCCCCCGCCCCTCCTCCCCCTGCTAGTAGGGCCTCAAACAGTGTGAGGGGTCCTGGGGCCTTAAGAAGATTAAGAGCTCGCTGGGTCAGGGTGTCTGCATAATACTGGACTTGCAGATCACAGAAGTCCTGCTTGACTAAATCATATCCCTTCTGGAGATTTTGGAAAGAGTCAATCTTCTCTCCCCCTTTCTGACGAAGTCACTCAAGCAGGATATCCCTTGTTGGGCTCACCTCTTTGGCACCTTGAAGGAGAGTCCTAATAAGAAATCCGGGTTGCCCATCAGGGGAAGCAGCTGTGTGCACCCCCAGTTCAGGCATATTGCTGACTTAAAGCTCGCCATGCCGCCCGGAGGGCCTGTAGATAGACACTGTCTCCCAGGTCCTCTTTATAATAGTTTATGGACCTTTCCACCAGGAACTTGTTCAAACCTTTTTTTAACCCAGCTACACTAACAGCTTTTACTACATCCTGCAGTAACGAATTCCAGAGTTTGATTACACATTGAGTGAAAAAATATTTTCTCTTATTAGTCAAAAATGTGTTACACTGTAGCTTCATTGCATGTCCCCTAGTCTTTCTACTTTTTGATGGCGTAAACAACCGATCTGTGTTGACCCATTCCATTCTATTCATTATTTTATAGACCTCTATCATATCTCCCCTCAGCCGTCTCATTTACAAGTTGAAAAGCTCTAATCTTTTTAAGCCTCTCTTCAAAGAGGTATTCTTCCATCCCCTTTACCATTTTGGTGGCTCTTTGTACTTTTCTTATTCCGCTTTATCTTTTTTAAGATATGATGACCAGAATTGCACACAATATTCAAGGTGTAGTCGCACCATGGAACGATACAGAGGCATTATAATATCCTTTATTTTATTTTCCATTCCTTTCCTTATGATTCCTAGCATTCTATTTGCTCTCTTGGCCGCTGCTGCAAACTGGGCCGAGGGTTTCAATGTATTATCCACGATGACGCCTAAATCTTTTTCCTGGGTGGTGGTTCCTAATGTGGAACCTTGCATCGTGTAACCATAGTTTGGGTTGTTCTTCCCTAGGTGCATAACCTTGCACTTGTCCACATTAAATTTCATTCGCCATTTGGATGTCCAGTCTTCCAAATTATCCAGGTCCTCTTGCAATTTTTCACAATCCTCTTGTAATGTAACAACTTTGAATAATTTTGTGTCATATGCAGATTTGATCACCTCACTCATTATTCCCATTTCCAGGTCATTTATGAATATGTTAAAAAGGAACGGACCCAGCACAGATCCCTGGGGTATTCCACTATTCACCTTTTTCCATTGGAAAAATTGGCCATTTAGCCCTACCCTCTGCTTTCTATCTTTTAACCAGTTCCTGATCCACAATAGTACACTGCCTGCTATCCCATGACTCTTTAGTTTTGCCAAAAGTCTCTCATGAGGGACTTTATCAAAGACTTTCTAAAAATCCAGATACACTGCATCGACTGACCCACCTTTATCTATCTGCTTATTTACACCTTCAAAAACATATAACAGATTAGTAAAACAAGACCTTCCCTGGCTAAATCCATATTGACTTTCTCACATTAAACCATGACTATCTACATGTTCAGTAATTTTGTTCTTTATAATGGTTTCTATCATTTTGCCAAGTATTGACATCTGGCTCACCGATCTATAGTTTCCTGGATTGCCTCTTGAACTCTTTTTTAAAATTGTCATTACACTGGTGATTCGCCAATCTTTAGGTACTACAGATGATTTTAATGATAGTTCACAGATTACTAATAGTAGGTCTGCAATCTGATATTTCAGTTCTTTCAGCACCCTCGGATGTATACCGTCCAGTCCAGGTGATTTACTATTCTTCAGTTTATCAAATAGCTGTAACACATCTTTCTGGTTTACCAATATTTCTTTCAATTCTTTCGATGCATCACCTTTAAATACCATTTCAGACATGGGTAACTTCCCTCAGTAAAGACCGAAGCAAAGAATTTGTTCAGTCTCTCCACTATAGCCTTGTCCCATCTTAGTGCTCCTTTTATCCCTCTATCAACTAATGGTCCATCTGACTGTCTCACAGGCTTTTTGCTATGAATGTACTTGAAAAACTTTTCATTATGTGTTTTTGCTTCTATGGCAAGCTTTTTTTTTTTAATTCTCTCTTTGCTTCCCTTATCCATGCTTTGCATCTAACTTGCCAGTGCTTATATTTCCAGTTTTCATCATTTTGCTCCTTTTTCCATTTCCTGAAAGATGCTTTTTTCACAACAACAGCTTCTCTGACCTCACCTTTATACCATGCTCGCAGTTTTTTGGCCTTCCTTCCACTTTTCTTACAGTGTGGAATACATCTGGTCTGCGTTTCCAAGATAGTGTTTTTAAACAATGTCCATACTTGATGTAAATCTTTAACCTTTGCAGCAGCTCCTTTTAGTTTTTTCTTAACTATTTTCCTCCTGTTATCATAGTCTCCCTTTTGAAACTTAAAAGATAGTACTGTGGATGTCCTTGCTGTCCTTCCTCCATTTATTAAATCAAATGCAATCATGCTATGATCACTATTGCCAAATTGCCCCAACACCTGTATCTCTTGCACCAGATCTTGTGTTCCTCTAAGGACTAGGCTCAAAATTGTTTCTCTTCTTATCGGTTTATGAACCAGCTACTCCAAGAAGCAGTCATTTATTTCATCTAGAAGCTTTATCTCCCTGCTGTGACACTGACCCAGTCGATACCGGGGTAATTGAAATCACCCATTATTATTACTGCGCTGTAACTTTTGTTAGCTTCCCTGATTTTTTTTAGCATTTCATCATCCATTTGTTCATTCTGGCCAGGCGGTCGATAGTACACCCCCACTGCCATTGCCTTCCCTTTTTACATGCACCTTCAATCCATAGAAATTCTACAGTGAATTTTGTTTCCTGCAAAACGTAATCCTTAGTGACTCAGTGCCCTCTCTAACATAGAGCGCAACCCCTCCACCAATTTGATCAGCTCTATCATTACGGTATAGTTTGTATCCAGGTATCACAGTGTCGGACTGGTTGTCCTTCCACCATGTCTCTGAGATATCAATCGTATCTAACCTCTCATTTAGTACTATATATTCTAACTCTCCCATATTATTTTTTAGACTTCTAGCATTTGCAAACAGATATTTTAGTGGTTGCATTTTATTCATATTAATCTGGTTATCAGTAGATGGGGTAATTTATTTATTTATTATTTATTTAACTGGTTTTAATATACCATTTTTCTACTAGTCAAAATGGTTTACATTGAACAATGGGGCAAGCAGGTTACATATTACTTATTAAACGTAGAACAGGGTATAACAGGGGGATTGAGGGAGCCTGCAGGATCGCTATATCATTAGAATGTATTATACAATGAACAAGGTGTTGATGAAGAACTTGCTATAGTAAGTGTAGAATTATACCCCAACCATTCCTCTTGCAATAATTGCATTCCTCTTGCAATAATTGCAAATTTTGCTCCATGATGTTATCGGGATTGGATTGGACGCATCCTAAAACTGGACACTCATTTGTATGACGGTGGCCAACTAATTGTCAGTCATCACATGTAGTGTACATCTTACAATGTCCATGTTCAGGGTTGTATGTGGGTCGAACGTCACGACCCATTAAATTGCGATTAAGTAAACATGCTTCTCGAATGCGTCAGCAAGTGCTCTCAGCACCGATTGTGGATCATTGTTTAACTCATCACCACAGGTTTGAAGATATGGTTTGGACAATAATTGACCACATACCTTCCGATCCATGGGTAGGAGATAGGATCAGTCAGTTTCAGTGGACAGAACAACGATGGAATATGTTTTGAACACAGTCCATCCTTCTGGTTTAAATAAAGAAATTGATTGGATTAGTTTGATCTAATTCAGCAAATGAGAAAAGGGCTATCCCATGCTGGTGGAGGGGGGTTTTCCCTTTCCATTGGTAGTTTTCATTTGATGGACAGCAACTTTTCACCAATCAGAGATACAGAGTGACGTCTGCTTTTTTGGACCTATGGGAAGTAGGGTTTCCACGGTTGATGGGGTTTCTCCTTTTCCCATTGGTGGTTCCCTTTTGAGTGACAGCATGTTTCAGCCAATTCTATAAGTTGTGGTCCCTTGAAGAATGCCGCTATTGAAAAGTTAGTCCAAAATATTACCCCAAAAAACGGTAATCAAAATGTCACCAAACAAAGATACCGTTAAAGATCCCCAAAGTAATTTTGTATTATATTTTTGTCGGACATAAATCACATGGAGAAGGCACTTTGAACCTAACTCCCAATGTGATACATCTCCCTTTTATTCAACCACATGGGTCAATCTATATCATGTTCAATAGGCAGTGCACCTTAACTAATAAAAGCATATAGTACTTATCTCATAAGCAAACGCGACGTGCACGTTTCGGGGGGTGAGCCCCCTGTATCAAGCGTTCCAAAAACTCAACTCGAAGAAACCTGTATCCACCAAAACTGGCCAAGAACGCCGAACAGCTGGCAGTTCAAATCGAGGATACTTGCTCAGGATTGGTCAATTGCAACTGCCTTTCAAGGACAACATCCAATCACGGAAGGGAAACCCCACCAGAAAACAGGGGAAGCCCAAAACGTGATAGGATGACCTCACATCACGCCCAGCCAATCAATCTCCAAATTAAGTCCCAAAGGAGTCACCGATTGTAAAAGGAATATCCAACGCTGTTCAAGTCTCCGAAGTTTCAGGGTACGATCTCCACCCCTAGGGTCAGCCGGAACGTGATCGATTACTGTCCATCGTAAATGCTCAAACTCATGTTGTTTTAATTCACAATGTGGAACCAAAGGAGCTGTAAGGACCCTGGAACGAAGCCGACTGGCATGCTCAGTCAAACGGGTTTTTACCTGCCGGATAGTACTCCCAACATAACGGAGAGGGCAATCACATTCAATAAGATATACCACATAAGTCGTGGTACAAGTCGTTTGCCAACGACGGTGGAAAATCCGGTCCGTGTGTAAATCACTCCAGGTAGCCCCAGTGATGGTAGTGGCACAAAACCGACAGTCCCCACACGACATATGAGCGCCTGCCCGATTATGAGGAATCATCGGACGGTCAGATGGTGTAGCTGAACGCACCAACTTATCACGAAGGTTGGTCCCCCGTGTATAGGCAATGCGCAAAGATTTGTTCAAACTAGGGTGTAAAGACAACACCGACCAATGTTTCTTTAATATGTCTACTACCTGAGAGGAGTTAGACATATAGGGTAAAATCCCCGTCACCATATCAGAACCTCCCTCAGCGGGCTGATCCAAAGAGGTATCCAAAAACCACTCCCTATGGGAATAGAGAGCGCGGCGGTATGCTCGGGTAATGATAGGCTTAGGGTATCCTTTAACAATAAGTCGGTCAGTCAAATCAGCCGCATGATGGCGAAACTGATCCAATGAAGTACATAACCTTCGGAGGCGTAAAAATTGTCCGTAAGGCAACCCATTGCGTAATGGTTGAGGATGAAAACTGCGATAATTTAATAAACTATTTCGTTGCACCAGCTTGCGGTAAAGAGAAGTTGCTAGGAGATCCCCCTCACGAAAAACCACCATATCTAAAAATTCAATCCGATCATGGTCGATATGAGCAGTGTATTTAATACAGGGTTTCAAACTGTTGAGCCAGGCAATGAATTCATGTAATGATGGTAAATCTTTTAGCCGCGGTAGCGGTTCGCGGTCGTTATCGAAGCCACGACCCCATTGATTTCAATGGGGCCGCGGCTCCGATAATGACCGCGAACCGCTACCGCGGCTTTGTAAACAAGCCCCTTGGTGTGATTGGATGCTTCCTAGTGTAGGAGGTAGAGTGTTCCAGAGAGTAGGAGTGTAAAGTTTAAAGGCTCTAGTACGGGCACGTTGTGTGCTCTTATGTACTTGAGGTGTCTTTTGAAGACTTGGTGTGATTGGATGCTTCATAGTGTGGAAGGTAGAGTGTTCCAGAGGGTAGGAGCGTAAAGTTCGAAGGCTCTCGTTTGGGCATGTTGTGTGCTCTTATGTACTTGAGGTGGCAGATGAAGAAGGTTGAGTATGCTTTGTCTTTATGCTCTGTTGGAGTTTGGGCATCTGATGAGCATTTGGAGGTGCTCGGATGTGGTGTTGATAAGTGCCTTATGGATAATAGTGAGAACTTTGTGTTTGACTCTTGATTCTGTGGGAAGCCAATGGAGAGATTTCAATATGGGAGTGATGTGGGTGTGTCTGGAGGCTCCGACAATGGTGCATGCTGCTGTGTTCTGAGCTTGCTGTAATTTATTTATTTATTTATTTATTTATTTTTATTTTTTATATACCGCGCTATTGAAATCAGCGCGGTTTACAGTAAAACTGAACAGAGCAACAATGCATTAAATATCACAATGTGCTTACATAATGGGGCAGTGGTAGTTTTGGGAAGTCCTTGAAGGATGGAGTTGCAGTAATCGAGTAGAGGGGTAATGGACACCTGGCAAACTGCACCAGCATTGAACATTTGGAATCTTTCAGTTCTGTCTGCTCTGTACTTAAGGGCATCTGGATTATTTTTATCTTTATTGGATGCCCTAACTTCCCTCTTTTGCTACAAGGATACAGCCTTTCAGACCATGCGCTCTTGGGCGACTGTCGACTTTCTGCAATTATCTAGTTTAAAAGCTGCTGTATCTCCTTTTTAAGGGTTAATGTCAGAAGCCGGATTCCATGTGCGCTAAGAATGTGCCGCTGTTTCAGTGCAATAGGAAATGGCAACAACATTTCCTCCTTGTTTTTTCTGAAAGGAAAGTGAAGCAGGTGGTTGCTTTAGTAATCGAGGTATCTGGTCCTGAAGATGAATGAACGGTGTTACAGAACATTAATCTCCGTCTTCTTATGACTGCCGGTTCTCAATTGTAATCAAGTAGCTGACATCGGCAATTCTTCTACTCTGCAGACAGGGCCAGGCGCAGAACCTAAGCAAACCTTAAACCTTGTGCCCCCTCTCTTTCCCTGGCTGTCAGAATCTATTGTTTAGTTTGAATGCCTTGTTATTTGCCTCTCCCCAGAGGCTGCTGTCCTAGACAGCCGCTAGTTTGCCTAGTTGTTGGGCCGGCCCTGGTGACAGACGTACGTGGTCTAATCTGCATTTTAGGTGTTTTCCTATTTTGAGTCAGATACCCATCATAAAGACTTTTAGTTAAAAATCCACAGTAAGGAGTTGCGTTGTTAAAACCATTTTAAATGTTCCCCTTTGTACCTAACAAACTTCCTGTAATTGTGGATCCAGATATTATGTGCATCAAGTGATACAGTGTTTCTGCTTCATGTTCAGGGTTACGATGTTTCCCACTGTTCCCCAATGGGAGGAGGGCAGTGGAGTATTAATGCTACCCATTTAAGACTGTAGACATTAAAGAGATATTCTGGTATATTCATGATGGGAAACAAAATAATCTCTGTGCGTTTAATATACCGATCACGTACATTGCAGCCGTCAGCATTGCTTGGGCAAGCACGTGGGAGAAGGTGGAGGTGTCAAGCTTATTGCGTTTCGGAGATTTGAACCTGCCAGTAATACATCAGGGTTTTGAGGTGAATCAGACTCCTTCAAGGCAGCCTGCAGACTTAGGGTTAAGAGCATAAAGTTACAAGATGCTCCCAATTTTCAGGAATTGTCCCAAATTTTAGTGCTGTGTCCCCAACTCCCCCCCCCCTAATTTGGCAGCCTCCTATCCATAATTCCAGCAATAGGAACAGAGGGGGTTAAAAAAATATGTTCCGTTTAGTGATTGAATGTGTCAGATTTTAGAGTTGACATCCATTATCTTGATATGTTGCACAATGTGAGGAAAATGCATCACTGTCTATTTCTCTATCGATTTATCTACTTGGACATGATATTATTGCTGCCATGGGAGGAATGCGGGCTGGGGGGGGGACAGGGTAATGACACCTCTTCCCTCCTCCATGTCTTATTGCTCAAACCAGGAGCTAAAGTGTCCATTCCTCCCCCCTCCCCGAAAACACACATACACTTTGGACAAGTGTTCCAGATTTGCCTGCAATAACCTTATAAGAGGAAGAAATGTTAGTCCCAGTGCAGGTTAAGACTGAATATTTGTGCCGCAGAACACGTGGAGTCAGTGATTCCAGCATCCTCTTAACTTTTAAAATTCCAAGAGTTTTATTAAGACCGATGGCACAGATGAGGGGAGGAGCAGGGGGGTGGGAGGGAGTCATTTGAGTAAATTCACCAAAGAAGCTCGTTGCTCAGTGTTCTGATGTTATTTATGAGGGGATGCGGAAGCGAAGGGTCTTCAGTGGAGTTTGGTCATCAAGAAGGTTTCATTCAAACCTCCTGAAGAAGGAAGGGAGGTGCAAAGGAGCTATAGAAGGAAGATTGTAAGAAGGTCAGAAAGAAAATGGCGACACACTTCTATTTATTTAATTTAGCTCACGCTTTTCCAGGAGGAGGTCAAAATAAGGGCGAGAGGGTCGGAGCTGAGGATCAGCAAGATTTGGTGCAATATAGACTACTGGCAGAGGAAATGAGAAGAGAGATCTTCACGAATAGGATTAAAGTTTTGTTAAAATTGTCTGGGTGAATTCTTGAATGTAGAGAGCAGAGTAACTCATGATCTGGATGCCCTAAATCACACCAATGGAATATTTTGAGAGCAAGGCCTTAACCTTTATCAGACACATTAAGGTGGGAGTACCACAGCGGTGGTGACGTTTGAGATGTTTGGCAGGGAAGAGATTAGCAGAATGGTTTCTTCATTTCCTGCCACGTCTTCAGCAGCTGATCCTTGTCCACCAGCTGCATCAACGCGTGAAGTTAGGGACTGTCCACTCTGATTAGTACTAGTCTCCTTAACCACAGGCGTGGCGCCATCCATTTTAGAAAGAGCGATTGCGCACCTATTATTAAAGAATTCAGATCTGAATGTGTGCAGGCACATTTTAGAAAAGACGTGGAGACTGAAATAGATGCCAAGGTTGCAGCGGTCACAATCCCGGCGGTATTTAAGGAAAGGTGATGCTAGCCATGGAGTGGAGGAGCAGTCTAGTGGTTAGAGCACTGGCTTGGGAACCAAGAGACCAGGGTTTAATTCCCACTAGCAGTCTTTGTGGCCTTGGGTAAGTCACTTAACCCTCCACTGCCTCAGAAGCAAGGCCTGGCAATCTCCTTCTGGTTACACTGACAAGAGAACCCAGGAGTCAGCATTGACTTGAAGGTGCGCATTGCACTGTGGAGACGGAGGAGTCACTTTACGAATCCACACATAGGAAAAATCAGCATAGTAAACATGGCTGCCACACCTGCGCAAGTGCTTGATTTCACAACTTCCATGTGTCCATGTGCCAACACTGCCACTAATTAATAACAGATGCTACTATCGCTATCTAATTAAACTATAGAAGGGGAAATAAATAACAGGGGATAACCTCCTTAACTGCTCCTGTAAAGGGCTGGCTGAACCAAGCATCTTTCTAAAACCTAAACATGCCAGGTAGCGGGTGCAAATCCCATCATGGACATCATGTGAATTCCTTATATGAAATGGGTACTACATGCAAAGATTTTTGACCCATCGCCATTTCCATGTGTAAATGCCTGATTTTACGCATGGAAATCACGAGTAAGTCTTCTAAAATAAACCCCATTGCCATGTAATTTGTGCCAGACAATCTCTGTCTCATAGAGTTGCAGAGCTACGCAGATGTCTTTGGATGGCCAGCAGCCTGAGTTTAGGAAACATCACTGGCATCTGTTTGATAGGTTAGGCTGCGAACTGGAGAACTAGGGCTCTGGATTCGCAATGATCTTCTCGGACACTGCAGCATCGGCACTTAGACACGCGTAAGTTGTGAAATCGCACAGGTATGGTGGCTGTGGTTACTGCAGTGATTTTTCCTATGCTGTCTGTATTTAGTTGAATATTGAGAAATGCTTATACCCAGAAAATGAATTAATTTTTTCCTTTACTAACTCATTTTTTCATCTACTTTTTCTTTTCCCTCAAGGACATCGTCACTGGTAACCTACAATCAGTGGTGACCAAAGATCAGATAGGTACCATGAATGGTGAGCCCCTTAATGCACTCCGATGATGAGTTTATTGCAAGTTCATTTTTGTCATAACTCAAGAGATTTCTTTTTAAAGTTTAGAGCATATTGTTGTCTAAATTTCAGTCAGATGCCATGAATGGTGGGCTCTGGACTGTGTAGACTATTCTGGAAAAGTCTGGGTTTTCCTATTAAAGGTGAATGTAGCTGGGCTGAGGGAGGCTGGGGAAGGGGGCCGTGTGTGGATTTTGACTGATGGAAGGATTTTTTTGTACCTCATTTCTAGTAGTATATCCAGGTGAACAGTGTGCCCTGTGTGGCTGAAGTATGCCAGGGGTAGTAATGTTCCCTACATGACAGGGCTAATCAGAAAATGCTTCTGGACTCATAGCTTTTGCATTGAGAACTATCTCATAGAAGTTTCTTTATCTCCAGATGTCAGCCGGATACTGTGAACAGTGAGCTTTCTAGAGCCAAAGCTGTCTGAGATTCTTCTGTACTACCATCATGGGATAAACTGGACTGATCCAGTTCTGGCTGTTCCCCCCCCCCCCCCCCCATGCTGCCTGCCCTTCTGTGAAAAGTGTATATTGTAATAAGAAAATAAATGCTGATGGGGGGGGGAGGGGAGGGAAGCAAATTTTCTATCTCTGCCCCCACATGGGCTCCTTGCCAATGCCATAGATTTCAGAGGAGTTGCCCAATAATACCTTTTGAAGTTTGGATGGACTTTGTCCTCCCTCAGAACAGAAGCCTAAGCAGAGCCCGCTGGGACATTCACCTCCCCACAAGGAAACACAAAATTTCTACAGAGCAGCAGTCAGGGATCAAACGGCAGCATCGGCATCACAAACAAAATGTGAGCACCAGTCATCCTCTGCCACGTTCACATGATATTGAGGTCCTGAAATAGATCATCTCTTCTGAAGTCACAAGTGGCAACAGGAAAATATAAGTCTCTGTCATTCTGGGTCTTTTTCTCATATGAGCTCGAGGGTGGGTTACATATTGGGCCCATTTTTATATGAGAAGTCCAAAAGGCACTGGGGGAGGGGGAGGGGGGATTTTCAATGGCAGCAACCGTCGCTACCTTAACTTCACCTCAGACATTCAATGCTGGGGCGATATCTGGCCCTAGTATGGAATATCCAGGTTTCCCAGACTGCGATCTTGCAATCTGGTTAGCAGTGATATTCAGCGATACGGGACAGCGGTCGGCAGTGCTATTCAGGGTAACGGGGCAGCGCTCAGCAGTGCTATTCAGGGTAACGGGGCAGCGCTCGGCAGTGGTATTCAGGGTAATGGGGCAGCGCTTGGACGTGATATTCAGGGTAACGGGGCAGCGGTTGGCAGTGATATTCAGGGTAACGGGGCAGTGCTCAGCAGTGATATTCAGGGTAACGGGGCAGCGGTCAGCAGTGATATTCAGGGTAATGGGGCAGCGGTCGGCAGTGATATTCAGGGTAACGGGGCAGCGCTCAGCAGTGATATTCAGGGTAATGGGGCAGCGGTCAGCAGTGATATTCAGGGTAATGGGGCAGCGCTCGGCAGTGATATTCAGGGTAACGGGGCATCGCTCGGCAGTGATATTCAGGGTAATGGGGCAGCGGTCGGCAGTGATATTCAGGGTAACGGGGTAGCGCTCAGCAGTGATATTCAGGGTAACGGGGCAGCGCTTAGCAGTGATATTCAGAGTAATGGGGCAGCGCTTAGCAGTGATATTCAGGGTAACGGGGCAGCGGTCGGCAGTGATATTCAGGGTAACGGGGCAAAAGCTGAATATCGCCGCTGCCTAGTTAACCTGTGGTGCCATCCTTGGAATGCCCCGATGCTAAGCGTTTAACATCAGGGCATTTATCGGCCCAAACTAGGGCTCTGTAGTGGCACTAATTGGGTTAGTGCCTCTGAATATCCTGGTGAATAGCATTTGTGCAGAGTGCAGGTCTGAAAACTGCATAAATGCCTTTGAATATCCCCCCTCTCGCCCCACACTGATCATAAGCCCACGAGCCTCCGACAAACAGCTGCAATAACACATGAATACCGACGCACAAATGTACACCTGCTCCAAAGCACGCGTCAGTGTGCGCACACACTCTGTACACATATTCATGTGGAGGGGAATTTTGGAAAGGTCAAGAGTCAGAACATCTGAAAGACAGGTAGGCATGTCCAGGTGCAGACGTGATCTGCCCAACATGGCCATTTGCGGCAGCGTCTACATAGACAACTCTAGAATAGTATTTCAGCAGCTGGATATCTAGCAATAGCCTAATGGTTAGCACAGTGGGCTAAAGAACAGGGCAGACGAGGTTCAAGTCCCACTGTTGCGATCACGGAAATCGTGCTGAGTACTGGGAATGATGGAGTGCTTTCTCCTCTATATCCTCTGGATGTTTTTCAGCTAGAACGAGCACTTTCCCGATGCATAAATGCGCCTTGTCCAACTTGCAAACCTGGCCCCCACCAATGACGTCAGACTTTTGTCATTTGTCTCTATCCCCCCATGCCCAGCATCTCCCCATCATACCCCAGCTCCTCATCCCCAGCAGGCTCACCCCACGCTGCCTGCCCTTACCCTGCCACCGCTTTTTCTGTTCTCTTGGTGGCAGTGGTGGTAGCAGCAGATCTCCTCCAATTTAAAACAAAATACAAGAACATAAGAACATAAGATAAGCCATACTGGGTCAGACCAAGGTCCATCAAGCCCAGTATCCCGTTTCCAACAGTGGCCAATCTAGGTCATACGTACCTAGCACTTTCCCCAAGGGACACAGGTTCCACAATGCTTGTACTGGGTCAAGCATTGATATCCTGGGTCCGTTCTTAATAATGGTTTATGGACCTTTCCTCCAGGAACTTGTCCAAACCTTTGTTAAACCCAACTACACTAACAGCCTTTACTACATCCTCCGGTAACAAATTCCAGAGTTTGATTACACGTTGAGTGAAAAAATATTTTCTTTTATTAGTCTTAAATAGTTTACCCTGTAGCTTCATTGCATGTCCCCTAGTCTTTCTATATTCTGATAACGTAAACAATCGATCTACGTTTACCCGTTCCACTCCGTTCATTAATTTATAGACTTCTATCATATCTCCCCTCAGCCTTCTCTTTTCCAGGATGGAGAGACCTAACCTTTTAAGCCTTTTTTCATAGGAGTATCCTTCCATCCCCTTTACCATTTTTATCACTCTCCTTTGTGCCTTTTCTAATTCCGCTATATCCTTTTTAAGATACGGCGACCAGGATTGCACACAATATTCAAGGCGCGGTCGCACAATGGAACGATACAGAGGCATTATAATATCCTTGGTTTTAATCTCCATTCCTTTTCTTATGATTCCATTTGCCTTCTTGGCTGCTGCTGCTGCACACTGGGCGGAGGGTTTCAATGTGCTATCCACAATGATGCCTAAATATTTTTCTTAGGTGGTGGTTCCCAATGTGGAACCTTTGGGTTGTTCTTTCCTAGGTGCATAATTTTGCACTTGTCCACATTAAATTTAATCTGCCATTTGGACGTCCAGTCTTCCATTTTATCAAGGTCTTCTTGCAATTGTTCACAATCCTCTTGCGTTTTAACAACTTTGAATAATTTAGTCTCATCTGCATATTTGGTTACCCCACTCATTATGATTTCCAGGTCATTTATGAATGTGTTAAAAAGCAGCTGACCCAATATAGATCCCTGGGGTATTCCACTATTTACCTTTCCAAACTGGGAAAATTGGCCATTTAGCCCTACCCTCTGCTTTCTACCTTTAACCAGTTCCTGATCCACAATAGTACACTGCCTCCTATCCCATGACTTTTTAATTTCACCAAGAGTCTCTCATGATGGACCTTGTCAAAGGCTTTCTGAAAATCCAGATACAGCAGACTAGATGGACCATACTGGTCTTTATCTGCCATCATATACTATGTTACTATATAGACTGGCTCACCTTTGTCTACCTGTGTATTCGCATCTTCAAAAAAATATAGAGATTAGGAAAACAAGACTTTCCTTGGCTGAAATCATCTTAGTTTTCTCCCATTAAATCATGACTATCTACATGTTCAGTAATGTTGTTCTTTATAATGGTTTCTACCATTTTGCCTGGTACTTACTTTTCCCCGATCACTCCTGGAACCCTTTTTCAAAATTGGTGTTACATTGGCCATTCAACAGTCTTCAGGTATTACAGGTGATTTTAATGATAATTCACAGATTACTAATAGTAGGTCTGCAATCTCATATATCAGTTCTTTCAACATCCTTGGATGTATACCATCTGGTCCAGGTGATTTGTTACTCTTTAGTTTATCAAGTAGTTGTAATACATCTTCCCAATTTATCAATATTTCTTTCAATTCTTCCAATGCATCACCTTTAAATACCATTTCAGTCAAGAGTAACTTCCCTATGTCTTCTTCAGAAACCAAATAGATCTAATTCATGCTAGTCCTGAGAGACTGATCCAGTTCTGACTGTTCCCTGAAAAAACAATACTGTAGTACAGTGGTTCTCAACCCAGCCCTCCGACCATTTCAGGCACAAGTAACTTCCCTACATTTTCTTCAGTAAAGTCTGAAGCAGAGAATTCATTCAGTCTCCCCACTATGGCCTTGTCCCCTCTTAGTGCCCCTTTTATCCCTCTGTCATCTAATGGTCCAACCATGTCTCTCACAGGTTGTTTTTGCTACAAATGTGCTTGAAAAAGTTTATATTATACCTTTTGGCTTTGACAGCAAGCTTTTTTTCAAATTCTCTCTTTGCCTGCCTTATCAGTGCCTTGTATGTAATTTGTCAGTGCTTATGTTGTTTCCAGTTTTTGCCATTTGGTTCCTTTTTCCATTTCCTGAAAAAATATTTTTTGGCTGGAAACGGTTCATAGGAAGGCGACCAAAATGATTTGGAACCTGTGTCAGAAGACTTATTAGAAGAGACTTGAAGACCTAAATATGTTCACTCTGGGGGAGAGGAGGGATAGGGGAGATATGATTCAAAACGTTAAGTACTTAAAGAGTATTAATGGACAAACAAACCTCTTCCAAAGACGGGGAAGTTGTAAAACTAGAGGGCATAAGATGAAGCTGCAAGGGAGTAAATTGGAAGGCAATATCAGGAAATACTTTTTCGCTGAAAGGATGGTTGATGCTTGGAATGCCCTCCCAATGGAAGTGGTGGGGGCAAATGCAGTGACAGGATTCAAAATGGAATGGGACAGACACAGTGGATCCCTTTATAACAACAGGATAAAATCAAAATCAAAATAACTATCTCTTATATCTCAACAAATAGGGGTGACCTACATTGAGCAGTGGGTACACCCCTAAAAAAAGGCAGGTGCACCTACTCTTGCTGCTTTGCTGGGCAGACTAGATGGACCATACTGGTCTTTATCTGCTGTAATATAATATGTTACTATGTTACTATGGCTACAACAGCCTCTCTGACCTCACCTTTAAACCATGCTGTCAGTTTTTTAGACTTCCTTCCACTTCTCTTAAAGCGTGAAATACAGCTGATTTGGGCTTCCAAGATAGTATTTTTAAACAACGCCCCTGCTTGATGTAAATCTTTAACCTTTGCAACTGTTCCATTTGTTCTTTTCTTAACTATTTTCCTCTTTTTATCAGTCTCCCTTTTGAAAGTAAAAGATAGTACTATAGATTTCCTTACCCTCCCTCCTCCATTTATTAAATCAAACTCAGTCATGCTATGATCACTATTGCCAAGTGGCCCCAACACCCTTATCTCTTGCACCAGATCCTGTGTTCCAAAATGGCTTCCCCTCTGGTCGGTTCATGAACCAGCTGCTCCAAGAAGCAGTCATTTATTTCATCTAGAAACTTTATCTCCCTAGCATGACCTGCCATGACACTGACCCAGTTGATACCGGGTTAATTGAAATCAGCCATTATTATTACTGTGTGGTAATGTTTGTTAGCTTTCCTGATTTCTTTTAGGATTTCATCATCTATTTTTTTTATTATGCAAATTTACTTAGTTATAAACAAATGAAAAAGAAGTGTGGTAATATACAGAAAAAAGAAATAAAGAAAAAATGTACATAAGAAAACAAAAATACATTAAACCTTCACTAAAGTCCACATCAAGAAGGCAGCAGTGGGAAAACAATTAATACTTCAACCCCATTTTACAACACAGCCAATCCATACAAATTTAGGGACAAAACCTATACAAGAGAAACTTTATCCACTAGGAATGTTCCAGCTGAGATACCTGCAAAACTTTAATCCTATGTGACTCAATACCCTCTGTAACGTAGAACGCAACCCCTCCACCAATGTTATCTGCTCTATCATTACGATATGGTTTGTACCCAGGTATCACAGTGTCCCACTGGTTGTCCTCCTTCCACCATGTCTCTGATATTCCAATCATAGCTAACCTCTCATTTAGTGCTATGTATTCTAACTCTCCCATCTTATTTTTCAGACTTCTAGCATTTGCATACAAGCATTTTAGAGGCTATATTTTATTCATATTAATCTGGTTATCAGTAGGCAGGAGTAATTTGGAATCTTTAAGCTCTGTCTGCTCCATACTCAAGGGCATTCGGGTTACTTTTGTCTTTATTGGAACCTCTCTGTCGATATGCCCTAACTTCAGTCTTTTGCTAGTACCCTTTGAGGATGCATTGTTCCGAACCATGCGCTCTTGGGCGACTGTTGGCTTCCCCTATTATCTAGTTTAAAAGCTGCTCTGTCTCCTTTTTAAAAGTTAATGCCAGCAGCCTGGTTCCATCCAGGTTAAAGTGGAGCCCATCCCTTTGGAAAAGCCCCTTCTCTCCCCAGAATGTTGCCCATTTCCTAACAAATCCAAAATCCTCTTCCTTGCACCATGATCTCATCCACACATTGAGGCTCCGGAGCTCTGCCTGCCTTTGGGGTCCTGCGTGTGCAACAGGAAGCATTTCAGAGAATGCTACCTAGAGGTTCTGGATTTTAACTTCCCACCTAAATGCTTAAATTTGGCCACCAGAACCTCCCTACCACATTTTCCTATGGTACCGACATGTTTCAAGACAGCAGACTCCTCCCCAGCACTATCTAAGACCTTATCTAGGTGGTGCATGAGGTCTGCTACCTTCGCACCAGGCAGGCATGTTACCAGGCGATCCTCACGTCCACCAGCCACCCAGCTATCTACATGCCTAATGATCGAATCATCAACTATAATGGCTGTCCTCACCCTTCCCTCATGGGCACATGGCCCTGGAGAAACTTCCTCGGTGCGAGGGTTTTACATCACCTGGAGGACAGGTCCTAGTTACAGGATCACTTCCTGCCGCACCGGGGTGATGCTCTCCTGTCACGTGACCTCTCTCCTCCATGGCAACAGGGATGCTGCCAGACTGGAGGTGGGACTTCAGGACTAGATCCCTGTAGGTCTCGTCTATGTACCTCTCTGTCTTCCTTATGACCTCCAGGTCTGCTACTGTAGCCTGCAGAGATCGGCCTCGTTCCCTGAGAGCAAAGAGCTCCTTGCCCCTAGTGCACAGGTAGGACCCCTCACTAATGAGGCTTGTCGTCTGTAGGTTTTAAGCAACTGCAGGGCAGAAAAGGCATCCCCAGAGTTATACCCTTTATTCAAGGACTCGATTGCCATATTGTTAATTGAGAACATGGTCTTTAACATTATTTTTTTAAAAATCTTTGATTCTAACTTATGGTATTAAGCAGCAACATTTTTAACAAGATGAAACAGCTGATACCACTGAAAACTTCAATTTACTAAGTCTTTTCTTAGTAGTAAGACAATAACAAATGTTCCCAGGAAAGATCAAGCACTCCATGATTGGTGGTAGGCATACAAATTAAAAAAGGCAAAATTAAAAGTAGCTAACTCCCCTACCCATTGCCTCCCTCCCTCCTCCATTGACGTTTTATTCTTGACTGGGAATGATCCATGGCGCATTCATAGTGACAGCGGGAGTCGATTTAGGTGATTAAGGTGCATAGGGCTAAAGGCTGATGTCGGTATAGTTTTGTCTCTTTAATCCACACCCAAACTAATTGGATAGTGTGGTGGGGGGGGGGGGGAGGGGGCGATCAGTGGCACTATTGGGATACTGCAGCTTATTATCACCATCGATACCCTTAGCTAGCTGGCCTCTGTTGTCTGACAGGTTAAGAGTTCTGAATATTGACTCCTTAGACTGTAAGCCTTCTGGGGACAGGTAAAGACCTGCTGTACCTGAATGTATCTCACATTAAACAGGCATGAGCTAATCCAAAATCCCTTCCTCTTCCTCGTTGGAAATGGCCCAAGGGAAACCACTGGCAACATTCATACCTGCTCCCTGGCAAGCACAAAATGTCACTATCAATTATGCACAAACATTTGTATTTTCAAAAGTATCATGTAAACAGAAAGCTTTCCTCGACCTCACACCTGGGAAGGCCTCCGCCCAGGCCAGGTAAACCTCTGCACGAGCGCGCTGGACGCACTTAGGCCGTTTCAGAGGGTGAAGTCTGTTCAGTAGCAGCTCTGCTCTTTGAACCAATCAGGTATTGAGTTGCTTGGAGTGAGGAGGCTGCAGCCAATCAGAAACCGTGATGGGACTGACCCTCGACTGCTCATCGGTTTGATTAGTGCTTATTTTGTGGTCAAGCTGCGCCTGGAGGGAAACGCAGTAATTAGAAGACACATTAGGAGTTTTGTTGGTTTTGTGATTTTATTGATATTTCCAAAGGTTAGGCAAACAGAGTCCGATCAGATTACAATTCAGCTCGAAGGGCAGTGACTTGCATAGTCTCTAGGCATTGTGCAGTTAGGGGTTTTTGATGTGGGTTTGTCTGGTTTGACAAAACGATACACTGAGTATTGTGTAATTATGGTTCTCAAAAACCACAGACCTTCTTAGCACTCTTAGAAGTTGTGACTAGTGCTCCTCTCCCCACGTGAAACACTGGTAATTCCTTAAAATATTCCTGCTTGTGTGCTGAGGATGCACCGAGGAGACTGATCCCTCACACTACAAAGCAGCACTTCTCAAGGGATAAAGCAGGCTGCATCTGACTAGTGCTGCTCACCTTCCTTTAGTAACTGGATCCAGTCAAGACCCTTGGGCTTAGTCTCCTCGGCTCCCAGGAACTCTTCTTCAGCCTCGACTGCTTGGGGCTAGCCAGCTTCCTTCACTCCTCTTCTCAGTTTAAGCATTACTGACCTAGGGGAAAGAGCTCTCTCTGTCCTGTGTGGCCTAGCCAGTCATCAGGGGGCCCACATTGGGCTCCAGCAGCCCCTCCACTACCCTCAGCAGAGTCTCCCCTCAAATATCCAAGACCTGGCTGTGCCAGGTCACTTATATTTCCCTCAAATGCATGAGGAGACATCACCTTGATGATAAGGCCTGGAAGGCCCAGCCGTCACCACTTCACCATACACAGGGTCAGTCCAGGAGCACGGATTCCAGAGTGCCCCTCTGTATGACCAAAGAGGGAACAGTATGGTGTTGTGCCACAAAACTTGTACACCTCTGCAAAAATGCAATTCATTCTGCCCCTAAATCTCCTACAACCTCCCCTCCCCCCCAAACACATGCTCTATTCCTCAGTTCTCCTGTTCATATTAGTTAAATAAAGAGAAAAATAAAAAGGAAAATAAGGTAATCCCTTTTTATTGGACTAACTTAATACATTACTACATTTGTAGACTAGCCTTTGAAGATTACAATTGAAAATTGCCCTCCCCTGTTTCTCAGGCTGGTCTGTGAGTACCCCGTAGCTAGGCTGGATTTCTACAAGGTGCAGGAGATAGATCTGCATATGCATGAGATTGATTTGCATATAATGTAGGCAGTGAATGCAAATCTTTTTTATGCATGTTTGTTGTGAATATTCTGCAAACCAGACTGGTGCCTAAGGTCTGCTCCAGGAATAGTTTGAGAAACATTGGGTAAAGGGACCTGTGCTTCAAACATTTGGGGGTTTATGAGTCTTAAGAGAAAAATAATATTTTCTTATCTGACCCAGTTGTTATTAAAACCCATTTAATAATTTAGAACCTTAGGAAAAGATGAGCCTTAGTAGCACCCATCCGAGTGCAGTTATGTGAAGGCACATTTTAGAAAGGTCGCTTATCTGCAAGTACATATCATGGACAGAAGGAAGTGCAGGGGGCACGGGGATTGCTGTTCACGTGCAGCGGGAAGGACCATTTCACAAAAGTACATGTGGGAAAAACGGACAGAGGAAACCTGACATGAGTCACAACACACGTGTTCCAATGTCAGCGCTTACGACCTAGACGTTCCAGCACTCTTGGGCACCAACAGAGGCCTCTGTTTTCATCATGTTACAGCTTGGAGGCAGGTTTTAAATATTCGGAAATGAAGGGGGATATATTCCCCTTAATCCCTCCTGTATAGGGATGGGCTAAAAGAGCACTCTTGAAATCCCTGTTCATGCCAGGAACAGGTGTAAATCCGGCTGTGGACAATTTTGGGTTAACTTGTGATCGTCGATATGAAATGGGGGCTACAGGTGTAGATATTTGTCCCACCCAGACCCCATCCCCGGCACATCCCTTGCAGTTTCGACGTGGTATGGTCACCAACGTGTAAATCAGACGCTTTTAAAATGCCCATTTGCACATGGAGATCATGAATAAGTGGTTTTAATATAATATCATGATTTATGGGACAAATGCAGAAGCCTTCATTAGAGTTGAGTGCTAAAATCCATGTGTATGAGTTTCTAGTTCAGGAGTAACGCAGACGTTGTGCGCCTGTATGCAGCAAGCAAATGGCATGCAAATAAGCTAGGTGCAGAAAGTCTGTGCTAAACTGGCAGGCATCCGCTCACAGGCCTCTGCAGTAGCAGCGCCGAGATCCTCTGTAGAATTCCAACCCATGTGCTTGTGGGCATTCTATGTGCTGCAAATCTCTGCTCAGATGTGTCTCTACAAACAGTATCACTGTCTTTGAACACTGATGGTATTCCGAGCAGAATGGTCGCTGTCGTGTGCTTTGAACACCGATGGTATTCTGAGCAGAATTGTCGTGTGCCACTTACGATTCCATCATATCCACATGATTCCCTGCTTTTTATTTTCAGATCTCATTTTAGCTATGGGAAGGGAGAGGGGGGTTGCCTGCTCAATAAACGGACATAGATTCCTCCTTGGCAATGAGCACACGTCTCCTTTGAGTAGGCATTAAGCTCCGGCTTTAAGTTCAGTCTTTGCTCCAAAAGGCAGGCAGAGCTCCGGAGTCTCAATGCATGGATGAGACAATGGTGCAAGGATGAGGGTTTTGGATTTGTTAGGAACTGGGGAACATTCTGGGGAAAGGAGGGTCTCTTCCAAAGGGATGGGCTTCACCTTAACCAGGATGGAACCAGGCTGCTGGCATTAACCTTTAAAAAGGAGATAGAGAGCTTTTAAACTAGATAATAGGGGAAAGCTGACAGTCGCCCAAGAGCAGATGGTTCGGAAGAATGTATCCTTGAAGGATACTACCAAAAGCAGAGAGGTTCCAAGAAAGAGTAAAGTAGCCCAAATGCCCTCGAGTATGGAGCAGACAGAGCTTAAAGATCCCAAATTACCCATGTCTACCAATAGCTAGATTAATATGAATAAATACAGTCTCTAAAATGCTTGTATGCAAATGCTAGAAGTCTAAAACATAAGATGGGAGAGTTAGAATATATAGCACTAAATGAGAGGTTAGATATGATTGGAATATCAGAGACATGGTGGAAGGAGGACAACCAGTGGGACACTGTGATACATGGGTACAAACTATATCGTGATGACAGAGCTGATCAAATTGGTGGAGGAGTTCCGCTCTATGTTAGAGAGGGCATTGAGTCAGAAAGGATTAAAGTTTTGCAGGAAACAAAATTTGCTGAAGAATCTCTATGGATTGAAATTCCATGTAAAAAGGGGAAGGAGATGACAGTGGGGGTGTACCATCGACCGCCTGGCCAGAATGAACAAATGGATGATGAAATGCTCAAAGAAATCAAGGAAGCTAACAAAAGTTACAGCACAGTAATAATAATGGGTGATTTCAATTACCCCGGTATCGAATGGGTCAGTGTTACGGCAGGACATGCTAGGAAGATAAAGTTCCTAGATGAAATAAATGACTGCTTCTTGGAGCAGCTGGTTCATGAACCGACCAGAGGGGAAGCCCTATTGGACCTAGTCCTTAGTGGAACACCAGATCTGGTGCAAGAGATAAGGGTGTTGGGGCCACTTGGCAATAGTGATCATAGCATGATCGCATTTGATTTAATTAGTGGAGCAGGGATAGTAAGGAAATCCACAGTACTACATTTTAACTTCCGAAAGGGAGACTATGATAAAATGAGGAAAATAGTTAAGAAAAAACTAAAAGGAGCAGTTGCAAAGGTTAAAGACTTACATCAAGCTTGGGTGTTGTTGAAAAATACTATCTTGATAGCCCAGACCGGCTGTATTCCATGCTTTAAGAAAAGTGGAAGGAAGTCCAAAAAACTGCCAGCATGGTTTAAAGGTGAGGTCAGAGAGGCTGTTGTTGCCAAAAAAGCATCTTTCAGGAAATGGAAAAAAGAGCCAAATGACGAAACCTGGAAACAGCACAAGCACTGGCAAGTCAAATGCAAGGCATTGATAAGGCAGGCAAAGACAGAATTTGAGAAGAAACTTGCTGCGGAAGCAAAAACGCGTAATAAAGACTTTTTCAAGTACATTTGTAGCAAAAAATCTGTGAGAGAGTCAGTTGGTCCATTAGATGATAGAGGAGTTAAAGGGGCACTAAGAGGCGACAAGGCGATAGCGGAGAGACTGAATGAATTCTTTGCTTCGGTCTTTACTGAGGAAGATGTAGGGATGTTACCCATGACTGAAGTGGTATTTAAAGGTGCGGAGGAATTGAAGGAAATATCGATACATCGTGAAGATTTATTACAACTATTAGATAAACTG
This sequence comes from Ichthyophis bannanicus, assembly GCA_033557465.1. NCBI lineage: Eukaryota > Metazoa > Chordata > Amphibia > Gymnophiona > Ichthyophiidae > Ichthyophis > Ichthyophis bannanicus. Next base: position 21,246,599 of record CM066042.1, read on the forward strand.
AAGAATAGCAAATTACCTGGGCCGGATGATATACATTCAAGGGTGTTGAAAGAACTGAAATGTGAGATTGCAGAACTGCTATTAGGAATCTGTGAACTGTCATTAAAATCATCTCTGATACCTGAAGACTGGAAGATGGCGAATGTAGCACCAATTTTTAAAAAGGGTTCCAGGGGTGATCCGGGAAACTAGAGACCGGTGAGCCTGACTTCAGTACCGGGAAAAATGGTAGAAAAAATCATAAAGAACAAATTTTTTGAAGATGTAGATAGTCCTGGCTTAATGGGAGACAGCCAAAATGGCTTTAGACAAAGAAGATCTTGTCTTACTAATCTGTTATGTTTTTTTGAAGAAGTGAATAAACAGGTGGACAAAGGTGAGTCGGTTGATATACCAGTAGTGTATCTGGACTTTCAGAAAGCCTTTGACAAGGTCCCTCATCAGAGACTTTTGGCAAAACTAAAGAGTCATGGGATAGGAGGCAGTGTACTATTGCGGATCAGGAACTGGTTAAAAGATAGAAAGCAGAGAGTAGGGCTAAATGGCCAATTTTCCCAATGGAGAAAGGTGAATAGTGGTGTACCCCAGGGATCTGTCCTGGGTCCGCTGCTTTTTGATATATTCATAAATGACCTGGAAAAGGGAATAATGAGTGAGGTTATCAAATTTGCAGATGACACAAAACTATTTAAAGTTGTTAAAACCCAAGAGGATTGTGGAAAATTGCAAGAGGATCTTGATAAATTGGAAGACTGGGCATCAAAATGGCAGATGAAATTTAATGTGGACAATTGCAAAGTTATGCACCTAGGGAAGAACAACCCAAACTATGGTTACAAAATGCAAGGTTCCACATTAGGAACCACTACCCAGGAAAAAGATTTAGACGTTATTGTGGATAACATGTTAAAACCCTCGGCCCAGTGTGCAGCGGCATCCAAGAGAGCAAATAGAATGCTAGGTATCATAAGGAAAGGAATGGAAAATAAAACAAAAGATATTATAATGCCTCTATATCGTTCCATGGTGAGACCGCACCTTGAATATTGTGTGCAATTCTGGTCACCGTATCTTAAAAAGGATATAGCGTTATTAGAAAAGGTACAGAGACAAGCCACCAAAATGGTAAAGGGGATGGAAGGATACTCCAATGAAGAAAGGCTAAAAAGGCTAGGGCTCTTTAACCTGGAAAAGAGACAGCTGAGGGGAGATATGATAGAAGTCTATAAATTAATGAACGGAGTGGAACGGGTAAATGTAGATCGATTGTTTACGTTATCAGAATATAGAAAGGCTAGGGGACATGCAATGAAGCTACAGGGTAAACTATTTAAGACTAATAAAAGAAAATATTTTTTCACTCAACATGTAATCAAACTCTAGAATTTGTTACCGGAAGATGTAGTAAAGGCTGCTAGTGTAGCCGGGTTTAAAAAAGGTTTGGACAAGTTCCTGGAGGAAAGGTCTATAAACCATTATTAAGAAGGGATCCAGGATATCAATGCTTGACCCAGTACAAGCATTGTGGAACCTGTGTCTTCTGGGGAAAGTGCTAGGTACGTATGACCTAGATTGGCCACTGTTGGAAACAGGATACTGGGCTTGATGGACCTTGGTCTGACCCAGTATGGCATATCTTATGTTCTTATGTTCTGTGCACTTCTCCACATCTGAGTGGAATAGCTAATTGCTTGATTATCATGTAATCTGAATGGGTTTACATGGGCTGTGCGCTACCATTGGTGCTGAGATCTCTGCAGTGATTATATTCACGCTGATCCCCTTTCTGCATTGCGGCATGACGTCTACATATAAAAAATATGTGCAGACATTGAGCTACCTATGCACTGGCCCCTTTGTTTCCATTTGTCAAAATGATGGAACCCAATACATTCACTGTCTCCAAATCCGCTTTTTTTAAGTGCGTTAAGCTGTAACTTATTTACATTTGTGCAATTTAAGGTCAAGCCTTGGCAACCACATGAATATGTCTACAACGTCAGTGAAAGATTTTCTTTAAATCAGGTCACTGAAGTTTTCCTTGGGAAAGAAGGGGAAAGGGAAAATGAACAGAGAAGGAGGCGACTGGACAGTGCTAAGCTGACATTTGGGGGTGTCTAAAGGGGGTGGAGCAGACAAATATATGAATAGATCAGCCTACTGGGGCAGGGACACGTGAAAGAAACATCAGCTACTTGAAATAGAAACGTTTACTTCACAAGGGACCAACAGAGGCCTTTGCACGGGGGGCTGACAGAACCACAAAGGTATATTTGGGGTAATTCTGGTTCATTGTCTGCTTGAAAGAAATCTCCCAGGGAGGGGCTACTTTAGATCATCAGACACCTGGTTTCACATACTGGTCACAGCCAGTCTGAAAGGCCGGAGCTGCACAAGACACAGATAAGCTTATTCCTTTCTATCTCTGCTGGGGTTTTTTAATTACAAATATAGAATACTAAGGGTTGGTTAAACTTTAGGTATTTGGGAAAATTGCTATTTGCTGGTCCTACATTACGTTTGGGGATAGTCAAACTGCTTGATTTCCTTGTGTAGCCTTAACAGTTTTCTGAGTGTGCCCACAGTTCAGGTATAAGCCTACTGAAGCAGGGACACTTGGGTTCCTGCCCACCCTACCCCTCACCCCACCCACCCCTGTGGCTGCATTGCCTATATAGTGGCCAATAGTTTGGGATACGCCTACATTCTCTTAACCAGCATGTCTTGTATTCAGTGCAATACCTGTGGTACTTTCATTCCAAGAAGAATCATTTGGAGCCTAAGAGCATGTCCTATGTGCCGAAGGTCATCTGCCATGTATAACGAAATGACTCTACTAAGAGAAGACCTGGCTGCCATGCATAAAGAATTGTCTCTACTGAGGGAAGAACTGGCTGCAATGAAGCACACCTCTTCTGGGATACAGACTGAACAAAGTCCACCACTGCTCCCATAAAGAGTCAAACACACCAGGAACAAATGGATCACAGTGGGTTCGGGTAGATTGCGATCTGTGACACAGAGACATCCTATACACCAAGAGATATCCCTGCATAATGCATTCTCTGCCTTGGTTAATGAGGATGCCCTATCCAAAGAAACTGAATGGCCCTTAGAGGAGTCAATCAATGCCCAATCTCCTGCTAAAGCACCAAATATGAAGAAAAACTCACCAAACAGAAAACTACTACTACTTGGATATTCCATCATCAGAGACACCAACTTGGGAACACAGTTCAAAGGAGAGAAGAAAGTCAAATGCCTCCCAGGCTCCTTAGCCAGCAGGAATACAAACCAAATTATTGATGTACTTAGCGCGGAAAGCAAACACTCCAAACTTGATGTTGTCATCCACTTAGGTACAAATGACCTGGCTAGAAATAGTGCCTCCACAGTCCAAAAGGACTTCCAATCTCTGGGAGAAAAACTCAAGCCCATTGTTAACACTGTTGCATTCTCAGAAGTTCTACCTGTTCTAGGTAAGGGGGCAAAAAGGCTGCATCGCATTAACAGCTTTAATACATGGCTCCAGACCTGGTGCAAACGAGAAGGATTCAGATTTATTGGCGACTGGGAAAACACATGGACCAACAAGAAACTATACTGTGCTGATGGACTACACCTCTCTGTCGCAGGGAAAAGAATCCTACATGAAAAATTCAGACAGTATGTCGATTTGCATTTAAACTAGAAGAAGGGGGTGACGGACAGGGAAGGTCAAGTTCTGCACGTCACCCCCTGCAAAAGCAGAATAACAGAAACAACCACACTTTTAAACAACACATCAAAAGCAACTGGGAAGAAGTGGGCAGAATAAAATCAATGCAAAATACCCGCAACCCAGTTAAATGCTGGAAAGCAATGAGCACAAATGCTCGTAGCTTAGCCAACAAACTTCCAGACCTGGAAGCCCTAATGGTGGAAAAGGACTTGGACATTGTGGCCATTACAGAAACATGGCTAAATGAATCACATGATTGAGATATAACCATACCTGGCTATAAACTATTCAGAAGAGACAGAGAAAATGGAAAAGGGGGAGGAGTAGCCTTGTATGTCAAAAGCAATATCAAAGCTACTGAAATACAGGGTGCATGGGGAAAAGAAGAAGCGCTCTGGATTGCGTTCGAAAGAGGAGATGGCACTGTCATCCATACTGCTGTAGTCTACAGACCTCCGACTCAAATCAAAGAGATAGATAACGAATTGATTGATATTGCCAAGATAGCCACAAAGGGGGAAGCAATCATATTGGGTGACTTTAATCTACCCGATGCGGATTGGATTACTCCTTCTGCAAATCTGGAAAGAAGCAAACAAATTGTAGACGCTATCCAAGATGCATTACTTAGACAAATGGTGATGGAACCAACCAGGGAAAGCTCAACGCTGGATTTGGTGCTCACCAACAGTGATAGCGTGTCTAATGTCTGGGTGCCCCTGTGAGCAACAGTGATCATCACACGGTGTGGTTTGAGATAAAAGCCAAGGTGCAGTCCAGTCATAGCAAACTCAAAGCCCTAAACTTCAAAAACACTGACTTCAACAAAATGGCTAAGTACTTAAAGGAGGAGCTGACAGGGTGGAAGGGGATAAGGGAAGTGGAATTGCAATGGGCTAAACTAAAAGGGGCAACAGATAAATATGTAAGAAAAGTAAATAAAAACAAGAAGAGAAGGAAACCTATTTGGTTTTCCAAAGAAGTGGTTGCTCAAATAAGGGCAAAAAACACAGCTTTCACGAAATTCAAAAGCTTGCAAACAGAAGAACACAGAAATGAATACAGGATCCAACTCAAGGAGACCAAAAGAGAAATAAGGATAGCAAAATCAAAGGAAGAGGAAAAGATGGCTAAAGATGTTAAGTGTGGCGACAAAACTTTCTTCAGGTATATTCGGGAAAGGAAGAAGATCAGAGGTGGAATTGCAGGACTCAAAAGTGCTGGAAACAGACTTGTGAAAATGACATTGATAAAGCGAAATTACTAAACAAATACTTCTGCTCTGTTTTTACTAAAGAAAATTCTGGAGAAGGATAAAACTGGAAATGAAGTAGATACCACACCATTCACAGAAGATGAGGTGTTAGAACAACTTGCAAAACTGAAAGTGGACAAGGCCATGGGACCGGATGGGATACATCCCAGGATACTGAAAGAGCTCAGAGAGGTTCTTGCAGGGCCGTTGAAGGATGTTTTCAACAGATCCTTGGAAACAGGAGAAGTTCCTCAGGACTGGAGAATGGCTGATGTCGTACCTCTCACAAAAGTGGTGACAGGGAAGAAGTGTCAAACTACAGACCTGTGAGCCTTACTTCAGTGGCGGGAAAAGTAATGGAGATGCTCCTGAAAGAGCGAATAGTGAACTTTCTCAAAACCAGCGGGTTACAGGATCCGAGGCAACATGGTTTTACCGAGGGACAATCTTGCCAGACAAATCTGATTGAGTTCTTTGACTGGGTGACCAGAGAACTGGATCAAGGGCACGCGATGGATGTCATCTACCTGGATTTCAGCAAAGCCTTTGATACTGTCCCTCATAGAAGGCTTATTAATAAACTCAGTAGTTTGGGGATGGGTCCCAAGGTGGTAAACTGGATCAGAAATTGGTTGACTGACAGACGACAGAAGGTGATGATAAATGGAGCTCACTCAGATGAAAGGAAGGTGATTAGCGGGGTGCCTCAGGGTTCGGTCCTAGGCCTGGCACTGTTCAATGTATTTGTGAGTGATATTGCTGAAGGACTGAATGGAAAAGTCTGTCTTTTTGCAGATGACACGAAAATTTGCAACAGAGTGGACTCCCTCAAAGGAGTGCTTAACATGAGGAGGGATCTGTAAAAGCTGGAGGAATGGTCTGTTGCTTGGCATTCAAGATTTAATGTGAAGAAGTGCAGTGTCATGCACTTGGGTAGCAGAAATCCAAGGGAAATGTACACGATAGGGGGCGAGAGGTTGGTGTGCACGGAGCAGGAGAAAGACCTCAGTGTGATTATTTCTGTAGATCTCAAGGTGGCAAAACAGTGTGACAAGGCAATGGCAAAAGCCAGGAGGATGTTGGGCTGGATTCGAAGAGGAATTACCAGCAGAAAAGAAGGGGTACTAGTGCCACTGTATAAGTCTCTGGTGAGGCCTCACTTGGAATACTGTGTTCAGTTTTGGAGACCGTATCTTGCAAAGGATGTAAAAAGAATGGAAACTGTTCAGAGGAAGGTGACCAAAATGATTTGGAGCCTGCATCAGAAGTCTTATGAGGAGAGACTTGAAGACCTAAATATGTACACTTTGGAGGAGAGGAGGGATAGAAGAGATATGATTCAGACCTTTAAATACTTAAAGAGAAATAATTAACAAATAAACCTCTTCCAGAGACGGGGAAGCTGTAAAACTAGAGGGCATAACATGAAGCTGCAAGGGGATAAATTGAAAGGCAATGTCAGGAAATACATTTTTACTGAAAGGGTGGTGGATGCTTGGAATGCCCTCCCGATGGAGGTGGTGGGGGCAAACACAGTGACAGAATTCAAAGTGGCCTGGGACAGGCACAGTGGATCACTTTACAGCAACAAGATTAAATCAAAATAAACTAACCATCTAATTTCTCAACAAATAGGGGTGGCCTAGATGGAGCGATGGGGTGGGGGGGGGGCGGTGGGTTCACCCCTAAACAAACAAAGAAACAAAGATATGGGGAGGGGTGAAGACATGGGGAGGGGTGCACTTGCTCCTGGTGAGTGCACCACTAAGCAAAGACATGGGTAGGGGTGCACCTACTCCCTAAAAGACATGGGAAGGGGTGCACCTACTCCTGCCATATAGCTGGGCAGACTAGATGGACCATACTGGTCTTTATCTGCCGTCATTTACTATGTTACTATGTATTTACAAAATACTATAATATACACACAAACTTGCAAAATATAGGCACAGGCATTGACACCAGCTGTAGGACTTACATTGGTGTTTGTGCTAAGCTTGACATCCCACCCCATCTTGCTGCAACATCTGGCCGGGTCTAGGTCTGGAAGTAGTTAGGTGGTTTCAGCGTTACCTATCAGAGAGGAAGCAGAGGGTTCACCTCTATTGGCAGCTGTTTTTCGTATTTATTTACTTCCTCTATCCATTTACTGAGGACTTTGGAAATAAGGGACAAGATCTATATGGATGATATTTTGATATTTTTACCCGTAATTGTTGCCATATCTATGGGAATGCAGCATATAGTTGTAATGAGTGAGGCTTTGATCATAAATTACGAGATCTAGGATTGGCCTTAAATGTTAGTAAGACTGAATTTTTGATATTATCAAGAACAGCACACATGGTGCCCCAACTGAGGTAACTGTAGATAACAGTAGACTACCTATTCTGCAGTTGTCCATTATCTGGGTGTTTGCTTGATCCTAAGCTTTTGTTTCATGCTTAGGTTCAAGAATCAGTAAAAATATCAGATCTGACATTAGGCGCCGGCGGCCAGTGCTGCTAAAGAGGCTACCCGCTGGCGCTGAACTGAAATCTGGATATTCGTCAGTGATATTGCGGAAGGGCTGTCGGGTAAGGTTTGCCTTTTTGCAAATGATTCCAAAATCTGCAATAGAGTAGACACCCAGGAAGGAGTACATAACATAAGGAGGGGCTAAGCTTGAAGAATGGCCTAGAACATGGCAGCTGAAATTTAATGCTAAAAAATGCAGAGTCGTGCATTTGGTCTGCAAAAATCCAGAGGAGTTGTACAGTGTTAGGGGTGAGGTACTTCTGTCAATGAAAGAAGAGCGGGACCTAGGTGTGATTGTGTCTGACAGTCTTAAAGTAGTCAAACAGGTAGAAAAGATGACGGCAAAAGCTAGAAGGATGCTTGGGTGCATACGGAGAGGAATGGCTAGCAGAAAAAAGGAGGTGATAGTGCCTCTGTATAAGTCTTTGGTGCGACCTCATTTGGAGTATAGTGTGCAGTTCTGGAGACCACACCTTCAAAAGGATGTGAACAGGATGGAGTCGGTGCAGAGGGTGGCTACTTAAATGATTAGTGGTCTTCATTATAAAGCATATGAGGACAGACCTAAGGATCTTAATATGTACACCTTAGAGGAAAGGCGGGATAGAGGCGATATGATCTTTATCTTTATTTCATTGCTTGATATACCACCCAAGCAAATATGGGCTGCGAGCAAAAGAAGGAAAAGAACGCCAGTGGTAGACAGGAAAGTCACAGATGCAGCGATAGATTGAAGATAAGGGGACAGAGACATTAGTTAGATAAGACAGGCAAAGGGGAGCCTAAGCAGACAGGAGGGAAGGGCATTTAGGGATTGAGGAAGGGAAGATCAGAGATGTGTTTTGAGCATGGCTTTAAATCTAGGGAATGATGGTTCCGTGTAGAGTATATGTAGCAATGAATTCGAAAGTGCAGAGCCCAGAAAAAAGAATGCGGAGGGGCAGGTGAGTTCAAGGTGCATCTGTGCGAGGGAGGGAAGGAAAAACGGTTCCCGGACCGGAGTAGACGAGGAGAAGGCTGAAGGTGAATACTGTTGCCACCCATTGTTTGCATAGTATTGCTACCCACTGTTGCACTGAACTGTTATCCATTGCTTATCCATTGTTGCATAGTACTGCTACCCATTGATTGCATACTGTTGCCACCCATTGTTGCATACTACCATCACCCATTGTTCTCCACTGCTTATCCTTTGCTTTCTACCCATTGCTTGCACTGAACTGCTACCCACTGCCTGCTTGTCTGCCTATCAAGTGCTACCCGTTGTTTGCCTAGAACCTGCTACCCATTGCTTGCTCAGACCTTGCTGTCCACAACCATGGCCCCACATTTCATTGTCCTCCTCTTCATTATCTTCCCCAACTACCTCCCATCCTACCAACACCTACCAACACCCACCAACACCTGCCAACACTCTCCCTCCTCTTTCTCCTACCTTTCCCCTACCTTACTCACTTCCACCTCCACTCTGCCCCCTAGCATAGCATCTCCCCTTGAGCTTCCTCACACCATTTCCCACATTCAACCAGCCCCCCTCTCTACCTTCCTCACTTCTCCCTCCATCCTGCCCCCTAGCCTTGTACCGGCTCTTGAGCTTCTTCACACCATCCCCCGCATTCAACCAGCCCCACTCTCTTTAAGGCAACCCCACCCTCGCTTCCGCTGTACTATCTCCACTATACCTCGCTCTCTAATACTCCTCCTCCTTCTCTCATCTGGTAACATCAATCCCAACCCTGCCCCCCTACTTCTCTCCCACAGTAGAAAAAGTTCCTCACGTACCCTATCTAACCTCACCAACATCCCGCTCCTCCCCCCTTCCACCCTCCCCCATTCATCCCACAATCAATTATCCATACCTATCAAATCCAACCCCCATTCATCCCACAAACAATTATTATCCATAGATATCAACTCCAACCCTACCCCTAAAAATAATCCCTCACATAACCTACCCGATACCACCAATTTACCCCTCATTTCCCCTCCCTCATGTCCCTCTTGGAGAGCACACTCACCCAGACACATACACCCACACCCTGCTCCCTCTAAATCTCGGCATTACCCTAGAAATAGACCACCATGCTACTCTGGTAAGAAATATGCACGTAACTTATCCAACCTTATCCATATCCCTCTCCTCCCCCTCTCCGCTCTCCTGTTTTCATGTGCCCCATGGAACACATGCTCAGTCATCAAAAAAACCCATTTTATTCATGACCTTTTCATCTCCAATGCCCTACACCTTCTTGCCTTGATGGAGACCTGGCTCCCCCCAGACAACACTGCATCCATTGCCTTTCTCTGCTATGGGGGCTACCAGTTCTCCCATACACCCCGACTTACTGGTCGTGGTGGTGGTGTTGGCCTCCTACTGTCTCCCTCCTGCCAATTCCAACCCCTTCTGCCACCCCATGGAGACTCCTTCGAAGTCCACTCCATTCGCCTCCTCTCACCACTTCCCCTCCGAATAGCTGTTATTTATCGCCCACCAGAGAAATCCAAATCAACCTTCCTCACCGACTTGAGACTCCTGGCTTTCTGCCTTTATGGATCCCTCCTCCCCCACTCATTCTTGGCGATCTCAACATTCACATCGACAACCTCTCTGACCCCCATGCCTCAAAGTTCCTCGCTCTTACCTCCTCGTTCGACCTCCAACTTTGCTCCACTGCCCCCACACATCTACACGGCCACTGCCTTGACCTAATACTATTCTCCAACTCCTCTCCTTCAAACGTCCGCAAATCAATCCTTCCCTTATCTGACCATCACTTCTTAACATTTACTCTTCAACTTCCGCTGTCCCAACCTCGTCCTGCCTCCTCCATCCTATTTAGAAACCTTCATAATATTGATCCCCTGACTCTCTCCTCCACCATCTCTCCATCTCTTTCCACCATTTTATCCTCCAAGTCCGTCCACGAGGCATTATCTTCATATAATGCCACATTATCCTCACCCCTTGACACTCTTGCCCCTCCCACCCCACGTCCTGTCAAACGATCTACTCCCCACCCTGGCTTTCACCCATAATCCGTTACCTACACATCTGCTCCTGTTCTGCTGAACGAGCCTGGTCCAAATCCCGCTCCCCGGAAGACCTTCTACACTTCAAATTCCAGTCAGCCTTAGCACTTGGCAAACAAGATTACTATATCCATCTGACCAACTCCCTTGCCTCTGATCCTCGCTGTCTCTTTAATACCCTCAACTCCCTCCTCAAGGTCCCCCCACCCCCGATCCCACCCTCCCTTTCAGCCCAAACCCTAGCCGACTACTTCCATGACAAAATCCACAAGATCACCCTCCAATTCCCTACCCCCCATCTACCTCCACCCCCACAATTCTCCTCCCCCACCCACACTCCCTCTGCCACCCTCTCCTCCTTCCCTCCGATCTCTGAGGAAGAAACTGCACTCCTCCTGTCTTCCTCCAAACCCACCACCTGTTCATCGACCCTATCCCCACCCATCTCCTACGTTCCATCCCCCTCACCATTGCCCCCTCCATCACTCATATCCTCAACCTCTCACTCTCCACTGCAACTGTCCCTGTCGACTTCAAACATGCTGTGGTCACACCCCTCCTCAAGAAACCCTCTCTTAATCCCACATGCCCTTCTAACTATCGACCCATCTCCCTCCTTCCCTTCATATCCAAACTACTAGAAAGAGCAGTCCACTATCGCTGCCTCGACTTCCTCACCTCCCAAGCCCTCCTCGACCCACTTCAATCCAGCTTCCGTCCTCTTCACTCCACTGAAACGGCACCCACAAAAGTCACAAATGACCTGTTCCTGGCTAAATCCAAGGGCCTCTATTCTATCCTCATCCTTCTTGACCTTTCTGCTGTCTTTGACAGCATTGACCACGACCTTCTCCTCATCACGCTCTCCCGCTTGGCTTCAAGGACTCCGTACTATCCTGGTTCTCCTCCTACCTCTCTCATCGCTCATTCAGTGTATGCTCTGGTGGCTCGTCTTCCTCCCCCACCCCGCTCCATGTAGGTGTACCCCAGGGATCTGTCTTAGGCCCCCTCCTCTTCTCTCTCTATACCCAAGGCCTTGGTGCCCTTATCTCCTCCCATGGCTTTCAGTACCATCTCTATGCTGATGACTCACAAATCTACCTCTCTACACCTAATATTTCCCCGGCAACCCAGTCCAAGATCTCTGCCTGTCTTTCGGACATCACTGCCTGGATATCTCATCGACGACTGAAATTGAACATGTCCAAGACTGAACTCCTTGTCTTTCCACCTAACTCCTCTCCCCTACTTCCTCTTCTCTCAATCCATGTTGATGGATCTACTATCCTTCCTGTTCCCTCGGCCCGTAATCTAGGGGTTATCTTTGACACCTCTCTCTCCTTCTCTGCTCATATCCAGCTTGTAGCTAAGACCTGCCACTTCTTTCTCTACAACATCAGAAAAATCCACCCCTTCCTCTCTGAACACACTACCAAAATGCTTATCCACTCCTTAATCTCCTCCCGCCTCGATTACTGCAACTTACTCCTTGCTGGTCTTCCTGTGAGCCACCTCTTTCCCCTTCAATCTATACAAAATCATGCTGCTCGACTAATCTTCTGCCAGCCTCACCATGCCCATGTTACTCCTCTTTTCAGATCACTTCACTGGCTCCCGGTCCAGTTCCACATCCAGTTCAAGCTTCTCCTGCTGACCTATAAATGCATTCACTCTATGGCCCCTCAATACCTCCTATCTCTTATCTCTCCCTACGTCCTCTCTCGAAATTTGCTTTCCACTAAGAAATTACTTCTATCAATGCCCTTCACCCACACCGCTAACTCCCGACTATGTTCATTTCACCTTGCTGCACCTCACGCCTAGAACAACCTACCTGCGTCTGTGCGCCAGGCACCCTCCCTGGCCCTCTTTAAGTCCAGGCTGAAGACCCACCTCTTCACCATTGCATTCAGATCCTGACTCCTTCCTCATCCCACCCTTACCTCCGTCAACGTTTTGACCAACCAGACTAAACTGCACCACACCGTACCTTTGGGAACCTTTTTTGGGTACCTTTGGGAACCTTCTTTTGGCCCTCTTTAAGTCCAGGCTGAAGACCCACCTCTTCACCATTGCATTCAGATCCTGACTCCTTCATCATCCCACCCTTACCTCCGTCAACATTTTGACCAACTTCAGACTAAACTGCACCACACCGTACCTTGCATAGAACCGATTAACACTCTACACTGTTTTTCACTAATGTACTTCTCTAACTAGATTGTAAGCTCCGATGAGTATGACTCTGACGGGCAGGGACTGTCTCATGTATGCTGACTACCTCTTGTAGGTTAGGTTAGCTGTGAAGTGCTGCGTGCGTGGCGCTCTAGAAGTGCTAAATAGTAGTAGTAGTAGTGAATGAAGTCTGCTAGATACTGAGGGACGCCAGTGTGAATGGTCTTGCAAACAGTTGAAAGTATCTTATAAGTGAACCTGGATTTGAGAGGGAGCCAGTGTAGGTGTTTGAGCAAGGGGGTAACGTGGTTGGATGGGGAGGCGTGAGTGAGAAGAGTTGTAACTGGTGAAGTTGATACTGGGGGAGGCCTGCGAGAATAATGTTGCAATAGTCGCGTCTGGACACTACGAGTGACAGTACAAGGGTAATTAAAGAGGATGGAGAAAGAAAAGGCCAAACTGCATAGATTTGACGTAGGGAGATAAAAGAACTATGGATAAATGAAGAGATGTGCTGTTGAAAGGTAAGAGAGGAATCCAGCGTGACCCCAAGGTACCGAAGAGTTGTTTCAAGAGGTATCGGAGTACCAGACATTGTGGGGGATAATGAAGGACAAGGGGCACCGAAGGTAAATCAGAGGGCTGCAGATTTGGCTGGCTAATATGTAGGAAATTGCTATTTAACCAAGAGGAAACATGAGAAATGTAGGCATCGAATGGGGCAAGGTCAGGAGAGAGTGGACTGGTGCAGTACAAAAGGAGGATGTTGTCAGAGTCGTAGTACCCAGAGATCCTGGATTGCTGAATGATGAGGGCAAGTGGGGCAAGAAAGATGTTAAAGAGAAGAGGGGCCAGTACTGAACTCTGGGGCACTCAAGGAAGGGGAGTTACAGGGAGGTAACGAGCTGGACTGGACAGAAAAGGTGCGAAAAGTGAGAAAGGAATGAAACCAATGGTAGAAGTTCCATAAAGCCCAAGATCATGAGGGGTGAGGAGCGTGGAGTGATCAACCAGGCCGAAGGTAGAGGATCGGTCCAAAGATACAACAAGGGAGAGGTTACCCTTGTTCATGTGACTGATGAAGCTCATTCAGGAATGAAAGGAGGATTGTTTCAGAACTATGACCAGATCTAAATCCAAATTGGCGCGGGTGAAGGGCAAGGGTGGTGTCAAGGTGGGCTGAGAATTGTGAGAAGGCTAGCTTTTCCAGGATTTTAGAGAGGAAAGGGAGGTTTGAGACTGGATGCCAGTGAGCCAGGTTGGTAGGGTCAAGAGATGGTTTCTTCAAGATGGGTCAGATGAGCGCATGCTTCCAAGCGGTGGGGAAAAAGACCCGAGGAGAAACCTGAATTGACTATATGCAGACTGTATGGCAGTAAGATAAGAGAGGATTCCGGGAGCCAAGAGGAGGGAATAGGATCAAGTGGGCAGGTTGTTTTATGTGAAGAAACAATGGCCTTAGTGAATTCAGTGGCTAAACAGGCCAGAAAAAGTGCCAGGTATGTGAATGTGCTGGGCAGGGAGAGGGAGGAGAAAGGGAGAGAGGTGAGGGGGAGGAGCATGAGGAAAGGGGGTGGGGGGGGAACAAGAAGGGAAGGTAGCACGTAGAGACTGTTTTCCCAGAAAAGAAAGCGGCCAGATGGACTGGGTCTGGGCCATGGGAGAAAGAGACAGGAGGTGCAATGGAAATACTGGTCACTGAAAGGGATCGTAGAATGTGAGACAGCTGTCGGGAGGAGTTGGACAAGGAAGTAATTAACTCAGAGTAATAAGACTATTTAGCAGCATGAATCATGGAGTGATATTGCTGCTGAAAAAAATGAAAGGAGGTAAGTGAGTCTGGGGTGAGATGCTTACACCAAGCCCACTCAGTGTGATGGAAGTGGGTGCACTGGAGGTACAGGCCTGGGTGATACTATGGATGGTGGGTAGATGGGCGGGAGGAGGGAATAGAATGAAAGGGGACTAATTGGTCTAAAGTTGCAGACAGTATAGAAGTCCAAGTATCCACCTGGTTGTCCACCGAGAGGGAGGGGAAATTTGAGGGAAGGAGAGAATCAGCGTAGGGGAATCGTTGAAGTGCAAATGGAGTGATATGACGCTTGGGTCTCGTGAGTGAGGGGGAAACAGCATTGGTCAGGAGCGGCACAGAGGGGAAAGGGAAAGTGAAGGATAAGCAGAAGTGATCTGACCAGGGGAGTGGGAGGGTCGAGATACCGGATGGGATAAATGGAGAGCCAGCTGGTGTAAGGATAAGGTCCAATGTGTGGCCTGCAACATGTGTGGGGCAAGAGACGTACTGGCGCAGGGCAAATCCTCCAGTAGGGACAGGAGGGCTTTATCTCTCTGCCTTGAAAGTGAGTCAGGATGGGCATTGAAGTCACTTAAGAGCACTAAATGGGGGCATATAAGAGATACCTCAGAGACTGAGAGTAGGAAAGCTTCCCACAGATCTGGGCAAAGAGAAGGTGGTGCATAGAGGAGAAAAAAATGGATAGGCAGGGAGGTGCCCAAATGTAACAGTAGGGGTTCGGGGTGGGGTGGAGGGGGGTTAACCTCTGAGAGGGGAAGGGAGAAGCGGTGGAGAACTGCCACGCCCCCTCCACTCAGAATAGGTCATGATGTACAAAAAGCAGAGTGCCGGGGGAGGGGGGGGGGTGGAAGAACGATGCAAGAGGGCTTCTTCCCCTTCACGGAGCCAGGTTTTTGTGAGGAGCAATGCGTCCAGGGAGTGTTGAGTTGTTAGGTCATGAATGAGATGTGCCTTTGAACGTAGCGAGTGACAGTTCAGAAGAGCTAAGGAGCTAAGGAGAAAAGGACCAGAGATGCCACTGGGTGATGTTTGGGGGGGAGAAGGCTGGGCAGGTGAGCAAGGCACGATGTTGGCCATGTTGCAAGTGATGCGGCTGGGAAGAAGTAGCCGGTGTGAAGGAGGGCACCAGCCCCAAAAGACAGGGATAGTGGCAATGGCAGCCAAGGCCAGAGAGAGTAAAACCAGGAGTGGTGTCTGACGAGACCGGGGGGGGGGGGGTGTGGAATGTAACAATGGCATGGGAGATTGTGCGAAGCCTATTGCCCCTGTTGTCGCCCCAAGGAGCTCGCCCAAGGAGCACATCCTGCTCCTTGGGTGTGCTCCTTCGGTAGGGACGCCGCAATCACTGGACCTGGCTGGAACGCGACCATGTTTCATGCTGTCATGTTATTTCTGGGAGGCAGGAGCAAGCTGATTCAGGTACAGAGGGAGACAGAGAGACCTGGCAGGAATGTGACATTTAAATATCTCCATGGCATAAATGCACAGGGGGAGAGCCTCTTTCAATTGAAAGCAAGTTCTGCTATGAGGGGACATGGGATGATGGTGAAGGGAGATAGATTCAGGAGTGATATGCGGAAATATTTCTTTACGGAAAGAGTAGTGGATCCGTGGAATAGTCTCCCAGTGGAGGTGGTAGAGATGAGGACAGTATCTGAATTCAAAGAAGCATGGGACAACCACAGAGGATCTCTAAAGGTAAAAAGGGGACTGTTGTAGTTGTTGATATGGAAGGACAGACTAGATAGGCCATGTGGTCTTTTTCTGTCGTCGTGTTTCTATGTTTCTATATTCAATGCCATCCTCCACCCTCCCACCCCCCCCCCCCCCCCCGGGCTCCAGCTTTGAATATCTGGGCTGCCCGAATTGCCACGAAGCTAAGCAGGCAACGGCGATGTTCAGCTTCTGCCCGGTGAAAGACAGGCCAGTGTTTCCTGCGCTTGACTTTCACCGTGTGCCATTAACCAGGCAGCGGCTCAGTATCACTGTTGCCCAGTTAGCAATGGCCGCCCTGGAACACCCCCGGCACGTCCTAATGCTGATCGGTAGCACCAGGGTATGTAGCAGCAGCACCATGAATATTCAGCAGCATTAACCATCTTCATGCCGTCGAATATCCCGCAGAGCGGCCTTTACATGGTCCGCAGGTCGGAAAATCGTGGAACTGCTTTGAATATCTCCCCCACCATTTGTTAATCTCTGATTGTGACAAACAGGAGCAGAACAGGCCACCAGGTTTTGACCTCACAACATTAGCAAGTAGGAAATTTGGGGGCAAGGGCAGAGATTGGTTTGTTTAGCCCCCAGCAACCGAAAAGGTGTTTTGTTGTCCCTAAGGTTGAAACCCTTTTTTAGATCCTTTTGATTTTCGGTTATTTTTGTATCAGCTTGTTTTAATGTCCCTAAACTACCGTAATCCTGTGTTGTTTCCACTGCCGGCAGACCCTGTCGCCATTGCAGGTCATACAAAATTCACCATGTGACTTCTAACAGATGGAAAACATTTTGAGAACATTTTGCCCTCTTTACAAGGTCTTCACTGTTAAGGTTACCAGATGCCCCACATTTTTAGGGATTGTCACCAATTTTAGAGCTGTGTCCCTGACTCCCATCTGTTTGGCAGCCTCCTGTCCCCAAATCAGCTTATTGATTTGACTATGTCAGTTTTTAGAATTCACGTCCATTACCTTTATATTTTGCACAGTACGGGGAAAATGCATCACTGTTTCTAATTCTGTGTCGATTTGTCTGGGTGGAAGTAATATTGTTGCTGTCATGGATTGGATAGGGAGGGATGGGCAAGGTAATGACTCCTCTTCCCTCCTTCATGCCTTGTTGCTGAAACCTGAAACTCAGGTGCCCCTTCCCCCCACACTGGACCACTGGATAAACGTCCCAGATTTGCTGCAAACAAACCTGATAATCTTATTCACTGGTTGCCCTTGCGATGGCCTATTCAGTTTTGGCTGTGTTGCTGTTGAAAGCTTCATGTCTAGGTGCTTTTTACCAATTTCTATTCCAGGAGGCTTTAATGTGGACGGCCAGGCCTTGAGGTTGCAGGAAGAAGGGTTACTGAGAGTTCCCGGTGGGTGTTAGGGTTTACAATAGAATCCGGTCTTTCTCTGGTCCATTGTCATGGAATCGGCACCCTGGTAAAGGCTGCATCTTGTGAGTAATTATCTATGTCCTTGGTGCTTGGTTCGCCCTTTCTGAAAACTGACACTCAACATCCGTAAAATGCAAAGTTCTTTGATATGTTTCCGTTGGTAATGTGGCTCTTGTCGGAGGTGCTGTTTAAATCCTACATGCTGAGTTTGAATTTTCAGGGGCTAGTGCAGTTGTAGAGTGTGTTACTCACCAGAAACCCTTAGGAATGTAACACATGGGAAACTAAACAGGCACCACAGGCCACAAGACAGGGTCATCTGTAAACATTTAGATAGATTTTGTGCAAATGAAAAAATGTTGTTCATATCTATATGTTTTGACTATAATGAATGTGTTTTCAGGGTGGATAAAAAGTTACATATGACTTTTTTTATGGCCAGCAAGAACCGTTAAAACACTTTGTCCTGTGTTCTGGGAAACTTACCATTAACAATGATAAAGGTACTCACTGTGCTGGACCAATCGTGAAGGCTTACAGATCCACCAGAATTATTATTACCCTCATTATCTCCAAGTTAATGGCCTGGCAGAAGTACACTGCTGAAAAGTAAGCTTCCTAAATTTGTGCAGAGGCATTTTGACTATTACACAAATTTAACCGACGTTGTAAAGGCCTTCCATTCACAGCTCTCCTCAAAGAACATGAGGAACAGTGATACCCCCACAACCAGGAGTTTGGGTAAAGGTGCACCAGTGCAGTCTTCACTCCAATTCTCCACGAGGTCAGCTATTCCCCCTCCTCACCCTCTTCACTCGCAACCTTCCCCCCCCCCCCCACTACCTCTGCTACCCTCTCTTCCTTTTCTATGATCTCTAAGGAGGAAACCACTCACCTTCTTTCCTTCTCCAAACTCACTACCTGCTCCTCTGATTCTATTCCTACCCGTCTCCTAAGCTCCATCTCCTCCACTGTCATCCCTTTCATCTCTCATATTCTCAACCTATCGCTCTCCACTGTAACTTTCCCTGCAGCCTTCAAGCATGCTGTGGTCACTTCTTTCCTCAAGAAATCCACACTAGCTCATACCTGTCCTTCTCACTATTGACTCATCTTCCTCCTCACCTTCATTTCTAAACTACTTGAACATGCAGTTCACCGCTGTTGCCTCGACTTTCTCTCCTCTCAAGCCCTTCTGGATCCTCTACAATCTGGCTTTTGTCCTTTACATTCTACAGAAACGGCTCTTGCCAAAGTCTCTAGTGACCTGTTCCTGGCAAAGTCCAAGGGCCTTTACTCGATCCTCATCCTGCTTGATCTTTCTGCTTCTTTTGACACTGTTGACCTCAACCTTCTCCTTGATACCTTGTCCTCACTTGGTTTTAAGGGCTCTGTGCTATCCTGGTTCTCTTCTTATCTCTCCCATCACTCTTTCATTGTTTGTTCTGGTGGATCCTGCTCTACTGTTATCGCGCTCTCAGTTGGTGTACCCCAAGGATCGGTCTTGGGTCCACTCCTTTTTTCTCTCTACATCTGGTCCCTTGGTGCACTCATCTCTTCCCATGGCTTTCAGTGCCATCTTTATGCTGATGACTCCCAGATATACCTCTCTACACCTGAAATCTCTCCGGCAATCAGGCCCGGATCGCTGCTTGCCTTTCTGACATTTTTGCTTGGATGTCTCACCGTAGCTTAAAATTGAACATGGCCAAAACTGAGCTTCTTATTTTTTTCCCCTAAACCCTTCTCTCCCATTCCTCCTTTCTCAGTCTCTGTGGATAACTCTCTACTCCTCTCTGTCTCCTCAGCTCGCAATCTTGGGGTTGTCGTTGACTCCTCTCTCTCCTTCTCTACACACATTCAACTGATAGCTAAAACCTGCCTTTATTTTCTGTACAACATCAACAAAATTTGCCCATTCCTATCTGAACACACCACTAAGACACTTATCCACTCCTTAGTCACCTCCCATCTAGACCATTGTAACCTGCTCCTTGCTGGTTGCTCTCTGAGTCATCTCTCTCCCCTTCAATCTGTTCAACACTCTGCTGCACGGCTAATCTTCCGCCAGCCTCGTCATGCCCATATTACCCCTCTTCTCAAGTCCCTTCATTGGCTCCCTGTCTGTTTCCGCATCCAGTTCAAGCTTCTCCTGCTGACCTATAAGTGCATTCACTCTGCAGCTACTCACTATCTTTCTTCTCTTATCTCTCCCTACACCCCTCCTCAGGAACTCTGCTATTCTGGCAGATCGCTCCTATCTGTGTCCTTCTCTTCTATTTCCATCTCCAGACTTCACTCCTTTCACCTTGCTGCTCCTTATGCCTAGAACAAACTACTTGGGTCTACATGTCAGGCACCTTCTCTGGCCCTTTTCAAATCCAGGCTGAAAACTCATTTTGTCACTGCTGCTTTTGGATCTTGACACACCTGATGTCCTTGGTGTTTTCCTACTGTTCCTCCTAGCTGTATCCCATGTCTAAAGCTATTGTGCTGTCTGTCTTGACTAGATTGTAAGCTCTGATGAGCAGGGACAGTCTTTTACATGTGTCTGTGCAGCGCTGCGCACGCCTTGTAGCGCTATACAAATATTTAGTAGTAGTAGTAGTAGTCAGTAGTAGAACCTTGCTGGAAAGGACCTTATTAAGTATTACTCACCACCAACACACAGTAAAGTGCTAAGGCCTCCATGTTGTTGTTCTTAAGTGCCGTCGAGTTGGTGCCGACATGTGGCGACCCTCTGGATAGTTGTCCTAAACTATGTTCGATCTTCAGTTAGGTGGCTAATTGGTGGCGTGGCATCCATAGCTGCTGTTATTGTATCGATCTATCACATTGCTGTCCTTCCTTTTGTGTTGACCTTCAACCTTGACAAGAATGATGTCTTTCTCTAATGATCTCTCTCTTCGCAAGATGTGTCCAAAGTCTGAAAGTCAAAATCTTGTCATCTGAACTTCTAAACATAGCCTAGGTTTGATCTCCTCTAGTACGAACTGGTTGTTCTTCAGGAAGTCGATGGTATAGGTTGCATCCTTTGCCAGCACCATAATTTGAAAGCAAAAACCTTCATAAATGGATTTTTTTAGAAACAGAGAAAAATGACAGCAGATAAAGACCATATGGTCTATCCAGTCTGCCCTACCATAACAACTACAAAGCTTTAAAGTCACTTTTTTTCCCGTAGAGATCCTTTGTGTTTGTCCCATGCTTTCTGGAATTCAGATACTGTCCTTGTCTCTACCACCTCCATTAGGAGACAATTCCATGCACCTACCACTCTTTCCAAGTATTGATGCTTGCCTTCCTCTTTCTGTGGTTTCTTGTATTTTATGAAGCCCACCCTCTTTTTCCTCACTTTTTCAGTTACTTCTTTAGAGAAATATAATAGCGCCTTTTTCCTTTTACATTTATTTACTTTCCAAACAAAGAAACTTGTTGCCCTTAAAATATCCCCTTTCAGTTTTGCCCACTGCTTTTCTACATCCTCCATCTACATCTAGGCCCTTCAGTTTTGCATGAACTATCTCAGCCCTTGTCCTAATATTGAACCACACCTTCTGGTGATCACTGGATGTGAGTTAATCACCCATTATAACATCACAAACACTCTCTTTATTCACCTCCCTCTCAACAATTGCAACCTCCTCCTTGCTGGTCTCCCTCTGAATCATCTTTCTCCCCTTCAATCTGTTCAAAATCTGGCTGTATGGATTATCTTCCATCAGTCTCGCTATACTCATACAACCCCTCTCCTCTAGTCACTTCACTGGCTCCCTATCCATTCCCGTATCCAGTTCAAAGTTCTCTTACTGACCTATAAGTGCATTCACTCTGCTGCTCCTCACTACCTTTCCTCTCCCTAGATTCCTCCTCGGGAACTCTGCTCTTCTGGCAGATCCTTTCTATCTGTGCCCTTCTCTTCTACTGCAAATTCCAGACTTCGATCCTTCCACCTTGCTTCCCCTTATGCCTGGATCAAACTACTTGAATCAATACGTCAAACTTCATCTCTGGCCCTTTTCAAATCCAGGCTAAAAAACACACCTCGCTTTTGGGTCCTGATCTGCTAGTCTCTTGTTCACCTTATATATGTTTCCTTACCATTCACCTAGACATATCCTAGTCCCCAGCTGTTGTGTTGTCTGTCTTGAGTAGATTGTAGGCTCCGAGCAGGGGCCGTCTCTTATGTGTCTCTGTACAGCGCTGCGTATGCCTTGTAGCACTATACCAATGGTCACTAGTAGTAGTAGTAGATGCATGGAATAGTCTCCCTGTGAAGGTGGTTGAGACAAAGACTATATCTGAATTCAAGAGAGCATGGGGCAGACACAGAGAATATGCAAGGGAGAGGAAAGGATTGTAGAGCTTAGTTATCGGTATGGATGAGCAGACTGGATAGGCCATATGTTAGGTAGGTGTTTTCCTGGTCCAACAGGCCTTACAATCTGAGTTTGAACCTGAGGCAATGGAGGGTTAAGTGACTTGTCCAAGACCACAAGGATCATCTTGATCTGCTCTCATTTTGTGCGTTACTGCAAGTTGCAAAAAATACTTGACTTGCTGAATGTTGCATACGGTACTGGAGCAGTATTAGATCCCCCCTGCCCCAGGCCTGTAGCAGCTCTTTATTTTCTCCCCTTTGGGGTCCTCTCCCTGTTCTCCCTTTTGTTCATAATGTGTAGACCCTGTTTGCTATAACTACAGTGAGAATAAGAAGATGCCAGCTGCTGACCTGGGCTGCGGGCTGTGCAACAAAGGTGCCCCTCAAATAAACCCATCTACCTCCCGACACCAGGGGCTGACGTTCTTGGATTAGGAATGGAGGTAGAATATATTCTAGCGTCTCATGGCAGCCTGGGCTTCCAGACCCCAGCACAATTGAAGATGCCCGATGGGAGACAGCCTGCACATGTGACCAGCATACAGTTCCTCGGGGAGCTGAGGGCCCTTAATCACCTCCCGTCTTGACTATTGCAACCTACTCCTTGCTGGTCTCCCTTTGAATCATCTCTCTCCCCTTCAATCTGTTCAACACTCCGCTGCACGGCTAATCTTCTGCCAGCCTCGTCCTGCCCATATTACTCCTCTTCTCAAGTCACTTCACTGGCTCCCTATCCGTTTCCACATCCAGTTCAAACTTCTCCTGCTGACCTATAAATGCATTCACTCTGCGGCTCCTCACTACCTTTCTTCTCTTATCTCTCCTTACAACCCCGCTCGGGAACTCCGCTCTTCTAGCAAACTGCTTCTATCTGTGCCCTTCTCTTCTATTGCTAACTCCAGACTTCGCTCCTTTCACCTTGCTGCACCTTACGCCTGGAACAAACTACCTGTGTCTGTGCGCCAGGCACCTTCTCTAACCCTCTTCAAATCCAGGCTGAAAACTCACCTCTTCGCTGCTGCTTTTGGATCTTGACTCACCTGATCTCCTTGTTTCCTTACTTTTCCCCCTTGTTTATCCCTCTCTACACCTTCTGTGTTGTTTGTCTTGACTAGATTGTAAGCTCTATGAGCAGGGACTGTCGCTTACATGTCTGTGCAGCGCTGCGTATGACTCGTAGCGCTATACGAATGCTCAGTGGTAGTAGTAGTCAGTAGTAGGGTGATTGCCATATTAGTCCACTTTAATGGTAATTAGAAAAAAATGAGAAACAAAAAAGGAAAATAAGATGATGCCTTATTGGACTAATTTAATACATTCTTGGCCTTCAGTAGAATGGGAAAATGTGCAGCTATAGACAGTTTGACAAACAGAATTGAATATAAGTATTGTTTTGTTGTATCTGCTTTCTGAACCCCTCTAGTAAGGCGCTACACCCTGGGGCCTCCGTGCCACAGAATGAAGAAGATAAATTAAGCATTGCTATCTGCTATTGGATGAATAGACATAACATTAATTGCCTGGATTTTATGGCGAGAATTTTGCTGATAATATTCAGGAGTATATTACTGTACTGGGTTTTCAGGCTTACATAAGCCCAAAAAGGGGCAAATGTGGAGTCACAAAGCCCCAGGCCCAAAAGGCAAAATCAGAAAGAATAAAAGTAAAGTCAGTGCCCACGGGAATCTGCTCTTGCTGCTTGTGACGTGTGACACGAGGACTTGCTGACATCAGTAAAGGCCAAGCAGAGATATTAGAGACTCAGTCTGAAGAATGGAAGTTCTATGTATGTATATTGTATTTTGAAATTAATAAGTCTTGGATGTTTTTAATGGAAGTTTTCCTCAAAATGTTTTTTAATATGCCTTCAAGTCAATGCTGACTTCTGGTGACCCAGCAGCCCTGGGGTTTTCTTGGCCAGGTATGACTGGAAGTAGATTTCTTCTGAGGCAATGGAGGGTAAAGTGACTTACCTGAGACTTGCCAGTGGGAATCAAGCCCACATTTCGTGGGTACTAGGCTGTTGCTCTAACCACTAGGCTGCTCCTCCTCAAGGTTACATATAAGTAAATGAAAGAAATCCAAGAAAAAAGAAAGCCACACCCAAAACAACTGATATGGAAGGGAAGACTGGATAGGTCATGTGGTCTTTTTCTGTCATCGTGTTTTTATGGTTCTAACTTTCTCCCACATTATAGGAGGATACACAGGAAAACAGGCTGAAAGACAAAAAATGGAGAGCAGGACTAGATGGCAATTTTCTTACTGGAGGAAGGTGAATAGTGAAGGGACCTGTGCTGGGACCGGTGCTCTTTAACGTGTTTATACTAAATGAGCTGGAATGGGAACCAAAAGCAAAGTGATTACATTTGCAGATGACATCAAACTATTCAGAGTTGTTAAATCACATGTGGGTTGTGAGAAACTGCAGGAGGACCTCATGAGACCAGATATCCATGTGGACATGTGCAAAGTGATGCCTCTAGGGAAGAGCAGCCCAAACTATAGATACACAATGCTAAGTTCCACATTAGGAGTCACCACCCAAAAAAAGGATCTGGGCGTGATCGTAGATGATACATTGAAATCTTCTGTTCAGTGTGAGGCTGCGGACAAAAAAGCAAACAGAATGTTAGGAATCATTCAGAAAGGACTAGAAAATAAAGCAAAAGCTATCATAATGCCTCTGTATCACTCCATTATGAGACCGCACCTTGAACACTGTGTGTAATTCTGGTCTCCACATTTCAAATAAGATATAGCAGCATTAAAAAAGGTACAGAGAAGGGTCACCAAAATGATAAGGGGAAAGGCTGAAGAGGTCAGTGCTCCTCAGCCTGGAGAAGAGGCTGCTGAGGGGAGATGTAATAGAGGTCTAGAAACTCCTGAGTGAAGTGGAACAGGTAAGTAGGCCCTTTCAGATACTGCTAAGACCAGGGGACATTCCAGGAAATTAATAGGTACACATTTAAAATGAACCAAAGAAATATTTTTTCACCCAATGGACTATTAAGTTGTGGAATTTGTTGGCAGAAATTGTGATCAAGGCAGTTAGTACAGCTCAGTTTAAAAAAGGGTTCAGATACGTTCCTGGAGAAAACGTCCATAACTGTTAAGGTAGTCCAAAAGAAAACCACTGCTTATCCCCAAGTAGCATGGAGCTGGCTACTTTTTGGATATGTCAGGAACTTGTGACTTGGATTGACCACTACTGGAAACAGGATACTGGACTTCATGGACCTTTGTTCTGACCCAATGTGGCAGTTCTTATGTTCTTAAAATAATGAACTTTCAAAAATAACAAAGACAAGTCAATAAATGACCAATTACATCAATTTGTTTCCAAATTTTTATCACCACCCCCTTCCTAAACCCACCTAAAGTGAATATTCAATCAAACATTCTTGCCTTTAAGAAAATTCTCCAACTGAACAGGGCTCCAAAAAGCATCTATTGCTCTCATGGCCAACTAAACCCTTGCAAGGGAACAAGAAAAAAGGTCCCCCCACAATCCAAAACCCATTGCTTGAGCTGTAAGAAAGCCTTCCTCTTCACCTTGGCCATAATAGGAAAAAGAACAACCTTTTGGCCACAAAAGGAAATATCCCTATCAGAAACCAATGAGACCAACAATGTAGCCCTCGTACTGATGTTCTAATCTGAAGAATTTATTTTATTTATTTATTTAGCTGCATTTATATCCCGCTTTTCACCAGGTCAAAGCGGTTGGGGGATACATTTAACACGAGGGGATATGAGACACATACATTATTACTTACAGGGAACATGGGCAATGGAGGGTTAAGTGGCTTGCCCAAGACCACAAGGAGCACCTGTGGGACTAGAAACCCCAGTCCTTCCGGCCCAAGGTTGCTGTCCTCTAGTGGGATTTGAACCACCAACCTTCTGGCCTGTAGTACCTTGCCCCAACCACTAGGCCACTCCTCTAGGAAAGCAGAAAAATCCAAACTATCCATAGAGACAAGAGTGTCCATTCCCTCCTCTCCTCCCCCCTCTTGATGTTTTCCCTTAGGAATGTAGTACATCTTAGTAGTTGGAATAACACCACCTTGCATGACCTTCAGGATGTCCCTTGGATACATCTTCCAAAGTTCCTGAGGGGAAAACCATTTAGTATAAGAGAAATTCAACAACTGCAAGTTACAACTCCACAGTTTATTTTCCAGCATTTCAAGCTTAGACTATGACATGGGAAACCCTGGCAGCTTGCAGAGTCTGAATCTGAGTTTGCATCAAACTTGACCAATGTTCTAATTTAACGGCCTCATGGCCTTCCAGTTTGGCAACCGAATCCTTAGAGAATTAAATAGGTCTTGTAAGAAGCAACCAAATATCCTGCAAGGGACAGAGTGCTCTACTGCTTGAGATACCTCCAAAATCACTTTCAGTAAAGGTACAGGCCCTCCTCCTTGACCAAAGGGGACTGAGGATACAGCAGGTTCATATTGTAGCACTAACCCCCGTATTCACCTCCAAGGCCTTCACTGAAGCCAGATCTTCTTCGCATGAAGCCCCGAGACTCTCAGCTGCTCTCCTTGGCCACATAGGCTCCAAAGTCAGCCTGAGCAATCCATCCAGCACAGCTGCATCTAACTGGAAGAGGTTACCTGTATGCTGTCTGTACTCCTGAGTGCAGTGAAGGTGGGGGTGAGGAAAGTCCACCAGAGGTAAGAGTAACATCAAGTTCAGCAAGGGAGTCCAACTGCAGGCTTTCCCCCTCAACAACGAAGTCTGAACCTTGTACAGCAGACAGCAAATGGACATCCAGGGGTCTCCGAATTGCAAAGGAACTTTGAATTGGGTAAGTCTTTTGCTTAGGTTTACCCACTGCCAGTAATTCACCAAAGAAGCAAATTCAGGAGCCTCTACCTCCAGCGTCCAGTCACGATGCATCTTGACACGCCATGTCTTAGATGAATGCTCTCTCTCAGTTCTTAACTGATAATTGCTTTTTTAAGAACTCAGCAAAGTTTATTTTGAGAACACAGTGCTAAAGTTGGAACTTGCTGTACGATAGAAATACTCTATAAACTTCAAAACCAGCGCGAGTGTGAACTGCCTGGATTAACTCTGCTGAATTCTGTATCTTTCAATAAAAAGTCTGACAAGTGCCAACCACAGAGTGAAGCGTTTCTTCTTCCATAAAATGAATTATTTATGGCCCAGACTCTGCATCTCCTGCAAAGTCTACAGGTCTCTACAGAGACTATCCCAAGCCTTGAAATGGTTGTAGAGGCAAAACCACCTCACTACAGCACTTATAAAAAAAACTTGAGAGAGTGAGGGAGAAACCACGAGATAGAGCGAACAGTGGACAGATAAACGTGTCACTTATTGTAAGCTCTTCTTATCAGTCATCAGTCTCTACCACTCACCAGAGTCCATTCTATGATCTTTCTTAAACCCTCCGATCTTCATAAACTCTTTAATTATTTGAATTGTAATTGTAATTTTTGTCTTTTTTTTTATTTGTCATAAAAGATAGATGTAACTGGACTTGTACTCCCATAACTCTCTTCCCGGGAGGGAGTCGCGATATGCACCATATCAAGCATTTAAGACTTTACTAGCACTTTCAAAACAGTACTTCTCAGCGACATCAGTGTCATCGTGATTCTTCCATTGGAATATTAGCAATTACTGACAGTTTCTAGCAGCTCCTTTCACCTCCTCAAGCTGACTTTAACTTGCCGAAACGTTTAGACTCTTTCCTCCGGGGTTAGCGAATCGCTGAACCAACTTCAACCATTCAGCAGAAAGCCACAATGGTGACCACTTTAATGGCAAGAACAAATGCCGGCGTGCTGACCGCCAGAGACACCTGGTCATGCACCGTGTCAGCGATGTAAGATGTGTGTACTTACTACAGCGACTGACCAGTGGATTCATCCTATCACCAAGAAGTGGTATAAGTATCATTACACTACTTCGCGCCTTACTTCTTTTATAGTGTATCTTATTGTGTGCTCATGTCAAATGGTTTATATAGGAGATCAACTCATCCTGTCAAAATTCATCTTAGTGAGCACAAGAGTAAGCTGAAGACAGTTACTCTTATGGCCCTTATAGAGCCGCTTTGTCAGACATTGAACTATACTTTTGAACAGTTCAGTTGAACTATCATTGACATTGTACTGGCTTCTGTCCGAGGTGGGGCTTGGAGGGCTAAGTTATTAGACCATGAACAATTTTGGATATATGAAGCACAGTCTGTGAAACTGCATGGATTGAACAATGAATTGTAGCTTAATACTATCATTTAACTACTTTTTGTCTTGCCAATAAAGTTGAACGGCTATGATATCATCATGCCAATGTGTTTTTTCCATTGTATGGGGTATAGACTTAAAACACAAGCCCTCTGAGGACAAGGTGTATGTCTCACCACAGAAAAACTCAGACCCCTCAGTTTAAGATCACCACCTGGGTATAAGGGGTGGCCACCCCTCATTCTGATCAGAGAGAATCATTTATTATCTGCTTGCGGGTGGTTGTAGTGAGCCAGGGACAACTACGTGGGTGGTGGCAGGTAGGGTCAGACCATAGCCTGGTCTGATCAATCTGAATAATTATAGCAATAAAATCCCTGAGTGTTTGAGAACCGAGACCAGAAAGCCTGGGAGGGTTGGATCCTGGGTCGAGACACATTTGCATGTGATTTATATAGAGAAAAGGATCTTGGAACTTTCATGGGGTTTCCTCCTAGTCAGAGAGGAAGATTACCCCCAATAACCCTTGGGAGGGGGATTAGTAGGGGTCAGAACCTTGTTGGAATAGAAAGGGGACTGTTCCTGGAAAACCCCAGAACTCACCCTAAATATACAGAGGATCTCAAATAAGGACTTCCCAGCCAGGGAGTAATATTGTGTTGGGGAGGAGACTTGTGCTGGACCACCTGGGACCCTAATTGTGTGAGGGATATTATAGGACTCTGGGACTGGATGCTCCATATGTATCTGAATGTAAGTCATCTTCAGCTATATAGTGCTATAAGGTGTATACAGCACTGTGCATATAGATGTAAGACATAGTCATAGAAACATGATTTTATTTATTTATTTTTCTTATATACCGCGCTCTTCAGTATCAGTGCGGTTTACATCGAACAAAACTGTTCAGTGCAGAATATCTGTACTGGACTTACAGTATAACAGTTATCAAAAGTACAGCTATAACAATGTAACTAAATGTAGTTAAGCAGTGTAACTAGATACAGTTAGAACAGGACAGGGTAACTATATACAGATGTATACAGGTAGTACAACATATGCTCATGAGTATCAAAGGTGTGTAGCTATTGTTTCGATAGCGTATTAACTGACAATAGTGTGAAGAGACGCTATTTGTCAGGGGGATCCGGGTCAGGAGGATCTGGGTTTGGAGGGTTAGGTGTCGAACTTGTGTGGTTGTTATTTGTGGGTTGCCTATATAAGGCACTGGGAGTGGTTTGCTGTGGATTGTGCTCCTGATCAGTGTAGTATTGTAGGAAGCGGTGATGCTTGAGTGCCTTCCTAAATTGTAAAAAGTCATTGATAGCCCTGATAGCTGGTGGTAGTGAATTCCAACAGGTAGGTGCGTAAAGCGAAAACGCTCTGGACCTGGCTGCTTGTTAGCATTTTGTGATCTGATTTGGTAGGGTCAAAGTATTTATAGCGGCTGATCTTCTTGCTCTGTTGGAGGGTGTCATCTGGATGAGGTCACTGACTGATGTAGAGGAGCAGTTGTTTACGGCTTTGAATGTCAAGGACATCACTTTGAACGTGATCCTGCTTTTGATTGGAAGCCAGTGCAGGTTCTTTAGTATTGGTGTTATATGTTCCCTCCTTGATGCACCATGAAGTATTCTGGCGGCAGCATTCATGGCAAGTTGCAGTGGATTTATTGTGGCTTTTGGAAGGCCGTGTAATATGGCGTTCGCATAATCAAAGTGCGGAGTCACTAGGGCTCGGTATACTGTCCGAAAATCTCCAGGTTCCAGTAGCTGTCTCAGGTGGCGAAGAGTTCTGATTTTGTTATATACTGCTTTTACCATATTGCTTATCTGGGCCTTCAGGTTGAGTTTTTGATCAAGGATGACTCCAAGATACCGAATTGATGGTTTGCATATGAGTTCCGCGTCCCTGACCTTCAGGGTGCTAGGTGGAATAAATGATGAATTTCTAGTGATGAAAAGGACCTCTGTCTTTTTAAAGTTTATTCTTAGCTTCTGAGTATGTAACCAGTCTGTGAGCGCATCGAAACAGGCAGAGAGGGGCGTGAGGTCAGGATTGTCTAGTAGGAAAGGCATGAATAGGAGAACATCGTCGGCGTAGACCAGGCAGTTAATGTTGAAGGGTTTGACGAGATTGCATATGGGCTGCATGTAAATGTTGAATACTAAGGCAGACAGTGATGATCCTTGTGGAACTCCTTTTTCTTGGAGGAAAGGTGCAGAGGTGGAGGGACCGGCACGTACATGTTGCCAGCGATCTGTCAAGTATGAAGCACACCAAGGATTTGTATCCCGCCTTCTCCTAAAATCAAGGCAGTTTCACGTCAAATGATTCAAATTTGTGGTAGGGTGGTGGTGATAGGGGGGGGGAGGCGTGCAGTGGTTGTGTACAAGTGTTTGGGGGGGGGGGGTTGTCTGGGTTGATTAATTCATTAAAAGGTGCAATATATACAGTGTGTACTATTTACAATGTACTATAAACAGTTTGAGATTAATTAATGCCAGAAAAAGACCATATGGCTTATCTAGTCTGCCTTTCATACTAACTGCTATAGTCCCTTTTTTTCCTTTAGAAGTCTTCTGTGTTTGTCCCATACTTAAATTTGTATACAGTTCTCATCTCTACTGCCTCCACTGGGAGACTATTCTACACATCTACCACTCTTTCAGTAAAGAAATATTTCCGCATATTACTCCTGAGTCTATCCTCTTTCACCTTCATCCTATGCCTCCTCGTAGCAGAGCTTACTTTCAGTTGAAAGAGGCTGTCCTCCTGTGCAGTTATGCCTCGAGGGTATTTAAATGTCTCTATCATATCTCCTCTACCCTGTCTTTCCTCTAAAGCAATGGTTCCCAACCCAGTCCTCAGGTACTCCCAGGCCAGTCAGGTTTTCAGGATATCCACAATGAATATGCATGAGATAGATCTGCATATAATGGAAGCAGTACATGCAGATCTATCTCATGCATATTCATTGTGGATACCCTGAAAACCCGACTGGCTGGGGGTACCTGAGGACTGGGTTGGGAACCGCTGCTCTAAATTATATTATATATTGAGATCTTTAGGTCTGTCCCTATATGGTTTATAACGAAGACCACTGACCATTTTGATAACCACCCTCTGCACCGACTCAATCCTGTTTATATCCTTGGGAAGGTGCGGTCTCCAAATTTGCACTCAATGCTCCAAATGAGATCTAGGTTTATGTTTATTATATTTGCTTAAACGCCTTTCACATATGCAGCAGGGCAGTGTACAAAATTAAAAACAAGGATAAAAACAGAAATTGAAAAGAACTCCATAATTTTAAAGAACAGTTAAAATCATTCATACTGGAGGCGGGGAAGACAAGTTAAGGAAAGAGTAGGAGAGTCAGGGGACAGACAGGTCGAAGGCAGCAGTAAAGAGATGGTTTTAGTAGGGCTTTGAATTTGTCATAGGAGGGTTCCAATCTGAGGGCAGAAGGGAGGGAATTCCGAGAAGCGAGCGCTACAAAGTGAACTGGTGGAGGAACATATAGATGACAAGCAGGCTTGGGGGGCAGAGGGAATGCTACGAAGGGCTCAGTGTGAGGAATGGAGAAGAGAATCAGTGAGGTAGCGAGGAGAACCCAAATGTAAGACATGGTGGACCAGAGTGAGTAGTTTGTTCTGAAGACGGAAGGACACTGGAAGCCAATGATAGTGTATGAGAAGCGGAGTGACATGTTCATAATGGGAGGCACAAGCAAGGATATGAACTGTGGTGTTTTGGATGAGCTGGATACAATGCAGTTGAAATTGGGGAAGGTCAAGGTATACAGTATTACAATAATTAATTTTGGATATGACAAGCATAAGAAGCAAAGTGGTCAGGGAGGAGACAGAGAGAAAAGGCGGACGGTGCGAATCTGATGAAGCTAGAAAAAGCATTGACGAATCAGAGAGGAGAGGTGGGCCTGGAAGGACAGAATAGAGTCAAGAATAATACCAAGGTACTCCAGAGAGTTGATGAGCAGAATGGGTGTGCCAGAAATGGAGGAAGCTGGGTTAGGAACAGAACTGCCAAAAGTAAACCAGAGTGCTGCTGATTTAAGGGGGTTCAGATGAAGGAAACTGGCAGACAACCAAGCTGAGATACTGGACAAACAAGAGTTGCGTGGGGAAAGATCAGGAATAGCTGGGCTGGTATGATGAAATAATCTGGTGTCATCTGCATAGTAATAAGTGGAAATGTTGTGTTGCTGTATTAGGAGTGCCAGAGGAATCAGATAGACGTTAAATAAGAAGAGCAAGTATGGAACCCTATGGGACACCACGAAGAAGAGATAAAGAGGAAGAAGAAGATCCATGAACTGAAACCAAAAAGGACCACTATGAAAGAAAAGAAAGGAACCATTGAAGGACTGTACCACCAAGACCGAAGTCGTATAACCTAGAGAGAAATATGATGTGATCAACAAGATAGAAGGCCAAGAACAAATCAAGAGAGACTCCCACTGAGATGTTGCTACCTGTTTAGCTACTTTAAAATCATCGGAAACAGTCACGCCCAGGTCCCATTGTTCTTTCATGGACAAAAGTACTTCACCCATTATACTGTACCGCTCCCTTGGAGTTTTGCAGCCCAAGTTTGTGACCCTGCATTTTTTTAGCATTAAATTTCAGCTGCCAATCTCTAGACCAGGGGTCTCAAACTCAAATTGCTTTGAGGGCCGAATGAGGACTTGTAAAGTAACCCGGGGGCCGCATAAGACACGGGCCTCATTTGCATAAGGGGCCTCATTTGCATAAATATTTGCATAATGTTGCATAATGAGTGCATGGATAAAGAAAGACTAGAAAATTTCTATCTTACTATAATCCAGTGCCAACCGCCAGGCACATTAGGAACTACTACTAACACTGCCCATTTGGAACCCATAGCAAACCCCCCCGTATCATAACAGCACTACCAGGACTCACAAAGCACCAGACCCTACCTATCAAAAGGCAACACTGCAAATATTAAATCAATACATTTCAGAGAACAATACATGACCTACTGGGAAAAGAGAACAAGTAGCAATGTCAAATAGGAATTACACAGAATACCTCAGCACTGTAGAAATAAAACTATAAATAATTTCTTGTACCAAAGCACAGACATTAATGATGCACATTTCCCAGAGCTGACATATTCCAGTTAATAAATTCAAAATAAAGAGATATTTTTCTACCTTTTGTGCATTTTTTTTCAGTTGCAATTGCTCCAGCCACTTCTGGTTTCTTCATGTCTTCTGCTATCTCCATCGTCTGCTGTCCATTTGTCCTTTCTTCTCTCTTCTAGTTTTTTTCCATTCTCTCTCTCTACATCTGCTTTAACATACTAATCTTTCTCCTTTTGCTCTTTCCTCATTCCTATTTCATCCACTCAAATTTTACCCCTCCATCCTCAATCCCCACTTACTCTCCCAATACCTGGCCAATTGTAGATTTGTCTTCTCTTCCAGACAAAATATTTTTCCCCTCTCCATTTCACTTTCCCAGCTCCATCCCATTCTAATCCTCCCCCAACATCAGCTCCCTTCTAGTTCCAGCCCCACCCAGCATCTGCTCCTTTCTAGTCCCTGCATCAGTCCATTTCCAGTCCTATCCTAGCCTCACCATCAGCCCATTTCCAATCCTAGCCCCCCATCAGCCCATTTCCAATCCTAGCTCCCTCCCCTCACAGCCCATTTCCATTCCAAGCCCCCCTCCCCATCAGCCATTTGCAGTTCAAGCCCCCCTTCCACTCAGCCCATTTCCAGTCCTAGCAACCCCCCCCAGCCCATTACCAGTCCTAGACCCCCCATAGCCCACTTGCAGTCGTATCCCCCATCACCCCATTTTCAGTCCTAGCCCCCACCATAGCCCATTACCAGTCATAACCCCCCCCTGCCAATAGCCCACTTCCAGTCCTAACCCCCATCTGCCCATTTCCAGTCCTAGCCCCCACCATAGCCCATTACTAGTTATAACCCCCCCCAGCCCATTACCAGTCATAACCCCCCCTGCCAATAGCCCTGTTCCCGTGCTAAGGCCCATCTGACGTTTTCCATTCCTAGCCCCCAACAAAGCCCATTACCAGTTATAACCCCCCCCCAGCCCATTACCAGTCATAACCCCCCCCCCTCACCCCTCTGCCAATAGCCCACTTCCAGTTCAGTCAGCCCCTCCATAGCTCATTACCGGCCAACAAAAAAACCCCCAAAACCCTGGCTTCTGCTGCTGCCGTTGCCGCCGTGGCAGCAGCAGAATCAATTGTCAAATTTAAAAAAAAAACTGACTTCTGCTGCTCAAGCAGCTGTCCTGCGGCCCCTTTCCCTCTGCCCGGAGATCCGACTCTGCTCTCAGCGGCGTGCTTTTCAAGCCGCGACGAGAGTATTCCCCTCTCGCGCGGTTTTTCAAGCCGCGCGAGAGGGGAATACTCTCTTCGCGGCTTGAAAAGCACGCCGCTGAGAGCAGAGTCGGATCTCCGGGCAGAGGGAAAG
The DNA here is from genome assembly GCA_033557465.1 of Ichthyophis bannanicus. Classification (NCBI taxonomy): domain Eukaryota; kingdom Metazoa; phylum Chordata; class Amphibia; order Gymnophiona; family Ichthyophiidae; genus Ichthyophis; species Ichthyophis bannanicus. The sequence goes on from CM066042.1 coordinate 21,281,323, forward strand.
GGGCCGCAGGACAGCTGCTTGAGCAGCAGAAGTCAGGTTTTTTTTTTAATTTAACAATTGATTCTGCTGCTGCCACGGCGGCAACGGCAGCAGCAGAAGCCAGGGTTTTGGGGGATTTTTTGTTTTCCGCCGTCGCGGGCCGCACAAAGTTGTCTCGCGGGCCGCATGCGGCCCGCGGGCCGCGTGTTTGAGACCCCTGCTCTAGACCATCCTTAAAGCTTAGCTAGATCCCTCCTCATGTTATTTACTCCTTCCTGGGTGTCTACTCTATTGCAGATTTTTGTATCATCCGCAAAGAAGCAAACCTTACTCGACAGCCCTTCAGCAATGCCACTAACAAAAATGTTAAAAAGAATCGGACCAAGGACATATCCTTGTGGCACACCACTGGTAACCTTCTTCTCCTCAGAGTGAGCTCCATTTACCTGGACCCTTTGTCACCTCCCACCTGACCAACTTCTAATCCAGTCACTTTAAGGTCCATCCCTAGGGTGCTCAATTTATTTATAAGTTGCCTGTGCAGAACGATGTCAAGGGCTTTACTGAAATCTAAATACACCACATCTAGGGCTCTCCCTCCTTCCAACTCTCTGGTCACCCAGTCAAAGAAATCAATCAGATTTGTCTGACAAGACCTGCTTCTAATAAACCTGTGCTGTCTCAGATCCTGCAATCCATTGAACCTCAGTAACCTCTGTTTTAGCAGCATTTCCATTAATTTACTCCCCACAGAGGTCAGACTAACCAGCCTGTGGTTCTCAACTTCATCCTTACTTCTGCTTTTGTGCAAAGGGACCACATGCAGTTCTCCAGTGTTCAGGGACCGCTCCTGACTCTAAAAAAGCATTGGAAAGGTCAGACAGTGGAGTCACTTGAACTTCCCCGAGTTCCTTCAATACTCTCGGATGGATCCCATCCAACCCCATCGCTTTGTCTACTTTTAGTTTAGCTAGTGCCCCGTGAGCACAGTCTTCTGAAAATAGTTCACGATCCCTGTCACTTCTGTTCCTATTTGTGGGTGTTTTCTGAGATCCTGCTCCTGGCCCTTCATCTGTGAACATAGAACAAAAATATTTGTTAAGCAATTCCGCTTTATCCTTATCAGCTTCTATAGAGTCCTCCCCTTCACCCTTGAGTCTCACAATACTGCTTTGTACTTCATCCTCTCGCTAACATATCTGAAAAATGTTACCCCCCCCCCCTCCATTTTATTGCATTGGCTATTTCTTCTTCTTTCTGTATCTTTGCTTTCCTGACTATCAGTCCCTGCTCATCGGAGCTTACAGTTTAATCAGGACAAAAAACATCACAAAACTGGGGACTAGAGTATAGTAAGATGCACGTAAGTGGCAGACAAGAGAGTGAGGGGCATCAGGTTCCAAAAGGCCTGAGCTACTGTAAATAGAAATAAAGAAATCAATAAATGAGGGTTTCCCTTTGAAAATGTGTTTGCAGGTCTGAAGATACAAACTTTCTGCAGGCTTTAGGGCAGCAACTTTCAACATTTTTCATCTCACGGGACACTGACTAGGGCTAGGCACTAAAATTGTCGAGGCACACCATCAGTTTTGTAAAGATATATTTTTTCATTTAAAAAATGAGTATTAAGATTGTGTTTAAAGTTCAATAAGTAAAATTGTACTTATTGTTTTATTTTTAAAAGCTAAATCAGTGGGAAATCTGTGACTGGTGATGTTTCATGATGTCCCTTGTCCAAGGGCAGATGGTTCACAAACATTACCTTCAAGTCTTCCACCTGTTTTTGCTGGTCATAGTGTTCATAGCAGAGAAACCAGTCTCACACAGATAAGATGTTGAGAAGGAAAGAAATGTGATGGCGGGGTATTCCTCTTGGAGAGACAACCAGAACGAGGCCATACCTGTTGGTGAGTGTTTCGGTTTCAGTCCTCTGTTATTTCTGATTTCCATCAGCTCATCGTCTTCTGCAACAGATAATTCTCTAACTCCTCTGCACTTAACACAAACGGATCTATCAACCAATTAAAGGAAGATCCACCAAGTGATGGGAAATACACTAAATAACACACGCGATCCGAACAACAGCTGACTGAAGAATGACACTGTTCCGCCCTCCCTCAAATTCCTCCAATGGCCCTAGCAATGAATGACCCTCCATGAAACTCCCATGGCACAGCATTTGAAAATTGCCTCAACAGATTCAGGGGGTCGTTTTTAATAAACTGTTCAGATATTTGCCTGATTACCTTTATTCTAGGATGATAAAACCTAAAATATACCACTTCCCTTGATTTTAATTTAAATTTGAATTTCATTTACAATTCATCGCTGCAAAGCATTTCCAGCCTCATATGTAATGAACTGGTATATACACTGATATCTACCGAACTTCAAAGGGAAGTGAACAAGGTCAAAAAGTCCATTCGCAATCTAGAGTCCGTCGGCCGATCAGATGTCAGCTTACATTAGGAGCTGAAAGGGAGTGAAGAACTGGGGAAACAGTGGGATCTGTCCTTGAACATTTCCAAGAGCGGGTTAAATAAATAGTTGTCCAGAATGATATTGAGACAGAGAATCCTACCTGTAAGTACGGTGTAAACTGATGACTCAGGTTTATTTTCCCCATTTTATACTGTGATTTATGATCTCTGCCTTTGGAGACACAGAAACACAGAATAAGGACTGTAAGACACATCTAATGGCCATAGACAGAACAACAAAGAGGAGAATGAGAAAATGGGACAGTCAGATATATCTATATCTACAGAGAGAGACCAATTTTCCTGGGTTTTATTTCACATTATTTCTCAGAATAGGTAGAGTCATGGAGTGCTTTTATACGCTTATGTGCAAAATCGGATTGTTTTTATATTTATTGTTACCAGATACTCTATGAATCACAGTCTTTTAGGGGTCAACTTTGAGACTGGCCATGGGACATTATTCCTGCGCAAAGTTTCCTTTTGAAAATGTGACCGGCCATGGGAATGTGGCTCCCATTTTGCAGGTACAAATATATCCAAACAAAGAAGAGAGGATATGTTCTCCGCAAGAAGACATGGTCAAACTGTAAAGCGGAGAAGAACCAAGACCACACCAAGGACATCTTCAACAGTCGTTTTATTAACAGACCCAACTTGGCCAAGTTGGGTTCATTAATAAAACAATTGTTGAAGATATCCTTGCTGCAAATATATCCACCTAAAGTAAGTGTCAGCTTTTAAAATGGAAGTCCTGCCTTCCCGTTGGCTCCATAGGGCAGGAGAAACTCGCAAAGGATGGGTGGAGGTTCTGCAGCTTAATCCATGTTTACCCTTGGAAATCACTTGGAAAATGACCCTCCTCAAGAGGGATAAAAGTAGCTATATGAGCAGGAATCATCAGCGGTGTTTCAGGGGCTCCAAATTTGAGTCTCTGGGTGGTCTTCTATGTGTCCGATAGGCACAGAATCATTTCCCTTCAGTGAGATCAGTTCCATTCACCACGGGACTAGTTTATGTAATGCAATCCTGGGTTCACAGGGCTCTAGGTTCCTGCTTTTCTGACACACTCATCGATGGCTCTCTGATATGCTGTATCGGATTTGGTCAATGCAGATCCCTGGGCCAAATGTTTCATTCTCAGAACATCTCTGAGGTACACCTATTGAAAGGGCTCCATCTTAACCGGGATGAAACCAGGCTGCTGGCATTTACCTATAAAAAGGAGATAGAGCAGCTTATAAACTAGATAGAAGGGGAGAGTCGACAGTCGCCCAAGAGCGCATCGTTCAGAAGCATATATCCTTGAAGGATACTAGCAAAAGAAGGAAGTTAGGGCATCCTAAATACAATGTGGTTCTTCCGCATGTATAATGTTATTGTTGAATGTACACCGCGCTGATGTGAATAGCGCAGTATAGAAGAAAAGTTAAATAAATATAAATAAATAAATCCTGACAGAGAAGTTCTCACAAAGATAAAAGTAACCCAGATGTCCTGCAGTACAGAGCCGAAAGATTTCAAATTATCAACTGATAGCCAGATTAATATGAATTAAATACAACCTCTAAAATGCTTGTATGCAAATGCCGGAAATCTTAAATTTAAGATGGGAGAGCTAGAATATATAGCACTAAATGAGAGGTTAGATATGATTGGCATATCAAAGACCTGGTGGAAGGAGGACAACCAATGGGACACTGATACCTGGGTACAAACTATATTGCAATGATAGAGTGCAACCCCTCCATCAATTTGATGTGCTCTATGTTAGAGAGGGAATTGAGTCACACAGGATTAAAGTTTTGCAGGAAACAAAATACACTGTAGAATCTCTATGGATAGATGGTCCATGTAAAAAGTGGAAGGCAATGGCAGTGGGGGTGTACCACTGACCACCTGGTTAAAATGAACAGATGGATGATGAAACACTCAGAAATCAAGGAAGCTAACAAAAATGACAACACTATAATAATGGGTGATTTCAATTACCCCGGTATCAACTGGGTCAATGTTAAAGCAGAACATCCTAGAGAGATAAAGTTTCTAGATGAAATAAATGACTGCTTCTTAGAGCAGCTGGTTCCTGAACCAATAAGAGGGGAGGCTATTCTGGACATAGTCCTTAGCTGAACACAGGATCTGGTGCAAGAGATAAGGGTTTTGGGGTCACTTGGCAATAGTGATCATAGTATGAATGCATTTGATTTAATAAATGGAAGGAGGACAGTGAGGAAATCCAGAGTACTACCTTTTAGCTTTCAAAGTTGACTATGATAAAATAAGGGAAATAGTTAAGAAAAAAACTAAAAGGAGTAGCTGCAAAGGTTAAAGATTTACATCAAGCATGGGTGTTGGTTAAAAGTACTATCTTGGAGGCCCAGAGCAGATGTATTCAAGAAAAGTGGAAGGAAGGCCAAAAACCTGTCAGCATGGGTTAAAGGCAAGGTCAGAGAGGCTGTTATTGCCAAAAAGCTTCCTTCGGGAAATGGAAAAAGGAGCTTAATGATGAATACCAGAAAAACATAACATAAGAACATAAGAACATAAGATATGCCATACTGGGTCAGACCAAGGTCCATCAAGCCCAGTATTCTGTTTCCAACAGTGGCCAATCTAGGTCAGACGTACCTAGCAGTTTCCCCAAGGGACACAGGTTCCACAATGCTTGTATTGGTTCAAGCATTGATATCCTGGGTCCCTTCTTAATAATGGTTTATGGACCTTTCCTCCAGGAACTTGTCCAAACCTTTTTTAAACCCAGCTACACTAACAGCCTTTACTACATCCTCCGGTAACAAATTCCAGAGTTTGATTACACGTTGAGTGAAAAAATATTTTCTTTTATTAGTCTTAAATAGTTTACCCTGTAGCTTCATTGCATGTCCCCTAGTCTTTCTATATTCTGATAAGGTAAACAATCGATCTACGTTTACCCGTTCCACTCCGTTCATTAATTTATAGACTTCTATCATATCTCCCCTCAGCCGTCTCTTTTCCAGGTTAAAGAGCCCCAACCTTTTTAGCCTTTCTTCATAGGAGTAGCCTTCCATCCCCTTTACCATTTTGGTGGCTCTTCTCTGAACCTTTTCTAAAATTGCTATATCCTTTTTAAGATATGGCGACCAGAATTGCACACAATATTCAAGGTGCGGTCTCACCATGGAACGATATAGAGGCATTATAATATCTTTTGTTTTATTTTCCATTCCTTTCCTTATCATACCTAGCATTCTATTTGCTCTCTTGGCCGCCGCTGCACACTGGGCCGAGGGTTTTAACATGGTATCCACAAGGACGCCTAAATCTTTTTCTTGGGTGGTGGTTCCTAATGTGGAACCTTGCATCGTGTAACCATAGTTTGGGTTGTTCTTCCCTAGGTGCATAACCTTGCACTTCTCCACATTAAATTTCATCTGCCATTTTGATGCCCAGTCTTCCAATTTATCAAGATCCTCTTGCAATTTTCCACAATCCTCCTGGGTTTTAACAACTTTAAATAGTTTTGTGTCATCAGCAAATTTGATAACCTCACTCGTTATTCCACTTTCCAGGTCATTTATGAATATGTCAAAAAGCAGCGGACCCAGCACAGATCCCTGGGGTACACCACTATTCACCTTTCTCCATTGGGAAAATTGGCCATTTAGCCCTACCCTCTGCTTTCTATCTTTTAACCAGTTCCTGATCCACAGTAGTACACTGCCTCCTATCCCATGACTCTTTAGTTTTGCCAAAAGTCTCTCATGAGGGACCTTGTCAAAGGCTTTCTGAAAGTCCAGATACACAATATCAACCGACTCACCTTTGTCCACCTGTTTATTCACTCCTTCAAAAAAACATAACAGATTAGTAAGACAAGATCTTCCTTGTCTAAAGCCATGTTGGCTGTCTCCCATTAGGTCATGACTATCTATATGCTGAGTAATTTTATTCTTTATGATGGTTTCTACCATTTTTCCCGGTACTGATGTCAGGCTCACCGGTCTGTAGTTTCCCGGATCACCCCTCGAACCCTTTTTAAAAATTGGTGTTACATTGGCGATCCTCCAATCCTCAGGTATTAGAGATGATTTTAATGATAGTTCACAGACTACTGATAGCAGGTCTGCAATCTCAAATTTCAGTTCTTTCAACACCCTTGGATGTATACCATCCGGCCCAGGTGATTTGCTATTCTTCAGTTTATCTAATAGTTGTAGGACATCTTCCCGATGTATCGATATTTCCTTCAATTCTTCCACACCTTTAAATACCACTTCAGTCGTGGGTAACATCCCTACATCTTCCTCAGTAAAGACCGAAGCAAAGAATTCATTCAGTCTCTCCGCTATCGCCTTGTCGCCTCTTAGTGCTCCTTTAACCCCTTTATCATCTAATGGACCAACTGACTCTCTCACGGGTTTTTTGCTACGAATGTACTTGAAAAGGTCTTTATTTCGCGTTTTTGCTTCCGCAGCAAGCTTCTTCTCAAATTCTCTCTTTGCCTGCCTTATCAATGCCTTGCATTTGACTTGCCAGTGCTTGTGCTGTTTCCAGGTTTCATCATTTGGCTCTTTTTTCCATTTCTTGAAAGATGCTTTTTTGGCAACAACAGCCTCTCTGACCTCAGCTTTAAACCATGCTGGCAATTTTTTGGACTTCCTTCCACTTTTCTTAAAGCGTGGAATACAGCTGGTCTGGGCTTCCAAGATAGTATTTTTCAACAACACCCAAGCTTGATGTACGTCTTTAACCTTTGCAACTGCTCCTTTTAGTTTTTTCTTAACTGTTTTCCTCATTCTATCATAGTCTCCCTTTCGAAAGTTAAAGGGTAGTACTGTGGATTTCCTTACTATCCCTCCTCCACTAATTAAATCAAAGGTGATCATGCTATGATCACTATTGCCAAGTGGCCCCAACACCCTTATCTCTTGCACTACATCTGGTGTTCCACTAAGGACTAGGTCTAATATTGCTTCCCCTCTGGTCGGTTCATGAACCAGCTGCTCCAAGAAGCAGTCATTTATTTCATCTAGGAACTTTATCTCCCTAGCATGTCCTGTTGTGACACTGACCCAGTCGATGCCGGGGTAATTGAAATCACCCATTATTATTACTGCACTGTAACTTTTGCTAGCTTCCTTGATTTCTTTGAGCATTTCATCATCCATTTGTTCATTCTGGCCAGGCGGACGATAGTACACCCCCACTGCCATCGCCTTCCCCTTTTTACATGGAATTTCAATCCATAGAGATTCTACAGCAAATTTTGTTTCTTGCAAAACTTTAATCCTTTCTGACTCAATGCCCTCTCTAACATAGAGCGCAACCCCTCCACCAATTTGATCAGCTCTATCATTTCGATATAGTTTGTACCCAGGTATCACAGTGTCCCACTGGTTGTCCTCCTTCCACCATGTCTCTGATATTCCAATCATATCTAACCTCTCGTTTAGTGCTATATATTCTAACTCTCCCATCTTGTTTTGTAGACTTCTAGCATTTGCATACAAGCATTTTAGAGACTGTATTTTATTCATATTAATTTGGCTATTGGTAGACATGGGTAATTTGGGATCTTTAAGTTCTGTCTGCTCCATACTCGAGGGCATTTGGGCTACTTTACTCTTTTTTGGAACCTCTCTGCTTTTTGTAGTATCCTTCAAGGATACATTCTTCCGAACCATGCGCTCTTGGGCGACTGTCGGCTTTCCCCTATTATCTAGTTTAAAAGCTGCTCTATCTCCTTTTTAAAGGTTAATGCCAGCAGCCTGGTTCCATCCCGGTTAAGGTGAAGCCCATCCCTTCGGAAGAGCCCCTCCTTTCCCCAGAATGTTCCCCAGTTCCTAACAAATCCGAACCCCTCATCTCTGCACCATTGTCTCATCCACGCATTGAGACTCCGGAGCTCTGCCTGCCTATTGGGTCCTGCGCGTGGAACGGGAAGCATTTCGGAGAACGCTACCCTGGAAGTTCTGGATTTCAACTTCCTACCTAAAAGCCTAAATTTAGCTTCCAGAACCTCCCTACCACATTTTCCTATGTCATTGGTACCAACATGTACCAAGACAGCAGACTCCTCCCCAGCACTATCTAAGACCTTATCTAGGTGGCGTGTGAGGTCCGCTACCTTCGCACCAGGCAGGCATGTTACCAGGCGATCCTCACGTCCACCAGCCACCCAGCTATCTACATGCCTAATGATCGAATCACCAACTATAACTGCTGTCCTAACCCTTCCCGCATGGGCACTTGGCCCTGGAGAAACCTCCTCGGTGCGAGAGGGGTTTACATCACCTGGAGGACAGGTCCTAGTTACAGGATCACTTCCTGCCACACCAGGGTGATGCTCTCCTGTCACGTGACCTCTCTCCTCCATGGCAACAGGGATGCTGCCAGACTGGAGGTGGGACTTCAGGACTATATCCCTGTAGGTCTCGTCTATGTACCTCTCTGTCTGTCTTATGTTTTCCAAGTCTGCTACTCTAGCCTCTAGAGAACGGACTTGTTCCCTGAGAGCAGAGAGCTCCTTGCACCTAGTGCACACGTAAGACCTCTCACCAGCTGGGAGAAAATCATACATGTGACACTCAATGCAAAAGACTGGAAAGCCCACATCCCGCTGCTGGACTGCTGTCTGCATCTTAGTTTTAAGTTTGTGTTTAGATCTTTAAGTTCTATATGTACTAAAGGGTGCAATGGATATTTATACCACTAAAACTGTACCTAAGAAGTTTAATATACCTTGTTCACCTGAAGCTTAATTAATCTCAGGTCCTTGGTGTATGACTGATTTGGGTAATGAGCTTCACCTGAGAGCACCTCCTGTCTTTTAAGTTGTGCAAGTACCTATAAAGCTGTGAAATTCCCAGGGGAGCACTGGCAAGTTAGATGCAAGGCACTGATGAGGTGGGAAAAGAGAGAAATTGGAAAGAAGCTTGCTTTGGAAGCAAAAACTCATTATAAAAGCTTTTTCAAGTACATTTGTAGCAAACACCCTGCGAGAGAATCTGTTGGACCATTGGATAATAGAGGGGTAAAAGGGGTGCTAAGTGAGGATAAGGCCATAGCAGAGAGACTGAATGATTTGCTTCGGTCTTTACTGTAGAAGATGTAGGGAAGTTAGCCCTGCCTGAAATGGTATATAAAGGTGATGTAGCAGAAGAATTGAAAGAAATATCGATAAACTGGGAGAATGTATTACAACTGTTTGATAAATTGAAGAGCAGCAAATCACCTGGACCGGATGGTATACATCCAAGGATGTTGAAAGAACGGAAATATGAGACTGCAGGCCTACTATTAGTAATCTGTGAATTATCATTAAAATCATCTGTAGTACCTGAGGATTGAAGAGTGGCCAATGTAACTCCAATTTTTAAAAAGGGTTCCAGGGGTGATCTGGGAAACTATAGACCAATGAGCCTTACGTCAGTACAAGGCAAAATGTTAGAAACCACTATAAAGAATAACATTACTTAACATGGTTTAATGGAAGAAATCCAACATGGGATTTAGCCAAGGAAGGTCTTGTTTTACTAATCTGTTATGTCTTTTTGAAGGTGTGAATAAATAGGTAGACTAAGGTGAGCCGGTTGATATAGTGTATCTGGATTTTCAGAAAGCCTTTGCAAGGACCCTCATGAGAAACTCTTGGCCAAAGTAAAAAGTCATGGGATTGGAGGCAGTGTACTATTGTGGATCAGGAACTGGTTAAAAGATAGCAAGCAGAGGGTAGGGCTAAGTGGCCAATTTTCCCAGTGGAGAAAGGTGAATAGTGGAGTTCCCCAGGGATCTGTGCTGGGTCCGCTGCTTTTTAACATATTCGTAAATGACCTAGAAATGTGAATAACAAGTGAGGTGATCAAATTTGCAGATGACACAAAATTATTCAAAGTTGTTAAAATGCAAGAGGATTGTGAAAAATTGCAAGAGGATCTTGATAAATTGGAAGACTGGATGATCAAATGGCAGATTAAATTTAATGTTGACAAGTGCAAAGTTATGCATCTAGGAAAGAACAACCCAAACTATGGTTAAGTGTTCAGCGGCAGCCAAGAAAGCAAATAGAATGCTAGGAATCACAAGGAAAGGAATGGAGAATAAAACAAATGATATTATAATGCCTCTGTATTGTTCCATGGTGAGACCGCACCTTGACTATTGCGTGCAATTCTGGTCGCCGTATCTTAAAAAGGATATAGCAGAGTTAGAAAAGGTACAAAGAAGAACCACAAAAATGGTAAAGGGGATGGAAGGATACCACTGTGAGGAGATACTTAAAAGACTGGGGCTCTTCAACTTGGAAAAGAGATGGCTGAGGGGGATATGATAGAGGTCTATAATTAATGAATGGAGTGGAACGGGTAAATGTAGATTTGTTGTTTACGCCAACAAAAAGTAGAAAGTCTAGGGGACATGCAATGAAGCTACAATGTAACTCATTTAAGACTAATAAGAGAAAATATTTTTTTACTCAATGCTCTGGAATTCACTACTGGAGGATGTAGTAAAAAGCTGTTAGTGTAACTGGTTTTAAAAAAGGTTTGGACAAGTTCCTGCAGTAAAGGTCCATAAACCATTATTAAAGAGAACCCTTGAAATCCACTGCTTACCCCAGGACAAGCATTGTGGAACCTGTGTGCCTTTTGGGAATCTGACAGGTACATGTGACCTGGATTGGCCACTATTGAAAATAGCATACTGGGCTTGATGGACCTTGGTCTGACCCAGTAAGGCATTTCTTATGTTATGTTCTTATGACTTTTAAAGTGAATTATTTCTGTATTACTTGTAAGTTTCAGAATCATTCCAGTATCCTTATGATAAAGACATTGATACTCGTACAGTGGTCTGATTCTAGAACGTTTATCCCTTCCCTGAGATGTTTCTTTGGTCTTGACCATGTGATCTTGTGTCTAGAGAGTTGATTCTGGTCTTTAACATCTGGCCTGACTCACCAGTGACTGCACATAGGGACCCAAAGACCTGTCTAATCTGCTCCAGTCACCTCCCAGTGAAATGCCCAGACACCATGTATTTTCTTCCTTATTCTTCATCTTGATTGAGTTTGTATAGACAGGCCATCACTTTATATCAAGCCGTTTCTGATGCTAAAGACATTTCCATCTCTGCCACTTTTTATAGCTTTCCTGTCCAATTCCTGGCACCTCCCCATGTAAACACAAACCGCACCAGACACCCTGTTCTGTCCGAGGACTGCCCCTTATCTAACCATCAACACTTACACATCTCAGTATCTGAGTCAGTGGAATTCCCCTTATCTGACTTCATCTTCTTACCAGCGCCCTGAACGCTGAAATGCATAAACTAACAAAAGTGTAAATCTTGGGAGTGGGACCCAACGTGTGGGAGCTTTTACTGAGTGGGACTAGATAAAGAGTGGGATTAGAGAGGTCCCGCGACGACTTTCAGTTATGAGTGAGGTGACCTTATCTTTCAGCTCAAAGGTTTTACTGTTTTTCCCCAAAACATCTTGGTAACTTCAGTCGAAAATTAAAGTCTGTATGTAAAATGCTTTGGGATGTGAGGTAGAAAGAAAAACAGGATAAGATGTAGACTGTGCTGCTGGGGTTTATTGAAATATTTAATGAATTCACATGAGATGTGGGAGGCATCGGATTTTGCCTTTTTCTGATTTTTCCTGCTTTCCGTTGGATATCTGGTGGGAAAGGTTCCAGAGCTTTCTTCTGGAACATGTTAGGACGTGGGTGGTGGGAAGGAAGGGCACATTATTCAGCTTCACCGAAATACTAGACAGGATTAATTTTTTTTCTTTTATCTTTTTCTCCGTTTTCTCCATAGGTAGTAGGCTTGGGTAGCACAATGTAACGCTTGTTGACGCAAGCACTGGTCCAAGGTACACCCTTGGTATCAGCATGCACCAAAACAATGACGTCATCTTCTCTCTGCCTTCCCTAAACCTGAACATGCAATCCCTGAGGCACAAGGAGGCCCACTGGATCAGAACCGGATTCCCTGCATAAGCTGAATCCAGAGCCATAAGAATCACCCAAAGCATGTGATAGTTTGCCAACTACAAACCCTACCTGAATATGAAAATCTAAAACCAGGTGCTCCGAAGACTCGGCCTTCCCCAGCTGGGACTCAAAGTACCTGTACTGCAAGTGTCACTGGGAATGTAGGCGGATGAGAGGAAGCAGCCGGTTTCTCTCGCTGCACCCCAGGACACGTTCAGAGCTGCTTAAGTGCAGGGTACAGCATTCCTGGAACAGCTGCTCACTGTAGTGGTTCAGTCATCCCTTCCGTGTTTATTCAATGTTTGCATCCTTTAATTCCTCCAGAAATAATGGAGGCTTCAGTTCAAAGCATCTGTGGTAGAGCTTTCTGACCCAGATCCAAGAGCAAAAAAGAGAAGGAAATCTCCAGAACTTAATAGTCACATGGATACAAAGGTTTATTCAGTTAAAATTAGACATAAACTGAGCTACAGAGACAGTGACTCCCTAGGGTCACACAGAGTCAGAGACTGAGGTAGAAGGAGAGAAAGTGACTCCTCCAGGGTCAAACAGAGTCAGAAATTGAGGAACAAGGAAAGGAAAAGACTCCCTTAGAATCAGAGAGTCAATGATCAAGGTAGAGGGAGACAAAGTGACTCCTTGAGGGTCATACAGAGAGTCAGAGATTGAGGAATAAGGAGAGAGAGTGACTCCCCAGTGTCACAGAAAGTCAGAGTCTGAGGCAAAGGGGGAGAAAGTGACTCCCTGAGATCACACAGTCAGTGACTGAGGTACAGAAAGACAAAGTGACTCCCTCGGGGTCACACAGAGAGTTATCTGAAAGGTTGACTTAGATCCAGAATCCTTTGACCACCAGTTCCTAGTTCAGGCTGCTAGAGAGCAGGTGTGTGTGTGTGTGTGTGGGGGGGGGGTATCTACCTCCCCTCCTCCCCAATTCTCCTCCCCCATCCATACCCCCCCCTGCCACCCTCTCCTCCTTCCCGTCGATCTCTGACGAAGAAACCGCACTCCTCCTTTCCTCCTCCAAACCCACCACCTGTTCATCAGACCCTATCCCCACCCATCTCCTACGTTCCATCTCCCTCACCATTGTCCCCTCCATCACTCATATCCTCAACCTGTCACTCTCCACGGCAACTGTCCCCGTCGACTTCAAACATGCTGTTGTCACACCCCTCCTCAAGAAACCCTCACTTGATCCCACATGCCCTTCTAACTATCGACCCATCTCCCTCCTTCCCTTCATATCCAAACTATTAGAACGATGAGTCCACCGTCGCTGCCTCGACTTCCTCACCTCCCAGGCCCTCCTGGACCCACTACAATTTGGCTTCCGTCCCCTACACTCCACTGAAATGGCACTCACAAAAGTCACCAATGATCTGTTCCTGGCTAAATCTAAGGGCCTCTATTCCATCCTCATCCTTCTTGACCTCTCTGCAGCCTTTGATACCGTTGACACAACCTTCTCCTCACCACCCTCTCCTCGCTTGGCTTCAGGGACTCTGTACTATCCTGGTTCTCCTCCTACCTCTCCCATCGCTCATTCAGTGTATGCTCTGGTGGCTCCTCCTCCTCCCCTACCCCGCTACATGTAGGTGTACCCCAGGGCTCTGTCTTGGGTCCCCTCCTCTTCTCTCTCTCTATACCCAAGGCCTTGGCATGCTTATCTACTCCCATGGCTTTCAGTACCTTCTCTATGCCGATGACTCCCAGATCTACCTCTCTACACCTGATATTTCTCCAGCAACCCAGTCCAAGATCTCTGCCTGTCTTTTGGACATCGCTGCCTGGATGTCTCATCATCGATTGAAACTGAGCATGGCCAAGACTGAACTCCTTGTCTTTCCACCCCACTTCCCCCTCTCTCAGTCCATGTGGATGGATCTACTATCCTTCCTGTTCCCTCGGCCCACAATCTAGGGGTTATCTTTACGTTTACATTTACGTTTATGTTTGACACCTCTCTCTCCTTCTCCGCTCATATCCAGCTTGTAGCTAAGACCTGCCGCTTCTTTCTCTACAACATCAGCAAAATCCACCCCTTCCTCTCTGAACACACTACCAAAACGCTTATCCACTCCTTAATCTCCTCTCACCTCGATTACTGCAACCTACTCCTCGCTGGTCTCCCCATGAGCCACCTCCTCCCCCTTCAATCCATACAAAATCACGCTGCTCGACTAATCTTCTGCCAGCCTTGCCATGCCCATATTACTCCTCTTCTCAAGTCGCTTCACTGGCTCCCTGTCCAATTCCGCATCCAATTCAAGTTTCTCCTATTGACCTATAAATGCATTCACTCTATGGCCCCTCAATACCTCTTATCTCTTATCTCCCCCTACGTCCTCTCTCGTAATTTGCACTCTGCTAACAAATTACTGTTATCAATGCCTTTCACCCGCACCGTAAACTCCCGACTGTGCTCCTTTCACCTTGCAGCACCATATGCCTGGAACAGCCTACCTGCACCTGTGCGCCAGGCACCCTCCCTGGCCCTCTTCAAATCCAGGTTGAAGACCCACCTCTTCACCGTTGCATTCAGATCCTGACTCCATCCTCATCTTACCCTAACCCCCGTCAACATTCATGACCAAACTATAGACCAAACTGTACCACACTGTACCTTGCGTAGAACTGACTAATGCTCTGTACTGTTTTCTTTTAACTAGATTGTAAGCTCCGATGAGCATGACTCTGATGGACAGGGACTGTCTCTTGTATGTAGGCTGTGCAGCGCTGCGTGCGTGGCGCTTTATAAGTGCTGAATAGTAGTAGTGTGTGTGTGTGTACAGATAGATGGGAATGGAATGGGGCTGAAGCATGGATTTGTTTACCAAAGAGGCCTTTTAGCGGAGGGGAGAAGCGCGTCCCTGTGCCACGTGGGTGGCCAGCACAGTGTCTGCATGGGCTGTGTACCTCGGATTTGGGAGGGGGTAGGGAACAAGGTGGTCTTGCAGTATATTTTGCTTACAAGTTCCAAAGCCGAGGGGATTGATCCTGCCCCTGCTCCCACATTATCAAATGTTCACTGTAGCACGTATGTGCCCCTCACTTCTCCGGGGAGCACCATTGGCTCTGTCTCTTGCCTGCTTTGGCATTTCTGTAGCCTGCCTTGTGCCCAACCTCTTTTGCATGTCGCAAGTTTCTGGACATTTTTGGTTGGGTTGTGCATTAGACATTTATCAAAGAGCCTTTGTACTTCCATTAAGGGAGATGGGTCGCTTTGGCTCTGATGATACGGGTAACTGTATTCTGGACGTCTAATAACGCTCTCTTTTTTTCTAAGAGATGAGGGATGGTAGCGGAATCCGTGGCAGTCTGAAATGTTTCCTGTATGTTGTTTGGCTTAACCCCTTTCCCAAGCTTCCCTGCCTTGTTCTGCCAGCATTCCCTTCCCTCCCCGCTCCCCGCCTCCATTTTACCTTATACCAATCCTCTCTCACACTGT
The DNA here is from genome assembly GCA_033557465.1 of Ichthyophis bannanicus. Taxonomy (NCBI): domain Eukaryota; kingdom Metazoa; phylum Chordata; class Amphibia; order Gymnophiona; family Ichthyophiidae; genus Ichthyophis; species Ichthyophis bannanicus. The sequence continues at coordinate 21,297,216 of CM066042.1, forward strand.
TCCTCTCTACCACTCTCAGTCTGTGACATTATGCTCTAGCTAATGACATAATCTGCTGGTTTATTACCTGCACTTTGGGTTGCTTTCGCCCATTGCAGTTCAAATCCAATCAAAGCTTGATTAAAATGGTAAAACGGGGCTGGCCTGGGGGCTGCGCATTGCCAAGTAGAAGATCCAGGGTTCAGTTCCCAGCTTGCGTCTTTATGCCCTGTGGGGCGGGCTGCAGAGAGAACATTCACAGCCTCAGGGCGGTGCTGGGGGTCACATTTATGGCCCATGATTACAGAATTTTGGAAGAGCCATGGTGCATGGACGGGCACTGAAAAGACAGGACTACGTGTAAGGAAGGAGGGGGTATTATATAGAAGGAAAACACAGGCTAACTGAGAGCAAAGAGCCAGAGATGGGGGTCTGCCAATTCAGATCTAATCTAATCTGATCTGACACGAATTTGTAAACCGCAACGATCCCAGTCAACCTGTGGTTCTGTGCAGTTTTACAGGAAGAAGAAGAAGCATAGAAAAAGAATAAGAATTTAACTAATTGGATTTAAACAACCAAGTTTCCAGTTTTTTACAAAACTGAAAGAGAGAACGTATTTTTTAATTGCCTAGGTAATTCAGACCAGTACTGCGCGGCCATGTAGAGAAGAGTGCATATTTTGAACGAATGCCGCTACATGGGGGATATAAAAGCATACAAGCAGCTGCTTTTTGGGTTCAAGAAAGCACCGAGGAAGGACTGAGGAGGTAGCACGGCCCGACCTGCAGCCCGCCAGCGAGTTCTGAATGTGGGACTGCTGGAAAAGAAGAAGTAGATTCCTGGCAACTGGAGTGGGGAGGGTCCTGGATCGGAGGTGAGAAGTCTCCAGCTGAGTAAAGGTAAAAAGGGACCTTGAGCTTCCCTGAAAAGACCTGAGCCAAAACCACACTGCTGCTGCTGCTGCTGCTGCTGCTATCACAGGTTTCTAACTATTTCTATCTTTGCTGTGAAGATAATCGGAGCCGGTGCAAGGCAAAGGCATCCTAGGCTGACCTTGAACATTGTATCCTCTCCCCCCCCCATTAACTTTCCTGTTCCTAGGCCCCCCTCCTTGACTTTTGGATAAGTAATCTCAGTATATTTTGCTTACAAGTTCCAAAGCCAAGGGGATTGATCCTCCTCCCGCACCTCCCTCCCAGAATGATTCTGTAAAAATACACAATCAGCCATCATGCTTTTCAGTATCAAACTTTGCTTTGTTTACATATATAAAAATGGGGCAAATTATGCTGGTAAATGGGCAACTCTCTCTGCAAGTGAAAGTACATAATGATAATTTATAGACATCTGTAAAATGACATTTCAGATACACCAGTGTCTGTAATCTATCATTAAAATCATCTACAGGACCAGAAGATTGGGGGGTGGTTTTTAAAAAGACATCCAGGGAGCAAGGTGGCTCAGGGGCGACTGCAGGCAGCTGAGCTCCGAGGACCTTAGCTCTTCTGTTCGTCAGTGCTAGCGCTCCCAATGGAAGGCTTTAAGGTAAGCACAAGGGGAAGCATCCTTGCACCCTTTTTGACCTGCTGGAGTAGCTGCTTTCAATTTGATGACTCAATCAGCCTTGGAGTCCTTTGTGGCCCCTCTGCTAGAGAGAATGCCCTGGTCCTGGGGTGTGGCATTGGAGAGCAAATCCCCAAGAGTTCTCATATTGCCCAGAGCGCCACAAGACACTCCCCCCCCCCCCCCCCCAAGATCTGCATGTGGATTGGATGCTGTAGGGCCTCCAACACCTCACTGCATACTGGTGAGGTGTTGGAAGCCAGAAGCAGCAGTAGGATTGCAATGGAAGTAATGGTTCCTTCCCTCCCTGCCATATCGGGTGAGCCAATGTGCTGCATTCTGCTGTGGGTGAGCTGCTATTGGGAGAACACTCTAGCAACATTGGCATGAGAAGTAAAGGTCTCTTGGCTGCTGGATTAGATACTGGAAAGTATTTATTTATTTGGTTTTATATACCGTGCTATTTTAAATCAGGGCAGTTTACAGTATAACAACTCAGTACATAGAACAGGTTTACGTTGAACAAGAAACAGAGCTTAACAATTAGAACAGTTCAACAGTAGAGTGCATGGCAGTGTGATCATAAGATTAAAGACTACCATAGCAGTAACTATTTACAATCAGCAAGGGGATAATGTTCTCGGGCAATGGAAGTAGGTGAGGTAATAGTGGGCTATGTTACGTGGTCAAAGTAACCTTGGCTGAAGTGATCCGTGCCCTTACTAATATGGAAGCTTTATCGTCAAGTAGATTGGACAAAGTAATTGAGTCCTCGAGTTTACTTCAGACCCAAGTGAAGGCTCAGGAAGAGATATTGGGGTGCCATGACCAGTGACTGGGGAAGATAGAACAGCAGATGGAAGATTTGAAGGCCTGCATTGCTACTCTTGTTAGAGATAAAGAATTTTATCAATTTAAGTTGGAGGCTTTAGAAAATCAAGATCGGCATCTGAACCTGCATTTTCTGAATTTCCTCAGAACACCCTTAAGTCCAATCTGAGAAGTATTTCATGGAAGTTCCTAGGGAATCCTTACTGTCCTTGTCCAGAGTCTTCTACATTGATTCTAGAAGGCCTGAGGGTAATGGAGATAAAACTTGGACCTGACTAACTTCCTGGAGAGCTCTTAGCCAGTTAGATCGGAATATAGTACATACTCTAATTGTGACTTTTGCACTGCAGCCTGATTGGTTTTTTGTTACAAAAATGCATTGTTTAGGGGTTAACATATTTTTATATTTCTAATTGTTCTAGGGCTGCTTGGGTTAGGTGGAAGGTATTTTAGGCTTTGAATGCTCGAGTAGTTATTTATTTATTTATTTATTTAAAAGGATTTATATACCGCTTTATCCTGAAATCAAAGCGGATTACACAGCAAACAAAGCAAGTGGGTGGGTGCGTGGGTGTGGGCATGCAGTGAAAAATTGGGGTGTGTGTGTGTGAGTGGTGTGGGAGGTTGATTGTGTGGTGAGCTGTATACAGTATGAACTAGGTACAGGAACTATTTACATTTTTTTACATTTATGTTTACATTTACATTTTTACATTTTGTTTGGGCAGTTCATGTGATGTCATTGTAGTGTTCTGTGAAGAGCGTTGTTTTTAGAATCTTCTGGATGTCTTTGAGGTCTTTTGTTGATCTCAGGTTGTCGGGGAGTGATTTCCAGAGCGGTGAGCGACCAGGGATAGTGCTCTTCTTTAAGTATCTTTTCTTGTTTTTAGCAAGGGCACTGGGTATGATGATAGTGTCTGATGTGCCTTACCTTCTGCCTCCCCCGGCTCTACCCCGATGTAGGAGGCTCATAATGGGGTTGCATATATCAACTTATTCCAGGAACTTGAAGTATCAACAGTAACATGAAGAGTAATGGGGTGTTCATTTGGTGTGGTTGTCGTGACTTAGATTTGCTTGTGGTGTGATTTGGGTGGTTGGTGATTGGTGATCTTCATTGGATTGTTCGATGAATAGGGTGGTTTTGAGTAGCTTCCGGAATTCTTTTATATCTATTGTTGCTTTCAGTTTATCTGGGAGGACATTCCAGATAGCAGGGGCAGCAAGAGAGAAGGCTCGCATGGATGTGGATTTGTTGGTTCTTGTGAATAGGCTGGGTGTTGGTATGTTGTTCTTGGTGCTGTTTCTGTCTGGTCTTTTGCTTGTTTTGGTTCCGATGAGTTCCTGTAGTATTTCTGCTGAAAAGGTTGTTTTTAATTTTGAAGATGAGTGCTGCTTTATATTTTGCCAGTGATGAGATTGGTAGCCAGTGTAGATCATATAGTATTGGAGTTATGTCGTCTTGTATTGAAGTGCTTGTAATAATGCAGGCAGCAGTTTTCTGGACTATTTGTAGAGGACGGGTGGTTTGTTTGGGTAGACCTTGGTATATTATATTACAGTAGTCTAGTATCGGTGTAATGGCCCTAGAAGCAACATTTGTTCTTCAGTTTCCATGTAAATGTCATTTTAAGTCTCAGAGTAGCAGATTTTTATTTCTTGACCCAGATCATTTAAAGAGTTTTGTGACTGAGAGAAGCTTCATCTAGTGCAGCTTTGTAACCTGATGTCGCTTGAATTGTCTCGCTTGATATTAGGTTTCTGACTTGAAAAATTGATTGTTTCTTTCCTTATAAAGAGGATATCTCCAGTCCTCTTTCATCCTCTCCACCCCTCCTCCCCTTTTTTAAGTTGTCTTTTTTCCTAAGTGCTGTATATTAGTCAGACACCTTTTGTTTTGTTTTTGCCTGTTAAAGTTTTATAATTGGGAGTTTCAGTTTGTGTTTTAGTGTGCTCTAGTCTCATTTCAAGTAATGTCTTTCGAATGTAAATAGATAAATACAAAATTTTAAAAACAAGGATCCGAGGTGATCCAAGAATCTAGAGTTTGGTGAGCCTGAGGTCACTGCCAGGCAAATTAAAAGAAAGTATTATAAAAAAAACAAAATTACCAGACACATAGTTATGGTTTAATGGGACAAAGTCAACAAAGATTTAGCCAAGTGGAGTTTTGTCTCACCAATCTGCTCCATTCTTTAAAAGTGTGAATAAGAGAGGTCACGTGACACATGGGCAAGTGAGGACATCTTTCACTTGCTCCGGGACCACCGCGGCAAATTCGGCGTAAAAACGGCGTTTTGAGCTCCTGGTGATCGGTGCCGATTGTGGGGAAAGTAACCTTAATATAGCCCCTACACTCTGCTGCTTTTTGGTGTTCCTGGATGCCGCTCCCGGTGCGGAGAGAGAGGGAGAAGGAGAAGGAGAAGGCGCCCAAATCTCGGGCCACAACAGCGTCGGAGACGCACCCCTCTTCACCGGGCATGGAGAGTGGAGACTCGGCGTCAGAAGATTTGGCAAAGGAAGTGGCCCGACATTTAAACCCTAAGTTCGACCAAATCCTCACCAAATTGGAGGCGATGGGGGAGACCTTGGCAGCACAGGGCCAGCGAATTGAAGAATTGGAACACCGTGTGTCAGCGATCGAAGACGATGACGGCCGGCAAGAGAGAATGCACGCTGACACACATGCACAGCTCTTGGCGCTGCAAAACAAGGTGGACGACCTAGAAAATCGTTCCCGCCGGAACAATCTCCGGCTGGTGGGCATCCCCGAAGCAACAACTGACCTTCAGCTGCTGCCGCTCATCGAAAAATGGCTCCCGGAGGAGCTGGGCCTACCCACGTTGGTTGGAGATCTGAAAGTGGAGCGCGCCCATAGGATCGGGCCTTGGTCAGAGACCAGAGCCAGACCCCGAGTGGTCATTGCTAAAATTCTGAACTTTGCTCATAAGGAGCGCCTTCTCAGAGCCTATCGACAGCACGAGGGTCTGCTATGGCACAATTCAAAAATTCTGCTGTTTCAGGATTACTCCACAGCGGTGTCTGCGAAGCGCAAGGAGTTCTCCCAGGTATGCACGGCTCTATTTGAGAGGAAGATTCGCTTCTCCCTGACCTTTCCGGCAACGCTAAGAGTTCACCATCAGGGCCGTAATCTGACATTTGCGACCGCGGGAGAGGCCAAGACCTTCTTAACGCAATTACAAAAGGAGCAGCCGGCTCAGGCGGCGGCGGGCACTGCGGACTCAGTGCAATGAGCTCGCATGACCCGTGCTGCTAAAACTGCTGGTATCAGCTGTGTGGAAGCGGCACATCTCCGAGAGGGAGGTGATCTCTCCAGGGAAGGTAGCTACTGGGACCTGATGCCATACTCCAACAGCCTCCCGGAAGTTTGTGCCTCATTGGACTATAAGAGCCTATTGCTATGTTGCCATATTGATATTTTTTGCCTTTACTGTAAAAAGTAAGTTCTGTCTCCGAATTTCCTAAGGATCGTTGGGTAAAGTGAGTATGTGAGGCCTACTCCCGGGGAAGCAGTTCCAACTTAATATCTTAAGGGGCTATTCCCCGTTCCCCTCTCCACTGTGATCCTTTTCATATCCCCTTCTTAGATGGCCGGGGTGGGGCTGGGGGAGTTAAGAAGGATTTGCAGTAATTTTTATAGGCCAATATCTGTCCCCAGCAGCCATGCCGAATATAGTGTGGGGGGGGGGGGGCGGTGGGGGGCTTCGGAGGGGGGGGTGACCCCGGGATTAATCGTAAGCACTGGGGCTAGAGGTGTCTCCGCGGTGGTCCCGCGGTGCTCAGAGGTGACCTTACTCAGTTTTAGACTGAGGTGGGATGCGCGTTACTCAGGGGGGAAGGTTGTATGGAGGGGGGGAGAGGAGGACGGGGTGGTTGAGAGAGTGGGAGGGAAGGGGAGCTGGGGAGAAGGGGGGTGGGCGGAGGGTGGGGGGAGGAGGGGGGGGAATGGGGGGGTTCTTACGGTCACACCCGGGCAAGACAGCCTCTCGTTCGGGGGGGAATCTGATACTGGAGATGGGGGGAGTCCCAGGCTGGGGGAACCCTCTCCCAACCATTGGCATTGATATGGGTGAAAATGTTATTTAATATTGTATTACTCTGAAAATTATTTCTTGGAATGTCTGTGGGCTGGGGAGTCCCATTAAAAGATCCAAAATCTTGCAAGCTTTGGCCCGGCAGAGAGCAGATATCGCCTTGCTCCAAGAAACCCACCAGACAGAGGAAGAGCATCGCAAACTCCAATGAGGCTGGGTGGGGCAAGTCTGGGGGGCCCCTGCTGTGGGTAGGAAGGGGGGCGTGGTGGTACTTATTCACAAAAATATCCGCTTTGAGGTTCACCAACAGATCCTTGATCCTACAGGGCGTTTCATTGTGTTACATGGCCTATTGGGGGGGCAACCGGTCCTTCTCGGTAACCTCTACTGCCCTAATGTTTTGGATGCAGCTCTGTATTCTCGCCTGGCATCACGAATTGAACAACTTCCAGAGCTGCCTTTGATTTTGGGTGGCGATTTCAATGGAGTAATGGATGTCGTGCTGGATACCTCGCGGGAAGGTGGTCCCAGGGATCGCCTTCACTCGGCCCGTGCACTCCAGCGGCTGTGCATCCGCTTGGGGTTGGTTGATCCCTGGCGGCTTTTGCATTCGGAGGAAAGGGATTATACGCACCAGTCCCGTGCACATGGGACCAGCGCCAGAATCGATTATTTACTGCTTTCTAAAAGTCTGTTTGCCAAGGTGACTGATGCGCGGATTGGCCCCACGGAGATTTCTGACCACGCTCCGATCTGGCTAACGTTACAGGGGGTGGGTGACAGTCCGGGGGTGCGCATCTGGCGTTTTCCGCTGGAATTATACAGAGACACCCAATTCCGTCAGTTCTTGGTCCGCCGTTGGCAGGAGTTTGAGTCCGATCACGCCGGACATCAGGCTGAACCCGAGCTTGTCTGGGAGACGGCTAAGGTGGTCCTAAGGGGCGATATCATTGGCTACATGGCTCGGAAGCGGAGGCTCCGGGCGGAACAAATTATCCGCCTTGAAAAACTAGTTACGAAGCTTCGCCGACGGCATGCCTGCACCCCAAGTCTGGCTCTTAAAACACAGCTGTGGGAAACACAAACGGCCCTGAATGAACTCCTGCACCAGCGGGCTAAAAAGTCGGCGCTGTATTATCGCTACCAATTATACTGCCAAGGGGACAAACCGGGCAAATTGTTGGCACGCTGCCTGCGGGGCCCCCGAGGGTCGCGCATGATAGCGGCCGTTAGGGATGACCAGGGGACCCTTCATAGGGACAATTTGCAGATTGCCCAGGTCTTCCGTTCCTTTTTTCGGACTCTCTATTCAGCAGATGAGGGCTCCCCGGAACGGATGGTGTCATATATACAGGGCCTAGATTTGCCGCGGTTGAGTGAGACGGAGAGGGCGCTCCTAGATCAACCGCTGACCCTCCAAGAGGTGCAGCAGGCTATTGCTAAGGCGAGCTGTTACAAGTCTCCGGGACCAGATGGACTGGGGGCGGAGATGTATAAGATCCTCAATGACCATATTTCCCCTGCACTGGTGGCCCTTCACACTAAAAGGACGGAACAGGGCGGATTCCGCTGGGGGGGGGGGGGGGGAACCAGGCCTATATTACGCTCTTCCCTAAGCCTGGGAAAGACCTCTTACAGGCCGCGTCTTATCGTCCCATTTCACTACTCAACTTTGATGTTAAGCTTTTGGCTAAGATTTTGGCGGATCGCCTGGCAGGAGTGTTAGGTCAATTGGTCCATGAATCGCAGGTGGGCTTTGTCAGGCAGCGTCACGCAGTCCGTAATCTCCGTAAAATCCTCTCCTCGCTGGAATGGGTGAGCCGACGACGGCTCCCCTCGTTGTTAGTAAGCTTTGACGCGGAGAAAGCCTTCGACAGGGTGGATTGGCAATATCTCAAGTCCTTGCTCCCGTGTTATGGCTTGGGGCCTGTTTTTTGCAAGATGGTTCACAGCTTATATGCGGATCCGACGGCGGCCATTTATTGTAACGGGGTCCTATCTGATCCTTTTCCCTTATACCGGGGTACCCGACAAGGATGTCCCCTGTCTCCCTTACTGTTTGTGCTCTCCCTGGATCCTTTTGTAAGGAGCGTGGAACAATCTCTGGAGATCAAGGGCATCCGTATGGGTTCTCACGTGTTCAAACTGTCGGCCTTCGCGGACGATTTGTTGGTACATTTATCCTCCCCCCAGGTCTCTCTTTCATCCTTGCTACAGGAATTTCACCGATTTGGACGCTTTGCAGGTTTAGCTATCAATATGGAGAAATCCGAGGCACTCGATGTGTTGGGCCTTTTGAAGGCTGGATGGCAGGGGGTATTTCCTCTCAGATGGGCCGAGGAGTATTTCACGTACTTAGGTATTCGGCTAACGTGCCAACCGACTCGGTTGTATCGTTGTAACTTAGAATGGACGTTGAGTAGGCTGCGGGAGCAATTGTTGGCCTGGAAATCTCTCCCCCTATCCTTGTCAGGGAAGATCGCGGTGATTAAGATGGTCATTCTGCCAAGGATCCTTTACTGGATGCAAACTCTGCCGGTTTGGCTACAGAGGGGTGACCTCCGGAGGATAGAGGGGGTGATCCGGGGGTTCCTATGGAACGGTAAGAAGGCGCGGATTCCTTTTAGTCGGCTAGTGGGGAAATGGGAACAGGGTGGGATGGGTCTCCCGGACTTGGAGGCATATGCCCTGGCTTGTCAATTGCGCCACTTAAGCGACTGGCTGGGGGGCACGGAAGTTTACACGCCGGTGGCCTTGGAAGAGGCGCTGGCGGCTCCAAATGCTTTGCTGGCTTTGCTGCATTTTGACAATCGGTTGTGTTGGGGCAAAGTTGAAGACAGTGTGCTTTTGGGATCGGTTAGGCGGACTTGGCGGCGGTTGAATGGGTACTGGGGGGAGAATTGGTGAGTCTCCAGTTGGCTGCCGCTGAAGGGCAATGCGCAGTTTACTCCGGGGTCTGACATGGGTGCGTTCTCGGTATGGACTCGACAAGGTATAGGTAATGTAGGCCATGTGGTCGACCTTTCGGGGAAATGTAAACAATTCCAGACTCTGAGGGAGGAATATGGATTACCGTCCGGACACTATTTCGCCTATCTGCAGCTCTCCCACTATGTACATTCATTATCGGTTGTGGATCTCCGGGTGGAGCGCTCCGCGAGAATTATTGAGTTCTTCGGGTTGGGGGGGTGGAACCGCCTTCTATTCGTGGGTTGCGGAATAGGGTGGCTCCCTTTAGGCCGATCGCTGATTATAGTTCGGTGGAGCTTGCCTGGGCGGCGGAAATGGGAAGTGCGGTTCCTCCTGGCGCAGTGAGGGCGGCCTTACAACATCTTGCAGAGCTGGCTGTGGGGGCTCACTGGAGGGAAATACAATTTAAATGCATCACTAGGGTGCATTTTTCTCCCCGACGGGCCCTCCGCAGCCACCTTACCACTGATGGGAGCTGTCCACGCTGCTCCGAGTCTCTTGCTACGCTGTTCCATATGTGGTGGGGGTGCCGCATCATACGGCCATATTGGGCAAAAATCTGTACCTTTTTGGTACACTTGTTAGGGCAGCGGGTGTGTTGGGATGGGTCCTTAGTGGTGTTGGATAGACTGTGCCCCACCCAGCCCAAAGGGAAATGGGAGCGTTTGCTGGTGCGTAAAGCCTGTCTGGTGGGTAAGGGTCCTCTTCTGCGAAGGTGGAGGGAACCACATCCGCCCTCCTACTGGGAATGGCGAAATGCCTTCCATCAATTGATGCTTTGGGACTGCCGCCGCGCTCGGGGCAGTGTGCGACGGTGGCCGGCCTTTCAGAGGCTCTGGGACCCCTACATTCAAATGTTGAGCCCTGGCGTTCGCAACGAGATTTTGCAAATGGGGTGTTAGCCCCCCCGTAGATGGTTCTTTATGGGTCGGGTCAGTGACTGTAAGGTGGGTGGGGGGGGGGGAGTGGGGGACGGTTGGGGATGAATATTAAAATTTACACCTGGCTGTTAAATATGCTCTGGAAGGGGATCAGAGTCCACCCCTCTCGGAGCTAGTTATTGTTGTGCTTTGTTTGTCTCCTGGTGTTTCAAAATAAAGTTTATAAAAAAAAAAGTGTGAATAAACATGCAGATTAAGGTGAGCCAATTGATGTGAAGCGGGATTTTAGAAAGGTTCAGGGGAAACATGCAAATGCAGCCTTCTTGCCAATGGAACCAATTTCAGAACCGGCCCTGTGAACATGCAGGTTCTGTCTGAAATGTCCAGAGAGTTGGACATAGAGCGCAAGACTGCCGACTGCACATGTGGCGCATGGAAAATGCAGTGATGCAGATGTGCAGGGACCCGTTTTCAGAAGTGAGGGGGGAAGATGTAGACGCTGGCACACAGAGGATCTGCACATGCGCAGAGATGGTGATCAGATAGCCTAACTTCATGTGCGCAGAAACCAGGAGGCTGTGCCAACTGCTAATCGACCCTGAGGCAACCCTCTACCTGCTGCAGGGGCACAGGCCAGCCTACCGGGCAGCACACCATCTCCACCAGACCCGGCTCTCACACCATCTCCACCAGACCCGGCTCTCACATCATCTCCACCAGACCCGGCTCAGGAAGTGCCGACAATGCAACGTACATGCGGGTATCCTTGGCTCAAGGTAAATGTTTCGTGTAGAGTGAGGGTGCTGTGATGCTCAATCCTCATCCTTCTTGACCTTTCTGCTGCCTTTAACACTGTTGATCACCACCTTCTCGATACCCTGTCCTCGCATGGATTTAGGGGCTCTCTTCTGTCTTTGGTTTTCTTCTTGTCTCTCCCAGTGTATGTTCCGGTGGATCCTCCTCTCCTGCCACCCCCCTTGCAGTTGGTGGACCTCAGGGCTCTGTCTTGGGATCTCTCCTTTTCTCTTTCTACGCTCAGTCCCTTGGTGCACTTATTTCCTCCCATAGTTTTCAGCACCATCGTTATGCTATCTCCCTGCACCTGAAATCTCTCCAGGAATCCAGGCCCAGATCTCTGTCTGCTTATCAGACATTGCTGCGTGGCTGGCTCAACACCATCTGAAATTGAACATGGCCAAAACTGAGCCCCTTATCTTTCCCCCTAAACCCACCTCCCTTCTCTATTTCTCTGGATGACACTATACTCCTTCCTGTTTCCTCAGCTCGCAATCTTGGGGTCACCTTTGACTCTACTCTCTCCTTCTCTGCACACATCCAACATTTAGCTAAAATCTGACATTTCTTTCTCTGTAACATCAGCAAAATCTGTCCCCTCCTTTCTGAACACACTTAACCACACACTAGTCACCTCCTGCCTTGACTATTGTAACCTGCTCCTTGCTGGTCTCCCTCTGAATAAACCTCTCTCCCCTTCAATCTGTTCAAAACTCAGCTGCAGGCTTATCTTCCGCCAGTGTGGCTATGCTCATGTAACCCCTCTTCTCAAATCACTTCACTGGCTCCCTATCAGTTTCCACATCCAGTTCAATCTTCTTCTACTGACTTACAAGTACATTCATTCTGCAGCTCCTCACCACCCTTACACCACCATAGAAACATAGAAATATGATGACAGAAAAAGACCACATGGCCTATCTAGTCTGTCCTTCCATATCAACAACTACAACAGACCCCTTTTTTCCTTTAGAGATCCTCTGTGTTTGTCCCATGCTTTTTTGAATTCAGATACTGTCCTCATCTCTACCACCTCCACTGGGAGACTATTCCATGGATCCACCACTCTTTCCGTAAAGAAATATTTCCGCATATCACTCCTGAATCTATCTCCCTTCACCCTCATCCCATGTCCCCTCGTAGCAGAGCTTGCTTTCAATTGAAAGAGGCTCTCTCCCTGAACATTTATGCCACAGAGGTATTTAAACGTCTCAATCATATCACCTCTATCCCGCCTTTCCTCTAAGGTGTGCATATTAAGATCCTTCAGTCTGTCCTCATATGCTTTATAAGGAAGACCATTAACCATTTTAGTAGCCACCCTCTGCACCGACTCCATCCTGTTCACATCCTTTTGAAGGTGCGTTCTCCAGAATTGCACACTATACTCCAAATGAGGTCGCACCAAAGACTTATACAGAGGCATTATCACCTCGTTTCTTCTGCTAGCCATTCCTCTCCGTATGCACCCAAGCATCCTTCTAGCTTTTGCCATCGCCTTTTCTACCTGTTTAGCCACTTTAAGATCATCAGACACAACCACGCCTAGGTCCCGTTCTTTCATGGACAGAAGTACTTCACCCCCTATACTATATTATATCTCACTTATCTCACTCTACACCCCTCCTCGGGAACTCCGCCCCTCTGGCAGATCTCTTTTACCTGTGCCCTTCTCTGTCACTGCCAACTCCAGACTTCGTTCATTCCACCTCACTGCTCCAAACTACCTGAGTCAGTGTGTCGGGCTCCTTCTCTAGCCCTACTTAAATCCAGGCTGAAGACCCACCTCTTTGAGGCTGCTTTTGGATCCTGATGCTCCTCACTCTCTTGTCCACTACATATGTAGATCTTGCCATACCCTAGTCCCCAGTTTCATTATGTGTTTTGTCTGGATTAGTTTGTGAACTCTGATGAGGGACTGTATCTTACATCTATATATACAGTGCTGCGTACGCCTTTTCATCTGCTCCCCGGTCTGGGTAGAGCACAGGGCGTGCGGCAAATTCCCGCTCCTGCACTCCAACCCAATCGGGGTTGTGGGAGGTCCCAGCGGCCTACTTAAATAGGTGCCGCCGGCAGGAGAAAAGCCTCTTCAATCCTGCAGCCATCTTCATCTGCTACCCGGTCGGGGTAGAGCACAGGGCGTGCGGCAAATTCCCGCTCCTGCACTCCAACCCAATCGGGGTTGTGGGAGGTCCCAGCGGCCTACTTAAATAGGTGCCGCCGGCAGGAGAAAAGCCTTTTCAATCCTGCAGCCATCTTCATCTGCTCCCCGGTCGGGGTAGAGCACAGGGCGTGCGGCAAATTCCCGCTCCTGCACTCCAACCCAATCGGGGTTGTGGGAGGTCCCAGCGGCCTACTTAAATAGGTGCCGCCGGCAGGAGAAAAGCCTCTTCAATCCTGCAGCCATCTTCATCTGCTCCCCGGTCGGGGTAGAGCACAGGGCGTGCGGCAAATTCCCGCTCCTGCACTCCAACCCAATCGGGGTTGTGGGAGGTCCCAGCGGCCTACTTAAATAGGTGCCGCCGACAGGCGCACCCGCGCCTTGCGGGCCCGCGCCTGAGGGCCTCGCAAGAGGGCCCTTTGGCGTGGCCCTTAGGCGGGGCACGACAGGCGGGAATCATACCAGCAACCCAAGCGCACAACCTCCAGGCGAAGCACCAGATCGTCACCATACAATAGAGTTGGACAGGACTTGCTCACAAGTAAAGAGTCTATTTTTGGAAAGTCACCAGCTGAGTCCAGTTTTGTTTTCAAGTAATTGTGACCCTAGCTCTCCCAGGAAGGATCGAGCTCCAAACGAGGTTTACACCACCCACAATCATAGTCACACCTACATCAGGAACTGACCTTGACGACATCAGGAACTGCAAGTATTACCAACACTATTTGAACAGTATTAGCCTCTGTAATACTTCATATCCCAAAACGCTACCTATTGCCATTATTTACTGTTGCCAGTATATACTTTCTTTTTACAGTATTTACTGTTACCATCACTTACTGCTGCCAATATTTTCTCTCATTCACTGCATCCATTGTTGCCTATATTTACTGTTGCCAGTATCTACTCTTAATACAGTTGCCAGTGCACGACGGTTACCTTATGTACTATCGCCTCTATTGCTACTTTCACCTGCATTCACATTACTATTGCAATTAATCTTTCCTTAGTGCAAACACTGCATCACACTGTACTGTAGCCAACATTTCCACAATTATCTCATTACTAACACCCAAGAGAATGTACAAAGTTCTGCTCTTATTTATGACCTTCCTTACCCTTGGTCTCCCTTACTCATCAAATGCTCTCAACCATGATACATATCACATACCAATCCTACGCACATACGGAAGGAGATGGTTCGAATTCCCCCACCACTCTACAGCAAAAAATAACTTTACATCCCACTCCCATCTACTCAACATTCCTCTCCAAACCATCAAAAGTATACAAGAAGAGAAGCAACATCACCAACGCCTGCTAAAATGTGCACTGATAAATGCCAGATCTGTACGATCTAAATGGCCCGCAGCCATCGACCTGATACCCCAATATAATCTCGACATCTTGATGATTACGGAGACATGGCTATCCGACTGTGACAACGTACTACTGAATCAGATGCTGCCACCAGGTTTTGTGATATACACATCTCACAGATCCAGTCAAAAAGGAGGCGGAACCCTCATCCTGGCCAAAGCTGATTTACACTTCAAGATGTGCAACTCCTCTAGCTCAACGTACCTTGACTCCCTCACTATAACTAATGAGCTCTGCACAATCCACCTTTTCTATCGGGCACCCTCCCCCTCACCAGATGATCTTCCAACTATAATTGAGCAGGCATGCTCCACATCCACCTCACGCTCTCCAAGTTGGCTAATCGGTGACTTTAATCTCCCATCTCTTCAAGACAGCCACTCAGCAGCATTCCTTGATGCCCTGGAGGACCTAGGTTACAAACAGCATGTCGATTCACCCACCCACACTAAGGGTGGTAAACTAGACCTCATTTTCGCACCTCTCTCCAACGACTCAATACCCCTAACTCTCGCATTATCGGTAATACCAGTACCCTGGTCGGACCACAGTCTTCTCAGTTTCAATATACCCATTAGTGCATTCCACAAAAGCCGAAAGTCCCCTAACACATCTGGATCCCACTCAACCCGCTTTAGACCACTCAACCAGAGCATAGTCCTAGAGAATCTCAGACCTCTCATGGCCAACACAACCATGGACTTAGATGATCTCATATCCAAATGGGATGAAAACCTGAGAGCTGCCTCCTGCCCATCACTCACCGAAAAGAAAATTTGAAAACGTGAACATACTCCATGGTTCTCCACAGACCTTCGTTCATCCCTCCACCATTTACGCAAACTCGAGCGACAGTGGAAACGAACTCACTCCCCCGAGGCGCTGGTAGCATACAGCTCATACCTAACTACCCACCGAGCAAAGATATCACAAAGCAGGAAAACTTACCACTCAGGATTAATAAAACGCTCCATCAACAAACTACATGCTTTGTTCAGCATAGTAAAGTCCATAACAGGTGAACCGGTCTCAGCTCAACCCCCTATGCCGCAGCCGCAGGACTACGCAAACTACCTGCAGTCAAAGATGATAAAAACCAACACAGACATAAATGCCAATAACGCCCCCACTTCACCTAAGACATCCCATGCTATGCCACTTCACAACTTCTCCACTGTATCAAATAGCGAGGTTGTGAACATTATTGCCTCAATCAACCCCAGTACAGCTCCTAATGACCCGTGTCCAGCCAGCTGGATCAAGGACATGCGACATGACCTCAGTCAAATATTGAGCAAAATACTGAACCAGTCTTTCTCATCAGGTTCATTCCCGCAGAGCCTAAAACACACTTCCATCAAGCCCCTACTGAAGAATAATAGACTGGACCCATCCAAGGTTGATTCCTTCAGACCTATCTCGAGCATCCCTCAGCTTGCAAAAATCATTGAGAAGGCCGCCCAACAACAAATCCAACATCATATTGACACTGAAGCACCACTAGATCCATCGCAACATGGCTTCAGGGAAGCACATGGAGTTGACACAGTCCTTACAACACTATTCAATGTTCTAGTAACAGGAATAAACAACATACAACAGGGTTTCGTCCTCATCTTCCTGGACATCTCCGCTGCTTTCGACTCTGTGAGTCATGATATACTCCTACAACGCTTGAAAGATAAGGGGATTCAAAGCACAGCACTCGAGTGGTGTAAACCCTACCTATCTAACAGGTGGCAACAAGTAAAAACAGGCCACGCATCCTCAGAACCATTCCTGCAATCACAGGGTGTACCCCAAGGATTGTCCTTATCGGCACTAATGTTTAATATCTACATGCAGCCGATATGTGACTTGATCAGATCCTTTAATGTACAATGTCTCGCTTACGCAGATGACATCCTCCTATATATGCCGTTCACAATTGAACATCCAGTATTCTCCCCAATAATCAAATGTTTTGAAGCTGTAGCTGAATGGTTGCTATCACAAAACCTTCGGATAAACCACAGCAAAACCGACGTTCTTTTTGTCACAAGGAACCGTAAGTTCATACCGCCTCCATCACTACTCGTCAACAACATAGAGTTGAAATCAAAAGCTACCATCCGTTACCTCGGCATCACATTGGATCAGCACTTGGATATGACAACTCATATCAAGAACATCACAAAAAATGTATATTATAAGATCAAATCGCTACGTCACCTCCGCTCCCTACTAGATCCCACAGACTTCCGAACAACCTTCCAAGCATTAGTCCTCCCACACCTGGATTTTGCCAACATCATCCTACATGGCCTCCCTCAATCAACTTTAAACCCGCTCCGCCTAGCCATGAATACAGCCGCCAGAGTCCTCTCCGGCTCATCAAGATCTGACCATATAACACCCATCATGAAAGAACTGCATTGGTTACCATTACATGCCAGAATCCAGTATAAGTCTTTAGTCCTTACTTTCAAGGCACTAAATAACTACCCCCCTACGCCAATCAGCAAGCTCATCCATGGCACCCTGGAAAACAGAAAAAGGAGAACCACATCAATGAACACCTTAATTGTCCCGAAGATAATAACGAAGTGTACTAAGGCCACCTCCAACAGGGCCTTCTCCTTATTTGCTCCTCTAAACTGGAATGCACTACCTCACGAAATCCGTGCTATCAAAAACCTAATCCTATTCAGAAAAGCATTGAAATACCACCTGTTCACAAAATGCTACCCAGAAGTCAACCTAGTCACTAACAAAACTACCACCTCAATACAACCTGAAAAGGGCTAGTTGGTCAACCTTTCTCTCTAGTCTTATTAGTGAACCACATTGTAACATCCAATCGAGTTTGATATTACTGTATATACCATTAAGTTAATCTGTACATAGTTCCCCCGGTTGTCCTATTGTTGAAGTTCCCTGTTCAATGTAAAACTCAATGTTACTTGTATGCATTGTAGTATGTTCTTGTTCTATGTACACCGCACTGATTATAATAGCGCGGTATAAAAGAATTGTTAAATAAATAAATAAATAAATATACAAATGATTAGTAGTAGGATAACCCCTTAAAGCTCCTCATTGGAAGAGGTGCACTGGATGGAGTTTAGTCTGGTAATGGAGGAGGATCAGCCAAGCCCTCTAGGTTGGACCTGATGCACCCTGGCGAACGTCTTTGGTCCCAGCTCTGGCTTCTTTGTTTAAGGGGATTCACATCTAGTTTTACGTTTTATTTTTAAGCAAAAAGATGTCCACCCGCAGTTAAAAAGCTATTTCCCACACACCCCAATGAAACAAAAATTCAGCAATCCATATATATTTGGTTATGGACAATCAATTACCATACCAAACTGCTTTCAATTTAGTGAAGAGAGGTCTCAGCTTTTTTCAGGCTGGTGTACAGTGCATTATGTATCACACACACCAAAATTCCAAGCCCATCATAACATCAACGACCTCCTCCACCAAACCCTAAATGAAATAGAAAAGCCACAAGGCACTTAACTTTCAAATGTCGCTTTTTCAAAACTTTTCCACCCCATGAGCTTTTCAGCTCCAACGCCTCACAACAAGCACTTGTAAATGTTTCACTACTTCATCAGGGGTATTCTGCCCTTTAGGGTTCCACACGCTACCAACTAGCTACGTGGCTGCCGATTTCCATACACACAGCCAACCAGCTTCAACTCTGCGCACAGCATTTGAAAAAATGTTTTACTGTATGAGAATTTCACTTGTGGCATCTTATTTATATTGGTGAAAACAGTGCTTACGGGTCATTGATGCTAATAGGCACAATACTGGACATTTTAACAAAAGATGTTACAGTGCCAAGGAGTCTGAGACCAAAATAGCACGGAAATACACACCATTGGTAAAAACAGATTCCCACAGGTTGAAAATTAACGTCATGTTGTCTGAGGTTGTAATGGAGTGATTGCTTTTGCTTTTACTGACTACATGTTATCACTTCAAGAGCAGAACAAATGTTACTGTATAGTATGATGTGGGTGGCATTATTTATGTGTTACTTGTATGATGTGACCAAAGTGTTCACTGTAGAGGTGCGTCTTGTCAGACGGCTGCCTGGGTGAGAATCTTCACAGTCTTGGCAAGTGCATATATCTATATGATTTGCAAGGGATTGTGGGCAATGCAGTTCATTCACACCAGACACAGCTGCTGACAATAATTTAGTTGTGCTCAAGTGTAAGACCAATAAGATATTTATTTATGGGGTTATTTAATCCCAACACAGATATGCTTGGTAGCACATAAATCAGGTTACTTGCTTTCAGTGTTAAACTTGAAAAAACAAAATCAGGAAAACAACCTTTAAACTTGTCAGGCAATTAAAGCAAAAGAAATAAGACCTGGTTGGTACAAACTGGTCTTTTCTGTAGGCATTAGCTAATGTTTTCTTAGCATATATCAAACAACAAACCAAAAGCCACAAAGAAAGAAAAAAACTGTTCTTTTCAGGTAAAACGTCTTATATCTTCCCACATAGATTCAGAAGTGATTCTCTCCTAGCTCACAAGCAATTAGGTAAGGCTCAATTGCTAGCAGTTATCCAGCTGAAACCCCTTAGCTGGCTTGCTTTCTACAGCGTGGGTCAAATCCTGCTTCAGGAGCTTTTCTGAGTAGATTAAAGAACAAGTTTGTATTTCTTTGTGATGGTTGCTGTACTTTATAACAGAAAATCACCAAAGGAGTTTAGACAGAGAGCAGTCCATGTAAACACATTCTTCATCTGCTATCATTCCCCCTTCTTCAACAAGCATGGGTTCAATATCATGGATTGGCACAGATGAATCTCTCAATGGAGCACTTTCAGGAGAATACTTGTTTCCCTGCTGTCTTTCAAGGTTATAGCTAGGGCATAGATCAGTGTTCATACCTGAGCTTCCATTGCTGTTAGAGTTCCTCTCTATATAGCCTGGCCAGTATGTAGTCCAGTTCTTATGTCCAGCCTTCCAATCCAGATCCCTGGACACTGGATCTCTCTTCACATACCTTCTGGCACGGGTCTTAGGGTCCCTTCCACGTGCAGCCGTCTCTCTCACAGGTACCGTCTGGAGATTCCTAGCTCTGCAGCACCATTCCTCTGGCTTTCCCCAGTCCAATGGTATATGCTGGCCCTTGGAATGCCTCCCAGTATACGTACTGCTCTGGACTCTTCTAGACCTCTCAAAGGCTTTTCTCCTCTTTCTTCCAAAGGGTTTCTTTCCCTCTCTGTCCGTCCGGTTTGGCTTCTGCTTCTGATGATCCTCTTGATGATGAAGATGATCAAGCTCAAGCTGATTCTCAGGATAAGGATAATTCTCTGTAGAATAAACTCTACCTTTATTCTGCCTAGATGAGTGCTCCCCCCTAATACAGCGCAGCTGCGCTGAATCAGGCCCTGCCCTTTGAGATGAGTGCTTAGGGATTACCTCATAGCCCTCCTGATTGAACACATGTTTCCCCACTTCAGCTCCTCTAATGGCTGTTGGAAACCTGGTGCATTCTGGGACTGGTAGTCTTTTATGGGAAAATTCTGTTTTCTTATTTCTACCAGAACTGACAGGTTGCTTGTTCAGAGTCACTTCACCTTTTCTATAGCTCCTTCCTGAGCTATGATAAGTTTCCTTATCACATACCCCCCTGCTTAAGTTATTACGGACTGGTTTCACTGGTGAAACTTCTTCTCTACAGTCCGTAATACCTACGAGAGTGTTCTCTTTTTGAAGCTCACTTACTTCCTGACTGGCTTCAGGGTCATTATTATTTACAGGCCTCTCCTTCCAAGACTTAAGTACATTAATATGGTAGGTCTGCCTACGCCCTCTTGCATTTTCTACCATATAAGACACTGGGCTCACTTGTTTAACAACCTTCCATGGCCCTTTCCACTGTACTTCAAATTTTGGGGCAGTTCCTGCTACTTGAACCAAAACCTTTTCACCAATGCTTAATTGGCGGCTTTTGGCCTTCCTATCATACCACCCTTTCTGGCGCACTTGACTGTCCTGCAGGTTCCTCTCAGCAACCTGCGAGGTCCTTTTCAAACGTGCTCTCAGGTCACGTAGAAACTGTGGCACCTCCTGACTTCCTGGTTCAGGATCAATCCATTGTTCCCTCAAAATATCTAATAAACCCCGTGGAGCCCTACCATACATCAATTCATATGGAGTTACACCTAGGGACACCTGAATTCTTTCCCTGCAGGCATATAAGGCAAAGGGCAATAACATATCCCATTCTTTTACCTCTCCTGCTAACCCCCTTCTCAACATTTGTTTGAGAGTTTGGTTGAATCTCTCCACCAAACCGTTTGATTGTGGATGGTAGGCTGAGGTTTTCACGTGATGAATGCCAAAGGCATCCCAGACC
The DNA here is from genome assembly GCA_033557465.1 of Ichthyophis bannanicus. NCBI lineage: Eukaryota > Metazoa > Chordata > Amphibia > Gymnophiona > Ichthyophiidae > Ichthyophis > Ichthyophis bannanicus. Next base: position 21,318,209 of record CM066042.1, read on the forward strand.
TGGGCCAAATATTTGGATACAAAATTGGACCCTCGGTCAGTCAACACCTCTCTTGGGAATCCCACTTCACAAAACAATTTTACTAGCTCTAAAGCTATTGTTTTTGCAGAAACATTCCTCAATGGTATGGCCCAGGGAAACCTTGTTGCCTGATCTACCATAACTAGGATGTATTGGAAACCTCGGGGCGTTTTGATTAACGGGCCTACAATATCCATGGCAATGCGACCAATTGGGTCTGTGATAATTGGCATGGGGATCAATGGCAACACCGGTGGGTGAGCCGCTGTAACTCGCTGACACGCTGGACATGCAGCACAAAACTGGGCAGTTTCTTTGAAAATACCTGGCCAGTAAAAACGCATAAGTATTTGATCCAGCGTTCCTTGCATCCCTTTATGACCTCCAACTGGATGATCATGTGCTAATCTAAGTACTAGCCCTTTGAAAGTTGTGGGTACCACCAATTGTTTACGTATGGTCCCATTTCTGGGGTCCTGACTCTCTCTATATAATATTTCATTATCTAGTCTGAATCTGGGCAATTCCTCCCTGACCTCCTGAGCATACTTAAAAGCTCGGGTGAGAGCTTGATCAGCTCGCTGCTCTTGTGGAAAGTTAGGAAACTTTGCCACAAACTCAGCTGGCACCCAGGGTAAACTTTGACCAGCTACCCTGCCCTACCCTGTGCTCTGCAAAGTCTCTCACGCCGCTTTTGTGCTTTCAACTTTCTTACTTTACCAGATGATGGGGTTATTAAATCATCATGAGAGGGTAAGTCTCCTAATAACTCTGCCTGCTCCCCCTCCTCCTTCTGCTGGCTCTCTACCTTAGCCTGCGAGCGGGTGGATACAAGGCCCCTCTTATTACCTATAGTTTGGCCTTCTGGAAGCTTAACCATCTTTTTAGCTAGGGACTGAGGACTTCCAAAGAAAGGCCCGGGAGCTATTTCCATTATTCCTTCTCCCTCCTTCTTTCCTAGCCCTTCCACTAGACCCTGCTTAAATCTTGGCCAGTCCCTTCCTAGAACCAAATCAAAGGGTAGCCTAGGCACCACTGCTAACAGGACTTCCTCTTGTTTCCCCAGGCACTTAACCTTTAGCCTATACGTGGGATATGATGTTGCAGCACCATGAATGCATCTGATGTGAACTTGGCTTTCAGGGGTCCTAGGCACAAATCCTTCTTGGGCCTCTATCCTCTTCCAAAGCCTTTTTGACATCATACTCTGGTCTGCCCCAGAGTCTAACAAAGCATTTGTGGTAATTCCTTGCACATCAACCATCAAAAGAAATCCCTCTTTGGGCTGTTTTAAATCCAGACCCATTAAGCTAGTGTGTGTCTGGCATCTCTTTTCTAAATGTCCCCATTTTCCACACTTGAAACATTTCTTTCTATTCCACTGTGTCATCTGGTTTGATAAAGTACATTCATTTTCAGAAACATTTTTAATTATTTTCTTTTCTGATACAGCACATCTTGCCTCAGCACCAATCTTCAGAGGGCCACCCATTCTATGGCAAGCCTGCGTGGCTTCCAAGAATCTCTCTGCTAGCATGGTTGCCTCTCCAAGATTTTGGCAATTTTGCTGTATAAGGAAAGTGTGCAAATCTTTAGGGACCGCAGACATAAATTGTTCAAGCATTATAATGTCTAATAACATTTCTACCGTCTTTTGCTCAGGCTCCAACCATTTTACAGCTAAACCTCTGATTCTCTGACTCAGAGCCCTGGGTGTTTCACCCACTCTCAATGTAGTAGCTCTAAACATTCGCCTATACTCTGAAATAGACAACCCTAGGCGATCTCTAATAGCAGCCTTTACATCTTTATAATTCAAAGCCTGGGCTGCTGGCATTGCTCTGTAAGCTGCAAGCGCCTCTCCAGTTAATGAGGCTGCCAGCCTTACTGCCCACTGGGTCTCTGGCCATGCTAATGCTTGTGCCACTCTTTCAAAAGACTCTAGAAAATCATCAACATTATCATCTGGAGTTAGCTTCCCAAAACTAAATGCCCCAATTCCTTGATTGAGTCCCACACTGTCCATATGTGGTGTACCAGTATTTACTGCTGGTCTTGCATCTGTTCCACTTTGGCTCTGCAGCTGAACTAGGGCTTGCACCAGATCAAGCACTGGCCTCTGCTGTTCCATTAAGGCTTTCATAGCAGTGTCCTGAGCCTGCTGTGCTAGCTCCTGTTGCCTGCTAAACTGGGCTGCCATCCAATCAGCTAGTTCCCTTGGATCCATCTTGATCCCTGCAAGAAACAAAGAAAAAAAAACAAAGTGCACCACCTTCCAAACAGGTGTGGTTTTTTTCTACTTTTTTTTTTTTTAATTACCCCTGTGCCTTACTCCCATCCACCACTAGACATGCCCAGGTACTTATTACCTTGTGTCAGTGATGAATCCAGCTCTGCACAGGGTCTTTTCCTCCTGGGACAGCTTCCTGGAACAACCACTTCTCCTCCAAAGTGCAGTTGAGGGAAAATCTTTTTTTCCAGCTTTAAACTTGAACTTTAGTTGTAATCCTCAGCAAGTAAATCCCCTTTGTGCAAAAGCAATCCGAAAAACGACGCCATTTGTCAGACGGCTGCCTGGGTGAGAATCTTCACAGTCTTGGCAAGTGCATATATCTATATGATTTGCAAGGGATTGTGGGCAATGCAGTTCATTCACACCAGACACAGCTGCTGACAATAATTTAGTTGTGCTCAAGTGTAAGACCAATAAGATATTTATTTATGGGGTTATTTAATCCCAACACAGATATGCTTGGTAGCACATAAATCAGGTTACTTGCTTTCAGTGTTAAACTTGAAAAAACAAAATCAGGAAAACAACCTTTAAACTTGTCAGGCAATTAAAGCAAAAGAAATAAGACCTGGTTGGTACAAACTGGTCTTTTCTGTAGGCATTAGCTAATGTTTTCTTAGCATATATCAAACAACAAACCAAAAGCCACAAAGAAAGAAAAAAACTGTTCTTTTCAGGTAAAATTTCTTATATCTTCCCACATAGATTCAGAAGTGATTCTCTCCTAGCTCACAAGCAATTAGGTAAGGCTCAATTGCTAGCAGTTATCCACCTGAAACCCCTTAGCTGGTTTGCTTTCTACAGCGTGGGTCAAATCCTGCTTCAGGAGCTTTTCTGAGTAGATTAAAGAACAAGTTTGTATTTCTTTGTGATGGTTGCTGTACTTTATAACAGAAAATTACCAAAGGAGTTTAGACAGAGAGCAGTCCATGTAAACACATTCTTCATCTGCTATCATTCCCCCTTCTTCAACAAGCATGGGTTCAATATCATGGATTGGCACAGATGAATCTCTCAATGGAGCACTTTCAGGAGAATACTTGTTTCCTGCTGTCTTTCAAGGTTATAGCTAGGGCATAGATCAGTGTTCATACCTGAGCTACCATTGCTGTTAGAGTTCCTCTCTATATAGCCTGGCCAGTATGTAGTCCAGTTCTTATGTCCAGCCTTCCAATCCAGATCCCTGGACACTGGATCTCTCTTCACATACCTTCTGGCACGGGTCTTAGGGTCCCTTCCACGTGCAGCCGTCTCTCTCACAGGTACCGTCTGGAGATTCCTAGCTCTGCAGCACCATTCCTCTGGCTTTCCCCAGTCCAATGGTATATGCTGGCCCTTGGAATGCCTCCCAGTATACGTACTGCTCTGGACTCTTCTAGACCTCTCAAAGGCTTTTCTCCTCTTTCTTCCAAAGGGTTTCTTTCCCTCTCTGTCCGTCCGGTTTGGCTTCTGCTTCTGATGATCCTCTTGATGATGAAGATGATCAAGCTCAAGCTGATTCTCAGGATAAAGATAATTCTCTGTAGAATAAACTCTACCTTTATTCTGCCTAGATGAGTGCTCCCCCCTAATACAGCGCAGCTGTGCTGAATCAGGCCCTGCCCTTTGAGATGAGTGCTTAGGGATTACCTCATAGCCCTCCTGATTGAACACACGTTTCCCCACTTCAGCTCCTCTAATGGCTGTTGGAAACCTGGTGCATTCTAGGACTGGTAGTCTTTTATGGGAAAATTCTGTTTTTTTATTTCTACCAGAACTGACAGGCTGCTTGTTCAGAGTCACTTCACCTTTTCTATAGCTCCTTCCTGAGCTATGATAAGCTTCCTTATCACAGTCTTTAGCTTTTTGCGGAAATCCTTGATGTCTGTAGTTGCCCTGATGTCTTCTGGAAGGGAGTTCACTAGCGCTGGGGCAGAGAGGGAAAGCGATCTAGTGGGAGTGGTCTGCTTGTATTCAGGTGGGATGATGATCATATTTTGGTTGTTAGTTCTCCTGGGGCGGGTGCTGGTATCTCAATTGATCAGTTCCTGTAGGATGTTTGCAGAGGATTTGTGTAGGAGCTTGAAGATTATGAGTAATGTTTGGAACTTAGCCCGGGAGTGCATTGGGAGCCAGTGTAGTTGGTTAAGTGTGGGGGTAATGTGCTCTTGTTTAAAGCTACTAGGGAGTATACGGGTGGCTGTGTTTTGTGCCAGTTGTAGGGGGTAGATGAAGCCCTGGTATAATGAGTTGCGGTAATCCAAAATTGGTGTGACAATGTCTTGAAATACAGTGCGGAAGTGTTCCTGGCTGAGTGGTGGTTTTATATTCTTGAGAAGTTTCATCTTGTGGTAGGCATTTGCAGTGATTTTCTTTATGTGAGGCTATAGTGTGAGGTTTTTGGTTTAAGATACTTGACTTCTTTTTGTACCTTAATGGCGTGGTGTAAAAGGCAGATTTTTTATGGAGGTGTGAATGAGGAGTCTCTAGTGATGAATAATGCCTCTGTTTTGTTGAAGTTTACTGCTAGGTTATTGTTGCCTACCCAGCCAATCATTTCTTCCTGGAGGTCAGGGTTACAAATGTCGATTGAAGTGAAAACCATGATATCATCAGTGTATATCCTAGTTTGTATGGTGCTGGATTATGTTGCAGAAGGGTTATATATAATTATTGAGGAGCATTGAGGAGATCGATGAGCCTTGAGGGATGCCCCAGGTTAGGGTGAAGGGGAGGGATTTGCATTTGCCGCAGTTTACTTGCTGTTGCCTGTTGATGAAATAGGACTGGAACCATTTTAGTGTTATGCCCTGTAGGCCGATTTCCTGAAGGCGTCGCAGCAAGATACTATGGGATACTGTGTCGAAAACAGCTGATATATCCATAAGTATGAGAATGAAACCGGAATTGATGTTGTCGATTCCTCTGATGGTGTCCAGAAGTGAAGTTAATAGTGTTTTGACGTTGTGCTTTGGTTTAAAACCATGCTGCTGAGAGTCCAGAGGGGCGTGTTGGTATAAGTGGTCCTGTACCACCTTTTCAATAATCTTAGCCATGAAAGTAGACTGGATATGGGGCAGTAGGATATAGGGTCGGATTTGTTCAGTGATGAATTCTTGAGAATTGGATGTATGGTAGTGTGTTTGAGCACATTTGGCATATATCCTTGGTTGAGGGTTGTTGTTACTATCTTGTGTATAAAGTGTATGAGTTGCTCCTTCGTAGATTTAATCCAGGATGCAAGGCATGGGTCCAATGGAGAGGTGGTGGTGTTGAGGGAGGAAGTAATGTGTTTGATTTGTTGGCAGCTTGGTTTATGGAACTCACCCATCTTGTAGTAAGAGTTGTGTCTAGGGTGCTTGCTGTTAGGACCGGGATGGTGTTCATAGGTTGCCAGCTTTTGTCATTAGATGGTTTGCTATTATTTGTGGTTTATTTCTGGATCAGTTTGTTGTGTTGGGTCTTTTATGAGGCTCTGTGCTGTTTCAAACAGTTCATGAGGTTTGTTGGCTGATTTCATATTGCTGTTGGTGTAGAATTGTTGCTTGGCTTTGTTTATTATATTGTTACGTTCTTGTTGTTTTTGCCTGTATTGTATAAGATGTAGTGGATTTTGCTGTCTCCATTGTCTCTACAGTTTCCGTAATGTCTGTTTCGCTCACTTGATCTCGGAAGAGTACCATGGAGTTGTAACTTTAGGTGAGGTTGGGTGGGTCTTGTTTGGGGCTACTGCTGCAGCGAGGATGGTTTGGTTCCAGTTTTCAATGGCAATGTCCAGGTCATGTATGTCATGGTTCAGGTTTGAGGATATTTCTTGTAAGAAATTTTCCCTATGAAAGCTTTTAAATCGTCTCTCTGTGTGTTGCTGGGTTGTGGTGCCAGAGGTCTTTTTAATACGCATTTTGAAGGCTATAAGGTGGTGTCTGATCTCATTAGAGATCTTGCTAAAAGATCATATTTTAAGCTGCACTTATCAAGAAGCCTTAAGCATTACTTCAATATGAGTGATTTTAGGACAGTTTTACAAGTTTTATATGGTCTTCCCACTTCCTGTTTATTTAGAATGCTGCAATCCATCTTCTTTTTCGGGCTTTTCATTTCATGAATGTATCACTCCTTAGCTGTACGCTCTTCATTTTTTGCAGTTTTGTGTGATGCTGTGGCTTTCCAAAGTAATGAAGTTAGGTATTTCCCTCCCTACATTTCTTTCATAAGAGTTTTATAGACCCTGAGGTAGGCTGAGGTGCTGTGGCCCGTTGCTCCTGCAGATCCACAGGAAGCAAATTTTAAATCAATTGCTAACCTTCTTGGCTCCATAAGAGTGAATTCAGTTACCTTAAGGTCGACCGATATGCTTGATTTTCACAGGAAATTGAAAACATTTTAATTCCGAGTTCCAAAATGGTTACCAATAACTTGTCAGATAAAACACAAAATTTTGTCTGCAACTCAAAGCTTATTATACTGGATATTTTATTTATATTTATTTATTTATGGTGAATTTCTGTACCACATTTTCCATGAGATCAAATGCGGTTTACATTAGAACAAAACTTTGAATTGTACAGAACAGTACGTTTTCAGTTACATTGAAACAGTGAACTATTTAAAACTATTTTATATATCTATTTATACCGCTTTATCATTTTTAGTCAAAGCGGTTTACATTATAACTTAAACTTGCTAATGTACATTAAACAGGGACATTGATAACTTGGATTCTTCTGAAGCAACGGAGGGTTAAGTATACTAGATATCCTCTCTCATCAACCCATTTCAACCAGTCCAACATCAGAATGGAATCTTCTGGTCATCCCCTGAATCTAGATTTAGAATAGAACAAATTAGACATTCAGCCTTTAATTTCCTTGGGCATGACTTTGAGCTGGGCGGTGCCATGTGCCGTGTCAACGCATAGCTCACCCACCTCCCGCCTAACCCAGATTTTCCATGCTAGGGTTATATGCGGCCCTGGCATCAAATCTGGGTGTCAACGCACAGCCAGATAGCCGCAGGAGCTAACCATGTAGCACCAATTTTTGATGCTACATGGTTAGCCCCAGCACCTTAAAGATAGGCGAGGTTTTCTCACACCTATCTTTAAGGCGCAGAGCGCTAACTGGATAGTGCCATGACCCACCTCCATTCTGCCCCGGAACGCCCCCTACACCCCTGATGCTAAGCGGATAGCATCTGGGCTTGTTAGGAACATATCTGGGATTTTCGAAGGGCACTACCTGGGTAGATGCCCTTTGAAAATCCTGGATAAGGCCTTTACGTGGGTAACTAGGGAAGTTACCCATGTAAAGGCCTTCGAAAATTGGGCCCGTTGCTCCTAACTCTATGGAATAAACTTAAGAAAGGAGAATTCTATTAGAATTTTGGAAAGGGAATTATCAAGTGGCTTTTCCAAAGGACTTTTTCTCTTGGGTTAAAGGGAGGTATACCACATACTAATAAATCAAATCAAGAGTCAAAGGTCAAGATTTGATGTTTTATTTGCATAGATTTACTGTTTTTTAGGATTTTGCTTTATATTTGCCTTTTGTGATATTGCCTTTTATTATTTCATATGTTTTATTGTCCACTGCAGAGTTTGCAATAGATCTGTGGGTTATAAATGTTGCGAAATAAAGAAATAAGTAAATAAGATTCTGCAGAATTAGAAACGGCGACCAAACTGACAAAGGGGATGGAAGGATACCCTTACAAAGAAAGACTTTAAAGGTTATTTATTTTTAGGTGCTCTTTGCTAAGGTGTAGCACCTATCGTCAAGGGCTCAGCGACAGATGTATGTTTCTATGTGCGTGTGTATGGGAGTCTAGTTAAAATGCCATGGTTCACCCTTCCCCCACCGTGATCAGCTCTCTGATTAGTGGAGCCGTGTGGTGCGGGAAGTTTGGGCTGATCTCCTGGTTTCAAGTCTCATGAGATCAGCCGAAACGTCCCACACTGCACAGGTCTGCGATGGGGGGAGGGGGGTGAACTGCTGCATTTCTGAAGAGTGAAGCCAGAGACTAGAACGGACGAGTGAAACGGGAACTGGATGAATGGGGAGAGTGAAGCCAGGGGGGATTATGAGCAAGTGAGAGAGAAAGATACTGGGCGAAGCCAAGGAGGGGGACAGGGCTGGTCTAGGCAGTTGCCTAGGGTGGTAGCTTCTGAGGGCAGCAAGGAGCAGGACATTCAAAGCTAAACAACAGATTCTGATAGCTGGTGGGGGGCATAAGGTTTAAAGTTAGCCTAGGCCATCAACATCTTGAACCCACTCTGGGGCCGGCCCGGGGAGGGGCCTTAAGAGAGAGAGAGAAACATTTGGTGAAGCTTGAGGGGGTCATGAGAGAGAGAGACTGGAAAAAGGCTGATGAGGTTAGGAGAGAGAGAGAGACTGGGGAAAAGCTGGAGGGCAGGGGGTTATGAGAGAGAGACTGGGGGAAGGCTGGAAAGGGGGGGGGAGGGTTATGAGAGAGACACACACACATGCATACAGCTCCTGACATGCCCCATGCCAAACACACAGCCCCCATCACTCCCCATGGAAACACACACACACACACACACATATCCAGCCTCTGACACTCCCCTCGTCACACACACACTCACACACACAGCCCATGACACTTCCTATGAGATACACATATGAACTCCTCACATGCCTGATTCTAGAAATGAGGGAAATTTTCCCTTCTGTTGCAGCTTTCAACGTGTGTTTATTTGCTACGCTGCCAAAGGAGACAGTGGCCATCCTGCTAGTTTGCATCGAATAAAGGTAAACCACCAGGATGGCCACTGGGGTCTCTAGTCCCATGGCCACTCCTTGTGGCCTTGGGCAAGCCACTTAAGAACATAAGACATACCATACTGGGTCAGACCAAGGTCCATCAAGCCCAGTATTCTGTTTCCAACAGTGGCCAATCTAGGTCATATGTACCTAGCAGTATCCCCAAGGGACACAGGTTCCACAATGCTTGTACTGGGTCAAGCATTGATATCTTCGGTCCCTTTTTAATAATGGTTTATGGACCTTTCCTCCAGGAACTTGTCCAAACCTTTTTTTAAACCCAGCTACACTAACAGCCTTTACTACATCCTCCGGTAACAAATTCCAGAGTTTGATTACACGTTGAGTGAAAAAATATTTTCTTTTATTAGTCTTAAATAGTTTACCCTGTAGCTTCATTGCATGTCCCCTAGTCTTTCTATATTCTGATAAGGTAAACAATCGATCTACGTTTACCCGTTCCACTCCGTTCATTAATTTATAGACTTCTATCATATCTCCCCTCAGCCGTCTCTTTTCCAGGTTAAAGAGCCCTAACCTTTTTAGCCTTTCTTCATAGGAGTATTCTTCCATCCCCTTTACCATTTTGGTGGCTCTTCTCTGAACCTTTTCTAATAATGCTATATCCTTTTTAAGGTACGGCGACAAGAATTGCACACAATATTCAAGGTGCGGTCTCACCATGGAACGATATAGAGGCATTATAATATCTTTTGTTTTATTTTCCATTCCTTTCCTTATGATACCTAGTATTCTATTTGCTCTCTTGGCTTCCGCTGCACACTGGGCTGAGGGTTTTAACATGGTATCCACAATGACGCCTAAATTTTTTTCCTGGGTGGTAGTTCCTAATGTGGAACCTTGCATTTTGTAACCATAGTTTGGGTTGTTCTTCCCTAGGTGCATAACTTTGCACTTGTCCACATTAAATTTCATCTGCCATTTTGATGCCCAGTCTTCCAATTTATCAAGATCCTCTTGCAATTTTCCACAATCCTCCTGGGTTTTAACAACTTTAAATAGTTTTGTGTCATCTGCTAATCTGATAACCTCACTCGTTATTCCCCTTTCCAGGTCATTTATGAATATGTCAAAATGCAGCGGACCCAGCACAGATCCCTTGGGTACACCACTATTCACCTTTCTCCATTGGGAAAATTGGCCATTTAGCCCAACCCTCTGCTTTCTATCTTTTAACCAGTTCCTGATCCACAGTAGTACACTGCCTCCTATCCCATGACTCTTTAGTTTTGCCAAAAGTCTCTGATGAGGGACCTTGTCAAAGGCTTTCTGAAAATCCAGATACACTATATCAACCGGCTCACCTTTGTCTACCTGTTATTCACACCTTTAAAAAAACATAACAGAGTAAGACAAGATCTTCCTTGCCTAAAGCCATGTTGGCTGTCTCCCATTAAGCAGCTTAGGTGTAGGGCAACAAGCGGGTATTTTAACTCTGTGTGTATGAGTTCTTTTTACAAGGGTTTTGGTTTAGGTGATTTCTACACCATAGTATTCAAGGAAGAGGTGGGTTTTTAGCTTCCTGCTCAGGTACTGGATGGTCTGGGCTGATTTGGTGAAGTCTGGGAGTACATTCCCTATTGTAGGTGCAATGAGGGTGAAAGCTCTGTTGCTGGTATGTTGTGTGCTTTTAGTCTTGAGAGGAGGGATTGCTAGAAAGCTTTGGTTAATGCTTCTTTGTGATCTTGTTTTGGGTGCTTTGTTGTTTTTGGGTGCTTTATCTAGTCCCGAAAGTGCACAAAGATTTATACAATCCACCTGGGAGACCTATCGTGTCCTCCAGGGGATCATTGTTTGAACCTTTATCTATATATATAGATTCCTACTTAAAACTATTAATGACTACAATTCCTTCTTTTTTGAGAGATACGATGCATTTTTTACAAATTTTACAGAATCATACTGATCTGGTGAAACTATCGGACGTTTGGCTTGTTACTATGGACGTTACATCATTATATACAATCATACCACAAATAGAGGCACATGAATGAGTGATGGAGGCATTGGAAACCCGAGGGGATTTGTCAGAACAACAACTTCAGCTCCTATCGAACTTGACAACTTTAACAATTACTAAGGATTTTTTCATCTTTAATGAGGTTCTTTATCATCAGGTGTCGGGGGTGGCAATGGGGGCATGCTGCGCCCCCTCGATAGCTAATTTGTATATGCACTGTTTTGAGAGTCGTCATATCACAACTTCTATATATCAAAGTCACCTGCATTTGTGGGCCCGATATATAGATGATATTTTTATCTTGTGGCGCGGCACTAAGGAACGATTAGAAGAATTTTTTGCTTGGGTGAACACCAGAGATCCCAACGCAAAATTTACATCGAATAGCCATCAAGAAGACATCACGTTTTTAGATGTAGTGATCCATAAAGGTTCAGAAGGTTGGGAAACGTCCTTATACCGAAAGGAGACAGATCGCAATACATTCTTGCACTATAGAAGTGCACACCCGGCACAAATACGCAACAGTTTGCCTTTGTCACAGTTTTTTAGATACCGTTGAAATTGTACCACCCTATGGGAATTTAAAAAACATGCAAAAACTTTGAAACAAAACTTTTATGCTCGGGGTTACCCGCAGTCAGTGGTGGAAAAAGCATATAAACGGGCTCTTTATAGTAATCGGGATCTCTTGTTACAACCAAGACAGAAAACATCTATATCCTCTGACAATGATGTATTTGTTAACCTCATTACAAAGTTTTCTCCATATAGTATTGATTTAAATCGTATCATTAAGCGACATGAAAATGTGCTACGGAGCATTCCGGGCTTGGAGAATAAAAAAGTCCGCTGCGTTTGGCAGCGCCATAGGAACTTAAAAGAATTATTGAGTCCAGCACTGTTGCCTCCTTTAAAAACATCTGAACCTAGAGACACTTTGGGACACCGCAGTTGCAGAGACTGTAACATATGTCATATTACAACTGAGATGACTCAATTTGAATATCATGACAGACGGCATACATTGAAATATCGAACTTCATGCAGTTCAGCCCATGTGGTCTACTGTATTCAATGTCCATGCGGCCTCCTGTATGTGGGGAAAACCACTAGAATGTTTAAAACTCGTATGAATGAGCATAAAGGTAGACTTAAATGTCGGAAACGGGAAGCCCCGATCGTTGATCACTGTTTACAGTATGCACATACATTTGACAATTTACGTTGTTTCTGTATAGACCAAATCAACACCGCATGGTGGGGAAAGTCACTAGATCAAACACTACTGTGGTGGGAACAAAGGTGGATACATTGGCTGAATTCAGTTTCTCCTAATGGCCTGAACTTGAGGGTGGAATGGGAACTGTGCATTTAATATTCTATGAGGGCCGCCCACAAGGATACGTCACTACCGCAGCTGTTTAAATTTCCCGTATCGGACTTAGCTCCGCATGAGCGGCGTTGAAAAAGCCGATGGAAAACGGATTACTAAGAGAAGTTTTTGAGATGTATTAACATTGAATTGCTAAAAGGTATGTTGTTCCTCGTATTAACATTATTAGTAATAACGTTTTACAATAGAACTCAGAAAAAGAGACTTATTGAAATTATGTTGGATTGCATTACAGTACATAAGAACATAAGATATGCCATACTGGGTCAGACCAAGGTCCATCAAGCCCAGTATTCTGTTTCCAACAGTGGCCAATCTAGGTCACGTGTACCTAGCAGTTTCCCCAAGGGACACAGGTTCCACAATGCTTGTATTGGTTCAAGCATTGATATCCCGGGTCCCTTCTTAATAATGGTTTGTGGACCTTTCCTCCAGGAACTTGTCCAAACCCTTTTTAAACCCAGCTACACTAACAGCCTTTACTACATCCTCCGGCAACAAATTCCAGAGGTTGATTACACGTTGAGTGAAAAAATATTTTCTTTTATTAGTCTTAAATAGTTTACCCTGTAGCTTCATTGCATGTCCCCTAGTCTTTCTATATTCTGATAAGGTAAACAATCGATCTACGTTTACCCATTCCACTCCGTTCATTAATTTATAGACTTCTATCATATCTCCCCTCAGCCGTCTCTTTTCCAGGTTAAAGAGCCCTAACCTTTTTAGCCTTTCTTCATAGGAGTATCCTTCCATCCCCTTTACTATTTTGGTGGCTCTTCTCTGAACCTTTTCTAAAATCGCTATATCCTTTTTAAGATACGGCGACCAGAATTGCACACAATATTCAAGGTGCGGTCTCACCATGGAACGCTATAGAGGCATTATAATATCTTTTGTTTTATTTTCCATTCCTTTCCTTATCATACCTAGCATTCTATTTGCTCTCTTGGCCGCTGCTGCACACTGGGCCGAGGGTTTTAACATGGTATCCACAATGACGCCTAAATCTTTTTCCTGGGTGGTGGTTCCTAATGTGGAACCTTGCATCGTGTAACCATAGTTTGGGTTGTTCTTCCCTAGGTGCATAACCTTGCACTTGTCCACATTAAATTTCATCTGCCATTTTGATGCCCAGTCTTCCAATTTATCAAGATCCTCTTGCAATTTTCCACAATCCTCTTGGGTTTTAACAACTTTAAATAGTTTTGTGTCATCTGCAAATTTGATAACAGTGCTTTCAAGTCCAGCCCCTGAAGAAACCTATTAGGTGAAACGCAAACAGAGCGCCATTGGTAGTGTTGGGGAACAACAACGATAAAGCTAAGCACTGTTCTTTTTTGTTTACGCGATCCTACACTAAAGGAAATTCAAGTATAAATTAAAAATTTGGATTAAGCTAGAGTTTAAAACGTGATTTTTCAAGACTAGACGTAATGGGTCATTGATGCAAAAATAGGCTCCGCATGAGACCCAGTCAGTCATTTCATGAAAGATTGTGTGTAAGCTGGTTTGACAAATACGTTTGCAATTGATCATATTTACTTCAGAGTTTCGTGTTTTGATTGATGAATGATCACTCTGATACAAGTTGACTAAAATAGATTGATGAGAGATTTGAGGCAGGAGGCTGATTAGTTATGGAGAATCTTGAATATTATGCTGATGATTTTGTGTTTTGTTTTTATTGCTATTGGTAGCCAGTGGAGGTTCTTGAGTGTGGGTGTGTTATGTTGTGATCTGGAGGTTCTGGAGAATATTCTGGCAGCAGTATTTTGGGCCATTTGTAATGGGTACAAAGCGTATTTTGGGAGGCTTGATAGAGGATGTTTCCATAATCCAGCTCTGGTGTGTTGATGGCCTGGAAGACTGTTCTGAAGTTGTTGTGATCAAGTAGTGGGCGGAAGTTATGGAACAATTGCATTTTCAGGTAGGCTGTGTTGGCCATTTTCTTTATATGAGACTGCATGCTGATGTTTTGGTGTAATATAAGTCTTAAGAACATAAGATATGCCAAACTGGGTCAGACCAAAGTCCTTCAAGCCCAGGATCCTGTTTACAATTAGGTCACAAGTACCTCACAGTTTCCCCAGAAGACACACAGTTTCCACAATGCTTGTATTGGAACAAGCAGTGGATTTCCCGAGTCCCCTTTAATAATGGTTTATGGACTTTTCCTCCAGGAATCTGTCTAAACATTTTTAAGCCCAGATACACTAACAGCTTTTACTACATCCTCTACAAATTCCAGAGTTTGATTACATGTTGAGTGAAAAAATATTTTCTCTTATTAGTCTTAAAATGGGTTACACTGTAGCTTCAATGCATGTCCCCCAGTCTTTCTACATTTTGATGGTGTAAACAATCGATTTACATTTACCCGATCCACTCCATTCATTAATTTATAGACCTCTGTCATATCTCCCATCAGCTGTCTCTTTTCGAGGTTCAAGGGCTCTAATTTTTTTAGCCTCTCCTCCTCCTATCCTTCCATCCCCTTTACCATTTTGGTGGCTCTTCTCTGTACCATTTCTAATTCGGCTATAACCTTTTTTTTAAAGGCAGCAAACAATTACAACAAGCAATAGCCATACAAACTACACACAGAATACATGTACATGATAACAATGCAGAAGCTGCAATCAAAAGAATTACAACATCTAAGCCTTTTTTTGTTTTGTTTTATCGATAAGCACAGAACCATCCTACTACCCAAAAGTCTCCCAGAAAGCCCTACCCACTCCCCCTCCCCCCATTCACCCCTCCCCCCTCCTGTCCCTCAAACCCCCTACTATCTCCCCCCCCAGAGCCCCCCCTCCCACCGTCTGTTACCTTCCCTCCCTCCCCATCCCTCCCACCTATGAACACTATTCTATCGTAAAGGGTGAGGGGATGTTCCATCAGACCAGACCACATGGGGAAGAGGAAGAAATCAAAGGTTCTACAGCAAGGGAAGACACAAAGCCAGTGCCCCCAACTAAAATATGAAGTACCCTATGGGTTATGAGCCATATTTTGCTATATCCTTTTTAAGATACGGCGACCAGAATTGCACACAATATTCAAGGTGCGGTCGCACCATGGAACGATACAGAGACATTATAATATTCTTTGTTTTATTCTCCATTCCTTTCCTTATGATACCTAGTATTCTATTTGCTCTCTTGGCTGCCGCTGCACACTGGGCGGAGGGTTTTAACATGTTATCCACAATGACGCCTAAATCTCTTTCCTGGGTGGTGGTTCCTAATGTGGAACCTTGCATTGTGTAACCATAGTTTGAGTTTTTCGTTCCTAGGTGTATAATTTTGCACTTGTCCACATTAAATTTCATCTGCCATTTGAATGTCCAGTCTTCCAATTTATTAAGGTCCTCTTGCAATTTTTCACAATCCTCTTGGGTTTTAACAACTTCGAATAATTTTGTGTCATCTGCAAATTTGATTACTTCACTCTTTATTCCCATTTCCAGGTCATTTACGAACATGCTAAAAAGCAGCGGACCCAACACAGATCCCTGGGGTACTCCACTATTCACCTTTCTCCATTGGGAATATTGGCCATTTAGCCCTACCCTCTGCTTTCTAGCTTTTAACCAGTTCCTGATCCAAAATAGTACACTGCCTCCTATCCCATGACTTTTTCATTTTGCCAACAGTCTCTCAAGGCTTTCTGAAAATCCAGATACACTGCATTGATTGGCCCACCAGTGCTACCTGCTTATTTACACCATTAAAAAAATATAACAGATTATTAAAGCCATGTTGGCTGTCTCCCATTAAACCATGATTATCTACATGTTCAGAAATGTTATTTTTAATAATGTTTTCTACCATTTTTCCTGGTACTGACGTCAGGCTCACCGGTCTGTAGTTTCCCGGATCACCCCTGGAACCCTTTTTAAAAATTGGCGCTACATTGGCTGTCCTCCAAACTTCAGTTATTACTGATGATTTTAATGATAGTTCACAGATTAATAAAAGTAGGTCTGCAATCTCCTATTTCAGTTCCTTCTTTTTTTTTCCATTTTCAACCATGACAGTACATTTGACATAATAACAATAACTACAACCTTATGTAACTATCCCCTTCCCACTGCCCTCGAACTACCCCCCATCTCCACCCTTTCCCCCATCTCCTTGTAGTTCCTTCGAACCCTGATCCCAATGATAAATATAATCATCAAGGGAAACAATGCAGTCAGCTTTATCGAGTTAATAACTTCCAATTATCTCTTCCAGGTCTCGCCATTTATTTATCACTGTCTTTTTCCCGAAAGAATTCTCCTCGGACTCATCTCGGTCTCTTTTCCTTCTTCATAATAAGATAATTTTATCCTGTGCTTTCTCATAACTTACAGACAAGCATAAGTTCCACCAGTGGTGGTCATCTAACTTAGACAAATCCTTCCAGCAGTTGAGTATCATCTTTAAAACTATCGCCATCATAAAGTTAAATAAATGTATTTTTTCTTTTGTTAATGGTAACGCATTGTCAATAGAGCGCAGAATAATTGTTTTCCAATTCAACTGACCCTGGAATCGTAAAGTTGTTTGTATCTTGTCCCAAACCCTCATCCAAAAGAACTGAACGTGAAGGCAATCAAACAACATGTGTTTTAAAGTAGCCGGTATTTTATTGCACATCCAACATGTGTTCTTAGCTTTTGCGTCCCATTTCGTTAGTTTTACCAGTGTGATGTGAGCTCTATGAATTAGAAAGAACATGGTTTGAGTTATTGAAGCTCCTCTAGACACTCTGTTCACCTGCCCCCAGATCCTCTCCCACATTTCCAGTTGAGTGTGCGTCTCCAAGTCTTTGTCCCATATTTTTTCTATACCCAGCAATCGGGAGGGGTTCCCATCTCTTAAAATGGCATAGAAACTTGAGACTGCGCCTTTTTCACATACACAAGTTTCAGCAACCTTTTGCAGCCCCCATTCCGATGTTAGGTTTCCAACAACGACCTTAGCCATGGTAAGGCAGTGCATTAATTGGAACCATTGGAATTGACATGAATCTGGCAAATTGAACTCATGCTGCAACTCTTCAAAAGGTTTCCAAGTCTGAAGTAGAACCAGCTGACCAATCGTCCATATGTCTCTACTATGCCAAGCTTTCCACGAGACAGTTTTTTGACCAATTTTGAAACGCGTATTATACCATATAGAGGCCAGACGCGAAAGGGGATTGTCCTTACATATTACCCGAGCTAGAGCTTGGTACGCTTCCTGCATTGCAGTTATTATTCTACTTAATGGGAAAGAATCTGGCAGTTTCATACCTATTAGTAAGGACAATGGGATTGAAGCAACTATACGTTTCTCGACTTTTAACCAAATCGGCTTCTGATTCTTAAGCTCCTCAACGCTCCACAACGCGCCTTATTTGAGACGATAGGCATAATGATAATTTTTAAAATCAGGAAATTGGACTTGAAGGGATAATTGGAATAAAGGGATAATCAGCTCAGATCTGCTTTATATGTTTGCCTTATGATTGCATATATATCTGCCTTATAACTGCACTCTGGCCTGTTTGAAACAGACACAGCAACATATGGTTGGTACAAAACAGGTGGGCAACAGGAAAAGAGTACATGCAGCTTACTACTGTTATAAAGCCTAAAAAAGCTATACTTTGGACAGAAGTGTCCAAGGATATAAGCCTAGGTTCAAACAGGTTAAGCCAGGAATTCAACTAATGCTCTTGCCCTGAAGGTTTCAATTGGTGCCAGCAGATGGAAAAACACAGGAGGAGGCAGAGGGCTATGATTGATTGCACAGATAGGCAAGCCTTGATCAGCAGATCCAGCTGCATAACCATAGAAGGCCCTGGGAAAGAGTTTTGCATTTGCTGAAACTATTTAGAATTTGAAGCAGAGAGGTATATATAAGACAGCAATTTTAGAGGGTCTTGGGCAGTTCTTTTCTCCCCTTGCAGAGAGAAGTCTGCCCCGATGTCCCTCAGACAGGCACTTGCTATCTGCATCTATAACCATTTGTTTGCTGTGCCAAATAAAAAGTTTCTTTGTAGCTGAGCAACTGTCGTCTGAACTGTTTATTGGTAATTGGGGAGGCTTTGTAGGTGGACCCGGCCTACAGACTCCTCCCATATTTTTCTTTGCCTTTAATTTACTTGTTGCTATTTTGGGTGGCTTGCCTTGCCATAGGAAGTCAATTAACTGACGCTCTATAGACTGATAAAATTTAGGGGAAATATTACCGGAAGCATTTCAAGAACATAATTAATCTTTGGTGCTAAAACCATTTTTATTGATTCTAGTCTACCCCACCATGACAAATGTAGGGGCAACCATTGGACTGTAAATAACTGGACCATTTCTGACAGTATTTTAATATTTGTTTTTATTGTGTCATCTAAACTACAACTAAACCTCACTCCTAAGTATTTAACATCTTCATAGGCCCATACAAAAGGAAAGGGATTGATCATTGTCTTAAAAGTCCATTTATTCATTGGGAAAGCTACGGATTTTGTCCAGTTAATCTTATAACCAGACAGACAGTAATTTCCTATACTGCTTAGAAGATTTTCAATGGAGGAGGGGTGGATAAATAACAGCAGATCATCTGCATATGCCGAGATTTTAATCTCCATGTCCAAGATCTCAACACCTCATATCTCTTTGCTAGACCGAATCATCAGCAATAGGGGTTCCAGTGCTAAATTGAATAGCATAGGTGAGAGAGGGCATCCCTGTCTAGTCCCCCTATATAAAGGTAATGGAGATGATAGCGTCCCATTTGCAAAAATTCGAGCTACAGGATTGGTATATAAAATCTGGATTAATTTTATGAATTGTTCTCCAAAGCCAAACCATTGTAGTGTCTGTACCAAAAAAGCCCAATCTAACCGATTAAAGGCCTTCTGTGCATCTAGGGATAGGCCCCTTCCTGGTTCATCCTGTTTTTCAGCTACTGTTAAAAGATTTAACAAAAGAGGGGCATTATCCGATGTTGACCTCCCTGTCATAAATCCGCATTGATCAGGATGTATAAGATCTGGAACCACTTTTGCTAACCTACGAGCAAGGACAGATGCATATAGCTTGTAGTCAGCGTTTAGTAAAGAGATTGGCCGATAATTCTCCACTTTTTGTGGGTCTCTGCCTGGTTTAGCTAATATTACAATTGTTGTGACATTAAATGACCCTACTGCAGGCATTTGATCATCCAAGAGATTATAGAATTCTAGCATATAAGGAATTAGCTCATTCCCAAAAGTTTGATAGAATTCAAAGGGGATTCCATCAGGACAGGCCGCTTTCCCAGTTACACCTGTATTTATTACTTCTCGAATCTCATTGGCTGTTATTTTCCTGTCCAATTCTAAGACCTGCATGCCGGGGAGAGTGGGATGTGTAAGATGTCCCAGCAATGCCTGGAAATCTTCCACCCCAGTCCCCCCCCTCTGAGTTGTATAACTTTGCGTAAAAACAATGTAGGGCCTCAACAATGTCTGCGCTTTTTGTTAGGGTCTCTTGCCCTTCCCCTTTGATCTCAATCCTAGATTTTGCCACACGAGGCTTTAGGGTATTTGCTAAAAGACTTCCTGCCTTATTATTTTCCAAATAGAATCTAGACTGCTGATGGGACAGAATTTGCTCAGCTTCGTTACTTAAAAGTTGATTATATTGAAATCTCAACCTTTGTAAGTGGAGTAGAATGCCCGCATCAGATCTGGTCATCAGCAGTCTTTCCCCTGCTTTAATTTGTAAATCTAAAGCTATTAATTTAGCCTTCTTTTCTCTTTCCAGTTTAATTGTGTAGCTTGTTATTTTGGCCCGAATAAAAGCTTTAAATCCCTCCCACCATGCCCACCCAGCAGTATCTCCTGGTAGGTTAATTTCAAAATATTCTTTCATTCCCTGTCTTATGTACTCACAAAACCCTTGATCACCAAGAAGGGTTCTTTAAAAAACAAAAACTTGGTTTGGGGTCCGCAAAACAAGGGTGAAGGTTATAGCAGCGTGATCTGAAATTTGAATAGGATTTATTTCAGCATTCTTCACAGAGGATATTAATGTTCTAGAAATAAGAGTCTATTCATTAGTGTGATCCATGGGGGAGGGAGAAAAATGTATAGTCTTTCTTTGGGGTGTTTTACCCACCATATATCTGAAAGTTCAGCCTCCTGCATTATTGATAGTATCGCAGAGGTGGCATGATGATATCTGTGAGAACAAAATGGCTTACAATCAACCAATGGGTCCAGAATTAGATTAAAATCCCCACCCATAACAATTTCATTTTTTGCTAGTTTTAGCAGCTCGTCAGCAACCCTCTGATAGAACAATACATGGTCCGTATTGGGGGCATATATGTTTATAATGGCTAACTTCTTCCTGTTAATATGTAGTAGGACCGAAGTCCATCTACCCACTAAATCAGAGTGCGATATGTCAGTCACTGGCATCAGACTTTTCCTGACTAGGATAGCAACGCCATTTTTCTTTTGTGAAGCCGCAGAGTAAGCACTAGTGTAAAATTTCCCAGGCCCAATTTTTTAGTTTCCGCGGTAAGTAGACGCGTTTCTTGTAACAGAACCACGTCCACCTGCTCTTTTTTGCAATACAACAAAATCTTTTTGCGCTTGATTGGGTTGTTTATTCCCTTCACGTTCAATGACAGAAACTTAAGAAAGCTCATGGGACAAGATATCCATGTGGTTCAACAAAGGCTTATTGTAAATTGACATAGAAAGTAAAATACAAAATAGCATTTCATGTTTATGGATAGTACCTATGACAAGTTTCCCAAATATGAACTTACAAGGAGACACATACTTTCCCCAAATAAAGGGTTTAAACGGATGAGTCAGCATTACTCGATTACTGCCTAGTCCCACTCAAAACACTGAAAACTAACTTCCCCCCGAACATCGACTAATATGCTAAACCATACCCAACAATCTGCACTAAACCAATCTGTACTAACCCGGGCCCAGAGCCAAAAACATTCCAGTAATAGTTACATTTCTTTCCCCTTTAATACATTTGGCTCGCAGTGACCATCTGCACTCTTCCACAGTTCTTTCCTTCTGTTCACAGTTCTTGATCACCGACCTTGGTTCTTCCCAAGTTAATAAATTATCCTCCTCGTTCTTCGAATCACCTCAACCCATCTTTGAGACTTCGTTCTCTTCCACGAAGGCCCTCAAAGCGTCCGGGTCTTCAAACGTACGCGTTTGGTTATGCAAGGTAACCTAGAGCCGAGCTGGAAAGAGGAGACCGTAAAGGGCTTCTAAGAATTGAAATCTGGAATGAAAAGCAAGCAGCTGCTTTCTTCTTTCGACTGTCGCTTTGTGAAAGTCAGGAAAAAATGCCATCTTTTGACCCTCCAACTTGAAGGACATCGACGATCTAGCAACTGCTGTGTCGCTTGTGAGTGCCTTAAAATGCACATGATGATTGGGCGCGGCTGCTTCACGTTGGGGCCCGGGTGCATTGGAATCCTGTGGGCCCTTTCTATCTGAAACAGTAAATCAAACACAATTTTCAGCAGTTTTGGAATCATTGATACCAAGTAGGATATTATATTTGTTCCTTCAAACCCTTCTGGAATGCCGATAATTCTCACATTTTTTCTTCTTGTTCTGTTGTTTAAGTCTTCTAAGTTCCATTCCAATTGCATGATTCTCTTGTTGTTAGCAGAGACTTGCTTCAACTGTTCCTCATGCATTGCGACTTTACACTCTAGGCCGTTTATTTTATCTGTAAGTGCAGCAACTTGATTTTTCATCTCCTTCAGCTCGACGATGTCCGCTTGTACTTCACTTAATGTTTCTCCATTTGATGCAACCATCTCTTGTACTGCCCGAATTTCAGCGAGGACTTCTTGAATTCCTGTCGGGTTCTCCTGTGTGTTCGCCATTTTTTGTGGCGAAGGAGGATCGGGTTTAGCACTTTTAGCTCCAGAGCTTGTTGCTAAACTATATTCCAATCTTGTGGGTTTGCCGGTAGACATCTCATAAAGTGTTGAATTCTAGGAGGAGCTGGGTATGCGTCCTTAAAAGTGCGGGGAGGCAAGAATTCTTTCTAGGATTTGGCGAGTTCAAGACTTAGGCAGCCATCTTAGACCCCTGCTGGCTCTGCCCCCCATATTTCAGTTCTTTCAACACCCTTGGATGTATACCATCCGGTCCAGGTGATTTGCTAATCGGTTTATCAAATAGTTGTAATACATCTTCCCAGTGTTTCAATATTTATTTCAATTCTTCTGCAGTATCACCTTTAAATACCACTTCAGTCATAGGTAACATCCCTACATCTTCCTCCATAAAGACCGAAGCAAAACATTTACTCAGTCTCTCCGCTATGGCCTTGTCCCCTCTTAGTGCCCCTTTTACCCCTCTATCATCCAATGGTCCAACTGACTCTCTCACAGTTTTTTTGCTACAAATGTACTTGAAAAAAAATGTTATTATGTGTTTTTGCTTCTACAGCAAGCTTTTATTCAAGTTCTCTCTTTGCCTGCTTTATCAATGTCTTCCATATAACTTGCCAGTGCTTATGTTTCTAGTTTTCATCATTTGGCTCCTTTTTCAGTTTCCTGAAAGATGCTTTTTTGGCTACAACAGCCTCTCTGACCTCACCTTTAAAGCATGCTGGCAGTTTTTTGGACTTCCTTCCATTTTTCTTAAAGTGTAGAATACAGCTGGCCTGGGCTTTCAAGATAATATTTTTAAACACCCATTCTTGATGTAAATCTTTAACCTTTGCAGCTGCTCCTTTCAGTTTTTTCTTAACTGTTTTCATCATTTTATCATAGTCTCCCTTTTGAAAGTTAAAACGTAGTACTGTGGATTTCCTTGCTGTTCTTCCTCCATTTATTAAATCAAATGTGATCATGCTATGATCACTATTGCCAAGTGGCCCCAATACCCTTATCTCTTGCACCAGATTTTATGTTCCACTAAGGTCTAGGTCCAAGATGGCTTCCCCTCTTATCAGTTCGTTATCCAGCTGCTCCAAGAAGCAGTCATTTATTTCATCTAGAAACTTTATCTCCCTGGGATGTTCTGTTGACATTGACCCAGTTGATACTGGGGTAATTGAAATCACTCATTTTTACTGTGTTGTAACTTTTGTTAACTTCCCTATTTCTTTGAGCATTTCATCATCCATTTGTACATTCTGGCCAGACAATCTGTAGACGACTCTTTCTGCCATCGCCTTCCCTTTTTCACATGGAATTTCAATCCACAGAGATTCTACAGTGTAATTTGTTTCCTGCAAAACTTTTAATTCTTTGTGACTCAATGCCCTCTCTAACATAGAGCGCAATCCCTCTACCAATTTGATCTACTCTATCATTGTGATATAATTTGTACCCAGGTATCATAGTATCCCACTGGTTGTCCTCCTTCCACCATGTCTCTGAGATACCAATCATATCTAACCTCTCGTTTAGTGCTGTATATTCTAACTCTCCCATCTTATTTTTTAGCCTTCTAGTATTTGCATACACACATTTTAGAGGCTGTATTTTATTCATATTAATCTGGTTATCAGTAGACAGAGGTCTTTAAGTTCTGTCTGCTCTTTACTTAAGGGCATTTGGGTTACATTTGTCTTTATTGGAACCTCTGTCGATATTTAACTTTGGTTTTTACTGGGATTTCTGTGTGGTGAATTTTTATCGTGGATGGGGGTATGAAGTGAAGTCCCTTGTTACTAGCAATATTTCAGATTTTTGGCTATTTACTGTCAGGTTTAGTCTTGCCATGTGTTCAGTGATGGCTGAGAAACAGTCCGAGGCGATAGAATAGTCAGGAGTCCGTATATTGAAAGGAGCATAGAAGATGATGTCATTGGCGTATATGGGAAATGGACCTTGAATTTTCTGAGGATGTCTCATATGGGCTGAATAGAGATATTGAAGAGCAGGGCTGAGAGGGCGGAACCCTGGGATATGCCTTGTCATAGGTAGGATGGGTTTGATCGATGGGATCCAATTCTGACTTGTTGATGGCGGTTGAAAAGGTAGGATGCAAACCATTTTAGCGTAGGGTTGCGCAGCCCTAATTCCTTGAGCCTTGCTAGGAGCATGTGGTGGCATAAGGAGTCAAAGGCGGTGATAATGTCAAGGAATATCATTATGAAGCTGTGGTGTGGCTTTTCTATTCCCTTGGTGAGTGCATCAAAGAGGGACATGAGGAGGGTGCCCACCCTGTGATAGGGATAGAAGCCGTGCTGTTTCGGATCTAAAGGAGCATGATCGTCTATGTATTCCTGGAGCTGGATTTGTACTGGGTTTTTTTTCTGTAATCTTGGCTATGAAGGGGATGCTTGTGATTGGTTTGTAGGAGCTGGGTAGTGACCGGTCAAATGATGATTTCTTCAGTATGGGTCTTATTGAGGTCTGTTTTAGTGCAGGTGGTAAGTATCCTTGTGTGACAGAAGTGTGGACGATTCTCAGAATTCCTGTAGTGAGTTTGTTTCTTAGTGTCTTTATCCAGGATACTGGGCAAGGGTCAAGCGGGGAGGTTGTGGTGTTGAGCTCTCGTATGATGTTGGTGAGTTCCCACATGGATACCATTCTAAAAGATTCCCAGTTGCAACCGTGTGTGATTATATTTGTTAGACTGAGTGGAGTGCTAGTAGTCTAGTTTGTTGTGGGGGATCTGTTGGAGAGGCAGTCCACCATTGCTTGGAGATCAAGACTTGAGTTTGAGTTGAGTGGGAATTTGACAGTCGGATCTTTTGTGAATGAAGAGATGATTGAGAAAGTTTCTCTGGGTCTGTTGAGCGATTTGGTAATAATGTTGGAGTAGTATTCTTTTTTGCAGCGGTTTATGTGTTTGGCGTATTCCTTCATTTTGGTCAGGTATTCCTCCTTTAGGGGGCCTTCTTTTGATCTTCTCCACCTTCTTTCTATTTTCCTGAGTTTGCATTTGAGATCCTTGGCTGCTCAGGAGTATCAAGGAGCTTTCTTTCTGTTATTGGTGTGGCTATTTAGCTTCGGGGGGGGGGGGGGTTGCGACAGCAGCATTTGCCATTGTTACATAACCGAAATGAATCATAATGTCTAGGTTTTGTGTATTGAGATCAAGTTGGGGTATGACAAGATTTAGGAAGGATAATTCATCGAATGGCTTGAAGCGACATCCCTTGGTCTGCTGGGTTGATGTGGTTGTGTTTTGGTACCCTACTGAGGGAGATCATGGCATGATCTGACCAGTGGATAGGGGAGGTGTGGACTGATCAGAGGGAGTCTGATAAGTATTTTGGGACAAAGATTAGGTTTAGAATGGATCCATGTATGTGGGTAGATCCATTGGTGATTTGTTGTAGCTGGAGGACTTCCGTGACATTCAGGAAAGTGGAGACTTGTTTTGTAGAGGTGGAAGCGAGGTTAAAGTCTTCCAGTAGGAGGAAAAATTTGTTTAGAGTGGAATATGTGCATGCTGCTTCTAGCAGATATGTGAAATCTTCAGTACTGGGGTTTGGGGCTTTGTAGGTTAGGCAAATTGTGTAGTCTTTTTTACTCACAGGGAGAATGTTGAGTGTTTCAACGGAATGGGATGTGAGTGTGGAGAAGTTGAGGTGTTCTTTTGCAATGATTAGGACACCCCCTCCTCTTTTGACGGACCTAGGGCAGTTGAGTATTTTCTAGTATGCCGGTTTAAGTTGGTTGAGAAGTACGTTATCAGTTGAAGAGATCCAGGATTCTGTGATGCACATTAAGGGGTATGTTTACTAAACCGGGCTAACGGTTAACCCAGGCTATCTGCCACTAGGTCCCATATTATTCAATGGGACCTAGTTGCAGATATCCCGGGTTAACCGTTAGCCAGGTTTAGTAAACATACCCCTAAGTCTATGCCATTTTCTTGTATGTGGTTGCTTATGACTTGTATTTTGTTGTGAGCATTTGATGGTGATGTTGAGATGCTTTTGTTTGCGTGAGTTTTTCATTTGTAGAGTAGTTTTAATCTCAGTAAGTCTGTGTGGTAAACTATACTGAGCTCTGTGGGGGTTCATAAATGAAATGGGGTGACTTGAATTGTGGAGGATTGTAATGGAGTAACTGTGCAAAGCGGGACTATAAACATATATCTGGTGATAAATAGCTTGGCTGCTTGTGGGATTATGACAGGTACTTTTGACCTGGATTCGCCACTGTTGGAAACAGGATACTGGGCTCGATGGACCTTTGGGCTGACCCACTATGGGATATCTAATGTTCATATTCTAGCAGTTTGCTTGGCTGTCAGGATCTGGGATTTTGCTTTGACTGCAGTTGCTCTTTGCTACCTCAAAGAAGCTGCCGTTCTAAGTCATTGCGTGGTCTGCCCAACGGTTAAGCCGGCCCAACGGTTAAGCCGAGAGGGAGGAGTAGCCTAGTGGTTGGGGCAAGGTACTTCAGGCCGGAAGGTCGGGGGTTCAAATCCCACTAGAGAACAGCAACCTTGGGCCGGAAGGACTGGGGTTTCTAGTCCCACAGATGCTCCTTGTGGTCTTGGGCAAGCCACTTAACCCTCCATTGCCCATGCTCCCTGTAAGTATTAGTGTATGTGTCTCATATCCCTGCGTGTTAAATGTATCCCCCAATTGTGTTGTGACCGCTTTGATTGAAGGATAAGGCGGTATACAAAACTGTCTAAATAAATAAATTAATTAAATAAATAAATAAACACATCAGTTTTAATCTGATTTTGAATTATCCTGCAAAGCTTTTACTTTTTACTTACAGCCAGAGCTTGGACGGGATCTGACTTCCTTTGAGTGGGTGAAGAGAGAGAGAGAGAGAGATGTAAAGCATCCAGTGAATGCCGCCTCCCCCCCCCCACCCCCACCCCTATCCCTATCCCATTGTGAATGCCAGCAGATCGCAGCCCCCCTTCCCATGCAGTTGGAAGCTCAGTGAGGCAGAAGGAAACTGTCCGGGCTTGGACTTCTCTGAAAACCAGCATTAAATCACTCTGAAGTGCATTGTGACTGGGTGCTTGGTGACTGGACATGGTGATTAGACTGGGGCCCTTTCTGGAGCAGTATGGAGAGGATCTTGGAAAGTGGCTCACAGAGAGGCTGCAGGGGAAGGTGTGAAGGAGACTCATTCCAAGCTGTTTGTTCCTTTCACGCCCTCCCCCAGCGCACACACTTCCTGACTGCTCCTAATCAAACAGGCCACCTCCTAAGCTTTTATGGTTAGGGTTTTGTTACCTTCAGACCCTTTAGAGAAAAGTTAGACTGATAAAAACAGGAAAAGCTCGTTGTAATAGCTGTTAAAACTGGCACCTTTTTACAAATTTTTTTTAAAGTGGCTGATGAGAGCAAGAGAAGGGGAGGGGAGAGGAGGAAAGGGAGGGGAGGGGAGGGAGTGTGCAGTGATGTAGCCTAGATTTAAGGGGCTCTGAATGCTGTGAACATGTTGAGGATGAAGAGCCTTCAGGACCCTCCATTGCAGATGTTTACGGTCTGCCAGCTGTTTGTTCTCTGGGTGTAACATCTACAGGTCCCCACACAGCTTATGTCCTTAGCACCAAGTGATGACCCTTCTGTAAACCCTCGCCATGCACAGCGGAAAGCTCCAAGACAAGGTTATGAGGCAGAGTGTGGGAAGAAGAGAGTAGGGGCTGCCAAGCAGTAAAGCCTGAGAGAGGGACCACACATCTCACTGCCCTGATAAAGGAAGCAGAGCTTGAGAGCTAGTCACAGATGCACTGAGTTAGTCCAGTAAAACCCTAGCGCCTACAACTTGCTTGACAGTTCTTTCCAGTGGAGTAACGAGGCTGCTACAGAATCTTTTAGCTGGCTTGAATTATCCTCTCTAGGTGGTGACTGCAGTCAGGTGGGGCCTTGGCTCACAAACGTTCCTGTGCGCGGTGTTAGAGGGGAATGCGCGCAGGGCAACGGATCTGCCCCAAGCACAGTTGGCAAGCCTGAAACACAAAACATAACCAGAGCTCAGCTCAGCAAGAAGATCTATCAAAAAGATCCTAAGATTTCTGAAAAGTTTGGCTTTAGTTCCCCTGCATGTGAACCAGGGCACATAACTTCAGAGAGAGAGAGAGTAAAGGCATCCAGAGAACATTGTCCCCTTCCCAAACTGCAGCCGCTTCAACTCCCAGCATAGTCTCCTGTTTCTCCAGAAAGCCAGGATGGCAAGGTCTTGGAGTACATTTAAAGTCCAGGAAGGACGTGGTGTCACACAGCTGGCAGGTCTGACCAGCAGGTCTCTCTCTTGCTCTCTCTTTGCCACCCATCAGTCTGCCCTCACCAGCGGCAGCTCAACCGGACTCATAACTTTATTGGCACGACACGTCTACATGTGGTGTTAAAGTAATACTTCATAGTGATGAAAGTAGAAATTGGAAAGAGAATTTACAGCACAATAACAGTAAAGTAAATTATAGCAGAGGATAGTAGCAAGGACACGTCCCAGGTAGCGCTGCTGTCTGAATCCTTCCTGGCCACGTTACGGCACATCTTACTGCTAGTGCCGCCGTTTTCCTTTCTCATTCTTTGTGAGCTTTGGGAAATGTGCCCCTGGAAGTTCATTCCTGCCTCTCTTTCTGCAGGCACAGTGCGGCTTCTTGAGGTTGGCACTTCAGGTTTTGCCTGCGTGTTTCTTTCACGTCTCCTGTATTCCTGACCTGTGACTGGGGCGAGGGTCTCCACCGGTGTGTAGTGTCTGCACAGGGATCTGTAGACGTCCAGCTTGTTCTGGTTTCCAATCTCTGTCTCCCACTAGGAGGTGTATTAGGCTCCGTGGCCCAGACTGTTCACTCTCCCTTTTCCCATCCTCAGGAGAAGAAGAATGAAAGAAAGAGACACAACAGGAATTCTCTCCCCCAACAGACCTTGCCCGCCGACCCGAACTAACCGGTCGACATTCAGCGGATGCAAATGCATGGGTAGACTGCTGGCATCTTACCTTCCCCCGGCCCCAAGCCTCCCCTCACCCTGTCGATAGTTTGAAAACAAGCAAAGTGTGCCAACCTTCACCATCTCAAGCAGCAGCTCTGGGCCTTGGAGCTGTGAGGTCAGCAAGGCAGCCTATGGTTAATTGGTGTGAAATGGCTTGACATGGAATGTAAACCTTCCTATCTGCTGATCAAGAGCTTGCAGCTGTTTCAGCCCAGAGAGGCCTGCTTAGGAGGAAGGAGAGGGAGAGGGAGAGGAAGGCCCGGGGGTGGCTATTTAACTCTAACTTGAACAGCTCAATCTATGGCTGCCATCATAAACAAAGCCCTACACTTCCTCCCCATGGCTTGGCTTGTCTAGGCAGCAGAGCGACATTGAAGACTACTGGTTAATGTAACTAGCAGCCTGTAATCTGATTCCTTTCTAAGTGGTTAAGTAATATTTTTGCACAAGAGTAAATTTACAGATGAATTAAGTACTAGGGTTCTCTGAGGAGCTGTTTTCTAGGAAATGACAGCAGATAGGCGGCAAGGCCCATCCCTCATCTGTCCAATTTCATGCGATATTGCTGATCTCTGGCGCTTGCTGGTAAATAGCTGCCTCCCTTTGGTGCTCATCCAAGGCCCCCTCGAGTTCTCTCACTATTTCTGTCTCCACCACTTGCCCTTAGAGGCCAAGTTCATGTTATGTGTAACCCTTGGCGATGGGGCATTTTTTTCCCCTGTGGAGCCGCAGATCAGGACCTTCCCTTCCACTGAAAAATATTTGTTTCTTCATCATTCATAATAGCCTTGAGGGATCCAAAGTTTCTGTTATACATCTATTCTGGGAGATATAAATTTAGACCCTGACGCCTCATTTGTAGGAGTTATGCTGTGTGTTGATCGCTCTTCTCTAGACAGCTTCCACTCTGTCTACTTCCTTTTGCAGGTATGATCTCTCGAATTGGACTAGTTCCTCCAGTGATCTACAGAGATGACAGTGTCTCCCTTCGTTGCTGCTGCTACCAGGGCCGGATTTACCTTGAGTGAGGCCCTATGCCAACAAAAATTGTGGGCCCCCAGCAGGGGCGGCCCAAGGGGGGTGCGGGGCCTCATTTGCATAAGGGACCTCATTTGCATAAATATTTGCATAATGTTACCATATACTAACTTTTAGTAAACGTGCCTCTTAATGAGTGTATGGATAAAGAAAGACTAAAAGATTTCTACATTACTATAATCCAGTGCCAACTGTCAGGCACATTAGGAACTACTACAAACACTGCCCATTTAGAACCCATAGCAAACCCGCCGTATCCTAACAGCACTACCAGGACTCACAAAGCACCATACTCTACCAATCAAAAAGCAACACTGCAAATATTAAACCAATACATTTCAGAGAACAACAATACATGACCTACTGGGGAAAGAGAACAAGTGGCAATGTCAAATAGGAATTATATAAACAGAACACCTCAGCTCAGTTACACATGCAGAACATAGACCATCACCAAACAAGTACCGTATATACTCGAGTATAAGCCGACCCGAATATAAGCCGAGGTACCTAATTTTACCACAAAAAACTGGGCAAAACTATTGACTCGAGTATAAGCCGAGGGTGGGAAATGAGGCACCTACTAGTCAATGTAAAAAATAAAGATAGAGACCAATAAAATTACATGAATATTTATTTAAACGAAAAACAGTAAAATAGCTCTGTAAGTGGAAAATGGGGTCAACAAAAACAATATGGTATCAAACCTTAAACCCGCTCCGCCTAGCTTTGAATGCAGCCGCAAGAGTCCTCTCTGGATCGTCAAGATCCGACCACATAACGCCCATCATGAAGGATTTGCATTGGCTACCTTTACATGCCAGGCTCCAATACAAGTCATTGGTCCTCACCTTCAAAGCCCTAAATAACTACCCCCCTACGCCAATCAGCAAGCTAGTCCATGGTACCCTGGAAAATAGAAACAGAAGGTCTACTGCACTGAACACATTAGTAGTCCCCAAGCTAATAACTACATGCACAAAGGCTACCTCCAACAGAGCCTTCTCCATATTCGCCCCTTTAAACTGGAATGCACTCCCCCATGAAATCCGTGGTATTAAAAGCCTCTTCCTATTCAGAAAAGCCTTAAAACTCCACCTGTTCACAAAATGTTACCCAGA
Source organism: Ichthyophis bannanicus (assembly GCA_033557465.1). Classification (NCBI taxonomy): domain Eukaryota; kingdom Metazoa; phylum Chordata; class Amphibia; order Gymnophiona; family Ichthyophiidae; genus Ichthyophis; species Ichthyophis bannanicus. The sequence continues at coordinate 21,349,714 of CM066042.1, forward strand.
AACTTCCAGTGATAGAAGCACAACCAGCAAGCTTCCCTCATACCCCAGCCGCCCCTGAACGTCAATACCACAGATATAATAGGTAGTCCCCACTCAAGCCCAACCAACCACTAATCTTCATCTTCACAAAATCAATGCAACACCCATTTATATTAGAGTATTGTACATAGTTTCGAGTTAACATGTATTTAGTTTCCCCGGTTTCGATCCCATGTTCAATTCCCTGTTCTTTGTAAACTCAATGTTGTTTCTGTACATTGCAGTATTTTTGTTCGATGCACACCGCGCTGATTTTAATTGCGCGGTATAGAAGAAATGTTAAATTAATTAATTAATTAATTCAAAATAAAGAGATATTTTTCTACCTTTTGTGCATTTTTTTTCAGCTGCAATTGCTCCAGTCACTTTCTTCTGGTTTCTTTGTGTCTTCCGCTAACTCTCCATCGTCTGCTGTCCATTTGTCTTTTCTTCTCTCTTCTAGTTTTTTTCCATTCTCTCTCTACATCTGCTTTAACATACTAATCTTTCTCCTTTTGCTCTTTCCTCATTCCTATTTCATCTACTCAAATTTTACCCCTCCATTCTCAATCCCCACTTACTCTCCCAATATCCGGCCAATTGTAGATTTGTCTTCCCTCCCACACAAAATATTTTTCCCCTCTCCATTCAAGCCCCCGTCCCCATCAGCTATTTGCAGTTCAAGCCCTCCTTCCACTCAGCCCATTTCCAGTCCTAGCAACCCCCCCAGCCCATTAACAGTCTTAGCCCCCCCAGCCCATTACCAGTCCTAACCCCCCATCAGCCCATTTCCAGTCCTAGCCCCCCCATAGCCCATTACTAGTCCTAACCCCTCCCATCAGCCCATTACGTCCTAACCCCCCCATCACCCTATTTCCAGGCCTAGCCCCCCCATCAGCCTATTTCCAGTCTTAGCCCCCCATAGCCCATTACCAGTCCTAATCCCCCATCAGCCCATTACCAGTCCTAACCCCTCCCATAGCCAATTACCAGTCCTAACCCCCCATCAGCCCATTTCCAGTCTTAGCCCCCCCCAATAACCCATTACCAGTCCTAAAACTCCCCATCAGCCCACTTCCATTCTTAGCCCCCCATAACCCATTACCAGTCCTACACCTCCCCATCAGCCCACTTCCATTCTTAGCCCCCCCATAACCCATTACCAGTCCTAAACCTCCCCATCAGCCCATTTCCAGTCTTAGCCCCCCCATAGCCAATTAACAGTCCTAACCCCCCATCAGCCCATTTCCAGTCAGCCCTCCCCATAGCCCATTACCAGTCCTAGCCCCCCCATCAGCCCACTTCCAGTCTTAGCCCCCCCCCATAGCCAATTACCAGTCCTAACCACCCCATCAGCCCATTTCCAGTCAGCCCCCCCCATAGCCCATTACCAGCCCTAACCCCCCCCCATCAGCCCACTTCCAGTCTTAGCACCCCCCCCCCATGGCCCATTACTAGTCCTAACCCTCCCCTATCAGCCCACTTCCAGTCTTGGCCTCCCCCCCCATTACCAGTCCTAAACCCCCTTCCGCCCTATCAACCCAAATTAAAAAAAAACAACCCAGCTGCTTCTGCCGCGGCAGCATCAAGAGTGCCGCGGCAGTATCAAGAGTGCTGCCGCCGCCGCGGGGCCCCCCCGGCAGAGCCTCCCTGCATCGCAGCCTATCCCCAAACGCGGGCTTCTTTCAGAGCCGCGAGAGTTTCCTTTCTCGCGGCTCTGTTAATCCCCCCATCAGCCCCGGCGGGATTAACAGAGCCGCGAGAAAGGAAACTCTCGCGGCTCTGGAAGAAGCCCGCGTTCGGGGATAGGCTGCGATGCAGGGAGGCTCTGCCGGGGGGCCCCGCGGCGGCGGCGGCACTCTTGATACTGCCGCGGCACTCTTGATACTGCCGCGGCACTCTTGATGCTGCCGCGGCAGAAGCAGCTGGGTTGTTTTTTTTTTAAATTGGGTTGATAGGGCGGAAGGGGGTTTAGGACTGGTAATGGGGGGGAGGCCAAGACTGGAAGTGGGCTGATAGACATTGACTCGAGTATAAACCGAGGGGGCCGTTTTTCAGCACAAAAAATGTGCTGAAAAACTCGGCTTATACTCGAGTATATACGGTAATCACAATTTAGAAACAGGAAGACAATAATTAAACTGGGAATCCCAAAAGCCAAACTTGGAATGTACAACACTGTAGAAATAAAACTATACATTAATTTGCTCTTGTACTAAACAAAGCGCAGACGTTAATGATGCACATTTACCAGAGCTGACATATTCCAATTAATAAATTCAAAATAAAGAGATATTTTTCTACCTTTTGTGCATTTTTTTCAGCTGCAATTGCTCCAGCCACTTTCTTCTGGTTTCTTCGTGTCTTCTGCTAACTCTCCATCGTCTGCTGTCCATTTGTCCTTTCTTCTCTCTTTCTAGTTTTTTTCCATTCTCTCTACATCTGCTTTAACATACTAATCTTTCTCCTTTTGCTCTTTCCTCATTCCTATTTCATCCACTCAAATTTTACCCCTCCATCCTCAATCCCCACTTACTCTCCAAATACCCGGCCAATTGTAGATTTTTCTTCCCTCCCACACAAAATATTTTTCCCTTCTCCATTTTACTCTTCCAGCCCCATCCCATTCTAATCCTCCCCCAACATCAGCTCCCTTCTAGTTCCAGCCTCACCCAGCATCCATTCCCTTCTAGTCCCTGCATCAGCCCATTTCCAGTCCTAGCCATCCATCAGCTCATTTCCAGTCCTAGCAACCCCCCAACCCAATACCAGTCCTAGCCCCCTCATCAACCCACTTACAGTCCTAACCCCCCATCACCCCATTTTCAGTTTAAGCCCCCCCCCTATAACACATTACCAGTCCTAACCCCCCATCAGCCCACTTCCAGTCCTACCCCATCAACCCATTTCCAGTCAGCCCCCCATAGCCCATTGCCAGTCCTAACCCCCCCATCAGCCCACAGCCCATTATCAGTCCTAACCCCATCAGCCCACCTCAAGTCCTAACCCCATCAACCCATTTCCAGTCAGCCCCCCATAGCCCATTGCCAGTCCTAACCCCCCCCCCATCAGCCCACAGCCCACTTCCAGTCCTAACCCCATCAACCCATTTCCAGTCAGCCCCCCATAGCCCATTACCAGTTCTAACCCCCCCATCAGCCCACAGCCCATTACCAGTCTTAACCCCCCCATAGCCCATTACCAGTTCTAACCCCCCCCAACAGCCCACAGCCCATTACCAGTCCTATCCCCATCAGCCCACCTCCAGTCTTAACCCCCCCAGCCCATTTCCAGTCCTAGCCCCCCCATAGCCCATTACCAGACAGCCCCCATCAGCCCACAGCCCATTACCAGTCTTAACCCCCCATAGCCCATTACCAGTTCTAACACCCCCCCCAACAGCCCCCTGCCCATTACCATTCATAAACCCATAATCCCACCTCCAGTCTTAAACCCCCCATCCCCTTTCCAGTCCCACGCCCCCCCATATCCCTTTACCAGGCCTACCCCCCCCCCCCCCCATCAGCCTAAAGTAAAATTTAATAAAAAAAATAAAACGCTAGCTGCTACCGCTGCTGCCACGGCAGCATGGACTGACCCGCAGGGCCCCCTCTGCCTGGCTGAATCCCTCCCTCCACGACGGCTGAGCCCCTCCGTGCAGGCTTTGAGAGGTGCGAAGGGAGAGTGTCTCCCTCGCGTCTCTGTTAAGCCCACAGGGGCTGATGGGAAATTTCCCATCAGCCCCTGTGGGCTTAACAGAGACGCGAGGGAGACACTCTCCCTTCGCGCCTCTCAAAGCCGGCATGGAGGAAGGGAGGGAGGGATGGACGGACGGATTCAGCCGGGCAGAGGGGGCCCCGCGGGACAGTCCATGCTGCCGCGGCGGCAGCCAGCGTTTTTTTTTTAAATTTAATTTTAAGAAGGCTAACAATTTTTTCCATTTTTGTGGGCCCTTGTCAGCTGTGGGCCCTACGCCACGTCGTAGTTGGCGTATAGGTAAATCCGGCCCTGGCTGGTACCTCTCCCAAGGTACATTAATATTCTTCTGGCTCATGTCACTACCTTGCCACACTGCTCTGACCTCCTGAAATCTCGCTCCTTCCTGATACCCATCAGTATCTCATCCCATCATGCACTGCTGGCTTGGCCCCAAATGCACAACTGGACTCTTTTGTTTCCATAGTAATTCACGTTTGCCAAATTCTTGAGCACCCTCAAGCTTTCTTAGATGACATTCTATTTTTTTACATCATCTAGTTGTAGATTATTGTCTTTCTGAAGATGACATGACCTTCTCTACCAAACGTTGTAGCAGGGCCGGCCCGTCCATTGAGCGAGAATGTTTTTTGCACAGGGCCCCGCGTTTCAGGGGGCCCCGCGCAAAAAACATTCTGATCTAAAAGTAAAATTTAAATTTAAAAAAAAAACCTGTCTGCTGCCGCTGCCGGGGCCGGGGCCGGGACCGCGGCCGCCACAGCAGAATCGAGTGTGCCACGGGGCCCCCCTGCCCGGCAGAGCCTGCTCTCCCCTGCATCAGCTCCCTCTTTGCAGCTGCAGTCACACACGCCGGCTTTCAGAGCGCGAGGGGAGAGTTTCTCCCTCACGGCTCTGTTAAGCCCGCGGGGGCTGATGGGAAGTTCCCATCAGCCCCCGCGGGCTTAACAGAGCCGCAAAAGGGAAACTCTCCCCTCGCGCTCTGAAAGCCGGCGTGTGTGACTGCAGCTGCAAAGAGGGAGCTGATGCAGGAGAGGGCAGGCTCTGCCGGGCAGGGGGGGCCCTGCGGCACACTCGATTCTGCCCCGGCCCCGGCCCCGGCAGCAGCAGCAGACAGCTTTTTTTATTTTAAATTTTCCCGGGGGTGGGGGATTAGGCGTGGTGAGGCGCTAGGGGGGAGCTAAGTCTGGATATGGGCTGATGGGATTAGGACTGGTAATGGGCTATGGGGGGGGCTTGAACTGAAAATTGGGTGATGGGGGGTTAGGACTGGAAATGGGCTGGTGGGATTAGGACTGGGAGTGGGCTGATGGGGGCTTAGGACTGGTAATAGGCTTTGGGGGGCTAGGACTGGTAATGGGTTGGGGGGGATGCTAGGACTGGAAATGGGCTGAGTGGAAGGGAAGGCTTGAACTGTAAATAGCTGATGGGGACGGGGCTTGGAATGGAAATGGGCTGAGGGGAAGTGGGGGGCTTGAACTGCAAATAGCTGATGGGGAGGGGGGCTTGGAATGGAAATGGGCTGAGGGGAAGTGGGGGGCTTGAACTGCAAATAGCTGATGGGGAGGGGGGCTTGGAATGGAAATGGGCTGAGTGGAAGGTGGCTTGAACTGCAAATAGCCGATGGGAAGGGGGGCTTGGAATGGGCTCTTATGGGAGGGAGAAAGGACAGGAAATGGGCTGATGGAGGGGCTAGGATAGGACTGGCAATTGGGTGTTGGGGGGAGCTAAGATTGGAAATGGGCTGTGGTGGGGGTTTGGATTGAAATGGACTCATAGAGGGGCTAGAACTGGAAGTAGGCTCATGGGGGGCTTGGATTGGAAATGGGCTGAGTGGAGGGGAGCTAGGATTTGACATGGGCTGATGGTGGGGCTAGGAAAGGACTAGAAATGGGCTGATGGGAGGCTGGTATTGGAAATGAGCTGATGAAGGGACTCGTATAGGACTGGAAATGGATGGGGGAGCTAGGACTGGAAATGGGCTGATGGGGGGACTAGAAGGGAGCGGATGCTGGGTGGGGCTGGAACTAGAAGGGAGCTGATGTTGGGGGAGATTAGAAGGGGATGGGGCTGGGAGAGTGAAATGGAGAGGGGAAAAATATTTTGTGTGGGAGGGAAGAAAAATCTACAATTGGCCGGGTGTTGGGAGAGTAAGTGGGGATTGAGGATGGAGGGGTAAAATTTGAGTGGATGAAATAGGAATGAGGAAAGAGCAAAAGGAGAAAGATTAGTATGTTAAAACAGATGTAGAGGTAGAATGGAAAAAAACTAGAAGAGTGAAGAAAGGACAAATGGACAGCAGACGATGGAGAGTTAGCAGAAGACACAAATAAACCAGAAGAAAGTGGCTGGAACAATTGCAACTGAAAAAAAAAATGCACAAAAGGTACAAAGATATCTCTTTATTTTGAATTTATTAACTGGAATATGTCAGCTCTGGGAAATGTGCATCATTAACGTCTGTGCTTTGTTTAGTACAAGAGGAAATTAATTTATAGTTTTATTTCTACAGTGTTGTACATTCCAAGTTTGGCTTTTGGGGTTCCCAGTTTAATTATTGTCTTCCTGTTTCTAAATTGTGATTCCTTGTTTGGTGATGGTGTATGTTCTGCATGTGTAACTGAGCTGAGGTATTCTGTTTATGTAATTCCTATTTGACATTGCCACTTGTTCTCTTTCCCCAGTAGGTCATGTATTGGTATTCTCTGAAATGTATTGGTTTAATATTTGCAGTGTTGCCTTTTGATAGGTAGGGTATGGTGTTTTATAAGTCCTTGTAGTGCTGTTAGGATACGGCAGGTTTGCTATGGGTTCTAAATGGGCAGAGTTTGTAGTAGTTCCTAATGTGCCTGGCGGTTGGCACTGTATTATAGTAATGTAGAAATCTTTTAGTCTTTCTTTATCCATATACTCATGAAGAAGCATGTTTACTAAAAGTTAGTGTATGGTAACATTATGCAAATGTTTATGCAAATGAGGCCCCTTATGCAAATGAGGCCCGCACCGAGTCTCCGCACATGGCCCCGCACCCCCCTTGGGCCGCCCCTGCGTTGTAGTACCACTTATGGAAATATTAACCCAAGCTCATTCTAGGCCTGATCCCTGAGGCCCTCCACTGATAACCCCTTCATTTACCACTGTTCTCTGGTACCTATCATTTAACCAGTTTCTCTCCTAGTTTACCATTATAGGAGCGGCTCTCGAGTCTCTCAAAACTTTGTTATGGTATTTCCTGCTTTAGTCACCTACTTTAAAGGGGCTTGAAATGTTTGAGGTGAGACTTCAAAGACATCCATCTTTTCCAAAACATTTTCTGTCCTCTTTCTGAGATCTTTCAAAGCTATCTGGATTTTTCTACCTATGACTTCCACAGCTCTCAAGAAGCCAAAGGGTGGCCTGTACAGGTCTTCCATCAAAACCTTTTCCCTCTTTCTGGGACTGGGGCAGTAGAAGAGCTTTTGGATTTAACTCACACCTCTTTGAGGAGTAGTTTGATGTGAGCAGGTATTTCCTTATCCCCAGAGAGTTCGCTGTCAAAGGAGGGCTAAGTGGCTTGTCCAAGATCACCAGAAGCAGCAGTGGGATCTGAATCCTGGCTCTCAGTCCATAGGCTACTTCTCCACTCTTACATCCTCCTTCAGGATTCGTTCCTGTGCTTGGATACCATTTCCTGCTTCTTTTCCCTCTTCTCCTTCCCTGAGTGCCACCGAGTCTCGCCTAGCCCATTCCTCCACTCCTTCCCTGAGTGCTCCCGAGTCTCTCCAAGCCAATTCCTCCTCTCCTTCCCTGAGTGCTCCCGAATCTCTCCGAGCCCATTCCTCCACTCCTTCCCTGAGTGCCCCCGAGTCTCTCCTAGCCCATTCCTCCACTCCTTCCTTGAGTGCCCCTGAGTCTCTCCTAGCCCTTTCCTCCACTCCTTCCCTGAGTACTCCCGAGTCTCTCGTAGCCCATTCCTCCACTCCTTCACTGAGTGCGCCCGTCTCTCCTAGCCCATTCCTCTACTCCTTCCCTGAGTGCTCCCGAGTCTCTCGTAGCCCATTCCTCCACTCCTTCACTGAGTGCGCCCGTCTCTCCTAGCCCATTCCTCTACTCCTTCCCTGAGTGCTCCCGAGTCTCTCGTAGCCCATTCCTCCACTCCTTCACTGAGTGCCCCCAGTCTCTCCTTGCCCATTCCTCCACTCCTTCCCTGAGTGCACCTGTCTCTCCTAGCCCATTCCTCCACTCCTTCCCTGAGTGCTCCCGAGTCTCTCCAAGCCCATTCCTCCACTCCTTACCTGAGTGCCCCCGAGTCTCTCCAAGCCCATTCCTCCACTCCTTCCCTGAGTGCCCCCAAGTCTCTCCAAGCCCATTCCTCCACTCCTTCCCTGAGTGCTCCTGAGCCTCTCCAAGCCCATTCTTCCACTCCTTCCTTGAGTGCTCCTGAGCCTCTCCTAGCCTATTCCTCCACTCCTTCCCTGAGTGCCCCCGAGTCTCTCCTAGCTCATTCCTCCACTCCTTCCCTGAGTGCCCCCGAGTCTCTCCTAGCCCATTCCTCCACTCCTTCCCTGAGTGCCCCCGTCTCTCCTAGCCCATTCCTCCACTTATTCCCTGAGTGCCCCCGAGTCTCTCCTAGCCCATTCCTCCATTCCTTCCCTGAGTGCCCCCGAGTCTCTCCAAGCCCATTCCTCCTCTCCTTCCCTGAGTGCTTCAAAGTCTCTCCTAGCCCATTCCTCCACTCCTTCCCTGAGTGCCCCCGAGTCTCTCCTAGCCCATTCCTCCACTCCTTCCCTGAGTGCTCCCGAGTCTCTCCAAGCCCATTCCTCCACTCCTTCCCTGAGTGCCCCCGTCTCTCCTAGCCCATTCCTCCACTTTTTCCCTGAGTGCCCCCGAGTCTCTCCTAGCCCATTCCTCCACTCCTTCCCTGAGTGCCCCCGAGTCTCTCCAAGCCCATTCCTCCTCTCCTTCCCTGAGTGCTTCAAAGTCTCTCCTAGCCAATTCCTCCACTCCTTCCCTGAGTGCCCCCGAGTCTCTCCTAGCCCATTTCTCCCCTCCTTCCCTGAGTGCCCCCGAGTCTCTCCTAGCCCATTCCTCCACATCCTTCCCTGAGTGCCCCCAAGTCTCTCCTAGCCCATTCCTCCACTCCTTCCCTGAGTGCCCCCGAGTCTCTCCAAGCCCATTCCTCCACTCCTTCCCTGTGTGCTCCCGAGTCTCTCCTAGCCCATTCCTCCACTCCTTCCCTGAGTGCCCCCGAGTCTCTCCTAGCCCATTCCTCCACTCCTTCCCTGAGTGCCCCCGAGTCTCTCCAAGCCCATTCCTCCACTCCTTCCCTGAGTGCTCCCGAGTCTCTCCAAGCCCATTCCTCCACTCCTTCCCTGAGTGCTCCCGAGTCTCTCCAAGCCCATTCCTCCACTCCTTCCCTGAGTGCCCCCGAGTCTCTCCAAGCCCATTCATCCACTCCTTCCCTGAGTGCCCCCGAGTCTCTCCAAGCCCATTCCTCCACTCCTTCCCTGAGTGCCCCTGCGTCTCTCCTAGCCCATTCCTCCACTCCTTCCCTGAGTGCTCCCGAGTCTATCCTAGCCCATTCCTCCACTCCTTCCCTGAGTGCCCCCAAGTCTCTCCTAGCCCATTCCTCCACTCCTTCCCTGAGTGCCCCCGAGTCTCTCCAAGCCCATTCCTCCACTCCTTCCCTGAGTGCTCCCAAGTCTCTCCAAGCCCATTTCTCCACTCCTTCCCTGAGTGCCCCCAAGTCTCTCCTAGCCCATTCCTCCACTCCTTCCCTGAGTGCCCCCGAGTCTCTCCTAGCCCATTCCTCCACTCCTTCCCTGAGTGACCCCGAGTCTCTCCAAGCCCATTCCTCCACTCCTTCCCTGAGTGCTCACGAGTCTCTCCAAGCCCATTCCTCCACTCCTTCCCTGAGTGCTCCCGAGTCTCTCCAAGCCCATTCCTCCACTCCTTCCCTGAGTGCCCCCGAGTCTCTCCAAGCCCATTCCTCCACTCCTTCCCTGAGTGCCCCCGAGTCTCTCCAAGCCCATTCCTCCACTCCTTCCCTGAGTGCCCCCGAGTCTCTCCTAGCTCATTCCTCCACTCCTTCCCTGAGTGCCTCCGAGTCTCTCCAAGCCCATTCCTCCACTCCTTCCCTGAGTGCTCCCGAGTCTCTCGTAACCCATTCCTCCACTCCTTCCCTGAGTGCACCCGTCTCTCCTAGCCCATTCCTCCACTCCTTCCCTGAGTGCTCCCGAGTCTCTCGTAGCCCATTCCTCCACTCCTTCCCTGAGTGCCCCCAGTCTCTCCTAGCCCATTCCTCCACTCCTTCCCTGAGTGCACCTGTCTCTCCTAGCCCATTCCTCCACTCCTTCCCTCAGTGCTCCCGAGTCTCTCCTAGCCCATTCCTCCACTCCTTCCCTGAGTGCCTCCGAGTCTCTCCAAGCCCATTCCTGCTCTCCTTCCCTGAGTGCTTCCGAGTCTCTCCTAGCCCATTCCTCCACTCCTTCCCTGAGTGCTCCTGAGTCTCTCCTAGCCCATTCCTCCTCTCCTTCCCTGAGTGCTCCCGAGTCTCTCCTAGCCCATTCCTCCAGTGCTTCACTGAGTGCTCCCGAGTCTCTCCAAGCCCATTCCTCCACTCCTTCCCTGAGTGCCCCCGAGTCTCTCCTAGCCCATTCCTCCACTCCTTCCCTGAGTGCCCCCGAGTCTCTCCAAGCCCATTCCTCCACTCCTTTCCTGAGTGCTCCCGAGTCTCTTGTAGCCCATTCCTCCACTCCTTCCCTGAGTGCTCCCGAGTCTCTCCAAGCCCATTCCTCCTCTCCTTCCCTGAGTGCTCCCGAGTCTCTCCAAGCCCATTCCTCCACTCCTTCCCTGAGTGCCCCCGTCTCTCCAAGCCCATTCCTCCTCTCCTTCCCTGAGTGCCTCCGAGTCTCTCCAAGCCCATTCCTCCTCTCCTTCCCTGAGTGCCCCCGAGTCTCTCCAATCCCATTCCTCCACTCCTTCCCTGAGTGCTCCCGAGTCTCTTGTAGCCCATTCCTCCACTCCTTCCCTGTGTGCTCTCGAGTCTCTCCAAGCCCATTCCTCCTCTCCTTCCCTGAGTGCTCCCGAGTCTATCCAAGCCCATTCCTCCACTCCTTCCCTGAGTGCTCCTGAGTCTCTCCTAGCCCATTCCTCCACTCCTTCCCTGAGTGCTCCTGAGTCTCTCCTAGCCCATTCCTCCTCTCCTTCCCTGAGTGCTCCCGAGTCTCTCCAAGCCCATTCCTCCACTCCTTCCCTGAGTGCTCCTGAGTCTCTCCTAGCCCATTCCTCCACTCCTTCCCTGAGTGCCCCCGAGTCTCTCCAAGCCCATTCCTCCTCTCCTTCCCTGAGTGCCTCCGAGTCTCTCCAAGCCCATTCCTCCTCTCCTTCCCTGAGTGCTTCCGAGTCTCTCCTAGCCCATTCCTCCACTCCTTCTCTGAGTGCTCCTGAGTCTCTCCTAGCCCATTCCTCCTCTCCTTCCCTGAGTGCTCCTGAGTCTCTCCTAGCCCATTCCTCCACTGCTTCACTGAGTGCTCCCGAGTCTCTCCAAGCCCATTCCTCCACTCCTTCCCTGAGTGCCCCCGAGTCTCTCCTAGCCCATTCCTCCACTCCTTCCCTGAGTGCCCCCGAGTCTCTCCTAGCCCATTCCTCCACTCCTTCCCTGAGTGCTCCCTAGTCTCTTGTAGCCCATTCCTCCACTCCTTCCCTGAGTGCTCCCGAGTCTCTCCAAGCCCATTCCTCCTCTCCTTCCCTGAGTGCCCCCGAGTCTCCCCAAGCCCATTCCTCCACTCCTTCCCTGAGTGCTCCTGAATCTCTCCTAGCCCATTCCTCCACTCCTTCCCTGAGTGCTCCTCTCCTAGCCCATTCCTCTGCTCCTTCCCTCGGTGCTCCCGAGTCTCTCCTTGCCCATTCCTCCACTCCCGACTGCTAACTCTCTACAAACATTTTCAAATATCATGATGCAATTTCATGGAGACTCAGCCATTCTATGATGTGCTGATGGGGCCAGGGAATTATTTGTCATACACATGAGTACTGTACACTTTGGTTCTGCTCATAAAACAGTTTTTGCGGGAGAGAGAGTAGCCTTGTGTGGGGGTAGCCGCGGTATTTCCTGCCACGGAGCAACGTGGTCAGCTGGAGCCGGGTGCCTGCTGAGACAGCTGCAGGCAGAGAGTGGTCGCCCCTGGTGTTGAGGACCCCCCATGAGCCCTACAAAGCGCAGCGGGTGTTGTACCTTGCTTGAGAGAGAGCAGCCTTGTGTGGGAGTAGCCCCAGTATTTCCTGCCCGCGGAGCAACGTGGTCGGCTGGAGCTGGGTGCCTGCTGAGACAGCTGCAGGCAGAGAGTGGTCGCCCCTGGTGTTGAGGACCCCCCACGAGCCCTACAAAGTGCAGCGGGTGTTGTTCCTTGCTGGAGAGAGAGCAGCCTTGTGTGGGAGTAGCCGCGGTATTTCCTGCCGCGGAGCAACGTGGTTGGCTGGAGCCGGGTGCCTGCTGAGACAGCTGCACGCAGAGAGTGGTCGCCCCTGGTGTTGAGGACCCCCCACGAGCCCTACAAAGCGCAGCGGGTGTTGCACCCTGCTGGAGAGAGAGCAGCCTTGTGTGGGAGTAGCTGCGGTATTTCCTGCCGTGGAGCAACATGGTTGGCTGGAGCCGGGTGCCTGCTGAGACAGCTGCAGGCAGAGAGTGGTCGCCCCTGGTGTTGAGGACCCCCCCCCCCACGAGCCCTACAAAGCACAGCGGGTCTACACGCGGCTGCGTGTTTGCGGTCTGCGGGGTCGTGTCCTAAGGGGTGTGTCACAAGGGGCTTGACCTGCTCCTTGTGTGCTCCTTTGGTGCTTCTTTGGTAGTTTTAGGAGCGCCAGCAGTGGTGTGTTATTCATGGGGAAACGGAAGGCAAAGTCATCAGCTAAAGTACTGGCTGGAGAAGGAGGTAAGGTGTCCGGTCCCATGGACAAGCATGTTACTGCCCTTCCACTTGCTAGCCATTCTTCGGATAGGGCTTCTTTGAGCCCGGACATCCGGACCCCACCTCCTCTCCCTCAGCCTACTCATTCGTCTACTCCTTTGAAGTTACCTTCATTAGTTAGTTTTCCTGTGTTAGTTCCTGTGGAGCCTGCTGCATCAGAACAGGATTCTTTATCACTTAAAAGTGAGGTGACTCTTTCGGATATTTGGTCAATGCTTCAAAAAATTGACACCAGATTGTCTACTACTGTTACCTCTTTATGTAATTTCTCACATGATGTTGTTACAAAAGTTAAAGTGATTGATAATCAAATGACTGATTTTGTAGGTTCCTTGACCCTGGTGGATTCTCAGCTCCGATCGTATAAAGATTCTTATGTTGGTTATCTTAAAGATATTTCTTCTGTTTCTTACCGCTTGGAGCTGCTTGAAAATCACCAGCATGCAAGAAACCTTCATTTTTTAAATTTTCCATCCACTCGTTTATTATCACCTGAGATACTGTTGGAAAAGTATTTGTCTGAAATCTTGCATTTAGAGGATTCTGTGGATATTGTGCAAATGTATTCTTTTTTTCCTAAAGTCGGGTCCTCGGGCCAAACTAAGGATGAATTTCCTTTGAATGACTCAGTAGGTCCTAACCTTACGGAGTTTTTGCAGGATTCGCTCGATGTCATACCAAAGCGGTGCACTTTGGTGGTGACTTTCGGGTCTGAATCCCTTAAGTTGAGAATCATACGTGCTTACTTTAAATGTAAAGATGTTTTGTTTTGTGGGTATAAGCTTCAGGTTTTTCCTGATGTGTGCAGGGTCACCCAGGCTTGACGGAAGCAGTTCCTCGAGCTTAGAGCTAGAGTGGTGGCTTTGGGGGCTTCCTTTTTTTTGAAGTTTCCTTGCCGCTGCTTAGTAACTCATGAAGGTCATGACTATGTTTATACTGATGTGGCTTCTTTACGTCAGTTTCTTGTGGATAAGGAGGGAATTAGTGGGCAGGAAGATGTGTAGGTGGGCGGCTCTTTATTTTGGCTCCCTGATTTGGAGTTTAATTATTTTTTCTTCTATAAGATTTTCTTAGTCTCTCCTTTGGGAGTTTGTGGCTCTCTCTCTCTCTCTTGATGTGTTTTGAATGTTGTGATTGATGTAATTTTCTTGAACGTATTTTTCAGATGGTTGTTTTTTTTTCTGTTAATGTAATATTGTATTCAAGATAATCTAAATAAACAATTAAAAAAACAAAACAAAACAAGTTTTTGCCGATCAGATGCTCCTGGACCCTGGTTTTCTTCTGCATGAAATGGGAATTTTCTTCCTTTGGACAGGGAATCACCCTGTCACCTTACTCCTCTAACTGCTCATTTATGTGAAGAAGTTGAAGGTCCTCTGTTTCTTTTTTTCTTGGGGCATAGCCTCCCAATGGATTTGCTTTGAATTCCTTCTTTGTAAGACTGTGTATGATGAGGTGCCTCAGTGTTACTTCCCTGTGCCTTTGGATGGGGCATCTTAGGATTCCTGTTGCATTTTTCACTAAACCCTGAAGACAGATCTTTAGAGGGAACTAAAACGGAGGACTTGCTAAAAAATGTGGGATTAAAGAAGGGACTTTCAGGTCAATGCAGAAAGACGGCACTGAAGTCGTGCGCTATCAGCTGTCTATGTAGCGCGCCGATAGCATGAGACATCAGCATCAGTATGCAGCAAAAGGTGTGTATGCAAATGAGCTGCATGCAAAACGTCAGCGATAAGTTGAAAGGAATGGAGTCAACGCATGCACAAACAACAGACGCGCTTAAAGTGGCCTAATATGCATGCGCGTGCATGTCAAATGCTGATGTTATGCACACAGGACGTGCAGGTTCTTTTGGTGCTCACCCCATAATAATCAACACTATTTCATCCAAAAACATTTTTTATTAATTCAGAAGAGACCTAAAATAAAAGATTAATTATACAAATGAGTGCAAAAAACCCACAAGCATAATAAGCAAAACCCATTTCTCCTTGAACACTGGAAGATACACAGAATCTTCTCACGTGGAAGGTAACTGCTCCCCGGTACATGCCCTGAAACAGTCTTTCCCTACATGCACAAGATGTTTAAATCACCAGGCGTAGAGATACTGGCGCTGCTGCTGGTTATGTAACCCTCTACGTGTTTCTCTGCATTGGGTGCAGACCTTACAGTATTAGCATGCCATTTGAATATGCACAGCTCATTTGCATATGATTTAAATATGCGTGGAGTTGCCTTGGGCGCATACTTTTCTTTTGCTGTTTATGTGTGCATTGCTCTCTTTTCGGCATTTGGCGTGGCGGAACTTGCACGTATATATGGCATTTTCCGCACACACAGGGCGCACTAGTCCTTGTGCATCGGCCCGTCTGTCTGGTTCATGTGCTGACTCCTTTGGCGTCACTCTCTAGCTATGCTGTCAGTAGCCTGCTGCCTAATATTTTCCTCCCTTTGTTTGAATAGGATGGCAGCCATAAGATTTTTTTTCTATCTACTCACTCCGTTTGCTGTCATTTGCTACCCCTCATCGTTTTTGTTAGCAGCTGATATGAATTTTTAGTGGCTAAACTTCAGTCAACTGTAAGCAGAGAACACAGTGAGAGACAGAAGCACTGAGCAAGCCCACAGTAGCCCGGCACTGAGCATGTGTGAAACACTGCTACTACTACTACTGGACATCTGTATAGCGCTACAAGACGTGGGCAGCGCTGCACAGACACATGTAAGAGACGGTCCCTGCTCATCAGAGCTTACAGTCTAGTCAAGAGAGGCAACACTGTACACATGGGATACATCTAGGGGGGATGGTAAGAAAACACATAGGAGACCAGGCAAGTCAAGATCCGAAAGCAGCAGCGAACAGGTGAGTTTTCTGCCTGGATCTGAAAAGGGTCAGAGAAGGCGCCTGATGTACAGACTCGGGTAGTCTGTTCCAAGCATAAGGAGCAGCAAGGTGAAAGGAGCGAAGTCTGGAGTTAGCAATAGAATAGAAGGGCACAGATAGAACTGATTTGCCAGAAGAGCGGAGTTCCTGAGGAGGGGTATAGGGAGAGGTGAGAGAGGAAAGGAGTGAGGAGCTGCAGAGTGAAGGCACTTGTAGGTCAGCAGGAGAAGTTTGAACTGGATGCAGAAACAGGTAGGGAGCCAATGAAGTGACTTGAGAAGAGGGATAATATGAGCATGAGGAGGCTGGGGGAAGATTAGCCGCGCAGCAGAGTGTTGAACAGATTGAAGGGGAGAGAGATGATTCAGAGGAAGACCAGCAAGGAGTATGTTGCAATAGTCTAGACGGTCCTGTTCATGGAGAAAAAGAGCTGATTTTTAGTTAGGTCTTTTGCATTTTCAACCGGAATATTTTCCTTTTCCTTTCCTTATATCTGAGACTTTGCATGTTTTTGCTTAGAAAAGGGACGCTGGGGACAAAAAAACCTCAGTTTCTCATATCCTGTCAATCAGATTATTGGAAGGAAAGGGAATGGATTTTGGATTTAGCTCAGGCCTTTTTCAGGAGTAGCTGAAGGTGAGTTACATCAAAGGACAGTGGAGACTGGTTGGGTACAACTAATTCTTCTTTTCCTCTGCCCTCAACCTTCAGTCTCCATCCTTGTCACCTTCAGTCAGCAGAGAGGTTCTGCGCCTGTATCCTTGACCAATATGGCTTTCATGTAACAAGGGCAGCAGCCAAGGTGAAGGGTTGCCAGATCTTCAGAGATCTCTGCCTCCCTGATGACTGAAGGCTAACGAGGTCACTTTAAAAGGCTTAGTCGTGATGTAGGATGTCAAAATCACAGAGACATCTCTAAAGTCATTCCACGAACGACCTTTACAGATGTCTCAGTGCAGGAACATCCAAGTAGGTGAGGGGGTGTGGTGGAGGTGTGTGTGGGTAGGTTCAGTGGACTTACATATCCCGTTTGATTTCAGCAACGATGTGGATGTCTGCAGGCACACTCACATTTAGACTTGCTGCAGGCACGAATAGGCATCAAGAAAGTGCTTGTTTTGGTGTTAAAACATCCTGAGTGTAGAGAATATGGAGAGTTGACTAGTCTAAGATCACAAAGACCCACAATGGGATTTGAATCCTTGTCACCCTGCCCCTAACCCTCTATTTTAACATAAGAACATAAGATATGCCATACTGGGTCAGACCAAGGTCCATCAAGCCCAGTATCCTGTTTCCAACAGTGGCCAATCCAGGTCACAAGCACCTAGCAGTTTCCCAAAAAGACACAGGTTCCACAATGCTTGTTCCAGGGCAAGCAGTGGATTTCCCAGGTCCTTTTTAAGGTAAAATTAGACTTACCTGCTAATTGTTGTTCCTTGAGGAACTCCAGTCTAGTCCCGAACATCAGGAGTTGTGCACCTTCTCCCGCAGCTTTGGAGACTGAGCATGTCACACTTTTAGTATAACTGGTCCAGGATCCACCTCCATTGCTCCAGTAACCTATTGACAAAGCAGACTCACCAGAGCAATAAGTAAGTACATTTTCTCTTTTGTTTATTTTTATTTTTTTTAACATTCTTAAAACTAACTGAAGGAAACAATTTAACCCTCTAATTTTGAACTGTTCTGTAACTTCTCCAGCTAAACCCTGCAGAGGCTTGCCACCCCTTCTCCCCAGGCTTCCTCCAAAAGCCTTGGTTAGTAATGAGAAAACAGTACACCTCTCCGCTGCCTTCCGAAACACTGCCACCCGAATAAACCACATTACCTGTCGACTGACATGTCTTACCTGGCTTCCGGCTGCAGTCTGGAATAAATATCCGGGAGGGAAGCGGGACTAGACTGGAGTTCCTCAAGGAACAACAATTAACAGGTAAGTCTAATTTTACCTTCCTTATCGTCCTTCCAGTCTAGTCCCGAACATCAGGAGATGTAACCGAACAGTGCTCACTTCAACGGGAGGGACTGACCAGACCAGCCCGCAGCACCGCTGACCCAAACCTAGAGTCCCGCCCACCTGGGCAGCAATCCTGTAATGCTTCACAAAAGTATTCAACGATGACCACGTTGCTGCCCTACAAATTTCCACTGCAGGCACCAAACTAAACTCCGCCCATGAAGCCGCCTGAGCCCTAGTCGAATGAGCTTTCAAACCGTTCGGCACTACCTTGTTCTTTAAAATATATGCTGCTGCAATAGCTTCCTTAATCCACCTAGCAATGGATGACTTGGACGCTGCCTCACCTTTCTTTGGCCCCCCAAACAATCTGTCCGTTTTGCGTAACCCCGCTGTTCTCTGCAAGTAACACTTCAATGATCTGCCTACATCCAAGCGATGAAGCCTCCTACCCGACTTATCCTTGGCTTCCCATTCAAACACCGGCAGAGATACCACCTGATTCACATGAAACGCCGCGACTACCTTGGGCAAAAACGAAGGCACCGTCCTCAAAACCACCCTTTTGCTATCAAAAGTCAAAAAAGGTTCTTTACAGGACAAAGCTTGCAACTCCGAAATTCAGCGCGCCGAAGATATGGCCACCAAAAACACCACCTTGAGCGTCAAATCCTTCAGCGTAGCCTTCGCTAAAGGCTCAAATGGCTCTCTCACCAACGCCTCTAGCACCAAGTTAAGATCCCAGACCGGAACAAAGTTTCTTCTGGGCGGCCTCAACAAACTAGTTGCCCGCAAGAATCTCTTAACATCCGGATGAGACCCCGGCATCATCCCCTGTATCTTCCCCCTAAAACACGAGAGCGGCCCGCCCACATAAAAGCGGCGTCCCTCGCCACCGGAGGGAGCCGCTGCTGCCGCCGAGAAGATCTACTCCCCCCGTGCTGCTCCTGCCCAATCCGGGCAGTGGGAGAGGAGGAGAAAGGCGGCCCGCCCACATAAAAGCGGCGTCCCTCGCCACCGGAGGGAGCCGCTGCTGCCGCCGAGAAGATCTACTCCCCCCGTGCTACTCCTGCCCAATCTGGGCAGTGGGAGAGGAGGAGAAATGCGGCCCGCCCACATAAAAGCGGCGTCCCTGGCGGGCCCGTGCCTGAGGGCCTCACCAGAGGGCCCTTTGGCGTGGCCCTTAGGCGCGGCACAGGGGCGCACAGAAAAGCAACCAACTAACATTTCCTCCCCCCCAAAAAGCCACGCTATGTCCAACAGACACCTCCACCGAACCGAAGATAAATGACCACAACGACCCTGCAAGGAAAAACCTCACCACTCCGGAACCCCAGGCAAGGCCCGAAGCAAAGCAGCAAAAAACAACCAAAATAAACAGCAGCGCCGACGGCATCACAGGAGAACCCAGCAAGGAGCGGACCGAGGCGAAGGACGTCAGAACCGCAAGTAGAACTCTCACAGTACATCACGCATTCACCACCACCAAGCTCACACCTCCACTACACACACCCCAACAGATCCGGCTCCCCTCCACGGGACAGGCTCCCTCCATGGGACAGGCTCCCGCACCAAGACGCCCTACATAGATCCGGCTTGCCCTCCACGGGACAGGCTCCCTCCACGGGACAGGCTCCCGCACCAAGACGCCCTACACAGACCCAGCTCACCCTCCACGGGACAGGCTCCCTCCACGGGACAGGCTCCCGCACCAAGACGCCCTACACAGTTCCGGCTCGCCCTCCACGGGACAGGCTCCCGCACCAAGACGCCCTACATAGATCCGGCTCGCCCTCCACGGGACAGGCTCCCGCACCAAGACGCCCTACATAGATCCGGCTCGCCCTCCACGGGACAGGCTCCCTCCACGGGACAGGCTCCCACACCAAGACGCCCTACACAGACCCGGCTCACCCTCCACGGGACAGGCTCCCGCACCAAGACGCCCTACATAGAGCCGGCTCGCCCTCCACGGGACAGGCTCCCGCACCAAGATGCCCTACACAGATCCGGCTCGCCCTCCACGAGACAGGCTATCGCACCATATACAGCTCTCTCCAAACAACCGACAAGACTTAAGAAAACAGGCACCACCTTAACAGAACATCACAAAAGAAAAACCCAACATGCACGCCACATACTTCCTCCCACTCTACCTACTCATTACACAACTCCTCCCACCAACCACACACCTCCACCACCCACAAGCAAACACAACATGGCACCCACCAAAGGTATTGCCATACTTAGAACCACAGCACACATACAAAGAGACATTCAGAACCCCCCAGGCAAAGAGACCAAACAGACACAAATCAAACTCCCACACCTGCACAAAGGAAGCACATGTAACAGCAACCTCCTCAACAAAGACAACTACGATCGAGCTCATCAATGCCAGATCCGTCTGCAACAAAATACACACGCTTGCAGACCACATTGAAGAGCGACAGCCCGACATAATATGCATCACAGAGACATGGCTCAACCCGACCGACAATGTTCTACTCAACCAACTAGTACCAAACAACTACTCAGCGTACAACTGCCCACGCACCCACAAGCGTGGAGGAGGAGTCCTGATAATAGCGAAAACAAAACTAAAGTTCAAGACACAGAGCCTCACCGATACACAGCAATGTAACACAATTAGCATCAAGAACAAGAGCATTGCAATCTGCCTAACATACAGAGCACCCAGAGCTCCACCCGACGAACTGGCCTTCACACTCGAAGAAGCCTGTGCCATAACAACAAACAACAAACCAGCGCTGCTAATTGGAGACTTCAACCTAAAGTCCACCAATGTCAAAGACGCAGAGGCCTTTCTTCAAGCAATGTCCTCACTTCAATTCACACAAATAATCAATGCACCAACACACAGACATGGATCATCTCCAGACCTCATATTCGCATCCAATTACCTAACATCAAGAGACCTGATTTCTCCACCCACCATTACCCCAGTGCCATGGTCTGACCACTACTTAATCGAGATAAGGCTGTGGTCACAAGAGGACCAGACAAACGAAAGAGCAAACATCTCACACACACATAGACGATTCAAGTGTTTCGACAAGGACGAATTCATACAGGACACAATACAACACCTGAACATTACTACAGACGACCTGGATGAACAAGTTTCCAGCTGGAACAGCATTTTAGCCAACGCCGCCAAACCACCCGATGGCGGGACCAAGAAACAACACCACAACAAGAAACAAAACAAACCATGGTACTCAGCAAAAATACGACAGGAAAAGAGGGAACTCAGGAAGATTGAACGGAGATGGAGAAAAAACAAAACAACTGCCGACCAGCATCTTTATCTAACAAAGCAGAAGCAATACAATGAACACATCAACCAATCAAAGAGGGAATTCCACACTAACATGATAAATACTTCCATCAACAAACCCAGAGAGCTTTTCGAAATAGTAAAAATCCTCACAAAAGAGCAAACAACAGAAGGGGAAGCACAAATTGATCCACAGAAATTCGCCGACCACATCAAAGACAAATTCCACTCCACAGAACAAACAACGACTAGTAGAACCACAAGAACGGACGTACACTCCAAAACCTGGGGCACATTCTCCTCACCCTCAACAGAACAGATATCCCACATCATCTCTACAATCAACACAAGCACCGCTCCTACAGACCCATGCCCAGTGTCATGGGTCAAAGCCACCAAATCAAGCCTCATCCCCACCATACATAACATAGTACACAACTCACTCACTCAAGGTCTCATGCCAAAGCAACTAAAACTTGCCTCAGTACGACCAATCACAAAGAAAACAACTCTCGACAAAAAAGATCCAGCAGCATACCGACCAATCTCCAGCATACCCTTCCTCGCAAAAGTCATCGAAAAAAACGGTTCAACTACAACTTCAGGATCACATCGACAAACACGAAACACTCGACAACAACCAACACGGATTTCGTCCCAACCACGGTGTCGAAACGCTACTGATCTACCTCTTCGACAGCATCCTAAGAATAAATGACAACACCAGGAATGGAATCATAATGATCTTCATCGACATCTCCTCAGCCTTCGACACAGTGGACCACAACACGCTACTGGAAAGACTACAGAACACTGGTATACACGGTATCACACTGAAATGGTTCCACTCGTACCTAACCGAAAGACAGCTACAGGTCAAGGTGGGACACATCACCTCCCGACCCGTCAAAGTCCGTCAAGGAGTACCTCAAGGATCTGCGCTATCAGCACTCCTATTTAACATATACATACAACCAATATGCAACATCATGAAAGAGAACAACATTCAATACACAATCTATGCGGACGACATCATGATATACACCCCTATATCAATCGACAACCCGGACTTCTCTAAGATAACAGACTGCCTTACACAAATGACCAGTTGGTGTCAAGACAACAACCTCGCAATAAACTACAACAAGACTGAAGCTTTAATCATCACTCGGAACCAAAGCTTCATACACCCACCAAATATAAAAATACAAAACACTACTATACCAATAAGATCAGAAGTGAGATACCTCGGGGTTACGCTGGACAATAAACTCAATCTCAAGCCACACATAGACAAAACAATACAAAAAGCCTACCACAAGATGCGAATCATCAGGAGACTGAAACCACTACTCGCCCCAGAACACTTCCGTACCGTCTGTCAAGCACTGATAACCCCACTACTGGACTTCTGCAATCCGATATACCTTGGACTACCGAAACAAGCCATCAAACCACTCCAACTGGCACAAAACACCGCAGCACGAATCATATCCGGAACTGCAAGACAGGAGCACATCACACCCACCTTAAAGGACTTACACTGGCTTCCAATCGGTGCACGCATCAGATACAAAACTATCATAAACCTATTTAAGATAAAACAGCACACATCAGCCAACAGCCTGCACACCCTCATACAACCAGACACCAGCACACGTCCTAGAAGAAAACAAACACACAACCGAGTCAGCACCCCAAGTGAATACAAACACACACGCAAGGACACAACAGACAGAGCACTCTCCATGGCTGCTCCAACAATATGGAACAAACTACCGGACGAGTTGAGGGCAACTACAGACCTCAAGGACTTCAGAAAACAGCTGAAAACCATGCTGTTCATAGAACACTATGGACACATCACATAAACTAAGTGACTGTATAGCAGCACACGTCACCACCTAACACTGTATGTATATAAAATGTTTTTAGCACCACTGTATCTAGCCCACATTGTACATAGCTCAAATCAATCTAGCACACAATACAACACCCACACAACTAAATTTTCACCCTCACTGCATGTATAAACACACTCACACTACCAGATTGTTTGCTGTGATACCACCTTGATTATTATGATAAGGCGGTTTATAAATACTGTTAAATAAATAAATAAATAAATAAACTGCACTCTCAGGGAAGACGCCGCCAGCCCTTTCTCGAAGCCATCCTGAAGAAAGGCCAAAATTGGCGGAATCCAGGCGCCTAACACCTTTATCTGCTTCCTCTCGCACCACACCTCAAACCTGATATACGCCACCGATGTAGATCTACGCCTGGACTTCAGCAAGGTAGAAATTACTGCCATCGAATACCCCTTGGCTCTCAACCTTGCCCTTTCAAGAGCCAAGCCGTAAGCGAGAATCAATCCACTTGAGGCATACTTAACGGCCCTTGCACCAACAGATCTCTCCGAATGGGAAGCCGCCATGGCACCTCTACCAACAGCCGTACCATGTCTGCATACCACAGCCTCCTTGGCCAATCCACCGCGATTAGGATCACCTGACCCTTGTGCCTCTCTATTCTCTGCAATACTCGACCTATTAATGCCCACGGAGGGAAGACATATAGAAGCCCTTCCTCCAGCCATCATTGCATGAGCGCATCCAGACCTTCCAACATCCTTTCTCTTCTTCTGCTGTAAAACCTTCCTACCTTCGCCATCGCAAATGAAGCCATGAGGTCCATCACAGGAAGGCCCCAGCGGAGCACCAGCAAGTCGAAAACTTCTTGATTGAGGACCCACTCCCCTGGATCCACTCTAACCCGACTCAAAAAATTGGCTGTCACATTGTCCACCCCTGCTACATGTGCCGCCAAGAACGCTTCCAGATTTAACTCGGCCCATTCTCGAAGTTTGTCCGTCTCCTCCTTGAGAGCCATGCTGCTGGTGCCGCCCTGACGATTGATTTACGCT
This sequence comes from Ichthyophis bannanicus, assembly GCA_033557465.1. NCBI lineage: Eukaryota > Metazoa > Chordata > Amphibia > Gymnophiona > Ichthyophiidae > Ichthyophis > Ichthyophis bannanicus. Next base: position 21,373,474 of record CM066042.1, read on the forward strand.
ACTGCCGTGGCGCTGTCTGACAGCACTCATATCACTTTTCCGTGCAAGAGTCCCTGAAAAGCCTTCAGCGCCAGCATGACAGCCCTTAACTCCAACCTGTAGATTGACCAGGACTTCTCCCAGTCCGACCACTGACTTTGGGCAAACTGACTTTCGAAGTGCGCCCTCCAACCAAACAGACTGGCATCCATCATCAACGCCCTCTATTGCGGTGCTTCGAGGGGCATCCCCTTCTCCAGACGCCCCTGCCCTAGCCACCATTTCAGCGACTGCTGCATCTCCGGACGGCATACCAGCCTCTGAGACAACCGATCTGACTGATGAGACCATCTTCTGAGGAGCGCTCTCTGCAGTGGTCTCATGTGCGCCCTGGCCCATGGCACTAACTCAATCGAAGCCGCCATTGTCCCCAGCAGCTTAAATAGTGCCACGCCGATGGAGCTCATCTCCTCAAAAAGGCCTTTATCAGCTGCCTTAGCTTCTGAGCCCTGAGCTTTGGCAAATAAACTCTGCCTCTGTTCATGTCGAAGCGAGCCCCCAAATATTCCAACTCCTGCAACGAGACCAACTTGCTCTTTGCCACATTGACCACCCACTCGAGGGACTGCAGTACATGCACCACTCTGCAGGTAGCCAATTCGCTCTCGCTTCTAAGACTTAGCCCGAATCAGCCAATCATCCAGGTACGGATGAACCAACACCCCTTCCTTGCGAAACGCCACCGCCACCACCATCATTATCTTGGTGAAGGTCCTTGGTGCTGTAGCCAAACCGAACGGCATCGCCTGAAATTGAAAATGCCCCATGGGCACTGCAAACCGAAGAAATCTCTGATGCTCCAAACGAATTGGTATATGTAGGTACGCCTCCAACAGGTCCGAAGACGTGAGGAATTCCCCCCATCGAACCACCACAATGACCGAACGCAACGTTTCCATGCGAAAGTGGGATACCCTGAGACACCTGTTTACCCTCTTGAGGTCTAGAATGGGCCTCAAGGTCCCTTCCTTCTTTGGTACCACGAAATATATAGAGTACCGACCGCATCCTCGTTGGTCTGCCGGAACCAGCACTACCGCTTTCAGTGCTACCAATCTTTCTACCGTCTCGCATACCGCCGACAACCTTGATTTCGCTCCGCAGGGAGATTGGACGAAGGAGTCAATCACCGGTCATTGGAACTTGAGCGCATACCCTCTTTGGATGACTTCCAACACCCACTAATCCAACGTGATTTGGGCCCAGGCAGGAAAGAAGTCTCGCAAACGACTCCCAATGGGTACAAGCCCTGCCTGGGCCCCTCTCGCTTCATTGCGATATCTTGACATTCGGGGACGAGAAGGCTCCAAAACCTCTGCCCGCTCCTCTAAACCCCCGAAACCCCTGCGATCTATACTGCGAACGCCCCTTCTGAAATGTAGCGAATCGCGACTGACAAAATCTACGAAACTCCCTTTGCTGATTCTTGGAAGGTGCTCCCCGGATGACCCTGCTTCTGTTTGTCTTCCGGCAATCTGCCTCCCTTGGACTCTCCTAGATCCTTGACCAACTTGTCCAACTCCTCACCAAACAGTAACTTGCCTCTAAACGGAAGCTTACCTAACCTAGCCTTAGAGGCCCCATCTGCCGCCCAATTGCGCAGCCACAGATATCGTCATGCTGCCACCACGGACGCCATAGTGTTTGAAAGCCCCCGGATAAGATCATACTGAAGGTCCACTAAATACGCCGCTCCTGACTCAATTCGGGAGGCTTCCTCAACCGCCTCCTCCTGCGCCCCATTAATTCTCTGAGACCAGCGAAGGCAAGCCCTAGCCACCCATGCACCACAAATTGAAGCCTGGATGGAAAGCGCATTTACCTCAAACACCTGCTTCAACAAGGTATCTAACCTCCTATCCTGAGCATCCTTTAGAGCGGCACTCCCATCCACCGGGATCGTGGTTTTCTTAGTCACCGCCGAGACCGCCGCATCTACCTTAGGAGACTTAAAAAGATCCTTATCAGGTTCCTCCAATGGGTATAGGTGCGCCATCACTCGAGAGCCTTTCAGCCCTGCCTCCGGCGCGTCCCACTCCTCCTGAATCATTTCCTTAAACACCCTATGTATTGGGAACGACCGTTGAGTCTTCCGCACCGCCTGTAACAAGGGATCCTCAAGAGTAGAATCCTCCAGATTACCCGTAACTGGCATATTCAAGGCCTTCAGTGTCTCCGTGATGAGCGCTGCCAACTCTTCTCGCCTGAACACCCAGATCACCCTTGCCTGGTCCTCCGGCTCTGAAATCTCACCTTCCTCTAGATCCAATTCCAACTCCGAATCCTCCAAGGTCTCAAAGGGCTCCTGCCCTCCTAAGCCTTGTTCCTCCTTATCCGGGACCAGCCTAGGCTTTTTGAATGGCACGCTCCCTGGTACTCCTCCCAGTGGAGCCCCTGATCTCTTCGAGCTCAGCCCCCCACTCACCACAGGCCCAGGCGCCGAACCCCCAGACCCCCCAAGGGCCTGTTGGAGCATCACCATAAAATTCTGCGAGAAAATAGCTGCCAGCTCCCCCTGCAGGGAAGGCTGCGACGAGGGGGAATCTCTCACTGTGGATGGCCCTGGAACGGGATCCAACAGAGGAAAAGACAGATCAGCCACTTCCCCTGCCTCCGTCTACCCGCTTAACTCCTCTGCCACACTGTCCACCGCCAGCTGCGCCCCGGCTGCCTCCTGTATACATCCCCTACACACCCCGGCCTCCGACAGTGAATCCCTCCTGAACCCACACATAAGGCACCTAGGTTTTGAAGGCATTTGGAAGCTGGCCCCAGCCACCCCCAATGCAATCCCCACCTAGTGAAAGGCCCAGGCCAACAAAGCTACAACCTTCTGAAAACTTTTTTTTTTTTAACTCTATTTATCCTCCAAATCGCCCCCAACCTAGGCTAGAAGAACTCCAGAGAGCCGCGAGGGAGACAAAACACCACCTCTCCCCTGCTTTCCCGCCCTCCAGCCATGTGGTCTAGGCCTGACCGCGGCAAACGCTCTGCACCACAAACCGCCGCGTGTAAGCCCCGACGTCTCTCTGCTCGGCGCTTACCTTTCCACTGGCCTGCTCCAGCCTCACGGACTTTAGAGAGCCTCTGCCTCACTGTTGCCTGCTCTCGCCAGCTGCGACCCACTGCTCACTGATCTGCGGCCAGCCGAGTCGTGGCTGCCGCTGGAGCTCTCTCTCGGTGCACTCTGAGCGCCGCGCCTCCATTGCTTCACACCCAATGAGGGGATCAGAAGCGGGAAGCCCCCCCAATGACTCCCTCACTCTCCCCTGGACAGCCACTGCTTTAGGGAGGGGGGAGAAGGGGGGGACAGCCGGAGCAGACCACTTTTGACTTAATTGCTTCCCTGAGCAGAATCACCAATTTAAAGAGGTATTACCTCAAAATTATAACACAGGTACACTACCAAAAAACTGCCTCCAGTATTGCAACTGATTCCTATAGATTTTGGGGTGCTGAATCCAGGAAAAATAGCCAAAATGTTCCATCACGTCACGTTTTCTTGCAAAATTAGATTTCTTACCCATATAAGGAATGTTCACATAATTTCTTTTTAGCCGACTGCAGTTTATTTTCTTGGCCCAAAATAGAGGTTGTAATGGTTAACTAACTAGAAACACTCCCTCATGATATTTTAGAGTGTTTTGTATTCATTTTATACATTAACAGGACAATTGGGAGGCGGGGGGCTAAATCCAGTACTCGCGCTGGTGCATGTTCTTTCCTGTTCGCTTCGCCTCGTTCGCTCGCTCAAACACGGTGGTTGCGACATGAACGTTCCTGTCAAATTTCAGTTTCTTGCAAGTTCATTATTACCTTTTGTTTGCTCAGTCGTAATCCAGCTTTATTCCGAAGTGGTTCACTACAGTTGTAGTTTGCAGTGCTGTGTATTTGTGATGGCTCACAGAGCCAGAGGTTGCGTCAACTCTCCGGACAGTTTTTGTTTTATTTGTGGGGAATATACCGTGAAAAAGCGGCAGAGGAACATTTCTGCATTTATTAAAAAAGTATATTTCACCTATTTCGGTTTGAAGTTAGGCGATCAAGACAAACCGTGGGCTCCTCACAAAGTGTGCAAGACATGTGAGGAAGATCTACGCTTATGGATGAAAGGTAAAAAACAAGCATTTCGTTTCGGAATACCTATGATGTGGCGTGAACAAAGAGACCACAGCAGTGACTGCTATTTTTGCTCTTGCATTGTGAAGGGATACAACTTAAAAAATAAGAACGTAATAAGTTACCCCAACCTTCCCTCAGCAATTAGGCCTATGCCTCACAGCAACGAAGTACCTGTGCCTGAACCACCAAAATCTTTGGATCATATTTGTGTGGACGGTTCTGATCATGATGAGACTCATCAGATGGCTTTTCCCGATGAGTCCAGTACTTCCGAGTTTGAAACTGAACCAGATCCGAAACCTGAACTTTTCTCTCAAGCTGAATTGAATGATTTAGTCCGGGATTTAGGACTCCCAAAAGATGCTGCCCAACTGCTAGGTTCTCGGCTTAAACAGAAAAATCTATTGTCACCAGGAACAACTTTTTATTGGTACCGCAACCGCGAGACACAATTTTTGAAGTATTTCAGCAAAGAGGAAGATTTGGTATTTTGCAACGATATATACGGAGTGATGGAAAAGTTTAAACTCAAGTATGATCCTGCTGAATGGCGGCTGTTCATTGATTCGTCAAAAGACAGCATAAAAGGTGTTCTTCTTCATAATGGCAACACATTCGCTTCAGTTCCTATTGCTCACTCTGTTATTCTCCAAGAAAAATACGAGAATTTGGCCCTGATTCTTCAGAAGATTCGTTATGATGAGCATAAGTGGATGATTTGTGGAGACTTTAAAATTCTATCCATGCTATTAGGGCAGCAATCCGGTTTCACCAAATATCCCTGCTTCCTTTGCTTGTGGGATAGCCGGGCCCGCGACCTACACTGGGGGAAAAAAGACTGGCCAATTCGGGAGTATTTGAGACCCGGTGAGAAAAATGTTCTTCATGAGAGCTTGGTACCTCGTGATAAAATTCTATTACCACCTCTCCACATTAAGTTGGTCTCATTAAGCAATTCATCAAGTCCCTTCCAAAAGATGGTGAGTGCTTTCGGTACCTTTGCTCAAAGTTCCCCCGACTTTCTGAAGCAAAGCTAAAGGAAGGAGTGTTTGTTGGCCCTGATATAAGGAAACTCATTTCAGATGGAGCATTCGCTGAAACGATGTCTGAGAAGGAAAAAGAAGCCTAGGATTCCTTCAAGGATGTTGTTCTCAAATTCTTGGGGAACAGGCGGGATGAGAACTATAAGGATATTGTTGCCAGGATGCTCAATGCCTTCAAAGAACAAGGCTGTAACATGAGCCTGAAAGTCCATTTCTTGCACTCCCATGTGAACTACTTTCCCGAAAACTTGGGGGCGTACAGTGAAGAACAAGGTGAAAGGTTTCACCAGGACATCAAGGACGCAGAGAGAAGGTACCAAGGAAGATGGAACACCACTATGATGGCTGATTTCTGCTGGTTGCTGCTGCGGGAAACCCCAGATGAAAAATACGCCAAGCAGCGCACCAAGAGAAGCATTCGGGGGAAGAAGAAACGGGCCCACCAGGAGATTGATTGACCCAAGAATGACTTTAAAATCTAAACTGTGTTGACAAATATCGTGTTTTTACTAAACTTTGAAATAAAAATTTGCTAGTTATTACCACAGTGTCGGATCTCATTTATTAGAATTTTATTTTCACACCATCGGGTGTTTGTCTTCATGTATTGCAATGGTGCGGTTTGCGTTTTCTATTCTTACATACATACCTGTACAACATTTTTTGCACATTTCTTTGCTTTGCTTTGTGTCTAACCTCGCTCTTATATGCTCAATGTTTGTGCACATGTATGTGGCTGTTTTAAGTGCAGACAATTTTGCTACCATCACAGTGTGTTTTGTTGACATTACTCTATTCTTATGTGCTGCCTTGTTACAATTTTCTTTATTCTTATTTGAATAACTACTAAACAATTAGTATAAAGAATTCATCCAAGAAACTTTTATCTCGATCGCACTCAATCTGAAACGTTCACCTCAAACTGCTAACCCAATGTAGCAAAAAATCTGTACGTGATGGAGCAAATTGGTTACCAGATTTGGATTCAGCGCACCAAAAAACGTAAAAATCAATCGAAACATTAGAGGCAGTTTAAAAAAAAATTTTTTTAGTGTACCTGTGTAATTAATTCTTTTTTTTTTTATAAATCCAAACCCCCTAACTACCTTTCCTATCTACCTAGACCTTAATTATTCCTCTAGTGAGCCCCGAACACTAGGGCTCACACCACCTTCCGCTGCATGGAGACTGAAAATACTGGAGCAATGCAGGCGGATCCTGGACCAGTTATACCATGTCACTAAAAGTGTGACATGCTCAAGTTTCCAAAGCTGCGGGAGGAGGTGCACAACTCTTGATGTTTGGGACTAGACTGGAGGGACGATAAGGAATAATGGTTTATGGACTTTTCCTCCGGGAACTTGTCCAAACCTTTTTTAAACCCAGCTATACAAACAGCCTTTACTACATCCTCTGGTAACAAATTCCATAGTTTGATTATGCATTGAGTGAAAAAATATTTTCTCGTATTAGCAACCTGGGGATGAACCCTAAAGTTACTGATTGCGTTAGAAATTGGTTGAGGGAGAGGTGACAAAGGGTCCAGGTAAATGGAGCTCACTTTGAGGAGAAGGATGTTACCAGTGGTGTGCCGCAGGGATCTGTCCTTGGTCCGATTCATTTTAACAAGTTTGTTAGTGATATAGCGGAAGGGCTGTCGGGTAAGGTTTGCCTCTTTGCAGATTATACCAAAATCTGCAATAGAGTAGACACCCAGGAAGGAGTAGATAACATGAAGAGGATCTAGCTAAGCTTGAAGAACGGCCTAGAATTTGACAGCTGAGATTTAATGCTAAAAAATGCAGGGTCATTCATTTGGGATGCAAAAATCTAAAGGAGCAGTACAGTGTAGGGGGGAGGTATTTCTGTCCACAAAAGAAGAACGGGACCTGGGCGTGATTGTGTCTGATCTTAAAATAGCTGAACAGGTAGAAAAGGCGACAGCGGAAGCTAGAAGGATGCTTGGGTGCATAGGGGGAGGCATGGCCAGCAGAAGAAAGAGGTTATGGTGCCTCTGTATAAGTCTTTGGTGCGACCTCATTTGGAGTATAGTGTGCAATTCTGGAGACCGCACCTTCAAAAGGATATAAACAGGCTGGAGTCTGTGCAGAGGGTGGCTACTAAAATGATTAGTGGTCTTCATTATAAAGCATATGGGGACAGATTTAAAGATCTTAATATGTATACGTTAGAGGAAGGACGGGATAGAGGAGATATGATAGAGATGTTTAAATATCTCCATGATATAAATACACAGGAGGACAGCCTCCTTTGATTGAAAGTAAGCTCTGCTATGAAGGGACATGCAGTAGGATGAGGGTGAAAGGAGATAGATTCAGGAGTAATATGCGGAACTATTTCTTCACGGGAAGAGTGGTGGATCCGTGGAATAGTCTCCCAGTGGAGGTGGTAGAGATGAGGACAGTATCTGAATTCAAAAAAGCATGGGACAAACACAGAGGATCTCTAAAGGTAAAAAGGGGACTGTTGTGGTTGATATGGAAGGGCAGACTAGATAGGCCATGTGGTCTTTTTCTGTGGTCATGTTTCTGAGTTTCTTTGACTTGCAAGCCAGGTTACATTGTAGCTTCATGGCATGTCCCCTAGTATTTTTACTTTTTAATGGCATAAACAATCAATCTATGTTTACCCTTTCCGTTCCATTCCATTCATTAATTTATAGACAGCCATCTCTTTTCCAGGTTGAAGAGCCATAACCTTTTAAGCCTCTCCTCATAGGGGTATCCTTCCACAGAAACATAACGACAGAAAAAGACCACATGTCTGCCCTTCCACATCAACCACTACAACAAGCCCTTTACCATTTTAGTGGTTCTTCTCTGTACCTTTTCTAATTCTGCTATATACCTTTTAAGATACGGCAACCAGAATTGCACACAATATTCAAGGTGTGATCATGCCATGAAACGATAACAGAGGCATTATAATATACTTGGTTTTATTTTCCATTCCTTTCCTTATGATACCTAGCATTCTATTTGCTCTCTTGGCCGCCACTGCACACTGGGCAAAGGGTTTCAACATGTTATCCACAATGATGCCTAAATCTTTTTCCTGGGTGGTGGTTCCTAATGTGGAACCTTGCATCGTGTAACCATAGTTTGGGTGTTCTTTCCTAGGTTCATAACTTTGCACTGGTCCACATTAAATTTCATCTGCCATTTAAACATCCAGTCTTCAAATTTATCAAGGTCCTCTTGCAATTTTTCACAATCCTCTTGGGTTTTAACAACTTTGAATAATTTTGTGTCATCTGCAAATTTGATTACCTCACTTGTTCCCATTTCCAGGTCATTTATGAATATATTAAAAAACAGCGGACCCAGCACAGATCCCTGGGGTACACCACTATTCACCTTTCTCCATTGGGAAAATTGGCCATTGAGCCCTACCCTCTGCTTTCTTTAACCAGTTCCTGATCCACAATAGTACACTGCCTCCTATCCCAGATACACTATATTGACCGGCTCATCTTCATCTACCTGTTTATTCACACTTTCGAACCATTATACTACTAGACACCCATTTTCTCAGATGCTATTCTGGGGACGTCTATAAACGTTCATATCGGGCACGTGCACATTTCTGAAATCGTGCTCGAACTTACAGGTGCCTGCTTTTTTTCCAGACGTTCTGGCTTTGACGTCCCAGATTATACTTTGATGTGCTGTTGTAAAATGTGCCTTTAAGTGTCCTCATAACACACAGGATTCCAAATCCTCCTCTGTTTTGGGCACTGGGCTTCATACCCAGTTCTCAAGGGATGCCAACAGCCAGGTTTTCTGCATGCCCTATTCCTTGAGGACATCCAAAAAACCTAGCGTGGTGGCCCTCAAGGACTGGAAGTGAAGACCAAGGGGTGTATCTACTAAGATTGGTTAACCTGAGCTATCTGCACATTTGCCCGCTTTAGTAGACATACCTCCAAGGCTCTACGTATATGGCATTGTATTGTCCACTGAACCGAGAAACGTGTCAGTACACAGAATGCTATTACACTGGTGTTTCTTCATAAAGGCATCCTTGGGAGACGTTCATGAGTGTAAGACACACAATAGCCTGAAGGCACCAAAGCTGTGAATCAGGACCTGGGAGTCTTGGGCCTGATTTCTCTTGAGATCAAATTGATAACTGAGTTTGATTCTTTGTGGGGCAGAGTAATAAAGTAACTGGTGGAAGGCTTAGTCCAAGTGGCTAAAGAAATTGCTCCTCAAAGCTGCAACCTCCTGCTGATTTTTTCAGGCTAATCACGGTGACTTTTTAGGTCCAGGAATAAAGTTAATTTTACCAACTTTGTGTGTTCTGAAGACGTCGAGACTTGTAGCTAATTCACTCTCAGTAGAAAGTCTGCCTCCCTTTCATTTTGGTGTAAAGGCACAAAATGTTACCATAATGTAAACCCTCAATCTAGGGCTTTGAGGGGTTGGGTGGGGGTAGTGAAGGGGAGGGGGGCTGCTCTTCTTTATGTGCTTCAGACTTATATTAAAACCTTTATAGCACATGCTCTGTATAAGATGCAAACTCCTGGGAGAATCGTATGTGCACCTAATATTCAACAAAGTCCTCTGTCAAAATGAAGTCCTATAAGCACTGTCTGCATAATAACGAATTTAAGAAGCAAAAAAGAAAAGGTCATTACTCAATGATACGGAATCCCCCAGCACTACTGTAATAGAAATAAATCAGACATCCGCTCTTCAGCCCATCTTGTCTGACACCTTCTCTCTCCCTCAGACTGGACCCTATTACTACCACCATAAAACATTTCTATAGTGTTTTCCGATGTATGCACACAGGAAACAGAGACAGTCCCTGATCAAGGGAGCTTACTATCTGCATCAGATTTTACTGGTTTCTCTCCCTTCTTCCTTCCCTCCAGACCCAACCCTCCCTCTCTCTCTCTCCTCCCCAAATGTAGCAATGGGTGTGCAGATCTCCCAGGAATGGCTGAAAGATTAGTGTTCACAGAGACTGAAGGTTGCCTGGTGGTAGTGAGGGTGGAAGAGCTGCCTGCTGCCCTCACAATCAGTCTGCCTGTAATATCACACGCTGTTGTTGTTGTTGTTGTTGTTGTTAAGTGCCGTCGAGTCGGAGTCGACTCATGGCGACCCTCTGGATAGCTATCCTAAATTGTGTTCGGTCTTCAGTCAGGCGGCTCATTGTTGACAGACTGGTACCTGTAGCTGCTGTTATTGTATCGATCCATCTCATTGCTGGCCTTCCTCTTTTGCGTTGACCTTCTGTCTTGCCAAGCATGATGTCTTTCTCTAATGATCTCTCGCTTCGCATGATGTGTCCAAAGTATGAAAGTAGAAGTCTTGTTATCTAAGTGTCTAAAGAAAGCTTAGGCTTGATCTCCTCTAGTACCGACTGGTTTGTTCTTTGGGCAGTCCATGGTATACACAGTATTCGCCGCCAGCACCATAATTCAAAGGAATCAATTTTCTTCCTGTCTATCTTTTTCACTGTCCAGCTTTCACATCCATATGATGTTATTGAAAATACCATGGCTTGAACAAGTCGAATCTTTGTATGGAGAGAGACATCTCTGCTCTTGAGAATCTTATCTAGGTATTTCATAGCCATTCTGCCAAGAGCAATGCGTCGTCTGATTTCTTGACTGCTTGTTGCTTATTTATTGATAGTTGATCCAAGTAGGTTAAAGTTGTTCACTATTTCAGTTTCTTCTTCAATGATGAACCTGTTGATTATACCAGTTGTCATGATCTTTGTCTTCTTTACATTAAGGTGCAGGCCCATTTTGAGACTATGTTCTTTGATTGTGAGAAGCAAATGTTTCAGATCATCTTCACTTTCAGCCAGTAATGTGGTATCATCAGCATAGCGAAGGTTGTTGATGAGTCTTCCACCAATCTTCACACCTCTGTTGTCTTCATACAATCCTGCTTCTCTGATGATTTGTTGTGCATATAAATTAAACAGGTAGGGGAAAGTATGCAGCCTTGTCTTACACCTTTGCTTATTTTAAACCATTCTGTTTCTCCTTGTTCCGTTCAAACTGTTGCGTCTTGATCAATGTACAGATTGTGCAAGAGTACGATCAAGTGTTATGGTGCAAAGCAATAACTTAAAAAGTGCTAAAAAAACCAAACACAGTGACGGAGTTCAAAAGGACATGGGACAGACACAGTGGATCCCTTTACAGCAACAAGAAAATATCAAAATAAACTGAACCATCTAATTCCTCAACAAATAGCGGTGTCCTACATGGAGTGGTGGGTTCACCCCTAAACAAAGATATGGGAAGGGGTGGCCTGCACAGAGCGGCAGGTGTACCTACTCTTGGCATCGTACTGGGCAGACTAGATGGACCATACTGGTCTTTATCTGCCGTCATTTACTATGTTACTAATTCATACGAACACAATGGGGGGGGGGGATATTCAACATGATTAACCCAGTTAGCAGACTTGCGAACCGTGGGTCATCGGGTGCCACCACTGCACGTCCCAATGCTAGCCAGCTTGCACTGGGAGGGTTCTGGGGGGAGCGGAGGCAGCAGTGGTGATATTCAGCTGCTCCCCAGTTACCCTAGCCAGCTGACTGGCACCGAATATCTGGGGTAAAGTTAAAGCGGCAATGGCGAGCCGCTGTTACTGTGCAGGCTGCTGCTGCTCAAAATCCCCCCCCCCCCCCCCGGCCTAATTTTTTCCACTACAAAGTCTTTGGATGTAATTACCACTTTCCAAATCTGAGCTGAAGACGGGTTACATTCAGGAAAGCAGGGAGTTCCATTTATTTGTATTTATTTATTCTTATATAATCACATTTCCGAGGATCAGTGCAGTTTACAGGGAACAGAACTTCAGCACTACATGGAAGAGTTTTACAGTGAACGAGCAACATTGTAACATGGATGGAAGTAGAGATAACAGGGAAGAGTGTAACTATGTACAAATTAAGGAGGACGCTTGTAGCAGTCTACGGCCCAAAGCTTTATCTTAGGCTGGGGACAAGAGGGGATGTAGGGAAGTGACAGAAATAAGAGATAAGGGCCAGATCGGGTTCCACGTCTCAAAGAGCTTCTATTCTACCTACATCCTTCTGGCTGAATAACTTTTTAGCATCACCAGCTTCCTGGAATAAAAATAGATTAGGGGCAGCATTTTTGAAGGCATTTGTATTGGTAATTGCCCTAGTTACCCGTGCAAATGTTTATCCGAGATTTTCCAAAGGCACCTCCATGGGTAGTGCCTTTGGAAAATCCCTGATAAATCCCTAATGCGCCCAGGTGCTATGCGGTTAGCATTGGGGCGTGTTGGGCGTTCCAGGGCGGAGCGGGGGCAGAGGAAAGGGCTAAACGGGTAGCAGCGATTTTCAATGCTACCCACTTAGCCCTCTGTGCCTTAGAGATAGCCAAGGTTTTTCCTCGCCCATCTTTCAGGCGCAGGGGCAAAGCGGGTAGCATTGAAAATCGCTGGTACCCGTTTAGCCTCAGCGGCTGCCGGAACATTTAGACAAACCCGGATTTTAATTTCCATCGCCACAGAAGTGAAAATCCAGATTAAGGGGGTCGGCGGGCAGGCTAAGCAGCAACTGAATGTATAGAGCACCTGTAATTCAAAGAGGATTCCAACATGCTCTGCATTCACAAGACTCATGTGTGCATCTCGACTCACCTGATCTCCCTCGTGTTTCCTCACCATTCCCCCTAGATATGTCCCATGTCTACAGCTACTGCGTTGTCTGTCTTGAGCAGATTGTAAGCTGTGATGAGCAGGGACCGTCTTTTACATGTGTCTGTGCAGCACTGTGTATGTCTTGTAGCGCTATACAAATGTTCAGTAGTAGAAGTAGCCCACAGGCTCATTCCATCTTGGATGTACAGCCCCTCTGTATGTGTGGTTTGAACCGGACGTACAGAGGGGGATGTGATTCTGATCCCGCAGGGCACATCTAGCCCCGTGGGATCAGAATCGCGAACAGTCCTACAATTCAGCCCGGTCTGCATGTACAGGGAAAGTCCGGCTAACTCGGTCGGGGCTTTAAAATGGAGCTGCGGCACCATGGCTCCATTCAATCCTGGCTGTTGGCTGAACAAAGGCTTTCCCTGCAGCCCGACTCCTGATCCAGCCTCCTAAGGCCAGGGTCAGGATGCAGGGAATGTCTTCGGGCCCCCAGCCCCATCCGCGTCCCGTGCCCACAGAAAAAAGATGTCCAGGGAAGTTATTCCACCTCAGTGGTACAACCAGCAGGGAGGTTAGATGCCGGCAGGGAGGGCACAAATAGAGAGGATGGACGTCCTGTTTGGACATCCATCCCCATTATTCATGGGACAAAATTGGACCCACAGCATGCATATGTTCTCTCAGCACTGGAATGGACTGGTGTGGGTATCTTCCACCAGTGTTGCTATGCTCATATAGCCCCTCTTCTCATGTCACTTCATTGGCTCCTTATCCCATTCTGCATCCAGTTTAAACGTCTCCTGCGGATCTATATGTGCATCACTCTGCAGCTCCTCTCCTATCTCTCCCTACACCCCTCCTCGGGACCTCCGCTCTTCTGGCAGATCCCTTCTATCTGTGTCCTTCCCTTCTACTGCTGCTCCTTATACCTGGAACAAACTACCTGAGTCTGTGCATCAAACTCCATCTGTGGCCCTGTTCAAATCCAGGCTAAAAACTGCTCCCCACTAGTCTCCCATTCACGTCCTATGTGTTTCCTTACAATTCCCCAAGATCTATCCTAATCCCCAGTTGTTGTGTTGTCTTTCTTGACTAGACTGTAAGCTCTTATGAGCAGGGACGGTCTCTTACATGCCTTTTAGCGCTATACAAACGATTAGTAGTAATAGAGTAGTAGTAACTCAGTGTATAACACAAAACTAGTCTGAAGGATGTATAATCTGATCACTGTTACCTAATCACAATTAAATAAACGGAGACAGAGGAAGGTTCAATAACTTCTCCCAGGTCAACCTGACAGGGCCAATACAAGACTATTAAGCACCCTAGGCCAACGTCCAACTGTCTCCCCCCCCCCCCTCCACCAGCATCCTCCTCCCCCTTCTCTGCATACCATCACCTCAGTTTCCTGACATCATCTTCACAGTGCTCAGCCCTCTCTCACCCACCCAGTGCCCCTCTTTCTCTCTGCAGCCTGCCACCTGTTTAGTACTATATATATATATATCCCCTTCTCTGCCTCCAATCTGTTCTCTCGCCATCCCTCACCCCAAACACTTTCACCCGCTCAGTCCCATGCCCAGTCTCTCAGCTCCCTCTTTTTCACCACGCAGGCCTCCCTCTCCCTCGAACCCTACACCTATCCAGCCTTAATTTCTTTCTCTCCCTCCTAATTGTGACAGCTCCATGTCTCATGCCATCTTCGACCGCTGCCAGGCTGGGCTCTACTGGCAGCCCATTGCTGGTGCCATGTGTATTCTTGAGACTCGCGGGCTGTCATGTGAGACGTCTTCCGTCATCATGTGCAAGATGGGAATCAGGAAGAGACCAATGGCAAATTTTAGAAATGTCTGCAGTCGGTGCTCTGCTTTCCTTAAAAGTGGTGGGCAGCACCGGACGTTTCTGGCATCTTGAGACACCCAAGTTTTAGCACTCTAGGCAACTGCCCATGCTGTAGGCCGATAGTGGGAATGGAGAGAGTTGAGGTGGTAGAAGATGGAACAGGGGTTGCCAGTTTGCAAACAAGACCCTTTATCTCTGTCCCTCTCAATCTGCTGAAACATATTCCCAGGTAGCTTTAGTGCTATTCCACATGTACCAGGCAGACAGAGACAAACCTTCTGGGGACTTGGTGATCCGCTGCCCGCCCTCATTCTGAGTTCAGGCCTGGGAAGTGAATGGGGGAGGGGCAAGAGGCCAGCATATCGAGAACATAAAAACTGAAGGGTCTCCACTACGTGAATGTATCCAACATCCCCTCCCAGCAGTGCCCACAAATTGCCCTCTCACATACCAGTCTCGTCTGCACACAGACATACCAATCAGCTGTGCCTGAAGTTCCCTGCCTGCAGCTTTTACTTTCCAAACAACGGCCCAGTTTGTGCCAAGTGAGAATTGGCAAGGTCCCGGGAGGGCAGCGCTGTCCCAGGCTTTGGCAGTGAGGCCCCTGGCAAAGGAGGGCACTCTTAGAGCTAATTTGCTTTATCCTGAAGGTGGAGATGCCTTGAATCACCTACCAACAGAAGTTGTGACAGAGTTAATCGAAATCAGGAGAGAGTTCAAACAAGGGGAGGGAGAGGACACTGGAAAAGAAATGGGGTCTTGTTTGGTTTAGGCGTGAAAATGTGTGTGTTTGTCTAACTGTCCAAAAGGGACGGACAACACAGCCCCCGCCCCCCTCCATCCCAGGACAGCAATAATATCACTTCCAAGCAGAGAAATAGAAACCGATGCAAAATATAAAGAAAATGGATGAAAATTATAAACACTGACATATTCAATCACTAAAGTGAAACTGAAATGCTTTTTCTACTCCTTCAGCCTCATAGGTGGAATCGGGGACAGGAGGCTGCCAAACAGATGGGAGTCAGGACACAGCATGAAAATCAGGGACATTTGGTAACCTTAATTCTCCGTGGACTAGCAGCATTGCGTCAGCCACACCTGGTGACGTCCTCCGGGCGGCGCCATGCATACGGAAGTGCTCTCTCCAGAGCTCAGAAAGTAAACCTTTCTGAGCATGCCCAGGTAGCCCACCCTACCGGTCCGCCCCCTAGCCTGGCCAGTATTCTTCCTTCCGCCTTGCCAGCAAGACGGACACTACTCTCTCTCAAACAATTTCCATCCACAGACTAATCTACAAAGCAAGACGGACCCTGCTTCAATCTGTCTCCAGTCAACAGCCTAAAACCTGCACTGATCTCCAGATACAGCGATGCCGAAACCGGGATTTAAAAATGCTCACACTGCAAGCGTAAGATGAGCAGCGCAGACAACCACGAGTTCTGCCTGCGCTGCCTGGGACCAAACCACAACGTGCAGGACTGCAATCATTGTGGCAGAATGTCTCCCAGAACACGGAGAGTTAGAGGCTACACTCTGCAGGACCTTATCGCAAACGCAAGTACCTCATCTTCTCTGCCTGTGCCGCCGGCTTTGGATGTGCCCGCTGCGGCCTCCATCCTCTGCCGTGCCACTGATGCATCCGCTGTGACTCCTGCACATTCTCTGTGGTCCCCGGAACTGGCGGGGCACCCCGGGCTTGCTATCTCCCAGCCCGGGATCCCCGAAGACCTCGGCCATGCTTCCCAAGATGGCGACGATGCTGAGTCCTCCAAGCTTCCTCGGCAGTCCTCCAACTCCGCCCCCTCAGGCAAGCCTTCAACCTCGGGGAGCTCACAACGACGCTGCATTGAAGAGCCTAGCTACCGGCGTCTTACGTCTAACTCCGCCCCCTCCGGGGGCGGAGCTTCCAATGCAAGCCAATCGGAGCTGGGCAGCATCGGGGAAGCAGGCATCGGCGCCGTTCATCGCACCGCGCTGTGAACCCGCACCCACGGCAAGACTCTCCAGCCAGCCTTGTCGGCGCCGTCGAGTCCAGTAGCGCTGATTCACCAACCCCCTGTGCATATAGGCGCAACAGGAGCATATCGACACACAGAGATCGCAGGAGGAAGCAGCCCAGATCTGACAAAAGCAGGTACAGCAGCAGCAGCAGCTACAACCACAGAGCAGAGGGAAGACGCCACTATCACTCTCATCGCCATAGGGGCCATAGGAGTGACCACCACAGCCACAGAAACAGGCACAGGAATCACCGAAATCCCTCCAGCTCCTCCTCTAGAACCAGGCACAGGAGTCACCGGAGCTCCTCCAGCTCCTCCTCTCCATACAGACACTGCCGCAGCCATTCCAGTAAGTCCAGTAGCTGCAATACTGAGATCCTCAACTTGCTAACTCAACTGTGCCCCCCACTGTGCCCACGGCGCACCCGTCTCCGCCCACAGAGCCAGCTCCCATTCTGCAGACACCCATTCCGGACAAGGGAGCAGGAGAACCTTCTCGTAAGCCTTCTCCTCTTCTAGAATGGGAAAACCCCTCCCCGGACAGCACCGCGGAAGAGCACGAAATCGAAATAGCAGTTGTGGGGTCAGCAACACAAGAGCATGAACGTACCAGCTCTGAGCAGAGGCAATCCCCGGAGCGGGAAGAACCCCCCCCCCCCCCCTCCGGAAGATCTCACCTACCCCAAATTCCTGAGCAAGCTGGCATCCACCTTGGCTTTAAAAGCTTCAGAGGAGGGAGGAGATCCAGTCCCCGAAGTTCTGAAATACCTTGCAACTCCCAAACCTGCGTTTGCACTGCCCATCCACAAAATGCTACTGGACAACCACTTAAAGCTATGGCAAATGCCAGCTTCCGGTTGAGCTTTTCCTAGACGCCTGGATTCCAAGTATCAAGTAAAGCCTGTGCCAGGGTTCTCGCAGCTGCAGCTACCGCACCATTCTATCGTGGTGTCTTCGGCCCTCAAGCGCGTAAAGTCCTCACATACTCACGCCAATAGCCCACCGGGCTGAGACCACAAGCTGCTTGATGACATCGGTAAGAAGGTGTTCCAAGGGTCTATGCTCAACGCCAGGATCGCGGCACACCAGTTCCAGCAAGTCCTGTTCCTAGACGCCTGCACAGCATCCTTCAGAGCCGGCGTTGCATCCCTTCCCAAGGAGTCTCAGGCACTGCTTTCCAGCACCCTCCTGGACCTGGCGGAGTGCAGCAAGCATCTGGCTAGCACCACCTTTGACTCTTTTGACATAGCGCTGCGCACTGCGGGAACTGCCATTTCAGCAAGAAGATGGGCATGGCTAAAAGCCTACGGCCTGCGTGAAGACACTCATGACGGGATCGCAGATGCACCCTGCACGGGTGAATCACTCTTTGGTGACAAGGTGAAGGACGCAGTCAACAATATGAAAGAACATTGCACCATGCTGCAAACCCTGGCGGACGACGGCTTTGAGCGCCACAGCGGAGCTCATAGAAGTAACTTCCAGAGGAAACCCTTCTACGCCTCCAGCAAAAAATATCCCTCCAACAGGAGATGGCAATACAACAAGTACAAAAGCAACTCCTACCACACACCTTCGCATCAGCGCAACTCTCAGCGGGACCGTAAGCAGAAAAAGAACAGCAACGCGCCCACCACCAAAAGCATGCCCTCCTTCTGACAACGATTCAAAGGTGGCCACCCGCACCGGGGGTCGCCTGACTCACTTCCTTCCAGAGTGGCGACAGATCTGCTCGGACTCCTGGGTTCTGCAGATAATCAAGGAGGGCTACCGCATGCGCTTCGCTGCAACGCCCCGCCAGAGCACTCATCCCGGCAGCGACACGCCCTCACACTTACGCGTGGCCAAGGCGGCAGAACTGCTACACCTCCTTGCCTCCAGGGCTATAGAGCAGGTACCCTCTGCCGAAAGAAACTCTGGGTTCTACTCAAGGTATTTTCTCATTCCCAAAAGAACGGGAGGCGTTCGTCCCATCCTCGACCTCCGCAAATTGAACACATTCATCATCAAAGAAAAGTTCAGGATGTACTCTCTCAACTCCATCCTGCCTCTGATACAGTCCGGTGACTGGATGGCATCCCTCGATCTGCAGGATGCCTATACCCACATCCGCATCCACAAGTCCCACAGGAAGTTTCTCTGCTTTCAAGTTCTGGGGCAGCACTACCAATACAGAGTACTCCCCTTCGGTCTTTCACCAGCTCCACGGGTGTTCACGAAGTGCGTGGCCGTGGCAGCAGCACATCTCCGCAAAATGAACATCTCTGTTTTCCCGTATCTAGACGATTGGCTCCTCACAGCTCCCTCCACAGCGGAGCTGCGGAAATCTCTGCAGGTAGCCAAGACCCTGATATCCTCCTTGGACTTTGTCATCAACCTAGACAAGTCCCACCTCACTCCTTCCCAGAGATTGGAATTCATCGGAGCTGTGATCGACACCAATCTCTCGAAGGCCTACCTTCCGGAACGCAAATTGGTCACCATCATCTCACTTGCGTCCAGATTGGCCTCCAAAGGGAACTCTTTGGCAAGCTCCATCTTACATCTTCTGGGACACATGTCCGCCACGACATCGGTCCTCCCGGTTGCGAGGTTAAAGATGCGTGTACTCCAGTGGCATCTACGTACCCACTGGAGACAGCACTCACAACCCCTCTCCACTCGCATCCCGATGACTCCCCAGGTCAGAGCTCAACTCCACTGGTGGACTGTCCCGGGGAACCTTTCGATAGGGAAGGACATGCATCCACCCGAGCACCAAGTGACTCTCACCACGGACGCATCCATCTCCGGCTGGGGTGCTCACACCCCAATGTTCAGCACACAAGGAGCCTGGTCACAGAAGGAGAGGCTCCTCCACATAAACCTCCTCGAGCTAAGGGCCATCAAATACGCTCTCAAAGCGTTCCTAACACACGTGCGCGGGAAATCCGTCCTCATCCAGACGGACAACCAAGTCGCCATGTTCTACATCAACAAGCAAGGGGGCACCGCCTCTCGCTCCCTCTGCCAGGAAGCGCTACAGATCTGGACCCTGGCCCTGAAGAACGAGTGCAGCCTCCGTGCCTCCTATCTCCCGGGAGACCAGAACATATTGGCAGACAAGCTCAGCAGACAGCTACAACCGCATGAGTGGGCACTCCTCCCGGAGGTAGCCGACTGCCTCTTCCAAGTCTGGGGCTCACCGAGCATCGACCTATTCGCCACGGAACAGAATGCGAAATGCCCCCTATTCTGCTCCAGGCACCCGTCAGCGAACAGACTAGCAGCGGATGCATTAGACGTGTGCTGGGGGGAGTGGTCTCTGGTGTATGCCTTCCCGCCAAAACCCCTCATCCCTGCAACACTCCAAAGGATCATTCGCGACAAAGCCCGAGCCATCCTGGTAGTTCCCCACTGGCCCCGCCAGATGTGGTTTGCCCTTCTCCAACGCCTAGCAGAAGGGGCCCCGAAGCACCTGCCCCTCAGGCCGGACCTACTGACGCAGGACGAGGGCAGAACACGGCACCCCAACCTCAAAGCCCTAGCTCTCACTGCCTGGAGATTGAACGGTTAAACCTAGCTACACTACATCTACCGGCAGAGGTGCAAGACGTAGTCCTGGCAGCCAGAAGACCCTCCACCCGTAAGTCCTACGGCCTGAAATGGAAGCGTTTCAGTGCCTGGTGCACTACATGCCCTCTCTCCAATGTCCTGCAATACCTTAGCTCTCTGTCTCAACTTGGTCTGCAGACACAATCCGTCAGAGTGCACCTCTCGGCGATCGCGGCTTTCCACGTACCTCCGGAGGGAGCTACCTCGATTGCCACACTGCCTCTTACGTCCTGCTTTATGAAGGGACTAACGAACCTGAAACCACCGGTCAGACATCCGGTTCCGACCTGGGACTTCAACACGGTATTGCTACGCCTAACACAGGAACCCTTCAAGCCGATGCAGTCTGCGGACATGAAGTACGTCTCCTGGAAAACACTGTTTCTAATAACCATTACTTCAGCCAGGAGGATCAGCGAGCTGCAAGCGCTGGTAGCACACCCCCCGTACACGCAGCTACTCCCGGACCGCGCGTCCTTGAGAACCAACCCTAGGTTCATCCCCAAGGTGGTGTCAGCTTTCCACGTCAATCAGTCTATCGACCTTCCCTCGTTCTTTCCAGAGCCTCATGCATCAGACGAGGAGAGGCGCCTACACACTCTGGACTGTCTCCGAGCCCTCCAGATTTACCTACACAGAACAAAGCCAACCTGCAAGGGCGAGCAGCTATTCGTGTCCTTCGATCCAAGCAAGCCTGGCAGACCAGTCAACAAGAGGAACCTCTCCCACTGGGTCGCTTCCTGCGTCTCCTACTGCCTCGACCCTTCAGGATCCCAGCAGCAGCCGAGAGTGGGCCCCCACAGGCTCAGAGCACTGGCCACCTCCATTGCCAACCTTCGCTCTATCCCTCTAATTGACGTCTGCAGAGCGGCCGCCTGGTCCTCCCCGCACACGTTCCACAGACACTACTGCCTCGATCTCAAGACACAAGAGGACTTTGCCCTCGGCACAGCCGTCCTCTCCACTGCAACCGAGGGAAGTGATGCCCCATGGCACACCTGATCATGGACTCCTATCATTCTAGGCCTGCTGATGTTGTTGTCGTCTGCCAATTCTGTATTGCACTGTTACTCTATTTGCACTGTTTGCACCTTGGTTCGATTGCACCGCTGCACCTAAAATGTGTTGCACTGTTTGCACTACTACACTGTTTGCAGCACCTTGTGATATATATATATTTATTTTTATTTAACAATTTTTATATACCGCGCTATTTGTTATCAGTGCGGTTTACATATAACAAAGGTTGCACAGTCAGAAGACTGTTCTGTGCTTACATTGAACAGGAGTTTAAACTTGGAGCAACAGGGTAACTATAAACATATGTACAAAAACACAATTAGATTGGGTTGGAATATTCAAGAAGGGCTAAGGCAAGCTGAAAATACTTGTGACAGGGTTATTTATGTATGTCAAGAAAGGTTTGTGGGCATTGGTGTGTGGGTGAGCAGAGGCGGGGGGGGGGGGGATGCTTGAGCAAAGTGAAGTAGAAAAATGTGGTGTTTGATTGCCTTACGGAACTGAATAAGGTCTTTGATGGATCTAATTTCTGGTGGAAGTTCGTTCCAGCATTTTGGGGCGTAGAAGGCGAATGTTCTTTTCTTGGTTGTCTGGGTGCACTTGATGGACCCTTTAGGGATGATCAAGGTGTTGTCAGTTACTGACCTTCTGATTCTGTTTTTCGGGGTGAGGGTGATAAGGTCGCCGAGTGTCGAGGGGGCTAGGTTATTGATGATCTTGAAGATGATGAGAAGGATTTTGTATGTTAACCTGCAATGAATTGGTAGCCAGTGGAGTTCCTTAAGTATCGGGGTGATATGGTCTGATCTTGCTAGACCACAGAGCACTCGCGCAGCCGCATTCATAGCGAGTTGCAGCGGATTAAGGGTGTTCTTGGGGAGTCCATACAGGGCAATATTTGCGTAATCAAAGTGTGGTAGAATGAGGGCCTGGAAGATGGTCTGGAAGTTGTTATGAGGTAGCATGGGCCTGAGGTGCCTTAGCGTTCTAATTTTATTGTAGACGGATCTGGTGATGTTTCGTATGTGCTCCTTAAAGTCAAAATGCTGGTCCAGAGTAATCCCTAGGTAGCGAATGGAGGGTTTACTAGGGAGTTCGGCATCTCTTACTCTTAGGGAGGATGGAGGGGAGAAATCTTTGTTCCTTGATATGAACAGAACTTCAGTCTTCTTGAAGTTTATGCGGAGATTTTGAGATAGTAACCAGTCGGTGATGGTGTTGAAACAATTGATAAGGTTGGTGAAGTCTGGTTGTTTGACTTTGAATGGTGCAAACAGCAGGACGTCATCAGAATAGATTAGGGTGGAGATATTGAAGGAGTGTATGATGTCACATATCGGCTGCATGTAGACATTGAACAGCAGCGCGGATAAAGAGGAGCCCTGCGGAACACCTTGATGTTGGTGGAAAGGCGCGGATGTGGTGGCACCGACTCTTACATGCTGCCAACGATCCAATAGATAAGACCTACACCATTCCCAGGCGAGGCCGCAGATACCTTTCTCCTGGAGACGAGTGAGAAGTTGATTGTGATTAACAGAGTCAAAGGCAGCAGAGATATCTAGGAAAATGAGAGCGAAGCCGTTTTCAACCTTGTCCAATCCTCTATTCAAAGCGTTGGTTAGGGTGATGAGGAGAGTTTCTACACCGTGAGATTCCCTAAATCCGTGTTGAGAGGGGTCAAGAGGTGACACTACATCAATGTGGTGTTGGATCTGCCTCTGGACAACCTTCTCTATTATCTTGGCTAAAAGAGGTATACTCGAGATTGGGCGGTAGGAGTCAGACTTTAGTGGGTCAAGTCTGTTGTTCTTCAGAAGTGGTCTTATTGATGTTTGTTTGAGGAAAGCAGGGAAGGAGCCTGTTGCAAAGGAAAGTCCAATGATGTTGATTAGAATTGGACTAAGTTCAACTCGCAGAGATCTGACCCAGTATGCAGGACAGGGGTCACTTGGAGCTGTAGAAGTGTTGATGATGGCGATGAGATCTTGGATGTTTTTCTCTGTTGGAGTGGTGAACATTGTGATAGGTGGAAGTGAGGTGTGAGCGTGGCAGGGGGTGGTAACTGAAACTGTGTCAGTTAGGGATGTTTTGGATTGGAGGTAGTCAGCATATGACTGGGGGGAAATAGGATCGAGTTGGGTAGGTGAAGGTTCCTTAGTTAGGGATTTTGCTAGGTTGAAAAGGTCTCTGGCTTGCTTAACCTGTTCCACGATTGCACAGAGCCTCTGGTGTTTCTAGTGGCACTAATAAAGCTAAGTTGCATTAAGTTGATACACCCTAACGGTTAACTGTGTGGTCTGTACTACCTCCTCCACCTCAGCACGCACACGCAGCTAGGGAGACACCAGGTGTGGCTGACGCAATCCTGCTAGTCCATGGAGAAAATGGGGTTACTTACCTGTAACAGGAGTTCTCCGTGGACAGCAGGATAAGTCAGCCACACAATCCCACCCACCTCCCCTGGAGGAGGTCTACCTCTACCGCTCCCTAGCCGGTCTATAGCTAGCTAGGAACTCACTGGCCAGGCTAGGGGGCGGACTGGTAAGGTGGGCTACCTGGGCATGCTCAGAAAGGTTTACTTTCTGAGCTCTAGAGAGAGCACTTCCGTATGCATGGCGCCGCCCAGAGGATGTCACCAGGTGTGGCTGACTTATCCTGCTGTCCACGGAGAACTCCTGTTACAGGTAAGTAACTCCGTTACACAGCTGATCCGCAGAGAGCATAAGTCCAGCAATATGGCAGCATCAGCTTCTCAGGGAAGATGAGTTAGCGTGGCATGATGGCAAAAGCTTGGTACACTCTCAGGAATAACTGGGGGAGCAGGTTGTCGAGGGTGGGTAGGCTCCTCAGCTAATAGCAAAAAGGAGGAGTGAACTGCAGGTGGTCTAGCTTGTCCGGCTGACAGCTGGGAGAGGGAGGAAGGGTGAAGACAAGAGCTGCAATAGTGGGGAGGGGGGGAGAGGTGGTTTGCAAATGGTCCTGCTCTACTTTGCTACCCTACACTTCTCTCTTGATCCTGCCTGTCTTGATAACATATCAAAGCTAGTCCCAGTCCCCTATCACTGTAAACATCCAAAACATGTTTAAGGGAACTGTTCAGGGTTGGTCAACATTTTCTCACAAATTAATTTAAGATCCAGTGCAGAGTCCCAGTATGCCTCAGTTACCCAGCTCAAGCAGATCATCTTTGGACCAAGAAAAAGCACCACAACCTGCAAAGAATTCAAATGGTTTTTGAAAAGACATTTCCAGAAGAGAGGCCCTCGCTTCCTCTGTTCCATTCAGTCTTTACAGGAATTTTCGAGCTCATCTACGACATTCCTGGGCACTTCAGTCTGCTCAGGGCAGGACTGTGCTACACATGGCTCAGAGACTCCCCAAGATTAGAAGCTTGTAAGCTTAAAAGCAGAACCAGCCTGAAACGACTCCCTCGCGTAACAGAGTAACTTGGCAGCTCTTCCACCAAGGGCAGGCGGTGCGTATGATCCACTCTGGATGCTGAAATTCTGGTATTGCGAGACTTCAGCCCAGGAGGGAACAGTCTACGGGCCTGGCACAAAGGCAACGCGGCAAGCCAGCGGAGTTTAATAAGTTTGTCACATGCGCGGGCCTGGAATTTTGGTACCTCTCTCCTGGGCGGTGGGGGTGGCCGCTCTGGGTGACAAATAGGCTTGGCACGCCACTGTCTGCCTCTACCCCCACTTGCCTGCAAGGTAGCTAAATTCACCACGCAGATAAATTTCCTGATTCCGTTGTTGAATAAAGTAGTATGTTAGCCGTCTTAGTCCACTTTATGGTTTATTAAAAGACTTGACATATTATCCTTCAACAATATATCAAGGTGGTTTACAATAACAACAGCAGAAAACCGAAAAGAACACCCATTGCAAAGTAGAGGGGAAAGTCAGGGACATTTCAGAGAAGAAAACGGGGAGAGGGCAATGTAGCCGTTCCAGATGTTCCAGCTGTGCAGCTTTAATGGTGGTTAAGTAAGAAGACAAAAAGGAAACTGAGGTGACACCTTTCTATTGGACTAACAGTACATTTTAGGACTTGCTTCTTCAAATTAGGCCAATAAAAAGGTGTCACCTAGGTTTCCTTTTTTTAAAAAATAAGAATCAGAAATGCTATGTAACTTGTGTGTTACTGAATCTTGTGCCATTCATTTCCATTGAGAGACATAGTAAGTTGCAAGGAGGCTTTACCCTTCCTCCAGCCCTGGCACCATTGAGCAAGGTGTGGCCCTGAACCCCCACGTAGTGCTGCAGCTACGGTTACCCTTGTTTCCTGCAGGAGAAGAGGACTTCAAAGACTCTTCCTACCCCCCTTGAAAGCCGATTCCTGAAGGCAGGAAGGGAGGGGGCTGCCCTGTCTGCACTTACAAGAAATCACAGACTGACGGGATGCAAAGCATTACAGACAGAAGCTTTCCTTGCTCTGCCTACAGGAAGCCCAGTGCTGCTCTTTAAAAGGATCAATCAAGAGTTAAGGAGCGGCCGATGAACAGAAGCTTCTGCACCCACCTGGAACGGGGAAGGCGACTTCTCTCTGAAAAACTATAGCCTCACCCAGAGCTCAGAAATGTGCCTGAAAAGGCAACAGAGCCCATATTGTGTGAGGAATAAGGTGGTACTTTGTACCAAGGTCGGCCAGGTTATCCGCTCAGGTGTTTTGTTGAAATGTTTTTTAGACCAGAATTGTGTCGGGGTCATCTGTCCCCTCAGTACACAGGTTATGGGCTTGTGATAAAAGGAGGTGTGTGTGAACTGAGAACAGGGGGGGGGGGGGTGCTGGAGGGACCCTTGGGCACATAGCCAGACTCTCAGAGAGGGATCTGTCCCCCTCATCTCTCACCCTCTCTTACTCTCACTCAATCAGATTCCGAGTGATTATTTCCTGGGGTGACCTCATTTAAAGCAACAAGACTTTTGTTAAACATTTCAGCTTTTGTATGGTGTTCGATCCGGCACTACGAAGGCGGTATGATTCACCTCCTGGGCTGGGACTTTACTATCTGGCGATGACCCCCCAAGAAATGGTTAAGGTGGCAAATAACAAAGCTCCTCCTTAGCTGTTAAGTCCTGGAATAATGTGACCACAACATACACTCTCTTTCCTACTGGGTTTTAAACAGACCCAAACCCTCCCAGGGTCAGTTCCAGGAGACAGAGATGGAAAATAGAGGGTATCACATAGAATTAAATAAATACAGGCTGATATTCAACAGCACTTATCGGGTTACAAGGACCTATAAACTGGATAATTGCCAGCCAGTGTGATATTCTATCACTGCTCGAAATTTCTTCTGACCCCTTCAGTAGTCATCCCTATCTGGTTTTTATAAAGCTACAGCTGCAGAGTTTAGATATTCAGCAGATAGTAATTTAATAAGACTTATTTTCTTACCACATAGTTAAATTAGCCTTGGCTTGTTGTTTTATTTTATTTTATTTTTAGATGGTATTGTAACTGTGGAACAATAGTTGGAATGGACACATATATTTCTGTAGATTAATTCTGGGTGCATTCCCTTTCCAGAAATATCTGTGTCAGCAATTAATATGTTCTATATGACTTGTACCAGACAACTAACCTTTCTTAAGAACTTTTGAAATAATCACTTTAGAAAATGAATTAGGATCCTTTGAATGTAATTTTCTTTCTTTTCAGATTTCCCCGAGGAAGTTTACATCTGCGGCAAGTTTTCTTTTCTCTGTCAATGTTTTTTAAACAACCAAGAGGAGCAAAGAAGAAGCCAAGACACTGTACACAGGAGGAATTTGACAAACCAGCTTATTAAAATCGGACCCGACACGGCTGCGTTTCAGCATACTGCCAGGGGTCACAACACAGATGATACAATAGCTGTTGCATAGAAGACATACAAAACCAATATCCGCCTGGAAAAGACTCATATATCCAAAATGTTGCGGCTGGAATCAGTAATCATATTGACAGCAGTTTGGACATGGGAGTGTTTTCTGCTGGGATATTGATTTGAATGTCTTCTGTGTGATAGCTACTGTTGTATCATCTGTGTTGTGACCCCTGAAGCAGTCAGTACACCGAAACATGGCCACGTCAGGTCTGATTTTAATAAACTGGTTTGTTGGATTCCTCTTATTCTTCGCTCTTGTTGGTTGGGGAAGATTCTCCTTCATTGTTAGTGTCTCGTATTTGTTTGGACCCTGCTTGTTTTAGTCTGTACTGGGTGACTTATATTCCAGATTCTTCTTTTCTTTACTTTCTGGTCTCTTCCTTCTTCTGGTGCCTGCTATCGTGTCTTTTGGAAAAATCAAGAGAGACTAGCTCCACTATTGCACCCCTCTTCTGCAAAGCTAAAGTGTAAGGTTTGCCTCATTCTCTGGATACTATTACTGGAAGTACATACTAATTAAATCTGATTTAAAAATAAACCATTTGTCCATTTGTATCTCTGACTTTTGTTATTCATTAACACAACACATTCACAGGTCCAGGGTCCAGGCCCCAGGGCTGATACAAGGTAGTGGGTATCCAAGGCAAACCTTCAGCCTTTGACCCTCCCAAGATTTTGAGAATTAAACTCAACTATCATGATCATCTGAATGCCACCCTTCCAACAACAGTCCTGTAAATATTTGTGATCGGACATCATACTTTGAAAGAAGGAACACTGTAGATCTGATATTCTTTAGCGGTCACACAGCCCAGACCATCCCCCCAAACCCCATTTGGACTCACCCCGTGCCATGCTCCGACCACAAGCTCATCAGCTTATCCATCTGCCATGCCACCCATAATGCACCACCCATCCAACAAACAAGAAGGAGCTTCACAAGATTAAACAAAGATGCTTTCCTTTGAGACATCCTGCCTCAAATAACAACTGAATCAAACAACCTAGACTTGCTACTAGATAACTGAAGCCAAACCATCAAACAAGCAGCCATCGTAACAACCCTCACAACACAAAGACAAAGAACACAAACCAAAACCAACTGGTATAACCCAGAACTACGAACCTTCAAGACATGCCTACAGTGGCTTGAATGGAAATAGTGGAAATCCAAGAGTGATGAAGACAAACAAAAGTACCTTGGACTCCTATACGACTACCGGACCGCAACAGATAAGGCAAAATATGAGCATCATACTAAAATGATCAACGCCTCCATCAATCTTCCCAGAGAACTCTTTAACATTATAAAACAGCTGATGAAGATAACTGCAAATGTCCACCCAGAAACCACAATCACCCCACAACAACTGGCAGCACACTACAAACAGTTGTGCCCACGACCAGAACTACCCGTGGCTCTGCAAGTCGATGAGACCATCCATACAAACCCCTGGATAGACTTTGACATCATCAGCGAAGAGCGCATGGAGAACATCATATCATCACTCAATACTACAACCTCTCCCCTGGACCAATGTCCAATCACCTGGATCAAGACAACCAAGAAGGAGCTCAACCCCTCAATCACCAAACTCTCCAACACAATACTCCAACAAGGAAAAATGCTGCAAGGCCTGAAAAACTCCTCCATTCGTCCAACACTGAAGAAACCAAACCTCGACCCTGCCAACCCCGCCTCTTACAAATCCATATCAAGCCTTCCCTTTTCTGCCAAAATCATTGAAAAACCTGTGCAACAATTGCAAGATCAGATTGATAGGAACAATATACTCGATGTACAACATGGGTTTCACTCTCAACATGGAGCAGAAACACTGCTAGTCACCCTAATTAACACCCTGATAAAGGGAATACAAAACAACAACCAAGGCTTCCTACTGATACTCCTGGATATCTCCTCTGCCTTTGATTCCGTCAAGCACAATATCCTCATCCAATGACTCAGAACCAACAGTATCGAGGGAATAGTTCTCAGATGGTTCCAATCCTACCTGACCAACAGGAAACAACAGATAAAAATTGGGCAAAACACCTCAACCCCCTACCACCAAACATAAGGAGTCTACCCTCAAAGATCTACTCTCTCAGCACCTCTATTCAACATCTATCTGCAGCCCCTCTGCTCAATTAACAAGTGACACAACCTCAGTTTTCACATATACGCTGATGACATCATGATCTACAGCACTTTCAACACAAAACAACCTTCCTACTCCA
This sequence comes from Ichthyophis bannanicus, assembly GCA_033557465.1. Taxonomy (NCBI): domain Eukaryota; kingdom Metazoa; phylum Chordata; class Amphibia; order Gymnophiona; family Ichthyophiidae; genus Ichthyophis; species Ichthyophis bannanicus. Next base: position 21,402,929 of record CM066042.1, read on the forward strand.
CCAATCAACAATGCTTTGCAGATGTCTCAACCTGGCTACAAGAAAACAATCTCAAAGTTAATTACAAGAAAACTGATGCTCTTATCATAATAAGGGACAATACATTCTCCTTGCCAGACATCCTGAAACTCAGCAATACCCAAATGAAGGTCAAGACAGAAGTAAAATACCTCGGGATCACCCTGGATGGGACCCTGAGCTTCAAAGCACACATAAGTAATATTGCCAGAACAATATATTTCAAAATAAGAACCCTCCAACACCTCCAAACTCTTCTCGAACAATCAGACTTCCACGCTACACTCCAAGCAATGGTCCTGCCGCATCTCGATTATTGCAATGCAATATATCAAGGCTTCCCACAAGCCACGCTACTCCCTATACGAACCGCACTACATACAATGGCACACATCATTCAAGGTGCTGCAAGACATGATCATATAACACCCATCCTAAAACAGCTCCACTGGTTATCACTACCCAGCCGCATAAAATATAAAGTAATCCTTCTCACTCATAAGTCCTTACACTCTGATCCACCAACGCATCTCTGCATCTTACTTCAAATCCCCAGAATAGCAGACCAAGAAGAACCGCCATCCAGACCTCCCTTACCATCCTACATGCAAGAACCAAGTATAACCAGCAAGCCTGCAGACACACATTCGAACTTAGTGCTCCATCCATATGAAATGCCCTACCGAACATCCTGAGAAGCAGCACCGACATAAAGATCTTCAGAAGACATCTAAAAACTCACCTAGTCACGGAACACTTCTGCCCAAAGAGATAGCTCTGACAGCTCCCCAATCGCGAACGTTACACACACCATTCCGTAAATATATACATAGTTTTAAACATGATAAGTAATGCATGCTATATAGAAACATGATGGCAGAAAAAGACCACATGGCCTATCTAGTTTGCCCTTCCATATCAACCATTACAATAGTCCCTTTTTTTCCTTTAGAGAGCTTCTGTGTTTATCCCATGCTTCTTTGAATTCAGATACTGTTCTCATCTCTACCACTTCCACTGGGAAGACTATTCCACGCATCTTCCACTCTTTCCATAAAGAAATATTTCCGCATATTACTCCTGAGTCTATCCCCTTTCACCCTCATCCTATGTCACCTCATAGGAGAGCTTGCTTTCAATCGAAAGAGGCTCTCCTCCTGTGCATTTATGCCACAGATGTATTTAAATGTTTCAATCATATCACCTCTATCCCACCTTTCCTCTGTTGTTGAGTGCTGTCAAGTCAGAGTTGACTCATGGCGACCCTCTGATAGCCATCCTAAATTGTGTTCAGTCTTCAGTCAGGTGGCTCATTGTTGACAGACTGGTACCTGTAGCTGCTGTTATTGTATTGATCCATCTCATTGCTGGCCTTCCTCTTTTGCGTTGACCTTCTATCTTGCCAAGCATGATGTCTTTCTCTAATGATCTCCTCTTCGCATGATGTGTCCAAAGTATGAAAGTCGAAGTCTTGTCATCTGAGCTTCTTTTTTTTTTTTAATGCTTTATTTTCGTTTTATAACAACAGAGGAAAGGAAGACATACAGCTAAAAGACAGATACATAAGTGAGATACATACAGCAAAGCAAACCCCTACCACCCCCCTCCCCCCTGCTTCTTCTCTAGAAAACTAATCATTCCCAAAGCGGGCGTGTACTGACATAATCGTGTTACAAAACCTAACGGTGATCTGAAACATGATGAGTGCTCCTTAAACAGACATGTCAAAGCAATGAGCAGATTGTACATAATCATTGAGCATCAGCCAGTTAGACAAACAAAATGAGTTTGGGTATGGGGGATAGCTCTCCGAGACGTCTGCTCACATTCACTATATGAGCAGACGAGGTTCCACCATGCATTGACAGTAAGTCGAGAGCTATCCTTCCAATTCTTCGTGATTAAGCATATGACTATGCCCAGAAGGAAATCAAAGAGAAAGCGACCCTTCGAGGAAGAGAGGGGACCTCCGCCACAGAGCGGAGTCCCACAATCTGCCAAGGGAGAAACTCGCAAAGATGTAAGATAGATTGAATACCTAGTAGCATGATCTGAAAGATGTTGAGAGGGAATCTTTGCAGTGGCCACCTGAGGGACTATCAGTATTGATATCAGAGAGAAATCTGTGCGAGACTAGGATTAGTGAGAAGAAGAGAGGAATGTAAAGTCAAGCTCAATGAGATGTAGTAACCTCCAGAGATCTACCAAAGCAAGATCTTTGATCAAAGGGATAAACGAGATGGGACTCTTGGGGGGACCACTTATCCTAGGCGGCTGTTGGTCAATCAGGGGATCAAGAACTAAATTGAAATCCCCCCCTATGATCAATGCAGTATGAGCAGAGGCCTGCGCAACCTGAGCAATGGCAACGGAAAAGGCAGGGTCATCCACATTAGGAGCGTAAAGGCATATACATGATACTTCAATGCTACCTATCTTAAGGTGAACTCTGGACCATCCACCTACTGTATCAGAACTATTCGCAAGAAAAGTAGCATGCAAAGATTTCCTAACAAGTATGGCAGCCCCACATTTCTTAGAAACGGCTGGGGAATAGGCGACCACCATGTAAGGTTTAATATTGAGTTTAAGAGTTGCCTGCGAATTTAAATGCAGTTTTTGAAGGAAAATCAAGCCCACGGCTGCATGACATAATAGTTTAAATTTGTCTTCCATTTTATCGGATTATTGATTCCTTAGACATTCGAGAGAAAATCTTACATGGTACCATTGATCAGTAACAAACATTTTAGGTAAGGACGCTTGAAACATACAACATAATCAAAAACTGTGCAACAATGACATAATCACCGAGTCTGCTGGCAAATACACCCTATATTGAAAAGTATGTACCAAAATATCTTAGAGAAGAAGCAAACCCCCAATGAATATGGCGACCAGATGTCTGCGGGAGGAGGCCCCAGAGAGGAAAATGAAGGCATGAAAAGAAAAGAACACCAAAGTCCATGAGTAACACTGTCTCTGATACTCATCGAGGCTACAATGGGTAGATGGAGTCGGGTCACGGATAGCATCGAAAGAAGGCAACGAACCGCCCTCGTCAGACTCTTTGCTGAGCCGCGACCAATCCAATATGGCAGGCACAGCGGACATGAGAATACTTGCAGGAACATTCTGAAAGTCAGCGCATCAAGTCGGCCTCTTTAGAATCCAAGAACTCCGCTAGTAGATCAGGGTCCTCAAATGTTCTTGTCTGATTGTGAAGGGTGACTCGGAGCTTGGCCGGATACATCAGGCCATAGCGTGCTTGTAGATGTTGAAGCCTCGGCCGAAATTCCAGAAGGCGCTTAGGTTTAGCCAAGTCAGGATAGAAGGAGATCTTGTGGCCCTTGAACTCCATATGGCCCTTGGCCCGAGAAGCACTGAGAATTTGCTCCACATGTTGAAATCGCAAAAGTCGAAAGATGATAGGCCGCGGGGTCTTCCTGTTGAGCGTTATGTTTGTGGGTACCCGATGAGCACGATCGATCTCCAAATCTTTGGTAAAGGCAATTTGAAGCAGGGAAGGGAGGATTTGACATAAAAACTCTTTCATGTCTCCCGATTCCGCTCCCTCCGGTATGCCCACGATTCGTAGGTTATTACGGCGCGCTCTATTATTGCCATCTTCCACTTCTTTCTGCAAGGCCCGTACCTGGCGTTCAACTTTGTCGAGTTGGGACAACCGGGCCATGTGGGAGTCCAAGATGCTCTCCATTTTGTCTTGACGCGAAGAGAGCCCCTCTAGCCTGCCCTGCAGAATACCAAGATCTTCCCGCAGCGCTCGGATTGCTTCACCATTTGACTGCACGAGGTCCTTAACCCCTCTAATCTCTGCAAGGATTTCCTGCTGCATTTCGGGGCCCTCGCGCGAAGCCAGCCCCTTCTGCGGGGACGGGGGTTCAGTTTTGGAGCGTTTGCCATGAGAAGCCGCTGGAGATCCAAATTCCAGGCGCATAGGTTTAGTCCCGGCCATCTCACCAATGTGCCCCGGCAAGATTCGGACAGAAGTCTAAGTATATACGGTGTTAATTCAGGATTCTGAGTAGGCCTCTCGGGAGCCTCAGCGTTATGCGACCATCCCGCTGGACACCGGGCTCCGCCCTCCCGTCATCTGAGCTTCTAAAGAAAGCTTAGGTTTGATCTCCTCTAGTACTGACTGGTTTGTTCTTCGGGCATTCCATGGTATACACAGTATTCGCTGCCAGCACCATAATTCAAAGGCATCAATTTTCTTCCTATCTTTTTCACTGTCCAGCTTTCACATCCATATGATGTTATTGGAAACACCATGGCTTGAACAAGTCGAATCTTTGTATGGAGAGAGACATCTCTGCTCTTGAGAATCTTATCTAGGTCTTTCATAGCCATTCGGCCAAGAGCAATGTGTCGTCTGATTTCTTGACTGCTTGTTGCTTCTTTATTGATAGTTAATCCAAGTAGATTAAAGTTGTTCACAATTTCAATTTCTTCTCCTTCAACGATGAACCTGTTGATTATGCCAGTTGTCATGATCTTTGTCTTCTTTACATTAAGGTGCAGGCCCATTTTGAGACTATGTTCTTTGATTGTGAGAAGCAAATGTTTCAGATCATCTTCACTTTCAGCCACTAATGTAGTATCATCAGCATAGCGAAGGTTGTTGATGAGTCTTCCACCAATCTTCACACCTCTGTTGTCTTCATACAATCCTGCTTCTCTGCTGATTTGTTCTGCATATAAATTAAACAAGTAGGGGGAAAGTATGCAGCCTTGTCTTACACCTTTGCTTATTTTAAACCATTCTGTTTCTCCTTGTTCCGTTCGAACTGTTGCTTCTTGATCAATGTACAGACTGTGCAAGAGTACGATCAGGTGTTCTGGTATACCCATGCTTCTTAATGTGGCCCAGAGTTTCTCATGGTTCACACAGTCAAAAGCTTTGCTATAGTCGATAAAGCACAAATAAATAGATATCCTTTTGGTATTCTTTAGTTTTTTCAAGGATCCATCTCACATCCACAATGATGTCTCTCGTTCTTCGCCCTTTCCTGAACCCTGCTTGCACTTCAGGTAGTTCTTGTTCCAGGTATGGTAGTAGTCTCTTTTGAATAATCTTCAGTAGAATCTTGCTGGCATGTGGGATCAGAGTGATTGTGTGATAATTTCCACAGTCAGTTGGATCACCTTTCTTTAGTATTGGTATAAAACACAGATCTTTTCCAGTCAGTTGGCCATGATGTTGTCTTCCATATTTCTTGGCAGAGCCTTGTAAGTACGGTAACAGCTGCATCAGATTGCTGTAATACTTTTATGGGAATGCTATCAATGCCTGGTGCTTTGTTCTTTGATAAAGTTTTCAATGCTGCTTCAACTTCTTCTTTCATCACCAATGGTTCCTGATCATAAGGTACAGGTTGAAACGGCTGTTGGTCCAACTCTGTATATTGCTTCCATCTTTTCTTGATCTTCTCAGCATCATTCAACATAGAACCTTGAGCATCTTGTAACATTCCAATTTGAGGCTGGAACGTTTTCTTTAACTCTCGAAGCTTTAGGAAAGCCGATCTCATTCTTCCTCTAATAGTTTCTGCTTCTATTTCCTTGCATACGTCATTGTAGTACTTTTCCTTGTCCTGTCTTGCTGCACGTTGGAAATCTCTGTTGAGTTCTGTGATTGTCTTTTTTTCTCCTCTGGCTTTAGCTCCTCTGTGTTTCTGGGCAATTTTCAGAGTTTCTTCCGTCATCCATTTTGGCCGTTTTTTCTTTTTCACCTTTTGTAGAGACTTCTCGCTTTTTTCCAACACAACCTTCTTGATGTCATTCCATAGCTCTTCTGGAGCTCTGTCATTTGTATCTAAAGCAGCAACTCGATTTTGCAGGCAGTGGTATATTCTCAAGGTCATATTTTGCTACATTCATGAGTGGTTTGCTCTTTTTCAACTTTAGCTTGAGTTTGCATACTAGTAGTTGATGATCTGTACCACAGTCAGCTCCAGGTTTTGTCTTTGTTGATGTTATAGAGCTTTTCCATTGTTGACTTCCACAGATGTAGTCAATTTGATTTTTATACAATCCATTGGGTGAAGTCCATGTGTACAGTCGCCGCTTGTGTTGCTGGAAGAAGGTGTTTGAGATGAATAGATCGTTGGTCTTGCAGAATTCTATCAGTCTTTCTCCAGCTTCATTTCTGTTGCCAAGTCCATATTTTCCAACTACTTTGTCTTCTTCTTTGTTGCCAACTTTTGCGTTCCAGTCACCCATGACTAACAGGATATTCTGTTTGCATGTTCTGTCAATTTCAGCTTATACTTGTTCATAGAACTCTTCAATTTCATTCTCTTCTGCAGCTGTTGTTGGGGCATATACTTGAATTATAGTTGTGTTGATAGGCATTCCTCGTAGACGAATAGAGATTAAGCGTTCGCTGACTGCATTGTATTTCATTACAGTTCTTGCAAGTTTCTTCTTTATTATAAATACAACACCATTTCTTCTTTGTCTTTCATTTCCAGCATAGTAGACCATGTGATCATCTGATGCAAAGTGCCCGATGCCAGTCCATTTCAGTTCGCTGACACCCAACAGATCAAGTTGTACACGTTCCATTTCATTCTTGACCACCTCCAACTTCCCTTGGTTCATGCTTCGTATGTTCTATGTTCCAATGTGTAAGACATCTTTACAGCTTCTGACTCTCATTTCATGCGCAGCTACATCAGCAGTCAGACGTCCCAAGGGCCTTGATCCAACCGCATCATAAATGCTGGCTTTACTCTGAAAAGTCTTCAGCTCTTCCCCAGTAGCTAGTTGAGTGCCTTCTGACCTGGGGGTCTCATCTTCCAGCACTACAGCACAATTTGTTTTGTAGTAACTATTGTCACACAGTGGCATAAAAATTATTATTATTAGATAGGAGAGTCCATCTTAAGAACCAAGGAAACTCGGTCTAGTGGTTTTAAACTCCAATCCTTTAAAGCAAACAATCAAAACAGAGTGGTAGGGATGAAAAAAAGGCTTTTATTCCCTTTACGCATGGGGTCATAAATTGGTCACAACTGAAAATAATGTCCTTAACTTCAGGCACAAAAGAAAACACAAGGTTTAAGGAAAACTGTTAACTTCACAGTTGTACCAGGGCACAAACATAGCTTCCAGTTTAAAGCACATTTGTACAATTCTTCTGCTCAAAAGCACATAATAGACATTCTGCAGATACCACAAGCCATTCATACGTCCTCCAAAGACTCTGTGCTATGGGAAATGCAGAGAGAGCAATCCATTTGCTCTGGGTCTGGCAACTGTTCCACCAGTTCCACTTGCATCGGCTCAGGAATTGGTATGTCTAATTCTGTGTTAACAGTCTCTGGAATATTGTATTCTGGAGCTTTGTATATTTCCCTTAATACTTTCCAGTGCCTCGGGCCTAGCCTGGAGCGCTGGCCACGTGTCCCCTTAGTATTAACTGGGCTTTCTCTTCTTAGAGATTCCACACTTCCTTCACAAGAACTTTTACAGGGCAAAGGTTTCTTTGTAAGAATATAATTCTCATACCTCTTATTGCAGCAGCACGATGAGGAAAGGTTTTCTCCTTGGGCTGGCTTCCTCCCTTCAGAAGCTTTGTGCCAAGCTTTCCTCTGAAAGTCTGATTCCTCTCTCACCCATGGGAACAGCTCTTCTGGTAAATGCCTGCTCTTGCAACAGCCCAAATCCTGGCTTCCTTGCTCAGCCTGGCTTTTCCTTCCCAGCTGATTCCTCCTTGCTTCTTGCTTGCAATCAGTATAAGTCTTCCTCTTCTGCCAGAAAACAGCTTTCTCTTTCTGTTCCTCCTTCTGTGTCCGTGTCTCTGTCTGCTTCTGTGTCTCTCTCTCTTTCTGTTTAACTTGAGGCAGTGCTTCCTTATAAAGGACTCCTCTCCTTGAGGCTTGTGAAATGTTTGTCATGTGCTCTTGACCAGCTAGGCGTGGCCCTTCAGTCTTCCTGACTGCACTCCTGCTTCCTCTAGCTGGTCCCAGTGAATATTGCATCCTGTGCACATCTTTTCCTTGCTGACAAACAGGTTCACTTCTCTCATCAGGGCTCTCATCAGCCTCCGCTGCATCACACTATCCATTGGGTTTTCATGGCAAGATACAGAAGTAGATTGCTGGGCCTTTCTTCTGCGCAGTTTAAGTTAGGTGTTGTTGCCGTTGTCACAGAAATGTGATCCTCCGCCGTCAACACTATCCCAATCTGCTGCTGCCCAGATGGGTGGTTTGTCTTGGTCTGGCACCTCAGCTGAGACCTGTCCATCTTGGGAAACCCTGCCAGTAGTTAAACTACCGATAGTTTAGCTCTCAGCATCACTGATGCACACAAGCCCTCACAGCACGACAAGCTGCAAACCAAGTGAGGTGTACATATTAAGATCCTTAAGTCTGTCCTCATATGCTTTATAATGAAGAACACTAACCATTTTAGTAGCCACCCTTTGTACCGACTCCAGCGTGTTTATATCCTTTTGAAGGTACGGTCTCCAGAATTGCACACATTACTCCAAATGAGGTCGCACCAAAGACTTATACAGAGACACTCTTTTCTTCTGCTGGCCATTCCTCTCCCTATGCACCCAAGCATCCTTCTAGCTTTTGCTGTCACCTTCTCTAACTGTTTAGCTACTTTAAGATCATCAGACACAACCACGCCTAGGTCCCGCTCTTCTTTAGTGGACAAAGGTACTTCACCCCCTATACTATATTGCTCCCTTGGATTTTTTGCAGACCGAATACATGACTCTGCATTTTTAACATTAAATCTCAGCTGCCAAATTCTAGACCATTCTTCTAGCTTAGCTAGATCCCTTCTCATGTTATCTACACCTTCCTGGGTGTCTACTCTATTGCAGATTTTGGTATCATCCGCAAAGAGGCAAATCTTACCCGACAGCCTTTCCGCAATATCACTAACAAAGATGTTAAAAAGAATCGGACCAAGGACAGATCCCTGGGGCACATCACTGATAACCTCCTTCTCCTCAGAGTGAGCTCCATTTACCTGTACCCTTTGTCACCTCCCATTGAACCAATTTCTAACCCAAGCAGTAACTTTAGGGTCCATTCCTAGGCAATGTTCCCTCTAATTTTCTGTAGGCTATGTGCGCATAAAATATCAGCTGTGTGCAGCTTTTGAAGGAAGGTTAAATTTTTGTGTGCCACATAACGACACTTGGAGTTATATGCTTTAAAATTTGATTACATGTCAGAATACAGTATGTACACCACATTGATTTTAATCAAATTAAATGAAAATAGATGATTACTAAATGAAGCGGGAAATTTCTAGTAATTACATTCATAACTTTTAAATTTTAAGACGTCTGTGTTGTTTTCTATCAGAATGAGAGCCGTAATTTTTGTGCGCTCTGTTGTAAAGTGTGTGCGCTCGCTCGGCGAGGTGTGTGCGCGCGCACACTCGCACAGCTTAGAGGGAACCGTGTTCCTAGGGTTCTCAGTTTGTTTATAAGTCACTTGTGTGGAACGGTGAAAAAGGCTTTACTGAAAACCACATCTAGGGCTCTCCCTCAGTCCAACTCCCTGGTCACCCAGTGAAAGAAATCAATCAGATTTGTCTGACAAGACCTGATTCTGGTGAATTCATGGTGCCTCGGATCCAGTAATCCTTTGGACTCCAGAAACCTCACTATTTTCTCTTTCAGCAGCGCTTCCAATAATTTACTCACCACAGAGGTTAAACTAACCGGCCTGTAGTTTTCAAATACATCCTTACTTCAACTTTTGTGTAAAGAGACCACATGTGCCTCTCTCCAATCCTCTGGCACCACTCCTGACTCCAACGAGGCATTGAAAAAGTCAGTCAGTGGAGCTGCTAGAACGTCCCCAAGTTCCCTCAGTATTCTAGGGTGTATCCCATCCTGTCCCATTGCTTTGTCTACTTTACGTTTAGCTAGTTTCTCACAAACACAGTCTTCTGAAAATTGTTTAAGATTCCCCTTGCTTCTATTCCTGTTTAGGAACGTTTGAGGTCCTGCTCCTTGTTCTTCATCTGTGGACACAGAACAGAAATATTTGTTAAGTAATTCCGCTTTATCCTCATCAGCTTCTACATAATTCTGTCCTTCACCCTTGAGTCTGACAATACCACTTTTGCCCTTCCTCTTCTCACTAACATATCTGGAAAATATCTTATCCCCTCATTTTATTGCATTGGCTATTTCCTCCTCTTTTTGAATCTTTGCTTTCCTGATTACTTTATTAGCTTCTCTATGTTTTTCCAAATATAGATTCCTGTCTTCCTTTCTCTGTGATTTCTTGCATTTCATGAAGGCCTCCCTCTTTTTCTTCACCTTTTCAGCTACTTTCGAAAACCATAGCAGTCTCCTTTTCCTTTTACCTTTATTTACCATTTCAACAAAAAGGTTGGTTGCCCTTAAAATATCCCCTTTCAGTTTTGCCCACTGTTTTTCTACATCCCCCAGCTGTTCCCATCCCACTAACAACTCTCTGAGATATTGGCCCATCTTGGCAAAGTTAGTTTTCCTAAAGTCTAAGTCCCTCGCTTTTGAATGGATTTTATCAGCCCTGGTCCTAATACTGAACCACACCATCTGGTAATCACTGGATGCGAAATGATCTCCCACTATAGCATCAGAAACACTTTCACCATTGGTAACCACCAAGTCCAGTATGGCCCCTTCACGTGTGGGTTCTGCTACGAGTTGCCTGAATAGTTCTCCCTTAGAGAATCCAGTATCTCCTTACTTCTAGATGATATTGCAGCAGGGATGTGTTTATGTTTATGCAATTTCTTGATATACTGCCCAGGCTGAAGGGCATCAGAGCAGTTTGCAATCACAAGCAGGTACTGGATACATCCCCTTGTCCCCAAAAGGCTCACAATCTACACGTGTACCTGAGGCAATGGAGGGTTAGGTGGCTTGCCCAAGGCCACAAGGAGTGCCTAGAGACCTCAGTCCATCTGGCCCGAGATTGCTGTCCCCTGGTGGGAATCGAACCCCTAGCCCTCTGGCGCATAGCCCTCCCCTCCGACCTCGAACCTCCAACCCCAAACCCAGATATTCAATGTTGCGGCTACAGCATTGAACATTCGGGAATCACTGCACATACCAGAAGCCACTGAAACGAATTGGGCAGCAGTGACATTGCACGCTGCCTGGTCAGCTCCCGCGCCTTAAAGATAAGCAATGGTTTCCTCGCCTACCTTTTCGGGGCAGATCACCAACCCGGCAGCATGCAACATCTGTCATATTGAAATCCCCTGTCAGTAGCACTTCCCCTTTCCTGGCAATGCTGCATATGTCTTCAATTAACTCTCCATCCACCTCTTCTCCTTGTGATGGAGGTCTGTATATCACCCCAATGCAAGTGGATTTCCCTTTCCCTCTATCTAGTTTAACCCACAGTGCCTCCTCTCTCCCCTTTAAGTTCTGTAGTTCCAAAGCTTTAATATTATTTTTTACATATAGTGCCACTCCTCCTCCCGTTTTCCTACCCTGTCCTTTCTGAATAAAGTATAGCCTGGTATAGTTACATCCCAATCATGGTTTTCTGTGAACCATGTTTCTGTCACTGCCACTAAATCCAAGTCAGCCACTCCCACCAAAGCTTCAACATCTGGGATCTTATTTCCCATGCTACGGGCATTTATACCAATGCCAAACTCCCTGAAGCTAGCCACAATACGTCCAATCCCCAAGAAAACCACCCTGGCTAAAACTGACCCAGCCGCCTACAGACCCATATCAAGCTTACCATTCCTGTCCAAGATCATCGAGAAAACAGTCCAACACCAGCTCCAACAACACATCGACATCTACAATCCACTGGACCCCAATCAACACGGTTTTCGACCCAGACATGGGGTTGAAACCATACTGATCCAGCTATTCGACAGCCTTTTGAGGACAATCGACAACACCAGAATGGGCGTCATCATGATATTCCTAGACATCTCCTCAGCTTTCGACACTGTCTGCCACACAACCCTACTAAACAGACTACAGGAGGCAGGCCTACACAGTACTACTCTGAGCTGGTTTACATCTTACCACACCAACAGACAACTACAAGTCAAGTGTGGAACAAAGACCTCTCAACCGTTCAGAGCCACTCAAGGAGCCCCACAAGGCTCAGCTCTCTCCGCCCTGCTATTTAACATCTATGTACAACCCATATGCACCATCATCAAGGACCACAAGATTCAATACACCATATACGCAGATGACATACTGATATACACACCAATCAAACTGGACAACCCAGACTACTCCAACATAGCCAACTGCTTCCAACAAATGGCAACCTGGCTGCAAGAAAACAACCTATCAATAAATTACAACAAAACCAAAGCTCTATTCATCACAAGAAACCAGACATTCTCACCATCGGCCACCATCAACCTAAACAACACCATCATACCGGTAAGACAAGAAATAAAATACCTGGGAGTAACGCTCGACAAGGACCTCAACCTCCAGTCCCACATTGCAAAAATAACAAAGAGCGCTTACATCAAAATGAGAACAGTCAGAAGGCTCAAACCCATCCTCGCCCATGAACACTTCCGAACAGTCTGTCAAGCCATCATCACTCCAACCCTAGACTATTGTAATCACATCTACCAAGGACTACCTAAAAAGACAATAAAACCACTACAGCTAGCACTAAACACAGCCTCACGACTCACGACAGATCACACAATTCACTATCACATCACCCCCATACTGTACCACCTACACTGGCTCCCAATCAGCTCCAGAATCCAATTCAAAGTACTTCTACACATATTTAAAATAATACACAACCTATCAGCAGACAGCCTATTCCCTCTCATAAAAACCGATGACAACAGGAGACCAAGAAGAAAAGGAACCTCAGACACCATCAGAACACCAAAAGAATTTGCTAAAACAAGGCTGGCCACATCAAGGAGGGCACTCTCCTTGGCAGCACCCGCTATATGGAACTCTCTCCCAGACCACATAAGATCAACCAAGAACCTCAAGGACTTCAGAAAACTTCTTAAGACTGATCTATTTACAGTACATTTCAAGGACCTCATATAAATTTTCTACCTCAAGACATTACAGGATCACGATCCTACCCCCAAGACATTACAGAATCTCAATCCTAGCACGCCTCTCAAACAGCCCCATTTTGTATATATGTATATAGAGCATTATGTAAATAGTTCACTGATATAATCTAACGCACTGCCCCACACACTACACTTCTCAGTTCTCACCCTGCATGCTACAAACCACACTTTATTATTGATTTTGATTGATGTGCCACACCGCCTTGATTTAACGATAATGCGGTATACTAAATCCTTCTAAATAAATAAATAAATAAAATAAATTATACACACTGCTTTCCAAATGTTGTTCCTTGTACCCATTTTGATAATGGTATTTAATGTTTCACTTACCTGGGGGCTTTCAGTTACCTGGGGGCTTTCTTCACCTATCCTCAATGAATCTAGTTTAAAGCCCTCTTCAGTAGGTTAGCCAGTCTGCTACTGAAGACACATTGACCCTTCTTGGACAGATGGACACAATCTCTGCTTTGCAACCCTTGGAACAGCATCCCATGGTCCATGAAACCAAAACACTCTCGATGACACCATCAACGCAGCCATGCATTCATCTCCAGGATGCGAGCCTCTCTGCCTTGGCCTTTACCCTTAACAGGGAGGATTGAAGAGAACACCAACTGTGCCCCTATCTCCTTCACCCTCTGTCCCAGAGCCATGAAGTCACTTTTGATATGCTCAGAGGGAAACCTGGCAGTATCATTTGTGCCGACATGGATGAGCAACATCGGGTAACAGTCAGTGGGCTTGATGAGTCTCAGCAAACTCTCCGTAACATCTCAGATTTTGGCACCTGGCAAACAGCACACCTCTCTGGACATCAAGTCTGGTTGGCAGATGAATGCCTCAGTACCCCTCAGAAGAGTCACCAACCACCACTCCCCTTTGCTTCCTTTTTCCTTATGGTCACTGATTCTGCAACTTTGGGTGCTCAAGCTCTGGTTCTTCTCTTTCCAGTGATGCTTTCACCTCCTCTGCTTCCAGGGATGTATAATGGTTTTCCAATTCAAAGGCTGGAAGAGTTGGATTGGTGATTCTGCAGGACCTGGGGACTCGTGTCCAACCTTCATCATTCTGTAGGCTCCCATCTTCTCCTCTGCTGGAGAGCTTGTATGTTTCAAGAAGCATCTCATCAATGTACTTCTCACTGTCTTGAATGCTCTTCAGCCTCACCATCTCCTTTCTGAGTTCCTCCACTTGTTTCCTGAGAGCTTCAGCATGCAGGCATCCTGCACATGCAACCGGTCCTTCAACTGGCATTGGGATCTCTGTCTGTACAGAGGCAGAAGCTGTAACAGGGGCAACAGCTTTGGAGATACGATTTTTCCCAGCCATTATTCAGTTGGTGGAGCTTAGGTACCTGTTGAAGTAAAAGAGAGAGATCTACCAAAGTATCAACCAGTTTCCCAGCTGTCCTTTCAGAGAAAAAGCAGTTAAATCTCTTTTAAGTGTGTTCTAAATGTGCTGTTCCAAGCCCCTGTGTGTAGCTAATTGGGGAGGTGCCCTATAAAGCAAAACTGCTCACTAGGGGTGGGTGGGAGTTGGGGGGGAGGGAGGGAACTAACACCTGATGAGGTGTCAGTAGCTTCAAAGAGCTGAGAAAGAAACTAAAGCAGAGTTTTAAACCTACATCACTACAGAACATATTTCCCCTTTTGAACTAAAGCACCAAAAAGAATGTAACTTTGTTTTAAAAATGTACCAAACTCATTTTAAGAGCTCTCAGGCAGAGAGCTAGTAATTAAAATCCACACACTCTTACCTTTGCTAGAAATGCAGAGCCCCTGTTAGGATATAGCATATAGTTCGACTATTCACTGTTCGATGTAAGACTGATGTTCTATTTAATCCGCTTTGACCCTGCAAAAGGTGGTATAATAATTTCCAGCTAAATAAATAAATTAAACGTAGCTTTGTACGTATGTGTGTGCCCACCCACTCTCACTGCAGGTAAAAGAATGAGATGAGGGCTCTCTGAATCTGTCCGGCTCTCGGGACCTGTTGTTTTGCTTTTACTGTGCCTGCTGTTTGCTGCCCCTCAGAAGCTGCCACCCTAGGTGTTTGCCTAGTCATGCCTAATGGTCGGGCCAGCCCTGCACATTCACTCAGATCTCTGACTAGCCTTAGTGCTAGTGTTGTAATTATCTTAACTTGAAGATATCATCTAAATTTAATTAAAGGCACAATCAAATGCAGTAATTGTAAATAGTTTACCCCTGTTCTTCCAAGTTTCAACTCCTGTTAAATGTAAAATACACTACAGTTTCCTGTATGTATATGTTATGTTCGATGTAAACCGCGCTGATGGTAAGAGTGCGGTATAGAAGAAATGTTAAATAAATAAAATAAATAAATAAGTCCTACAAGAAAAATATAGGGGGGGGGGGGCAAATTCAAAATGTTTTCACTGGTTTGCAGACCTGCTAACTGGCTAAAATGAGGTCAGCAGGATGTCAGACTGTTACTGCCAAGGAACCTCCTAACTTACTGTAACCCGGCTAAATGCCCGACTTTAACCGGTTAGCGTCGGGGTATTCCAAGCGCAGAGCGGGGCAGCACCTTACTGAGCTGGTCAGTGGTGATATTGAGCTGCAAACAACTAATTAAAGCACCTAAAGTTAGGACATGTAAAAGGCCATTCTAATTAGTTACCTGGCAGCTCCTGAATATTGTCGCTGACACCTATGTAGCTAAAATGCTGTCCGGGTAAAGCTGACATTCAGTGCTGCTTGCCAGATATGACAACACTGAATTTCAAGACATAAAGCGTTGACGGCCAGCCGCTTTAACAGCACCCGCTGCCGCAACCGAATATGCCCCCACCCTATTGTTTTTAGGTGCATTTTGCTTAAGTGCCCATTGTTGAGCGTCCAATCTGTTCGTGTAGTTGTCTGTCCATATGCAGAGGTTTGTTTGTACTTGAAGACCAATAAAATCCCTTTGCTGATAGTTGTGAAAATGGGCAACACCTGACAGCGGGGACCCCATCCCCCATCGGTGGGAAGAAGGACCTGAGGATGCTCCTGCAACAATAAAAAGCACAGTTTGCGTCAGCAGGATCCCGCAGGCGGGGAGACGGGAGCTGTAGTCTTAAAATGTCAGCGGGAATCCCAGAGTCCTGCTGCCATTTAAAAGCCACAATAAGAATGGGCCAATGGGAAGAAGAGAAGGGGGCGTGGCATCAACGTAAGGGGTGGGGTTAGAGAGGGGGAGGGGCAGAGCTGGAGGAGAAACAGAAGAGAGGGTGGAAGGGAAGGGAGAGAAATAGTAGAGGGGGGGGGGGAGAGAATGAATAGCTGGATGGAAGGGAAGGATGGAGGGGTAATGCTACAAGGAAGAGAGGAACCTACATGCCGCAGCCACACATGCATAGAGCACACACACGCACACATCCCTTCAATCCCCCCAACAAACATACACCAACACTCAAAACCCCCCCCCCCCCCCCCCCATGCTCTGAAAGCAGAACCTCACATCTCCATAGATAAACAGCTAAAGTCTCCCTGCGGCAAGAGATGTGCACCTCATACCACTGATTCACACACACAGGTACACGGTCAGTCCATCTGCCCACACATCTACACATGCCCTGTCAAGACTGTCTCACACCAACATGCCCAAGCATGCCAGGAGGAAATGGGGAAGGAGACATTTTGTCACACTAGACATGTGCACGTTTCAACCTGTTATTCTGTGGCGACTGATTAAGCCAGGAACAACCAGCACATAAAATCCTGTCACCTTACAGTTTACAATCCTGCTGATATTCCTCAAGCAACTGGCTGTATGGGATTCTAGCCCTTGATTTTTCCTTTTTTTTAAAGAAACTGCCAGTCTAACTTAGGCTAAGAGACTCAGAATCTCCTTCACTGTCCGTTTTCTTTATCATAAACTAGCCGGTTTTTCTTCTGTTTCAGAAGCATTTTTTTTAAATTCATCAGCATCCCTCATCTTACATTGACTCTGCATGATACAAGGATGGAGCAGCCTCACACTAGCACATTTTAATCAGCCCTGTCATTCTCTCTCAGGCCTGGAGACAGAAAACTGCGCAAGGTTTTGTGCACAGGTTACCTCCCGTTTAGCGCACAATTTTGCGCGCTACCAGTCAAGGCCAGTCTGACCTCTAGGAAAACTAGATCGAGGACAAACGTTCTGGGGGGGGGGGGGGGGTGGAGAACAGTCACAAATTTAGACTCACATTACCTGCAGGAAGAATGGGCCATTTATCCTACTGTGGCTTTTGGAAATTTCCTCATTATGTATATATTTACAAAAATAAGTTTCATAGTTTAAAATATGATGTCCAAATATGTGGTTTTTAATAGATTTTTTTGGAACGGATGATGTTAAGATGATTATAGTTGAGTTTCATCATCAAACTCTTGGGGAGGAGAGTGTGCGCTAGCGGTCTGAAAACTAATTCTGAGTCTGAAGGTTTGCCTGGGGGTGTCTAATAACCGCCGGCCCTACACACGTGCAAGAACAAGTTTTGCACAAAGCCTCAAGCAGACAGCAGCGCACACTACATTTAGATTGATTTAAATGAATGGTAGTGAAGCAATTAGCTATGCAATTCAGATGCAGAGAAGGGCGCAGAAGACCAGGAGGTTGAACTCAGCGCTGGGATTTTAACACGAGGTCTGAGGAGATGTTAAGGGTTAGCTCATGTCTGCAGTCAGTGCTGGTGAGGGATTTAGCACCCGCAACCTTTTTGCTTTGCTGAAGAGAGGGCTGAAAGAAAATGGCAGGGGAGGTGTGCGCAACAATTTTATGCGCATGTGCCGGAATGCTTTCTGGTGCTTACACGTCATTATTTTGTGCAGAATAATATCGCTGCTCTGTGCATCAGAGAGAATTCCAGCCACGCGCGCAAGAGATGGATGCTGCTAATGCGGACCCCTGTACGCGCACATCTGGTTTCCCTCCTTGTTTAGCACAGACTGTTTTGCGTGCTGTTTGCTTACGGCATCGGGGAGCAAAACCTCTGTGTTAAACTTGCGTTAGGAAACCTGCGATGAGATTTAGCGCAGGGTTTCCACATCGAGGACTTCGTCTTTCTTTCCAACTAGAGCAAATAATATTTCCTTTGACTGCTTGATATTAAGATCAACTCCTTCATCCAGCTTACCTTGTTTCCTAATACTATTATCTAAGTATCGCTCACACTCTTAGTCGCTAAAGGATGCAATTTTTCCCAGGTTCACACTTATCAAACAGACCTTTCATGGGCTGCCTGGAAAATCACTTCCAATCAGGTTTTCCAATTTTCCCCAGAGAACTTTTAAAATGTGATCAGTCCTCTGACAAGGCTCTGTTCTGTCCAATCTCCTGTCCAGATGGCTTTCAGTTCCAGCCACGTAGATGCCCTTCCATCTGTCTGTTACAATCTTACCAGTCCCTTAGCCAAAGAGCCAGCCTGTATGCCCTTCAGGACATCACCTCAGCGGCCAACTCCCCTGGGCTGTCGCCACCACCACCAACGAAAGCAATGTGGGGTTTTCAAAGGGTTTCTTGCCTTTGGGTCTTATTCCTTGGTCACGCTTTCATTTGTAATTCTAGTAGTATGAGTTATATTCAGCTATACTTCATGGTTTCCTGTCCCTGGAAGGTTCACAATCTAAGTTTGGACCTGAGGCAATAGAAGGTTAAGTGACTTGCCCAAGGCCATAAGGGGGGGGGGGGAGTGGGATTTCAGCCCTGGGCTCTCTGGTTCCCAGCCTGCTTGTGTGAGAGGATTTGGGCAGTACTAGGAATAGTTGCGGCAGATCGTTCCATAAATTTACACTGATTAACCCGTTTTCCAAAGGAAAAGAAAGCGCAAAAGATTCTCCTCTGTGTGTGTCTTTGTCTTGCCCCCCCCCCCCCCCCCCAAAAAAAAAATTATATCAACACACAATCTGGAAGGAGAATGGGTGGGTGGAAAGCAGATGAGGATTTTGACGAGGGTAGGGTTTTCCCAAATTCATGCATATGTTGTTTTCCTGAAACTAGGCTTGATTAGTTCTGGGTGGAACATCCCATTTTTCAAAACTTCTTTCCGAATTCATGCTGCACTCCTGCTTTCCCTGGATCGATTTAACGCCTGTAATAAGTTCTGCGGAGACTTGGCGCCCTGCTTACTCAGGAGGTGGTGCTGTCGAAAACTTTAAACACTCATCTCTCTACAGGCAGAAGATAAACACTGAAAGAAAGATGGCCCGTAATGATTTGAACTACCAACATGTGTTTAGTTTCCTTTTAAACAGAAGATTTCATTCTCCCCCCTCCCCACCCACACACACTTTGGCTAGAGCTCAAAAATTGTGCTCCCAGTGATTGCATCGCAGGATATCAACCTCCCCCCTTGATCTCGGTCTCAGCCCATAAAGCACCATCCTGGGCTCAGGGTTCCAATTAAGAGAACAATACAGCTGATTTAAGCCCATCGCTGGACTGCCTCTTTACATCAGAACTTTCATTTTTGACACGAAAACATTGTCCGAAATGCTGGAGATAAAGACCCTTCTTAGCTCTGGGACTAGTGAGAAGATCCCAGTTATACATTCTGCCCACAAGTTTTACAGCCCAACCGTGAAAAGACCTCAGAAAGGTCTACCCCTTTCCAGTGATCTCGTGTTATCAGAGAGGGGTTAGTATACATGGGAAAACATTTACTGAGGGTAGCCGAGCATGTTATTAAGAAATGCTAGAGTTCTGAAGCCTCTTGTGAGTGGTAACTGGCAGGGACTCACCCCAGAAGAATGTGATAACTGCATGACACATATCTCTAAGGAAGTTTATGAGATGCTACTGTCAAATTCAGTAAGACACGGAGGGGACAGGGAGAGGCTGGTAGTGTTTACTGCAGAGCTGGAAATCTTGATTCATTGGTCCCATCTCTGCTGCTCTGTATCCAAAGGAAAACGGCACTGCATAGATTAAAATCAGACTTAATGCAATAAACACTGCCACAGGGGAGAAGCCCCGGAGTACCAGCCCTGTGGGTGCTTGAGGGCTCCTGAGATCTGACAGTAGCCAGAGAGAGGTCATTTGAGCTGAGTTTCGCACCCACAATTGCAGAAGGTGGACTCTTACGGACAAGCCCTGATGGGCACGTTGTTGCAGCTTCAAATTCAGGGATCATTGTGTAGGCAGAGCCAACCCAACGCAACCACAAGGCAAACTAGGTGATTGCCTATGGCGACGAGGTCTGCGGGTGGCAAAGAGCAGGGCATTCAAAGCCAAACAATAGAGTTGGCAGCTGGGGGGGGGGGGGGGGTCTAAAGCTTAAGGTTTGCCTGGGGCACCAACACCTTGAACCAGCTCTGGGATCAGCCCTGTTTGTGGGCATTTGAATTTTCTATTTTAATAAAGTTGATTTTAGTTGATCCTTGCTGTGGAGGGCAGCCACATAAACCACTTAAACCACATAAGCCACTTAAATGCAGGAAGAGCCTAGTGGTTAGTGTAGTGGGCAAAGGACCAGCGAAGTTGGGGTTCAAATCACATTTTCCTCAATGCTCTTTGCACTGGAAACGCAGCAAACAGACCTCACCAGGAGTAATTAGGAAGCCTGTTAAGGCTATGAATGCAGGAAAACAGTGACCACCCCTGCACATGGACCCCACACTTAGGATCTGGTTTACCACGCTGTTTCTCTAAGCAACAATGGCCTTTGGTAGTCACCCAAGAAGTGACAGTCTGCGATCTGATGTGCTCTTCCGTGTCTATGGGAAAAAGCAGTTTGCTACTGTTTGCATCCTTAGTCTCCTTCAATGCCTGGTAATCAAGATCAACAAAACGAAAGTGATAGTTTTCTACTGGATCAATTTAATGCCTATCTAGACAGTGCCTTCATCAGGTGCAGAGAATGGATAAGGGAGAAGGCTGATGGGGAGGGAAAGACAGAGGAAAGGTAAGAACATAACATATGCCAGACGGGGTCAGACCAAGGTCCATCAAGCCCAGTATCCTGTTTCCAATCCAGGTCACAAGTACCTGGCAGCTTTCCAAAAAGGTGCATAGGTTCCACAATGCTTGTCCTGGGGTAAGCAGTGGATTTCCCAGGTCCTCTTTAATAATGCTTTATGGACCTTTCCTCCAGGAACTTGTCCAAACCTTTTTTAAATCCAGCAACACTGACAGCTTTTACTACATCTTCTGATAACGAATTCCAGAATTTGGATTACACATTGAGTAAAAAAGTATTTTCTCTTATTAGTCCTAAACGGGTTACACTGTAGCTTCATTGCATGTCCCCTAGTCTTTCTACTTTTTGATGGTGTAAACAACTGATTCCACTCTATTCATTAATTTATAGACTTCTATCATATCTCCCCTCAGCCGTCTCTTTTCCAGGTTGAAGAGCCTTTTAAGCCTCTCCTCATAGGGGTATCCTTCCATCCCCTTTATCATTTTGGTGGCTCTTCTCGGTACCTTTTCTAATTCCGCTATATCCTTTTTAAGATATGGTGACCAGAATTGCACAAAATATTCAAGGTGCGGTCGCACTATGGAATGATACAGAGGCATTATAATATCCTTGGTGTTATTCTCCATTCATTTTCCTTATTTGCTTTCTTGGCCACTGCTGCACACTGGGTGGAGGGTTTCAACATGTTATCCACGATGATGCCTAATTTTTTTCCTGGGTGGTGGTTTCTAATGTGGAACTTTGCTTTGTGTAACCATAGTTTGGATTGTTCTTTCCTAGGTGCATAACTTTGCACTTGTCCACATTAAACGTTTTCTGCCATTTGGACATCCAGTCTTCCGATTTATCAAGGTCCTCTTGCAATTTTTCACAGTCCTCTTGTATTTTAACAAAGCTGAATAATTCTGTGTCATCTGCAGATTTGATCACCTCACTCATTATTCCTATTTCCAGGTCATTTATGAATATGTTAAAAAGCAGCAGACCCAGCACAGATCCCTGGAGTACACCACTATTCACCTTTCTCCTTTGGGAAAATTGGCCATTTAGCCTTACCCTCTGCTTTCTATCTTTTAACCAGTTCCTGATCCACAATACTACACTGCCTGCAATTCCATCTTTTTAATTCTGCCAAGAGTCTCTCATGAGGGACCTTGTCAAAGGCTTTCTGAAAGTCCAGATACATTATATCAACCGACTCACCTTTGTCTACCTGTTTATTCACACCTTCAAAAAAATATAACAGATTAGTAAGGCAAGACTTTCCTTGGCTAAATCCATGCTGGCTGTCTCCCATTAAACCATGATTATCTACATGTTCAGTAATTTTACTGTCCTGTATTGGTGCCAGACTCACCAGTTGGTAGTTTCCCAGATCACCCCTGGAACCCTTTTTAAATATTGGCATTACATTGACCATTCGCCACTCTTCAAGTACTTCATCTGATTTTAATGATAGATCACAGATTAGTAGGTCTGCCATCTCATATTTCAGTTTTTTCAATACCCAGGAGATTTGCTACTCTTCAGTTTATCAAATAGTTGTAATTCATCTTCCCAGTTTATAGATATTTCTGCCAGTAGTTCCAACACATACCTTTAAATACCATTTCAGGTATGGGTAACTTCCCTACATCTTCTTCAGTAAAGACAAAAGCAAAGAATTCATTCAGTCTCTCTGCTATGGCCTTGTCCTCACTTAACGCCCCTTTTACCCCCCCCCCCCATCATCCAATGGTTCAACTAACTCTCTTACAGGTTTTTTGCTACAAATGTACTTTTTTAGGCTTCTAGCATTTGCATACAAGCATTTCTGAGGTTGCATTTCATTCATATTACTCTGGCTATCAGTTAATAGGGGTAATTTGGAATCTCAGTTCTGTACTTAAGGGCATCTGAGTTACTTTTATTGGAACCTCTCTGTTAGGATATCCTAACTTAACTTCCCTCTTTTGCTAGTATCCTTCAAGGATACATTGTTCCGAACCATGCGCTCTTCAACTACCTAAAAGCCTAAATTTAAATTTGGCTTCCAGTACCTCCCTTCCACACTTTCCTATGTCACTGGTACCAACATGTACCAAGACAGCAGACTCCTCCCCAGCACTATCTAAGACCTTGTCCAGGTGGCGCTTGAGGTCCGCTACCTTCGCACCAGGCAGGCATGTTACCAGGCGATCCTCACGTCCACCAGCCACCAGGGCCGGCCCGTCCATTGAGCGAGAATGTTTTTTGCACAGGGCCCCGCGTTTCAGGGGGCCCCGCGCAAAAAATATTCTGATCCTAAAGTAAAATGTAAAAAAAAAAAAAAAAAAGCTGTCTTCTCCCGCTGCCGGAGCCGCCGCGGCAGAATCGAGTGTGCCGCGGGGCCCCCCTGCCACTGTTCCCTCTAAGCTGTGCGCGTGTGCGCGCGCACACACCTCGCCGAGCGAGCGCACATACTTTACAACAGAGCGCACAAAAATTACGGCTCTGATTCTGATAGAAAACAACACAGACGTCTTAAAATTTAAAAGTTATGATTGTAATTACTAGAAATTTCCCGCTTCATTTAGTAATCGTCTATTTTCATTTTATTTGATTAAAATCAATGTGGTGTACGTACTGTATTCTGACATGTAGTCAAATTTTAAAGTATATAACTCTGAGTGTCGATATGTGGCGCACAAAAATTTAACCTTCCTTCAAAAGCTGCACACAGCTGATATTTTATGCGCACACTGCCTACAGAAAATTAGAGGGAACATTGCCCCCTGCCCAGCAGAGCCTGCCCTCCCCTGTATCCGCTCTCTATTCGCAGCTTCAGTCACACGCGCCGGCTTTCAGAGCGCGAGGGGAGAGTTTCTCCCTCGCTGCTCTGTTAAGCCCCCGCGGGCTTAACAGAGCCGCGAAAGGGAAACTAGTCCCTTCGCGCTCTGAAAGCTGGCGCGGGTGACTGAAGCTACAACGAGAGAGCGGATACAGGGGAGGGCAGGCTCTGCTGGGAAGGCGGGGCCCCGCGGCACACTCGATTCTGCCGCGGCGGCCCCGGCAGCGGGAGAAGACAGCTTTTTAAAAAAAAAAATTTCCCTAGGCTGGGCTGGGCTGGGGGGGGGATTAGGAGTGGTGATGGGCTGGGGGGGTTAGGAGTGGTGATGGGCTATGGGGGGCTGGGGGGGTTAGGAGTGGTGATGGGAGTGGTGATGGGCTATGGGGGGGGCTGGGGGGGTTAGGACTGGTAACGGCCTATGGGGGGGCTTAAACTAAAAATTGGGTGATGGGGATTAGGACTGGAAATGGGCTGGTGGGATTAGGACTGGGAGTGGGCTGATGGGGAGGTTAGGACTGGTAATGGGGTATGGGGGGGCTTAAACTGAAAATTGGGTGATGGGGATTAGGACTGGAAATGGGCGATGGGGGGGTTAACACTGGAGGTGGGCTGATGGGGTTAGGACTGGTAATGGGCTGTGGGCTGATGGGGGGTTAGGACTGGTAATGGGCTGGGGGGGGTTAAGACTGGTAATGGGCTGTTGGCTGATGGGGGCTGTCTGGTAATGGGCTATGGGGGGGTTAGGACTGATAATGGGCTATGGGGGGGCTAGGACAGGAAATGGGCTGATGGGGAGGGGTTAGGACTTGAGGTGGGCTGATGGGGTTAGGACTGGTAATGGGCTGTGGGGGGCTAGGACAGGAAATGGGCTGATGGGGAGGGGTTAGGACTTGAGGTGGGCTGATGGGGTTAGGACTGGTAATGGGCTGTGGGATGATGGGGAGGTTTAGGACTGGCAATGGGCTATGGGGGGCTGACTTGAAATGAGTTGATGGGGTTAGGACTGGAAGTGGGCTGATGGGGGGTTAGGACTGGAAGTGGGTTGATGGGGGGGGGGCTAGGACTGGTATTGGGTTGGGGGGTTGCTAGGACTGGAAATGGGCTGATGGGTGGCTAGGACTGGAAATGGGCTGATGCAGGGACTAGAAGAGAATGGATGCTGGGTGAAGCTGGAACTAGAAGGGAGCTGATGTTGTGGGAGGATTAGAAGGGGATGGGGCTGGGAGAGTAAAATGGAGAGGGGAAAAATATTTTGTGTGGGAGGGAAGACAATCTACAATTGGCCGGGTATTGGGAGAGTAAGTGGGGATTGAGGATGGAGGGGTAAAATTTGAGTGGATGAAATAGGAATGAGGAAAGAGCAAAAGGAGAAAGATTAGTATGTTAAAGCAGATGTAGAGAGAGAGAATGGAAAAAAAAACTAGAAGAGAGAAGAAAGGACAAATGGACAGCAGACGATGGAGAGTTAGCAGAAAACATGAAGAAACCAGAAGAAAGTGGCTGGAGCAATTGCAACTGAAAAAAAATGCACAAAAGGTAGAAAGATATCTCTTTATTTTGAATTTATTAACTGGAATATGAAAGCTCTGGGAAATGTGCATCATTAACGTCTGCGCTTTGTTTGGTACAAGAGGAAATTAATTTATAGTTTTATTTCTACAGTGTTGTTGTACATTCCAAGTTTGGCTTTTGGGATTCCCAGTTTAATTATTGCCTTCCTGTTTCTAAATTGTGATTCCTTGTTTGGTGATGGTCTATGTTCTGCATGTGTAACTGAGCTGAGGTATTCTATTTATGTAATTCCTATTTGACATTGCCACTTGTTCTCTTTCCCCAGTAGGTCATGCATTGTTATTCTCTGAAATGTATTGGTTTAATATTTGCAGTGTTGCCTTTTGATAGGTAGGGTATGGTGCTTTGTGAGTCCTGGTAGTGCTGTTAGGATACGGCGGGTTTGCTATGGGTTCTAAATGGGCAGTGTTTGTAGTAGTTCCTAATGTGCCTGGCGGTTGGCACTGGATTATAGTAATGTAGAAATCTTTTAGTCTGTCTTTATCCATACACTCATTAAGAGACATGTTTACTAAAAGTTAGTGTATGTTAGCATTATGCAAATATTTATGCAAATAAGGCCACTTATGCAAATGAGGCCCCGCACCGAGTCTCCGCACCCCCCTTGGGCCACCCCTGCCAGCCACCCAGCTATCTACATGCCTAATGATCGAATCACCAACTATAATGGCTGTCCTAACCCTTCCCTCATGGGCACATGGCCCTGGAGAAACTTCCTCGGTGTGAGAGGGTTTTACATCACCTGGAGGACAGGTCCTAGCTACAGGATCACTTCCTGCCACACCAGGGTGATGCTCTCCTGTCACGTGACCTCTCTCCTCCATGGCAACAGGGGTGCTGCCAGACTGGAGGTGGGACTTCAGAACTATATCCCTGTAGGTCTCGTCTATGTACCTCTTTGAACATAAGAACATAAGAACATAAGATATGCCATACTGGGTCAGACCAAGGTCCATCAAGCCCAGTATTCTGTTTCCAACAGTGGCCAATCTAGGTCATACGTACCTAGCAGTTTCCCCAAGGGACACAGGTTCCACAATGCTTGTATTGGTTCAAGCATTGATATCCTGGGTCCCTTCTTACTAATGGTTTATGGACCTTTCCTCCAGGAACTTGTCCAAACCTTTTTTAAACCCAGCTACACTAACAGCCTTTACTACATCCTCCGGTAACAAATTCCAGAGTTTGATTACACGTTGAGTGAAAAAATATTTTCTTTTATTAGTCTTAAATAGTTTACCCTGTAGCTTCATTGCATGTCCCCTAGTCTTTCTATATTCTGATAAGGTAAACAATCGATCTACGTTTACCCGTTCCACTCCGTTCATTAATTTATAGACTTCTATCATATCTCCCCTCAGCCGTCTCTTTTCCAGGTTAAAGAGCCCCAACCTTTTTAGCCTTTCTTCATAGGAGTAGCCTTCCATCCCCTTTACCATTTTGGTGGCTCTTCTCTGAACCTTTTCTAAAATCGCTATATCCTTTTTAAGATACGGCGACCAGAATTGCACACAATATTCAAGGTGCGGTCTCACCATGGAACGATATAGAGGCATTATAATATCTTTTGTTTTATTTTCCATTCCTTTCCTTATCATACCTAGCATTCTATTTGCTCTCTTGGCCGCCGCTGCACACTGGGCCGAGGGTTTTAACATGGTATCCACAAGGACGCCTAAATCTTTTTCTTGGGTGGTGGTTCCTAATGTGGAACCTTGCATCGTGTAACCATAGTTTTGGGTTGTTCTCCCTAGGTGCATAACCTTGCACTTCTCCACATTAAATTTCATCTGCCATTTTGATGCCCAGTCTTCCAATTTATCAAGATCCTCTTGCAATTTTCCACAATCCTCCTGGGTTTTAACAACTTTAAATAGTTTTGTGTCTTATGTCCTCCAAGTTCTGTACTCTAGCATCTAGAGATCGGACTCGTTCCCTGAGAGCAAAGAGTTCCTTGCAGCTAGCTTTTCCTGCTCTGAGCTGTCAGGCACAAAGAGGGTGGGGAGCTTTAGCAGCCCTTCCCCCAACATACCCACCTATTCCGTGCTGCAACTGTACTTTAATATCCACATCCTGAAATATGTTTTAATTTTACACAACCTTAACAGGTTTTTTATGTGACTTTATCATGTCAGTCCAAGTGGGTTACATTGTAACTTAAACTTAGAAACAGACCACATTGCCTATCTAGTCTGTCTTTCCATATCAAACAACTACAACAGACCCGTTGGTAATGTACATTAAACAGGGACATTGATAACTTGGATTTTTCTGAGGCAATGGAGGGTTAAGTGACTTGCCCAAGGCGACAAGGAGTGCTAGTGGGAATTGAACGCTGGTCTCTTGGCTCCTAAGTCAGTGCGCTAACCATTAGGCTCCTCCCCGTGTTATTAACGCGCCCTCTCTCTAGCTCTTATTGCATAAGAGTGTTGCCGAATGGAAGCTGAGCTAAGCGTTGTGTGCCAGCAAGAGTTCTTAACGCATTACCTCAAGCAGCTAAGGATTGCACATTCCTGAATACTTTTTAATCTTTCACGTTGCCCCCTAGATTAGAGGAAAGAAATCCCTCCTCTCGTGCCCAGGCTTCAGGTGCCAGCCAGCGATCAGATTGAGCCTCGGTGCTTCCAAATCTGGGGCTCGATTCCCAGCGCCTGCAAAAGCCAAATCGCAGCTGCGGACACCAGCAGGTGTTGGGCTCGTCAGGGACTCAGCAAACTACTCACAGGAGCTCGAGAGGGAGAGGGAGACTCCGCCCGCAGCCAGGAATTCGGAAGAGAGATCAAAGGTGCGGCTCCGCCCCTCCCGTGCATTCCCGCGGCTGGGCGGGGCTTGCGGCTCCGCCCTCCCTGTGCATTCCCGCGGCTGGGCGGGGCTTGCGGCTCCGCCTCTCCCCGTGCATTCCCGCGGCTGGGTGGGGCTTGCGGCTCCGCCCCTCCCCGTGCATTCCCGCGGCTGGGCGTGGCTTGCGGCTCCGCCCCTCCCTGGGCATTCCCGCGGCTCCTCCCACTCCCCTGCCAGTGGCATGAATGAAGTGGTGCGAAGTTCGCGGAGACGGGCAGTGCGTTGGGAGCGTTCGCGGCAACTATGGCGCTCCGAGGCTTCGCCATCACTTTGGTCGTGAGCAACCTGTGGACGGCCCTGCAGGCGAAGGAAGGTAAGACCGCGGGATCCCGGCTGCGCTTTCGCCAATCTGCGGCGAGAAACGGGGCTTAGACGCTTTGCTGCTGGCGCTCGGTTCTGCGCGTCTAACTTGCGGGTCCCCCGGGAGCAGCGCCGAGGTTCATCCGCGCTCCGTCTGCATCGGGGCAGAAGCGAGGTCCCGGGAAGTGTCGATGGGGCGGAGGGAGGCGCTGATTCATGCCGAGGAATGCACGCGGGAAGCGCGGACCCCCCCCCCCCCCTCAACTTCAGGTCATCGCGGGGGGGGCAGGCTCTCTGGGCTCGATCCCCCCCTTAGCCTTAGCAGAGCTGCGAGATCGGTGTGCGTGGTGTTTATACTGTACGTTGTATGTTGTTCGCAGGCAGCGGAAGGGGGTCTTGGTCCCAGCGATATTTCGCCTAACACAGCATCAGCAGCATGGGGGTCGGGACGGGACGGGACTGTAGATTGGCTGGTGTGGCCCCGGGACTGTAGATTGGCTGGTGTGGCCCCTGTCTGGCCACTAAGTGAAAGCTGCGTTTCCCAGGGCAGACGGGGGGGGATTCTGCTGCTCTCCCCCCGCTGCAGCTGCTCCTTCATGCCCGTGTCTGGCTCCCGGTGCTCCCCGCTGGTCCCTTCCTTCAGCTCGAGATCCGAAAGCCGCAGTGTGAAGCTGTGAAGCAGCGGCAACCGTGAGAGCCTCCGCAGAGCTGCTGCTGCTGACTGTAAGCTCTCGGAGCAGGGACGGTCTCTGGACAGGCACATCCATGTTGAGTCCCAGAGAGAGCACCAGCGCTGACCTCGGCTTGCGAAGGGACCTTGCAGCCCATCTCCGGGTCATGGGGCCCAGTTACCCCCCCCCCCCCCTTCTCAGGAAAACACTGAGATTCCCAAGTGAGAGGGGGGCTGGGGGCAAATGCCATAGTCCCGGTTATTCACATCATTCTCTTCCAAACTGTTGTCCAATGTGACTCATTGCTGTTAGAGCCGAGTTTCAACTCAAGGTTGATGTAGGGGGGGGGACCCTTCAGGTGGTGGTGGTGGTGGTCTGATGGGGGGGGGGGGAGAGCAGCTGCCTTCTGTCTAGAGCTGGAGGAGGTTGGGGGCGGCTCTGTGTCTTCTACTGTGAGGACAGGCAGGTATTTGCTTGAGGTGAAACGGCAACGGGAAAGCCCCCTGCAGATACCAGGAGGATTGAACATGGAAACCTTTCAGTTGGTCTTTGGGATCCTTGGAAAGGCTTCTGGCAGGGAGGGATGGCGACACCGTTCAGACTCTTCTCTAATGCAGCCTGGGTGCAGGTGTGGTTGTGCCCTGTGGTGGTCTCTAAAGGAGAGGCCTGGGCAAGAGGGGAGTCGGCTGTGTTAGTCCACTATAATGGTATTTAGTTAGATAAAAGGAGTGACAAACAAGGACTTTTTCAGTCGTACCAGATGGCATTTAATAAAGAGATGGGCTTTCTATAAAGTCTTACAGCCTGGTCATCTTCGGACTACCCCACCGCCATACCCCCTCTTCCCGCGAGACCAGCGATGGGGTGCTTTGGTGATTCACTTTAGATATTACGCTGTTGTCGTCTGTCGCTCATACTGTCCTCACCTGAAGGAGATTTTACCCTTCAAAAGCTAGACCAAGAATATATTAAGTTAGGAAAATAAGGCAAAATCTTTTTATTGGACTAAATTTAAAAATGCATTATTATTATTTCCCAAAATGTAATTTAATGTAGGCTTACAATGTACCTGCCCTTCCTTCTCCACACACACACCCTGTTATTGTTCCTTGTAAACAGTTGAAATACACTGCTTTTTATTCTATGTAAACCGTTTTGATTCGTAGAAAGACGGTATATAAAAAATGTTAAATAAATAAATCTCTTCCACACGTATATTAAGGTGGTGTTTAGCCTCTAAGCAAATGATTCTGTCCAGATTCTTGCAAGACAAGCACTGATTTTATATATAGAGAGTTAATGTGGCCTTTCTAGTTGCAGGGTCCGTGCCACAAGAGGTTAGTGGCTTGCTGAGGGCAGGGGGTGACATGATCCAAGCCCTGCAAGATGCATACCTGTAATGGGATTGATCCCCAAGGTCTGCTGAAGCTATACACCCTCATCCTCACAAAGGGTAGCAGTGGGCCCAAGTTTCCCAGCCCACCCTAAAGAATGTTGGGGTACATTGGGGGTAGGGTAATGCTTAGTATCTTGTGAATTCAGGGCCACCCTATGTATAAATTGGCCTGTTTATGTGGGGGCTCCATAGTATCCATGCTCGGTTCAAGGATAGTCCTAGGGGGCTGGTTTCCTTAAAGTCCCCTTCCTCGACCTTAGGAAAACATCAGTCATCAGAACCTGCGATTAAACAGCGCATGTCGTGATGAGCTAAGCTTTTATTCAGCTGTTTTCCCCACTCATTAAATGACTTTGATAAGCACGCACACGTAGGTATCTAGCTCACAAGAGTTGGTCATTTCTAATTAAGTTTGAGACTGGTCGCAGGTTCAGACGTGCCGCTGCGCTGACTGCCATGTGCCCAGTCTGTGTGACCACTGCAGGGACTACCTGGAAGATGTGCATTAGTTTCTGTCCTCCAAGAGTCCTTCAGCAGCCCTGGGCTTAAGGAGCAGACCCCCACGTCAACCTAGCCATAACACTGGCATTGCCAGAGCTGGGAACGGACGCCTTGTCTGACTGGCAAAACGTGCTCCTTGTGCTCTTGGGCAAGCCACTTAACCCTCCATTGCCCATGTTCCCTGTAAGTATTAGTGTGTGTGTCTCATATCCCCTCGTGTTAAATGTATCCCCCAATTGTGTTGTGACCACTTTGATTGAAGGATAAGGTGGTATACAAAACTGTCTAAATAAAAATGAGAGCACTAGTGTTAGGAGTGACCGTTGGCTGACTGGATCATGTCTGTCAGATTTAGTTAAGGGTTATTTCTGTTCCGCATCATGCACCTTTCGCCTCAGTGTCCCCAGATAGTCAGTTGGTAGAGCCCACAGACCAGATCGGAGTGTGTCATGTCCCAGAGACGAGTAGCCTCCCCCCTCCCCATCTATCCCACCCTCTCTGCAATGACTAATTGAACCTGAGATACAAACTTTCCATTGAAGCAGTGGTTCTCAAACTTTTGTTCATTTTACCCTGCAAGACTTTTAGGTCCTCTCCTCCAGTATGGTCAACATAGCCCCTTGTCCTTCCCCGTGATCCGATCCTGTCCTGCCCTGATCTGGGAACATGCATGTGTGGAAGGGAAGGGTAGGGGGGCCTGAGCTAACTGGGTCCTGGCTGAATTAGATAGAAAAGGGGTGTTGACGCTTTCTCTTTCCAAATGCTAAACTGCTTTTTGAAGACTCCTATGAACTGGTGGGTGGGCTATTACTGAACTCTAAAGCTGTGACCCACCTCCACCCCCTCCCCAGGGCTGCAGGGGTGAAGTGGAGGTGGAGGAAGAGGGGTCGGTCACAGCAATTCTGAAAGGAGAGAGAAATTTCCAGCCCAGGATGCTGACACTCGGCATCCGGTTTTTATTGAAAACCTGGCTATCCCCCAAACCTCCTGCAGATCCATTGCAGCGGGTACCACCCGTATTCCTTTCCCCTCTATACCGCCACCTTGATAGTTCTGCACGCATCTGATACGTTTTCTCAGTCTCTCTTTCTAGTCATGGGACTAGGTGAGGATCTGGGGCACATCAAGATGAAAATGTGAAAGTTGGGCCACTTTTGGGCTTGCTTCCCTTTTTGTGAGCTGGGACTCACTTGCGGGTGGCTTGTGCATTACCCAGGGCCCTCAGCTTTCAGCCTGTTTGGTGAGATGACTGGGGTCGTGTGCTGCAGGAATGAGGGGCGCTGGGCTGAATGAATTAGTTTGAGGTAGCTGCAGTATTTGGCTGTTTTATTGCGACTAATTCACAGGCAGTGTCTTGAGTGGTTTGGGTTATGGTTTATTGGCATTTGACATATCGTTCTATATGAAATAGCAGAGCGGTGTACAAAATAAAATTACATTAGGAACATAAAGAGAAGGAACGGGGAAAGATGGGGTGAGAGGAGAGGGGGAGTGGAGGTGTTTCCTCTCAGCATCCCAGCTGGTATTTACTGGTATGGTTCTCTCGGTTGGCTACACCGTTCTGCACCCCTCAGGTCTGTTCCGATGAGGGCAGGGGGGCAGGAAGCTGGAGGGGTTTGGCTGCTCTGGTGCTTCTGAGAATTGCTGAGTGATTGTTTGCTAAGACAGGACGTGCTTCTAACTCGCAGTTTCCTGAGCCTGGAAAATTTAAAAAAAAAAAACCCTCCACAGAAGCAGGAAGGAACTATGAATAGTTGCCAGAGCCAGGAGTGGAGCCCGGGGCAGGGATGGAGCTGGAGTGAGGAAGCGGCGACTTCTTGGGCCCATCCTCTGAAACCCTGCAGAAACATTTCCATGTACCCCTGAGAGAAGGGGGCAGGACTGTAGTCTTCCCTGCTAGTTCTGGGCTAATTTGCAGGTCATCAGGGACGTGGTACTACGCTGCCCTTCAGAGAATTCCCGTCTGAGGATGGATAAGAGAGACGTTAAGCTTGGGGCATCGCAGTGAGGCATGGTGACAGGAACTGTTGCAGCTGAGCTTAGGTTCCTTGCCTTTGACCCTGACTGCAGTTTGGGGCCGTACCTGTGACCCTGGCACAGAGTCGAGAGTGTGCACCTTCCTGTACTAATCTGGAATGTTGAATCCTGGTCCAAGACATGTCCGGGCATGTGTGGCAGGAACCGCTGTTCAGATCCCTGGGAATGTCTGAAGGGATATGAGTTGACCTTCCAATCACCTTGTGTGTGGGGGTGAAGTGACCCTAGAGGGGAAAACGAGGGCTGGGGGGAGGTTAGTCCTCCTGGGTAAGGAGCATTGAGCCCAGCCCTGGTAGAGCCTGGATGCTGTGACATGGACCTGGCATCTGCTGATAGACGTAAATGACTTAAGGGAATTAGAAGGATCCGGCGCTGATACAGTGTTTTTCTTGTTAGCTCTTTAAGGAAACTTTTTCACACCTTGTCGGTCAGGGTGAGAGGGAGAGGGTCACCCCAGGGACTAATCTTGGGGCTAGTTCTGTTTGTCTTTTTTTAATATTTCGGGGGATTAGGAGGAAATGTTTGCCTGTTGGCTGATGATACTAAGATGGGAGACGGTGTGGCCTAGTTCTTGATAGCTGAGAACCAGGGTTCAAATCCCATTCCTTCCAGTGACCCTTCTTGTGACCTTTGACAAATCTTATTGCCTCAGGTACCCACTAGGGGCTAGATCTATTAACACACATTTATGGGAAATATTGTACATTAAGTTTTTAATGCCATGTAAGGTCCATTACTAGGAATTGGGCCTAATTGATCCCAATGTGATGTGTGAAATTATTTTAAGGCGTTGGTGAATCTAGTCCTTGCACTGTAAGTTCTTTGGGGCAGGGAATTGTTCTTTCTGGATCCTAAAAATTTTGTAAGCCACTTTTTTGAGCATTTATTTGGAAAGGTGGGCTAAAATCTTCCCACTGCCCTTATAAAAACATGCAACTGGGTGGACACTCTCTCTCTCGAGGGAATAGACGGAATGAGAGGTTGATGTGTGAGAGCCAGAGGGGCAGCGGGACACTCGTAGTCCCGATTCCATGCAATAAAGTGCAGAGTCAGGCATTTGGGATGTAGAAATTCAAGGCAGCAGTACATTGAGGGGACAAGAAGCTCATCGCACTGACCAGGAGAGAGACCTTGGGGGGAGGGGGAAGGGGGTCATGTCTGCTGTTCTGAAGAGATGCTGATAACATAGGAAGAGGAATAAGCAGCAGTAAAGGGGAC
The DNA here is from genome assembly GCA_033557465.1 of Ichthyophis bannanicus. NCBI lineage: Eukaryota > Metazoa > Chordata > Amphibia > Gymnophiona > Ichthyophiidae > Ichthyophis > Ichthyophis bannanicus. Next base: position 21,437,296 of record CM066042.1, read on the forward strand.
TGATAAAGCCCCCTACCTCTCACCTAGAATATAGTCTCCAATGCTGGAGGCCATATCTCAGACTGGAAATGGTGCAGGGAGAGACTAGCAAAACGGTACAGAGCCAACCCCAGAAATCACATGAGGGGGACTCTGAAGTAGGTCAGGAACAAGAGAACCTTTATCAGAGGACAGAGGTGCAGGCAGTACCCTCGGGAGCTTAGGGGGCACCTCGTGGTATGCAGCGAGGCTCCTACTTGCATCCTGTCCTGCAGAGTGCGATGGCAGCTTGGTGGCTCAGTGCATCCGGCCATCAGTTTGATCACCCCCTGTGGGCTCAAGGAGGGGCGGCAGCAGTGGTCAGAGGGGGTATAAATGCTCCTAGTGAAAATCATCGGCTAAACACTAAATAATAAAAAAGCAGCTTCAGAGTCTGCGGGAAGTGTGGTGAGAAGCAGCATGAACGTTCCCCGAAGGGCTTTGTTGGCCAGATGGTGTATCTCGGTTTCTAGGCTGATTTTAGCTTTTTATTAACATTTTGCTGAAAAGGATTTTTTTTTTCTAATGCGATAAATGAGTGCACACAAGAAGAGAACCAACGCTGGAACATAACACTTGCCTGGTGCAATACGAACAGACTGAAAAGTGCTGTGGAGGGAGCCGTGGGCCACCTCTCTGGGCCAGAGGACACATTAAACAAGCTCGGATTGAGCTGGAAGCCCAAATCATCACTTAAGTTAATCTGAAGCAGGTTAAATATGTAGCGGCCAAAAAATTGGAAATGTATTTAAACAGTGTCCAAAACCAACAAGTTGCAACCTCCCGAGTTTAAAATCTGTGAAGCAGTGGGGGAGAGAGTGATTTGTCGCAGGGAGAGGCAGGATTCGTGTCCGTCTCCTTGCCCCAGCCTCTTAGAGGGGCACTTGCAGGATGAGGTTCGACTTCTTAAACAATCCGGATCTAGATTCTGTGGACTGTAGCTGTAGAAAAGCATCTTCCAAGTGTCTTCCCACAGTCCCTGTCCTTGTGCTGGAAGGGTGGGCTGGCGATCTCGCTTTGTAGTGCAGCCAGACCTGTAAATAACTTTTTGTCTTAATGATAAATGACTAGGAGAGCACTATATTTCCAGTTTTCTCATAAAAAGTACATTTCACATAGGTGCACTTTACCCACTGCAACAAGAATCCGTATTTCAGACCTATGCTCTCTAAATAAATTCTTGTTGCAAAAATTAGTTAAATGCGTTTTGTGTGTCTATCACAGCTCCCAGTCAAGTGACATCCCCTGAGAATTCTTCATGGTCCCAGCACATCTGGAAACATCCTGTCATAAAACTAAAGCAATGTTTAATCAGAGCAAAGTTCACATTTTCCATTTTACCGAAGTGGCCTTATGTGCTGCTTCAGATCTGTTCCGCCTTCGCTTGCAGAGTGACTCAGGGTCAGTCCCTGCTGTCTGTATCGGTAACCAAGACCCTGAAGCCAGCTGGGGTTTCTGTAAGGTCTCCAGCCCTCTCTGTATAGAAGTTAGTAGTTGTGGGATCTGTCCACATGCCGATGTTTTCCAGGTTACTGTTGTGTTTGTAAAACTGGATTTCCTGGTGATGTCAAACAGTCCACCCTGGCTAGGGCAATAGTCACACCATCGGCAGCTATTTAGATTAGGCTGTGGTGATGGAATTTGAGCTAATGGATGGGTGTGTCCAGCGGGGGGGGGGGGGGGAACCTATGAGGCCGGATGCCATCAGTCACCCTCTTACTGTTTTCTGAGTCTTCTTCTTGATTCTCCTTGTCCTGTGAGTCATGGTCTAGGAACCTGTGCAACCTTGGATTTTTTTTTCCAGCACACAGTTCAATTGTATTTTAATGAAACATAAAAAAACCCTGTTTAATGCTGTTGAGGGGGTGGAATGGAAACTGATAGCTGGCTTCTGTTAACTAATTTTGAGTAATTTTTTTTTCCTTTATTTCAGTGGTCCTGCTGGACTTTGCAAAAGCCCAGGGTGAGCTTGGTTGGCTGACCAGTCCCTATGGGAAAGGGGTGAGTATGTCTACCTTATGGAATCCTCTGGAGAAGGGCTGCAGGGGGTCTGGGAATTATTGTACTGATGCCCCCCCCCCCCCAGGTCTTTCCTTGACTAATGATTAAATGCACTGATTATCCATCTATCGCCAAGTTTGGAAGAATTTTTCCATAGTGTTTGTGTGTATAAAATACATCTGGCTGATTGGTCAGGTCCCTCATCTTTGTTGCCACCCTTGTGACATGCTGCCTCAGTCCTTACAAGTAAACATGACCTAAAGGGATGACACAGGGTACTGTCTCTAGATCATGACCATTTTGGACCCTTGCTTTAGGCCGTGTACTGGCCCAGACAAAATGTGTGGAGACGAGTGAGCCCTGAAAGTCACGTCTTGCCCACCCTTGGCAGAACACACACGGGCTAATTGTCCACACTTCCTGAGTGATGGTTAGCCATCTAGCTGTAAAATCCCAAGTAGGCCATTTTTCTTAACACTCAAAATGGAGGAGTAGCCTAGTGATTGGAGCAATGATCTGTGACCAAAGAGATCAGGGTTCAAATTCCACCGGTACCCCTTGTGACCTTGGGTAAGTCACTTAACCCTCCCTTACCTCAGGTAAAAACAGATTGTAACGCCTCTGGGGACAGGGAAATTACCTGACTGTAACTCACCTTGAACTACTGTTGGAAAGGTGCAAGCTAAAACCTACTAAATAAATAAATAAAAATAAGAACTGTCATACTAGGTCAGACCGAGGTTCATCAAGCCCCGTATCCTGTTTCAAACAGTGGCCAATGCAAGTCACAAGTACCTGGCAGGTTTCCAAAGACACACAGGTTCCACAGTGCTTGTATCGGGGCAAGCAATGAATTTCCCGGCCCTCTTTAATGATGGTTTATAGACTATTCCTCCAGGAACTTGTCCAAACTTTTTTTTTTTTTTTTTAAACCCAGCTACATTAACTGCTTCTGCTACATCCTCCGGTAACAAATTCCAGAGTTTGATTACGTGTTGAGTGAAATATTTCCTCTTATTCATCTTAAATAGTTTACCCTGTAGCTTCATTGCATGTCCCCTAGTCTTTCTGTATTCTGATAAGGTAAACAATCGATCTACGTTTACCCGTTCCACTCCGTTCATTAATTTATAGACTTCTATCATATCTCCCCTCAGCCGTCTCTTTTCCAGGTCGAAGAGCCCCAACCTTTTTAGCCTGTCATAGGAGTATCCTTCCATCCCCTTTACTATTTTGGTGGCTCTTCTCTGAACCTTTTCTAATTCTGCTATATCCTTTTTAAGATACGGCGACCAGAATTGCACACAGTATTCAAGGTGCGGTCTCACCATGGAACGATATAGAGGCATTATAATATCCTTTGTTTTATTTTCCATTCCTTTCCTTATCATACTTAGCATTCTATTTGCTCTCTTGGCTGCCGCTGCACACTGGGCCGAGGGGTTTAACATGTTATCCACGATGACGCCTAAATCTTTTTTTTCTGGGTGGTGGTTCCTAATGTGGAACCTTGCATCATGTAACCATAGTTTGGGGTGTTCTTTCCTAGGTGCATAACGTTTTCACTTGTCCACATTAAATTTCATCTGCCATTTGAACGTACAGTCTTCCAATCTTATCAAGATCCTCTTGCAATTTTTCACAATCCTCTTGAGTCTTAACAACTTTGAATAGTTTTGTATCATCTGTAAATGTGATTATCTCTCTCATTTATTCCCATTTCCAGATCATTTACGGATATATTAAAAAGCGGCGGACCCAGCACAGATCCCTGGGGTACTCCACTATTCACCTTTCTCCATTGGGAAAATTGGCCATTTAGCCCTACCCTCTGCTTTCTATCTTTTAGCCAGTTCCTGATCCACAATAGTACACTGCCTCCTATCCCATGCCTTTTTTGATTTGGCCAAGAATCTGTCATGTGGGACCTTGTCGCAAGCTTTCTGGAAATCCAGATACACTATATCCACCGGCTCACCTTTGTCTACCTGTGCAGGGTTTCCAAAAGAAATCAAGGTTACTTACCTGTAACAGGAGTTCTCCATGGACAACAGGATAAGTCAGCCACACCTGGTGACGTCATCTGACGGCACTGAGGATGGAAGTACTCTCTCTCTCTCTTTAGCCCGGAAGGGGTTTTCCCTTCTGGGCGGTACCCCCCTCCCCCTGGCACCGCCCCTAGCCAGCCACTATGTCCCAAGCTGAGCCAGCAGGTGCTAGGGGCATAGGTAGGCCAGGAGATGGGCCCCTTGCAGGGGAGGTAGGGTGGGAGTGTGTGGCTGACTTATCCTGCTATCCATGGAGAACTCCCGTTACAGGTAAGTAACCTAGATTTCTCCTAGGACAAGCAGGATGAAGTCAGCCACACCTGGTGCCTCCCTAGCTGCAAAGGGCTGAGGTGGAAGGGGCCCTGTCCGGACAAAGGAGGACACAGGGTGCAGTAACAATTTTATTACGTTCGTAAAGTGGCACGATGCGAGATCACAGTGGCATGGATACGGGCATGTGCAGAACACGTGCAATGGTAATAACATGTGCAAAAGAAGGGTGCAGAAGACAACATCAGCAACATGTGTGAAACAGGTGCAGAACATGTCCACAGCATGTGCAAGGTCAATAACAATATGCATCAATAAACATAATCCTATGTGCAAGAAGGCAGTATGCGCCCTAAGGGCAGGGTACGAGTGTCTTACGGTGTTTGGCCGTTACAGTCAAAAACTAGGCACTGGACCATGGGCCATCGTTAGGACTGCTTGGCTAGACTGCAGGTTGAGGCAGTAGCGTTTTTGGAAGGTTTGTAGGGAGGACCAAGTAGCCACCTTACAGATGTCTGCTACCGGTACCGAGTGCAGGTTGGCAATGGTGGCAGCCAGCGCCCTCAGCTGGTGATCGTGGACTGCTGGTGAGTGCTCTGTGCCAGCTTGGTCCAGGCAGAAAGCGATGCATGAGGAGATCCAGAGGGACAAGGTGTGCTTGGTGACAGGGCATCCGGGTTTGTTCTGGTCATAGGAGACGAAGAGTTGCGTGCCGCATCTCTGGCCTGCGGTCCTGAGGAGGTAAAGGCGTAGCGCCCTGACACAATCCAGCATATGGAACCGCTCCTCTTCTGTTGAGAGTGGGGTTCCGGGTAGAAGGTGGGGAGCTCAATGGCCTGGTTGATATGGAAGGCCGAGGCTACCTTTGGAACGAATTTCGGATGAGTCCGGAGGGAGGCGCGATCATTGGAGAGCTGCGTGTACAGTGGGTGTGCCACCAGTACTTGGAGCTCACTGATGCGCCTGGCCGAAGTGATGGCTATAAGGAACAAAGTCTTCCAGGAGATGAACTTCGTGTCCGCCGACTGCATGGGCTTGAAGGGAGACAACGTAAACTGAGGACAGCGTTGAGGTCCCAGTGCGGTACAGGTTTCCTGACTGGAGGATGGAGATTCGCCAAGCCCTTCATGAAGCAGGCTATGATGGGCAGTTGTGCAACCGAGCTGCTTCCAGAGCGGTCATGGAGGGCTGCGATAGCCGCCAGGTGTACCCGGATGGATTGTGGCTTCATGCCTTGGGACAGAGAGTGCAGAATTTGGGGTACCGGACACAAGAAGGGATCCAGATTTTGTGCGGAGCACCAGGAGGTGAAGCGGCACCACTTTAGGCCGTACGATTTTCTTGTTGCAGGGCGGCATGCATCGAGGACCACTTCAACTTCCTGGGGCAGGCAGAAGGGGGACAAGGCTACCCGCTCAGCTGCCAGGCTGTTAAAGCCACGGTCTGTAGGTTGGGGTGGAGTGTGTTCCCATCTCCCTGGGAGAGCAAGTCGGGCACCAGCGGGAGCCGTATGGGCGGGTGAAGCGCCAATTGCTTGAGGAGCGGAAACCACTCTTGGCGCGGCCAGTGGAGGGCCACTAGGATTGCTTGTGCTCTGTCGGAGATGATGCACTGGATTGTCATGGAGATCAAGGGAATGGGGGGAAAGGCATACACTAGGTGGGAGGAGTGGTCTAGTGGTTAGGACAAGGTATTTCAGGGCCGGAGGGTCGGGGGTTCAAGTCCCACCTGGGGACAGCAATCTCAGGCCGGAGGGACTGGGATTTCTAGTCCTATAGGTGCTCCTTGTGGTCTTGGGCAAGCCACTTAACCCTCCATTGCCCATGTTCCCTGTAAGTATTAGCGTATGTGTGTCATATCCCCTCGTGTTAAATGTATCTCCCAATTGACCGCTTTGACCCGGTGAAAAGCGGGATATAAATACAGCTAAATAAATAAATAAATAGTGACCACCCCCCAATGACACGTCAAATGCATCCGCTGCGTTGCTGTGTGAGGAAGGGCGTTTGGAGCAGAAGGCATTGCATTTTGTGTTCTGCTCTGTTGCAAAGAGGTTGATCTCCGGGTGGCTCCATTCCTGGAAGAGTGAATGAGCGATTTGCGGCTTGAGGGACCATTCATGGGGATTGAGCTGCCGGCTGAGCCTGTTCACTAGCTCGTTCTCCAATCCGGGCAGGTAAGAGGCCCGGAGGAGGCAGTGCTTGGAGATTGCGAACGCCCAAATCTGAAGGGCCTCTCTGCAGAGGGCTCGAGATCCCATCCTGCCCTGCTTGTTGATGTAGAACATGGCCACCTGGTTGTCTGTCTGGATTAGGGTGACCTTCCCACTGATTAGGTTCTGGAAGGCCTCCAGGGCATAGCGCTTGGCTCTGATGTGGCATTGCTGTTCCTGTTCTGTCCAGGCTCCTTGTATCTGGAGATGTAGGCAGTGTGCCCCCCCAGCCTACAGGGGAGGCATCGGTGGTGATGGATGGTTGGTGCACTGGCTGGGCGAGGGGTCTCCCACGCGAGAGGTTCCCTTTGTAAGCCCACCACCGGATGGAAGTGATGACAGCTTTGGTCAACGGGATGATAGTGTTCAAGGGCTGCGAGTGTTTGGCACCTGCGAGCGCATTGGTCTCCTGGAGGTGATGCATATGGAGCTTTTCTAGAGGAACCGTCTGTGTGGCAGCCGCCATGTGACCCAGGAGGCGGAGGAGTCTCCGAGCGGTGGAGGTCTTCCCTGCTTGTACGTGGTGTACCAGCTCCATGATGGTTTTCTTCCGTTGCTGGGGGAGGAAGGCCTTTGAGTTGGAGTTGTGTGAGTGCCCCGATGAACTCCAGCCGTTGCGAGGGGCGCAGTGTGACGTTTGGTAGTTCACCAGAAAACCCAGTGCTGACAGCAGGGCGATAGTCGCGCGGGTCACTTTCACAGCTTCTTGAAGGAAGGGGTTGAGATGAGCTAATCATCGAGGTAGGGGAAGAGGCAGATTCCCTGTTTGCGGAGGTGCACCACTGCAGCGGCGACACACTTCGTGAATACCCATGGAGCCGGGGACAGGCCAAACGGGAGGACCTTGTACTGGAAGAGGTTCCCCATGGCCTGAAATCGCAGGTACTGCCTGTGGTCCGGGTGTATCAGAACATGTGTGTATGCTTCCAGTAGATCCAGGGATGTCCACCATTCCTTGGGTTGGATAAGAGGGAGGATGGATCCGAGGGAGTGCATCCTGAACTTCTCTTTGGCAATGAATTTGTTGAGCATCCTGAAGTTGAGGATGGGGCGCATGCCTCCAGATTTTTTGGGGACTAGGAAGTATCTGGAGTAGAAGCCAGAGTTTTGTTCTGCTGTCGGAACAGGCTCGATGCGACTAGAACGTTCCAGGCCCTCGTCCACTAGGGTTTTCAGTGTTGTGCATTGGTCTTTCAGTGCGTTGACGGTGTCATTAACCTTGTCCCCGAAGAGGGATTCCCCTGTACAGGAAGCATCGGCGATGTGGTCGTAAGTGTCTTCCCATAGCCCTGAGGCCCTAAACCATGCCAGGATGCTGCCGTGCGAGCCACCGTGTCGAAGGCTGCCCGCACTTGGTGCTTTGTGCACTCCTGCAGATCTAGGATGGTGGGGGAAGAGACCGCCTGCGTCTCCTGGTTGAGGGTGGTGATGGCTGCCTTTAGTTTCTCCAAGAGGACGTCTTGGTAGAGGGCTTGCTGCAGCTGGTGGGCAGAGACTCTGGCGCACAGCATGACCCCTTGAAAAACCTTTCTGCCCATGTCATTAAGGAGTTTCAGTTCTTTTCCTGGGGGAAAGTTGGTGTGAGCATGCATGGATTTTGACAGTTTCAGTGCAGACTCCACCACGATGGAGTGGTGGTGAAGCTGGGTTCTGTCGAACCCCGGAGAGGCTTGAACTTGGTACTTAGTATCCAGCTTCCGAGATACCGGGAGCCCAGAGGTGGGATTTTTCCAAAGGGCGAGAAGGTTCTTGCGCAGCAGAGGGTGCACCAGGATGGTTGTTGCAGTTTTAGGTGCTTCAAGGAACTTGCGTGCTGCTTGTGTCTCTGGGCTGGTCAGATGTGTCGCAGGTGCTAAGCAAATTCAATACGCTGGCAACTTTCCGGAGGAACTTAGGGTAGGTGAAATCCTCACGTCTGGACGACGGTGGGTCTGTCACCGGGGCTAAGGTTTCCAGGTCTGCTGCTGGTGTGGAGGTCTCAGGGGCAGCAGAAAGGGGGCATTCCCCAGAATCCAGAGTTTCGGACGCCTCCTCTTCTTCCCCGTTGCAGCCTGTTCCGTCGGGGGCGGGCATGGAATCAGTTATGGTGCCCCCGGGGGGAATCTGATGATGGGAGACGTGCACAGGTTTGTGGGAAAAGGTTGGGAGTGATGGCACCTGGTGCAGATGTGGAGGAAGCTTGGGTCCATTGCTGGAAGAGGGTGGAGATGAAGGTGAGAAAACTGGAATTGTCTTGGAAACCCTCAACTCATGGCCCCGGAAGGGCGAGCGTGGCGTGGTCCGAAAGTGCATCATGCCCTTGTGCCCTGGCTGCCTTTGGGGTGGGGGGGGGGCCCATCGGTGATACGGGGGGAGAAGGATTGAGGTTCAGGAGGTGCTGAAGTCCAGAGGGGGAGGCATACCTGCCTGCCTGGGAGCCTGAATTCCAGCTGGAAGCAGAAGAGGAGCTGGTCCATCTGCAACAATGGTGCCGGCTCCTGCCAGAGCAGCGGCGATGCTTGTGGCTGCTGACACTGCTACTGCTGCTGCGGAGTCTTTTGTTGTGCCCAGAATGACGGCGTGGGTATGATTGGTGCCTCCGCGCCGAACGGGATCTGCGCCCGTGCAGGGGATGTCGGCGTGATGAGCTGCCCCTCCTTCGGCGATGATGACTTTGGCGCGGAGCTGGGTCCGGATGTGATGTCATTCAAGATGGCCGCCCCCATGGAATCCATGTGTGAGGGAGCTCCTGGCGGTCCGTGAGGCAGCAGGATCACCCCGGCAGGGTCCACCGCAGGAGAGGACGGCTCTGGAGCATCACGGCTATGGGTAGAGGCCATAGGAGGCACACCCGGAGCCGGAAGGGTCATCAGAGCAGGCAGGGGGGCTGCGGCGAGCATAACCGGGCCCCGACAGTCTTCAGAAGCAGCAGAGCAGGGGAGAGCCGGCGTCGGAGGTAAAAGCTCGCTGAGCATATTTTTCCGGCATTTCCTTGCTTTCAGGGACATTTTAGCACAATGGATACAGTCTTCTACCTTGTGTGAAATGCTCAGACAGCGGATGCAGCAGGAATGAGAGTCTGTGGAGTTCATCTTTCGTGAGCATCGTGGGCACTTCTTAAACCCAGGTTTGGGCATGGTGCTTGTAGTTTTTGAATGCTTGTAGATGTCTTGATTTTAAAAATAAAAAAGAGGTAGAAGATCTGTATTGTTGGCAAGGCGGAAGAGGTAAAAGTGGCGGGGTAGGGCCAGGGGGAGGGGGGGGGGTTCTGCACAGAAGGGAAAACCCCTTCTGGGCTAGAGAGAGAGTACTTCCGTCCTCGACACCACCAGGTGTGGCTGACTTTATCCTGCTTGTCCTAGGAGAACCTGAGCACTCCTCAGTTGTCCCTTGTAGAGATTTAAATCTGAGTCCCTTTGAAGTTCCTCTCACCCCCTGCCCTGACCTAGTGTCAGACTGAGCAGTGTTTTGTGCCCCACGTCCCTGTTTTATCTGTCAGTCTGTAATGACTATGGAATGTAACTTCTAATTACTCAGTAGGTGTCAGGCCTGAGGTGTCCTGCTGGGGGTGGGAACCGCTACTTATACAGTGTATGACTGGAAAAACAGGTTTTCCATGCTAGGTCTGACTCTGAGCCTCCACACACCAGACTCGGGCGGCCTGTCCTCTTGCTCCTTGGGTTGCCTTCATGGTCATTGGTGTGCAACTCTTGGTCAGTAGGCCTGGGCTGTTCTGGACATTCCTCCAGGAATGCTTGTGACTGTTGGTTCTAGACGAGATCTACTTTCTGGTCGTTCCTTGGGCTGCTTTGGTCCTTACACAGGCTCTCCCCATCCTTCCCTAGAGGGTCTACATGAACCATGTGTTCTTCCTGCCCTGTCTGTTCTATGTCAAAGGTTAATTGGTGTTTGTTCTGTCCTCTGCCATGGTAAGTAACCATGACAAGTTAATCCTCTGCAGTTTTACTAGACGCAGGCTGAATGTCCCCTGCAAGGCTGACTCTTCTGTCCTCTCCTGGGACTTCAGGTGATTGCTTCCAGTGTGTCCCTGGTCAGGGATTGAGAGCAGAGAGATGGGTATAATTTACTAGTTAAAACAAGATTCCATAGATTTCTCTGTTTTTCTATTTTGCCATGTTCCCCCACCCCACGTTATGTATTCCGGTGGGCTCTTATTCGGTGTTACAAAGGGCTTCTTCATCCTGCCGCAAGGTCCTTGCAGCTTCAACACAGGCTGGAATCCATAAAGTTGAACTCAGTCAGTTTTCTGGGCTGCTGTATTTTTTGAGATGCAAAAGGCTTCCCGAAGGTTTGGTGTTTACTTGGTTTTGGCAAGGTTGGAGACATCATGTAGATGAGTTTAGAGAGCTGCTGTGCCTGGGTGAATTTGGTCACTTCCCCTAAATCCTGCATCCTGCAGACCAACATTCCTGTGAAACTGTGCAGGAGTCCTCCACCCGGGCTGCTGCGATAGGAGGAGGTGTGAGATCACATTTTTAGTCACAAGGAACAGGCTCTGGCTGATATTAACCTTATCTTTGTAAAGCATGCCTGTCTTCTGTAGTAACTCCAGGCCCTTCCAGATAAAATATCAGCTGGGAAAGTATTTTGCGACACATGACCAAAGGCTCTGAACCCTGTCCTTTCTTTCTGTGTTCATGGCCTACATTCTGGATGGAGTAGAAGGAAATGAGCTGCCATGACCTTCGGCCCCAAGCATGGCACTAGAATAAAGTTCTCTGTGTTGGGGTGTGGGTAAGGTTGATAGCCTTGGGCCTTTCTCGAGGTGATAGGAGCTTCTGGTTGCTACTTTTCTTGACAGTTTTTTTTACTTTTCTCCACAGTGGGACCTTCTCCAGAACGTCATGAATGAATCCCTCATCTACATCTACTCTGTGTGCAATGTGCTGGAAGGTGACCAGGACAACTGGCTGCGCACCAACTGGATCTACCGCAGCGAAGCTAAGCGCATCTTTATTGAGCTAAAGTTTACAGTACGGGACTGTAACAGCTTCCCTGGGGGCGCCGGCTCCTGCAAGGAGACCTTCAACCTGTACTACTTCGAGTCGGATGTAGACTATGGCACCAACTTCCAGAAACGCCAGTTCAAAAAGATTGATGTCATTGCGCCAGATGAGATCACGGTCAAGGATGACTTTGCCTCACGCAATGTCAAGCTGAACGTGGAGGTGCGCTCAGTGGGGCCACTAACTCGTAAAGGATTCTACCTGGCATTCCAGGACATTGGTGCTTGTGTGGCTCTCCTCTCTGTGCGCATTTACTATAAGAAATGCCCATCGGTGGTGCAGAACATGGCTGCTTTCCCGGAAACCATTGCAGGTGCAGACTCGCAGTCACTGGCCAAGGTCCTAGGGACTTGTGTAGAGAATGCAGTGTCCAACGAAGAGCCGATGATGCATTGCAATAGTGATGGAGAGTGGCTTGTACCCATTGGGCAGTGCATGTGCAAGGCTGGCTATGAGAAGATGGAGGATAGTTGTCAAGGTAAGACTGCACAGTGTTCTGTGGTGTGTGCTAAAATGTAAAGTGAAGCCCTTGCATGTTAGGGGGGGGGGGATTGTGTGTGCATGCGTGCGCGCAAGGTGCTCCTGGTGAATTTATGAAAAGAAACGTCCTCTGCAAGAGGGAGCCCCTCAATGTGCCAGGGTGGCGCTGTTATGACTTGGCACTTGATGGCATCGTGCCTCTGAGCATCTGGCAGCCATAGATACATCCACAGTATGAAAGGAAAGAGGGAAAGCAGGACGGGCACGATAGCACTTTGGAGCCTCACCTGAAATATGTCAGAGGCTGGGGGGGGAGGGGAGCGAGCTGTTGCTTAATTTGTTTCCAAAAATTCAGATTGTGCAAAAGAAACTCGTAACAGTGTGATTAGATACGTTTCCTAATAAATATATAGTGTGGTGGTCACAAGAGGAAAGCCTGGGGGTGAGTAGACCTAGGTGGAACGTCCTATTCTGATTCTAGATCTTTGGGAGGGGAGGGGAATTTTCTGATCCTGTCTCCTGTCCCTCATGGAGCAGCACCTCATATGGTGTATTCCCAAGATGCTGCTTCTGATAAATCTTGCAAATGGTGATGCTCGCAGTTCCCGGAGGTCAGCTGGCTGGGCAGGATACTGATGCAGGGCTGGGAACTCCCTAGTTACAGCAGCCAAGAGGAATGTGGTCACAGATGGCAGTGGGGATGGGTGGAAGGGAGCTGGTGGAGGCACAGAGCCGGGAGTAGGAATGGGTGTAGCCTAGTACCTGACCCAGAACAAGTACAGTATGGAGGAGGGGGCAAGATTTTTATTATGTGGCAGCTGAGAAATGATACCTAGACATGTTTCTAAAACTATTTTTTTCAGTCCAGATAAGCAGTATGTTGTAAACTTGACGTTCTGTATCCACTCCTGCCGTCCTAGTTCCTGTGCCTCATTTCAAAGGTGAAACTAGGAACTTTAATCACATCTTTCCTTCTACGTGGGGTGAGAGAGTAGGGATCGAAATGCCTGGAGATGGTCCTTATTACCTGCTGTATGTGATACGGTGAGGTTGAGGGAATAGACACCTCTGGGGAGTGTCCCTGCAGCCTGGTTTATAGTGAGAGAGACTGCATGGAACACGATCCCACGAGAAGGTTGCACGACGCAGTCGCAGTTGAGAGATGCGTCTCGCGTGAACGGCATAAGAAAGGTGACGCTCCTGATCTTTCCTCCTGAGTAAAATGTGTTTTGTTCTGCATCTGGCTGGTGGATTTCAGCTTATTCTAAATAGAAATCATCAAGTCATTGCAAATATTTTAAACGTCTGTTCTTGAGCACGTTGTGGTCTTGGGCAAGCCACTTAACCCTCCATAGCCCATGTTCCCTGTAAAATAGTTCTCTGTGTGCTGTGCTTTCCTGTCTAATCAATGTGTTTATACCTCAAAAATTTCCTGTCATGATTTGACAATTTCCAATCTGTAATCAAACCGCTGCTGATCGCTGGAAGTAGCGGTATACAAATGTATACTAAATAAATAAAATAAATAAATAAGGAGAGTTACGTGGTGTGAGCCGTCTCCAGGTGTGCTGGGCACTGGGCCTGGGGAAACAAGCTGTAGCTATGTGAGGAATGAAAAGCACATTCCACCCCCGAGGGGAGAGGAATGAGAGACTGGAGCGGGAGGGCAACCTGCGGAGCCCCCCAGGGACTCAGGGGCTGTCTGGAACAGTAGGCCTCTGTTTTCCCAGGCCTAGGACAGAGCTGGGATTACTGGGGCTTATTCAGCTAATTAGAAGCTCAGGAGTATATTAAAGAGAACGGGAGGATGGAAGCGCTTCCCCCCCCCCCCCTCCCCCCGTCGTCGTGCTCCATGTAAAGCATCAGTCTACTGTACTGTGTGGACGCCGCACTCTCGGAGTCCAGAAAACAGCCCCAGGGTCCCTTGCAACCAAGGCCCTTAGTTGAGGCCATCGGTGCTGCTGACCCTGCTGCAAAGGAGGGAAGGGGCCCCTGTGAGGGCCTTCAGGGGCCTGATGCGGCACACGCTAGGAACACTTGCTTCTTCAGCCGAGTCTCATTTCATAGCAGATTCCCGCCAAGTTAACTATTATTAGATTTAGTGTTTGGCTGACCAAATTTGCAACATATTAAGCTTTGTCATGGAAGGTAACTTTGTCTTTGCATTTAATTCATTTCTAGTTACACACCTAATTAGCCGACAGCTCATTTTCCCCTCTTATATTTCTAAGAACTTTTTAATCCTTTGCTGTCTGAATGACCGAGTAGATAGAAAAATAGTCTGTTCTGTTTGAACCTCACCCCGTTGAGACGGACTCTTTTTTTTTTTTTGTCTGAGAAGTCTCTGTGGCCCTGCAGCTTTATTTATTTACATTTCTCTTATATACCGCGCTATTCTGCATCAGTGCGGTTTACATTGAACAAACTGAAATTACATTGAACAGGGCATTATAACTTGGAGATAACCCTCCATTGCCCATGTTCTCTGTAAAATAGTTAAGTGGCTTGCCCAAGACCACAAGGAGCACCTGTGGGACTAGAAACCCCAGTCCTTCCGGCCCAAGGTTGCTGTCCTCTAGTGGGATTTGAACCCCTGACCTTCCGGCCTGAAGTACCTTGGGCTAAGGGGCGCCACTGAGCTAAGCACTCCATAAACCTGCACCACACGTGGATGCTCTGAGAAACCAGGATGATATGTGCATGGGAGATGCGTGTATAGTGCAGCGAGGCCAGGGAACCATCACCTCTTCCTCCAAGGAACAGGGGCAACAGCTGCCTTTGGGGAGAGATTAGAGGCTGCGCTTGCGCCTCACTCGGTTGCATGCAGAATGTAACGGACATCGGTGTATCTGTTAAAGAGAGACGGATACAGCCTTTCCTTTAAATCCAGAGAGGGCTTAATGCCCAGCTTTACTTCAGCACTGACTCCAAGGCACACATTGCAGCTTGCAATCCGATCTTGCCAGAGAAAAGTAAAAAAATATGCTGAGCCCCGGTTCTGCCTCTTCATTGCAGCCTTGGATTTTCATAATGGTTCCTGTCCGACCCTCCAGTCTTTGCTCAAAGTCTGCTCGGAGCATTGGAGACTCCGAAGCTCTGACCTGGGATGCAGACTGGTAACACAGTAACATAGTATATAACCAGTATGGTCCATCTAGTCTGCCCAGCAAGGTGGCAAGAGTAGGTGCACCTGCCGCTCCGTGCAGGTCTCCCCTCCCCGTGCCTTTGTTTAGGGGTGTACCCATCGCTCTGTGTAGGACACCCCTATTTGTTGAGATAACAGAGACAGTTATGGTTATTTTGACTTTATCCTGTTGCTATAAAGGGATCCACTGTGTCTGTCCCAGGCCATTTTGAAGTCTCACTGTATTTGCCCCCACCACTTCCATCACGGGCCCTAAACGGTGGGAATAATGGTTATGAGAACAAGTGACCTAATCTCCTTTCCACCCACACTGTCAAAGCAGACTAGGAACGTGTCTGTGCTCGATGCCTGTGACCTGGTCCCACCCAGGAGAGGGAGGCTGCATGAGGATTCGGATTTGGGTCAGAACTGCCTGCCAACGCGTAGCCAGTGCTTAGTAACCACTGGGGTGTCCTTGAGTGTTTTGCATCTGGTAGGCAAACCGGCTGCTGCTTACTGTAACTCCTGTCCTCCCATTCTGGGTTGAGCTGAATATGGGTCACAGAGAGCTGATCCAGGGCACTTTTCACATTTGATGCCCTCTGGTTTCCTCTGTTCATAAGAACATAAGATCTGTCAGACTGGGTCAGACCAAGGTCCATCAAGCCCAGTATCCTGTTTCCAACAGTGGCCAATCTAAGGTATTATGTTGTATGCAGCCTTGGTCCATCCTAAAAAGCAGACCACATCCCAAAATCCTGGCTCAGTGGTTTAGTGACCCCTGCGGTGCACTGTTACGTGAGGGGGGGGCTGGGTTCAGTTCCTGGGTTAGCATGGGGACTGCATTCCCAGCCTCAAAGGAGAGAGGATCTGGCCACTGAGCAAAGGCTTGGACTGGCGGGGGGGGGGGTGTGCTAGCCAGATTCCAGCTTGTGGCCACACAGGGGCTCTGCCGTGATACTCAGACTGAGCTGAGAGTTCAATGAAAAATAGTGAGAAACAGTCAAGTAGTGATGGTGGGGGGGGGGGGGTGTCCGTATATCGCTGGCTAAACTTAAAAAGAAAAAGACTGATCGTAGCTATTGTCATGGGCCAGTCCTACAGAGGTCACAGGCTGATGGGCTCTAATGTAATTCTCAGACTAGCTGAATTGTCCTTGTAAAAAGTCCACAGAAATGTTATTAGCTGGAAGTTTGAACTCTGGAGAACTGTCTGCGGTAGGCAATGGCCTATTTCATAAACTGTTTCTGTTCTAGGTTGGCTGCAGAGGTCTGTGGGGGGGCTGCACTTTTCCGACACGCTATAAATCCCCCCTCCCTCCCCCCGTGCTCGCTCGGGCTGGGCAGTGTGGGTTTTCTTTCCCCCTCCTATGATGTGATCCAATAAAAGCCTTTTATGCTTACAGCCTGGGGCTCAAGGATATATCTAGTGTTACCTTCCCCCCCCCCCCCCCCCGCTGCCTCCCTGTTTGGGATGTGTTATCTTCCCTCGCCCCCTCTTAACTGCACCATCTCTCTGCTAGGTGCGAAGCTGGGTATGTGGGCGGGAGCCCTGACACAGCCCTTTATACAAACCTGGGGATTTATCTCCATTCCGCATTCCAGAGTTACAACCCCCCCCCCCCGCCGGCCTCGACTCTCACTGTTCCCTTGCCAGTCAGGGGGGCCAGCTCTGCTCATCTTACACCGATCCTGGGGAGGAGGGGGCCACCGTGATGAGCGACTGCCTCTCCTCTGGACCCTCCATATGGGATCTGGTGTTGGGAAGAGGCAGCCAGGTGCCCAGGCCTGTGTTCCAGCTACAGATATTCACATGTTTTGTCTCTTTTTCAGGTTTAAGGGCTGTCTCTTTTCTGCAGTTTACATTCACAATAAATAAGCTTTTGTGGGAAAGTTTCCAAGCCCTCCTCACTCTCTTTAAATGTCTCCCAATCCCCTGAGGACCCTTGTTACAATAGTGTTATGTTTTTAAGTGCCCCCCGCCCCCAGGGGGAACAGATGGGGGTTGGGAACCAGAACCCTCTGGAACAGGACTCCTCTCCCCTTCCCGGGGGCTTGCTGTGTTACTGGTTGCAGTTTTGTGCGTTTGAACCCATGTGGGTCTCCGTGAATATGTCTTTACGCTTTGCCTTGAGAGCAGGGCAGGAAGTAGACGGGGGAGGAACTGGGAGTGGATGGTTATGTGAGCACCAAATCGAAGGGGGAAATGTTAGGCTATACCAGAAAGTGACCTGTGAAAGGTTAGTGTATTGCAGAGGGAGGGGGTAGAAAGTAGAGCAAATGTCGTCCCAATTTCTGGAGAAAGGGGTTACTCGGGGCCGGCCCCAGAGTTGGTTTAAGGCAGTGTTGCCCTAGGCAGACCTTAGACGTGCTCCCCCCCCCCCAACTCCCCTAATGGCTTTGAATGACCTGCTCTTTGCCACCCCTCCAGAAGCAGCCGCCCTAGGCAGCCACCTAGTTTGCCTAATGGTTGGGCCGTCCTTGGGGCTACTCTGTAAGCAGCTCTAATAACCAGAGCTTTCCAGTACTTAGAGGGTGGAGATCTTGGGCTGTGTGTAGCCCCTGGATGGGTCGGAGGAAGTCCAGCTGTTTTTCATTTTTGCAACCGATTTGGATGAAGTGGCGGGATGGAGGGAGATCTAAACATTGCCTCTCCAGTGAGACTGCTGAGAGGAGGGAAATGTACGACAGCGGTGCCTCTTACCTCCCCCTCCTAGAAGTAGCAGCAGCACCTGCCTTTCCGCAGGGGCTATCTGCTGCTCATACTGGAAGTAGCTCCGAGGAGAGCTGCATCTTCAGTCCCTAGCAGTGGAAAAGGACGAGGCCCTGCAAACAGAAATGAGACTGGATGCTCATTCATGTGAGAGCTCCAGGTGATCTGCCGCTCACCTTACACACCAGTTCCAGCTGCAGGACTCAGGTCCCCCAGTTGGGGGCCCCCACCACTGGCTGGGGGGCAGCAGGAGGAAGAGAACTGGAACCCAAATTGCTGGCTTGGAACATCCCAGCGAGGAAGGAGAAATGGACTTCCCTCCGTCTTTACGTATAGGCTTTAAGTCCCGCAGCTTTAACGGGAAGAGAAGCCGCCTTGTAGGTGTGAACGTGACTCTACGGATTTGCTTCTGTCTTTCCAGAGCCGAGTTCAAGACTGCAACGGAAGCAAGCGAACGAGATCACTTGACTGAATTTTATCTGTGCTAGAAATACTCGCAACCAAGAGGGAATCCATGTAGTGCAGCAACCCCTGATGTACATTTTTCATTTAAGTTCCGTTATTAAATGTTTCACCTGCCTACTGAATCTCTTCCAGGCTTTCCGTCCCAAAGAGTTGACTGGGGGCCCTCGGGCCTGCGCTCAGCTGCTGCTGTTCGGAAGCGTCTGATTTCCATTCCATTTCCCCCTAGATGACCCGGACAGCACCCCTGATACTCTTCCCTTTTGTGGAGTTGGCCACCGTGGGACCTTCTGGCTTCTTTTCCAGTACAAGTTCATCACATCCTTGTAGGAAATACCTCCTGATCGCTGTTCCTGCAGATCTTCCAGCTTGCTTCTCATCCCAAGCCAGGGTGATCGCAGGGGATGGCTTTGCGGCTACTGGAGCAGGACGTTTTCCGGTTTGCTTAGGGCTGGAGAAGCCAGTGAGGTCTGAGTGGATGATGCTTCTTCCACACCCTGTGATGCATGAAAAGCCAGCAGACATCCAACTCCCTCCTTGGAAGGAGTTCCCAACTCATCTGTGGAATATTTTCATGCCTGCAAAAAATAGGAAAAGTGAGTCAGGAATTCCTGCAATTTGGAAAAGGTTTTGATTTTAACCCTTCCTAGATCTGAATTCTAACAGGAAACCAAAACCTCTTAATGGCTCCCAGCTAATCACTTGCCCTTGTCCTCTTCTTTTCTGACTTTGGATGGGGTCATGACCTTTTCAGCTCCTCAGAGTCCAGTGGCTGTATTGATGTATTTTCTCTGCTTAGTAAGGGGGGGGGGTCAAGAAGCAGTAAGGTCATTTTAGCAATAGGGAGAGGGGAGCCAATTGGCTCCAGCACCTGGAGTATTTGGGGAAATACTACCCCCCCCCCAATGGATAGCTGGACGTTAACTCTCCTCCCCATATTGGACAGATCCTCAGTCTTGCATCATTCTCTGCTCCTTGCTTGGGCCCTTCCACTTCTTAGCCCAAAAGAGGCCACCAGTGATGAATTGCGGTTAAGCCACTTTTATACATCTGCCATTCGTGGTCCAAGAGGGTGGCCAACTATCTCCCACTTGCTCCATCTGATTGGCTCCTGACGACTGTTGCATCACTGATGAGCTCACAGGCTCGATGAAGCATTCTGGGAAGTGGCAGAGTTTGCTGTTGCCTCATAAGCTGTGAGTGGCCTGCAGCTTGAAGGGGATAAACTCATTAGTTACAGAAAGATTTCTTTTCGGAAAGAGTGGTAGATATATGGCATACGGGTTTGCCAATTGGCTCCAAATGCGCCCGACAGGCTGGATCCCGTCCTGGGTTTATCCTCGTGCAGGTGGAGACATGTAGTTCTGACTTCTCTGTTGCACTCTATAAGAAAAGCAAGACTACAAGTTCCTGCCTGCAGTGGGTAATCCCAGGACGGGATCAAGCCCACCAGGCGCATCTGGAGCCTGTAGACGGCACTAGTGGTGCAGTCTCCCAGTGGAGATAGCAGAGACCAGGACCAAGAAAGCATGGGACAAACACCGAGGATCTCCAAGGGAAAGGGAGATGGAATGAAAGGGCAGACTGCTTAGGCTGTACGGTTTTTATCTGCCATCACTTTTGTTTCTTTACTTCATCTCGCTTTCAAGGCAAAAGTATAATGTCACAAACTGCAGTTGGGGGCGGGGGGGGGGGGGAGAAGGAGGAGAATAACCAAATTGAGGGGTTGACAGTACTGGTAGATGAAAGAGGTTAGGTTATTGAAATACCTGAGATTTTTCCTGCCCTTTAGTGTTTCTCACTTATTGCCCAATAGGGGGCGGTGTTCTAGCAGTGGTTTCTGGCTTCTGAAAGCTTTCTTACAGATTTCTCAGTGCTACTGATTCTGATTCTGTCCTGTCAGTACTCGGAGAGAGTGAATTCTTTGCCCAGAGATGGGCAACGTAGGAATAAGAGCAAGATAGGAAGTTGCAGGTTGATATTCTGATCTTTCCGCTGGTGACTGTGGGCCGTGATCTTCACTCCTTGGCTGTCGCATTTCCATATAGTGCTACGGTGCTTTGCTGAGTCAAATCTTTTATCTGCCGGCACATTGCTGTGATCGTGGGCATTTTTCCTTCTCTTTCCTCTGTTGTGTGCGGGGACTTAGGTTACCGCAGGATTGATTTCTCCCCTGCTGCCTTCTTCTGCTCCTGCTCTGTGTATCAGGCTTGTATCCAAGGGGTGGGTGATGGAGTTTGGTTGGTGGCATTCGAGGCATTGGATGGTTAATTCTGAGAGAGGATTCCTAAGCCAGTGGACTTGCACAACTCCTTGCTGCCATGCCCCAGGTACCTTGTCCTCTATTACTGGTCCCCCATGATAGAGGAGGTAGCCCAGAAATTCAGGAGCGCAGAATAGTGGTGGCTGGGTGGAAGAGACTAGCCATAACCCACAAAGGTGAAGGGTTGAAATGAGATGGTTGTGGTGACATGACATGCAATTGCAGAAGTAAGGATGTGGTTGAAAACTACTTTAACGGTGGTGAGTAAATTTTATTGAAAATGCTGGTGGAGTCCAACAGATTACAGGATCCGAGGCAGCATGGAATGACCAGGGTCAGGTCTTGTCAGACAAATCTGATTTCTTTGACTGGGTGACCAAGGAGTTGGACCGAGGGAGAGCCCTAGATGTGGTGTATTTAGATTTCAGTAAAGGGATCTATCCTTGGTCCGATTCTTTTTAACATCTTTGTTAGTGATATAGCGGAAGGGCTGTTGGGTAAGGTTTGCCTCTTTGTGGATGATACCAAAATCTGCAACAGAGTAGACACCCAGGAAGGTGTAGATAACATGAGGAGGGATCTAGCTAAGCTTGAAGAATGGTCTAGAATTTGGCAGCTGAGATTTAATGCTAAAAAATGTAGTCATGCATTTGGGCCGCAACAATCCAAGGGAGAGGTACAGTATAGTGGGTGATGTACTTCTGTCCATGAAAAAGGAGCGGGACCTAGGTGTGATTGTGTCTGATGATCTCAAAGTAGCTAAATGGGTGGAAAAGGTGACAGCGAAAGCTAGAAGGATGCTTGGGTGCATACGGAGAGGAATGGCTAGCAGAAAAAAGGAGGTGATAATGTTTCTGAATAAGTCTTTGGTGCGACCTCCATTTGGAGTATGGTGTGCAATTCTGGAGACCGCACCTTCAGAAGGATGTGAACAGGATGGAGTCAGTACAGAGGGTGGCTACTAAAATGATTAGTGGTCTTCATTATAAAGCATATGAGGACAGACGTAAGGATCTTAATATGTACACCTTAGAGGAAAGGCGGGATAGAGGTGATATGATTGAGATGTTTAAATACCTCCGTGGCATAAATGTTCAGGGAGAGAGCCTCTTTCAATTGAAAGCAAGTTCTGCTACGAGGGGACATGGGATGAGGGTGAAGGGAGATAGATTCAGGAGTGATATGCGGAAATATTTATTTACGGAAAGAATAGTGGATCCATGGAATAGTCTCCCAGTGGAGGTGGTAGAGATGAGGACAGTAACTGAATTCAAAAAAGCATGGGACCAACACAGAGGATCTCTAAAGGTAAAAAGGGGACTGTTGTAGTTGTTGATATGGAAGGACAGACTAGATAGGCCATGTGGTCTTTTTCTGTCGTCGTGTTTCTATGTTTCTAACTGGACCAGTGCAGGGTCTGCATCTCCCCACATGGCTTGTCAGCATTTCCTGGGCAGAGCTGCCACATGCTCACTTTAGTACAGATGTTTCGTGGGGGAGGGGGGGTCCTCCTCCCTCCTCCTCCTCACTTATAACTCTTCTCTCGCTCATCTTGCCAAGCAAGAGTGTGTGATAACATCATCCTCGTACAGGAATCTCTCATTATCGCCTGTTGCTTCCTTGTTTATCATCTGCAGTTCTATAGCAGACTTGAAGCTTTGGTCAATGCCCCCCCCCCTCCCTCCCTCCCCAAGCTAACTTCTGCCATTGCCTCAGCCGGCTTTGCAGCTTCGGTGTGAAGGCAGGAGAGAGGTGCATCTACAACTCTGTTTTATTACTTCTCACGTTTGTGTTGAATGAAAGGTTTGGCGGCCAGCATATTCTTCAGGAATACTGTGGGAGCCTTGGCCTCCCCTCACTGAAACGGTTTCATTTGTGACCAGACACGGGATATATGCTAAAGGATGGTCAGATCTTGCTCCATCCCTATGTCATTGCCGCGGTGACACCTTTCGTCCTTTGTCCCTACCCTTCCCGTCCATCACCAGATCAGATGGCCCTGTTATAATCCCAGGTGGCCAGCCAGGGCCCCAGCAAAGCTGTGAAACTGTCCAAGAATTAAGGAAGTTACAGATTAAGACTTTAGAGATTCCCCCTTGTCCAGCAATTGCTGCAGAACAAGGCAGCAGGTTTCAGCCCTTTGTTAAAGGAACTTCACTGGCTGCTTGGGGAATGGTATGTGTGTTTTAAAATCTTGATTTTTAACATTCAGAATAGTTAGTGCCCAGCACCAAAGTCCCTAGAGACGGGTATCGGGCAGGCAGTACCGACCAGCTGGGGCTTTGCACCCTTCATAAAGGAACCTGCTGCAGCTTCCTGTTGTGCTGTTTTTGGGCTGGAATAAGCTGCTAGCTGAGTGAGAAGACATTTCGTAAACTGTGCAAAGCAGGTTTTTGGATGCATTTAACGAGTGATGGTTGTGCTCTGATTCTTCTTGTATTAAGTTTTAACGTTGTAAACGGCTTTGAAGAAACTGTATATTAAATAAATACTGCGGCTTTGCAGATACCAGAGACACAGTCCCTGATGCTCACGACATTTATAGTGTGATCCGTTTTTACAGACATGTCCTATTTCTTGAATGCTTATCGGTAGCCTGCGTGGTTCATGTCTGCCATGGTAGTGCCATGCTGCCTGAAGACACCGGCCCGTTTCCAGGGGGCTCTGGACAGCTGCTGCTGGTATCCCTAGTAGTGACTGACACCAGCTGGGCCAGAGTACATGGAAAACCCGAGCTGACAGACGCCTCTGGCACACAATCCTGTCTCCCTCCCCGTCCCTCAGCGTCTTTGTAGCTCCTCCTGTCGCACATTCATTGCTTTCTTTTGCTGTGTGGATTTGTTTCTTGCAAGAAAGGTCAAGAGAGTTGGATGACCCCCTCCTCTTCCCCAATCTGTCCTGGGAAAAACAGGCCCTGAGATGAGGTTCACGCACCCCCACCCCCCCTCACTGCAAGAGTATAAAGACTAGATCCTGGCTGCTGTAGGATCCCCAGTGCGCTGCTCTGAGCACGTTAACTGTCTGCGCTCAATGAAGACATTGTGTGTGCAAGGGCGGGGGGGCAGGGTCAGAACAGGGAAGACCTCTTAATCCCCGTCAGATTGTCTGCCAAAGAGCTCTGCCACTCCCTGGGGATTTAATTACTTTTTTACAATTCCCCATAGACCTGTCACTGCTGTGGTGGTTCTGTAAGCCTAGTGCTACAGGTAGAGGAAGGAACCTGGAAGGATTGTCTACGCCCCTTCTTTTCTGTCCGCACTATGTTGGGCCTTGCCTTAAGGGAGGTTGTACTGTTCCACAGCGTCTGCCTACAACCAGTGGAGTGGAGGAGTAGCCTAGTGGTTGGGGCAAGGTACTTCAGGCCGGAAGGTCGGTGGTTCAAATCCCACTAGAGGACAGCAACCTTGGGCCAGAAGGACTGGGGTTTCTAGTCCCACAGGTGCTCCTTGTGGTCTTGGGCAAGCCACTTAACCCCCCATAGCCCATGTTCCCTGTAAAATAGTTATCTCCAAGTTATAATACCCTGTTCAATGTAATTTCAGTTTGTTCAATGTAAACCGCACTGATGCAGAATAGCGCGGTATATAAGAGGATATAAATAAATAAAATAAATAAATAAATAACCATCACCTTGTACTGTTGCTTCTGTTCTGCTGCGTGTTAAGCCTTGAAAAGGGTTCCCTGGGAGCCCTGCGCTTGGATTAATGGACAGCCCAGCAGTGTCCATCGAGTGCTTGGGATGGAAAAGATGGTACACCAGTCTCCTACGAAAGAGAAGCCCCCCTGTCCTCCCAGGAGCATACTGTTACAGAATGCTCTGCAGCCTTTGCTGCAAGCGTGGACACTCTTCTTCCATTTTACAACTTTGACAGTACTGATGGGTACATGGGGCCCTATTACAGAAATAAGATGATGCAGGAATCTGGTTGGCATCTTCATTGTGGCCTCTAGGGAGACCGGCCCTTCAGGCTTCCCATGCACAGGGCATGCACGCAAACGGCTGCACTTGCTTTAAGCATCTGGACTGGGCTGCCCTTCCCTCCTCATGAACACAGCCCTGGGCTTCTGCAGGACCCTGAACTCTAAGCTGGCCTCAGCCTGGTGCTGCAGAGGAGACTGCAGTCTGCTACCCATGTAGCCTTTTTTGGCACCAGACAGAGGGTGCACGTGCACACACTCCAACCGGTCGGAGCTTTGGAGGGGATAAGCAAGCTGGCAGTGGGGTTGCCCCCAGATGTGCACAGCTGGGCAGACCCAGAAGGCCGCACTGGAGAAAAGGAGAAGTGGAGGGCAAGTGAGAAAAGACTTGAAAGAATATAGGAAAATAAACGGAGAAGCACATCCAATGCTTCCCTACACCAAGGCAATTAAGAGGTTCCAGCCTGCCAGAATTTTTACACATTCCCTTAGAGCTCGCTCTCCAGGAATAGACTTGTAAATTGGAATATTTCACACAAGACACAAAAGTAACCTTTCAAACCCACGTGTCCTATGTCTCTCTTCTGCTAAAGAATAAAAAAGGACTGGAACAGTGTATCCCCTCATTGCAAGAGGCTTTCCTGCTGTCTCTACACAACACTGCACAGGTCAGGCATCTCACATTAGAGCAGTGGTTCTCAACCTGTGGGTCACGACCCCCACGGGGGTCGCCACAGGATTTAGCGGGAGTCGCCTCGCCTCACTCCGCCATTTAAAAAAAAAAAAAAAAAGCACCCAAGTTGCTGCCGCTGCCGAGTCCACTTCTCGGCAGCAGCAAACTCACCGCCTCCCAGTCCCTTCTAATGCAGCCGCGGCTCACTGCCTCTTAGGGAACCATGGCTGTGCCAGTAAAACCATTGCGGAGCCTTCCTGTCTCTTGATGGGCTCCGTGCAGCAGTGTCCCGCCTCCAAAGGAAGTTGTTTACCACTTCCTTTGGAGGCGGGACAATGCTGCACGGAGCCCGTCGAGAGACAGGAAGGCTCCAACGGTTTTACAGATATAGCCGCGGTTCCCTAAGACAGGGAGCCGCGGCTGTAGAAGAACAAGGCAGCAGCAGGCAGACGGAGAGAGGGGAGGAGGGGGCAGGGAACCTGCAAGGGGGCTGACATGGAGGGATGGATGGAGGGAGGGGTCTGACGTGGACAGGGGGGCTGACATGGAGAGGGTGGGGGCTGACATGAATGGAGGGAGGGAGGGGAGGGCTGACATTGCTGGATGGAGGGAGGGGGCTGACATGGAGGGAGAGAGGGGGACTGACATGGATGGAGGGAAGGGGGGCTGACAAGGGAAGGAGGGAGGGGTGGCTGACATGGATGGATGGATGGAGGGGGGCTGACATGGACAAAGGGAAGAGACAGGGGGACATACTGTACAGATGGGCAATAAATGCTGGACAGAGGGGAGAGACAGTCCGGGTTAGGATTATAATGGGCAGATGGGGGGGGGTGCTAGGACTGGTAATGGGTTGATTAGGGAAGGCTAGGACTGGGAATGGACTGATCAAGGGGGGGTTTGGACTGGTAATGTGCTGATAGGGGGGTAGGACTGGTAATGGACTGATGGGGGGGTAGGACTGGTATTGGGCTGATTAGGGGAGGCTAGGACTGGTAATGGGGTTGAGGGGGGACTAGCACTGGAAACGAGCTGATTGTGGGGGCTTCGACTGGGAATGGGCTGATTATGGGGAGGGGAGGATAGAGCTGCTGGCCCTGGAAGAAAACTGGGGGCTAAGGCTACAAATGGGCTGATACGAGGGGATGGGAGAATGGAACTGGAAGGGAGTGGATCTGAGAGGGGCTGCCATTGTATTTGTACTAGAAGGGACTGCTCAGCGGGGAAGGAGGGGGACTGGAAGGGAATGGACACCAGTGGCAGTCATGGGAATGCAAGTTGACATTGGAAGGTACTGAGAGTGAGGACTGGAAAGGGGCTGATACTGGGGAGGGTTACTGGGACTGGAAATAGGCTGATGGAAAGAAGTGAAGAAAACGAAAGAAGAGATAAGAAATGGCAGATGGACCATAGACCACAGAAAGAGAGCTAAGAGAAGACAGGAAAGCAGAAGCCTCAGATCGGGACCAGCATGATCACAGAATAAATTGGTCAGACAACAATGGTAGAAAAAATAATTTTATTTCATATTAGTGATTTTGACTACAAAATTATCATAATTTTAAAATCAAATATTGTTACTTGTTGTTGTTGTTGTTAATTATTGCGGTTTAAATAAGTAAATTTTATAAATAAAAACATATTGCAAAGGCCTATAATATATTAATAATTCAACAAATGATTACCGTGACAATGCGTTAACGGTAAAGGAAGAGACGCATTTGATTTTATCATTGGGTGTCACCACAAGTTGACCAATGGTAAAAGGGGTCACGGTACAAAAAAGGTTGAGAACCACTGCCTTAGAGAAATGTGAATTGGAGACGGGGGGGGGGGGGGTTGCTTTTTATACCTGACTGTGGTTGCCCTTTTTTTTTGTTACTGTTCACGTCTTTTCCTTTATCACTTTTGCTCGCTCTTTGGTTAGCTGTCACCTCTCATTCCTGCTTCATCGCCCAGAGCCTCTTCTCTTTCTGACCTCCCAACTTCTGCTACAGACACCAAGCACCAGAAATCAAATTATAATCTCCATCCTGTGTGCAGAATTGTGGCCTGACGGCCTCCCCTCACAGAAGGTCCCCTGCCTACTCATGAATCGCATGGTCCCCCCCCCCCCTTACTCATGAACGGCATGTCCTACCCCCTACTCATGAGCAGCATGGTCCCCTCTCCCCCGCCTTTACTTATGAATGGCATGTCCTACCCCCCCCCCCCTACTCATGAATGGCATGTTCTTCAGTAGTGCTATAAGAGGGGAATGGGGAAAGGCAGCCCTTATTGATAGGTGGCCTCTCTCAACCCAAGCCAACAAGGGCTTAAGAGATGAAAAGTCAAGAGCAGTTCCCCTAGATGTACTGAAACCTTCTGTCTGTGGCTCCAGCGCCTGCTTGTTTGCAGTGAGGAAGACAAGTCACTTGGTGGATCCAGCCTGCCTCCTATTCACTTCCAGGTCTTACTCAAATCATCCCCTCGGGGGCTCAAGACTGGAATTTAGGATCTGAAGTTAGGCACTGCTGTTAATAGACTATAAGCGTGTAGGGTTAGGAGCTGACATGTGGGGCCATCTATTGATTTTCCTAAGTTTTAAGGGTCAGGTTACTGGAATTCGGCACCAGGCACCTAGAGTTATCCATCTGACCTGGTCCCTCGTTCAGCACAAACCATTTAGGTTCCTGAATGTAGATTCTCGGTAGGGGGCAATTTTTAATATCAAATTTAGGTGCCTAGATCTTTTAAGTATCAGGCTATTTGGGTCTGATCAGACATCTTTTGAATTGTTACGTTCAGGAGTTAATTGGCCAGATCTCGGCACCTGACTTTCCCTTCCTGTCTCCAAGTTAGCTTACAGTGGTGTGCACAAGTCTGGAATCACTTGTAAATTTGACGTTTTTCCAACTTCGTGACCTTATCTTAATTTATTTTTCCTCCCCAGTGGCTTTTTCTGTGTATCTCATGATAAGTGATAGATTTGGCTATTAGGGCCAACTTTTAGTATTGGTTTGGCCCTTATTTTCTGAGTTTGTTCCCCATAGTTATCCTGTTGATAGATTTTCTGTGAAAAATCGCATAATGTACATCGTTGGCCAATGATATTTTAAGTATGCTTTTAAAATATTATAGACGCACGTCAGGTTTCCTTAAAATTAATGTATGTGGCCTTGAAAAAGGCTGTTTTTATGTGTCAGTGATGGCTCAGTATTTGATGGGCCACCCTTTGTTCTTGATCACCTGTCTGCACCTTGTCAGCATTGAATGAACCAGTCTGACAAGGTGATCATTGGGGACAACGCGGCTCAAGTTACAATGAGTGACTCAATCAGCTCACGCTTTGATGTTGGATGGCTCTAGGATATTCCCAAGGCCACCTTGTGCCACAGGTTCTTGATTGGATTCAGATCTGGAGACTGGGCAGGCCAGTCCATTGACTTGATGTTCGCTGCTTCCAGCTGATCACCTGTCTGGAGCGATGGCAGGGTGTATTGTCGTCTTGGAACAGGAACTGGCCAGGAAACAGCTGGTGTGCTGATGGCACCATGCACCTTTGCAGTATGATGATGTGCTTGGGCCCTGTTGACCATTCCATCGACGATGTGAAGACGTCCAATGCCACTGGCAGCCCCAGACCATGACCTTCAAAGGATGCTTCACAGTGAGGTTGAGACACTCAGGCTTGAATTCCTCTCCAGGAAATCTCCTCACATAGGTGTGGGCCTGGTTACCAAACAGGCAGAAGGTGCTTTCATCACTGAATAGCACCCTTTCCCACATTTCAGTCAACCAGGTTAAGTGCTTTCTTGCCCACACGATCTGATTGCGCCTTTGTATGTCAGTCATCAGTGGCTTATTCCGTGCTTTGCAGCCCCGGAGGCCAAACTGCAGGCACCGGTGATGAACTGTTGATGAGCTGACACTGACCTCACTCTTGTCTGACCACTCTCGAAGTAGCTGAGGAGAGATCAACTTGCGATTAGTCAGTGAAATGCATCATAGTGCGCAGTCCTAGCCTGATGTTGATACACGTGGACGACCTGAACGAGGCTTGTCCACCACTGAACCCGTTTCTTTCTTCTTCTGTACAATCTTAACAGCGCTCTGACTGCAGCCAACTTTCCTGGCTATCTGACGGCTTGAAAATCCTTCCACGCTCTAAAGGACACACGAACACGCTCCTCCAACGTCAGGGTCCGAGTCATCTTCATGGTTGATCCAGAAAGCGTATGAAATTCAAAAATTCCACGCATTTTTATAGCTGCACTGTTTGCTAGATATCTGCATTGTGATTGGTTAGTGAAACCAGCCGCCTCATTGGTCAGAAATAACATGTGCATATTGGATAATCTCGATCCAGTTTTGATGCAGGATCCACAAAAATTGCAGTAGCTATCTCCCAGTGTCTGTAAAGTGTTTAAATTGGAAGCAAGGAATGCGAAAATGTCAACTCTAATAGCCAAATGTATCCCTTTTAACGTGGTAGAAAGATGAATATGCTGGGCTAACTCAAAATTTAAAAAAAAACATTAGAAAGTACGAAAAACGCAAAACTCGCATGTGATTCCAGACTTTTGCACACCACTGTATGTCTGGGCAACTGGTTAACTGGTTAGGTGTAGGAGTAGTCAGGTGTGTTGGAAGGGCAGTGTTGATTGTCTTTAACCAGATATTCACTACTATCAGATCAATTCGGGACAAAAGTTAAGCAGATGAGGAATCCACTTAACTTTATCTGTGTATATTCACAACCAGCGACGTATCTTTTCTGACTTCTAGTTAATGGAGATGCTCCACTGAATCTAATTGGCCTGTTTGTGTCTACCCTGTGCTTAAATTCTGATCTGGTTTTGGCATCTGTCACCTCTGCTGGGAAGTTTGATCCAGGTTTTTACCACCTTCTCAGTAAAACTAAAAAAATAAAAAGTATATTTGTTCCTTCCTTTACAACGTCCCTTGGGATCAGCTGATGTACTAGGTTGCCCCACAGAATAGAACCGACCCAGCTAGGAACATGTTATATCCATCCTCTGCCTTTGCTTACAGCATGAAGACCCCCCCGTCCGATTGTTGTACCTATACAGGCGAATAAGGAAATGCGAACTGAGAGAAATGGGCAGTCTGCAAGGGTCCCCCTTATTCAGCAAGAGACACCAGGGACAGAGGAGTTTTTCTCAAAGAGATTCCTTTTGATAAAGGAATTAACGCGTATAAATTCCTGGGGTGAAAATGTTCCCTCCTCTCAGTGGGTAGAAGTGTGTGTTTTTTGTTTTTTTACACGTGTGCCCTTAGCTATGCCGTTGGCATCGGTAAGGGGGAGTACATGCCTGTTTTTTCCTGTGCATGGCAAAATAGGTACATGGGCCATGGGTAATTGTTAAAATCTGTTAATTTGTCCTCCCTCCTCCAAAGGTTGTCCTTAGCAGACCAAAGCACTCCCCCCCCCCCCCCCCAGCAGCTTCAGTGATAACCAGCAAATTCTTGTCTGCCTGAGAGATTGTCGGAGATGGCAATGGTCAGGCCGGCCCTGTAGAGCTTCCCTTGCAGTCCCCTCCTATCAAAGGCTGGCACGCTGAAAATAGAGAAATATAAGAGACTCTGCAAAGTGGGGAGGGATGAGGGACCCCCTGCCGCTTGCTCTCAGCGGGAGAGGTGAGCTGGGATGGATGGGGTCAGGTGGGGAATGGAAAGGGCCGCAAGTTGCCACAACAGGTGCTGCTTCTATCCCCTTAAAGGGGGTGAGACGGAGTGTGGAGGATTGTGGGAAGATTCTGTGGAAACCCAATTCCTACATTCAGACTTCAGTCTCTCCGCACCCCATGCTGGGTACCACCTGCTACCTGCTTCCAGGCTTTTTATATTTAGAGAGGAAACCTTCTTTCTCTTCCGTTCCTTTGCACTGTGACACCCCTCCCCTCCCCTCCATGGAATTTGGGGGGGGGGTGAGTACTTTGCTTTGAAGTATCGTTTGTAGCCCAGATTCCTATCGGAGAAGCAGCTTTGTCAGTCCCAGAGTGCTCTAGGTTTCAGTCCTCTCACATGACCAACTGAACCATCTTGTTTCAGTTCGAGATCTAGGGTCTGGTTTCACGACTTTCTGACCTTGGGACAGGAATGGAAATGTCATGGAATGATTTTCACGCTTTTCCAGTGGAGTTTGCTCTAGTTCTTAAAAGGGAAGTGTGCTCCTGGAGATTTGCACCCACTTTTTCTGTAGTTACCTTTTCCGGCTAAAATGCACATTTATTTGAAAATGCAAAATTTACGCGTATTGTTGCCTCCCATAGCTTAACGCTATGCTCCAGGGATCTCCTTAGCGAAATTATGGGCTAATTGCCAAAAGTCCTTTTGCCTGGCTAAATGACTTCTCAGAAATTTCCCTCCCCAGGATTTTCAGCAGTGGTTACAGAGAAGTGGCCTGGAAACTTGTGTTAGCTTATTATATAGATAAAGTCCCGCTGTAGGGGGCGGAGATGGTTCCCTGTGTCGTAACCTGGCTGCCTTCTGTCTCCATACAGCTTGTCCTGCTGGCTTTTTCAAGTCGGACATCTCTGAAAGTGCCTGCTTGGAGTGCCCCCTGCATACTTTGCCCTCCTCTGAAGGTTCTGCCTTTTGCCCCTGCGAAGAGGGCTATTTTCGGGCCCCAGAAGACCCAGCCTCGTTCCCCTGCACCCGTAAGTACCATATGAATTTCAGGCAGGACTTGTCAGGCCTGCTGCAGACCTCTTTTGAAAGCCCGACACATGCCAGTGTGCATCACTTCCGGGTTGTAAATCCGAGTCTGGATGGTGATTTAAGAATCCTGATGTAGTCTCAGATGCTGCTGTGAGGAGTCTGATTTTCATCAAAGAGTCCCCCCCCCCCATGTACGGAGTGGGGAGGAGAGTCATTCTGTGCAAGACCGAGTCATGAAAGGAAACGCATTCTGCCGTTCCACAACCCTTCGTACAAGGATTTGCATCTTAAAAATGGTCCAGAGGCTTAGCCTTTGAAGAACTAAATTCCTGTGCTAGCATGTGACCTCAGGTTTTATTGATTCCTTTCAGACGGAAGTGGTGGGACGTGGAGCAACACTGACATCACTAAAATCACCATTGATAGCTGACCCGGATTGGCCCTTTTAGCTAGTGGTGTCAGACACTGCAGTGAATGATCTTTGAAACCTGAACTACCCCGTCAGTTAAATCTTCCCCAATATGTACAGAACGACATTCGGGAGCTGTTAGCACTTTAGTTTCCGTGTAACCCATCTTGCTATGTAGTGCAGGCTTGTCTGTGTCTGGACTCTCCCATTTGTCTCCTTTCACTCAGGTCCTCCAACTGCTCCCCGTGATCTCGTTGCTGTTGGCCTTGGTGCTAGCGTCCATCTGCGCTGGTCTTCACCTCAAAACCCAGGCGGTCGAAAGGATATTGTGTACAGTGTGGTCTGTGAACAATGCCGGCCCGAGGCAGGGGAGTGCCAGCCATGTGACCCCAGCATCAGATACTCAGATCTGCCCCAAAACCTGAAAGGAACCTCGCTGAAGATTAGTGACCTGGAGCCACACGTTAACTATTCGTTCACCGTGGAAGCCAGGAACGGTGTGTCGTCCTTCAGCTCCAGTCGCAGCCTCAGCACTGTCAGCATCAGTGTTAACCAGACTGGTGAGAGAGCCAGGGGCTGTGTAATGGGTACTATGGAAACCAGCATGCAACTGGGCCAGGGTATTTCCTTAGAGAGCTTGCTTAATCGGGGGGAGGGGGGGGGAATGAATTCATGAAGGTTTCCAGCAGGTAAGTAGATGAAATCTGGCAACCTAATAAGTCTGTCTCTCTGCCAGAACCCCCTAGAGTGACCTCTGTGAACCTGGATGACCGAAGCACCAATACCTTGAGCCTGTCCTGGATAGTGGTACCCCGACAGCACAGCCGCTCCTGGAAGTATGAGGTCACCTACAGAAAGAAGGTATTATGAATGTCACACTGTCATGCGCATGTGGCCCCCTTCTAGACCCTGCACGTCCCCCTGCATGCGTGCACATGTGATTTCCTCCCTGACAGAATCCACACCGCTCGCTGACGGCGCTTTCCCTCCGCGTGTGCACACATGACTACTCGCTGACGGCGCTTTCCCTCCGCGTGTGCACACATGACTACTCGCTGACGGCGCTTTCCCTCCGCGTGTGCACACATGACTACTCGCTGACGGCGCTTTCCCTCTGCGTGTGCACACATGACTACTCGCTGACGGCGCTTTCCCTCTGCGTGTGCACACATGACTACTCGCTGACGGCGCTTTCCCTCCGCGTGTGCGCACATGACTACTCGCTGACGGCGCTTTCCCTCC
The DNA here is from genome assembly GCA_033557465.1 of Ichthyophis bannanicus. Lineage (NCBI taxonomy): Eukaryota > Metazoa > Chordata > Amphibia > Gymnophiona > Ichthyophiidae > Ichthyophis > Ichthyophis bannanicus. Next base: position 21,470,797 of record CM066042.1, read on the forward strand.
GCGTGTGCGCACATGACTACTCGCTGACGGCGCTTTCCCTCCGCGTGTGCGCACATGACTACTCGCTGACGGCGCTTTCCCTCCGCGTGTGCGCACATGACCACTCGCTGACGGCGCTTTCCCTCCGCGTGTGCGCACATGACTACTCGCTGACGGCGCTTTCCCTCCGCGTGTGCGCACATGACTACTCGCTGACGGCGCTTTCCCTCCGCGTGTGCGCACATGACCACTCGCTGACGGCGCTTTCCCTCCGCGTGTGCGCACATGACTACTCGCTGACGGCGCTTTCCCTCTGCGTGTGCGCTTGATCCTTCATAATAGGCAAGTCTTCCCTCATGGGGCAGGGGGAGAGTGAGGGTTAACAGTGCAGCGCTACCACTCAGCCCTCCTCCTGAATGAGAAACTGAGTGCACTGCGTCGGTCACATTTTGTTCCTGAGAACTTTGCCCTGTGCAAAGACTTTCTGAGACTAGGAATTAGCTGAAGCATTACCTGGAGAGCAAAGCAAATAGCTACATTCCTGACATACTCTAGCAAATAGCCAATGATTGTGCCAACTGCACGGCAGCCTGTCACATGTGCCTGAATCCATCTGCTGTGTGCCTTTGTCTGCTGTGGTTTGTTTGTTTGCTTTCCTTTCATGTTAATCTTTAATAATACGATTTATCTTTATTTCCAGAATGATGAGAACAGCTATTCCGTCCACCGCTGTGATGGGAATTCGGTGACGATCCCTAAGTTGGTGCCAGGGACAGTCTATGTGGTGCGTGTACAGGCACTGACGCAAGAGGGCCAGGGGGCTTCCAGCGTGGAGCACGAGTTTGAGACCCTTCCTGAGAGTGAGTGTGTAGCGTTCATTCTGTGAATATCTTTGGTCTTATTGGTTATTAATTGCAGGACCCGGGAAATCCACTGCTTACCCCGGGACAAGCATTGTGGAACCTGTGTGCCTTTGGGAACCTGCCAGGTACTTGTGACCTGGATTGGCCACTGTTGGAAACAGGACACTGGACTTGATGGCTCTTAGTCTGACCAAGTATGGCAATTCTTACATTATTTAGGGCTTCAAAGAGAGACTAGTGATAGAACTGTCTTAAATACTACTCCTTCTGGTCAAGGGGAGGGGCTTGTGTACAAGTCATTACTTCCTTCCTCCCTCCCCCCCCCCCATTCCAGATCAGCCGCTTTATGTCAGATAATGGGTTGCAGCTCACCACCTAGTAAATCCACTGCTATTCTTTCATTGGCCTTTAGGTGTCACCGTAGTGCATTGCATGGGCTGGAGGGACCATGCTTGTTGCTTTGCAATTCAACTCCAAGGCTAAACTGTCAGCAGGAGGCCTGTCTTGCACTGGCCCCAGAGAACATAGGAAATATGAAACTACGGCCTGGCTTGGGGGCTTGGTAGAATGTGCTCTTAGGGGCTTGTACAGAGTCTGGCAGGATAGACTCCTGGCTGGGGTCTTCAGTATGACCTGGGGGAGCGCTTACAGACCCTGGCTAAATGACTCCCCATCAATATGTAGCAGTTACGCTTCGTGGCTGGATTTAGAGCCCATGACAGTCTGGCCCCCAGCAGTGACCCATCACTGCTATGAATGGGCAAATTGGGGAAGAAATCCTCCAATAGGAGCAAGTGAAGACTCTCAGTGCATAGCAGCTGGTCCTAGACAAGGAGGAGGGGGGAACTGCTGAACCCCCCCCGAGAGTCCACCTGTCCCAGTGCTGGTCGGGAAACGTATGATGAACAGCGCATCAAGTGACGCTAGTGGCTTAGGCCTCCCAAACTGTGGTGACATCACTGGCTTGCAAAACATGAAAAAAAGTCATGTGAGAATGTAATGACGACACCAGTGATGCTCTTTCTCAGTTGTCCCCTTGGCACATAATCCTTTTCCTGATGCTGCCTGTGAGTCTGAAGCCCCCTGGTGTTTCTCACGTGTTCTCATATTTGTGGCTCCACAGTCTCAGATGCGATGAACAGAGCGGCAGTGATCGGAGGTGGTGTGGCAGGCGTGGCCCTGTTGGTGATTCTGCTCGCCGCGGTGCTTTACATCCATCGGAGGTAAGTGAGGTGCCTGGCTTGGGGCTCGTTACCTCTCCCCTCACCTCTTGGTTTGCTTTTGCACATGTTGTCTTATTGGGTAAATCATGATGGTGGTTGGGGTGGCCCACATGAATGCACGCACACAAGCAAAGGTTAATGAATAAAAACATGAAATGTAAGGTGAGAACGTTGTAGTGGAATAACTTGATACATTTTGTGACAACCCTTCGGGAGCTGACACTCCCTTCCTAAGGTCAGATCAGAGCAAAAAATAATTTTACAGATAGCTGCTTTGTTTGAGAGTTGCCCCCTAAGTTAAGAGGGATTTTAAGATACTTAGAGGAAAATCTTATAACGGGATACAAAAAAAAAATGGGGGGTGGGGAAACTTAAAGCATTTGGCCAGTTAGTAGACCTGCTGAGCCCAGTATTTAGCAGCTCCATCCAGACACTGCTGCATAATGTCCCCACAGACTGTGTAAAGAAACCACCTGGTTAAAACTGGGGTTGTCTGGGGGGTGGTGTCAGTCTCTTGCCGGTTAGTGATGCTATTCGGCTGCTAACTGAATAGCTTAACTGGTTAAAGTTTGGCTGAATATTGCCACTAAGCAGATGTCGACGCAGTGACTGGTGAACCTGGATGTTCATCGCTAGACACTAGATAATTTCCGCTGCAGAATATTGGTTTTATTAAAGCACTAGCGGCTAGATGCCTTAAACAAGACTAACCGCTGCTGCTGGATAATCCCCTCACATGTGTTTTGTAAAACACTCCCTTGATACACGCCACTGCACATGCACAGATTTACACCTGCTCTGAGGAAGGCATAAATGCGCACAAGCGCAGTTTCTAAAATGTGTGTACATCGCGAATCCACAGGAACCATGCTGGCCTGAAGATTTTGTTCAGCTCTTTGGAGTAATTTTGGATAAAAAAAAGTAACTTCCATGCCCAAATTACTGGTAGTGTTTGTTTTTTGATATTTCCCAAATCAAATAAAACAAATATCTAAGTGGTTTACAACTAAATTATTTGGGGGAAAAATCAAAAAATAAACATGAATGCCAGCACAATCGTCTGTATTCATGTGCTTATCGCGCTACAGTTTTAGCAAAAGAGCATTTTCCATGCAAAATGGCTTTTCTGACATGTTCCTTTATTCCTGGCCTCTGCTAGTTATTCTGGAAAAGGTCACATTGAGTTTTCGTGAATATTAGCACAGACCGAGGTCCGTATTCAGCCACTTGATCTATGTTTAATTTAGACAACTCAAATCGTATGTCTAAGCAGTGACGCCAATGGCAGATAGCACCACATAGAGCGTGAATTTAGTCAGACGTTGCACGTTATAGCAGCTATTTATGCGGACCATCTACATGCACAAGTTATGCATTTAGCAGCCACCTCTGAAATGCCCCAAATCCTACCCCCTTTCTGGATGGATAATGATTTATGTCTAAAGCAATCTGTTCACACCCCCCCCCCCCCCGTAAGTCCGATAAAAGCACTTTTGTGCCGCCGCAGCTGCATTCATGCTTCCGGATACTGCAGTGGCCCTCGTGGTCGTTTGCTAACGAGAGAGAGGAGTGAGTGTCTCTTCCCTCTCTAGATGCCCTTTGGTTGTCTTGACAGGCAGGCAAGGTGCATTTCCCTGCGGGATGGTGACTTGCCTCACTTCTGTGCTTAATTCTTTTGCTCTTCTCCTCAGGAGACGAGGTTCCCGAGCCCGGCAGTCTTCTGAAGATGTTTATTTCTCCAAGTCTGGTAAGTGGACTATTGATGGACGGCTCCCTGGTGCAGGCATTTCATGAGTTAATGTACGGTGCCTGCAAAGGTGGTGGGGGGGGGGGGTGTCAGCAGGTGTTTCTATTATATGCCAAGGTTAGAGCTGCTTCGGGGGCCCTCTTTGCTCTCTCCCCGTTGTGGGAGCACTGTCTAGACCAGCATAAACAGAAACAGTTTTATCATCGTGTAGATTTTAGTTTTCACCTGCTGGAATCTGCACAGAATAATTCACAACTCTGCACTTTTTTTCCAGATTATATTTTCCATATAGTGTACTTTAAATTATCACTCTAAACCAATATGCTTTTGTAATTTTGACGAACAAAGCCTGCAAAAAATTTTACGCTATTCAGTCATTTTGACACAAGCTTGAACTGTTGAATTCCACTGGAAGAAATTCACAGAACCAGCAGAAAGGATCTTGCAGCTCAAGTCCAATTGCTTTCCGAGCGCCGAGTCGCCGCCAGTGTTCCGCGAAGGTACGCAGGAGCTCTCCCGCCTGCGCTGGGGGAGGCGCTGTGATATGCTTTTAGTCAAAGGAGCAGACTCTGCCGGCTTCTCATGACTAAAATCTTCACATCGCAGCGCCTCTCTATTGACGCAGGCAGACGACTCCTGTGCACGTTTGTGGCCGTGTTGATCACCTCACACCCTATAGAATGTCTCTATATCTGGACCAAACGAGTGTGAGATTCAGGAACAGGTATTCGCATACCTGAACCAAGCTAGGTTACCATCCAGCAGCGCCTCTCATGTTTGCAGACCATCTATGTGAACGTCTGTTGTAAGTTCAGGGGTGATTAGGCGGGGGGGGGGGGGTACTCTTGGGCTCTTGAAGTAACTGTGCATGTGCTCGTCCCTCACAGCCAACAGACCTTGGAAACTGGAGCTGCCCATTATTGTCCTTGAGAGCCGTAGTTTGAAAGGGTGAGGCGGCTGTCCCCATGTCCTGCTCCTTGCTCAGTTACCTGAGAGTGATCTTCCCTTTCCGTTGCTGTCCACTTTGAGAGCGAAGGTCGTGTTTTATAGACTATTCCAGCTGATTAACAATATGCTCCAGACGGTCATGAGGGTCAGCTTAGGTCAGCCGGGGTTACTGGTTGTGCAGGTCTCCATAAAAGTGCAAGATTTAATTGAGTCCACTGCCTTTTCAGCCCGTCATGTTGTTGCATACAGAGCGTGCTGCTACTACCACATAAGTGTCGCCTCGTTTACGTTCAGGTCAATGTTCAAAGGTACTTATGCAGCAGAAGTGGTGCCAGTCAGATAAGTGCGCTTAAAAAATAAATAAATCCCTGTGGGATGAACGGATAATTCCGAACCTGTAAATCATTCTAAATCCCATATCATCCATCTGGAAAGGGGGTTGGGACATTCTGGGGGTGGTACCACAGACCTGATATTCAATTGTGACGTATTCAAGTAGTGGGTCTAACTTAAATGTTTCCGCAGCACCTAAACAAACGGTGATGTGATATGAAACGTCTAAATCATGCGTGGCTGGATGGAGATCTCATGGGGTTCGGGGAGGTGAGCAGTTCTGACAAGCTGGAAGTGCGGGTGACACACGGCACCGATAGCAGCATGTATGAACTCGTTTCAACGTCCCTGTGATTTTTCACACTTGTAGTACATTTTTTATTACTTTTTATGCATAAAACAAATTTGCAGGTAAACCCTCCCCCCCCTTTTGTAACCCACAGTGGAACATTCCATCGCTTATGCCAGAACTGTGTAGAGATTAGAAATGGAGGGGGGGGGGGGTAGACGCTGCAGGGATGAAATAGAAGGATGTGGCTGAATTTTGCTCCAGCCCCTTGGTTCTTTAATGATGACCATTCACACCTCCCCTTTTTCTTAGAACAACTCAAACCGCTGAAGACGTATGTGGACCCCCACACTTATGAAGACCCCAATCAGGCCGTACTGAAGTTCACCACTGAGATCCCACCGTCCTACGTCTCACAGCAAAAAGTGATTGGTGCAGGTGAGGGCCACCAGACAGCTTTCTTTCCTCAAAGCTAATAGAAACATAGAAATATGACAACAGAAAAAGACCACATGGCCTATCTAGTCTGTCCTTCCATATCAACAACTACAACAGTCCCCTTTTTACCTTTAGAGATCCTCTGTGTTGGTCCCATGCTTTCTTGAATTCAGTTACTGTCCTCATCTCTACCACCTCCACTGGGAGACTATTCCACGGATCCACTACTCTTTCCGTAAAGAAATATTTCCGCATATCACTCCTGAATCTATCTCCCTTCACCCTCATCCCATGTCCCCTCGTAGCAGAACTTGCTTTCAATTGAAAGAGGCTCTCTCCCTGAACATTTATGCCACGGAGGTATTTAAACATCTCAATCATATCACCTCTATCCCCCTCTAATGGAAGCGGGAGGTTGTGTAATGTTGTCACTGACTGCCTGACTCCAATTACAGAGCCCCTTACTAGCACACCCAGAGAGCCGAACATGTTAGTAGAAACAAGGCTTTCTACCGCTCACCTTCGCTATCCCTCTCTCTCTCTCTCTCTGCAGGTGAATTTGGGGAGGTGTACAAGGGAGTCCTCAAGCTCTCGGGGAAAAAGGAAGTACCTGTAGCCATCAAAACGCTGAAGGTGGGCTACACGGAGAAGCAGCGCATTGACTTTCTAAGCGAGGCCAGTATTATGGGACAGTTCTGCCATCAGAACATCATTCGCCTGGAGGGCGTCGTCTCCAAATGTAAGAAGCAGCCCTGCAGCATCTGTCCTCGTGTGAACACTGAGCCCTTCCCCAGTCATTGCTGAAATGTGTGAGCCATCCTCGGTGCTCTATATGTCCTACGTAGACCTTGCACACCTCACATGCATGGTCTGATGCTTTTTTGATTTTAAACGTTATTGCCAAACTCCTGACTCTGAACCTTCCCCATTTTATCTGTTCTGTCAAGATTTTGAGCATGCTGAGGGCAGATTTGGAGGGCCACAGTGGGTAAAAGACGAGATGACGGAGGGAGGTGGTGTTGGGTTGCTTGTGGGAATTTACATGTTCATCTAGAGCAGGATTCTCAAGTCATTCGTTGGACGCACCCAGCCAGTCAGGTCTTCAGGGTATGCACAACGAATGTTCGAGAGAGATCTGCGTCTAATGAAGGCGGTGCATGAAAAGCTCTCATATACATGCTCACTGTGGTTATCCTGAAAACCCGACTGGCTGCTTGTGTCCCAAGGACTGGCTTTACGATCTAGAGGACGTAGGAGAATCCGGCAAACGGACTGGAACAATTTTGGTTGGTCTCGGCCCATCTACTGTGCTCTGAGGTAGATTTTGTGAGTGTTGCCGAGCAGCAGCACTAACTAGTTAATTGTAGCTACATCTTCACACCGGATTTTCAGCTGCAACTAAACAGATTTGATTTGGGTTGGTTTGGTTTGCTACTGAAAGTTAGGCTCAATCTAGCTAGTCAAAGTTTGACTGCTAAATTTTAACCCTGCTATTTCTGCAGTTGGTTAACCAGTTAACTTAACCACTTACAGCTAAAAATCGACCTTCACGCCCCCCCCCAGCCTACCAAAGTTTCCCCCAACCGAGCTGGGACACTGTCGCTTAACATCCATCACTAGTATTGTCCGAGTCATTGGGGATACCAAAGCCAGAGAAACTGGGCTGGGGGGATGCAGGTTCTGGGAGATTTCATGGGCCTGGATTTAAATATAGGTAACGCAGGCAAGTCCCTAGGTTATCGGCCTTTGAAGTAACCAAATGTACTAAACGGATGCCCGTTTCCATGTGCGTTAGGACCATGTTCTATGATCTCGGGGAGAACCCTCCCCATTCCTTTGGCTGTATGGACGCCAACAACTTAAATCCAGCCCTGGGACTTCGGGGGGGGTGGGGGGGGTGAGGGCGTTATTAGCATCGCATTCCTGTTCGGGCAGAAGGGAGAGAGTATTGGGGGAGGGGGCTTGACATGAGTTGGGAAGGGAAATTGTCATAGCAGCTAGATTTCAGTCTCTTATCACTGCACCTAGGTTTTGCATGATAACGTTTGGTGGCTAGTACTGAAAATCAGCACTAGCCACCTAACTCTCTGCTTTGAAGCAACCCCCCCCCCCGACAGCCTAAATTTGGCTAAGTTTAGCTGCTCGGTGTAGGTATGTTTGTCAAGGCTTTAATCTAGCTGGGTTACATCCTCGCTTAGCTGGCTGGATTGCTCTTGAAGTTCACCTCATGATACTCAAAAGGTTGGTCTGACTAACATTTTTGGGAATTAGCCAGATACACCTTCTCTCTTAAAACTTTATCCTTGTTTACCAGCTAAAATTTTCCTAACAACATTCTTGGCACAAGATTTGCCAGGTAAAATGGCCGTGCTGAGGCCGTTCCTGAGGGGGGCGGCTGCTTTAACTTTGGCTAGTTAGCATTGATATTCGGCACTTATCTGGTTAACTGTGATCAGCCAAACAGAAGGCTTAAAGATAACAGAATTTTATCCCGTTTTCAGTCGGCTTCATGTAGGCCTAAAGGTTATCAGCCCATATGTTACCCGATACCAACTGCAAATGGGTAGCCTTAGTATTACTCATACAGATTACTGAAAGGACCCGGCCCTAGCCATGATCCTTGAGGCACGCCAGTGATAGTCTACAGACTAATCCGCCCCTCCCCCCCCTGTAAGGCTTGTTCCAGTCCAAAGGAAATACAGCAAAGTGTGCTGCTCTCTCTAGCGCAGGTGACAGCACAGTGTTTGTGCAGATTTTTCTGTGCTAATGTGGACGCAGAATGCAGGAACCAATCTAATACGAGCATGATCGGTACGCTAACAGCAGTGCATCATGCAGTTTAAATCCATTTAAATGGGTGGAAATGAAGCACTTAGCTATGCAGAAGGCTGAGCTTGGTGCTGGGATTTTAACATGCGATCTGCGGAGACGTTAAGGGGTTACCTCATAGATCTGCATTTGTGCCTCTTCAGCGTGTACAGCATGCACAACTTTATTTTTGGCTTTGTTCAAAGCCATGGGAGAGGGAGGGGGTCCTGGAACAACGTGCATATGCGCTGGATTACCATCCCATGCAGAATAACGTTGCTGTGAATGCGCCAGCTAGTTTGGCGCTTGCGCTGGATTGCTGTGCTTTGTGCGCAGGATATAGGTGCTGTTAACACCGACCCCCATGCACATGTGCCTGGCTCGCTCCCTCTCCTCAGTACAGACCGTCCGTGCACAACTCACTTGCATGCTCTCCGCTTACAGCAGCACTGTGCAAAACTTCAGCACTATGCTTGCATGAGGAATCTCTGCACGCAGGGCTCTAGTGCAGGGCTTCCGCATCGAATCCCCCATTCATTAAAGGTTAGATGGTATGGCGACTGCTAGGGAGGCGTTTCATCGTCTGCTTCACTAGCCACTGGTTGGAATAAAGTTCAGACTGTAGTAGTTCAATATGATGACTGGTTGGTGGCCTGTGTGACCAATAGTGCTCTCGGGTTAGAGCAGGGAAGTGCCCACTACATCTGGCACCCGGGCAAGCTCCGTACTCTGATTGTAAGCATGTGTGTATCTCACCTGCCCGTCGGTTCCTCATGTAGCACCTGCTATGTGGTGAGGCAGTGGGCAAAGCAGGAAGGGGGGGATTGTGTAGCTGCCGTCTGACCTGTGTTGGGCACAGTGTGGGTTTGGAGGGAGGGGGGAAGCTTCCACTGCTTTGCCCTCTGCTTTACCGCTTCTGTGGGTGAATGGAGGGTTTCCTTTCCTTCCCAGTCCTGAGGTTTGCTTTAAAGAGAGGTCGTCTCACGGTCTGCTGCTTGTAGCAAGTGTTCCAGGAGGAAGGAGAGGCGAGAGATCCTGTTTGACACCTGGCAGGCATTTTATTAATCTTCATTTCTCTCCTAGAGACAATGAAATCGCTACATTCACGATGGACTTGTCGGGCTCTGCCATCACCTTCATTTTGCAGGATGCGGCTTCAGTCTTTCATCCTCATCCCTTGTTTTCTGTTTGTTTCTAGATAAACAGATGATGATAATTACCGAATACATGGAAAACGGAGCCCTGGACAAGTTCTTAAGGGTGCGTATGGAGCGCTCATGTGCTCGGACTTGTAGACTGCATTCATTGAGGAAGTATTGGGTGGAGTTCAGAGGTGGGGTCTGTCTGTGTGAGGGGCTTTCAGCCTTAGCTATCTGGCTTTAAACTGTCTAACCCAAATTAGGTGACTTAAAGAACTTTGTCGCAAGGCACGACTGAGGCGTATTGGCGGAACTGAGTTTGAGATTTTCAGTACTGGGCTAGTAGGAGGTACAATGGGGGAGGACTGTTGGAGGGGTGGGGGATGGGGGTCTCTATACTAGAAAAGCAGAAAGTGCTGCTGGTCAGGATTGAGGTGCCCTGGAGAGAGGGGGTAGGTGTGTGTCTGTCTTTCAGCACCATAAGAATTATAAGATATGTCAGACCAAGGGTCCATCAAGCCCAGTATCCTGTTTCCAACAGCTGCCAATCCAGGTCACAAGTACCCGTGAGGTTCCCAAAAGGTAGACAGATTCCAGTGCAGTTTATTTTCAAAGTCCTAGAAGGTTTTGAGAGAAAGGGACATTAATAAATCTTAAGCGTCGAGAGGCTGACTTGGGACAGCGATATGTCAATATTTTACCCAGATGGTATATGACTCCACAAAGGTTGCATAAAAGCTACCTCCAGGTTTCGGGGCTTTGTTGGAGAGGGTGTGGACAGGTGGGCATGCCTCCATCTTTGCTGGAACCTGTGTAGGGGTCTGTCCAGGGTCACCTTACCTCTTAATGCTGCAGATCATTTTGCTGTCTTTGCACCCAGAGTTGATTGTTTGCAGTGCGTAGATGTGAGCTTGCTAAGATTTGGAGTCCCCTCAGGTTCCAGATCAGAAGGAATGTATGTGTGGGGGTTTTGTTTTTGCTACGATTACTGCTTTCCATAATGGCAAAGTTGTTAAGCTGTGGGCTCCTTTTGTTTAATAGGTCTGGGAGAATAAAATTTATCAAGAGTGGAAAGATTTGTAATTTTGTGAATTTGGTGTATTCGTTGGCTATTCTTGTATTTTGTTCTAGGGGATGCAGGGTGGTGGGGATCGGGTTTGGGGATTCTTATGCTATGTTTAATGTATGATGAATTGCGTCGGTTTGAAGTTAGGGGTCAGTATTAGTATCTGCCTTCCTGAAAGTATAATGAGCCCGACTAGTATCTGGATCTAGGAGCAGTAATAGAAGAGGCTGACTCGAATTTAGTGGGGACATGCTACATGGAAGGTCACGATTGGGATGTATCTCTACCGGGCTATAATCTATTCAGGAAGGACAGGGTTGGAGGATGGCACTAAATGTTCTTTAAAATGCTGTACTAAGGCTGAATGTTTGAGTGAAATAGTCCAGAAGGGTAGGTGGAATATGGTTTGTACTACTGAAATGTGCTTAAAGAAGGAACTGCGCCCAGTAGGTTATGCTTGCTTTGGGGTTTGGTGAGGTGGCTACAGTGTATAAGGCAAGGTTGGGTCTTATTCCTGCCTTGCAGCACCCTGTTATTTAGGCACAAGGTGCATGGGAGACTCTCGGGGGAAGGAAAGCAGGGGCTGCACTGCAGAGCTATGTGATGAGGTTTAACACCTGCCAGCCCTGTTTTTTGCTGTAGCTTCATAGATGCGCAGCAGATCGCACACTTTAAACAGAACATTTTCACCTCTCCTTGCTGTGGCGGCACATTTTCCCCTTTGGTTTTCTGCACATCCCTTGTTCCTTGGCAGTAGATGTTGGTTGCCGCCGGGTGGACGTCCCATTGCATTGTAATCTGATTTTCCTTCTCTTTTTGGCAGGATCATGATGGCGAGTTTGGCGTCACCCAGCTGGCGGCTATGCTGCGTTGCATTTCTGCTGGTATGAAATACCTTTCAGACATGAACTACGTACACCGGGACCTGGCTGCACGCAATATCCTGGTGAACAGCCATCTGGTGTGCAAGGTGTCTGATTTCGGCCTGTCACGGGTCCTGGAGGATGACCCAGAGGCGACCTACACCACCAGCGTGAGTGCCTTGCTCCTTTCCATGGCGCTTTGGAAATTGGAAACAGAGCTGTACAGAATGGTGTTTTCATACCCTAAGAGATCCCAGCTGTGGTTCCAATTGAGCTGGAAGCTCAAAGAAGCATGAATAAGCTTTTGGGCCAAAAAAACAAGTGAAGCGAAAGGGCCTTGTAGAGGATCTAACGTCCTTGGAGGCATTACTGTGGTTGGCTTTAAGGGATGTGGTACCACTCTGCTAATGTCACGGGGATGCTGCCCACCTGGAATCCTCTTATTTGGGCTCAGGTACCCAGAATGAGAGGAATGGGGCCAGAAGTGGGATCTGAAAATAAGCAACCCAGAGGATTCTGGGATTTATAGTTGTTTCACTCCTCGTAAAATCCAGGTTTAGAAGCCCCTGAAAGCTCTGGGCCCGATATTCCAAAGCAGTTAACACAGAATGTCGCTCTTTTGGCAAATCTCTATCTGCGCCCTTCTCTTCTATTGCTAACTCCAGACTTTGCTCCTTTCACCTTGCTGCTCCTTATGCCTGGAACAAACTACCTGAGTCTGTACGTCAGGCGCCTTCTCTGACCCTTTTCAGATCCAGGCTGAAAACTCACCTCTTCGCTGCTGCTTTCAGGTCTTGACTCACCTGATCTCCTTAGTGTTTCCTGACCATTCCCCTAGACGTATCCCACGTCTGAAGTTATTGTGTTGTCTGAGTAGACTGTAAGTTACGATGAGCAGGGACAGTCTTTACATGTATCTATGCAGTGCTGTGTATATCTTGTCGCGCTATATAAATGTTCAGTAGTAGAAGTGGTGCTGCTGGTTTACAGACCTGTAAACTGTGAAACCGCCTATAAGCAGAATATTCAATGGTACTGACATGCTGGATGTCCCCAGATACCGCTGCCCTATGCCCTGACGTTACACAGTTGGCATCGGGGTGTTTTGCGGGCAGTACCCAGGGATAACTGGGCAACGCGATATTCTCTCTGCCTGCTTATCCCTCAGCGGTGAAAGGTAGGCAGTGAATATCCAGGTTAACTCTTCAGCGGCAATGACTCGGGGCTGTACTAGCACTGGATGCTGAATGTCGGGCCCTCGGAAGCTAGATGACGCCAAAGGAGCCAAACGGTGTTCTGAGAGCATGGGATTTAGACTTTTTTTTTTTTTCCCCCTCCTTTGTTTGTATGTAACCATGAGCATCCATTTGGGCCTACTCAGTTTTTTTTTCTTCCAGTTTTAGATCCTTTCCCAGCTTATTTCAGCCGAGACGTTGCTGGAACATTCCTTGACCAGGGCCATTCATCGGGGCTCCTTCTGGAACCCTTCAGTCATGGGCCCTGAATAAAACCACTAGGTGTTGCCCTTTCATAATGACCACAATCACCTTGTCTGGCGTGAGGAGCAGAAGATTGAACTGGGGACCTTCCACATGACCGTGCTCAGCACCCCCAGTGAGCCACTGGGCCAAGTCTGTACAGATTACTCTGCCTAGGTGAAACCCAATAAAGAAGAACCAGTGTATTTAGCTGTACAACACTGTGCCCCTTTTTTGGGGGGTAGGGGGCTGGGGGCTTGGTGATTCTTCACTAGTCCGGCCCTTTAACAACCAGAGTCCATGGAGATGACTGGAGAGCTGGTTTGTCTCAGACTTCTGGACTCCATGATACCCTCACTAGGCCCCTGTCTATTTCTTGCTGTAAATCCCAAGCAGTGGTAATCTGCTCTTCAGTCTGGACTTCCAAGCATCTAATTAGTGCAGTGATTCAGAGATCTGTCGTGGGTGGGAAGAGAGGAGAAGCTCTGAAATTTGCATCAAATTACCATGCAGAGGTGCAAACAGTGGTGTTTGCCTGTCTGAACATGAACACAGAGTAAACACAAGACATGCAAGGGACCAGTTTCCTAGTTTACAACATACTCTAAGCTGTTTTAAGGTCATGGTGGTAAAATGTTTTCATAGTATGCTAATCCTGTGATGTCTCTACCTGATGGGAATCTAATCCCATTAGAAGCAGCTGGGCCAAGGCTCCTACCAGTATGTATTTTGACATGAACAGGTTCTAGGGTGGGTCCAAGGAGCTAAAATCTCTTTCTCTTGACAGGGTGGGAAGATTCCCATTCGATGGACAGCTCCTGAAGCCATCTCCTACCGCAAGTTCACCTCGGCCAGCGACGTGTGGAGCTATGGAATAGTCATGTGGGAGGTCATGTCCTATGGGGAACGACCCTACTGGGAGCTGTCCAACCATGAGGTGAGCATGGGGGACACCCTTGGCCTGCAGGAGACATGTTCCAGTGAGCACTGGTACATCTCTAGGACACACTGGTCTGGGATGGGTAACTGCATCAGGGGAGGGAACTGTGCAGAGTTCATGGAGGGCTTGATGGGCCTGTTGTCACTCAGAGTAAATCGCCACCACGGGGCAGCACCAGCCATCCAGAGACACGAGTGCGGCACTACCCTATGGATCATTTCTCCAAAGCTCCCCGAAAGTCAACATTAAGATAAAGATGCAATTTAACAAATAATACAATGGACTCCATCATGCAGCATGTGAGCTATGCTGTTAGGCTGGACATTTGCGACCTTGGGTTTAGTGAACAGAACCCTGGTATAGGCCACGACCCAGAGAATGTTTTCTCCTAACCTTTAGGCAGCAAATAAGGGCCTTTTTACTCCAGCCATTGATTCATCTTGGTTAAGCACCCAGCGCTGATGCCTAAGATTATTCCTTGCCTGGTTCTGCCTACTCTTAGGAAGATATATAAGAACCACCATACTGGGTCCAACCAAAGTTCCATCAAACCCAGTACCGTTTCCAACAGTGGCCAATAAAAGTCACAATATTTAGGAGCCTAGTAAAATTAGGCCCCTAAATTTAGATATTGTGGGAGGGAATTTGTATTTAGGAAGATCTAGATACCTAACTCCTAAAGTTAGGTGTCTTGAGTTCTGAATAATTGGCCTGTTAGGGCCAGTTTTCAGCCATGGCTGAAGGCGCAAAGTAGGGTGCTCGATTTCTGACCAGATAGGATTAGGAAAATTGTCAATAAATAAAGATAACTGCGTTTGCAGCTGAGAAGTTTCCTAGGCAGCTGAAATTCTGCCCCCCTCCCCCTAGATTTGGGAGGCTTTTGTAACCCCTAAATTTGAACTCTTAGCACTGAAAATAAGAGCAAAGTGACTGACTTTCTCTCTCCAGTGGAGCCTCTCCCTGTTCCTGTTCCCCCAGCTCCTTGTTTTTCTTTTTAAGCCATTACATGTTGCTGTTTTTTAATAGGAAGGATTTAGTCATCTAATGCCTGAAGTAAGATAGCGAGTTGTTTGACTGTCTGTCCTGTGCCGCTTCAGCTGCAGACTCTACCTCTGCATAAAGCGCTTGCGTCCACTTGTAACAGGCGCCATTGTCCTTCTGTCTGCTCTATATGTGCAAAGCAAAACACACACGGGAGGACGTGCCCAACGCTTTAAACAAAGTCAGCAAACATCGTGCTCGTTTCTGAACTGCTCACTGGGCAGGTTGACATGAACAGGTCAATATTTAATCCTCGGTCACACTGGCTTTTAAATGCTAGTCACAGCCTTTAAATATTTCACGTAGATTCAGTATTGTTATCCATAGAAGTGACGGCGCTGAATATGTATGTTTAGCAGTAACAACTGTTGCCATATTGCTTGTCCTAAACTAATCCGCGTAGCATAGAGAATAGCTGAAAACCACCAACAAGCTGTAGCGCTAAAGAACAGCCACGGTGTGCCCTGGATCAGCCGCACTATGTGCAGAGGGGATTTATCGCTCTAGCAGGTGGGGGGGGGGGGTTAGTGATGCTGCTTCTCTGCCTCTAGCTACAGGCTGGTCAAATTTTTAGCGGAGGCGAGAAGCAAGATGCGCTCAGCACTGTATTTGGGTGCGAATCCGAAAGGAGTCGGTCGTCTTCCTCGTGTGGCCAGGCTCAATGCTGGCTAATTGTAGGAATCGGGGCTTCCTTCTCTATGCTTTCGTTCCAATGGGAGGAGAATTCTTGCAAGATGACCAGAAAATAATTCAGCCCCCCCCCCAGCATCTGAGCCTGGTACTGCTTCAACCTCTTCCAGGGTCTGTGAACAACAGCCAGGCAGGAACACGGCAGTAGTCAGTCACTTAATGATGTACAAGGAATTCTGACCCGATAAATCAAATTATTTGTTCTGTTTTAAATGTTTGAACTGTAGTGTCCCATGATGCAGTCGCACTTTATCTGACTCTCTGGGGTCAGCACACCCTGGCACATCCTTGTGTGCACGGGAATACCCTCCACCCACTCCGCACAGGGCAGGTGCTAGGAACCTTTCCATCAGATGAGCTGGACCTGCACGGCCTTTGAGTTTCTAAACATTTGAATAATTAGGGTCTTTGAGAACGCAGTGGAGTGCATTTTGGACTCAGTTTGGGTGAGGTCTGCACCCCACTCTTGAATGATCTGGGACAGGGACTGAAGCCGCCTGTCCTTACCCAGACGTAACCAAGCAGGACCCCACGTCTATGCTTTGTGTACCCTGAGGTCCAGTGATGCTGTGGCGGTGGCAGATCTACACGGAAAAGCGCTGTCCAGGCACTGCGGACGTGTTTTGTAGCAACCAGTCAGAGCTGCACTTCCTCTCTCCCGTCTAGAGCGGGATTGCAAACTCCAGGGCTTCGTTACTCCTCTGATCATGTCTGGCCATAGGGAAGACCAGACAGTGGAGAGTAAGACCACTGGGATGGGATGAGCTGCTCCTTTCTGGGTTCCACAGTTTCTGGTGCTGCCCCGTTTTTATGTCCAGAGTAATTTCGGGTGTGGTTTTGGCTGCTTGGAAGCCTAATCTTCTTCTTCTCTTTGGCAGGTGATGAAGGCCATCAATGAAGGCTTTCGCCTTCCTGCCCCCATGGACTGTCCTTCCGCCATCTACCAGCTCATGCTGCGGTGTTGGCAGCAGGAACGCAGCCGGCGCCCCAAGTTCACAGACATTGTCAGCATCCTGGACAAACTCATCCGGGCCCCTGACTCCCTGAAGACTCTGGCGGACTTCGACCCCAGGTAGGTAGCAGAGCTCCGTGTGTGGTTGTGGTGAGTGGGGGCACTGACTCAGCCTAACAAGTTTCCTTAGTGGAGAGCGATTTCTGAATGCCAGTAAACCAGGCCAGTGGCTTTCCCCACCCGCACACCTGAAAAGCACTGGAGCAACGGTTTGCAAAGACGAGATCCTTCAGCAATTGTCAAATGGAGACTCGTGGCTGTGTGCGTGAGGCTAGTAAGTGGAGGAATTGCTGAGACTTGTGGATGTCTGTGAGGAGGGTGAGGAGGTTTTTTTACATGAGAACCTGAAACAGATCAAATCGATCATAAACTAGCTCCCTGATTTGATTTATTCTGTTTCTGATAACAGAACATGGGGGGGGGGAAGTCCAATGCTGTCTGTATGGAGATTTCTTCTATAAATTGCACTTCATACTCTCTCTGCTTGGCATTGGGCGTGAATATAAGCTGCGGATTTCTAGCTCTGCCTTATTCTTGAGGGTGAGAGCCTTTGAGGGATAGACATGTTCCATAAGCAGGAAGTGAGAAGACCAGAAAACTTGTTTGGCTTTGCTGAACCTGTTTGGATTCAAGTCTTTGAGGGGAAGGAGTGTTGGGAGGTTCTACTTTAGTGACCTTCACCACCAGCTCTTGAGATCAGCAAACGGGTTGGCTTTGAAGGATATCCCTAATGGATGTGTATCAGAGTTGCATACAGACAAGTGACATGCCTGCAAATCTCTCATGCATGTTCAGGAAATCCAACCAGTTTACAGCCCACGAGGACTAGATATGAATATTTATCACTGCTGGAGTTAAGAAATCATAGAGTTCTTGTACTGAAATTTTGGGGCCTGTTTTGTCTTTCCTCTTCTCCAAGTATAATGTTTAGGTCTAAGCAGACTAGATGCTCTGGTACATTAAAGATGTGTGGAACACGGGAGGGGGCAAAACGAGGAACCGTATCTGAATTTAAGAAGGTATCGGAGAGCGAGGAGGAGAGTGTAGAGCTTAGCAGCTACTGTAGTGCGGTTGGGCAGGCTGGCTAGACCCTATGCGTGCGCTCTTGTGCTCTGCTCTCACTTTCTGTGCCTCTGTATCGAGAGCTCTCAGCTTGTGCCGTAGCAGCTGAGAGATGATATTGGCATATCCCAGACGGAGCACTTTTTGGGCCCGTACGTTTTAGAGGCAAATGTGGTTGGATAAAAGGCTGTTCTGAATCTCGTACATCAGCTCCCCACATCCGCTTCTAGCAACAGGAAAATACCTGTTGTACATAAATGTAACTTACCTTCAGCGAGTACTGAAAGGGTGTGAGCTGAATGCATATGAAGCATCCCGCTGACCTGCTGTACTTTGCTTTTGCCTTGCAGGATATCTATCCGTCTGCCCAGTACCAGTGGAGCGGAGGGAATGTGTCTCAGGACCGTTTCAGAATGGCTGGAGTCCATCAAGATGGAGCAGTACACGGAACACTTCATGATGTCGTCATTCAATACCATTGAGAAGGTCACCCAGATGGGCAGTGAGTGAGTGTCTCCCCCTCGCCCCCTCAGTCATGTGTACTTGTGTGGGAAAGCAGGGAGCGGTGAGGCGTTCAGTGACGGCAGGTGCTCTGCTCTGGGTTTCAGTCTTAACAAAACCACAGTTTAAAAACCACAAAACCCTAATTCAGGGCCAATGCTAGAGTCGGTTCAAGGTGTCCTGTCTACCCCCGGTAGACCTTTAAGCTTTACACCCCCCTTGCCTGGCAAAGTTTTATTGTTTAGCTTTGAATGCCGTGCTCTCTGCTGCCCCTGGGAAGTTGCCACCCTAGGTGACTGCCTAGTTTTCCTAAGGGTTAGCCTGGCCCTGGATTAATTCTTTTGGCTGTTCCTCATGGGAAAAGCCACAGTACCAAACGTTGCCGCCAAGGATGAAGTAAGTGAGAAGGAAATGCTAGGTGCAGGGTGATCACTGAGGCATGCGGGGGTTAAGTGAGAGCGATGTCTGCCGGTTCAGGATGATCATGGGGGGGGGGGACGACCACTAACAGCCACTTAGAAACTCTACAGTACTTATCAAGAACAGCTGCATGGCCACGTGTCATGAAGTAACATACTGACATTGTCCCCTTCTGATTTTTGGTTAACAAAATATAAGAATAAGACACTGGGAATGTGGCTGGTAATGGGCTTGAGGCTACACTGCAGCGCAGCTGAGAGGTGAAAGACGGCGTGGCCCCTGTCATTCTTGATGCTCCCAGTTCTGAGCACGTACATCAGCAAACTTGGAGCGAGGCTAAGGCTGGATGGCCAAGAAGCAGCTTGTCCCCCTCTTCCTTGCAGTCTCCAGTGGGTTCTGGCATTCCTTAGCCCTGCCGGACTGTTTCTCTAAATTTCCTGGCAGGAAGGCGGTACACCCAGCAGCTCCAGTCCCTCCCCAGAAGGCTCTTGGCAGGACAGCACAGCTTGTACAGAGCAGCCCCGTGTCCTCCTAAGCAAATCATCTGCAGGAGAGGCCTCTGTGTAATACAGAGCAGCCCTGTGCCCCCCCTCCCCCCCCTAGGAAACGGCAGGACAGGGCAACGGGTATACAGAGTGGCACCTATTTCACCCTCCTCCTACCCCCCCCCCCCCCTGTGAGCTGCAGGACAGGGTAGCACTTTTTCTGACCCTACCAGTCAAATCTGCATGATAGCAGAGAGCAGTACAGAAACTACTTTCTCATCACCAAACTCTCTCTAAAAACAGTAACTTTGTGCTCTGGGACATTTGAGGTGAAGCTGCCCAGAAAGAGGTCAGAGCTGTGCTTAGACCCGTCTGCTAGGGACCTTTATTTGGAATCGGGGAGGGAAGCAAAGCTGCGTTCATTCACATGGTGGAAATGCTCATATCTGGAAGGAGGGGGGACTGTCCAGCTTCCGGTCTCTGGCAGCTCCGCTCATCAGAACCTGGAGGGAGCTGGATGGCTGCCCCAAAACTGATGTGAAAACTGAAGAGAGCAGGGGGAGGAAGGTTGGAATAATCGGCTTTTGAAATAAACAAACATAAATGCTTGTGGCACTGGAAGATTACTGCTGGCCTGCTCCCTTATGCGAGCGGGAGAGGAAGGCAAAGTGTGAAGTTGTGCACAGTGGCTCCCTGATGAGAGCCAAGGAGTAAGGAGAAAAACCATAGAGAAGAGAATGCAAGTAATGTCTGCGTAAGCTCTTCTGGTTTCTATGTTATCTAAGTATAAATACTAGACCGAACCTTAGGCACAGGATAATGTTCTGGCCTCTCCAGCTAGAAGTGGAACTTGACCTCTTGTGTGTTTTCCTTCCTAGGGACATTAAGAAGCTCGGCATCCGGCTACCAGGACACCAGAAACGAATTGCCTTCAGCATCCTGAGCCTGAAGGAGCAAGCCTCCACCATGAGACTCGGCATCTGAGGATGGGCACAAGGCAATCCTGCTACCCGGGTGGCAAAAGACTTTAGGTGGATGCTTAAAAAGACTAAAAATACTTGAAATGAAGAATATTTGGAGACTTGGACAGAGCCAAGAGATGGTAATGCTACCGACTTATTGCCAGTGCTGCCTTCCTGAGGGGGTTCCGTCTCCTACGTGTGAATAGACTGTACCTTTAATTTTTTATATACTTTTTTATGGGCCGTAATTTTATTTATTGCAATGTATTTCATTTTTTTTGCTGTATAGTTATACAGCACCCACCTCTGAGGCAAAGTGTAGCAGGGCTGTACATGGTGTTTCCAAGGTCTTTTGTGAAGATGACAAAGGTGCTCAAACATTTTAACAAACTGTGCGCCACCATGAATACAGTCTGCAGTTTCCTCAAGCGTAGGTGAGTTTCTGAAGCGGGGCTGAGTCAAAATGGCCAGTGGCTATTGGGTCCTCTACAACTAAATGGGTCATTATGGATACACCGTGACCTTTGAGTATTTTGTTTGTCTTGACGCCTTGCACCCCATAAAATGGGATTACCAAATCTAGAAAACTTTGGGATAAGAGCACATGGAAGAGGTAGTGAATCATGATGGCTTGGACTGATACTCGTCAAAGCCGTCATCAGTCAGAGGGACTTAATCTTACTAGGTTAGACTCTGAGGCTGCATCATCGTTCAGTGGGGCGGTTTACTTACGATCTTTCCATGTTAATCTTACTCCCAATGTAATAAGAGTTTTAGTGTGGGTAAAATTGCTGGCCCTAAGAGTAATGCAATGTGCCAAATGAGAAATTGCTGCTGAGGCAAGAACTGTGTTAAATTTTGGCAAGCTTTACCCTTCCCTTGTAGCACTGAAGCTTTACTGCAGCTTGGGTTAGCGCTACACTTCACCTCCAGTGACCCAGATTAGCAACAATTCCTGGAACTCCCTCTGCCCCTGAAGAAGCCTCTGGTGGCCCTTCTGCCCACTTTGGGGCAGGAGCCAGGAGCCGTGCCTTTGGTACTGCCATCTTGGAAACTATTGGTCCCTCACCACTAGGAGTTGGTCTTCTAAATAATGGAAGCACTTCTCATGGAATCTCTTTTTGAAAATACAGACAATGGCCGTACCGTAGATACTTCTGTACCCACCTCACAACAGGGACAAAGTCCACAGCTTAAACCCTATGTGAAATCCTTTGGTGCTGGTGGCTGGCCTGACCCATTTTAGGTGTGGTAAAAGTACCTATGGAAGGAGAGGGTGGTCTTCTGCTTCCCCTCTCCCATTTCAACCACATAACTGCTTGGCTGCCAGGTAAAATCATTTGCAAGTTTTCCTTCCTAAGCGAGCATCAGTGGGAGTACGGTGATCACAGAAGCCTTCTAGATGTCTGTTTAAGTTCCAGCTCGGGTGTTCTGCTGTTGGTTGTCATGACTGACAGAAAAATAAAATAGGACTGCAGATCCCATAATTCTTTGGAGTGAGAGGAGAGAGAATAACACAAAGCTCCCCCTGGAGGAGTTGGACTGCTCTCTGGGCCATCCCCTTCTCCCCTCCCTCCAGAATTGAGATGTAGGTGCAAGGAAGCCATGTGGAGGGAAGGAGAGGTGGGCACTCGGTTCTGGATTTTAGACTCTTAAACATGTGGAAGCGTAGCGTTATACAATCTGTGACAACCCCTGCAAAGCCAATTTCCTCCCCCCACCCCCCCCCCCACCTATACAGACGTGGGGCTGGTTCTGTGGCGCAAGAGTCTGGTTTTACATGTCGTCTGTTAAGGGGGGAGGGGGGGCTGGGCCTGGGTCTGGGTATGTTGTGTAGGTACTATGCTAAGGGCCAGAGAGGCACAAGGGGCCCCCTACCAGCCAACAAGCTGAGCAATGACCCACCTCAGCGGAGCACCTGTTATAGCCCTTGGGCTAGCAAGGGTTCCTTCAGTTCCCTGAGCAGGGGGATGCAAGATGGAGGGCAGTGAGAGCGGAGAAGGGAAAACGGGCATGGAAAAGTGACCTGTATGGTCTTTTGAAGTCTTGGCCTTAACTGAGAGCAGTTTGTGGGCCCTCGGTCGTTTTGAAGAAAGCTGGCTGCAGCGAGGGAAGCCTTTTGTGTTGACTCTTTTTCTAATGGGACATCAGTGCCTTACATGTACAATCCTGCGTGTGCTTCAAGCTCTGACCTCCGCATGTGCTCTTAATGACTCTACAGGGTCATCTAATACTTCTTACCGTATTTTAATTTATTCCTTCTGGCAGAGTTTCTCATTTCTCCCTTGCTCTGCTCTCAGTGTTATACTTTGTTTTGAACGTTGTAATAATTTATTTTTATATTTATTGATGGACATCCACCATGTACTCTGTTCTCACAGAAACTGTCATTAAGCAATAAAGCTGCCAATAGCTGGAAAACAAGGCGAGAAAAGCCAGGGGTTGTGGGCTGTTTTTTTAAGTGCTATATATTATAAATCTTTTGTGTGGTGATCTATGTTGGGTGGGTTGTGCTTGCCATGGTGGACTTCTGAAATATAGAAAACAATATCGGAAAAGGCTATACGGCCCATCCACTGTGTATAACCTCGTCAAATTAACAGTCTCATACTGTAAAGCTAGCACAGCTCCACGACACAAGACATGGCTATTCCCTGAAATATTAACTTTTCTTCCTGAAACTTAGGAAATTAACTCCCCCTGCTGAAGCTCCTCAGGCAACTTCTCCCACAGTTTAGGGCAATAACTGAAAAAGCCCTTGTATGATATAAAATCCATGTCTGGGACTGTCGGCAAGGTGCCCTGATTTGGATCTTATCAATCGTTCTGACACATACCTTGATGTTTTCCCTCTGATAACAAAGTTTGTCATCATAAAGTACTGTATGATGAGCAGCTGACCCTAATTTTGCTGTGGCACCGACTGACGGCCACTGGAGCCGGAGCATGAAGAGGTTGCTGAAACCAATCCAAGTTGATCCAGGAATATCTTGGCCACAGCAATTCTGTACCTTCTGACGTCTGTGGGCGACTCTCTCAGAAATGGAGAGGACAAGAGGGCCTATGCTACAATCCAAATTGTATTATAGTACAAAAAAAGGATGAGTCCTCATCTGGTGCAATTTGCAAAAGATAAAACTGACCATTTGGGCAATCGGGCCTCCTAGTTTCAATGTGGAATCCAAAATCACTCCAAGATCTATGACCCTCAGCACCAAAACAATGCTACTAGTGCCTAAAAAATGGCCTTTGGGGTACAGGTCAGTGAGCCCTTGTGACCATTTCAGTCATCTTAGTGTTTAACAATAGTCTGTTCCTAGGATCGCGCTGAAATTCTATGCAGTCTCTTGTTCAGTGAGGCAATTGCTAAGTCGGAATCATTGCCTGTTTGGAAAAATTAACTGAACATCAGGCAGCATAAAGAAAACACAATGGTTCCCTCCCCCACCCCACCCAATGGTTGAAAAAAGATATTAAACAAGAGGTGGGAAAGCGCTAACCTCTTTGATACCCCACATGGGACCAAATTAAAGCTGATTGGGCTGTAGCTATGGCTGCTGTTTGGCCCAACTGGAAGGAACCATATATGAACCATTTCCTTCAGATCAAGATCAAGCAACACCATAGCAAAATGGCATGAGCAACTAGATGACATGCTGGAGACAGTTCTAGCAGAAACATAAATGTGGCCCCTAACAGGGCCAGCTCATCCAATGGGCAAATTAGGGTGTCGGCTTCTGGGGGTGGCAAAGAGCCAGGCATTCAAAGCTAAACAATACATTCTGATAGCCCAAGAGAGAGCGTAAGGCTTAAGGTTTACCTAAGGCACCAACACCTTGAACCAACTCTGGGGCCAGCCCTGGTCCCTCATGACCTAAATGGTAGCGTGTCATCTTGTAGAGCCACAACTACTGTGTCCGTACTGTTTCTTGGCCTTTGATCCAGTCGATCATGGTTCTCTAAAAATATAAAGATGAAATCTGGAACATAACTGAATGCTCCATAAATCTGGCCAAAAAAAAGGGAAATTGGAGATTACTCTATAGTTACTACAAACTGTAACATCCTATCTGTTTGGCTTTTATTAAGCAAAATGCAATGTGTGCCTTTGAGTCAGTCCTGACTCCTGGTGACCCAGAAGCTCCTGGGTTTTCTTGGCAGTGTCACTGGAAGTAGATTGCCAGGCCTTTCTTCCGAGGCAATGGAGGGTTAAGTGATTTGCCCAAGGCCACAAGGAGTGCTAGTGGGAATTGAACCCTAGTTGCTTGGTTACCAGGCTAGTGTTCTAACCACCAGGCTACTCCTCCACTATTAAGCAGCAGAGTAATAATTGAATGTTGAAGATATTGCAGTGTAACATCCTCTTCTAAAGACTGGTCCCAAGGAAAATGTAGGCCATCTGGCCTTTAGCTACCGTCCCTCTTATTTATACTCTGCACATCCATATCAGCTTCTAGGCTCCAGAATCTCCCTCCCTTTCAGAGACCCTCTGTACTTGACCCATGCTTTCTTCAATTTGGATACTGTCCTTGTCTCCACCACCTCTACTTGGAGGTTACTCCGCACATCCACCACCTTTTTCCTTAATGCAGTATTTCCTTGGCATCCTTTTAACTTGCCTCTTTTTCACTCTCATCCTATGGCCTAGAGCTTTCTTCCCAGTGGTCTTGGGGAAACGGGAATCTTTTTGCAGGCTCTCCTATCTCTTCTTGATAACGAGGTATTTATCCAAAGAGGATGTTGGATGTGAGCTTCACTTTGTCCATCTGATGAAGCAGTATAAATGGTCTTGGAAATGCTTATCCTGTCACCTTTGGATAATTCTTATATTGGTCCAGTAAAGCCCTGCAAAACGTTTAGAAGGTCGACATAATCCTGCCCTTGCTAGTTATGCTTTCCACACAGATGGGCAACTCCAGGACGAGAGACTAGATGCTTCTCTTTATTTCAGATATTATTGTTTCCTATCTACTGTGCTGACCTTCATTAGCTCTTGTTCTGATGATCAAGACATGCATTACAATGAATGACTGATCCCCGCTCTTGGGATATTTCTCATCTGCAAACAGTTTCCCATGAGTATGGAATGGAAAGAAGCCTTTAATTCTTTCCTGATGGGCTTCAGCCATCTGTATTGTAAATGTGGAACATCTAATGAGAGGGTGAAAGGGAGGAAGATGGTGCCAAGGGGAATCACTTACAACCCCCTCCCTCAAACCCACCACAGGATAATCCTGCAGCCGGGGAGGAGCTTCCTGTTCAGAAAATCTCCATAGACGGGCTGCACTACTCTGCATCCAACTGCACCTTGCATCACACTGCGTCATTTGCACTTCATGTACTCTCATGGTGTGGAGGAGCAGCCTAATGACTAGATCAGGGTTTGCAATCCCACTGCTGCTCCTTGTAATCTTGGGCATGTCACTTAACCCTCCACTGCGTTGCATATAAACTTAGCTTGTAAGGAAAATACCTCCTGTACCTGAATGTGACTCATCTTGAACTTATGAGAGCAAGAATGAGCTAAATCCAGTTCCTGTTTCTTGTACCACACCTGCATTCCTGGAACAACTATACTGCTGCTGTTAAGTGCCGTCAAGTCAGTGTTGACTCATGGCAACCCTCTGGATAGTTTTCCTAAACTGTGTTTGGTCTTCAGTCAGGCGGCTTATTGTTGACAGACTGATACCCATAGCTGCTGTTATTGTATCAAACCATCTCATTGCTGGCCTTCCTCTTGCCAAGCATGCTGTCTTTCTCTAATGATCTCTTTCTTCGTATGATGTGTCCAAAGTATGAAAGTCAAAGTCTTGTCATCTGAGCTTCTAAAGAAAGCTTAGGTTTGATCTCCAATACTGACTGGTTTGTTCTTTGGGCAGTCCATGGTATACACAGTATTTGTTGTCAGTACCATAATGCAAAGGCAATTTCATTTTCTTAAGGCAGCTGCAGCTTGCAATAAAAATGCAAAATAGGCCACATTTCTGCTTTTTCTGCTGTCATGTTTCTATCTCGTCTGCCCTTCCATATCAACTACTGTAATCCCTTTTTATCCTTTAGAGACCTGTGTTTGTCCCATGCTTTCTTGAATTTAGACACTGTCCTCAACTCCACCAGCTTCACT
Source organism: Ichthyophis bannanicus (assembly GCA_033557465.1). NCBI lineage: Eukaryota > Metazoa > Chordata > Amphibia > Gymnophiona > Ichthyophiidae > Ichthyophis > Ichthyophis bannanicus. Next base: position 21,497,208 of record CM066042.1, read on the forward strand.
AGGAGACTATGGAAAGAGTGGTAGATTCATGGAATAAAGAAATATTTCCACCTATTACTCCTGAGTCTATCCCCTTTCACCTTCATCCTATGTCCCCTCATTGCAGAGCTTTTTTTCAGTTGAAAGAGGCTCTCCTCCCTTGCATTTATTTATTTATTACAATTTCTTATATACCGTGCTATTTAGCATCAGTGCGGTTTACATTATAACTTAACGACCATAACAACAAGCTGTCAGGTTTACATCGAACAGGAGTATAAACATGGAAAACAGGGTCAACTATATACATAATCTATTTACATTGGAAGGATAGATAAACATCTCAATCATATCACCTCTATCCCGCCTTTCCTCTAAGGTGTACATATTAAGCTCCTTAAGTCTGTTCTCATGCTTTATAACGAAGACCACTAACCATTTTAGTAGCCACCCTCTGCACGACTCCAACCTGTCTCCAAATGAGGTTGCACCAAAGGTTTATACAGAAGCCCTATCTCCTCCTTTCTTCTGCTGGCCGTTCCTCTTCCTATACACCCAAGTATCCTTCTGGCTTTCACCATTGTCTTTTCTACTTGTTGAGCCACTTTAAGATCCTCAGAAACAATCACGCCCAGGTCTCTCTTCTTTCACGGACAGAAGTACTTTGCCCCCCTATACTGTACCACTCCCTTGGATCTTTGCAGCCCAAATGCATGACCCTGCATTTCTTTTAGCATTAAAGTTCACCTGCCAGATTCTTGACCATTCTTCAAGCTTAGCTAGCTTGCTTCTCATGTTATGTACTCCTTGCTTATTTGCATAGTTTGGTATCATCTGCAAAGAGGCAAACGTTATTCAACAGCACTTCTGCAATATCACTACTGCCAGCAAGCCTCCGAGAAAAACTGAGAGATGCAGGGAGTGAGGAAGCCGAACATGTTGGAGTTTGTGTGGTCTGGAAAACAGGGAGCAAGTATCAGGAGGATCAAAGGCTAATTCTTTTAGTGGGAGAAGGCACAATTGTGAGGTGGCCCTGGGAATAGTGAGAGCTGTGAGTGGAAAGAGTGTGGCACAGAGTAGCCCACCACGAAAGCAAAGGGGTAGGGTGACATCAGAGCAGGAATGTGGCAACACGTTTGCAGGGAGAGTTGGCAACTCTCACGCCAGGTCAGTCAAGCAGACGGATCCCCTCCTGGTTCTGCTGCGCGGCAGGCAGGGAGTTCTAGTCCTGGTTCTGCTCCGCAGCAGGCAGGCAGGGAGTTCTAGTCCTGGTTCTGCTCCGCAGCAGGCAGGCAGGGAGTTCTAGTTCTGGTTCTGCTCCGCAGCAGGCAGGCAGGGAGTTCTAGTTCTGGTTCTGCTCTGCTGCAGGCAGGGAGTTCGAGTTCTGGTTCTGCTCCGCGGCAGGCAGGGAGTTTGAGTTCTGGTTCTGCTCCGCTGCAGGCAGGGAGTTCTAGTTCTGGTTCTGCTCCGCTGCAGGCAGGGAGTTCGAGTTCTGGTTCTGCTCTGCTGCAGGCAGGGATTTCTAGTTCTAGTTCTGGTTCTGCTCTGCTGCAGGCAGGGATTTCTAGTTCTAGTTCTGGTTCTGCTCCGCTGCAGGCAGGGAGTTCGAGTTCTGGTTCTGCTGCGCGGCAGGCAGGGAGTTCTAGTTCTAGTTCTGGTTCTGCTCCGCTGCAGGCAGGGAGTTCTAGTTCTAGTCCTGGTTCTGCTGCGCGGCAGGCAGGGAGTTCTGGTTCTGGTTCTGGTTCTGCTCCACGGCAGGCAGGGAGTTCTAGTTCTGGTTCTGCTCCGCAGCAGGCAGGGAGTTCTAGTCCTGGTTCTGCTGCACGGCAGGCAGGGAGTTCTGGTTCTGGTTCTGCTCCACAGCAGGCAGGGAGTTCTAGTTCTGGTTCTGCTGCGCGGCAGGCAGGGAGTTCTAGTTCTAGTTCTGGTTCTGCTCCGCTGCAGGCAGGGAGTTCTAGTTCTAGTTCTGCTCTGCTGCAGGCAGGGAGTTCGAGTTCTGGTTCTGCTGCGCGGCAGGCAGGGAGTTCTAGTTCTAGTTCTGGTTCTGCTCCGCAGCAGGCAGGCAGGGAGTTCTAGTTCTGGTTCTGCTCTGCTGCAGGCAGGGAGTTCTAGTTCTGGTTCTGCTGCGCGGCAGGCAGGGAGTTCTAGTTCTAGTCCTGGTTCTGCTCCGCTGCAGGCAGGGAGTTCTAGTTCTAGTCCTGGTTCTGCTGCGCTGCAGGCAGGGAGTTCTAGTTCTAGTCCTGGTTCTGCTGCGCGGCAGGCAGGGAGTTCTAGTTCTGGTTCTGGTTCTGCTCCGCAGCAGGCAGGGAGTTCTAGTTCTGGTTCTGCTCCGCAGCAGGCAGGAAGTTCTAGTTCTGGTTCTGCTCCGCAGCAGGCAGGGAGTTCTAGTCCTGGTTCTGCTGCGCGGCAGGCAGGGAGTTCTGGTTCTGGTTCTGGTTCTGCTCCACAGCAGGCAGGGAGTTCTAGTTCTGGTTCTGCTCCGCAGCAGGCAGGGAGTTCTAGTTCTAGTCCTGGTTCTGCTCCACGGCAGGCAGGGAGTTCTAGTTCTCAGCAGGCAGGGAGTTCTAGTTCTGGTTCTGCTCTGCTGCAGGCAGGGAGTTCTAGTTCTGGTTCTGCTGCGCGGCAGGCAGGGAGTTCTAGTTCTAGTTCTGGTTCTGCTCCGCAGCAGGCAGGCAGGGAGTTCTAGTTCTGGTTCTGCTCCGCAGCAGGCAGGGAGTTCTAGTCCTGGTTCTGCTGCGCGGCAGGCAGGGAGTTCTAGTTCTGGTTCTGCTCCGCAGCAGGCAGGGAGTTCTAGTTCTAGTCCTGGTTCTGCTGCGCTGCAGGCAGGGAGTTCTAGTTCTAGTCCTGGTTCTGCTGCGCGTCAGGCAGGGAGTTCTAGTTCTGGTTCTGGTTCTGGTTCTGCTCCACAGCAGGCAGGGAGTTCTAGTTCTGGTTCTGCTCTGCAGCAGGCAGGGAGTTCTAGTCCTGGTTCTGCTGCGCGGCAGGCAGGGAGTTCTAGTTCTGGTTCTGGTTCTGCTCCACAGCAGGCAGGGAGTTCTAGTTCTGGTTCTGCTCCGCAGCAGGCAGGGAGTTCTAGTTCTAGTCCTGGTTCTGCTCCACGGCAGGCAGGGAGTTCTAGTTCTAGTCCTGGTTCTGCTGCGCGGCAGGCAGGGAGTTCTGGTTTTGCTCCACAGCAGGCAGGGAGTTCTAGTTCTGGTTCTGCTCTGCTGCAGGCAGGGAGTTCTAGTTCTGGTTCTGCTGCGCGGCAGGCAGGGAGTTCTGGTTCTGCTCCGCAGCAGGCAGGGAGTTCTAGTTCTAGTCCTGGTTCTGCTCCACGGCAGGCAGGGAGTTCTAGTTCTAGTCCTGGTTCTGCTCCACGGCAGGCAGGGAGTTCTAGTTTATTTATTTTTATTTTATTTATTTAACATTTTTTATATACCGCGCTATTTGTTTTCAGTGCGGTTTACATGTAACAGATCTGCACAATCAGAAAACACTGGTGTGCTTACATTATAACAGGGAAATTAAACTTGGAATAGGGGGTAATAAAATTATAACTATGTACACACAGTGGAACTATGTACAAAAACAGTGTAAAAACTGAGCTATGTATAAACATATAGGGTTCTTTAGTATTCACAGGCAGACCATGGTCGGAGTAAGGTAGGACATAAGAGAACTTGGGGCAGAGATTACATGTGAGGGATTTCTAGTTCTGATTTCCCGTTTATGGATGTAGTGCTGCCTTTTTGAAGCAGTTCAGCCAAGCCGTGTACAGCGAGTATAAATGGTGGAGAAGGTTCCACAGTGCCTCGCCATTGCCTCTGAACTTTAACCCCTGGTATTCAGAGCCAGCCACCGGCATTGATTTCTGGGTCTGCTGCAGAGTGTGGAAGCTCGCCAAGCGCTGGTGATGTCAAGCCGCTGCCCGGTTAACTCCCACGGGCAATGCTAGGGCAGCGTTTGCCTGGTTCATGACAAGTGCCACCTTTTCTGTGCCCGCGATGCCCTGCTGCTACGTGGTTAGCACTGGGGTATGCAGCGGTGTTACTCTGGGGCCTGCAGCGGCACTAACTGTGTTCACACTGCTGAATATCCTGCTAAGTGATGTTTACATGGCTTACAGGTCTGTAAATCATGTAAATACCTTTGAATATCCCCCCCCCCCCTGAAGTTTCTGTCAGGAACAGTGTGAGCATCATAAAACACGTATGTATGTATGTAGTCATGTAGTCATCAAGTCACTGCTGGCAGCCAGGACCCTGGGTGCAACCAAGTCTTTCCTCTGCACAATAACCCTATAACGCTGCTCCTTCAAGGTGGTCTCGCATCCACGTTCCAGCCTGGCCTGACCCTATTTAGCTTCCGCGATCAGGCTCGTTCAGTGCACCAAAGCTGTAGATGGCATGAGCGTACTGTGTGATGTATTAACAGGAAGGTGAAAACTTGGATACAGGCAAATTAGATCCTATTAATTACAATAAAAGGTCTGCTCTCAGCACAGTACACATTGACGTTATGTTTATAAGGGTGGCCTCGATTTACGCATGTGTGTCCCAAGAACGCCGAAACTATGGCAGGTGGGGTCACCCGCCATAGTTTCGACGTTCTTGGGAAGTTTGAAAGAACGGATACACTACCTTCTCATTGGGGACACTTGAAGCAGAAGCTTGTCACTTCGAAACGTGCGTGTCGTGCCTGAGCCAGATAAGTGTGGATTTGTTTCAAGTCTTTGAAGTTTTTGAGTGACAGCATGGACAATGTTTAATAGAAAATAAAATAAAAAAGGGGCATGTACTGCGTGAGGTGTAGAGGAGTTTCCTCTTTGCCTTGCGGTCTATACCCGACAAAAATTTGATGGTGCTAGCAGTTGGGGATCAGCGGTATTCTTTTGACTATTGATAATTTTGGAATACCTACGCTATTGGGATTTTTTGTTCTTGACTTCTCTTGTGGGTGGCAGCTCTGTCAGAACTGGCTTTTCTGTCTTCTGACCGACACCCTTCCAACCCAGCAGTAATCGTCATCCAGGAACCATCAACCTCTCTCTCCATAACCCAACACAAGTGAGCTCTCAGACCAGCCAGTAGGTGTTGCAGCTAATGCGTAGGGCTCTTTCCGCCTCCCACAGTGGGAGCTGAGTCTCACTTTGAAGAAGAGGTGAAATGTAGCTATCTGTGAATACAGAAGTAGTAAAGAGAAATGGAGACAAAAGATGGAATGGAAAGATCAATGAAAGAAGCAGGTATAGAGAAGAAGACAGGAGAGAGCTTCAAAAAGGACTTAGAAGACCAATGATAGGAAAATGAAAAAGAGATCAGGACCCCAAGCAGAAAATACATTTCTCTAAGGTATTTTAAAAAAGCAGGGGGTGGGGGATATTCAAAGGCATTTACATGGTTTGCAGACCTGCAATTCGTGTAAATGCAGCTCTGTGGGGTATTCGGTGGCTGGAGGTTTGCTGTTATATAGAAGGACCTTGGGATTTAGCTCCTGTCTGGACTTTGCCTACCTAGATCCTCTTTGGGCTCTGTCAGCCTAGACCCTGCCTCGATATCTCCTGTCTAGAATTTGCCGTCCAGGCCTCCTGCACCCTGCTTAGATTGGTTCTGGCAGAACAGTTGCCACCTGATTACTGGGCCAGGCTTCACCAAGCAGAAGCTGCCCCTGCTTCCAACAGAACTTGACAGCAACCTGTATTGTAGGCGCCACAATGGTTGCACCATGCAGTCCCCTATGGCCTCAAAATGCTCAGAAATGAGATCTGTATTTAAGCCAAAACAATTGGTCAATTAACGCTTTTGAGGTTCATGTTATAGTTTACTCTCAAGACCCTGAACACCTACAGTGGTCTTTGGCCACATTGTCAATGACAGCGGATAGAATGAAGGAACTGGGAATGAAACCGAGAAGATCTTAATGTCTCTCTATGGGGCAGTCTCACATTTTGTATTGTGTACAATTTTGTTTACTCCATCTAAGACAGATACAGCAGAACTAGATAAAGTACAGAGAAGGGCAACAAAAATGCCAAAAGGAATTGGTGGGCTCCCTTATGAAGAAAGGCTGAACAGATTAGGTCTTTTCAACCTTGAGAAGAGATGGCTGAGAGGCGACATGATAGAGCTATGTAAGATTACGAGATGGATGGAACAGATAAGTAGGGCATGGTTTTTGTCTTTCAAAATAGTATTAGGCCTGGGGAGATTCCATGAAACTAACTGATGATAGATTTAACTGTAGTAAGTATTGCGGTCATGGCCGGTAGTATAGTTCAGTTAAAGAAAAGGTTCCGGAGTTCAGCTCCATTAACAATTAGCGAGATAGACATGGGAATCGCCACCTCTTACTTTGGGCTGTGATTTCCCTGAAGATCTGCTGGCTACTTCCCAGAGACTCTGCTTAGCCACTGTTAGAGACAGGATGCTGGGCTTGATGGATCATTGGACTGACCAGTGATGATCATCTTCTGCCAGGTTGCCAAACTGGCATCTTTCTGAAGTTACTCTCTTTCTCATTACAGTGGTAGTCCGCTACCAGCTTCCATCTGATACTTGCTGTAAAACCCAAAGGGGAAGTGGCTTGGATTTAGCTCATGCCTTTCTTGGAAGTTCAAGGCAAGTCAGTATTTTTCTGTCCCTGGAAGACTTCCTTGAGGCAACGGCGAGTTATTTAGTTATTTTTATTTATTTATTTATTTACATTCTCTTATATACCATGCTATTCTGCATCAGTGCGGTTTATATTTATTTATTTATTATTTTATTTGGACAACTTTTATATACCGCTGCTTCCAAGGATCAGCAGCGGTTTACATTATAACAAACAGAACAGGTACATTGAACTTTAAGAACTAGGAACATTTTACATTATAACAAATTGATTTTACATTATAACAAACTGAAATTATTACATTGAACAAACTGAAATTACATTGAACAGGGCATTATAACTTGGAGATAACTATTTTACAGGGAACATGGGCTATGGAGGGTTAAGTGGCTTGCCCAAGACCACAAGGAGCACCTGTGGGACTAGAAACCCCAGTCCTTCCGGCCCAAGGTTGCTGTCCTCTAGTGGGATTTGAACCCCTGACCTTCCGGCCTGAAGTACCTTGCCCCAACCACTAGGCCACTCCTCCACTCCGAGTTGAGTGGGTTGCCAGTGGGATTTGCACCCTGGCATTCCTAGTTCTCAGCCTACTGCTATAAGCCTTAGATTACTCTGCCATCGGGTACATTTCACTTCTTCCTGTGCTATGTTCTTATGATTTCCATCTGGGTTTAATTTACATGCCTAATTTCCCTCAAAGAGAGAGTTACATGCAAAACTGGTAAAAGGCCCACGTGTCAATCAGCAGGGACTTGGGACTTTGGCCTTCCAAAGGGTTCCTTCATTTCCCTGTAGTTAGGCTTTAACACACAGCTACATTCTGAGGCTTACAGACACATGAGTGTAGTCACAGACGAGCAGTGGTGTGCTGGCAGAAAGGGTAGTGTCATGTATGTGAGCCATCAAGGTATGGCTAATTCCTAGCAGTTGGGCCTTCGTGGCGAGGTGTGACTGGAAGTTGATTGCCAGTTCGTTCTTCTGTGCAGTATTCCAAGGTGGTCTCCCATCCACATGCTAACACGACCCGACTCTGCTTGGAGTCTGAGAACAAGCTCATTCAGGGCAGTGACGGTGCAGTAGTGAGATGAGGCTCTTCTCGTTTCCTGCTCATCAAATGTCCACTTTGGTAAGTTTTTAGTTGTAGGGTGACGTGTAATTTACAGTTCAGAAAAGTGTTGAAGTGAGAGGAGCAGCTTTATGTGATTTCAGGAGGACTCTGTGCTCAGGGACTGTGGGAAAGGACTTGTGCCTTGCGTTCCTACCTGTGGCTGTCTCATATCTGCACTGTAAAGGTAGGTCTGAATGTTATATCCAGCAGTCTCCGTGCGCCATTACAGATCCTTCTCATTTCTGCTCCAGTTACATTTCAAGTTTATTTTGGCTGAGATGTGAAATCAAACATCCCTCCCCTCTCATGCCCTGCAGGAGTAACTGGGATTGAGACCAGCTAACAGCAGGAGGAATTAAACTCCATCAAAGCATGACCTGCAGTGCCCTCTGCTAGTGTCTGTTGCCAATTAAATCACATCAGAGATGGAAATGGGAAAATTCAGGGGAATGTCTTCTTGGGTTCGGAGGAATTATTTTAAGGTTGTGGATACAGTGTTCAAATATCTGGAAACGTTCAGAGTAGGATTAGTACCAAGGGGCTTATTAAGAGCTAAGAAGAGGGTCTGTGTAGACTCGGGTTGGGAGCAGATCTTGGTACAGTAGGACTTGTTCCATCCAGGTCTTGTATCCAAAGATGCTCCTCTGGTATCTTCTATTACTTTCCTCTGCACAGCTTGTCACTAGCTGAGGGCAAGAAGATTTCATGAGACCTCATTGTTCAAGGTTTCTACTTTTTGTCCCAAATCTGCATCAAGACGAAACGGATCTGGACAAGATTATAGAGAATTGGAACTACACCATATCCACAGCAGCATCAGCTCGTAACAGGAATCGCATAAACGCATGCAAGAGGCCACCACCTTGGTACCCCAATGAAATCAGGGAGGCAAAGCAGGAGTTAAGGAAATGGAGACCAAAATAAAACTCCAGATGCACTAAACCAATATACAGCCAACCAGAGAGACTACAACAACCAGATTAACAGTTGCAAGCAACAACACCACACAAATATCATCATGAGATCAGCAAATAAACCCAGAGAACTATTTGACATTGTGTGGACTCTCACCAGAGACATATCACAGCAAGATATCCCTGAAGTACACCCTCAAGACATGGCAAACTACATAATGACAAACTCATGAAACTCAATAGGAACATACTGACAGTTCCATCGAACAGCATGATAAATCCAGCCTCCATCCATGCCTGGGGGGGATTTCACCATACCATCTGCTCAACAAATAGAGCAGACAGTCGGCTCGCTTAACACAACCACCTCACCAAAGGACTCATGTCCGGTCCATTGGATAAAATCAGCCAAGGATCACCCAGTTCAATCTATACACAAAATCGTAATGACATCTCTCCAACAAGGATACATGCCATCATCCCTCAACAAGCATCTATATGGCCAATATTAAAGAACACGTCACTTTGCAAAAGTGACCCCACAGCATACCACCTGATCTTCAGCCTCCCATTTCTCACAAAAATCATAGAAAAAGACACGCAAAGACAGCTGCAGGACCATATAGACCACAACGTGCCTCTAGACCTCCACCAACGTGGATTCAAACCATGCCATAATGTGGAAACACTACTAACCTCATTCTTTGACAACATCCTAAGAGGAATAGACAACATAAAGACTGAATTCCTCCTCTTATTTATGGACATCTCATCTGCCTTTGATACTGTATTGCACAATACATTGATCTAGTGCCTCCAGGATATTGGCATCTGCAACAACACCCTAAAATGGTTCCCACCTACCTAAACAGATCATAGCAAGTAAAATGTGTAGCAAACAAATCAACGCTTTTCATTGTACCGCAAGGCATTCCGCAAGGTTCTGTACTCTCCGCAATCCTCAATTCAACCTATACATACACCCTATCTGCAGCAGCATCAAGATGCATAATATGCAGTATCACATTTATGCTGATGACCTCATGGTTTATACTCCGATCGATCTGGATGCACCGAACCTCACAGTCATAACCCTATGCCTGGAAGACATGACTACCTGGCTCAACCACAACAATTTGACTCTGAACTACAGCAAAAGTGAAGCACTCTACATCACCAGAAACACCACCTTCAACCCTCCCCAAGCAATCCATCTACTGAACCAGACAATATCTGTGAAGAGTGAACTACGCTATCTAGGAGTCACCCTGGACAAAAACCTCAATCTCTGGTCTCACATAAATAAAACCACTGCAAAAATATACCACAGACTAAAACTCATTTGAATACTAAAACCACTCCTAAACCAGGACCATTTCCGACAGTGTGCCGCAAGGCTATTATCACCCTGATACTGGATTACGGCAACTCACTCTACCAAGGACTCCCAAACCAAACCGCACATCCTCTATAGCTAGTGCAGAACACGGCAGCCCACATCTTCACTGGAATTGGTAACAGACCCCACACGTGAAGGGGCCATACTGGACTTGGTGCTTACCAATGGTGAAAGTGTTTCTGATGTTGTAGTGGGAGATCATTTTGCATCCAGTGATCACCAGATGGTGTGGTTCAGTATTAGGACTAGGGCTGTTAGAATCCATTCCAAGGTGAGGATCATAGACTTTAGGAAGACTAACTTTGCAAAGATGGGCCAATACCTCAGGGAGTCGTTAGTGGGATGGGAACAGCTGGGGGATGTAGAAAAACAGTGGGCAAAACTGAAAGGGGGTATTTTAAGGGCAACCAACCTTTTTGTTAAAATGGTAAATAAAGGCAAAAGGAACAGGAGACCGCTATGGTTTTCGAAGGAAGTAGCTGAAAAAGTGAAGAAAAAGAGGGAGGCCTTCATGAAATACAAGAGATCACAGAGAGAGGAAGACAGGCATCTGTTTTTGGAAAAACTTAGAGAAGCTAGCAAAGTAGTCAAGAAGGCAAAGATTCAAAAGGAGGAGGAAATAGCCAATGCAATAAAATGGGGGGATAAGACATTTTTTCAGATATATTAGTGAGAAGAGGAAGGGCAAAAGTGGTATTGTTAGACTCAAGGGTGCAGGGGGGGGGGAATATGTAGAAGCTAATAAGGATAAAGCGGAATTGCTTAACAAATATTTTTGTTCTGTGTTCACAGATGAAGAACCAGGAGCAGGACCTCAGAAAACACCCACAAATAAGAACAGAAGCGAGGGACATCTTGAACAATTTTCAGAAGACTGTGTTCGTGAGAAACTAGCTCAACTTAAAGTAGACAAAGCGATGGGACCGGATGGGATACACCCTAGAATACTGAGGGAACTTGGGGATGTTCTAGCAACTCCACTGACTGACCTTTTCAATGCCTCGTTGGAGTCGGGAGTGGTGCCAAAGGACTGGAGAGAGGCTCATGTGGTGCCTTTACACAAAAGCGGAAGTAAGGATGTGGTTGAAAACTACAGGCCGGTTAGTTTAACTTCGGTGGTGAGTAAATTATTGGAAACACTGCTGAAAGAGAAAATAGTGAGGTTTCTGGAGTCCAGCGGATTACAGGATCCAAGGCAGCATGGATTCACCAGAGGCAGGTCTTGTCAGATAAATCTGATTGATTTCTTTGTCTGGGTGACCAGGGAGTTGGACCGTGGGAGAGCTCTAGATGTGGTGTATTTAGATTTCAGTAAAGCCTTTGACACTGTTCCTCACAGGCGACTTATAAACAAACTGAGCACCCTAGGGATGGACCCTAAAGTTACTGCTTGGGTTAGAAATTGGTTGGGTGGGAGGCGACAAAGAGTACAAGTAAATGGAGCTCACTCTGAGGAGAAGGATGTTACCAGTGGTGTGCCCCAGGGATCTGTCCTTGGTCCGATTCTTTTTAACATCTTTGTTAGTGATATAGCGGAAGGGCTGTCGGATAAGGTTTGCCTCTTTGCAGATGATACCAAAATCTGCAATAGAGTAGACACCCAGGAAGGTGTAGATAACATGAGGAGGGATCTAGCTAAGCTTGAAGAATGGTCTAGAATTTGGCAGCTGGGATTTAATGCTAAAAAATGTAAGGTTGTGCATATGGGCTGCAGCAATCCAAGGGAGCAATACAGTATAGGAGGTGAAGTACTTTTGTCCACTAAAGAAGAGCGGGACCTAGGCGTGGTTGTGTCTGATGATCTTAAAGTAGCTAAACAGGTAGAAAAGGCGACGGCAAAAGCTAGAAGGATGCTTGGGTGCATATGGAGAGGAATGGCTAGCAGAAAAAAGGAGGTGATAATGCCTCTGTATAAGTCTTTGGTGTGACCTCATTTGGAGTATGGTGTGCAATTCTGGAGACCGCTCCTTCAAAAGGATGTGAACAGGATGGAGTCTGTGCAGAGGGTTGCTACTAAAATGATTAATGGGCTTCATTATAAAGCATATGAGGACAGACTTAAGGATCTTAATATGTACACCTTAGAGGAAAGGCGGGATAGAGGTGATATGATTGAGATGTTTAAATACCTCCGTGGCATAAATCTTCAGGGAGAGAGCCTCTTTCAATTGAAAGCAAGTTCTGCTACGAAGGGACATGGGATGAGGGTGAAGGGAGATAGATTCAGGAGTGATATGCGGAAATATTTCTTTACAGAAAGAGTAGTGGATCCATGGAATAGTCTCCCAGTGGAGGTGGTAGAGATGAGGACAGTAACTGAATTCAAAAAAGCATGGGACCAACACAGAGGATCTCTAAAGGTAAAAAGTGGACTGTTGTAGTTGTTGTTATGGAAGGACAGACTAGATAGGCCATGTGGTCTTTTTCTGTCATTATGTTTCTATGAATAGCCAAAACCGACCACATCACACCTGTACTCTGTCAACTACACTGGCTTCTAATCCAGGCATGTGCCAAGTTCAAAGCAATACTGAACATTTTCAAAATCCTGCACCACTCCTCAGTAGACATCTTACAGGACATGATCATAAGAGACCCAGGAACACGCCCCAGATGAAACAATAACAAACACATGCTTACCATATGCATGGGTTACCAGAAAAGCAAACAGTCCATTTTCAGAAGAGCGCTCTCCCTAGCTGCGCCTAGCTTATGGAACACCCTCCCTGATGAATTGCGAGCCTCTGGAGATATCAAAGACTTTAGAAAGAGACTCATGACCCTCTTGTTCATGGAGCACTACAGAAACGTCACACAGTCCAGCAAACACACCGGTCTACCTCATCCCGAACCCGTCAGAAAGCAGCTCAACTTTAAATATGTCAAGCCAACTGTAAATAGGTTCTAGCTCGTTAACTACCCAGCACGACAACCCCCTTTTATTTGAGTTCATTGTCCCCAGTTGTAAGTTACGATGTAAAGTGCTTCGATTGAAGGATAAGGCAGTATAGAAGTCTGGTTAAATAAATAAATGTGAGTCTCCATTACCGCTGTCCTTTTAAGGACTCTTTGATTCCACTTGGATTCCCATTTTGGACCCAATGTTGGCTCTGATTTTAGCAAGCAAGTATTGATCTAATTGTAAGTCATTTTAGGGACAAGACGGAGAAACATAACTTTAAGACTAGAAAACTGCATTAGATTCTTGACCCACCTCTTGCGCCCATGGATCCTGCTTGTTACCTGCAGTCTGCTTTGGTACGGTCTCTAATCTTAGGGTTTTAATTCTTAGGTGTTTATAAATTGTAAATTTAGATGTTTATTTTCCAGGTTCTTTGAGGGTACAAGAAATCCGTGTTTATTACTGCTGCTACTACTGTAAAGTGCTACAAGGCGGACACAGCGCTGCACATATTGATGTACGAGACAGTCCCTGCTCATCAGAGATTACAGTCTGATCAGGGCAGACAGCATCTCAAAACTGGGGACAGGATCTTTATTCACAATATTTCATTTACTGCCCTTGCCGGAGCATTAGGGTGGTGTACAAGAAAAATTTCTGGCTACTAGAAAAAAGGTGGGGGGAGAAAAGAATGTCATTAGTTTATGGGAAAGTGGTAGTAAAGGCAGAAGAAAGAATAGAATAGAGAGGATAAGGAGACAAACAAAACACAATTGACGACAGACAAAAAGGGGGAAAGGGAGGGGAGAAGGGGGTAGGCACAGGGCTACATGGGAGGCTTAACCTATTGCCTTATGGTGGAGATAACGGGCAAGGACTCCAACTGGGGGGAAGAGGAATGATCTGATGGGGGAGGGATATTGTAATCTTGGCAAAAGAGGTGGGTCTTAAGGAGTGCTTTAAACTGGGGGAACGATGATTCTGTGTGGAGAGAGTAGGGGAGGGAATTCCATAGGGCGGGGCTCAGGAAGAAAAATGCAGAGTAGCGAGTGAGTTTGAGACGGGCCTGAGAAGGAGGAGGAAGGAAGAGACGATTTCCATGTATCGAGCAGAGGAGATGGGGAGTGGGCTGAAAGCGGATAAGGTCGGCCAGATACTGAGGTGTGCTGGTGTGGAGAACTTTGTGGGTGATAGTGAGAATCTTATAAATGAACCTGACCTTAATCGGAAGCCAGTGGAGGGAAAGAAGACAAGGTGTGACATGATCAAGAGCGGAAGAGTGGGTGAGGAGACGGGCAGCAGTGTTTTGGACAAGTTGAAGGTGCCTGTTGATAGCAGGGGAGGCCTGCCAGGACCGAATTACAATAGTCAAGTGGGTGACTACAAGAGAAAGAACCAAGGTGGTGAGGGAAGACAGGGGGATAAAGGGTCGAATGGCCCGGATCCTACAAAGATGGAAAAAAGAACTACGAATGAGTGAGGAAATGTGTTGATGGAAGGAAAGTGAAGGTTCCAGAGTAACACCAAGGTAGCAGAGCGTGTGGACAAGAGGGATAGGGAGAGAGAACATAGTAGGGGACAGGGAGGGAGGAGAGGCCCCAAAGGAAAACCAGATGGCAGAGGACTTTGAAGGGTTGACATGAAGAAAATTGTTGGTAAACCAATTAGGACAGAAGCAAGGCAAGTGTCAAGAGCAGTGAGGTCGGGAGCCAGGGGACTAGTGTGGTGAAAGAGGAGGATGTCATCTGCATAGAAGTAGGCTGAAATTCCAGTTTGTTAGATGAGTAGGCTCGAAGGTGCAAGAAAAATATTGAAAAGAAGAGGGGCGAGAATGGAACCCTGTGGGACACCGCAGTGTAAGGGGAGTGAGGGGGAAGTGATGGAACCTGACTGGACGGCAAAAGTACGGGAGGAGAGGAATGACCGAAACCATTGAAGAACCGTGCTATGCATGCCAAGGTCATCCAAACGAGTGAGGAGGGTGCGGTGGTCAACAACATCAAAGGCGGAAGAGAGATCAAGAGAGACAGCTATAGATAGATCACCGCGATCGTGGGAATGATGGATTTCACTGAGGAGTGCAAGAAGGATGGGTTCTGTGCTATGGCCTGCCCTGAAACCAGACTGACAGGGGTGGAGCGAAAGGGTGGAATTGAGGTGTGAGGTGAGTTGGGTGAAGACAAGTTTCTCAAGGATTTTTGAAAGGAAAGAGATTTGACACCGGGCGCCAGTTTGAGAGGACGGCAGGGTTCAGGTCAGGTTTTTTAAGGAGGGGGTGGATTAGAGCATGCTTCCAGGTAGCAGGGAACTGGCCAGGGGCAAGGCTGGAATTGATAATGACAAGAATATATGGAAGAAGTGTAAGTGAAGGGTTGAGAAACCAGGAGGAAGGGAGGGGATCAAGGGGGCAGGTAGTTTTGTGAGAAGTGGTGATTGCCTTGATGAGTTTGGTAGAGGTGACAGGTCGGAAGGAAAGCCAGGTATGGGGGAAAGTATGTGATAAAGGGGGAACGGGCATGGGCGAAGAAGAGGGGGAAGCAGAAGGTGAGGAGGGAGGTGAGGGGGGGGGGGGACAGGAGTTAAGATCCAGTCCCACCGTTCCTCTTTTATCAGAGAAGGAGGCAAGACTACCTGGACTGTGGGGGCATCAGGGAGGGGAACGAACGAAGAAGAGGAAGCGGAGGGTAAGGAGAGATGATGAAGAACCTGAAAGAGATGCCTGGAGGAATTGGAGGAGGATGCAATGAGATGTGAGTAATAGGCTTTCTTAGCTGAAGTTATCAGTCAGCGATAGAAACGGTGTGCTTGACGAAAGGCAGTGAGGGTATCGATGGAGGGATGCTTGCGCCCAATGTGTCCAGTGCATTGGAGATGGGAGCACAGGAGGTATAACCCAGGGTGATACCAGGGATGGTGGGAGGGAGAATGGAGGGGGATGGGGCGAAGTGGAGCAAGGACGTCGAGAGTAGAAGAAAGAGTGGAGGTCCAGGTATTAACCTGCTGATCTACAGGGAGAGTAGAGAACTCTGGAGAGAAGAGGGAATTGCTGAAGGGTGAATGGAGTAATGCAGTGCTTGAATACTTGGGGAGAAGGACCGGTAGTGAGTGATTTGGAGGCCTGTGGAGAAGGTAGAGAGAAGGAGAATAATAGGCAGTGATGATCAGACCAGGGAAGAGCAAATGACCAAATGCTAGATGGGAAACGGGGAATGAGCAAGAGTGAGGATGAGATCGAGGGTACACTCTGAGGTGTGGGTAGGGCAGGTGACATGCTGGGCAAGAGAGAGATCATCAAAAAGAGATAGAAGGGTTTTATCAAGTGACTGGGATGGGGAGTCGAGGTGAACATTGAAGTCACCCAAAACTGCAAGATGGGGGGGGGACACGAGGGCTGTTTCAGAGAGTGTAAGGAGGCGGGAATCCCGGAGATTGGAGCAAAGTGAGGGAGGCACATAAAGCAGAAGGAAGTATACCGGGGTTGGGGACTCGAAGCGCAAAAGCAGGGACTCAGGATATCGTGGGGAAGGTGAGACAGACGTGAGGGGGAGGGATGCATGATGAATGACCGCCACACCCTGCCTGACTGACGGAGGCGGGGAGTGTGGTAGGCAGAGTAACCAGGTGGAAGGCAGCGGTGGAGAAGACTGTCTTCCCTTTCACAAAGCCAGGTTTCCGTGAGGAAGAGCACATCAAGTGAGTTCTGTGTTAGCAGATCATACACTAACTGCGACTTCGCCCGGAGAGAGCAACAGTTTAGAAGAGCAAATGAAAAGGTTAGCAGTAAAGGAGCTGATGGTGAGGAATGTGTGGGTGAGGAAGGCAAATGAGGGGATTGACACAGGAGAAGGTTTTCAACATGATGTGCAAAAACCCCAGGGGTTTGGTGAGAAGGTAAAAAGGGGCGGTGACCCCAGACGATGGGAATGGTGGCCATATTGAAAGTCACTGAAGGGTAAAGAACAGGAGCTAAAGGCATGGGTTGAACCCACGACAAAGCAGCTAGGGGAGCCAGTACAGGAGACAGAGCCGAGAGAAATGCACCAAGGAGCAGGGACATCCAAGTGAGACAAGGAGAGGGAGACAGCTGTGGATGCGAGGCTCCCCAGTCGTTGCCCCAAGGAGCACGCCGAACGCTGCAGGAGGGCTTCTTAAATACAGCTGGATACCTGGAGGACGATGCGGACGCATTTCATGCATCTGCATCACTTCCGGGAGGTGGGGCAAGCATGGAGGAAGCAATGGAGGCACGGGAAGGCAGCACAGGACCTGGGAGAGAGGCACGCAGGTAGCAGATACAGCAACTAGAACACAGCAGCAGCCTATGATAAGATACACATAGGTGGTGAACACGGAAATGATGGAACCAGAATCCAAAAGCAGCCTCAGAGGTGGGTTTTCAGCCCAGATTAGATGTAAGGGCTGGTCCCTTCTCAATGGAGCTTATGATCTATTCAAGACAGATTAGGGACTAGGAGGACCTGGGGAAGCAGTAAAGATGCACATTGGTGGTGAACAGGAGAATAAGGGGAGTGGCCTCAAAGAGGAGTGGTTTTAGCCTGGATTTGAACAGGATCACAGTGGATCCTGATGTACTGATATGGAAAGTTTGTTCCAGACATAAAGAGCAGCAAGGTGGAAGGATCGAAGCCTGGAATTGGCAGTGGAAGAGAAGAGTACAGATGGAAGGGATTTGCCAGAAGAGCGGAATTCCCGAGGAGGGGTGTAGAGAGAGGTATGAGAGGAGAGGTAGTGAGGAGCTGCAGAGTGATGCACTTGAAGTTTGAACTGGATGCGGAAATGGATAGAGGGCCAATGAAGTGACTTGAAGGGTTGTGTGAGCACAGTGACACTGGCGGATGATTAGGTTGTGAGCAGGTGGTGATGGAAGAGTGGGTAAGGGTCTTGGAAGTGTGTTCCAAGAGGAAGGGATGACGTTGCCGATGTTATATCTGAAGCTGAGCAGAGTCAGGCCTGGCTAGTACTTGGACAGGTGACCTCCTTGGAATACCAGGGACCATAAACTCACTGTGTGGCACAAAGGCCCGCTAGTCTACTTCCAGTCCCAGCTTGCCAAGAAACCCTCGGGGCTAGGTTGCCAGGAGTTAGCATTGACTCAACGGCACATTACATTTTGCATGGGGGGGTGGGGGTGAGTGAAAGAGTACTAAGGGAAATGCTGTTTTTTCTGGTGTTTATTTCTTTTTATTTATTTACATTCTCTTATATACCGCGCTATTCTGCATCAGTGCGGTTTACATTGAACAAACTGAAATTACATTGAACAGGGCATTATAACTTGGAGATAACTATTTTACAGGGAACATGGGCTATGGAGGGTTAAGTGGCTTGCCCAAGACCACACCACCAGAAAACATGTATTTTGATTGTTTTGCATGGAGTTGTTCTATCAGTGTTTATCAGTTAAAACCTAAAATCAGAAGCCCTAGTTCTGAATCATTTCTGATGACGGTTTCATGTCCATCATTACATACCTTGACTGGAGGGTGTGGAGAGGGCTGAATTTCAGCGACGCCATTCAAACCCATTGATGCTCCTTGTGGTCTTGGGTGAGTCACTTAACCCTCCATTGCCTGAGGTACAAACTTAAACTGTACCTGAATGTAACTCACCTTGAACTGTTATTGGAAAAGGCCTGACCTAAGCCCAAAATCCCATCCCATCCCATCCCATCCCGTCCATTACTATCTCTAGGAAGAGAGGTGCTCCATAACTCTCCTGGGAGTGGCTGCAGGCTCTGCCCTTACCATCCTGGACCTCTTCTGTGCAGAAAGCCTGAGGGGAGTGGTCCTCACAGCCGCCAGTGGATAACCCAAGGGTAGTTCTCAGTAGCCCCCCTTGTAGCCCTAGCAGAAGTGGAAGAAATGCCTCTTCTTCCTCTCCTTGCTTGTCTTATTCCTCCTCGTGCTGGTGCTGTTCCCTGGCCTGGACGGAGCTGTGTGTTTGTTTGTCTACGCCGTAGTCCTTCTGCTCTGGGAAGGCCTCCCGCAGCCTCAGAAACTTAATAAAGAGCTGATTTGTTTTGGCTGTGACTCGGGAGCTTGTTTTGCACAGTTCAGAATTCTGGAAGCACAAGTTCTCTGTGTACAATCTTCCACTTTGAATAAACACACTTCAGACCAAGAAAACCCCTCTGCCAGACACCCATCAACGCTGCTGAGATATATTCTGCACGTGTGTACATTATGTTCTGTACCTAGGGTACACCCTATTCTCCAGGCAAGGCCCCGGCTGTCTGGCCACACACAGGTACATATATTAACATCAGCTTTATATTTCTTGATGTGAATGAAAAAGATCATCTTTCCGGAAATCTGTCTAATTTTGAACTCTCTTTTGAAAAAAAAAGACTTTGCTTGAATCATTGCTTTATTCCTTTTTTTTTATGCTGTTTTTTTTTCCACAGAACTAACTTCTTTTTTATGTGTCTGTTAACATTTTATTCCGTTCTTTTCTCACTCACTTCACTTACACCATCCACTTTCACTACAGTCTGCCACTTCCTCCTCATAGCTGCTTTCTCCTCTCTCTCCCCTCTACTTTACTTTTCTATCCCATCCTCTCTTCCCTTCCGCAGTCTCACTCTACTCTCTCACATCTCCTTCTCTCTCTCTGCCCGCATCTTTCCCACCACCATGCGACTCCTGCCCTCCCCCTTCCCACCATCCCTGCATTCTCTACCTCCTCCGTTGACACTGACCACAACTATCCTCCTTCAATACAGATCTGACCGCATGGCCCTAGTTACAAATTTGGAGTGTCCTGCCAAGAATGTGGCGAGTTTTATGTTATAAAGCAGATAAAAAAACAGCTAACAGAATTCACCCACCCTCATTTCATCAGCTCTCCCAGCTCAGTGCCATGCCTCACCCACCCTTAAAAGCACAAACTTCCCATCACCCCCCCTTCCCATACAGTCACCCATCTGATATCAGCATATCAAACCATCCTCCCTCAGTTATTAAATAACCAAACTTTAACCCAGATAATCAGACCCTAAATAAATCCCTAGAGGGAGAGAATTTGATAACCAAGGATGATAACCTGAGAAGGATTTCTGTCTAATTCAACCTGAAACATTTTCTAAACATCGTTGGGATCGTTGGGAAGACCAACAATGTTAGTGTATATGTAGAACCGCAGGCACAAGGCCATGAACTGGAATTCGGCACTCAACCAGCAGCCAATGAAGAGATCATACAATTGGGGAAACACCCCCACGGTTTCTTCCTGACTGCTTGTCATGTGCCAGGTAGACCATTAAATAGAGTCCAGTACAATTGTTTCCTAGTACTAAGAAACGTCAATTGGCTCCAGTTTTTGCATGACAGTTGATCCAGTTCTGGGTTTATCCCTTTGCATGCAGGGACTTGTAGTTTAGTTTAGTTTAATTCAAATTTGATATACCTCTTCTTGTGAACAGCGAAGTGGTTTACAATAATTAAAATCAAACAGCAATAGAACTAGAAAATAACTCCATTATTGATAGGAAAGATAAAGTAGACGTTAGACATAGGCAAAGCTGAACCGACAGAGATAAAGAAACATAAAAGGGGGACAGTGGGGTCTGGTCGGGTTTCTGTCTTCCCTTTTGCAGTCCTGAAGAAAAGCAAGACTATAATGGCATAAACCCTGAGCTGGATCAACTTGTCAAGCAAACCTGGAGCCAGCTGGTAACTCTAAGCAAGAGTAGTGGGAGGTTGGTAGTCTTATCGTATGAACAGAAGGAGCATCATGGCTTATGAGCGCCCCAGGCGCATGAATTTAATGATTAACCCTGAATTCAGTCCCACCCTTATTGACACCCATAATCTCCTTCCACTTGCACCAGCTTGTGTGCTCACCTCATGAGATCTCAGAAGCAGACTGAGAGGTTCTGAACCAGAACTAAAATAGCACCAAGCACCATCAGAGCCACAGCCCCGGAATGGTATCAGGGCACTATCCTGCTCAGTGTAGGTTGTCAACTGGCTCAAGATGTGCCTGACAAGCTTGATCCTGTCCTGGATTTACCCCATTGCAGGCAGGGATGTGTAATTCTGATTTCTCTATTGCACTCCATAAGCAAAGCAAGACTACATGTCCCTGCATGCAACAGGGCAAACCCAGGACTGGATCAAGCCTTTTTGGGCACATCTGGAGCCAGCTGGTATCCCTAGCACAGTGGGCATCAAACCAATTGCAGCTCAGCTTTGTGGCTCTTATTGCAAACTGTCTATGATTGATATGTACAGTACATTTGGGTTTACCTTAAAATGTCTCTTCAGTCTTGAGAAAGATCCAGGCGGGTTAATATAAGAAAGACCTCTGACAGTAATGTCCAGACTTAGGTTTGGATTAAATGATGACCCTGTCTTTTCACATTTGCTGGCTTTAAAAGTGTACACAAAATAGAACCCAATCGGATCAAACAAACACATCAAAAAATAATGAATCCGAATAACTAAAGTGATTCCCAACAACCCAGAATGAGATTTTTTTGTCGGAGCTTTGTCAGCCCAGTGCTAGGGACTTATCCCAAAGCACCACTGTGACCGCTCCCTTTTAATAACGAAAATTAAATTTTAAAATTGAAGTCCATAACTTAGCTGTTGCAGTGCCACTGCCAGAACGCTGAGACTGCATATGACGACGTGGCTCACGTTTCGGGTTTGCGCCGGGCTGATAAGGGTGGCGCCACAGTATTGCTTTCTCGGGATCAATATCAACGTCAGGTGGAAGTCCATTTGTTGGATCGCACCAACTATGTGGTTCTCCCAATTGATCCCACGAAGGATTTGCAGGACCGAATTTCTTTAATGGTCTCTGCTGCGTTTTTTCAGAACTGGATTACCAGACATGAAATGGATTTCTTAGTCAAAAAACATCCTAAGACACCAGTTTTCTATCTGGTCCCAAAAGTGCATAAATCATTGGCGGACCCACCGGGTCGTCCTATTGTCTCTTGTAGGGATTCCCTACTAGAGCCACTGTCCCAGTTCTGTGACCTCTTTTTGCAGCCGGCGGCCATGAAGGTTTCTTCGTACCTTAGAGATACTGGGGATTTTTTGAACCATTTGCAGTCCTGTCAGGCTGTTGATACTTATAGATTCTTGGTGTCTCTTGATGTCCAGGCTCTCTATACTAATATAGATCAACATGAGATACTCACCTTTTTACAGGACTACCCGCTGCTCCTTCCAGACAGAATCCCGCGCACTTTTCTGTTGGATTTATTAGAACTTGTGCTAAGTAGTAACTTTTTTCTACATCAGGGTACTTTTTACCAACAAATCCATGGAATAGCAATGGGGGCCACGGTGGCTCCATCCTTGGCTACTATATACATGGCGGTTTTTGAACAGCATTATGTTTATACGGATCCTCTCTTTCATCTGATCCCTTTCTGGAAGTGTTTCCTGGACGACATCTTTTTCCTTTGGGAAGGCACGCGTTCGGAATTGGACTGTTTTATAGCCCGCCTTAATACACATGTACCCAGGATTCAGTTCACTGCACAGATTTCCCCAAATACCATGCAATTTTTGGATGTACAGGTCTTGCTAACTCCAGATTGTTTTCAGACTACATTATACCACAAAGCGGTACAACATAATACACTACTTTGGTACGAGAGTTTCCACCCTCCAGCTTTAAAACAAGGTCTTCCCTTTGGACAGTTTCTAAGATTACGTCGTAACTGTTCCTCTTTATGGAACTTTAAACAGCATGCCAGGGAACTTGAGCATTGTTTGCTTCAACGGGGTTATCCTCAAGTGCTAGTCTCTAGGGCATACAAAAGAGCACGACATCTACCCCGCGAATGGCTTTTGATTCCCTCAACCCCGAAAATAAAGGATTCAGTAATTACTGGGGTTTTGCCATATACTCGACATATCACACATGTTACACGCCTGTTACATCGATTCTGGCCGATTATTGGGGTACATGATTGTTTCAAGGATCATACATTGCAGGTTGCCTATTCACGCACTGCCAATTTACGGGATAAACTTATGTCAACTGTTTCTCCGCTGGATCGACCTCTTCGCTGTCATGTGGAGAATGGCCACTTTGCCTGTGGAAATTGCACCTATTGTGCTCAGGCTCTGGAGGGACCTATCTGGGAGGATGCTCACACTTCTAGGACTTTCACTACTAGATGGTACACTGATTGTTCTACGGAATATGTGGTATATCTGATTGTTTGTCCCTGCTCTCTTTACTATGTGGGTCGAACCACGCGGGCCATAAAAATATGTCTTTCTGAACATGCTTCCCGTCTCAGAACAAAATCTTTAACGGCTCCTATGGTGGAACATAATCTGTACAAGGGTCATGCTTTTTCTTCGCTGCGATGGAGGGTGCTGGATTTTGTGCCCTCGGATCCTCGAGGGGGTGACCGTGCACAGAAACTCCAATACAGTGAACAACGCTGGATTTACCTTCTTAATTCGATGGTCCCGAACGGTCTCAATCTCCAACTTGACTGGCATACCATTATTTAAGACTGCACCTCTACTGCTACTCCGGAGGTTGATCTGGGAATTCCCTGTGCAGTGGGAACTCCTGGATTGCCCCGTGGTTACACGCTAGTGATTGGCTGTTTTTGCTTTTTACGCCCTCTTGACGTCAGACGCGGCAGACCATTAAGTACGCCACATTCCCTTTGCTGTGTAAGCTGATTATCATCTGCCATTTGCTGATTCACTGGACCTGAAGCAGGGTTTCTATACTGGTTGGCGGCAAACCCGAAACGTGAGCCACGTCGTCATATGCGGTCTTGGCGTTCTGGCAGTGGCACTGCAACAGCTAAGTTATGGACTTCAATTTTAAAATTTAATTTTCGTTATTAAAAGTCCCTAGCACTGGGCTGACAAAGCTTCAACAAAAAAATCTCATTCTGGGTTGTTGGGAATCACTTTAGTTATTCGGATTCATTATTTTTTGATGGCTTTAAAAGTGTAGCATTTCCAGGACATTTTTCACAGGCAGAGATGCCAACTGGCTTCATTTTGTCAGGACAGGTTAGTCCAGTCGAAGTTTTACCCTACTGCATGCAGGGACTTGTAGTCTCTTTCTCTTAGGGAATGCAATTGGGAGATCAGAACTACACTGGAAGCGCTCTGGATTGCGTTGGAAAGAGGAGATGGCACTGTCATCCATACTGCTGTAGTCTACAGACCTCTAAATCAAATTTAAGAGATAGAAAACGAATTGATTATAGATATTGCCAAGATAGCCACAAATGGGGAAGCGATCATTTTGGGTGACTTTAATCTACCTGATGTGGATTGGATTATTCCTTCTGCACATCTGGAAAGAAGCAAAAAAATTGTGGATGCTTTCCAAGATGCATCACTTAGACAAATGGTGATGGAACCAACCAGGGAAAGCTCAACACTGGATGTAGTGCTCACCAATGGTGATAGTGTGTTGAATGTCTGCGTGAGTGCCCCTGTGAGCAGCAGCGATCATCACACAGTGGGGTTTGAGATAAAAGCCAAGGTACAGGCCAAACATAGCAAGCTCAAAGTCCTAAACTTCAAAAACACTGACTTCAAAAAAATGGCCGAGTACCAAAAGGAGAAGATGACAGGGTGGAAGGAGATAAGGGAAGTGGAATTGCAATGGGCTAAACTAAAAGGGGCAATAAAAGGGGCAACAGATAAATATGTAAAAAAAGTAAATAAAAACAAGAGGAGAAGGAAACCTATTTGGTTTTCCAAAGAAGTGGCTACTCAAAGGCAAAAAACACAGCTTTCACAAAATTCAAAAGCTTGCGAACAGAAGAACACAGAAATGAATACAGGATCAAACTGAAAGAGTCAAAAAGAGAAATAAGGATAGCAAAATCAAAGGCAGAGGAAAAGATGGCTAAAGATGTTAAGGGTGGCGACAAGACTTTCTTCAGGTATATTCGGGAAAGGAAGAAGATCAGAGTTGGAATTGCAGGACTCAGAAGTGCTGGGAAAAGACTCGTGGAAAGTGACATAGAAAAAGTGAAATTGCTAAACAAATACTTCTGCTCTGTTTTTACTAAAGAAAATCCTGGAGATGGACCAGCTGTGACTCCCAAATATAAAAATGGGAATGAAGTAGATACCACACCATTCACAGAAGATGAGGTGTTGGAACAACTTTCTAAACTGAAAGTGGACAAAGCCATGGGACCGAATGGGATACATCCCAGGATACTGAAAGAGCTCAGAGAGGTTCTTGCAGGGCCATTAAAGGATGTATTCAACAGATCCTTGGAAACAGGAGAGGTTCCTCAGCACTGGAGAATGGCTGATGTACTTCTACACAAAAGTGGTGACAGGGAAGTGTCAAACTACAGGCCCGTGAGCCTTACCTCGGTGGCGGGAAAAGTAATGGAGGCACTCCTGAAAGAGCAAATAGTGAACTTTCTCAAAACCAACAGGTTGCAAGGTCCGAGGCAACATGGTTTTACTGAAGGACGGTCTTGCCAAACAAATCTGATTGAGTTCTTTGACTGGGTGACCAAGGAACTAGATCAGGGGCATGCGATGGATGTCATCTACCTGGATTTCAGCAAAGCCTTTGATACTGTTCCTCATAACAGGCTTGTCAACAAACTCAGTAGCTTGGGGATGGGTCCCAAGATGGTATACTGGATTAGAAATTGGTTGACTGACAGATGACAGAAGGTGATGGTACATGGAGTTTACTCGGATGAAAGGAAGGTGATTAGCGGGGTGCCCCAGGGTTCGGTCCTGGGCCCGGCACTGTTCAATATATTTGTGAGTGATATTGCTGAAGGACTGAATGGAAAAGTCTGTCTTTTTGCAGATGACACAAAAATTTGCAACAGAGTGGACTCCCCCGAGGGAGTGGATAACATGAGGAAAGATCTACAAAAGCCGGAAGAATGGTCTAATGCTTGGCAATTACGATTTCATGGGAAAAAGTGCAGTTTCATGCACTTAGGTAGCAGAAATCCAAGGGAAATGTACGCAATAGGGAGCGAGAGGTTGGTGTACATGGTTCAGGAGAAAGACCTTGGTGTGATTATCTCTGATGATCTCAAGGTGGCAAAACAGTGCGACAAGGCGGTGGCTTAAGCCAGGAGGATGTTGGTCTGCATACAAAGAGGGATTACCAGCAGAAAGGAAGAGGTACTTATGCCACTGTACAGGTCGCTGGTGAGGCCTCACTTGGAATACTGTGTTCAGTTTTGGAGACCATATCTTGCAAAAGATGTAAAAAGACTGGAAAGTGTTCAGAGGAAGGCGACCAAAATGATTTGGAGCCTGCGTAAAAAACCTTATGAGAAGAGACTTGAAGACCTAAATATGTACACTTTGGAGGGGAGGAGGGATAGGGGAGATATGATTCAGACCTTTAAATACTTAAAGAGGAACGATGAACAAACAAACCTCTTCCAAAGACAGGGAAGCTGCAAAACTAGACGGCATAACATGAAGCTGCAAGGTGGAAAATTGAAAGGCAATGTCAGGAAATATTTTTTCACTGAAAGGGTGGTGGGTGCTTGGAATGCCGTCCCGATTGTGGTGGTGTGGGCAAACACTGTGACGGAATTCAAAACAGCATGGGACAAGCACAGCAGATCCCTTTATAGCAACAGGATAAAAACAAAATAAATGGAACCATCTAACTTCTCAATAAATAGGGGTGTCCTACATGGAGTGGTGGGTACACCTCTAAACAAAGACATGGGAAGGGGTGGCCTGCACAGAGCGACAAGTGCACCTACTCTTGCCGTATTGCTGGGCGGACTGGATGGACCATGCTGGTCTTTGTCTGCTGTCATTTACTATGTTACTATGTTACATGCCCTTGCATAGAAACAGAAAATGACTGCAGATAATGAGCTTCTGGTTTATCCAGTCTGCACTCTACAATCCCTTCCTCTCACTCAGAGATCCTCTGTGCTTGTCCCAGGCCTCGTCTCCACCAGATTCGGATTTAGATATCTTTATGAGCATTATAATTTTACATGTTTCCAAAATGAACATTTATTAGCATGTAAGGTAAAAAAGAAAAAGACAAGAAAGACAGAATGTGGTAACTTAATTGAAAGGAAGTTTAGGAATGGGGGGGGGGGGACATAGGATGAAGGCAGAAGGGGGTAGACTCAGAGTAATCTGAGGAAATATTTCTTTACGGAGCGGATGGCGGATGTGCGGAACAGTCCCCCAGTGGAAGTGCTGTAGACGAGAACTGTATCCGAATTCAAGATAGTATGGGACAAGTACTGAGGATCTCGGAGGGAAAGGAAAGGATTGTAGAGCTTAATGGTGCTCATGGATGTGCGGACTGGATGGACCATGGTCTTTACCTGCCATCATTTTCTAGGCTTCCATTGATGTTTCTAATGTACAGAGAGGTCCAGAAGAAGAACAATCCCCAGGTTCTGGTCCTAAGTTTCCCTCCCTGCTCTTTCTCAGTTGGGACACTTTTGCTGAGGTCTCGGTTAATGCCATTTCATGTTTGATATCTGCTATGAGATCTACTTATTGTTTGCTGGGCCCTTTTTCACTTGCTACAATTAAATCTGCCAGGGGTTCAGCGCCTGCAGTAGTAAAGAGTGCTGTCACCAGGGGTTAAGGTTGTAAAGGGTGACCTGAAGGATTTAAATAACCATCTGCCTATATTGTCCTTGCCATTTTTGGGAAACTCATTGAACCATAGGTTTGGAATGACTTAGACTGTTTTATGGATCAGTATCAGACAGTGGACTCGTGGCAAGATGGCTTTTGGCCGGCCATGATCCTGAGACCTTGTTGGTCTCATTAAGTGAAGGGAGGGAAGGGAACTGTATATTTTTTGCTGTTTCTGGACTTGAAAGCAACTTTCCCTCCATACACTGCAGCGATTTAGCGCCATGCATATAGGGGGTACAGTTTTGTCTTGGTTCAGGTACCTATGTCACTAATAGTGAACACCTGGTCTGTTTTCAGAATAAACAATCAAACTGGATTGGTCTGACACAGGGATTGCCTTGGGGCTCTGCATTGTCATCTCTGCTTTATAACACTATTTGACTCCCTTCTTACGGGATTTGTGTTTGTGTTTCCATTTTCTTGCTGATGATATCTTAATTTTTGAAAAGTGTATAATTACCGAGGACACAGCTTCCTTGCTTATTCTGCATCATTTTTCCAAAGTTTTGCAATGGCTATAGGCTAATGAGTTGGTGATTAATTAAAAAAACAACAACCTGAGGCTATTGTAATTTGTACTAAATGTGATGCTGCTTCCCCCCCTCCCCCCCCCATCAGCTGGACCAGGAATCCGATCGCTGTTAAAGAGGAAATTTGGGGTATATTGGGTAAATCTACCTTTTAAGAGTTATTCAAGGGATTTATTTTAAGTTGCACACTGTTTGCCGTTTGAAGCATCTTGTAGATGTGTTGGACTGTGGCACAGTCTCTGGTGATCTACCGCTTGGATTATTGTAACTTGCTATTCTTAGGGTTGCGATTTGCCACAAACTCTGCAGCTGGAGTGGTCCAGAGCTTTTCCTGCCCATTCCTTTGTGGGACGCAACTGATTTTCTCTGTTACTTTGGGGAAATGAGTGTCTGATCTCTTTGGGGTAAATATTCAGTGGCTTGTTTCTAGATAGCAATATCTGCTCTCCGGAGAAGCGCTGCTGGTTTGGGCTATCTGGCGATATCAGTGGCATCATTTGATTTTATCTACCACTCTGCACCAATGACTGCCAATGACTATCTGGCAGACCACGTGGGCACTATCCAGATAGTCCCGGGGCAGTCTGTGGGCAGAGCAACAAGTTAACTGGATAGCGTTCTCCGGATAAGTTCCCATCGTTATCAAAATCGTCTGTCTGGATGGTGGACTGAATATTGCCGTTATCCTCCCAGGACCGGTGCTGGCCACAATCTGGATATTAGTGATGACCATCGGGATTATTTTTGGCCTTTGAGGCCGGCATTTGACTGAATATTGGCTCGTCTTGTGTTTTGCACAGTGCAATAAGAAATAGTCCTTGTTTCTATTTCTCCACTATTGTATTGCACACAGAATCTGACTTCTTGGGGTTTCCAGTTCATTTCTAGTCTGTGCTCACTTATTTTGTACTTAGTGAGCAGCTGCCTGTGTTCTGCGTGTGTGACCAAGGTCGGGCATTTTGCTCGTGTGTAACTGGGAAAAATGGTAGAAACCATCATAAAGAACAAAATTACACAGCATGTAGATAGTCATGGCCTAATGGGAGACAGCCAACATGGCTTTAGACAAGGAAGATCTTGTCTTACTAATCTGTTATGTTTTTTTGAAGGAGTGAATAAACAGGTGGACAAAGGTGAGTCGGTTGATATTGTGTATCTGGACTTTCAGAAAGCCTTTGACAAGGTCCCTCATCAGAGACTTTTGGAAAAACTAAAGAGACATGGGATAGGAGGCAGTGTGTACTACTGTGGACGAGGAACCGGTTAAAAGATAGAAAGCAGAGGGTAGGGCTAAATGGCCAATTTTCCCAATGGAAAAAGGTGAATAGTGGAGTACCCTAGGAATCTGTGCTGGGTCCGCTGCCTTTTGACATATTCACAAATGACCTGGAAAAGGGAATAACTATGGTTACACGATGCAAGGTTCCACATTAGGAACCACCACCCAGGAAAAAGATTTAGGCATTATTGTGGATAACATGTTAAAACTCTCAGCCCAGTGTGCAGTGGCGGCCAAGAGAGCAAATAGAATGCTAGGTATCATAAGGAAAGGAATGGAAAATAAAACAAAAGATATAGAGGCATTATAATATCGTTCCATGGTGAGACCGCACCTTGAATATTGTGTGCAATTCTGGTTGCCGTATCTTAGAAAGGATATAGCGTTATTGGAATAGTTCAGAGAAGAGCCACCAAATTGGTGAAGGGGATGGAAGGATACTCCTATGAAGAGAGGCTACAAATGTTAGGGCTCTTTAACCTGGAAAAGAGATGGCTGAGGGGAGATATGATAGAAGTCTATAAATTAATGAACGGAGTGGAACGGGTAAACGTAGATCGATTGTTTACGTTATCAGAATATAGAAAGACTAGGGGACATGCAATGAAGCTACAGGGTAAACTATTTAAGACTAATAAAAGAAAATATTTTTTCACTCAACGTGTAATCAAACTCTGGAATTTGTTACCGGAGGATGTAGTAAAGGCTGTTAGTGTAGCTGGGTTTAAAAAAGGTTTGGACAAGTTCCTGGAGGAAAGGTCCATAAACCATTATTAAGAAGGGACCCAGGATATCAATGCTAAATGCTGTACCTAAATGCTGTACCTAAATGCTGGAATGCCCTACCCCCTGACATTAGGGCGATTGCCGACCTATCACAGTTCAGAAAGGCACTCAAATACCATTTATTCCTCCAATGCTACCCAAACTCCAATGACACCCCTCTGAAGAGATGACCCACTCTAAGAACAAACCCTCACGTTCATTATGTTATTTCACCCACTCATTGCCATGTAAATATCTCATGCATATAATCAACCCTGTTATCCAAGCTACTCTTTACTATGTAAAAATCTCATGTATATAGTTACCCCTGTTATCCAAGTTTGGACCCCTGTTCGATGTAATACCAAACAGCATGTTGTTATGGTTGTTGTGTTATAATGTAAACCGCGCTGATGCCAAATAGCGCGGTATATAAGAATTTGTAATAAATAAATAATAAATAAATAAATGCTTGACCCAGTACAAGCCTTGTGGAACCTGTGTCTTTTGGGGAAACTGCTAGGTACGTATGACCTAGATTGGCCACTCTTGGAAACAGGATACTGGGCTTGATGGACCTTGGTCTGACCCAGTATGGCATATCTTATGTTCTTATGTTCTCCAATCCGAACCTCCCAGTAGGAGCTGTATTGCTACTGTAGAGTTTGTTGCCGCGTTTGGACTGCCTGCTTTTCATATGCAGGGACGTTGCCATTTGGATTCAGGGCAGGTTTACTATATATGTGTTAAGTTGGTTTCTTTCAGGATTTTACAGCTACTTCACAGAGTGTCTGTTACCAGAAGTCTGCATCGGAGGGGGCAGATGCGACAGATCGTAGAGGGCAGGAACGGCAACGCCATGATGCAGGTCCCAGAGAGCGGTCGCAGAGGCAACAGTGGGCCACTCTGGGAAAGTTGGCATTCTAGGGAACTACCAATTCACCTATTGGGTCACACCGACCTTGGTTGTGTGGGGGTACTTTTTTCTTTATGACAGCATTTGGTGGGTTAGTAGGGCAGTTGTGAGGGACTTTTTGGGGGCAGTGGGCAGGGTACTGGGAGCATTTTTTGGTTTGAGGGCATTTTTGGAGGTTGGGAGCATAGAGGAGAGGGAGTTTGAAAGGAGCAATTCCCTATGTTCCCCGGAAGAACGGTTCTTTGGTACCTGGAATTCCTTCTCCCATAGAAATACATCAGATTAGTATTTTGGAGAGCTCATTTCTCCGGAACCCCAAGTCCAATTTGGTCCATTTTTGACTCAATATATCTTTTTACCATTTTTTCTGACATGGCAAGTTTCATCCCTTTCCTTTAAATTTTAGTCAAGTTATTTTGCCCCCAGATGGACATTCTTGACCCCTCTGATATAATTCTTTCCAATTAAGAGGACCTTGCAGGACCAGGAGACTGGTATCCAAATGACAAATGAAATTTAATGTGGACAAGTGCAAACTGATGCACAGAGGGAAGAATAACTGAAATTACAGTTATACAAATAAAAGGGTTTAGACCAAATCCAATTCATCATTAGCCGTGTAGACTTCAGAAAGCCATCGCTGATCTCGGGGTGTGAGAAATAAGAAGGGTCTGTGTTGTTGGGATCTTGCCTTGGCCACCGCTGATCTCGGGGTGTGAGAAATAAGAAGGGTCCTGCGTCGTTGGGATCCTGCCTTGGCCACCGCTGGAAACAGGATGTTGTGCTCAATGGACTCTTGGTCTGGCCCGGTAAGGCTCATCTATCTCACGCCTTATGCTCTGATTTTGTCGTCTTATGTTTCCATTTTATTTCCTTCTGTTTCTGTTCTTTAGCCCCTCCGGCTCCCTCCTCCTCCTCTCTAGCACATCCCCCTACCCCCAAAGAAAAAATGAACTTGCCCTATCCCCTGGCTGAAATCCCAAAGTTTCCATCATGTTCCCCCATGGCCCCTGCTATCAACCTATGCCCCCACCCTTGGTTCCCCCCCATACCCAAATCCAAAATCCGGATTCCCCCCCCCCCCCCCCCAGTAGCAGGAGCAATCCCCAGTCTGCAGAAGAAGCAGGTGAAACCGTCCTGTCTGTTCAGCTCCTGTGTGAAAGTGTCTCTGTAAGAAAAGCTTCAGAGAGGAAGTGAAAACCTGGAGGCAGGTGATTATTCAGCCTCTCTTCAAACTCTCGCCCTTTCACTAGCTTTGGTCTACCAAAGAGCTCCTAGGATTCGGAGATTATCCAGTGGAATAACATTTACTCAATGTTACAGTCAGTTCCAAGGGCTTCCAATATCTATTTGAACAACCGAGAGGTAAGGTCAACGTAGGACTGAGGCTGACATGTGGTTTATCCTTGGCGGGATGCTGGTTTTACTTTTACTTTTATTGTGTTTCTGTATTATATTTTATTTTAGTTATCTCTCAGTTCATATTGGTTTATAATTTTGACTTTTATTGTAGTGCAGGAGTAGTCTAGTGGTTAGAGCAACAGCCTAACCCCCATGAGATTGGGGTTAAATTCCCACTGGCATTCCTTGTGACCTTGAACAAGTCACTTTACCCTCCTTTGCCTTGTTAAAAAGGCCTCACAATCTACTTCCAGTCACACCTTCCAAGAAAACCCAGGGGATGCTGGGTTGTCAGGAGTCAGCATTGACTTGATGGCACTTAAAAAAAAAAAAAAAGGTTAACTTGTGGGTCTGTGGGATGAACCCATACTATAACAGAACCGGTATCCGAGTGCAGCCCTGTACTACATCAATCCTACACCGGCCTAGGACAGGCTATAGCTGTTTAAATCTAGAATAAACATCGCTCAGGATCAATCTCCCTGAGTATCACATACAGACGTCAAGGCAGTGGTGTTAACAGAGAATGACTGAGATCTGAGGACAGTGAAGCTCCTGAGATCTCATTTACTGGGGTCACTTAGTGTGAATTCCTCTCGCATGCCTGCCCATAGGAATCTCAGAAAGCAGGCAAGCTGCCTCTGAAACACATACCTACATTTAATTACTCCTAGTTAAAAGAATCCATAAGGGCATTGAGGCAGATGTGGTGCCTTTGTTAGGCTAATAAATGTTTAAAGATTTGGAAGGTGGCCACCAGCAATCTCATTCTCTCAGTAAGAGTTCCAGGGAAGTCCTTTCAATTTCAAGGTTCTCATCTCTGGAGTTTTGAGGTCCTCACACAGGTTGGGTTTTTGGGGCATACAAACTATCTAATTTCTTAGATTAAGAGGATTATTTTAGAAGCCCCCATGCAAATCACGCTTTGCATCACATCAACATGCAAAGCGTGATTTAAAAACCTGCTATGTACACGCGTGATCCACGCCACAGATTGAAAGGAGGCATGGTTAGAGAGTGGAGAGGTAATGGTTTGGGCAGCTTTAAAATATCAACATGCAGAGCGATCCCTAGCTGCTCTCACTCACGGCAACTCTGGGTTCCAAAATGGCGCTTGCGACCTTCTAGCCGTAATCAATGGCGTGAAGAGCATGTGGATATAAAAGAGACCGTTGATACAGTGTATCTGGACCTTCAGAAAGCCTTTGGACAAGGTCCCTCATGAGGGACTCCTGAGGAAATAGGACAGGAGGCAGTGTGCTATTGTCAAGGAGGAACTGGTTAAAAGATAGAAAGCAGAGAGTAGGGCTAAATGGCCAATTTTCCCAATGGAGAAAGGTCAATATGGAATACTCCAGGGATATATGCTGGGCCCGCTGCTTTTTAACATTACTACTGCTATTAAGCATTTATATAGTGCTACCAGTCACACGCAGCGCTATACAGACATGTAAAAGACTGTTCCTGCTTGTCCGAGCTTACAATCTAGTCAAGACAAAACAAAAACACAGAACAACAATCTATTCAGGGCAAGAACACATATTCATATTCATAAATGACCCAGAAATGGGAATAACGAGTAAGGTGATCAAATCTGCAGATATTACAAAATTATTCAAAGTTGTTAAACAATATGCAGATTGTGGGAAAGTGGGGAGCGTGAGCATCTAAATAAAATGCAATTTAATGTGGACAAGTGTAAACTAATGCAGCTAGGGAAATTATAGTTATATGATGGCAAGTTCCACATTAGGAGTTCCAACCAGGAAAAGAAGCTCGGCATCATTGTGTAGAATACATTGAATTCTTCTGCTCAGTGTGAGGGAGCCAAAAAAGCAAACAGAGTGATAGGCATTATTAGGAAAGAAATACAGACTAAAAGAATATCACAGTGCCTCCGTATTGCTCTTTTAGCATTGTGTGTCGTTCTGGTCACCGAGAGTCAAAAAAAGATGGGTGACTAGAATGATAAAGGGGAAGGGATCACTGTCCTGTGAGGAAAGGCTGAAGAGGTTCGTGTCCTTCAGATTGGAGAGGGCAAATAAGATGGCGGTCTATAAAATCCTGAGTGGAGTGAAACGGGTAAACATGAATCAGTTGTTTATTCTTTCTGAAAGTACGAAGACCATGGGACATGCCATGAAGTTACTAAACAGTCCATTTAAAACAAATGGGAGAAATATCTTTTCATTCAATGCTAAAGTAAGCTCTGGACTGTTGCTAGAAGATGTAGTAAAAACTGTTAGTATAGCTGGGTTTAAAAAAAAAAGATTTGGACAAGTTCTTCGAGGAAAAGCCACTAAACAGTTATTAAGACAGATGTGGAGAAAGTCGGGCTGCTTTGACCATCAGGCAAACTAAACGGCTGCCTAGAGTACCAGTGGTCCAGTGGCGATACATTGCTCCTACTGCTGCCTCTCTGCAGAACCAGCAGCTGTGGAAACAGCCCCAAGGCACTTACCTAAAACGTCAGCACTGCTTCCGCCCCCTCCAATGCTCAATGCTGACTTCTTGTTTGTATAGGGGGAAGTGACCTCCACCCCATACATACGGAAGTCAGAATCGGGCATCAGTGGGGGTGGAAGTCAAACAGCTCCATGGTACCGAAGTTTTAAGATAAGCACCATTGGGCTGTTCGAGGCTATTGCTAATGCTGGAGGTGCTGCAGAGGGGGGGCAGTGGAAGGGGGAAGGACGGTCCAAGGGATGAGGTTAGCCTAGGGCACCTCATCTGCCTGTACTGGGTCTGGGAGAAAGCCTCTGCTTATCCCTGAGGGTAGGTAGCATGCAATCTAGCCACATACTTGTGACCTGGCTTGCCCACTATTGGAAACGAGATACAGGGCTTGATGGACCTTTGATCTGACCCAGTATGGCATATCTTCCACTCTCCACCCTATCACACCCAGGTGCAGTTCCCTCTCCTTCTCCTTTTCCTCTCCCTCTCCACCCCCCCCCCCCCAGTAGCATCCTGAATGAGACTAAGTAGAGTTCTTTACAACAAATTACATATGTTGTTATTAAGTGCCATCGAGTCGGTGTTGACTCATAGCGACCCTCTGGATAGTTGCCTTAAACTGTGTTCAGTCTTCACTCAGGCAGCTCAGTGTTGACAGAGTGGCACCCATAGCGGCTGTTATTGCATCAATCCATTTCATTGCTGG
Organism: Ichthyophis bannanicus; assembly: GCA_033557465.1. Classification (NCBI taxonomy): domain Eukaryota; kingdom Metazoa; phylum Chordata; class Amphibia; order Gymnophiona; family Ichthyophiidae; genus Ichthyophis; species Ichthyophis bannanicus. The sequence goes on from CM066042.1 coordinate 21,532,800, forward strand.
CTTTCCTCTTTAGCTTTGACCTTATACTTTGCCAAGCATGATGTCTTTCTCTAATTATCTCTGTCTTCACATGATGTGTCCAAAGTATGAAAGTTGAAGTCTTGCCATCTGAGCTTCTAATGAAAACTTAGGTATGATCTCCTCTAGTACCGACTGGTTTGTTCTTCGGGCAGTCCATGGTATACACAGTATTCATCACCAGCACCATAATTCAAAGGCATCAATTTTCTTCCTGTCTCTTTTTCACTTTCCAACTTCCGCATCTATATGACATTATTGAAAATACCATGGCTTGAATAAGTTGAATCTTTGTATGGAGAGAGACATCTCTGCTCTTGAGAGTCTTGTCTAGGTCCTTCATAGTCATTCTGCCAAGAGCAATGCGTCCTCAGATTTCTTGACTGCTTGTTGTTTCTTTATTGATAGTTGATCCAAGCAGGTTGAAGTTGTCCACTATTTCAATTTCTTCTCCATCAACGATGAACTTATTGATTTTGCCAATTGTCAGGACCTTTGTCTTTTTTAAATTAAGTTGCAGACCAATTTTAAGACTATGTTCCTTGATCTTGACAAGCATATGTTTCAGATCGTCTTCACTTTCAGCCAGTAATGTGGTATCATTAGCATAGCAAAGGTTGTTGATTAGTCTTCCAGCAATCTTCTACCTCGGCTGTCTTCTCTGATTATTTGTTCTGCATATAAATTAGGAAGATAGGGGAAAAGAATGCAGCCTTGTCATACACCTTTGCTGATTTTAAACCATTCTGTTTCTCCTTGTTCTGTATGAGCTGTTGCTTCTTGATCAATGTAAATGATTGTGCAAGAGAACGATCGTGTGTTTTGGTATACCCATGCTTCTTAATGTGGTCCAGAGTTTCATATGGTTTACACAGTCAAAAGCCTTGCTGTACTCAATAAAACACATATAGATATTCTTTTGGCATTCTTTTTGTTTTTTTCAAGGATCCATCTCACATCCATGATGATGTCTCTTGTTCCTCGCCCTTTCCTGAATCCTGCTTGCACTTCAGGCAGTTCTCGTTCCAGGTATGATTGTAGTTTCTGATGAATGATCTTGAGTAGAATCTTGCTGGCATGTGGGATCACAGCAATTGTGCGATAATTTCCACAGTCAGTCAGATCACCTTTCTTCAGTATTGGTATAAACACAGATTTTTTCCAGTCAGTTGGCCATGATGTTCTCTTCCATATTTCCTGGCAGAACTTTGTAAGTATGTTAACAGCTTCATCCGATTATCCAATTGCTGTAATACTTCAGTGGGAATACCATCAGTGCCCGGTGCTTTGTTCTTTGTTAAGGCTTTCAATACTGCTTCAATTTCTTCTTTCATCACCAATGTTTTCTGATGATAAAGTACAGGTTGACACAGCTGTTGGTCCGCTTGATCTTTATTGCATAATGACTCTGTATATTCTTTCCACCTTTAGTGATGTTCTCAGCATCATTCAACATGGATCCTTGAGCATCTTGGAACATTCTAATTTGAGGTTGGAATTTTTTCTTTAATTCTCGTAGCTTTAGGAAAGCCAATCTTCTTCTTCATCTAATAGTTTCTGCTTCTATTTCCTTGTATGCATCATTGTAGTACTTCACCTTGTCTTGTCTTGTTGCACATTGGAAACCTCTGAGTTCTGTGATCGCCTCTTTCTCCTCTGGCTTTAGCTTTTCTGCGTTTCTGGGTAATTTTCAGAGTTTGTAGAGACGTCTCATTTTCTTCCAACATAACCTCCTTGATATCATCCCATAACTTTTCTGGAGCTCTGTCATTTGTATCTAAAGCAGAAAATTGATTTTGCAGGCAATGTTTAAATTCCGGTGGTATATTCTCAGTCATATTTTGCAACATTTATGAGTGGCTTGCTGTTTTTCAACTTAGCTTGAGTTTGCATACTAGTAGTTGGTGATCTGTACCACAGTCAGCTCCAGGTTTTGTCTTTGTTGATGTTATAGAACTTTTTCATCGTTGACTTCCACAAATGTAGTCAATTTGATTTTTGTACAATCCATTGGATGAAGTCCATGTGTACAGTTGCCATTTGTGTTGCTGGAAGAAGGTGTTTGAGATGAATAGATCGTTGGTCTTGCATAATTTTATCAGTCTTTCTCCAGCTTCATTTCTGCTACCAAGTCCATATTTTCCAACCACTTTGCTGCTTTCTTTGTTGCCATCCTTTGCATTCCAGTCACCCATGATTAGCAGGATATCCTATTTGCATGTTCTGTCAATTTCAGCTTGTTCTCGTTCAAATAACTCATCAACTTCATCCTCTTCTGCAGCTGTTGTTGGGGCATATACTTGAATTATAGTTGTTGATGGGCAATCCTCGTAGACGAATAGAGATTAAGCGTTTGCTGACTGCATTGTATTTCATTACAGTTCTTGCGAGTTTCTTAATTATAATTGCAACACCATTTCTTCTTTGTCTTTCATTTCCAGCATAGTAGACCATGTGATCATCTGATGCAAAGTGCCCGATGCCAGTCCATTTCAGTTCGCTGACACCCAACAGATCAAGTTGTACATGTTCCATTTCATTCTTGACCACCTCCAACTTGCCTTGGTTCATGCTTCGTACGTTCCATGTCCCAATATGTAAGACATCTTTGCAGCTACTGACTCTCATTTCATGCGCAGCTACATCATTTATAGCCCTCTTTTCTTTTCTCTCCTTCCTTCACTCTACTGCCAGATTTGTTTTCCTCTTTCCTGTCAGTTCTTTCCATTTTTCCCAACTTTGATTTTATTTGTAAACCGCCCTGATGTTATAAAGTGCAGTATATAAAGTAATATGATAAAGATAAAGATCAGTAGTCAGACATCCCGAGGGCTTTGATCCAACTACATCATAAATGCTGGCTTTACTCTGAAAAGTCTTCAGGTCTTCAGCTCCTCCCCAGTAGCCGTTGAGTGCCTTCCGACCTGGGGGTCTCATCTTCCAGAGCTATAGTGCAATTTGTTTTGCTGTGACTATCCATTGGGTTTTCGTGGCAAGATACGGAAGTAGATTGCCAGGCCTTTCATCTGCGCAGGTAATTCTAGTGTTGTTGCCGTTGTCACAGAAATGTGATCCTCTGCCACCAACACTGTCCTATTCTGTTGTTGCGCAGATGGGTGGTTTGTCTTGGTCTGGCACCTCAGCGTAGACCTGTCCATCTTGGGAGACCCTGCCAGTAGTTAAGCTACTGATAGGTTAGCTGTCAGCATCACTAATGCACACAAGCACTCACAGCACAATGAGCTTCAAATCAAGTGAGGGAAATTACATATAGATATATAAACATAAACATATAGGGCCTGATTCCATCCTGGACGTTCTGGCCCTCTGTGTGCCCGGTTGGAGCCAGACGTACAGAGGGACTCGCGATTCTGATCCCATAAGTGCCCCGTGGGATCAGAATCACGAACAGGCCTGTATGTGCAGGCCAAGACCCCGATTCCATCTGGCTTGCACATACAGGCCTTCCCTGGCTAACTCAGTCAGGGCAGTTCAATGGAGCTGTGGCGCATGGAGATTGGTTGCCATGGCACCGCAGCTCCATTGAACAGCCACGATCCCCGGCTGCCAGCTGCAAAGGTGCTTTCCCCACAGCCTGACCCCCGATCTAGCCTCCTAATGCCAGGGTCAGGCTGCAAGGAATCTCCTATGCCCCCTCCTGCTGCTTCCCAGCCCGACTGGGGAACTTATTCCACCTCCGAGGTTTCCCGTGCAAGCCGCCAGCCCCAAACATACAGGGTCGACATTAGAATTGGCCCAATACGACTGGGGCTGACAACTGCCCATTGCGTGCCCTAACACTGCCCCCGATCTGCCCCTTTCCCGCCCCATCTACCTTCCCCTTACAACACGCGGGGAAGGTAGATGGGGTTGGGAAAGGGCCCGTCCCAATGGGACGTCCATCCCCCACTATTCGTGCCTCAGAATGACCCCTATAATGTTATCTTTATTTAGTAAAGCACAAATCTGTAACAGACTGATGCGGTTTACAAGAAAAGCAAGAATAGAACGTCAATTCTGGTGACTGGCATGAAAGCTCTTTGGGGAAGGAACTGAAGCCTAAGGGAAAGAAGGTGATATGACCAAAGTAACAGCAGATATCAGTAGGAGAAGCAGGATTTTTAACTCTTATCTCCTGGTTCACAGCCAGGCAGCCACTAGACCAACTTCCTAATTCAGGCCTTTGTTTATAAGACTCTAAAACTGGGACTGCTAATATCACCATGTATTATGTGAGCACAATTTATTTATTTAGAAACATAGAAACATAGAAACATGACGACAGAAAAAGACCACAAGGCCCATCTAGTCTGTCCTTCCATAACAACAACTACAACAGTCCACTTTTTACCTTTAGAGATCCTTTTTACCTTTAGAGATTATTTACATTCTCTTATATACTGCGCTATTCTGCATCAGTGCGGTTTACATTGAACAAACTGAAATTACATTGAACAGGGCATTATGACTTGGAGATAACTATTTTACAGGGAACATGGGCTATGGAGGGTTAGCACATCCGATTGTAATAGATTTTCTTATATTTATGAATAATAATGCTGTACTACTTAAATGTCTTGCACGGAAGGTATACACACGAGCCAAAGTGCTCCCAAGAAAGACACCGTTTTATTGGACTAACTTAGTACATTCTAGGACTAGCTTTCAAAGGTTAGGTGAGGTTAGCATGAGCAACAGAAGGCAACAGCGTAATATAAAAGTGGATCACCAAAACATTCATTTGGATATTACGCTGTTGCCTTCTGTTACTCATACTGTCCTGAGCTGAAGAAGGAGGTTTTAACCTTTGAAAGCTAGTCCTACAATGTATTAAGTTAGTCCAATAAAATGGTGTCATCTTACTTTTCTAACTACTATTAAAGTGGACTAACACGGTAATCGCACTGCGTTCCCCAGGAAAGATGTCGCACAATAGCTAGAGTGATTGACGTGGGTGAGACGGGCCTGCTTGGTGCCCTGGCCAGAGACAGGATTCTCATAGTTGCTAAAGGAACTTACCAACCTCTTCCCCTTTCTTCCCAAGATAAGCAGCTGAGAGCGGTTTGGGTGGGGGGAAGTGTTTGGTAGGGTTTGATGGAGATTGGCGTGCAGGACTGGAATCTTACTGTAAACTTCCTTTTCAAAGAGAGGGCAGCCAGGGCTTGCTCTTTCCCAGGCAGGATTAAATATGACCTGTTTACAGAATCTGGTAGGGGGATTGTTTGCTTTGGTCTTGAGCCCGCTACAGATGCAAAGTCCAGTGCAGCTCCCAGGCGCCAATAACAAAATGCACTGAACCCATCGGATGGTGTGTCCCAAAGAAAGGACGCTCCATCTTTGCAGCCCCGGACGGAGAGCTGCAAAGTGTTATTCCCAGCCTCTTTCTGGCTGGGATCCAAGTGCACAGTCTGAGCTATGAGCTGAGGACGGTCCCTTGACAGAAACATAGAACATGAGGACAGGAAAAAACCATACAGCCATCCACGCTCTACAACCCCTCTGCCTCCCTCGGACAGCTTCACCATTGTGCCATGAGTTTATATACTGTCTCTGTCTCCTCCATCTTTCCCCTAAAGAAATATATCCTTAGATTACTCCTGAATCTCTCTTTTCACCCTTAGTCTATGACTGTTCATTCCTGAGCCTCCTTTCTGTTGAAAGTGCCCTGCTTCTTGTGTAGTTAAACTTTGGAGATCTTTAAATGTCTCCGTCATATCTCCCCTATCCCGCCATTCGCCCAGGGTATACATAGGTCGATATTGTTCTGTATAGGTCGGTGTTTATTTGAGAAACTGGCTGCAGCAGGCTTAAAGTAACTGCCCAGGCTGAAAGTTGCCTCACTACATCCAGTTTGATGCTTCTGCTCAGATAGAGGGTAATGTTATAAAGAGATGCCTAATTTAAGAAGGCAAGGAAATGCCTACTTAGGTGAAATTTTTATAAAGACATTGGGCCTGATATTCAAAAGTCATTTGCACGGTTTACAGCCCTGTAAACCGTGAAAATGCCGCTATCCGGGATAGTCATTTATTTACTTATTTTACTTAACCCGTTTTATATATCACTCTATTTGCAGTCCGAGTAGTTTACATGGAACCTAGCATTGAACAGGATTAAAACTTTGAGATCTTAACAAGGTAAAGTATGTACAGACTAGTGAGGCATGAGAGTGAGGCGATTGTGTTGAGAGTTCAGTATAGTGGGTAGGTTCATACATTATGGAATGTTGTCGTAATATAACAGCAATAAGTGTGTCTTTAGAGATCTACGGAAGGATGAGAGGTTAGCGTTGGATCGGAGTGAGTCAGGTAGCGCGTTCCAGAGGGGAGGAGTATATAATGAGAAAGCTCTGTTGCAGGTTGACCGGTTGCATTTTGTAGCTTCTGCAGGTGTTGAGAGGATGTTTTGCATCCCATTTCATCTTAGGGGTATGTTTACTAAACCGGGCTAATGGTTAACCCGGGCTATCTGCCACTAGGTCCTATATTATTCAATGGGACCTAGTTGCAGATAGCCCGGGTTAACCGTTAGCCCGGTTTAGTAAACATACCCCTTAGTTTGTTATCTGGGGTCCAGCAATGGTGGAGTCATCAGATAATTTATGTAAGATTTTGAATATTACAAGCAGGGCTTTATATTGTATGCGCTGCATGATCGGTAGCCAATGTAGGTGTTTTAGAATCGGTGTAATGTGCTCACTTTGCTTGATCCTTGTACAGAATGTGTTGCTCTATTTAGGGCTATTTGGAGAGGGTGCAGGGTACATTTAGGTAGACATTGATAGATAATATTACAATAATCAAGATGCGGGAAGATGAGAGCTTGTAAGACTGTTCTGAAGTCAGTTGAGTCAAATAGTGGACGAAGGTGATGTAGAGTTCGTATCTTGTGGTAGATGGCTTTAGCAACGTTACTAATGTGGGATTGCATGTTTAGTTGCTTGTCGATGAGAACTCCTAGGTATCGGATCTCCTGTTTCACCTCAGGATCTGCGTTGATGACTTTTACAATAGGTGGTGGGGTGAAGGATTGGTCTCTGGTTATGAATAATACTTCGGTCTTTTTAAAGTTGATCATGAGGTTGTGCTTTGAAAGCCACCGGGAGACTGCTTCAAAGCTGTTTAGTATTTTAGTGAAATTGGGATGTTCATGGTGAAGGTGGCGTAAAGCATGATATTATCTGCATATATATGGTAATGTATGGCAAAGGACTGTATAAAGGAGCAGATGGGTTGAATGTATAGATTGAAATAGGGATGATAGTTCTGAGCCTTGTGGGACCTCTTGTGTCTGGATGTATATGTCAGAGGAGTGGGCCCCTATTTTTATTGTTGTTGGCGCCCGGTTAGATAGGATCAGAGCCAGTCAAGTGCTTTGTGTTCTAATCCTATTTCGTGTAGGCAGTTTATCAGGATCTTATGGCTGATGGAGTCAAAGGCAGAAAAAACGTCCATAAATATTAGTATGAAGCCTTGCTTCTGGTTATCATTGCCTCTGATGAGCCTATCCATGAAGGAGGTTAATAGAGTTCTACTCCATTGTGTTGTTGGAACCCATGTTGATGTGGGTCCAGAGAGGCATGGGCATCTATATGATCCTGGAGTTGCTGCTGGACCACTTTTTCTGTTACTTTTGCCAGGAGCAGTAGACTTGATATGGGTCTGTAGGAGGTTATGTCGCTAGGCATCCAGTTTGTTGTTTAGTATAGGTCTTACGGTTGCTGTTTTGAGGGATGATGGCATTATGCCTTGCTATAAGGAAAGATGGATGAGGTTGAGTTCTGATTGTGCAAGTTTGACCCAACTGGTTGGACAGAAGTCCCCTCTCTTCTCCATCACATGCCCCGATGCTAACCGCTTAGATTGAGGGCATGATGGGGGCGTTTCAGGGAGGAGCAGAGGCAGCGACAATCGATAATCGGGCAGTAGCGATATTGCATGCTGCCCGGTTAGTGACCTGCGCCTAAAAGATAGGCAAGCTTTTGCCTCGCCTATCTTTAAGCAGAGGAGCTAACCAGGCAGCATGCAATAGTGCTTCTGCCTGGTTATTGACTGTGGCTGAGAGGTAGTGTGGCATCCTGGAGATTCAATGTCGAGGCCATATATGACCCCTGGCATTGAACATCCAGGGTAAGAGGTTGGCGGGGAGGGCTATGCCCTTCTAACTCAATATCAGGCCCATACTGTAGAAGCCCCTATGTACAGGGCTAGCCCATCCACTAGGCAGACTAGGCATCCACCTAGGGCAACAGACTCCAGGGGCAGCAATATGGCCCCTCAACGTACTTCAAAGCAGTGGCAGAGCGATCCACTGTTGGCACTGCAATAGGCTTTGAAGCACCTGCACGCACATGCACACTCATGGCCAGTGCCAACCTGAGGGTTTCTGCCGCCCTAGACAGGCCTTCAGTGCTGCCCCCCAACTGCAGTGCCGCCTGACCTGCCTCGCCGCTTCCTCCCAGCATCCATCTTCGCACCTGGGGACAGGGAGGACAGCAAGGTCATCCCTCCTTGCACTGAAGTGGCGACTGAATTGCTGCTTTTCAGCACCATTTCAGGCCTTAAAGTGCCTGCTGTCCTGCCCCCCTCCGACGCAGCTTCCTTTTGGAGGGGGCAGGAGCGGCAGCTGTAACTGTGTGCACATGTGAGAGTGTTTTAAAGCTCGCTGCAGCGCTGAAGCAGCAGTTCAGCTGCCACTTCACATGGGGGGGGGGGGGGGAAGGTGAGTCTGCCATCCTAGATAACTGCCTAGTGGTTGGCCTGGTCCTGCTCATGGCCTGCCACTCTTGCCACCCTCCAATGCAAACTTCCTGTCAGAAGAGGCAGGAGAAACAGGTGATGGGGGCACCCAGCTCGGCCCATCCACTAGCTGAACTAGGCGGTCAACTAGGGCAGAAGACTCTGGTAGGCAGCTTGGCCCTAGACAGTCCTGATGTACTGCCCCCCACTACACTATGCTGTGCTGCCATGATATCCAGCCTCTCACCAGGAGTTAATGGGTGGCACAGTGATCACCTCTTTGAAGCCGCAGCAGTCTTTAAAGGGCACGCATGCATGTATTTGCACCCTGCCGCTTCTGCCCACACCGACAGGATTTCAGAGGGGGCAGGAGCAGCAGGCCATGAGTGTGCACACATGCAGCTTCAAAGATGTGATCGTCATGCCACTCATCAACCCCTGGTGAGAGGCTGGATGTTGGGGATGTTGAGGTGGTGTGGTGGGGGCGGCACATCGGGCCTGCCTAGGGCAACAAGAACCCTTGGGCTGCCCCTGTTCCCAACAACACAAAAAATATCATTGTGATTGTGGAGAGTACTAAGGATAGTGGAGGACCATCTTCTCTACGTTCTCCAGATGTTTTAGGGCCCAAAGAAGCATTTTCCTGATGATAGTCATGCCTGGAGCAGGTCTAAACTTGGACGTGGTTGCAGATGTCTCTGAGGGTTCTGAAATCGTTCGGGGATGTCTACGTCTATCACCCCACCCCTGACATGCCTCCACCACCCTCCCTGCCTACTTGGACATCCCCTTTCTGGAGATGTTTTTAGACACCGTTTGTAAAATGGCTCTGGGGACATCTTTGCAATTTGGACATCCACGTGCATATTTTCAGATGTCAAATTGCACATAAGGCTTCTAAAATGACCACCATATGTCTCAGGTGGTGAGCAGCTAGGTTCTGATTGCTTCAGTTTGTGTCAGAGAAAAGTGAGATACTATAGGTTTAGACTCCATAGTGAGATGCTTTAAGAGCCAAGAGAGGCAAGACAGAACAAAGCTGAGGAAGAGGAGTAGCTATGTATACACTCAAGATTGGCTGGTCCACTAGGTGAGCTTGGCGGCCGCCGGCAGCAGCACACATGACTGGCTCTGCCACCCTCCCCTCAACTGTCACTGATTCTGTTTAGGGAGGGAGGTGGGCAGCAGCGGCGGAGGCAGCAGCAGTATCAGTATTTCCAAAAGGGGCTGCTTTTTGCTGCTGCTTTCTTGCTCGAGGCTGCCACAGGCAAGGAAGTGGTGGCAAAAAGCTGCCACTTTTGGAAATACTGCTGCTGCCCGCCTCCCCCTAAATGGAATTGGCGGCAACCCGGGGAAGGGAGCAGCAGAAAACCTTGGGCTGGCCTGGGGGCACATGTGCACTTCAAGGCCCACGATGGTGCCAAAGGAGCTTGTTCTGCTGCTGCCATGAAGTATGTTGAGGGTAGGGCTGCAGTGCTACACTACACTCCCAAGGTGAGGGAGAAGGGACAGGAAGGGGAGATGATGGATGATTGGGATGGGAGGGAGGATAGGGAAGGGAAGGGAAGGGAAGAGTTGGCTGCACATGTGGATGAGGAGGAAGGGAAAATGAGATGTGGGACTATGGGGAGGGTGGGGAAGGGGAGGTTATAGAGTATGGGGAGAGGGTAGGACCTAGGCTGCCCCCGGGGGGGGGGGGGCAGGCTGAGAGTTTGCCTATGTATCTTTATAAAATGCTAGCATAAGCAGCAGAAATCACATCTATATTGTAGGAGTGGACATTTACAAGCGCTCCACAGCTTCCCATGGCTTTCACTATCATCTCTATGCCGACGACTCTCAAATCTATCTTTCTGCACCTGTTATCTCTCCTGATATCCAGTCTAAGATCTCACTCTGCCTCTCTGACATTGCTGCCTGGATGTCCCACCGCCGCTTAAAATTGAACATGGCCAAAACTGAACTTCTTATCTTTCCCCCGAATGCTTCTCCTCCTCTTTCCCCTTTCTCTCTCTCTGTTGATAACTCTGGACTCCTCCCTGTTTCTTCAGCACGTAACCTTGGTGTTATCTTCGATTCCTCTCTCTCTTTCTCTTCACATATCCAGCTCATTGCTTAAACTTGTCGTTTCTTTCTATACAATATTTCCAAAATTCGCCCCTTCCTCTCTGTTGACACCACTAAATTGAATGTCCACTCCTTAATCACCTCCCGTATTGATTATTGTAACGTTCTCCTTGCCGGTCTCCCTGCAAGCCACCGCTTTCCTCTTCAGTCAATTCAACACTCCGCTGCTGGACTCATTTTCCACCAGTCTCGTTTTTCCCACATCACTCCTCTCCTCATGTCGCTTCATTGGCTTCCCATCCGTCTCCGTATCCAATTTAAACTTCTCCTCCTGATGTATAAATGTATTCACTCTTCTGCCCCCCAGTACCTTTCATCTCTCACCTCTCCTTACACCCCCTCTCGGTTACTTCGCTCTTCTAACAGTCTTCGTTTATCTGTGCCCTTTACTCGTACTGCCAATTCCAGACTGCGCTCCTTCCAACTGGCAGCACCCTTTGCTTGGAATAGTCTTCCTATCTCTCTGCGCCAGGCGTCCTCCCTGGCCATTTTCAAGTCCAGACTAAAATCCCATCTCTTCACTATTGCTTTCCGTTCCTGTCTTACCCTATCTTGATCTCTCTATCAACATTTGCTTACTTTGTCCTGTAAATTTTTGTTATTTGTATTATGTAACTTATTTTGTTTTCTGTCTTATTAGATTGTGAGCTCTGATGAGCAGGGACTGTCTCTCTTCTATGTTTGTACAGCGCTTCGTATGTTGCGGCGCTTTATAAGTCTTTAATAATAATAATAATAATAATAATAATAGATGTCCTACTGCTACTACCATTAAACATTTATATAGCACTACAAGGCAGATGCAGCACTCTACAGACACATAATGACGATCTCTGCTCATCAGAGCTTACAATTTAGTTAAAACAGACAAGACAAAAGATGAAAATAAGGGTAGAATAAAGAAGGGTAAGGAGACACAAGGAAAAGGGATTAGGATCCAAACGCAGCCTCAAAGAGGTCAGCCTTTAGCATAGCTTTGAAAAGGGGCAGAGATGAAGCCTGATGTACAGACTCAGGAAGTTTGCTCCAGGCATAAGAAGCAACAAGGTGAAGGACGTAAGTGTGGAGTTAGCAGTGGAAGAAAAGGGCGAGGAGAGAAGGAAGCCAGTAGAAGAGCAGAGTTCATGAGGAGGGGTGTAGGGGGAGAGGAGAGAGGAAAGATAGTGAGAAGCAGAAGAATGAATGCATTTAAAGGTCAGAAGGAGGCATTTGAATTGGATAACGGAAGGGAAGCCAATGAAGTGATTTAAGAAGAGGGGTTATATGAGTATATTAAGGCTGCCGAAAGATTAGTCACGCAGCAGAGTTCTAAACAAATTGAAGGGAAGAGAGGTGACTCAGAGGGAAACCAGCAAGAAGAAGGTTGCAATGGTCGAGATGGGAGTTAATTAGAGAGTGGACAAATATTTTAGTAGTGTGTTCAGAAAGGAAGGGGTGAATTTTGTTAATGTTAAAGAGAAAGCTAAAACCTGTCATTTCTACCTGTTGGGTATGTGAGGAGACATCCAGGAGGCGATGTCAAACAGGTAGGCAGAGATGCAGGCCTTGAGTGTTGGAGAAATATCAGATGTAGAAAGATAGATCTGAGAATCACCGGCATAAAAATGATACTGAAATCCATGGGAAGAGATGAGGGCACCAAGGGACTGGATGTAGCGAGAGAAAAGGAGAGGGTCCAGAATAGAACCTTGGGGAACACCAACTGAGAGAGGGATGGAAGTAGAGGAGGAGCCACCAGAACAAACACTGAAAGAGTGATGGGAGAGGAAAGAAGAGAACCAGGACAGCACTGAGCCCCTAAAACCAAGTGAGGACAATGTGTCAAGGAGAAGGTGGTGGTCAATAGTGTCAAAAGTAGCAGAAAGATCAAGAAAGATAAGGGTAGGGTAAAGGTCCTTGGATTTAGCCAAGAACAAGTCATTGGAGACTTTGGCAAGTGCTGTCTCAGTAGAACATAAGGGACAAAAGCCAGATTGAAGTGGATCCAGTAGAGCTTGAGAGGAAAGAAATACAAGACAACAGCAGAGGACTGCACGCTCAAAAAGTGTAAAAATGAAGGGAAATGGGTTGATAATTAGGAGGACAACTAGGGTCAAGTGAAGGTTTCTTGAGAAGAGGTGTGACTACAGCATGTTTGAAGGTTTCAGGGACAGTAGCAGTGGAGAGCAAGAGGTTGAGAATATGTGAGATGGAAGGGATGAGAGAGGAGGAAATAGAGTTAAGGAGATGGGTGGGGACAGCATCAGAAGAGCAAGTAGTAAGTTTAGAGGAGGAAAGATGAGTTTTCCTCTTCAGAGATCATAGAAAAGGATGAAAGGGTAGCAGGAACTGAGAGGAAAGGTTGGTATTGAGGTGTGGGAAGAGGGGATGAAGCTGATCTAGTGGGGAATTGGAGAGTAAATGGTGGATTTTGTCATGAAAATAGTTGGCAAGGGTTTGGGAGTGGCTATATATATATATATGTTGTTGTTAAGTGCCGTCGAGTCGGAGTCGACTCATGGCGACCCTCTGGATAGCTATCCTAAATTGTGTTCGGTCTTCAGTCAGGCGGCTCATTGTTGACAGACTGGTACCCGTAGCTGCTGTTATTGTATCGATCCATCTCATTGCTGGCCTTCCTCTTTTGCGTTGACCTTCTATCTTGCCAAGCATGATGTCTTTCTCTAATGATCTCTCTCTTCGCATGATGTGTCCAAAGTATGAAAGTCGAAGTCTTGTCATCTGAGCTTCTAAAGAAAGCTTGGGTTTGATCTCCTCTAGTACCGACTGGTTTGTTCTTCAGGCAGTCCATGGTATACACAGTATTCGCCGCCAGCACCATAATTCAAAGGCATCAATTTTCTTCCTGTCTGTCTTTTTCACTGTCCAGCTTTCACATCCATATGATGTTATTGAAAATACCATGGCTTGAACAAGTCGAATCTTTGTATGGAGAGAGACATCTCTGCTCTTGAGAATCTTATCTAGGTCTTTCATAGCCATTCTGCCAAGAGCAATGCGTCATTTGATTTCTTGACTGCTTGTTGCTTCTTTATTGATAGTTGATCCAAGTAGGTTAAAGTTGTTCACAATTTCAATTTCTTCTCCTTCAACGATGAACCTGTTGATTATGCCAGTTGTCATGTCTTTGTCTTCTTTACATTAAGGTGCAGGCCCATTTTGAGACTATGTTCTTTGATTGTGAGAAGCAAATGTTTCAGATCATCTTCACTTTCAGCCAGTAATGTAGTATCATCAGCATAGCGAAGATTGTTGATGAGTTTTCCACCATGTAAGAGACAGCTCCGGCTCATAAGAGCTTACAATCGCCAACATACGCAACACAACAGTCAAGATAGACAACAGAACTAGTGACTAAGATATATCTAGAGGAATGGTAAGGAGACTAGAGGAATCAGGATCCAAAAGCACAGGAGTGGGGTGCATGACTGTCATGGTATGCGCAAAACTAACCCATAAGATCAACTATCCCAGAGAATTCTTCTAAAAGAACCCTTGTAATCATCCGTTTGGAAAAGTGGCTGTGTTGCTCATTACCTCAGGAAGAGAGTTCTCTAGTGCAAGAGCAGCGAGTGACGGCGCTCTTCTGGATATGGCCTGGTTGGTTCGTTGATGCTCTGCAGGTGTGATGAGCTTGTTTCCCATGCAGCTTCACCTGGTCCTTGTGCTGGAGTCCTTGCTTACCAGGTTTTGAAGGGCAGTAGCCAAAATTTTGCTGGAGAAAAGGGGGAGATATTTGAAGGCAGTGGCGTAGCAAGCATGGGGTCCGCCAGGTGGGTAGAGTTGAAATTCCAGGCCTGTGCATGTGGTAAGCTTACGAAACTCCTTTGCTGACTTGGCACACTGCCTTCATGCCAGGCTTAGTGGCTGTTTTCTCCTGAGCCAAAGTGTCGCAGTAGGGAACAGACACTGTCTGGCACAGAAGCAGCCCGGCAAGCCAGTAGAGGAGTTTAGTAAATTTGCCGCATGCATGGGTCTGGAATTTTGGCACCCCACCAGGGGGATATCACATTGCATGGGGGGGGGGCGTCAGTTTTGGGTGACAAATATTTTTGGCACGCAACTGTTTTAAGGTATTTCTATGATAATATCTAAAACGTTTTGGTTGTGTGCACCCCTTATTAACCTCCAAACAGTTGAGAGACTCCCAGTTCATCCCCACACACTCTTCCTTGACTCCCCCCTCAACAACTAGCCGGACCCCACTAGCCCTCTTAATCTCACTTCTTCTTCCTGTCCCCACCAGTCTCTCTGTCTTTCTTGCTCCTACTGAGCAGGGACGGCACAAGGGGGGTGCGGGGCCATGTGTGGAGGCTCATTGTGGACCTCATTTGCATAAGAAGTCTCATTTGCATAAATATTAGCATAATGTTAACATACCTCTTAATGAGTGTCTGGATAAAGAAAGACTACCAGATTTCTACATTACTATACTCCAGTGCCAACCGCCAGGCACACTAGGAAGTACTATAACACTAACCATATAGAACCCATAGCAAACCAGCCGTATCATAACAGCACTACCAGGACTTACAAAGCACCAAATCCTACCTATTAAAAAGGCAACACTGCAAATATTAAACCAATACATCTCCGAGAATACCAGTGGGGGAAAGAGAACAAGTGGGACTGTCAAATAGAAACTACATGAACAGAATATCTCAGCTCGGTTACACATGCAGAACATAGACCATCACCAAACAAAGAACAAGGCATCACAATTTAGAAATAGGAAGACAATAATTAAATTGGAAACCTCTAAAGCCAAACTTGGAATGTACAATAACACTATAAATTAATTTCCTTTTGTACTAAACAAAAATACAAAGACGTTAGTGATACACATTTCCCAGAGCTGACATATTCCAGTTAATAAATTCAAAATAAAAAGGTATTTTTCTAGCTTTTGTTGTCTGGGCATTTTATTTTTCAATTGCAAGTGCTTCAGTCACTTTCTTCTGCTCTCTTCTGTCTTCTGCTAATTCTCCATTGTCTGCTGTCCATTTGTCCTTTCTTCTAGATTGTTTCCATTCTATCTTCTACATCTGCTTTAACATATTGATCTTTCCCCTTTTGCTCTTTCCCCAATTTTTTTTTTATTCCTTTGTCATCCACTCAGATTTCACCCTTCCATCCTCAATTCCCACTTACTCTGCCAATACCCAGCAACTTGTAGATTTTTCTTCCCTCCCACACAAAATATCTTTTCCCCCTCCATCCTCATTCTCCCAGCCCCATCCCCTTCTAGTCCTCCCCCAAAATCAGCTCCCTCCTAGTTCCAGCCCCACTCAGCATCTGCTCCCTTCTAATTGCATTCTCCCCCCCCCGCCCCCCCGCATCAGCCCATTTCCAGTCCTAGCCCCCCAATCAGCTCATTTCCAGTCCAAGCTCCCCCCATCAGCTCATTTGCAATCCTAGGTCCCCCATCAGCCATTTCCAATACTAGCCCCTCCATAAACCAATTCCAATCCTATTCCAGTGAGTTGATGGGGGAGCTTGGACTGGAAATTGGGCCGAGTGTAGGGGAGCTTCAGCCCATTTCCAGTCCAAACTCCTCAACACTCAGTCCATTTCCAGTCCAAGCCCCCCCCCCCATCAGCTCATTTCCAGTCTGAGCCCCCCATCAGCTAATTTCCAGTCCTAGCCCCCCCCCCCCCAATCAACTCATTTGCAGTCCAAGCTGCCCCTATCAGCCATTTCCAAAAGTAGCCCCCCCCCCCATCGGACATTTCCAATCCTATTCCAGAACCACATCAGTCCATTTCCAATCCTACCCCCCCCCCCCAAGCCCATTTGCTATCCTAGTCATCCTCATCAGTGCATTTGCAGTCCTAGCCACCCCACCCCACTCAGCCCATTTCCATTCCTTACCCCCCAGCTCATTTCCAATCCTAGCCTCCCCCCCCACTCAGCCCATTTCCAATTATAGTCCCCCCAGCCCATTTCCAATGTTTGACCCCTCCACTCAACCCCCCCCCCCCCCTCGAAGAGCCCCGCAGCAGGCTTTAGTGACTCCCGGCAGGCTCAGCACAGATCGTTACAGCCGCCGAAGTGAAGTGTGTTGTTTCCTTCAATTCGGCAGCTGTACTGTAATGAAGATCGCAGGTGTGCTGAGAGCCTGGACACAGGAAATGTCCTTTGACCTCCGGCGTGCCTGCGATCTTCATTACAATACAGCTGCCGAAGTGAAGGGAACAACGCTCTTCACTTCGGCGGCTGTAACGAGCTGTGCTGAGCCTTCTGGGTGCCGCTAAAGGAGGTGAGCCAACAGCGTGCAGGATGTTGTTGGTGCGGGGCCCCCTGAAGCATGGGGCCCTGTGCCAACAACATTCTTGCTCAATGGACGTGCCGGCCCTGCCCCGAGCAGTCTCCCCCCCCCCCCACCCCCCAGCCTCAGTCTCTCTCTCTCTCCCAGTCCCTGCTGGTCTTTCTCCTGGTGCACCTGCCTTTGGCCTCCGCGGCTTCCTCTGATCACACCCCTCCCACTGCCACTGCGGTCTGATCTCCCCTCCGCAGCTCTGCTTCTCCCGTCCCCTGCGGATGCTGATCTTGTTCCCATCATCATCGCATCTACTGCTGAGCAACTTCTACTGCAGCTTTGCAGCATGAAAAGGCTTTTATTCTCTTATCTGTGTTCCGTGAACCCCCTATAATGCTCTCACAAAAGTAGAGTTGCCAACTAGCTCCAGATGTGCCCGACAGTCCTAAATAATTGCATGTAACCTAGCTTTTCTTATGGAGTGCACTACGGAAATCAGAACTACATGTCCCTGCATGAAATAGGGTAAACCCAGGACTGGATCAAGCCTGTCGGGCACATCTGGAACCAGTTGGCAACCCTACACAGACCCCTGGGGACCCCAGACTATAGGTTGGGAGCCACTGCTTTAAAGGATATTAATAATGCAGAGGACAAAATCAGAAAGGAAATTCAGGACCAAGGGACTTTCTGGATCTGTTTCTGTTACTGTGTAAAGTGGGTGCCAGGCAGAGGTGGGCAGGAAAGACTGCTGAGTGCTAAGGGCTAGATATCCCACAACCAAAAATGAAAACCCCAGAGGTTTAAGCAAAATGTCAGTCATTGCTAGATACTCTTGGCTAAAGTCCGTGAGCTTCCTCCATTCTGTTTATCAGACAATGTTGCAAAGTCTTCAAAACAGGATCTTGCAGGCCAGTATCCCGTCCCAAAGCCAGGATGCAGGACTGTCAAAGGGTCAGCCAAGAAATACGACACAGGGAGAGAGTGATTCCCCAGGGTCACACAGAGAGTCAAGGACGGAGTCACAGGGAAAGAAAGCGACTCGCCTGGAGTCAGCCAGTGAATGAATGAGGTGCAGTAGGACAGGGAGAGACTTTCAGCAGTCACAGACTATTCGTATATTACCTGTATATCATTAACCCTTTCTGCTCCCTTCTGGTATGATTATCCATAAGAGCATTGAGGGAGCACTGAATTCCCCGAGCAAGCATCCTGTCCACCTTATTCAGATGTTGGATTCAAGGAATAGAGGTACTCTCATTCCTTAATTTGGAATTGGTGTGCTATATGAAATCCCACTGGCACTCCTTCTAGGGACTCTAGCAGTTGGTATGGAAAGCAACCTAGTGGTTAGAGCAGTGCCTAGTGACCAAAGAGACCAGGGTTCAAATCCCACTGGTACTCCTGTGGCCTTGGGTAAGTCACTTACCTCTCCACTGCCTCAGGTGTGAGCTGGTTGTGTGCTCTCCAGGGGCAGGGAAATACTTTACTGTAACTGGCCTTGAGTTATTCCTGGAAAGGCATGAGCTGAATACTATTAAGTAAATATGGTGGAGCCTCACTCTGGGAAGTTGCCCATTTATTTGGACTTGGCTCTCATCCCTGTGAAGTGTCACATCAGGTACAGTGGGGAGGTCGTTTCTACCAAGCTGGCCTATATGATACCTTGTTCTCCCTCAGTTTTAGGGACCTTGTTCTGGCCTGGTTTTCTTCTTATCTCGCCCATCGCACCTTTAGTGTATGTTCTGGTGGATCCTCCTCTACTCTCATCCATCTCTCTGTCAGGTACCTCGGGGCTCTGTCCTGGGACCTCTCCTCTTCTCTCCTTACACTTAGCCCCTTGATGCGCTCATCTCCTCCCATGGTTTTCAGTACCATCTCTACACTGATGACTCTTGGATCTACCTCTCTGCACCTGAAATCTCTCCTGGAATCCAGGCCCATATCTCAGCCTGCTTATCTCATCTTGCTGCCTGGATGTCCCACCATCCTCTGAAATTGAACATGGCTAAAACAGGGCTGCTTATCTTTCCCCCTAAAGCTACTTCCCCGTCTTCCTTTCTTCATCTCTGTAGATAACACTCTACTTCTCCCTGTTTCCTCAGCATGCAAACTTACGATCATCTTTAACTCTTTCCTCTCCTTCTCTGAACACAGAGAAGAAGAGAGGGCAAAACTAGAGGGCATAACATGAAGCTGCAAGGGGGTAAGCTGAAAGGCAACGTCAGCATATACTTGGAATGCCCTCCCGATGGAAGTGGTGGGGGCAAATACAGTGACAGATTTCAAAACGACATGGGACAGACACAGTGGATCTCTTTATACCAACAGGATTAAATCAAAATAAACATAACTATCTCTAATATCTCAACAGATAGGGGTGACCTACATAGAGCAGTGGGTACACCCCTAAACAAAGGCATGGGGAGAGGTGAACTGCACGGAGTGCCACCTTGCTGGGCAGACTAGATGGACCATGCGTGTCTTTATCTGCCGTCATATGCTATGTTACTGTGTTACATCCAACTGATAGCTAAAACCTGCCATTTCTTCCTCTATAGCATCAGTAAAATTCATCCATTCCTTTCTAAACCCGCTACTAAGACCCTTATCCACTCTCTAGCCACCTCCCGTCTAGACTATTGCAATCTGCTGCTTTCTGGTCTCCCTCTGAATCATCTCTCTCCTTCAGTCTGTTCACAGCTAATCTTCCCCCAGTCTCGCTGTGCTCACATAACTCCTCTTCTCAAGTCTCTTCACTGGCTCCCTATCAGTTTCCGTATCCAGTTCAAACTTCTCCTGCTGACCTATAAGTGCATCACTCTGCAGCTCCTTATTACCTCTCCTCTCTCATCTCTCTCTACCCCCCTCCTCGGGAACTCCAGTCCTCTGGCAGATCCCTTTTATCTGTGCCCTTCTCTGCCACTGCCAACTCCAGACTTCGCTCATTCCATCTTGTTGCTCCATATGCCTGGAAGAAATGGCCCACGTTAGTAGACCAGGCTCCTTCTCTGGCCCTGTTCAAATCCAGGCTAAAAGTTCCACCTCTTTGATCCTGATCCCCTTAGTTGCCTGCTTATCAGCTACCTGTATCTTGCCGTTCCCCTTGATTTGCCCTAGTCCCCAGTTGCTTTATGGTCTGTCTTGATTAGATTGTGAGCTCTGATGATCAGGGACTGCATCTTACTTGTACCTGTGCAGCGCTGCGTATGTCTTGTAGCGCTACACGAATGATAAAAAGTAGTAATAGTATGTGCTGACTTGGCATATGCCAGGAGGGCCTCTTCCAGGTTCACCATGGGCTGGGGGGGGGGAATAGGGAGAGAAAGGGGGCAAAGATGTACCTGCCACCTGATTAAAGAGGGGAAGGAAGAGGTCAGAGCTTCAGGTGAAGTCATCCCCAGGATAAATTCCAGCTACTGCAGGGGGAAGGGTCCTAGGGAACTAGCCTGCAATTGAAGCTCCAGTTGTAGGGAGTGGTATGAGAGAAGGAACATAAGAACATAAGATATGCCATACTGGGTCAGACCAAAGGTCCATCAAGCCCAGTATCCCGTTTCCAACAGTGGCCAATCCAGGTCACAAGAACCTGACAAGTACCCAGATTTCATGCTGCTTGCCTCAGGGATAAGCAGTGGATTGCCGCAGTCTTCTTTCATAATGGTTTATGGACGTTTCCTCCAGGAACATGTCCAAACCTCTTTTAAACCTAGCTATACTAACAACTTTTACTACATCCTCCGGAAATGGATTCCAGAGTTTGATTACAAGCTGAGTGAATAAATATTTTCTCCAATTACTCTTAAATGTGCCACATCGCAGCTTCATTGTGTGTCCCCTAGTCTTCCTACTTTTTAAAGGAGTAAACAACCAATCTACATTTACCCATTCCACTCCTTTCATTATTTTATAGACCTCTATCATATCTCCCCTCAGCCGTCTCTTTTCCAGGTTAAAGAGCCCTAACCTTTTTAGTCTCTCCTCACAGGGTATCCTTCCATCCCCTTTACCATTTTGGTGGCTCTTCTCTATTACCTTTTCTAATAATGCTATATCCTTTTTAATATATGGCGACCAGTATTGCACACAATATTCAAGGTGCAGTTGCACCATGGAACGATACAGAGGCATTATGATGTCATCCTTTGTTCTATTCTCCATTCCTTTCCTTATGATACCTAGCATTCTACTGTATTTGCTCTCTTGGCTGCGGAGACACACTTGGAGCCGCTATCACAGTTTTGCGATTTGATTTTTCACCTGTTATTACCAACAATTGTTTCCTATGTTCGGGATTCTTTTCATTTCCTGTCAAAATTAAAAGCGGTACCAGGAGACAAGACAAACTAGTTTATGGTAACTATGGATTGCAGGCCCTGTACACTAATATTAATCAGGTGGCAGCTTTAAATATGGCTGAGCATGTTTCTTTAGATTTGCCAGCACGATTGCCTAAGGAGTTTGTCCTTAGTTTTCTGCGCACAGTATTGACAAAATTTTTTTTTCAATTTGAGGGTCGGTTTTTTCAGCAAGTGCATGGTATTGCAATGGGGGCCACTGTGGCCCCTTCAATAGCTACGTTTTACATGACAGACTTTGAGTCCTGATTTATTTACCCTTCTGAGTGGTTTCAACATATACGTATGTGGACCAGATTTCTTGATGACATTTTTTTTCTTTTGGGTGGAATCGGAAGAAAGTTTGTTGGAGTTTTTTCAATGGATTAATACGTTGTCTCAAGATCTACAGTTTACGCCTACGTTTCATAAGGAACGGATTGATTTTCTGGATATTAGTTTGTATAAGGATGGTGCCACAATTGGATCGACGTTATATCGTAAGGAGGTGCAACGAAATACACTATTGCACTATCGAAGTTACCATCCAGGACCACTGAGGAGGGGTTTACCGGTAGGTCAGTTTATTCGATTACGCCTGTTGTGCTCTACGGTTCAAGATTTTAAAGCCCAGGCTTTGTTTTTGAAAAGGCGCCTCTTGGAACGGGGTTACCCTTTGGACATCATAAATCGGGCGTACAGGAGAGCCCGATTAAATTATGGGGAGTGGTGGGACACGTCTGACTCTGATCCGGTTAGAGATGTGGGCCCTCAATAAGTGGGGGTGCTACCCTTTATGCCTGGAGCAACAAAGGTGATGCAGATTATAAAAACTCACTGGCCGATTTTATCGCTCCACCCTAGCCTTGCAAAGCCGCTAATGATAGCATTTCAGAGGGGCCAAAATATTGCTGATTGTGTGGTACATACTGACAAATGATCCCGAGGGGAAGAGGCTTGGGGTCATTTTAAATGTTCTACTTGTGATTTTTGTGACTCCACTTTGGAAGGAAGAGTTTGGGTACATCCTGTGAGTCATCAACCTCTGTTTAGTAGATTTTCCACGACATGTTTAACATCTTTTGTTGTATATGTTTTGCTTTGTCCATGTAATTTACTGTATATTGGGAAGACAACTAGATCCATGAAAAAAAGGCTTCAAGAGCACCGGTCTCGTATAAATGGAGCGGTTTTGACAGCTCCGGTGGCTGCTCATTGTCAAGAAAAAGGCCATAGTTTTACCGATCTGCGATGGAGAGTAATTGATCATGTTCCACTCAATGATAGAGGGGGCGATAGGAGGTCCCATTTAAGTTATCGGGAACAGTTCTGGATCTACAAGTTGGATTCTGTCGTACCATCAGGTTTGAATGCTACGCTGGATTGGTGGACTCTTGTGTGATTTAGATGGGCGTGTTTCGAATGAGTCGGCAGACCGTAGGTTATCATTGGGTCAGCTGACCGAACCAGGAAGTTTAAACGGAGAGGATTTCTGGGAGGACATTTGAGCAACACAGTTTGAGAAAGAGCCAGGAAGACCATTGGCTTGAAACATCTACAACGTTGGTTACTGAAGCGAGATAGGGGGTCTCGTGTGGTTGCTACTGAAGGGATTTTCCTGAAGGTCGCCCTGGATGTTTTTGATCATACATCAATGCATACTCCCTACAGGAAGAAGTATACTCGAAGGGTTTGCTGACTGTGTTTTAGGTCACCGAGCAGAGCGGTGTTGAGTCGGTGGCTGGTTTCCATACAGACAAGCAAAAGGATGGAGAGCTATGCAAAAAGATGTTTTGCGTCCAGTTAAGTGACTTGTAATTGCAGGTTTGACTATTGGTTGCCTATTGTTTGGAACAATAGGGAATGGGTCTGTTGACAGAATTGATAATAGTGTGGTATCGAGGGGTTTTGTCCCTTTGAAACCTTTGCTGGGGTTGTGTCCCCAATTAAAAGAATAAAAAGGAACATTACACCGCGAGAAGGGGTTCCCTTCAAGGTGTGCGTTCCAACAAAAATTTGTATGTTTGTGTGTCTCTGTAGGTTGAGGATAGGCCATGACCTGGCAGCGGGTCTGGCTATGGATCGAAGCAAGAGCACCGTCAGTTGCGGCAACTGTTCTGCGCGGTCACAGACCCAAACCTGCTGGGCAGGAAGACCACAAACTCCGGATGTACCACTCTGAGCCCAGCCTTACCACAGCCAGGGAGTACCGCCTGGCAGACTCTGCTCCCAGACGAAGGCCATCAGCCTCCTTACGGCCAGACAGCTAATCGACCTGCCCACCAGGTGGAGAACATGGAAGGCAACGGCTTAGGTTGGGCAGAGCCCAGGACATCTGAATCATACCTGGCGAACACCAATACTTTTCCCCAAGCATCTGCTCTGCCCAGAGGGCCCCTGGACGCTTCCTCAAGTACTAGTAGTCAATGTGAAACCCGAGACCCAATTGACAGGTGGTAACTTAGACCTGATCGACCGTAGTCTTCCACCAATGAACTCGTGCCTTGGCACATCATCATGCCATTAACCTACCCGACTGACAAGTTGTAACTCAGGCACGTCATGCAAATCCTACAGACCTGTTCAGCGGTTGTCTTCTACGAATGAGCTCGTACCTCGGCAACATCATCATGCAAGTCCTACAGTGCCCGGCAAGCGCCTGACACAAGTACCAGCAGCCAGACAGAGCCTGGCACAAGTACCAGCAACCAGACAGGTTCCCCAATTCCCTTGCGATCGCTGACTCCGGCGACTGCATTCAACAGCCTCGCCGACCCACTACTCCTGACCCTCAGCCAGCTCAGGAACCACTCGCTAGGATGGTGAACACCTCAAGGACTACCCCTCTGCGGACATGACTGAGGTAGTGAGATTATTTAGATAACGGTTCAAAATGCTACCTTCCTGACGACACACTTAAATCACCTGTGGGACCCCAGACATCAGACAATACATCGGACTGTGGGATTCCTCTCTGGAGGAGCAGAGACTCCACACTCTGAATCGCACCACAGCCCCAACTACGTGCACAGGGCACACACGAAACGGTGCACCAGCAACAGGCGACACATCTCCAGGGATCCCACAGGCTCCCCCATTCAGCCAGTGGCACAAGCAAGGGCTCAAGCCATGCCGAGAGCAGGCATGGAACTCTATCCGCACCAAAGAGTCCATCACCAACCTGCGGCCTTGCGGCCTCAATTGTGCCTGGGCCATCTGTCTAACACTACACACTGTCCAATACCATTGCACCATGGACAAGCACCTGGCCAACACTGTCCATGTCCATACACACGGTCCAAGACCATTACAACACGGGCAAACACATCGCCTAGCACATGACCAGGCCAGGGACTGTCTCATGGCCATTGTGGTGTTAAGGCTCCTTTCACACCACTCTTGTAGCACGATCGATCTGATGCTGTTCTTACCCTTACTGTGGCGGTAGTAATACTCTAATTTGCATCACTCTGGTAGCGCTTCCTACATCCCTACTCTGTCTTTCACCACTACTGCATCTCTGTCACTGCACGCGGAGACCGTATGATCTCATAATCACTGCTATGGCACATGCACGCATTGGGACCGCAGGTTACACATTCAGCATCTCATGGGTGCATGCCCATTATCACTGCACGCTCGCGCTGCACGTTACACGTTGCCTCCGCCTCCCGGCACACTGTGGTTAAACCTACGTAACGGTGCTGTTACAAGGTCTCCCAGGGTACACCAGTAAGAATCCAGTACCTCGGCTACCCCTTCCACCACAGCACTTGGTAGCTTGGGAGGCACCAAGTGTGGCTGACTCATCCTGCTTGTCCTAGGAGAAAGTGATGTTACTTACCTGTAACAATGGTTCTCCGGGGACAGCCACACATACCCACCCTCCTCCCCTGGGAAGGGGTCGGCCTCACATACCCACCCTCCTCCCCTGGGAAGGGGTTGGCCTCTGACCAATGCCCACCTCCTAGCGGCTAAGACCCAGCTAGTGACGAACTGGCTAGCTACGAGCAGGCCGGGGGTAGGGCCAGTTGGCTCATGCTCAGAAGGGCAAAACCCTTCTGAGCTATGGAGAGTACTTCCGTCTCGGCGCCGTCGGATGACGTCACCAAGTGTGGCTGACTTATCCTGCTGTCCCTGGAGAACCATTGTTACAGATAAGTAACATCACTTTCTCCATTGGGAAAATTGTCCATTTAGCTCTACTCTTTGTTTTCTATCTTTTAGCTAGTTCTATACAGACATAAATAAAGATGGTCCCTACTCATTAGAGTTTATAATCTAATTAAGACAGACAACACAAAAGATAAAAGGGCAGAAAAGGGAAGGGTAAGGAGACACAAGGAAGACAAGGGATCAGGATGCAAAAGCAGCCTCAAAGAGGTGAGCCTTTAGAATAGACTTGAAAAGGGGCAGAGATGGAGCCTGACGCACAGACTCAGGTAGTTTGTTCCAGGCATAAGGAGCAACAAGGTGAAAGGATCGAAGTCTAGAGCTGGCAGAGGAAGGAAAGGGCAAAGAGAGAAGCAAGCCAGTAGAAGAGCGGAGTTCACGAGGAGGGGTGTAGGGAGAGGGGAAAGGGGAGAGAGAAAAGGTAGTGAGGAGCAACAGAATGAATGCACTCTAGGTCAAAAGGAGAAGCTTGAATTGTATACGGAAACAGAAGGGAAGCCAATCTTTATCTTGATCTTTATTACAGATTTAATATACCGCTCTTACTAAAAGCATCAGAGCGGTTTACAAAACAAAACTGAGACTGCTTTAGTGAGAAAAGAACGCCAATTCAGGACAGGAAAGAGGGTAGAAACGGGCCAGATAGAACACTCAGTACAACATTAGATGACATAGTGTGGCTAATGGGGAGGTGGTGATAAAATGATGGAGGGGGGTGGAAGGTCAAACACGGTGCAGAATAAGTGAGTTTTTAACCTGGTTTTAAATGTTTTATATGAAAGTTCAAGACGAAG
The DNA here is from genome assembly GCA_033557465.1 of Ichthyophis bannanicus. NCBI lineage: Eukaryota > Metazoa > Chordata > Amphibia > Gymnophiona > Ichthyophiidae > Ichthyophis > Ichthyophis bannanicus. The sequence continues at coordinate 21,559,246 of CM066042.1, forward strand.
GTCTGGAGGGAGAGAGTTCCATAATCGGGGACCCAGGAAGAAGAAGGCAGAGGAACGGGTTAATTCAAGATGGGCTTGAGAAGGGGAAGGTAGAAACATACGGTTAGAGTGAATTGATCTGAGTGAGCGATAAGGTGTATGAAGACGGATTAAATCTGCGAGGTACAGGGGCATGCCGGTGTGGATGGTCTTGTGGACAAAGATAAACATTTTATATTGTATGCGATAAGGAACCAGGAACCAATGTAATTGCATTAAGATGGGAGTGATGTGGTAAAACCGGGATGCGTGAGTCAGAATACGGGCTACGGTGTGATGGACCAGTTGTAACCTACGGAGTTGTGACTGTGGAAGGCCTGCCAGGGAAACGTTACAATAATCTAGCCGAGATATTATGAGAGACAGGAGCAAGGTGGTCATAGAGGGAGCGGATAAAAAAGGACGAATTGTGCGGAGTTTTCATGATTAGAGAAAAGGGGTTATATGAGGGTATCGAAGCTGGTGAAAAATTAGTTGTGCAGATTGAAGGGGAGAAAGGTGGCTGAGAGGCAGACCAGCAAGAAGGAGGCTGCAGTAGTTGAGTCGGGAAGTAATTAGAGAGTGGACATGTGTTTTAGTAGTGTGTTCAGAAAGGAAGGAGTCAATTTTGTTAATGTTATTGAGAAAGTTAAAACCTGTTGTTTCTATCTGTTGGATATGTGAGGAGAAGGAAAGGAAAGAGTCAAGATGACCCCAAGGTTACGAGCTGAGGAAACGGGAAGTAGAAGAGTGTTACCTACAAAGACAGAAAAGGGAGAAAGGGGGGAGGAAGGTTTAGGGGGAAAAATAAGAAGTTCGGTTTTGGCCATTTTTAATTTCAGACGATGCTGAGACATCCAAGTGGCGATGTCAGACAGGCAGGCAGAGATGCGGGCCTGTAGTGTCGAAGAGATATCAGGTGTAGAAAGCTAGATCTGAGAATCATTGGCATAAAAATGATATTGAAATCGATGGGAGGAGATAAGAGCACCAGGGGACTGGGTGTAGAGAGAGAAAAGGAGAGGGCCCAGAACAGATCCCTGGGATACACCAACTGAGAGGGGGATAACAGTAGAGGAAGAACCACCAGAAGAAACACTGAAAGAGCGATGGAAGAGATAAGAAGAGAACCACGCCTTGAGCAAGTCATTTAATCCTCCATTGCCTCAGAAAAATCCAAGTTATCAATGTCCCTGTTTAATGTACATTACCAAGTTTATGTTACAATGTAAACCACTTTGACTAATGATAAAGCGTTATAAAAAAGCTGTTAAATAAAGACAATGGCGAAGGACTGCACGTTCAAGAAGCCTGAAAAAGAAGGGACATGGATCAATAATTTGAAGGATGACTAGGGTCAAGAGAAGGTTTTTTAAGGAGAGGTGTGACCATAGCATGCTTGAAGGCTGCAGGAATCATGGCAGTCGAGAGCTAGATGTTGAGAATATGAGAAATAGAAGGGATGACAGAGGAGGACATAAAGTTAAGGAGATGGGTGAGGATAGGAGCAGAAGAACAAGTAGTAAGTTTAGAGGAGGAAAGAAGATAAGAGGTTTCCCCATCAGAGATCTTAGAATGGGTTAAAGGGTAACACAGATTGAAGAGAAACGTTGATATTGAGGTGGGAGAAGAGGGGATGAAGCTGAACTAGTGGGGAACTGGAGTGTAATCTTGTGGATTTGGTCATGGAAATAGTCAGCTAAGGTTTGGTCAGAGAGAGAGAAGGAGGGGGGTTGGAGAGGGAGGTGCCTTGAGGAGAGAGTTAAGAGTTGAGAAGAGATGGTGGGGGGTCAGTGACAAGTGAGTTAGACAGATGGACATAGTAGTTTTGTTTGGCGAGAGCTAAGGCTGATTGGAAAGAGGTAAGCATGAATTTGAAATGAAGAAAGTCAGAAAGGAAGCAGGATCTAAGCTAAATGGCTCAGTTGAGTGGGCACAGGAGCATAGATAGCGGGTAGTTGAAGAGAACCAGAGCTGAGGTATAGCGCATCTTACAGGATGTGGGATAGGTGGAACAAGAGTATCTAGAGCAGAGGAAAGGGCAGTATTATAAGAAACAGTAGCCTCATCAATAAATTTAGAAGACAAGGTGGAAGAAAGGGATGATGAGACAATAGTGGAGAGAACCAAGGGATTGATAGGATGAAGATTCCTAAAAAGGTAGGAGGAGACTAGGCGAGATTGAGGTGAGAAGTGATGAAGGGTGAAGGTTAGGAGATGATGATCAGATAAGGGAAGAACAGAGGAAGAAAATTGGTGGGTAAACAATTAAAGAAGAAAATCAGGTCAAGGCAGTGACCATGCTGATAAGTGGGAGAAGAAGAGCAAAGTTGGAGGTTGAATGAAGAGATTAAGAAAAGATTCAAAAGGAGGAGGAAATAGCCAATGCAATAAAATGGGGAGATAAGACATTTTTCAGATATATTAGTGAGAAGAGGAAGGGCAAAAGTGGTATTGTCAGACTCAAAGGTACAGGGGGGGAATATGTAGAAGCTGATAAGGATAAAGCGGAATTGCTTAAACAAATATTTTTGTTCTGTGTTCACAGATGAAGAACCAGGAGCAGGACCTCAGAAAACACCCACAAATAAGAACAGAAGCGAGGGACATCTTGAACAATTTTCAGAAGACTGTGTTCGTGAGAAACTAGCTCAACTTTTAAAGTAGACAAAGCGATGGGATCGGATGGGATACACCCTAGAATACTGAGGGAACTTGGGGATGTTCTAGCAACTCCACTGACTGACCTTTTCAATGCCTCGTTGGAGTCGGGAGTGGGTGCCAAAGGACTGGAGAGAGGCTCATGTGGTGCCTTTACACAAAAGCGGAAGTAAGGATGTGGTTGAAAACTACAGGCCGGTTAGTTTAACTTCAGTGGTGAGTAAATTAATGGAAACGCTGTTGAAAGAGAAAATAGTGAGGTTTCTGGAGTCCAGCGGATTACAGGATCCGAGGCAGCATGGATTCACCAGAGGCAGGTCTTGTCAGACAAATCTGATTGATTTCTTTGACTGGGTGACCAGGGAGTTGGACCGAGGGAGAGCTCTAGATGTGGTGTATTTAGATTTCAGTAAAGCCTTTGACACTGTTCCTCACAGGCGACTTATAAACAAACTGAGCACCCTAGGGATGGACCCTAAAGTTACTGCTTGGGTTAGAAATTGGTTGGGTGGGAGGCGACAAAGAGTACAAGTAAATGGAGCTCACTCTGAGGAGAAGGATGTTACCAGTGGTGTGCCCCAGGGATCTGTCCTTGGTCCGTTCTTTTTAACATCTTTGTTAGTGATATAGCGGAAGGGCTGTCGGGTAAGGTTTGCCTCTTTGCGGATGATACCAAAATCTGCAATAAAGTAGACACCCAGGAAGGTGTAGATAACATGAGGAGGGATCTAGCTAAGCTTGAAGAATGGTCTAGAATTTGGCAGCTGGGATTTAATGTTAAAAAATGTAAGGTCATGCATTTGGGCTGCAGCAATCCAAGGGAGCAATACAGCATAGGAGGTGAAGTACTTTTGTCCACTAAAGAAGAGCGGGACCTAGGCGTAGTTGTGTCCGATGATCTTAAAGTAGCTAAACAGGTAGAAAAGGCGACGGCAAAAAGCTAGAAGGATGCTTGGGTGCATACAGAGAGGAATGGCTAGCAGAAAAAAGGAGGTGATAATGCCTCTGTATAAGTCTTTGGTGCGACCTCATTTGGAGTATGGTGTGCAATTCTGGAGACCGCACCTTCAAAAGGATGTGAACAGGATGGAGTCGGTGCAGAGGGTTGCTTCTAAGATGATTAGTAGTCTTCATTATAAAGCATATGAGGACAGACTTAAGGATCTTAATATGTACACCTTAGAGGAAAGGCGGGATAGAGGTGATATGATTGAGATGTTTAAATACCTCCATGGCATAAATGTTCAGGGAGAGAGCCTCTTTCAATTGAAAGCAAGTTCTGCGACGAGGGGACATGGGATGAGGGTGAAGGGAGATAGATTCAGGAGTGATATGCGGAAATATTTCTTTACGGAAAGAGTAGTGGATCCGTGGAATAGTCTCCCAGTGGAGGTGGTAGAGATGAGGACAGTAACTGAATTCAAAAAAGCATGGGACCAACACAGAGGATCTCTAAAGGTAAAAAGTGGACTGTTGTAGTTGTTCTAATGGAAGGACAGACTAGATGGGCCTTGTGGTCTTTTTCTGTCATCATGTTTCTATGTTTCTAAGTTTAGAAGCATAGGGATCAGAAGGGTTATTGACATGAATATTAAAATCACCAAGAATAAGGGAAGGGGAAGAAGAATCCAGAAATAGGGAAAGCCAGGAGTCAAAGTCAGAGAGAAAGTAGATGTGGATTTATCAGTAGGTCTATAGATAGTAGCTACATGGAAAGGTAAGGAGGATGGAATGGACCAAGGGAGGAACAGGAGTGAGATGGAGGTAGAAGGAAGGGTTGGAATTGACAGGAAAGAGAAAGCAGAAACCCACCACCACCACCACCACCATGGCCAATGGCACGAGGAGTGTAGGAAAATTGGTAGCCGTCATGACAGAGGGTGGCATCCAAAGCAGTGCTGTCAGGGAGGAGCCAGGTTTCTGTAAGAGTTAATAGATGAAAAGAGTTAGAAATGAAGAGGTCAGAAGTAAAGGGGAGCTTATTGGAAATGGAATGAGCCTTTCATAATGCACAAGAGAAAGGGAGAGATGAGGGGGGGAAGGAGAGGAATATGGAAGAGATTAGAGTGGTTGAAAGAAGTGTGGGAGTGAGAGAATAGTCAAGGGGGGACAGGGTTTGGATTGATGTCACCAGAGGAAAGAAGAAGAAGCAGGAGGAGAGTGCAAGAGAGAGAGGAGACAGACTGGCATAAACGAGGATGACGTTGTTTAAGAGAAAAGGGAGAGGGATGAATGAGAGGGAGAAAAAGGTGAAGTCAAAGAGCTGAGGAAAGGGAGGACGGCAAGATGGGGGAGGAAATGGGAACAATAGCGAGAGGGTGATAAGGAGGGATGGGGACGTTGGTGTAAGGGGAGAAGGTTGGGGAGCGTCGATAATGGAAAGAAGAAATAATGTGGAGCCATAAGAAGAGAAGAATGGAGAGGAGGCAGATGAGTTAGAAGAAGCGATAGCAGAATTATTAATAACAGAAGGGCCAAAGAGCACTGCACAGATACATGCAAGAGACTGTCCTCGATTACAAATAGTTAAACAGTCATATATTAACTGTAACATAAGGTGCTTTTCAGCTCTGAGGTCTGACCGAGCAGTCTCTTATTAGGAAGGGACCCAGGATATCGATGCTTGACCCAGTACAAGCATCGAGGAACCTGAGTCCCTTGGGGAAACTGCTAGGTACGTATGACCTAGATTGGCCACTGTTGGAAACAGGATACTGGGCTTGATGGACCTTGGTCTGACCCAGTATGGCATTTCTTATGTTCTTATGTTATGTTCAGTTAAGGTCAGTAGCACATGGTTCAGCACTGGATCATGTAGCTTAATAACAACTTAAGATGATTATAAGAGGCATCTGGTCATGAGTTTTAAAGTTTAAATCTCTCAGATATCAGTTAAGTTGTTAGCTGAAGAGGTTAATGCTATATGATATTCCGCATCACCAGCTAACTGGTCCACACTGCCAAGGCCTGTGAAGAGAGCTGTGATCGAATCTGCTATGGGAGAGATCAGCAATCAGCAGTGCTGTCGGTACAGGGGAGAGAGCGGTTCACTCACACGGCACTCGGGGGCACATGCTACAGGCATTAGCAGGCCCATCTGAACAACGATCAGCAAGAATTGGCCTTGATGAGATTGCCCCAGTACAAACCATTTCTTCACAAAAGAAGACTCACCTTTGGTTTCATTCTGGTCTAGCTTTATTCATAAAACAAGTATTGTACGAAGAGCCGCATGGTTCTGGAGAAAAAAAACAAATCTGCTGCCTCCTTATCCACCTTCAAAGATCGACTGAGATGTTACAATCAGGACATAACAAATGCCAAAAAAATCATATTTTTTCTCAACATATGAACAGTAGCCCTAATCCTTCTAAGGAACGTTTCAGTATCTTACATAATCTAAATCATCCCCATAACCCATAACTGCCCTCTTCGAGGACTTGGCAATCTTCTTCCCCTCAAAGGTAATTAATTTCACAAATCCTTACCCAAGTCCATTTTCTCTACTGTTCATACCGAGATGCCTCTTCTACTGGCTTTAGTGTTCTAGTTTCATATGAAATCATCTCAGGTGGTTTCCTTCTTGGTCCACCTTCAATGCTAACTCATCTGTGGCAGCTTGGATTAACCTTAATGATCTTAAATTAACGCCAGCCCAATCCAAGGTTATGTGGATTACTGGATACTTTACTCGACTGTTCCTCAGATGGTCTCTTCACTTCCAGGTTATGCATTGCCTTTGTATCTGCATTAAAAATGTTATACGGTAACATTGACTCTTCTCTAACCTTCTATATTCAGATCTCATCAGTTATCAAATCTAGCTTTATAGTTCTCAGAAACATTCCTGGGACGTTAGGCCTTTGGTGAATGAATCAGCTCTATCTACTTTGATTTTTGCACTGGTTATACAATGGTCTTGGTTAACACTCGCTTAAATGTCTCCAAACATGCAAAACATGGCCATTAAATTGCTCACATTCTCCAAAAAATATGATCGTGTCACCTCACTCTTTGAGCACTTTGTTCCCAAAACACAATCGCCTCGTTATTCCCACCCCAAATGCTGCAAGGTTTGAATCTCCTCATCGGCCTGCATTTTGGCTATCACGACAGAAACTTCATTAAAAGAACACAAACATTTTCCTTTATAAATACTATGTGGAGTGTTTCTCCTTTTCTTTTGGTTAACTCCCCCCCTTATTTTGGGGACTAATTGTATGATTCTTGCATTATTTTCTTTGGTCAATATCTTGTATAATTATGATTGCAAGCATTATGTTCTGTACAGGTTTTCTGCTTGATTTATTGGAAAATTTCAAAAATAAATAATAAAAAAAACCATCAAACAGCAGCTTGAGGTGCACATCTTTCCCCTTGCATTTGGCCCTTAAATCACGTAGAATTCTGGGATGTGGGAGGTCACCTACAGCGCACAGATTCTCTTTGTTTTGTTTGACTATTTTGCATCCGATTTTATTCTTCTGTATTATATTTTCCCAGTTTTTGCAAACTGCTTTGATACTATTGTTAAGGGCGGTGTAGCAAGTGTTAATAAACCATAGAAAGCTTGTGTTTATGCTAATCTTCTGCCTGTGTCACTGTCCTCTGTCACCCCTCAAGTTACTTCATTGGCTCCCTATCCGCTTCCGCATCCAGTTCAAACTTCTCCTGCTGACCTATAAGTGCATCACTCTGCAGCTCCTCCCTACCTTTCCTCTCATATCTCTCTTACACCCCTCCTGGGGAATTCCGCTCTTCTGGCAGGTCCTTCTATCTGTGCCCTTCCCTTCTACTGCTAACTCCAGACTTTGATCTTTCCACCTTGCTGCTCCTTATACCTGGAACAAACTACCTGAGTCTGTACGTCAGGCTTCATCTCTGGCCCTTTTCAAATCCAGGATAAAAGCTCACTTCTTTGAGGCTGCTTTTGGGTCCTGATCCCCCTAGTCTCCTGTTCACCTCATATGTGTTTCCTTTCCATTCCCCTAGATATAACCTAGTCCTCAGTTGTGTTGTCTGTGTTAATTAGATTGTAAGCTCTTATGGGCAGGGGTGGTCTCTTATATGTCTCTGTACACGCCTTGTAGCGCTATACAAATGATGAGTAATAGTAGTAGCTATGCACATGATTTTGGTAAAATTCATTGTAATTCTGTAAACCCTTAATACTCTGTCCCCTCCCCAGAAAAAGAATTTCACCCCTCCTGTAT